>OZ014519.1:44940143-46249518 GCA_963966055.1 Lathyrus aphaca
TCTGTGACCATTTGAAGCAGTCGGTTCAATCTTTCCAATCATATCAATGCCCCATATGGCGAAGGGCCAAGGTGAAGACATTACATTCAAAGGATTCGGAGGTACATACACTTTGTCTGCGTAGATCTGACATTTGTGGCATTTTCTGGCATAAGCACAACAGTCTGCATCCATTGTGATCCAATATTAACCCGATCTTAAAAACTTTTTTGCCATTGCATGTCCTATGGCATGGGTACCGAAAGAACCTTCATGTACTTCGTGCATTAGTAGGTCTGCTTCCTTCTTGTCAACACATATGAGTAAGACCATGTCAAAGTTTCGCTTGTACAAAGAACCATCAGTATTGAGGAAGAAACTGTCGGCTAGCCTTCTTAATGTCTTCTTATAATTTGACGACGCCCCAGGTGTATATGTCTGAGTTTCCAAGAAGCATTTGATGTCATGGTACCAAGGCTTGTTATCCGTGACAGTGTCCACAGAGAATACATATGCCGGTCTGTCCAGTCTGGATACCAAAATCCGAGGTACAAAATTGGCAGCCTATACTTTGATCATGGATGAAATGGTAGCCAAAGCATCTGCAAACTGATTCTCATCTCGAGGGATGTATTCAAGCTTAATTATTGTGAAGAAGGTCAACAATCTCCTCATATAGTCACGGTAGGGAATCAGATGCTCCTGATGAGTGTACCACTTGCCGTTGGTCTGGTTGATTACCAAAGCTGAATCTCCGAATACATTCAAGGTTTTGATCCTGAGGTCAATGGCTTCCTCAAGACCCATGATACAATCTTCGTATTCTGCTTCATTGTTAGTGCAAGCAAAGGTGAGCCTTGCTGAGAAAGCATATGAACCCCTTTAGGTGTAATAAGCATTGCACCAACCCCATGACCGTTGCAATTAACTGCCCCGTCAAACATCATAGTCCATGCTTCTTCTGGGTCTGGCCCTTCAGTGTGAATAGGCTCTTCACAATCTTTTGCTTTTATGAACATGATGTCTTCATCAGGGGAGTCAAATCTCATAGGCTAGTAATCATCAATGGGTTGCTCAACCAGATAATCAGACAATACACTGCCCTTGATGGCTTTCTGAGAGGTGTATTGAATGTCATATTCTGTTAAAATCATTTGCCACCTTGCAACCCTTCCGGTAAGTGCTGGCTTCTCAAATATGGATCCATCTTTGAGATCAATAAGGTAGTATGAGTCAACATATAATGTCTTAGTCGGCGAGCAGCCCACGCTAAAGCACAACAAGTTTTCTCGAGCAGTGAATAACATTGTTCACAGTCGGTAAACTTTTTGCTTAGGTAGTATATTGAATACTCTTTTCGGCCAGACTCGTCATGCTGGCCCAACACACACCCCATTGACTCTTCTAATACTGTCAGATACATGATTAGAGGTCTTCCTTCGACTGGAGGCTTGAGAATTAGAGGTTCTTGCAGGTATTCTTTGATCTTGTCAAAAGCTTTCTGACAACCATCGTTCCACATGACTGTTTGTTCTTTTCTTAACAGCTTGAACAAGGGTTCGCAGGTTGTAGTGAGATAAGATATGAACCTTGAGATGTAGTTCAATCTACCTAAGAACCCTCAAACTTCTTTTACAGTCTTAGATGCAGGAATTTCCTGAATAGCTTTGACTTTATCGGGATCAACCTCAATTCCTTTTTCACTTATAATAAAACCCAGTAGCTTACCAGAACGTACCCCGAATGTGCACTTGTTGGGGTTCAATCTCAGTTGATACTTCCTCAGACGCTTGAACAGTTTCAACAGATTCACCAAATGCTCTTCCTCTGTAAGGGACTTGGCAATCATATCATCCACATAGCACTCTATTTCTTTATGGATCATATCATGGAATAATGTTACCATAGCCCGTTGATATGTTGCACCGACATTCTTCAGACCGAACGATATTACTTTGTAGCAGAATGTGCCCCAGGGTGTGATGAAATTTTTCATCTCATGTCTTCGGGTGACATCTTAATCTGATTGTATCCAGAAAATTCATCCATGAAGGAAAATACCGAGAACTGAGTTGTGTTGTCGACCAATACATCAATGCAAGGTAATGGGAAATCATCTTTCGGGCTAGATCTGTTCAGATCCCGGTAATCCACACACATACGCACCTTGCCATCCTTCTTAGGTACGGGTACAATGTTAGCAACCCACGGCGGATAACTAGTCACAGCAAGAAAACCAGCGTCCCACTGCTTTTGTACTTCCTCTTTGATTTTCATGGCCATGTCTGGGCGAGTACGACGCAACTTCTGTTTAACTGGCGGACAATCTTCTTTCAATGGCAACCTGTGCATGACAATATATGTATCCAAACCCGGCATATCCTGATAAGGCCAAACGAACACATCGACATATTCTCGAAGAATACTGATGAGTTGTTCTTTCACTGGAGCTTGCAGACTGGCCCCGATCTTCACTTCTTTCACATCTTCCTCGGTACCAAGATTGATAATCTCAACTTCCTCCTGATGAGGAGCAATCACTTTTTCCTCTTGTCTCAACAACCTGACCAACTCTTCAGGCAAATCATAGTCTTCATCAACCCCTTTATCTGCTTGATTAATCGGATTGTCGAAGTCATACGAGGTCATAGCGGTGTCGTTGTCGGTGCAATCTGGAGGGTTCTCTCTGCAAGGGTTGAGAGTTTTTCATTTTAGTGATTGATTTTATCTTATTTAGAAAAAAGTGAATGAAGTTTATTAAGAAAAACATTGCCACTTATTGTTTTGTGCGAAAATAAAAAAAATGAAAGACAGTGAGCGAAAAAGATTGTTTGCAAAAGATGTCCATTGTTCATTAATTTCCATTTGCACAAAATACATATATGGCCCTATTACAAAATGAGTCATGACACCTTGGGCAAGATGCAGGACTTGATGCATGCTTAAACAGGAAATAATAATTACTCTGCAGCAGTAACCCTTATAATTTCCTAGGAAGACCAGTTGAGGACTTGTCGGCCCGGGACTCTTGAACGAATCCAGCTTTCCAGGTTGAAGTCGCTCTCAGCCTCGTCTTCCACATTGTTGATAACATTCGGGGTCAACAATCCCCCACTTATGAACTTGGGAGCTTCAGCAGCCTCCTTTTGGACCTGTCGGGATGGTCTGTAAACCAAACCGAACCTGTCTTATTTAATCTGAACTTGCAGCAACTTGCCCCAGCCCTGGCATTCCCGTCTTTAACAACCTTCCGAGCCTATTTGTAAGAAGCAATTGAAGTACCTGATACTTCAGTTGTTGCTTCATTGACATTGAGGGCTTCAAAGCCTTGACTCATTGTCTCATGGATCTCCCCATCCAGCTAAATGTACTTATACGTAGCTAGATGACTGACGAAGATGTCCTCCTCCCCACAGATGGTGCTAATTTGGCCCTCCCACTCGTATTTTAACTTCTGGTGAAGGGTCGATGTTACGGTGCCAGCGACATGAATCCAGGGTCGACCCAACAAATAGCTGTAGGTAGGCTGAATGTCCATCACATAGAAGGTAGTTTTAAAAATTTGTGGGCCAATTACCACAAGCAGCTCAATTTCTCCAAGAACCGATCTCTAAGAACCATCGAAGGCACTCACAACTAGGTTACTCGGGCGGAGTGCAAGACCATCATATTCCATCTTGACTAAGGCTTTCTTTGGCAGGACATTGAGAGATGATCCAGTGTCAATCAAGACATGAGAAAGTATAGCACCTTTACATTTTAAGGTGATATGTAAAGCCTTATTGTGGTTACGTCCTTCCGTAGTCAAGTTAGCATCGATGAACCCTAGTCCATGACTAGTGTTGACATTTGAAACCACCGTCTATAGCTGATTAACTGTAATCTCCTCAGGCACATAAGCTGCGTGCAAGACTTTGAGTAATGCATTCCTATGAGCTTTGGAACACATGAGCAGAGATAGAATGGAGATATTGGAGGGTGTTTGGTGGAGCTGGTCCACAATTTTGTAGTCACTCTTCTTGATAATTCTCATGAACTTGTCCACATCCTGATCAAAGGATGTCTTCTGAGTTTCCTTAGCAATTGGTTCTTTTGGCACCACATTCTTGCCTTTAGCTTTGGCAGCAGCTTCTGCTTCAGCATTAACTCTTGGGAACTATGAGGCAAAGAGACGTACGCTTCGAGTGAAGCCTCCACCTCCCCTGACATTATCAATTTGTGGTGTAGAATTTGAAGAGTCAAAAGTGACTTTCTTTCAGTTGCAATAAAGATCTGAGCCTTAATGCCAAGGCACGACACTGCTGCTGTCATATGGAACTGGTCCAGGCACTGTGATAGTAATCGAACTGATTGTTGCAGAAGAAGGAGTTGTGACAGTTTGTGGGTCATAATAGATTGTGACAGGAGGTCTGATTGCAGATGGTGCAGGTGTAGGAAGTTGTTGATGAGACTGTTGATGTTGCTGAAAGTTGTTGTTGAGAGAATCCGGAACATGGATTGTTGCAGGATCATAGTAAATGGTGACCGTTGAGACGTCTTCATTGATGGTTGTTGTTGTTGTAGTAGACTCGGTTGGAATGATGTTTGTTGATGTTGTAGGAGATTCCTTTGAAATGATGTTTGTTGATGTTGTAGGAGAGATGTTTGTTGGAGTTTTAGCAGTGGGAACTGTTGAAGTGATTTGTAGGATGCCTTCTTTGATAAGACTGCTGATACCATTCTTCAGATTTGCACAGTCGTTGGCTGAAATCTTGCAAGCTTCACAATGGGCCTCACAACCCGGGAACAATTGGCATTTCAATAACTGAGCTTTAACTTCGGCCACTGGTGTTTGAATACTTGCAACGTCATCAATTAAAATTGTTGGCTGGTCTTCCTCAATAACATTGATCCTCGGCCCACCGTGATTCGAAATTGGATTCTTAGTGAAATTTGTAGGAGGTGCAAAATTCAAAGCTTTGGAATCAACTAAGTCCTGAACTTTCATGTGCAAGGCTCTGCATTTCTCTATTGTATGGCCAGGTGCATTGAAGTGGAAGGCACATCTAGCATTGACATCATAGTTTCTTGGAAGATTCAGAGGCTCAGGTGGAGTCAGGGTTCTCAATTCAATCAGATTGAGCTTCAATAACTGTGGAAGTAGAGCTGCATAGGGCATCGGGATGGGATCGATAACCCTGTTGATTTGTGAAGTCCTTTGATGAAACGGATGTTGCTGCTGATTGTTGTTGATATAAGATCTCTGTTGTTGAGGAAACTGTTGTTGTTGTGGGAAGTGTTGTTGTTGTGGATACTGTTGCTGAGGTGCTGGATCAGGAATGGTGACAGCGGCTACTAATCTTTGCATGTATTGAGGACTACCTTTGTTAACATGTATTGCATTAGTCTCTCCTGTTCTTCTAGGTCCCGAGAAGGGTTTCCTGGAATTGCTGGAGCTAGCACCGCTGTTAGAGATCTTACCCATCTTCAAAAGACTTTCAATTCTCTCACCGGCTATAACCACATCAGCAAAACTGGTAGAAGAGAAAGCAGCAAGCCGATCAATGTAAGTTTCTTGCAATGTGTTCATAAACATGTCAGCCATTTCTCTTTTAGACATGAGTGGTTGGACAACAACATCAAGTTGTCTCCACCTTTGGGCATATTCATAGAAACTTTCTCTTGAAGATTGAGACATACCCATTAAGAGGGTCCTATTGAGAGCCATATCTAGGTTGTACTGATATTGGCGTATAAAGGCCTTGGCTAAGTCCTTCCAATTTCTGACAGTTGCTCTGGATAGGTGAGAATACCACTCACGGGATTCCCCGGTTAAGCTATCTTCAAAGTAAAACATCCACAACTTCTCATCCATGGTGTAAGCTTTCAATCTCCCCAGAAAAGATTGAAGGTGGGTACGAGGACAAGAGGTACCATTATACTTCTCAAAGCAAGGAGGTTTGAACTTGTGGGGGATCCTGAGTCCTTCCACTAAACCCATATCCATCACATCAAATCCCAAAGAGTTTTGGCATTTCGAGGATCTCAGCTTCTCAGTTTCTCGTCCAGACGACGATCATAAACTTCATCAGCCCCAGCACCCAACACTCTAAACTGCTCGTCCTGAGGATCTTCATGCAGAACACGATCTCCCGTGTTTCTCGGGGTATTTCCAATAACATTGACTTCAGGGTTGATGTGGGGTCCAAACTCTGGTGGATTTATTTGCCGCTGATCACGCGCGTTGTTACTAGTACCCCTAGTGCCTACGTGGTTCTCTTCTGGAGTTTGCCGCTCGACTAGCTCCCTCAATCTTTCTTGGGTTTGTGCTAGCCCAGTCATCACAGCCATGAATTAATTCATCTGAGTCCTCACTTATGTCCTCACATCAATCATCTGAGTCCTCACACCTGTCAGTTCTTGCTGTAACTGATCCATCTGTAAGCTTGGAAGGTTGTTTCTGGTTGGATACCGGTGGATGCAATTGACGGGAAAAACTCTCCTACGAGCATAATTTCTTGAAACAAGCAGCAAAGTGAGAAAACAACATCAAAAACACCTGCAAAACAAAGAGAATGAGGTTAGCATGCAATGTAGTATGTCTATTTGTCTTCCGAGGGTATTTGGTTTGGTTCTTTTTGGTTTTGACCTTCCAGACCTCTGGGAATGATGAAGAGAAATGAAGTCCACAAGCAGATCCAGGTAATACACAAACCATAACATTACAGAATGCCAAAATACATAGTTTATGATTACAACAAGTTCCCATGGTGGGTCAGCATACAATCAAGTCAAGAATACAAAAAAAATCACCATGGAGAATTAAAGTACAACCAAAATAAAATACAAGGAAAGGAAATCAAACATCCATCCCAAATTCATCCTCCTTGACTTCTTTCAGGAGAGCATCAGGTACTAGTCTAACTGGATGCTCTGTGATGGTCCAGATGAGAAGGTTTCTAGTTGCAATGGCAATTTTCATCTTCTGGTACTTGTCTTATTCTTTTGATCTTTTCAAACCCGCCCGGAGTTTCAGCTCGGAGATTTCCTTCTATGCTGCTAGGAGTACTTCCTGACTCTTCTTCTCATTGGCTTCCAGCTACTCTATCTTAGCTTGTGTCTTCTGATCTTCTTGCAAATGAGCTTCAGTGATCTTGATCCATCTAGTCTAACTCTCTTCCAGGTAATGCTCAGCTCTGGCTTTCTGAATCTTGGCTTCTTTGTAAGCATTCTTCAATACCAACTCCTTTGCTCGGGCTTTTTTAATGAAGTCCTCTGTCTTTTCTATCTTGGTTATATGCTCGATTCGGAGCTTCTCTAACCTCTCAATGTCTAGACGACTATCATTTCTTTCCCAAAGGGTCTTCTTCAAAGCTTTAGCTAACTGGGCATTCCTCTCTTTCATCTTCTCAAATTCCTCCAGACTCACTGTGGCTACAGGCTCTACTACTGATGGCCCGGGTACATCCTCCAGTGTGAATGGCATGCGAGTGATCTGTCCTCTGATGCGCGACCATTCAATGTACTGAGCTGAAGCTATGTTGTGACATTTCCCTAAAATAGCAGTCCCTTTAGTCTGTATATTATCCCAAGCGCAGGCTGCTTGTCGGGCAATGGCATGATTGTTCAGAATAACATAGTAAAGAGACTCTGCTAAGTCCTACTCTCGAGGTGGGTGTACCAAGGCATACCCTAACTATCTTCTGAATAGCAAAGGATTGTAATTGATGTAACCCTTTAGTCCAATAAAAGGTACATTAGGATATTGTCCACAGCTTGTAATTATGTCCCTGCCCTTGGTGTTCTGAGTAAACCACATGATGTCTTCTGAAGTAAGGGAAATCATCCTCTTAGCCTAATTTCTTGTTTGATGTGGATTCAGTAAAGCTTCTGTCTTCGGCATGTGTCTCATCAACCAAGTGTAGAAAAGAGGTGCACAACATCTGACCAGTCTTCCCCTCTGCTTCTCATTTCTCTTATGCATTGAGTAGTAGAAATCTCCCAACAAGGTAGGTAATGGATTCTTGAGCATGAAGATATGGATAACATTCTTTCTTACAAACTTATGCTCGTCTGTAAACAAAATGATGCCATATATACTAAGAGCCAGGAGAGCACAAACAATGTCCCACTTCCCTGTTGCAGCATGACTGGTAGCCTGAGTGATTAAGAAGTCCAAATTAAGACCTGGGATTCCAGCCTTGGTGGTCATATGATCACTAATGATAGTTTCTTCCAGATGTAGGGCCTTAGCTATGTCTTCATTCTTAGGAGCAGTCATCTCAGTGTTGAAAGTAATTCCTCTTCTGATAGGGACACCCAACAACATAGAATACTCTTCCAATAGAGGACCTATCTGAAAGTCTGGGAAAGTGAAGCAACAGAGAGAAGGGTCATAGAACTGAAGACAAGTGTGAATCATGCTCCTCTGTGATGCATCCAAGTCCATGATCATGTCTAGGATACTGTCGCTCCCACCAAATGACACAGGGCCAAGAGGGGTACAAACGCGAACGGTCGGCGAAAGGGGAGAGAACACACAAGGGTGAGCTCAAAAGAAAAGAGTCGCCAGCTAGGCATTTTTATCCCGAAGGAAAGGTAATGCTGCATAAACCTGGAAAGATATAGATACGCGAACCAGAGAAACTGAGAAAGGGGGTTGGTTACAACCTGGGAAGGTATTAGCACCCAGATTGTCCGCCATACTCGACGGGATCCACGCTTGAAAGATTTGTGTTTAAAGGGGTAGTGTCAGTGCTATTTTGTGTGCAAAAGCTGGAAAAGAATGCAAGTGTCAGTGCAAAAGAAATGTGAAGTGAGATGAAATAGTGTCAGTGTAAGAAAGAATGGGAAGCTCAAGACTATGAGGCTTAGAGAAAAATGCTGGAAGGAGGGGGAATATATAGAGACTTTTGTTCGATAACTGTTAAGTTATGACTACGTATCCTCTCGTGCAATGAGGAAGTCAGAACACCGTAGTTCGACTCAAAGAGACTGAAAGATAAATTGACTTGTGAATTGCTTACTTGTCTATGCTCAAGTGTATGACCTATCTGGCTCAGGTGCAAACTGTCTTGCATTAGACGGAAGAAGCGAGTTCTCGTTTGTGAGTGAATGAGGTGAGAAAGAATCTCGGAAGAGACGATTATTGTTTGTTTTTTTGTGTTTTCAAACTTTTATTGCCTTTTGGATTTTTCATAAGAAAATGAGCTTAAGCCTAAACCAAGGGGTTAGTAAACTCATCACATCTTCCCTCTGATTAGGGGTAATGAGAATACCTTAAGTGTGAAGTGAACACCTCTCACTTAACCACCATGATGTAGGATTAAGATCATTAACCTATTTGTAATTACTTAGATGTTTTTGGAGTTTTTGTTTAGTGTTAAGTAATGAGTTTAAGCCATAATCAGGGATTTAATGGACCCATTACACCATCCTAATAGAAGGATAATAGATGAGAACATTTAAGCTGAGGAAGGCTCCTCAACTTAATCCATGATTAGGGATTAACCTCATGACAAAAAAAAACCTTTATTAAAGTGGATTTTAGTTAATGGTAAGATGAAGAAATGGATTTTATGATTTGTAAGACAACTTGAGGGGGACTTGTCCATTAACACTAGGGTTAGTCCTTCTTAACCATTTAAGGAAGAATTAGAACCCCAATGCAAGGCCCAAGTTACAAGCTTGATGTCTTAGTGATTATTAAGTGTATTGATTAAAGGATTTAAACACATTAAGGGTTTAACACTTAGGATTAAAGTTATACACTCCACCTAATAGAAGGATGCAGGCATAAGATTAATCACAAAGCCTTAAAACCTTTAAGGTTTAGTCCTTGATTATGAGATGAGAAGAGAAGACACAAAGATGACACAAAGGTAAAACTAATGGGGGACTAATCAAACCCTAATTATTGTCATGCTTGGATGTTCCTAGGGTTTTTGAGGCTTGCAAGAAGATCTTCAGAGAAGCCACCAGGGAAGAAGCAGATGAAAGGAAGAGAAGCAAAAAGAAGCAAAACAACTTACTTCACTTAAGAAGATAAGTTTCTTGAAGAAAGAAGGAGAGGAGGAGCATGAATGAGCAAGATCACTCTAATACAAAAGTAAAATGCAGCAATGAATTCATAAGAGAGATGAGAAGAGATTGTGAGAAGTGAAGGCAAATTCACTTCTCAGACACTTACCACCTGAAAAGTTAGCAACAAGAAAATGAAATGACATGAAAAATGAGATGAAATGCAATGATGCAAACCAAAGTCAGAAGCATAAACATGATGTTAATGATGCTAAGGGATTATGCAAACACATGTCAAGAGTTGTGGATGATCATACAAGGATGTGGATGCAAATGAAGCATGCTTTGAACCATGAAAGCTCATGAAAGTTTATGAAATGGAATGAATGCATAACATGGAAAATGAATGATGCAATGATCAAACATGAGTCTAATGTATCCTAAGATGTCTTATATGTCATGTGGATGCACAAAATCTCATGGCAAGTTCATGTATGCAAGCAAGTGAGGGATGAATGCAAATGAAAGCCAAAATTAGGGTTTATGCACAAGACACAAAGCAAAATTAAAAATCAGAAGCACATGACAAGATAAAAAATTGCAAATGGGATCAAAGGAAACCTAACCCTACATAAGTTCACTGCCCAAAGGAGGGGACCCAACTCTTAACCTAATGGGAATTATGATTTTCTCAAGTTGGCTAGGGTTTTTAAGGTACCTCCAAAGGAAAAAATGCACATCAAATTGAAAATGAAAGATAAATTCAAACCAATTTTACCATAGAAACTACATGATATGAAGAATGCAATGCAAAAATAACCAACATCAAACTCTTCATGGTTAGGCAGAATGAATTTTTCTAAGTTAGGACAAAAATATTGCCTTTTAAGAACTTTAATTCCAATGAAAAATGTCAAAATAGGTCAAGAACCAAAAAGAAATTTGTTTGAAGAGTTTGATAATGTTTCTAAATGTATTAAAATGAGATGTGAATTTTTTTGTGATTTTTAGAAACCTAAATGCTATTTTAATTAATTAATTCTCATTAACTAATTAAAATAAACATTTAAATATTTTTAAAATACGAAAGTTATGCAAAAAATAAAAATAAAATTATTTTCTGAAAGAGAAAAATATTTTATGTTATGATGCAAAAAATGGGATTTTTTAGAAATGATTTGCTATTTTAAATAAAATGTGCAAAAACAAATGAAAGAAAATGAAAATAAAATTAATTTAAGTGAGAAGTATGCTAATCCAGTGGCCAGTATTCAAAGATTTTTTGGAGGGAGTTGACCCGCGCGCATTTTGATGGCTAGGATTGATTCTGATTAAATTCAAATTAAACCTAATTAATTAAACTAATTAATCTGAATTAGGGTTTAATGACAAATCTTGGTCGTTCATTCGCGCGCGGGAAGGCAAGATCAATGGTTCACATTTAAACCTCACTAATTACACTGATTAGGGAAAATTACTTTCAGGCGACCGGAACAGTGTTCCGGTCGTCTTCTCCGACGAGCCCAAACCCTAGCTTCTCTATCAGGTCATCAAACATCAAATTTCTTGCACAAAAATGATCCCCCAATCATTCTAAACCTAAACCCCCAACCAAAACCCATTTATTTCACACCATGAACATGAATCGAAGAAAAATGTAAAAACGGGAAAAAGTTTCAGAGATCACATACATGGTGGTTTCTCAACCATTTTCAAAAGTAATCATATCCCCATGATCAGGGAAGCATATAGAACCATAAAAGAACTTAAAAGCTAGCTTCTGGGAAAAAAGTTCATCCTGTTACCTGAGATGGGGACCCTCTGATTTTGAGCTTTCTGGGTTCTCTCTTGATGCAAGCCTACTCCTTTGAACCTCCTGAAGATGATATGAAGCTTAGAAATCTTTGAGGATGGCTGGTTGGTGCTGTTTGGTTCTGGTGTAGCAGAAATGGAGGTTTGTGTGTGTGGTGATTCAAGCTGTTTCAGGGGGTGGGTTTTGTTCTCTGAGTGATATGTGATTTGTTGGTGAAGAAATTTTGGATTTTTGTTAAGTCTTGAGGGAGTTTCGAAGAGATGAAGCTTTGGACAGTTTTTGTGCAAGCTGGTGGTGTTTGTGTTCTGAGCCTTCTTCCTTCTTGTTTTATGACCCTTAGGTAATCCATAAGCAATCCCAACAATTCTGGAGGGCAGGTATGCACTATGGGAATGGTATGGGATGATTGGCCAAAAAGTCAAAAATTGTGTACTATAGGAATGGGCCATGGCAGAGAAGATTTATGTGTTTGGATTGTCTCAGCCAGCTTCAAGGAAAGCTCTTGGATGTTTTGATGTGATCTGAAATGGATAAAGGGTGAGATGTCACATGTTTTGCAATTTTGCAACTTGTTGCATTTTGTGATTTTTGGTCATGGACATGTGACATTCCTTGCTGAATTCTTGTTGTGAAATGCTACATGATGTTATGGTAATGCTTTGGGATCAGTTAGAGACCACACAAACCCTTGGGAATCATTTTTGCAAGAATTCCCCCTTTTGAACTTTATGGAAAATGGCTTATGATAACTTGGAATCCAAAGCATGAAAGTGAGAAATTTCTTGGGCAAATCTGAATTATGGACCATGAATGATGTTTGTGTGATGACTAGAATTTGATTTGAAGTCACATTTGGCTTTGGCAAGTGTTTTTGCAAGTTTCCTCTTTGGCACAAAAGTGAAAATTTAGTGATTTTGTCCAACTTTGCAAGGCCATAACTTTTGTTCTAAAATGAATTAGAATGAGTTCTTGTACTTTTTGAAAATGAGAGGATCCAATATTCAACTTTCATGACCAAAGATTTTTCATTTGAAGCATTTTTGGATCAAAAAGAGGGGGTTGAAAAACTTTCCCAAAATGGCAAGTTTACATTACAAGTCACTTTCCCAAAATGGCAACTTTGCAAATGGCTTGAAATTCTTCAATTTTGTGAGCTTCTAACATCTTCTAAGATCAAATAAAGATCATACATATTCAAAATGATGGAGAAGACCCCTTGGTTGGATGGTTGGGGGCCTCAGATGCCCTGATTTTGCACTGACTTACTCAAGAAGTCATCTCTTGATCAGATGCCTTCCCCATTGAATCTCTTCATGAAAATTGGTATGCATGATCCTCATAACATATAGAGACCAATAGAAACAAGAATGACCAAAAAATTTGGAGTTATGTCCTCTGAAACCAAAACCCTAATTTTAGGTCATCTGTGTAGTTAAACTTGGCTCTGCTTCCATGCCTTTCCTCAGTTCTTGTGATTTTTGACTTTCTTGATCTTGGGAGGATATAATATGATGCTTGAACATACATGGACCCTCTTGAGATGATTGGTGACCTTGGGAGTGGCTCAGATAGCCCTGGGATTGCTCAGATCATAAACCCTAGATGCAGATGACTTTGAAACAATGCAGTGAAGCAAAAATGCAATATGGGATGCTATGATTGAACTTATGCAAATGAAAAGAATCACAAGCCATGGTGAAATGAGTGAGGGAAAATTTGGGGTGTTTACAGCTTCCCCTATTCAAACATGAGTTAGCTGTGCAGGATGTAAGCAACGGCTTAACAGGCGAACAAGATAACTTGTGGTTGAATACCAAAGATAGTCCAAAATTTGCACTCACTGAATGAAGAAGAAAAGGGATATAGATTGTGAAAGAAAATAAAGTATGATTATAAGGTGCGGGCGACGGAGGACGACCGTCGAGCAGGGGATGACTGCTGGGGATAAAGCGATGGCGGGGATGGCCGACATGCTGGGGAAATAAAGAGATCATGATGGGGACGACCATCAATCAAAGAAACAAGACTCTCTGGGGATTAGAGGTAAATGATGGGGATGACCATCGGGTTGAAGAAATAAATGATGAGGAACGGTCATCAAAGGTGAAGGACGATCACCTATCAGGGGACGGCTGCTGGAAATATCGCGACATGGGACGAATGCTGGATAGAAAAGGTCGACGATGGGGACGGCCTTCGGATAAACATGATGAAGGACGATCATCAAGAGGTGAAGGACGATCACCTAGCAGGGTACGGCTGCTCTCGGGGTTTATCATGACATAGGACGAATGTCAGATAACAAGATCAACGATGGTTACGGCCATCGGATAAAATGACGAAGGACGATCATCAAGAGGTGAAGGACGATCACCTAGCAGGGGACGGCTGCTAAAAATATCACGACATAGGACGAATGTCGGATAGGAAGGGGTTCTAATGGATAGAGACTCCACTGGGAATGATGAAGGACGATCATCAAAAGGGTGAAGGACGATCACCTGGCAGGGTACGGCTGCCGGAAGGTATCATGACATAGGAAGAATGTCAGATAGAAAGGAAATAATTTATCAAGATTTGCCGAGAATTCTTCTGGGGAATGGTAGACACAAACGAGTGTCTAAATTCAAGAAAAGGGTATAAGTGTCTGACACGGTGTATAGATTAAAGATGCGGACGAGCATCCTTAAGGCTATGATACGGACGAGTATCAGTAGAAAGAAATGCTGACGCATGTTCAGAGATGATGATACGGACGAGTACCAACTAGTTAACAAAGAACACGGACGAGTGTCGACTCTGAGGGGATTTAAGTGGTGTATACAAGATACGGACGAGTATCTGTATGAGTAAAAAGTGATGAGTGAGACATAGACGAGTGTCCAACTTGCTGTGGAGAGCACGACACGGACGGGTATCTGAAGAAGTGTATTATAAACAAGTATTTGGTTTACAAAGAGTTTAGGCAACCATGCTGGGGAAGGTGACACGGACGGGTGTCAGGGAGTTGTATATATATGTATCTGTCTGTAGAGAACGTTCGGGCGACTTTACTGGGGAGTATTGACACGGACGAGTGCAAAAAGGAGCATGTATCTGTATTTGTGAGTGTAAGGGAAATGCTTTGATATTCTGTCGGGGAGTTTGAGAAGTATTTTGTATATTGTTGATGGAATGTCAGTATTTACAAGTGTTTTATTCAGAACATGGCTTATGATTATGCAATATGTTTGATTTTTTCCGTAATGCTCCGTATTAGACGGAATGCTACGCTCTGGGGGAAAATATGATGCGAATGCTATGATTATGCAAAGGTACCGATCTGGGATTCAGATCCTGTTGCGGTGAAGATCTCCGACTGATCTGCTTGAAGTGATATCCCAATTGGGGATGAGATCTGATATAATGATTCTGCTTGGGGAAACAGGTCACTGATAGACCTATCTTAATGATGATGAGCCTAGCTAGTGACTGTGGAAGCTTTTGTCGTTTTGTTGTGAGATCTTCGGACAATGCTCTTCTGCATAGAGGCTGAAACTCTGCGGGGAGATAGTTCCCTGTCTTGGAACCTGGGCTGAGGAGGAATGATCACTAGACAATCCTCCTAGAGATTTATGTGGGGGATCCTGCTGAGGAAGATGATGTCTGGCAATCCAGCTGGGGAGAGGGCACTCGTGGTGCTATTTTGGGAGACGGGATGAGAAAATAGTGATTTGGTAGCTTGATGGGAAGAAGCTTTCATGCCCCATGTTACACTTTGAGCACCTGCAATCATGTAAAGACAAAGAAACGTACAAGTACCCCGAGGTATCCCCTACTGGATTCCATCATAGGAATTTAGACACTCCCGGGAGTAATGTATTTCTTGTAAGCATGTGATTTAGAAAAGGTGCATCTGTACTTATTCGATCAATATTATGAGAGCATCAGACATTTTTGCAAACGAAAATAAAATGTACAAGACAAAGTGTAACGGAAAATCTGGTTTTATTAATTAGCGTGCCCTGAATTGGCAAGATACAGAAACAGATCCCCTGAAATGAGGAGATTGCTACAAATTGAGAAACAAAAAGTTGCTGGCAATGTTGATGACGCTTCAAGGAGCTTCCCTTTTGCTATGACTCGTATGACATTGACGTTCTTCTTATCATGCCTTTGAAGAAGGCTGATTCTGACCGAAGCTTGAACCTTTCGAAGCTTATCACGTTGTAAGTAATACAGACGAATTTAGAATGCTGTTTTTCGCTTATTCCCCTATTTTGCGTGGATCGCCCTTTCGGGTTTTCAATCCACCGGGATATCCATTTCTGCCTGAGTTGTCCAATGCGGCTTTTCAACTCAGAGGGTGTACATTTTTTGATTATTTTCCCTTATTTTTGCCCGAGTCTTTTTATTCTGTTTTTGACTCGCCGGGATGCCCTATTTTTGCCTGGACTTACATTCTGTTTTTATGTCCAGCGGGTCATTTATGCGAAGTATTTTTTAACTGCATCTGAATTCACAGGGGACAAAAAGTCTTCACCTTCCATAGTACTGAGCATCAGTGCTCCTCCAGAGAAAACTTTCTTTACTATGAATGGGCCCTCATAATTCGGAGTCCACTTGCCCCTGTGGTCTGTATGAGGAGGGAGGAGTCTCTTCAGCACAAGATCCCCGACTTGGTATTCCCGAAGCCTAACTTTCTGATCGAAGGCTTTCTTCATTCTTTTCTTATATAACTGCCCATGACAGATTGCAGCTAGTCTCTTCTCTTCAATCAGATTCAGTTGTTCGTATCGGGATCGGACCCATTCTGCTTCATTCAATTTAACATCCATCAACACCCGTAAAGATGGTAATTCAACTTCAACAGGTAGGACTGCCTCCATACCATACACAAGCTGATACGGTGTTGCCTCGGTGGATGTTCTGATTGAAGTTCGGTACCCATGTAAGGCAAATGGTAGCATTTCATGCCAGTCTTTGTAGGTAATCACCATCTTCTGCACAATCTTCTTGATATTCTTGTTAGCTGCCTCCACAGTGCCATTCATCTTTGGCCTGTAAGAAGAAGAATTGTGGTGTTGGATCTTGAAGTCCCAGCACAGTTCTGCCATCATTTTGTTGTTCAAGTTGGAACCATTATCAGTAATGATTCGCTCGGGAACTCCATACCGACAGATGATATCTCTCTTCAGGAATCGGGCTACCACTTGCCTGGTGACATTTGCATACGAAGCTGCTTCAACCCACTTGGTGAAATAATCAATGGCTACCAGGATAAATTTGTGGCCATTTGAAGCAGTCGGTTCAATCTTGCCAATCATATCAATGCCCCACATGGCAAAGGGCCAGGGTGAAGACATCACATTCAAAGGATTGGGAGGCACATGCACTTTATCTGCATAAATCTGGCATTTATGGCATTTTCTGGCATAGGCACAACAGTCTGCATCCATTGTGATCCAGTAATAGCCTGATCTTAGCAACTTTTTAGCCATAGCATGCCCTCCAGCATGGGTACCAAAAGATCCTTCGTGCACCTCGTGCATCAACAAGTCTGTTTTTGTCCTATCAACACATCTGAGGAGTATCATATCAAAGTTTCTCTTATACAGGGAACCATCAGCATTCAGGAAGAAACTACCAGCCAGCCTTCTTAATGTCTTCTTGTCATTGGATGATGCCCCAAGTGGGTATGTTTGATCCTCTAAGAAGCACTTAATGTCATGGAACCAAGGCTTATCATCTTTGACAACATCTGCTGAGAACACGTATGCTGGTCTGTCAAGTCTGGATACTGAAATCTGAGGCACAATGTTGGCAGCTTGAACTTTGATCATGGATGAAATGGTAGCCAGAGCATCTGCAAACTGATTTTCATCTCGAGGGATATACTCAAGCTTGACTGTTGTGAAGAAATTCAATAACCTCCTTGTATAATCCCGATAAGGTATCAGATGATCTTGGTGGGTGTACCATTTGCCGTTGGTTTGATTAATTACCAAAGCTGAATCTCCGAATACAGTTAAAGTCTTGATCCTGAGGTCAATGGTTTCCTCAAGACCCATGATACAAGCTTCGTATTCAGCTTCGTTGTTAGTGCAGTTAAAGGTGAGTTTTGCCGAGAAAGGCATGTGAACTCCCTTAGGTGTAATGAGTACTGCACCAACACCACGACCATTCATATTAACAGCCCCATCAAACATCATAGTCCATTCTTCTTCCGGGTCAGGTCCTTCAGTGTGAACAGGCTCCTCATGATCTTTTGCTTTCAAGTACATGATGTCTTCATCGGGGAAGTCAAATCTCATTGGTTGGTAATCATCAATGGGTTGCTCAGTAAGATAATCAGACAATACACTGCCTTTGATGGCTTTCTGAGATGTGTATTGAATGTCGTATTTTGTGAGGATCATTTGCCATCTTGCAACCCGTCCGGTAAGTGTTGGCTTCTCAAAAATGTACTTGACTGGGTCCATCTTAGATATCAATAAAGTAGTGTGGGTCAACATATATTGTCTCAGTCGGCGAGCAGCCCACGCTAAAGCACAACAAGTTTTCTCGAGCAGTGAATAACGTTGTTCACAGTCGGTAAACTTTTTGCTTAGGCAGTATATTGCATACTCTTTTCGACCAGACTCGTCATGCTGGCCCAACACACACCCCATTGACTCTTCTAATACTGTCAAGTACATGATTAGAGGTCTTCCTTCCACTGGAGGCATAAGGATTGGAGGCTCTTGTAAGTATTCCTTGATTTTGTCAAAAGCCCTCTGGCAGTCTTCATTCCACCTGACCGTTTGCTCTTTTCTCAACAACTTGAACAAGGGTTCACAGGTTGCAGTAAGATAAGATATGAACCTTGAAATGTAGTTAAATCTACCTAAGAAACCCCGAACTTCTTTTTCAGTCTTCGGTGCAGGCATTTCTTGAATGGCTTTGACTTTATCAGGGTCAACTTCAATCCCTTTCTTACTTACAATAAATCCCAGCAGCTTACCGGATCGCACCCCGAATGTGCATTTATTGGGGTTTAACTTTAGTTGGTACTTCCTCAGATGCTTGAATAGTTTCAGTAGATTCACCAGGTGGTCTTCTTTTGTGAGGGACATGGCAATCATGTCATCCACATAACATTCAATTTCTTTGTGGATCATGTCATGGAATAATGTTACCATAGCCCGTTGATAAGTAGCACCAGCATTCTTCAGGCCGAATGACATCACCTTATAGTAGAAGGTGCCCCAGGGTGTGATGAAAGTTGTCTTCTCCATGTCTTCAGGCGACATTTTGATCTGATTGTATCCTGAAAATCCATCCATGAAGGAGAACACCGAAAACTGAGCTGTATTATCCACCAATACGTCAATGTGAGGTAAAGGGAAGTCATCCTTCGGGCTGGCTCTGTTCAGATCCCGGTAATCCACACATCCTCACCTCGCCATCTTTCTTAGGCACAGGCACAATATTAGCGTCCCATGGCGGATAGCTAGTCACAGCAAGGAACCCGGCGTCCCACTGCTTTTGTACCTCTTCTTTTATCTTCATTGCCATATCTGGGCGAGTACGACGCAACTTCTGTTTCACTGGTGGGAAGTCTTCTTTCAGAGGTAGCTTGTGCATGACAATGTCGGTGTCCAACCCTGGCATATCCTGATAAGACCAAGCAAAAACATCCACGTATTCCCGAAGCATGTCAATCAGTTGCCCTTTCACTGAATCTTGCTGGCAGGCCCCGATCCTAACTTCTTTCAAGTCTTCTTCTGTACCAAGATTAACCGTTTCGACCTCCTCCTGATGAGGAGTGATAACCTTATCCTCTTGCCTTAACAACCTGGCTAGCTCTTCAGGTAGCTCATAATCTTCTTCAACCCCTTCATCAGCTTGATTGATTGGATTGTCAAAATCATACGAAGTCATAGCAGTGTTGTTGTCGGTGCAGTCTGAAGGGCACTCTCTGCAAGGGTTTAAATTTGTCCATTTTAGTGATCAATTTTATCTTGCTTAGAAAAAGTGTAAATGAAGTTATTATTTTGAAAAACATTGCCATTTTATTTTTGTACAAAAAATGAAAAATGAAAAACAGTGAGTGGAAAAGAAAAGACTCATTTGCAAAAGATGTCCTGATATTCATTAATTGATCTTTGCACAAAATACAAGATGGCCCGATTACAAAATGAGTCCTGACATCTTGGGCAAGATGCAGGACTTGATGCATGCTTTAAAATACAGGAAATAATAATTACTCTGCAGTAGTAACCCTTATAATTTCCTGGGAAGACCAGTTTGAGACATGGCTCCCCGGGGTCCTTGGACGTATCCAGCTTTCCAGGTTTCGCTCGTCTTCTGACTCATCTTCCAAGCTATTCACAGCGTTTGGGGTGAGCATTCCCCCGCTGACAAACTTGGGCTCCTTTGCAGCCTCTGATTGACCTTGTTGAGTTGGTCTGTAACCCAACCCAAATCGGTCTTCTTTCATGGATCTCCCCATCCATTTCTATGTATTTATACGTAGCCAGCTGGCTAACAAAAATGTCCTCCTCCCCACAGATGGTGATGATTTAGCCTTCCCACTCGAATTTTAACTTCTGGTGAAGGGTTGACGTCACGGCGCTAGCGGCGTGTATCCATGGTCTACCCAATAGACAGTTGTAGGCTGGCTGTATATCCATCACAAAGAAGGTCATTTTGAAAACTTGTGGGCCAATCATAATAGGCAACTATATCTCTCCCAGAACTGATCTTTTAGAACCGTCAAAGGCTCTTACTACCAAGTTACTTGGGCGTAGCGCCAATCCATCATACTCCAGCTTCACAAGGGCTTTCTTGGGCAGGACATTGAGGGATGACCCTGTGTCCACCAGTACATGAGAAAGAACTGCACCCTTACACTCCAAGGTAATGTGCAAAGCATTGTTATGGTTGCGTCCCTCTGTTGTTAAGTCAGCATTGGTAAAGCCCAGTCCATGAGTGGTGTTGACATTCGCAACCACAGTTTCTAGCTGATTAACAGTAATCTCCTCCGGCACGTATGCTGCGTGCAGGACTTTCAACAACGCGTTCCTGTGAGCTTAGGAACACATCAACAGTGATAATATGGAGATTTTGGAGGGTGTTTGGTGAAGCTGGTCCACCACCTTGTAATCACTCCTTTTTATGATTCTCATGAACTCGTCTACATCTTGCTCAAAAGATGTCTTCTGAGTTTCCTTGGCAGTTGGCTCCTCAGATACCACACTCTTTCCTTTTGCTTTGGCAGCAGCTTCTGCTTCAACATTAGGTCTTTGTGTTTGTGAGGCAAAAAGGCGTCCGCTTCTGGTGAAGCCTCCGCCTCCCCCAACATTATCAACTTGTTGAGAAGAGGTCGATGAATCCAGAGTGATTTTCTCCCCATTGCGGTAGAGATCAGAGCCATAATGCCAAGGTATGGCATTACTACTTTCATAAGGAACCGGTCCAGGCACCATAATGGTGACCAGACTGATTGCTGCAGAGGAAGGTACTGTAACGGTGTGCAGATCATAGTAAATTGTGACTGGTGATCTAGCAGGAGGTGCCACGGTTTGTTGTTGGAAATTGCTGCTGGGAGGAACATTTGATGGGTCATAGTAGATTGTAACTGTTGAAACATCTTCATTAATTTTTGCTGGCGTTGTAGAAGATTCTGTTAATAAAGTGGATGTTGATGCTGTAGAAGAAACAGTTGTTGAATTTTGACTTGTTGAAGTGATGGATGGAGTAATTGCTGGTGATGTTGATGAATCGGTAGGAATGATTGTTGTTGCTGTTGTAGGAGAATTTGTTGTTGAAGGAATGATTGTTGATGTTGTAGGAGTATTTGGGATTGTTGTTAAAGGAATTGCTAGATTTGTAGGCGCCTTTGTTGAAATCTGAAGGATACCATCCTCGATAAGACCATTTATGCCGCTTCTCAGCCTTTCACACCCATTGACTGCAATGTTGCAATACCCACAGCCGAGCTCACACCCGGGGAACACTTGGCACTCTAAAAGCTGAGCTTTAATTTCAACCAAAGGTGTTCGAATTTGTGCAACATTGGTGATTAAGGTGGATTGTTTGTCTTCCTCAATGGCATTAATCCTTGGCCCGTTGTGACTAGGCATTGGATTTCTTGTGACATTCGGAGGAGGTGCAAAGTTAAGAGCTTTCGATTCCACCAGGTCTTGGACCTTCATTTGTAAGGCCCTGCATTTCTCAGTGCTATGCCCCGGTGCGTTTGAATGGAATGCACACCTGGCACTGGCGTCATAGTTCTTTGGCATATTTGAGGGATCTGGAGGTGCCAACGTCCTCAACTCAACCAAGTTAAGCTTCAGGAGTTATGGCAATAAGGCAACATAAGGCATAGGGATAGGGTCAATCACCCTATTTGCCTGAGATGGTCTCTGTTGGAAGGGACGCTGTTGTTGGTTGTTGTTGCTGTTGTTGTAGGTTCTCTGTTGCGGATACTGAACTTGTTGTTGATACTGTGGTTGTTGTTGTTGAGGGTATGCTGGTTGTTGAGGAATCGGAGCTGGAATGGTAACAGCTGCTACTGACTGGTGCACATACTGAGATCTGCCCCTGCTAGCATGAATGGAATTAGTCTCACCGGCTCTTCGGGGTCCCACAAAAGGCTTTCTAGGATTACTGGATGAACTTGCACCGCTGTCGGAAATCTTGCCCATCTTTAAAAGGCTTTCAATCCTTTCACCAGCTATGACCACATCAGCAACACTAGTAGAGGAGAAGGCAGCCAATCTATCAATATAGGTCCCTTGCAATGTGTTCATGAACATGTCAGCCATTCCCCTTTCTGACATGGGTGGTTGGACAGCAGCAGCAAGCTGTCTCCACCTTTGGGCATATTCCCTGAAGCTTTCTCTGGAAGACTGGGACATTCCCATTAGGAGGTTCCTGTTGGGAGCCATGTCCAGGTTGTATTGATATTGCCGGATGAAGGCTTCAGCTAAGTCTTTCCAGCATCTGATGGTAGCTCTGGTCAAGTGTGAATACCATTCTCTTGAAGCCCCGGTCAGACTGTCTTCAAAGTAGAACATCCACAGCTTTTCATCCATAGTATAAGCTTTAAGTCTTCCCAGGAAAGACTGCAGGTGAGTTCGTGGACAAGAGTTTCCATTGTATTTCTCAAAGCACGGGGGTTTGAATTTGTGGGGAATTCTCACCCCATCCACTAGCCCCATGTCCATTACATCGAAGCCCAAGGAATTCGGAGACTCCAAAGATCTCAACTTCTTAGCAATTTCATCCAACCTCCTGTCATAGACTTCATCTCCTGCTCCCATAACAGTAAACTGCTCTTCTTAGGGATCCTCCTGCAAGATTCTCCCCCCAGCAGTATTTCCTTGCACACTTCTCGGGATGTTGACTTCCGGATCCAGATGAGGTCCAAATACTGGTGGATTAATATGAGGTTGGCCCCGTTCATTGTTACTAGTTCCTCCTGTTCCAAGATGAGGTTCCTCAGGAGTTTTTCTTTCCACCAGTTCTCTTAACCTTTCTTGACTCTGGGCCAAGCCAGTCATCACAGCCATGAATTGAGACATCTGATTTCTCATCTCCACTCTCTCATTAGCCATCTAATTTCTGACCTCAGTCAAATCCTGTTGTACTTGTTCCATTTGAATACCGGGAAGGTTGTTACAAGTCGGGTACCGGTGCGCGCGGTTGACAGGGAACACTCGGCGACGAGCAATGTTTCCTGAGATCACAACAAATTTAGAAACAATAATAATAAAACCTACAAAATAAAACAAAAGTTAGTATGCAATGCAATATGCTTATTTGTTTCCCAAGGTATCCGGTTTGGTTCTTGGTTTTGACCTTTCCAGACCTCGAGGAAGATGCTTGATGTTGCTGAGAAAAGAAGCCCAATGAAAGCAAACTAATATATTAAAAATAATGAACAATACATAATCTGTTTCTACAACACATGCCCATTGAGGGTCAAAATAAAGTACATCAAATGGAAATAACAACAAACAAAGAATCAGACATCTAGTCCAAACTCATCCTCTTTGACCTCCTTCAGAAGTGCCTCAGTCACTGGACCAGCTGGGTGCTCTGTAATGGTCCTGATGAGGAGGTTCCTGGTGGCAATGGCAGTGGTCAGCTTTTTATGCCTGTCCTGGTCCTTTGATCTTTTCAATCCTGCTCTGAGCTTCAACTCTGAAATCTCCTTCTGGGCTGCCAACAAAGCTTCCTGCTGCTTTTTCTCATTAGCCTCTAGCTGTTCAATCTTGGCTTGAGTTTTCTGGTCTTCTTGTGTACGGGCTTCAGTGATCCTGACCCACCTAGCCTGACTTTCTTGCAGATAGAGCTCAATCCTAGCCTTCTGAATTTTGGCCTCTTTACAGGCATTCTTCAATATTTGTTCCCCATCCCTTGCTTTCCTTATGTAATCCTTTATCTTCTCAATTTTGGCAAGATGCTCCACTCTGAGCTTCTCCAATCTCTCAATGTCCAGACGACCATCACTCCTTTCCCAAAGAGTCTTCTTTAAAGCTTGAGATAGGTTCTCATTCCTTTCTTTCAATTTCTCAAATTCTTTCAGGCTGACAGTTGCTGCTGGCTGTATTGTGGATGGTCCAGGTATGTCCTCCAAGGTAAAAGGCATTCCAGTAATTTGAGCTCTAGTACGGGACCAGTCATAGTACCGAGCTGAAGCAACATTATTACACCTTCCAAGAATAGCCATCCCTTTCGTCTGGATGTTGTCCCAAGCCCAGGATGCTTGTCTGACAGCAGCTGAATTAGGTTTTACTTCACAATACAGGGTCTCACCTAAATCTTGCACCCTGGGAGGGTGAACCAAAGCATAGCCCAGTTGTCTCTTAAACAACAAAGGATTGTAGTTGATGCAACCCTTCACTCCTATCAGAGGTACATTTGGGTATTGTCCACAGCTGGTGATAATGTCCTAGCCTTTGGTGCTTTGGGTGCACCATCTGATATCATCTGAAGTCAAAGCAATGAGCCTCTTGGCCCAATTCTTCTGCTGGTGGGGATTCAAGAAAGTATCTGACTTAGGCAGGTGTCTGAGCAGCCAGGTGTAAAACAAAGGAGCACAACATCTTACCAACTTCCCCCTTTGTTTCTCATTCCTTTGATGGATGGAGTAGTAAAAGTCTCCTAGCAGTGTGGGTACTGGGTTCTTCAGAAGAAACAAATGGATGGCATTCTTGCTGACAAATTTGGGCTCATCTGCAAACAGTATAGCCCCATATATGCCGAGGGCTAACAATGCACAGACTGCCTTCCACTCTCCCAATGAAGCCTTCAGGATGGCCTGAGAAATCAAGAAGTCTAAATGCAAACCAGGAATCCCAGCTTTTGTTGTCATACTTTGCTCAATCAAGGCAGGCTCCAAGTACAGTGCCCTTGCTATCTCTTCATTCCTAGGAGCAGTCATCTCTGGATTGAAAGGGATTCCACCTCTGATAGGTACTCCAATAAATGAAGAAAACTCTTCCAGTAGAGGCCCCAGCTGAAAGTCTGGAAAGGTGAAACATCTCAAAGGAGGGTCATAAAACTGCAAGCATGTGTGGATCATGCTCCTCTGAGAAGGGTCAAGGTCCATAACCATATCCAGGATACCTCCATAATTCTCTCTAAACAATGGGATGTGGTCAGGTGTGATAAGTGACTGGACCTGCCTGATGCCAGTCAACACAGGTTCAAAGAAATGGTAGGATATGTTGCTCTTCCTGGGAGTAGCCATGAATGCTGCTGAAGAAACTGAAGATTGATACTGATGAAGGTCACAGACTGATGCTGGAAATGAGCCACTGACAGGCTGGTGCTGGTGATGATGAAGGTAGCTGAAGCATATAGCTGATGAAGCAAGGGTCTATGCAGAAGAAGGGGTCAAAACCAAACCAGGTATGATGTGGATACCCTGAAAAACAAATAAACAAATGTTAAATGATGCAAATGATGATATATGCAAATGATATGCAAGGGTTTGTGATCAAGCTGGATCTGATTAACTGTCTTGATATAAGCCCATGTATGTTCAAAAGTCCAGATGGAGGTTTAGAAATCCAGTAACCAAGGTGGGGGACTCAAATAAAGAGTCACATGTCCAGGGGTTAATCACAAGAACTGTCCAAAGTGAAGTATTCTTAAACAATACAGTAACAGGGTATGATGTGGCCAAGGGTTCCTGCAAACCTGTACACAGTCCCAACCCCCTCACAGGTAGTGTTCTAGAACAAGGATCCTCAGACTTGGATCAGTTATGAGAAGTGTAAACACTTCTAACCCAGAGGTACAGTGTTTACAATAACCATAAAAGATCCTCCTGTAATTCACCCCAGTTTCTGAAGGTCATAATAAAGGTCATCCAGACTTAGCAGGCTTCCCAGATAGCCCTAGCACTACAAGAAATCTGTAGCACAGAGTTCTGAAGAAGAAACCCACATCTGAACCGTGTTTCATATTCCCGCACCAGACCGAAATGGAATGGGAAAGAATATGAACCACTCTAGCCTAGGTGTCACTCAGGTCCCAGGTATAGGACCTTGAACTCTCAATGGAACCCCACCCACCAAAACAGAAACCAGATCCAGCAATGATAATGACAGTATGAAATATGAAAAGCTGTAAAGGAAAGCAATAAATAAGGCTATACATAAAGCAGTAGATAAAGCAAATAAACAAACACAATTAGCACATAACACCCCAGTAAACACAAATCAAACAAACGCTAGGAGGAACCCACAAAAAGAACCAGAAGCCCTGGTTGAAGTATAAGGGTCCCCAGCAGAGTCGCCAAGCTGTCGCTCCCACCAAATGACACAGGGCCAAGAGGGGTACAGACGTGAACGGTCGGTGAAAGGGGAGAGAACACACAAGGGTGAGCTCAAAAGGAAAGAGTCGCCAGCTAGGCATTTTTATCCCGAAGGAAAGGTAATGCTGCATAAACCTTGAAAGATATGGATAAGACGGTCGCGAACCAGAGAAACTGAGAAAGGGGGTTGGTTACAACCTGGGAAGGTATTAGCACCCAGATTGTCTGCCGTACTCGACGGGATCCACGCTTGAAAGATTTGTGTTTAAAGGGGTAGTGTCAGTTCTATTTTGTGTGCAAAAGCTGGTAAAGAATGCAAATGTCAGTGCAAAAGAAATGTGAAGTGAGATGAAAGAGTGTCAGTGTAAGAAAGAATGGGAAGCTCAAGACTATGAGGCTTAGAGAAAAATGCTGGAAGGAGGGGGAATATATAGAGACTTTTGTTCGATAACTGTTAAGTTATGCCTACGTATCCTCTCGTGCAATGAGGAAGTCAGAACACTGTAGTTTGACTCAAAGAGACTGAAAGATAAATTGACTTATGAACTGCTTACTTGTTTATGCTCAAGTGTATGACCTGTCTGGCTCAGGTGCAAACTGTCTTGCATTAGACGGAAGAAGCGAGTTCTCGTTTGTGAGTGAATGAGGTGAGAAAGAATTCCGGAGGAGACGATTATTGTTTGTTTTTTTGTGTTTTCAAACTTTTATTGCCTTTTGGATTTGTCATAAGAAAATGAGCTTAAGCCTAAACCAAGGGGTTAGTAAACTCATCACATCTTCCCTCTGATTAGGGGTAATGAGAATACCTTAAGTGTGAAGTGAACACCTCTCACTTAACCACCATGATGTAGGATTAAGATCATTAACCTATTTGTAATTACTTAGATGTTTTTGGAGTTTTTGTTTAGTGTTAAGTAATGAGTTTAAGCCATAATCAGGGATTTAATGGACCCATTACACCATCCTAATAGAAGGATAATAGATGAGAACATTTAAGCTGAGGAAGGCTCCTCAACTTAATCCATGATTAGGGATTAAACTCATGACAAAACAAAACCTTTATTAAAGTGGATTTTAGTTAATGGTAAGATGAGGAAATGGATTTTATGATTTGTAAGACAACTTGAGGGGGACTTGTCCATTAACACTAGGGTTAGTCCTTCTTAACCATTTAAGGAAGAATTAGAACCCCAATGCAAGGCCCAAGTTACAAGCTTGATGTCTTAGTGATTATTAAGTGGATTGATTAAAGGATTTAAACACATTAAGGGTTTAACACTTAGGATTAAAGTTATACACTCCATCCGAATAGAAGGATGTAGGCATAAGCTTAATCACAAAGCCTTAAAACCTTTAAGGTTTAGTCCTTGATTATGAGATGAGAAGAGAAGACACAAAGATGACACAAAGGTAAAACTAATGGGGGACTAATCAAACCCTAATTATTGTCATGCTTGGATGTTCCTAGGGTTTATGAGGCTTGCAAGAAGATCTTCAGAGAAGCCACCAGGGAAGAAGCAGATGAAAGGAAGAGAAGCAAAAAGAAGCAAAACAACTTACTTCACTTAAGAAGATAAGTTGCTTGAAGAAAGAAGGAGAGGAGGAGCATGAATGAGCAAGTTCACTCTAATACAAAAGTAAAATGCAGCAATGAATTCATAAGAGAGATGAGAAGAGATTGTGTGAAGTGAAGGCAAATTCACTTCTCAGACACTTACCACCTGAAAAGTTAGCAACAAGAAAATGAAATGACATGAAAAATGAGATGAAATGCAATGATGCAAACCAAAGTCAGAAGCATAAACATGATGTTAATGATGCTAAGGTATGATGCAAACACATGTCAAGAGTTGTGGATGATCATACAAGGATGTGGATGCAAATGAAGCATGCTTTGAACCATGAAAGCTCATGAAAGTTTATGAAATGGAATGAATGCATAACATGGCAAATGAATGATGCAATGATCAAACATGAGTCTAATGTATCCTAAGATGTCTTATATGTCATGTGGATTCACAAAGTCTCATGGCAAGTTCATGTATGCAAGCAAGTGAGGGATGAATGCAAATGAAAGCCAAAATTAGGGTTTATGCACAAGACACAAAGCAAAATTAAAAATCAGAAGCACATGACAAGATAAAAAATTGCAAATGGGATCAAAGGAAACCTAACCCTACATAAGTTCACTGCCCAAAGGAGGGGACCCAACTCTTAACCTAATGGGAATTATGATTTTCTCAAGTTGGCTAGGGTTTTTAAGGTACCTCCAAAGGAAAAAATGCACATCAAATTGAAAATGAAAGATAAATTCAAACCAATTTTACCCTAGAAACTACATGATATTAATAATGCAATGCAAAAATAACCAACATCAAGATCTTCATGGTTAGGCAGAATGAATTTTTCTAAGTTAGGACAAAAATATTGCCTTTTAAGAACTTTAATTCCAATGAAAAATGTCAAAATAGGTCAAGAACCAAAAAGAAATTTGTTTGAAGAGTTTGATAATGTTTCTAAATGTATTAAAATGCAATGTGAATTTTTTTGTGATTTTTAGAAACCTCAATGCTATTTTAATTAATTAATTCTCATTAACTAATTAAAATAAATATTTAAATATTTTTAAAATACGAAAATTATGCAAAAAATAAAAATAAAATTATTTTCTGAAAGAGAAAAATATTTTAAGTTATGATGCAAAAAATGAGATTTTTTAGAAATGATTTGCTATTTAAAATAAAATGTGCAAAAACAAATGAAAGAAAATGAAAATAAAATTAATTTAAGTGAGAAGTATGCTAATCCAGTGGCCAATATTCAAAGATTTTTTGGAGGGAGTTGACCCACGCGCATTTTGATGGCTAGGATTGATTCTGATTAAATTCAAATTAAACCTAATTAATTAAACTAATTAATCTGAATTAGGGTTTAATGACAAATCTTGGTCGTTCATTCGCGCGCGGGAAGTCAAGATCAATGGCTCACATTTAAACCTCACTAATTACACTGATTAGGGCAAATTACTTTCAGGCGACCAGAACAGTGTTCCGGTCGTCTTCTCCGACGAGCCCAAACCCTAGCTTCTCTCTCAGGTCATCAAACTTCAAATTTCTTGCACAAAAATGATCCCCCAATCATTCTAAACCTAAACCCCCAACCAAAACTCATTTATTTCACACCATGAACATGAATCGAAGAAAAATGTAAAAACGGGCAAAAGTTTCAGTGATCACATACATGGTGGTTTCTCAACCATTTTCAAAAGTAATCATATCCCCATGATCAGGGAAGCATATAGAACCATAAAAGAACTTAAAAGCTAGCTTCTGGGAAAAAAGTTCATCCTGTTACCTGAGATGGGGACCCTCTGATTCTGAGCTTTCTGGGTTCTCTCTTGATGCAAGCCTACTCCTTTGAACCTCCTGAAGATGATATGAAGCTTAGAAATCTTTGAGGATGGCTGGTTGGTGATGTTTGGTTCTGGTGTAGCAGAAATGGAGGTTTGTGTGTGTGGTGATTCAAGTTGTTTCAGGGGGTGGGTTTTGTTCTCTGAGTGATATGTGATTTGTTGGTGAAGAAATTTTGGATTTTTGTTAAGTCTTGAGGGAGTTTCGAAGAGATGAAGCTTTGGACAGTTTTTGTGCAAGCTGGTGGTGTTTGTGTTCTGAGCCTTCTTCCTTCTTGTTTTATGACCCTTAGGTAATCCATAAGCAATCCCAACAATTCTGGAGGGTAGGTATGCACTGTGGGAATGGTATGGGATGATTGGCTAAAAAGTCAAAAATTGTGTACTATAGGTATGGGCCATGGCAGAGAAGATTTATGTGTTTAGATTGTCTCAGCCAGCTTCAAGGAAAGCCCTTGGATGTTTTGATGTGATCTGAAATGGATGAAGGGTGAGATGTCACATGTTTTGCAATTTTGCAACTTGTTGCATTTTGTGATTTTTGGTCATGGACATGTGACATTCCTTGCTGAATTCTTGTTGTGAAATGCTACATGATGTTATGGTAATGCTTTGGGATCAGTTAGAGACCACACAAACCCTTGGGAATCATTTTTGCAAGAATTCCCCCTTTTGAACTTTATGGAAAATGGCTTATGATAACTTGGAATCCAAAGCATGAAAGTGAGAAATTTCTTGGGTAAATCTGAATTATGGACCATGAATGATGTTTGTGTGATGACTAGAAGTTGATTTGAAGTCACATTTGGCTTTGGCAAGTGTTTTTGCAAGTTTCCTCTTTGGCACAAAAGTGAAAATTTAGTGATTTTGTCCAACTTTGCCAGGCCATAAATTTTGTTCTAAAATGAATTAGAATGAGTTCTTGTACTTTTTGATAATGAGAGGATCCAATATACAAATTTCATGACCAAAGATTTTTCATTTGAAGCATTTTTGCATCAAAAAGAGGGGGTTGAAAAACTTTCCCAAAATGGCAAGTTTACATTACAAGTCACTTTCCCAAAATGGCAACTTTGCAAATGGCTTGAAATTCTTCAATTTTGTGAGCTTCTAACATATTATAAGATCAAATAAAGATCATACATATTCAAAATGATGGAGAAGACCCCTTGGTTGGATGGTTGGGGGCCTCAGATGCACTGATTTTGCACTGACTTGCTCAAGAAGTCATCTCTTGATCAGATGCCTTCCCCATTGAATTTCTTCATGAAAATTGGTATGCATGATCCTCATAACATATAGAGACCAATAGAAACAAGAATGACCAAAAAATTTGGAGTTATGGCCTCTGAAACCAAAACCCTAATTTTAGGTCGTAGTTAAACCTGGCTCTGCTTCCATGCCTTTCCTCAATTCTTGTGATTTTTGACTTTCTTGATCTTGGGAGGATATAATATGATGCTTGAACATACATGGACCCTCTTGAGATGATTGATGACCTTGGGAGTGGCTCAGATAGCCCAGGGATTGCTCAGATCATAAACCCTAGATGCAGATGACTTTGAAACAATGCAGTGAAGCAAAAATGCAATATGGGATGCTATGATTGAACTTATGCAAATGAAAAGAATCACAAGCCATGGTGAAATGAGTGAGGGCAAATTTGGGGTGTTTACAGATACCACCATAATGCTCTCTTAATAAAGGAACATGATCAGGAGTGATAAGGGTCTGAATCTGCCTAATGCCTGCCAGAGGGTACTCAAAGAAATGATATGTGATGTTGCTCTTCCTGGTTGAATCCATACTGACAATGGGTGCTGATGAAGATAACTGAAGCAAATAGCTGAAGAGGATGGCTGAAGCAGATATCTGAGCATAAGAACGGTCAAAATCAAACCAAAGAGGATGTGGATACCCTGTAAAACAAATAGACAAATGTTAAATGATGCAATATGATGTATTCTTATGATATGCAAGGGTTTGTGATCAGGTGTTGGATTGTCAGTTGCTTTGATAGGGTCCATGAGTGTTCAGAATTCCGGATGAAGGTCTGAGAACCAGTAACCAGGTGGGGGACTCAAATAAAGAGTCACTTGTCCGGGGTTTCATAAGATCAGTCCAAAATAGTGTAACCTTAAAACATAATCTAGTAACAAGGTATGTTGAGGCCAATGGTTCTTACAAACTTGTAAACAACCCCACCCATTCACATGTATTGTTCTAGGACAAGGATCCTCAGGTTCAGATCTATTATGAGAAGTGTAAACACTTCTAACCCAGAGGTACAATGTTTACCCTAATCATAAAAAATCCTCCTCTAATTCACCTCAGATGCTGAAGGTCATCTAAAAAGGTCATCCAGACTTAGCAGGCTTCCCAGATAGCCCTAGCACTACAGGAGATATGTAGCACAGAGTTCTCAAGAAGAAACCCATGTCTGAACCGTGTTTTCATATTCCTGCACCATACCGAAATGGAATGGGAAAGAATGTGAATCCACTCTAATCCTATGTCTGCCACTCAGGCCTTTGTGTTGGATATTTTTCACTGGAATACCCCTCCCACCAAAGCAAACCATAAAATCCAGCACAAGATATGATAATAAAATGAAATGCATAAAGCGATAAATAAAAGCGATAAAGTAAATGCAGTAAATAAAGTTGCACAGAAAGCAATAAATAAAGCAAAAACATAAGCATACATAACACATAACACCCCCAATAAACATAAACAAACAAGTGTTAGGAGAAACCCACAAGAGAACCAGAAGCCCTGGTTGCAAAGATCCCCAGCAGAGTCGCCAAGCTGTCGCTCCCCAGACTCTCGTCCCGGTGCAGACCCTACGGTCGGCGATGTTGGAGGTTGAGGTTGAATAGAGTCGCCAGCTAGGCATTTTTATCCCGAAGGAAAGGTAATGTTGCATAAACCTGGAAAGGGTATGGATAAGACGATTACGAACCAGAGAAACTGAGAAAGGGGGTTGGTTACGACCTGGGAAGGTATTAGCACCCAGATCGTCCTTCGTAATCGACGGGATCCACGCTTACTTGATTTTGTTTAAAAGGGGTAGTGTATGTGCTGACTGTGTATGAAAAGCTAGGAAAAGAATGTACAGTGTGTCAGTGCAAAAAGAAGGGTGAAATACTCAAGACTGAGGCTTAGAAAAGAAAGCTGAAAGAGAGGGAAGACAAAGAGACTTTTGTTCGATAACCGTTAAGTTATGCCTACGTATCCTCTCGTGAAATTTGGAAGTCATAACACCGTAGTTCGACTCAAAGAGTCTGGATGATTTTGATTGTGAACTGCTTGCTTGTCTATGCTCAAGTGTGTGACTTGTTTTGCTCGAGTGCTAACTGTCTTGCATTAGACGGAAGAAGTGAGTTCTCGTTTTCAGAGTGAGTATGATGAGAAACGAATCCCGAAGGAGACGCTTATTGTTTGTTTTTGTGTTTTTCAGTTTTTTATTGTTTTTGAGTGTTTTGCATAGGATAATGAGCTTAAGCGTAAACCAAGGGTTGTAAACTCATTATATCCTCCCTGGTTAGGGATAATGAGCCTACTTAAGTGTGAGATAAGCATTTCAACTTAATTACCATGATGATATAGGATTAAGATCATTAACCTACTTGTGATTATTAAGATGTTTATGGGTTTTTGTTTAGTGTTAAGTAATGAGTTTAATCTCTAATCAGGGATTAGTGAACTCATTACACCATCCCAAGAGAAGGATGATAGATGAGAACACTTAAGCTGAGGAAGGCTCATCAACTTAATCCATGGTTAGGGACTAAATTCATTAGATAACAAGCCTTTATTAAAGTGAATTTTAATTAAAGGGTGAGATTTAGAAGTGAGTTTTATGTTTGTAAGACTAGCTTGAGGGGGACTTCTTCATTAAACACTAGGGTTAGTCCCTCTTAACCATAAGGAAGAGATGGAACCCTAATATAAGCCCCAAGTTACAAGCTTAAGTCTTGATCATTATTAGGTATTTTTATTAAGAAGGTGTAAATAAATTAAAGGTTTAACACTAAGGATTAAAGTTGTACATTCCATCCTAAGATAAGGATGCAGGCATAACCCTAATTCAAAGTCCTAAAGCTTTAAGTGTTTAGCCACTTATTATGAGATGAGAAGAGAGACTCAAGGAGACTCAAAGGTAAAAGATTAGGGGAGACTATTTACAACCCTAAAATTATCATGCTTGGATGTTCCTATGGTTTGTGAGGCTTAACGAAAGATCTTTAGAAGGCCACCAAGGAAGAGAAGCAGATGAATAAGAGAAGAGAGAGGAGAATAGGTTATTTACTTCCTAAAGAAGATAAGTAACCTAAAAGAAAGAGATAGGAGAAAGAGAGCACAAGTGAAGCAATTTCACTTCAAAGACATATAAATATGAAAATGAAAAAAAGAGAAGAGGTGGGATGTGAAGGCAAATCCACATCCCAAACAACTTACCACAAGCCCCTGAAATGTTAGTATGAATGCATAAGATGCAAAGCAAAAAGAAATAAAGCAAATGGAAGTGCAATGGCCAAAACCATAAGTGAATACATGATGCAAATGTGCTATGGAATGATGCAAAGACATGTGAGATGCTTATGAATGATCATACAAAGGATTAGATGCAACAAATGGCAAGTTAGAAGCATGAAAACACATGGATTCACATGAAAAGCAATGAATGCAAAGCATACCAAATGAATGATGCAATGATCAAGAAATGTTCAAACATGTCTTAAGATGTCTAAGATGGCATACAAGAGCATGGAATGTCATGGAAATTTCATATGATTGAGATATGCAAAGATGAATGCAAATGAACATGAGAAATTAGGGTTTTATGAATGTATGAGATGCATATGACCAAAAAAGAAGCATACATCATGATAAAAATTTGAAAATGAACTCAAACAAACCCTAAACACATACAAGATCACTCCCCAAAGGTGGAGGTCAGAAGCTAAACCTAGAGGAAGTTATGGATTTCCTAAGTTAACTAGGGTTTTTGGGTGACTCTAAATGAAAAATGCTAAACAATTTAAAAATGCAATGCAAAATTAGGAATTAAATAACCTAGATACTAGATGCAATGTGTGAAAGAATTCAAAAAGAACCAAGTTCAAACTCATCATGGTTGATCAGAAGTGATTTTTTCAAGTTAGGGTTAGAAAAATGTGAAATTTGTGAACCCTAATTCAAAGGAAATTGTGAAAACATGATCAACCCTAAGAATAATTTTGTATGGTGAGTTTGTAAATTGTTCTAAATGTATGAGAATGCTTCATGAATTTTTTTTGTGATTTTTAGATATCTAAATGTATTTTTAATTAATTAACATCAATAAATTAATTAAATAATACATTTATATGATTTAAAAATACTTTTTTTAAAGTAAAAATTAAAAATAAAAAAGTTTTTGAGTTTAGAAAAATATTTAAAGTGAAAATGCAGAAAATGAGATTTTTAGAAATGTTTTTGCTATTTTAAATAAAGAAAAGAAAAGAAATAAAATGAATAAAAAAGAGAAGTATGCTGAATCAATGGCTAGGATTGGATTTTGAGGGGATCAAGGGCCAGGATGCGTGGGTTGACTGACTTGGGGTATGTGAATCTGAGGGCCATGATTTAAAATTACTAAACACACCACATCCAATGGCTCATAATCCATCTGAGTTAATAAATTAGGTTTATTTTAATTAATTAGAAATTAGGGCTACTGATCTCATCTGAACCGTTCAAAGCTTAATCTAAACATGCATCAAATGGTCCACATTCAAGCTGACACTTAAACCCTAATTAAAACCCTAATCACTCTCAGGTGAACGGAGGAAGCTCCGGTCATCTTCTTCGGTCACCCAAAACCTCAACTTCCTCCCTAGGCCACCCCAAGCCCTAAAACCTGCCCATAATCAATCCCCAAACTTCATGGAACATGAATCAACAAACAAACAACAACTATTTTACATGAATCATGAGAAAAGAATCAAAATGGAAAACATAAAAAAATTTCAGAAGCCAAATACATCCTACATACTCAACCATTTTTAATGATTCAAAGCTCAAAATGTTCAGGGAGATAAAACTTTATCACATGGTAACTTAAAATCAAAGCTCTGAGAAAAATGTTCTTGAGGTATACCTGAGCTGGAGTTGAGCAAATATGGACCTCCAAAGCTTGCCTCTTGTGTAAGACACCTCCTTTGAACCTCCTGATGCTATTGAGAAGCTTCAATGGAGTTTAAATGGCTTGGTTTGTGTGTTTCAGTTCTGATAGTGCAGGAATCGTGTTTTGGTTTGAGAGGTTTTCAGGCCAAAGTGAAGGGTGCTTTGTGTTCCTCAGGTCATGAGTGATTGAATGGTGAAGAAAGTTTTGAGTTTGAGTGGCTGTGGAGTGAGTTTCGAAGGAATGAATATTTTTGCAAGTTTTGTGATTCTGAGTGTGTGAGAGCTTTCAGGCTTCAATGTTGTGTGAAATGAGGTCTTTGATGTCCACATAAGAGGTTGTGATTTGTCAGAAAGTTGGTGGTGGCATAGTGTGATTGGTATGGCTTCATTTGAAAAAAAGTCAAAGAAAGTGTACCACAAGCATGGCACGAGTCAGAGCTGGTTTGAAGGCTTGTCCTGCCTCAGCTAGCATTGTGGAGATCCCTTGGATAAGATTTCATGAGCTGGAGCACTTGGATCAAGAGATATCTTATGTTTTGCAATTTTCCCTCTTTGGATTTTCTTGAAGTGCAAGGCATGAAAACTTGTGATCCCTGGCACAATTCTGATCTAACAATGTTATGTGATGTTATTTTGATGCTTAGAGGTCAATTAGAGGTCACAAGAGTGCTTAAAACTTAGTTTTGCAAAACTCCCTCTTTGGCACATACTTGAAAATTACAAGATTTTTCCCAACTTTGAAATATCATATCTTGAGTTCTAGGATGAATCAAGAGGAGTTCTTGTACTTTTTGAAAATGGGAAGATACAATCTACAACTTTCATGTTTGAAGATTTTTCATTTGAAGCATTTTTGATCAAGAAAGAGGAGGTTGAAAATCTTTCCCAAAATGGAGCATTTTTCATTTGATGCCCTGATTCTGACTTTTCTTGCACAATAAGTTACCAGTTGATCAGATGACTTCCACAATGAATTTCTTCATCAAATTTGGTACACATGCTCCTTATAACATATTAAGACCATTAGAATCAAGAATGACCAATAAATTTAAGTTAAGGGCCTCAAACCCAAAACCCTAATTTTAGGTCATTTGTGCAGGAAATCTTCAGTCTGCCTCTATGCCTTTGCAATGCTTTGTGATTTTTTGACTTTAATGAACTTTGGGGAGCATATTATGATCATAGAACACTCATGGACCATCTTGGCATGCTTCAAGACCTTTGCGATATCTCAGATCACTTCTGGGATTCTCCTGATCACAAACCCTAACTATGCAACTTATGCAGTGAAATAAATATGCAGTGTGAGATGATATGCTTATGCAATGCAATATGAAAAGATCATAAGCCATGGTGTGAGAAAAAGTGAGGGAAAATTTGGGGTGTTTACACATCTACACATCTCTCTCTCTTGATCAATCAATAATTTATTAGGTCTTCTCAACAAACCAACATTTATGCTACTCCCATTTAACTCCAGACCATTCTCTTCTTTACAGCTAGCTTCACTCGCAAAATTATTATAAATTTGTACATAATATTGTTTTCATGTACTTTGAAATAAAATGTATCCTAAATTCTACTTTGTGTGATTGCATGTAAATCCTTGCAATTGGACAAACGAAAAAGCCCCAATTTCAAGTTTTGTCAACCTCAATTCTCGGCTGACCAAAAAAATCAATCAGGAAACAAAGACAATGAGAAACTAAAATTTCATAAGGGAGCTATGGTTGAGCTTTATTCAGATTTGGGCTATATTTTTCAAAAAATTTTGAGGCATAGAAAATTATTGAAGTTAATGAGGGTAGACAATTTTAGGATTTTAATAGATTTCTGAGAGACAATAAATCTATTTTTGAGTTATGTCTTTTTTGATAATGACAACCAGATGTCAAGGGTGAAGGGGCGTAAAACACAAGGAAGGGGGGTTGGAATTGGGTTTTCTTAACAACTTAAAACTAACTTCTATGACAAGTTGATTTATCCTGGTTCGTTTGAACTCAAACTACATCCAGTCCACCCGCCAAGGTGATTTTGCCTTTATCACTGAGGTCTTAATCCACTATTCAATATTTAGATACAATCACAATGACCTACTGTCAAAGTCTTCTTGAGTCTACTAACTAATTAGTCACTCAAGGAAAATCACTTTTATAATAAACAATAATGTAACTAGTATGCTTCTAATAAGCTTTTGATTGTTACAGAGTCTTGGCGCAATAATACAATATATGAAAAAGTAATTCGTTAGCTTCTCTTCTTCAATCTTCAAAAACATTCCTTTATATAGGCTTGAATAAAGTGTCCGTTGGGAACAACTTGAGCCTGTTTTGGATATAAATTATTATCATAAATTCCTTCCAAAACGAGAGATACTTGTCTTCACCATTAATTGATATATTCTTTAATTAATGCCTTTAATATGAGAATCATCATCTTCTAGACATAAATCAGAGAGAATTAAATCTTGATACGCAGCCAATAAATCACGTCTTTAATGATGGATTCTTCAATAAATGTATCTTCTATATAGGACGCAATATTTCTTCTAATTAAGCACGTCTTCCTTTCAATAACTTCCTTTTCTACAACTTCTACACATATAACAAAGAAAGTTATTTTCAGTATGTATTAGAACTTCTATTCTTCCATAATAATAACTGTTATCATCAAAACTCTTAGAGGTTTAGAACCAAAATTATTCTAACAATCTCCCCCTTTTTGATGATGACAAAACATTTATTTAGATTTTAAGAATAGAGTTTAATAGGATTTGAAGAACTCCCTTTTGTTAATTTAATTCAGAGATTTCCATTAGAGGTTCCTTCATAAGTTTTATCCTTCAAAAATTATATCAGCTTTAGCTTCCCATTGTTGGTTACTTGACCTGTTTCTATTTTAGAATCACAACTCAAACAATTTTATTAGAAAATATATGTTAGAGGTTAATCTTGATAACTGCTATAGATCAAAATCTTCTACGTTTCTCCCCCTTTTTGTCATAATCAAAAAGTAAAGATGCAGAAGGAAAAACAAAAAGAGTGAATAAGAAAAACAAAACAAGTTTTCATTAATCAGGGGCATAGCCAAAAAGAAACAAACAGTAGTAATTAAAAAGATAAGATAATTTAAAGATAAAACTAAAGGTTAACAGAAAATCAGGGTAGGGGATTTATCTTAGTAACTAATGCTTCCAGAAGAGACTTGATTTCAGAAGAAGATCCCATTTGCTTGCCAATCATAGTCTTCAGTTTAGCATTAGTTTCATCCTGTTTGTCCAATCTTTGCTTGACCATTTCATTCTCCTTTTTCAATTTTTCTAGAGTCTTCAGCACAAGAGATTTTGGTAGAGGTTCTTGAGTTGTTATAGCAGCTTGATTTCCAGAATTTGCTTCAGTTGATTGTGGTGGAACAGAGTCAACTTCCTGAGCTTCATCAGAAGGAACTAAAACCATCTGAAGTTCAGAGTATGATTCCAGAGGTTCTGGTTCAGTCCAGGGTTTGTTATCCAGAAGGAATGGCTTGTTCTTTTCAATGTTGGAGACGACTGCTTTGAGGTATTCACAGAAGTTCTGATGAGCGATATCATAGCAGATATCCTTCAGCCTTTTGGTCTCAACATTGAACCATTTTCTGAATGTAGCCCATAGAAAATTAGAAGCTGCTGGATCAGGAAGCTCTGAGCAAGCAACTTTCAGATCCTCTAACTTGATTTTCATTTCTTCTTCAAAGGCAAGCAGTAGTGCATCAATGTCTATTTTGGTGAGTTTTGGTTTTGGGGCCGGAATGGCAGTTTTGTTGGAAACAGAAGATAGTTTTTGGAGAGCTTCTATGTTAATGGATGTTCTAAGAGGATTTTCTGGCTCAGATTCTTCTGGAGGTGTGTCTGGTATTGTTATGAATGTTGGTGAGTTTGGTGGGGTTGATTCATACGAGGACAGAGAGCTTTCTCTAATGGGTGAAAGGTCAAAAACTAGTGCATGGACATCAACATTCATAGGATGGAAAATGCTAGGTGGGTTTGTTTCAAAAGTTTGAATAGGTGGAATTTGTTGGGATTCAGGAGGTTGGAATGCGTCAATATCAGAAAGAACATTTTGGAGATCAGTGTGTGTTTCAACGGATTGGGAACGGTCTATATCAAAGAGTGGTGTTGGATAAATGAGTATATCAAAATCAGATAGAGTTTGTGGTTGATGAGTTTCATGTTCAGGTGGATATAGTGAAGTTAAGATAGAGGAAACAACAGAAGTTGTGGGTATCACAGAGGAAACTTAGTTAGAAACAGTCATGGGTTCAGAAGGTGGGATGGGTTCAGAAGGAATTGGGTCAGAAGGAGGTGGGTCAGAAGAAGTTGGTTCAGACATGACCACTTTTACTGCTTCTACCACAGAAATGAAATCAGAAGTAGAGGAAGAAGGGTTACCTGTCTTTTTGATTGTTTTAGAAACCTTTTGAGAAGTTCCTTCCCCAGCTTTCCTTTTCTTGCTCTTTAATACAACTTCTGGAGCTGGTTGATTGAGTTCCTCTGGGTTGAACATGGGATCCACACCATCTTGTTTGCAAGAATCTAAATATCTGACCACAACCTCTGGAGGTATGTCAGCAGAAAATAATGGGAAGTTATGTAGAGGAATCTTCCTTGTTGTGATAACCTCCCTGGAGTACAAGATTGGGTCCTTCTTGATAGAGGTGATGAATTTCATTTTCTTGAGATTCTTAGCGTTGAGGGGCTTTCCAGCATCAGGTTCTAGAAGTTCTACTTGCTTAGCTTCAATCAGATAATCCACCAATTTGTTTTCATTGAGGATATCAGAAATTAAGCGTCCTAGAGGTATCCAGTCCCTCTTGGTCTTTTCTCATTCTCTTGTTTCTTTGACACTGTTCTTCAGATGATTGAATAATGAATGGGCTAGGTTTACCTTCTTCTTCTTGGCAATGAAATAAAGCAAGAACTGCCGATCCATGTTGATGTAGTCAGGGGAGTTGGTTGATTTTCTATGACAAATGCTACCAAGGATGATCTTAGCCCATATTCTGAGATGATCCTTCAGATCCTTAATTTTGTTAGAAGGTTGCCCATTTGTGAAAATTTCTTTTGCTATCAGTTTTGTGTCTGATAGTTTATCCATCTCACTGCACTTTATCCCATTTCCATCAGATTCAATAAGTCTTGCAATATGGTCTTCTGAGATGATTATTCTTTTCCCCAGAACATAAGAAGTAACGTGAGAATTTAAGGCGCTTGTAAAAACCCAGAATTCTTTAACCAGCTTGGGGAAGACTGGTCCCATAAGGCGATCAAAGTATTTTTCCCAGCCTTGAGCTTTGACGGCGGGAAGCAAATCGAAACCGTTCTCTTTCAAACTAGAAAAGTCCACGAACAGTTCACACAAGACTTCAAGCTTTTCAGTGGGTGTGAGAAGAGTTTTCACTGGAGAAACATGTAGCATATCTGTTGATGAATCCTTTGGTGGTTGAGAGGTGGAAGACATAGTTACTAAGATGAGGGTTTAGGGTTTCTAAAACGTTTTAGAGAAGAAGAATAAATGAAGGTGAAAAAATTGAAAGTAAAAGAACAATGATGGTAAAAGTGAAAAGTGAATGTAAAAGAGTGTTTATATAGGGAAAAATTTCATTTAAGACAACGAGCAATTAGTGGAAAATTTTAATTTAAAAAACATAATGATGGAAAGTAATAAATGCAGCTGACAAAAGGGAAGGCGTAAAGATCTTGGAACAGTTACCAAAAAGATTTTTGCCTCTATTATGTCAAGTCAGCCTTTTCAGTTTCCCAGAATTTGAACAGGTGTCCTTCTGTAGAGGACAATTGTCCAATTGCATTTCCTGTCACTTTTCAGAGTTTGGACACGTATTCTGATTCTGATAGGATTCCTTAGAGCTTTGTTGACATGAGTTGATGTAAAGATCTGCATGTTATTCTCTTGAACAGAAGTTCTCAGAATTAAACAGTTAGAATAAAAGAAATTATAACTTCTGAAAGAATAAAACAGAGGTTTTAGTTCAGAACTTCTGAGAGATAAAAACATACAATTAAAGCATTTTCATTCTGGACATAATTCCATACTAAGGTTGGTTAGAATGAAATTAAATCTATCATTCAGGAAGGGGTTTTGTAAAAATGTCAGCCCATTGGTGATTTGTGTCTATGAATTTTAAAATTAAGATTACCTTCTGATTATAGTCCCTAATAAAATGATGTTTAACTTCTATGTGGTTAGCTCTAGAGTGTAAAATTGTATTTTTAGAGAGACAGATAATAGAAGTATTATCACAGAGGATGGGAATGTTACTCTCATAAATATTGAAGTCCTCAAGCTGATTTTTCATCCAGAGCATCTGAGTACTGCATCCAGCTGCTGGAATGTATTCAGCTTCTGCAGTTGATAATGCTATGGTTGACTGCCTTTTGCTAGACCAAGAAATTAGATTATCTCCCAGAAATTGACAATTTCCAGAAGTACTTTTTCTTTCTGTTCTGTCTCCAGCAAAATCAGCATCACAGTATCCTATAAGTTTGTAATCTTTGGATCTTCTGTAGCATAGACCAAGATTAGTAGTACCTTTCAGATACCTAAAGATTCTCTTAACTGCTGTTAAGTGAGTTTCTCTAGGATCTGATTGGAATCTAGAACATAAACAAACACTGTATAGAATATCTGGTCTAGAAGCAGTTAGATAGAGGAGAGAGCCAATCATACCTCTGTAGATTTTCTGATCTACTTTCTTACTTGCCTCTTCTTTCTCCAGAATACATGTAGGATGCATAGGCGTTTTAGAAATGGTACTTTCTGATAAATCAAATTTCTTCAGAAGTTCTTTGACATATTTGATTTGATGAATATATGTTCCTTCTGATGTTTGATTGATTTGGATTCCCAGAAAGAACTTTAATTCTCCCATCATGCTCATTTCAAATTCTGCCTGCATAGACTTAGCAAATTACTTTCCCATAGCACTGTAGAACCAAATATTATATCGTCTACATAAATTTGGCATATCAGAATGTTATTTTTAATGTTTTTACTGAAGAGTGTTGTATCCATTTTCCCTCTGATGAAATCATTTTCCAGAATAAAATTGCTTAGTCTTTCATACCAAGCTCTGGGAGCATGCTTCAGACCATATAAAGATTTTTTGAGTTTGAAGACATGCTCTGGAAATTTTGTATTTTCAAAACCAGAGGGTTGGTGCACATACACTTGTTCATCAATATAACCATTTAAAAATGCACTCTTGACATCCATTTGATATAGAATGATATTATGGTTTACAGCAAATGAAATTAGAAGTCTAATAGATTCTAACCTGGTGACTGGGGCATAGGTTTCCGTGTAGTCAATTCCTTCCTGTTGACTATAACCTTGTGCAACCAGTCGTGCTTTGTTTCTGACAACTTCTCCTTTCTCATTTAGCTTGTTTCTGAATACCCACTTGGTGCCAATGATGTTGAATCCTCTGGGCTTAGGAACTAGATCCCATACATCATTTCTAGTGAATTGATTAAGTTCATCTTGCATAGCCAGAATCCAATCATTTTCTGAGAGAGCTTCTTCTACAGAAGTTGGTTCAATCAGGGAGACTAGTCCCATTAGATATTCTTCAGAGTTTCTGAAAGATGATCTTATTCTGATTGGTTCATCCTTCTTTCCCAAGATATTGTCTTCTGGGTGATTCAACTTGCTTCTGGATAGTTTCTTCTGAGTGGGTTCTTCAGAGCTTGTTGGAGTGATTGTCTTGTTTTGTTCTATAGGTGATTGTTCTTCAGATGTTCTGTTTGTAGTGATTTCAACTTCTATATCTACAAGAGATTCATTCTGCTTTGGTTTTTCAGAACCAAGCTTATCATCAAATCTGACATAAATAGACTCTATAACTATTTGTGTTTCAGTGTTGTATACTCTGTATCCCTTTGAACATTCAGAGTATCCTAACATATAACACTCCTGTGCCTTAGAGTCAAACTTATTCAGAGGATCATTAGTATTCAGAATAAAACACTTGCACCCAAAAGGATGAAAATATGAAATGTTGGGCTTTCTGTTCTTCCACAATTCATAAGGGGTCTTTTCAAGAATAGGTCTTATAGAGATTCTATTCTGAATATAGCATGCTGTATTTACTACTTCTGCCCAAAAATGTTTAGCCATGTTAGTCTCATTGATCAGGGTTCTGGCCATCTCTTGCAATGTTCTATTCTTACGTTCTACAACCCCATTTTGTTGTGGAGTTCTAGGACAAGAAAAGTCATGAGAGATTCCATTTTCATTAAAGAATGATTCTAATTTTTTGTTTACAAATTCTCCACCATGTTCACTTCTACCTTTAACAATTCTAAACTCTTTTTCATTTTGAACTTGTTTGCAGAAGTTAGAGAATACAACAATTGACTCATCCTTGTGTCTAAGGAACTTTACCCATGTCCATCTGCTGAAGTCATCTACGATCACCAATCCATACTTCTTGCCACTGACTGAAGCAGTTTTCACTGGTCCAAACAAGTCACTGTGCAGAAGTTCTAGTGGTCTAGAGGAAGATACAACATTTTTAGCTTTAAAGGCAGGTTTTGAAAATTTGCCTTTCTGACATGCTTCACACAGAGCTTCTAAGTTAAACTTCAAGTTTGGAAGTCCTCTGACCAGATTGAGTTTGTTAAGTTGAGATAATCTTCTCATATTAACATGTCCCAATCTTCTGTGCCAGACCCATTGCTCAATTTCCACAGACATTAGACATTTTACATTCTGATTTTTTAATTCAGAAAGTTTTATTTTATATATGTTGTTCTTTCTCTTTCCACTGAAGAGGATTGTTCCATCATAGCCATTATCACTTAATTGACTTATGGATAATAGATTATGCATTAATCCTTCTACTAATAGAACATTAGAGATAGAGGGAAGATTTCCATTACCAATAGTTCCAGAGCCAATTATTTTTCCTTTTTGGTTGCCTCCAAAACCTACGTGGCCTCCAGCTTTTAATTCAAAACTTTGGAACATATGCTTTCTTCCTGTCATGTGTCGTGAGCATCTAGAATCCAGGTACCAGGATTGGTGTTTCAGTTTTCCTGTTAAAGACATCTGCAACATACACAATCTTATCTTTGGGTACCCATATTTTTCTGGGTCCTTGTTTGTTAGTTTTCACAATCTTCTGATTTATTTTAGGTTTCAAATCAGAACTTGTGGAACAAGATGACTCACTAGTATATATTAGGTCATGATTATGACCATAGTTAAAATGAGAACTTAGAGGAGTATAAACTTTTATGACAACGTCATCAATCTTTTTAAACTTCAGAGTTTCCTCTTTTTTAGTTTTCACAGAGCCTATGCTTCTTCTATCATTTCTGCTAACTCCATAGATCATAGATGCAATTTTGCTTCTATCTATGCTTTTATTTAGAAATTTTTGAAAACTATAGTCATATTGCTTTATGATACTATCAGAGTTGAGTAGATCTTCTAATTCAGATTTCTTCTGAGCTTTAAGTTTTTCAAGAGAGTTTTTGCATTCAAAAATATTTTCTTTCAGCTCAGAGTTTTCTATTTTTAGTTTTCTACTTTTTCTAATTCAGATACCAGACTTTGTTTCATGTCTTTGTATTTGAATTGAAGCTTTTGATATTTTTCAAGAATTTCTGAGAGGCTATCTTCTAATTGAGATCTATAAAGTTTAGAGAATACCTCTTCTGTGTCTGAGTCTGATTCTGATTCTGATGAGTGATCATCTTCTGGTATTTTTTCCATTAGTGCAATGTTAGCATGTTCATCTTCTGAATCTGACTCTGCTTCAGATGATTCAGAATCATCTCATGTTGCCATGAGACTCTTTTTCTTTTCTCTGTTGAATTTCTTTCTGGGTTTCTCTTTCTAGAGTTTTGGACATTCACTCTTGTAATGTCCTGGTTCTTTGCACTCGTAGCACACTACTTCTTTACTTATGGGTTTCCTATGGCCAGATGTTGCTTCAGAGTGATTGCTTGTTCTTCTGGTATTTCTGAACTTCTTTTGACGATTCTTCCAGAGTTGTTGGACTCTTCTGGATAGAAGAGATAGTTCATCTTCTTCTGATGAGCATCCAGAACTTTCTTCTTCTTCTGCCTATAAAGCTTTAGAATCAAATTTGTTAGATTTAAGAGCTACAGACTTACCTTTCTTCTGGGGTTCATCTTCTTCTAGTTCTATCTCATGACTTCTCAAGGAGCTGATCAGTTCTTCTAAAGATATTTCGTTCAGATTTTTTGATAGCTTTAGAGCATTGACCATGGGCCTCCAAGCCTTTGGCAAGCTTCTGATGATCTTCTTTACATGATCTGCTGTTGAGTAGCCTTTGTCCAGAACTTTCAGTCCAGCTACCAGAATTTGGAACCTTGAGAACATTTTTTCAATTGTCTCATCTTCTTCCATTTTGAATGCTTCATACTTCTGGATGAGGGCCAGAGATTTTGTCTCCTTGACTTGAGTGTTGCCTTCATGTGTCATCCTCGGGGAATCAAACATGTGTTTGGTTGAATCTCTGTTTGTAATTTTCTCATATTCTGTATATGAGATAGCACTCAGAAGTATGGTTTTAGCTTTGTGATGATTTCTGAACTCCTTCTTCTGTTGAGCTGTCATATTTTTTCTTCCAATCTTCTGACCATCTGCTCCAATAGGATGAGTGTATCCATCTGTCACCATGTTCCAAAGATCTCCATCCAGAGCTAGAAAGAAACTTTCCAGAACATCCTTCCAGTAGTCAAAGTTGTCACCATTGAACACCAGAGGTTTTGCATTGATCTTGTCATTTTGGTAGTCATTGTTGTTGTTGCCAGCGTCTGCCATGTGTTTTAACTTCTGGATCTTTTACTGACACGGTTAAGTGTATTTCTCAGAACCTAGCGCTCTGATGCAAATTGAAGGGGCGTAAAACACAAGGAAGGGGGTTGGAATTGGGTTTTCTTAACAACTTAAAACTAACTTCTATGACCAAGTTTATTTATCCTGGTTCGTTTGAACTCAAACTACATCCAGTCCACCCGCCAAGGTGATTTTGCCTCTATCGCTGAGGTCTTAATCCACTATTCAATATTTAGATACAATCACAATGACCTACTGTCAAAGTCTTCTTGAGTCTACTGACTAACTAGTCACTCAAGGAAAATCACTTTTATAATAAACAATAATGTAACTAGTATGCTTCTAATAAGCTTTTGATTATTACCGAGTTTTGGCGCAATAATACAATATATGAAAAAGTAATTCGTTAGCTTCTCTTCTTCAATCTTCAAAAACATTCCTTTATATAGGCTTGAATAAAGTGACCGTTGGGAACAACTTGAGCCTGTTTTGGATATAAATTATTACCATAAATTCCTTCCAAAATGAGAGATACTTGTCTTCACCATTAATTGATATATTCTTTAATTAATGCCTTCAATATGAGAATCATCATCTTCTAGACATAAATCAGAGAGAATTAAATCTTGATACGCAGCCAATAAATCACGTCTTTAATGATGGATTCTTCAATAAATGTATCTTCTATATAGGGCACAGTGTTTCTTCTAATTAAGCACATCTTCCTTTCAATAACTTCCTTTTCTACAACTTCTACACATATAACAAAGAAAGTTATTTTCAGTATGTATTAGAACTTCTATTCTTGCATAATAATAATTGTTATCATCAAAACTCTTAGAGGTTTAGAACCAAAATTGTTCTAACAAAGGGTTGAAAAAATAACTTGGCTCATCTCTAGGACAATGATGTTTTTGGAGATGTGCACAGCCAGGAGCCACTAATGAGCTGCATAGGCAGGAGAAGAATGCTCAATTGAAAATGGGAAAAGCTTTGAAAAAGATATATTAATTAAATCTAATTATATATAACCATAGAAGTTTTTTTTAATATATTATAAATCAATTCTAACTATTTTTCTTACTCTACAAATCAATGAAGCAATCAATCATTTTTAATTATTTCAATAAATGAAAATAATAATAAATGTAATATATTTAAATTTAATATTCTAAAGTGATAATTATTTTGAAATTTAAAAAGAGCAAAAACATGACATATTGAGACAACAATTCGAAATAAATTTTTTATGATATTCATATTTACAACAATTCTTAACAATTGAACTTTTAGTAGCCTTAAATACAACTCCCATTCAAAATATAGTTTTTTATTTGATTTTTATAAATTATAGAAAGATTATTCCAATTTTACACTTTTAAATTTTACTATAATATCATGACATATCATTATATAACCAAAGGGAACTACAAACATCTCTAAAGAATATGTATAAGATTGTCTGACCTTTAAATTTTCACCAAGTGGACCGTATAATAATTTTAACTTTAGAATAATCAAACATGGTCTCAACATGCATAAAAAAATTTTAAATCGAAATTAATATATCATTGTAATTAATATTAGTTATAACAAGTATTTAAAATATAATAGGGGCACTAGCCTACATATGCTTATATGTCACTCTGTCCTTGCCGATACCGATATTGTTATTCACTATTTTTAAGGTAAAAACCAAATTGTAGTAATTCACACCGTCATGATTGCATTCAAAATCGCAACATCTAAACTGATCGGAATGGTAAAAGCATTTATGCGATGGGTGGAATCGGATCATATAATTGTTTTAGATTCCAAGTCAAACTCAATAAACTTATTAATCTAATCGTCATGTAAAATATATTGAGCAAACATCACTGCAAAATCACAAAATATATTGTCAAAATAACATAATTTTAAACTTAAGTCAGCAATATAAAGGATTTCGAAGTCTCAGCATCGAGATAGCAACATAAAACAATGCATCAAAAGCTAATAGGAATAATCAATTTTCACTAAGCTTTCTCTGTTTGATCAATTCAAGGTTTTTTTCTTGATGCTTTAGGAGTATTTTCTAATTCCATGGGGATTTTTTTATTCAAACACATAAAGATCTTCCACCAAGTATTTTTTCCCAAAATGATGTATTAAATTCAGTAGTACATAGGATTGTTACGACAGGTTATTGTTTCGGTTCAATGGAGTCAGGAACAACAGTAATAACTGATTCATGTGAAACTGGATCAGGAACCGTGATAGCAACTGGCTCGGGAATAATAGGATCATAAGCAAAAATATCACCAAACTTGAGTTCAAATGAATCAGGATCAGGAACAACGACTGATTCTAGAAAATAATTCGTTATGTTTCTTGATGACTCAAGTGAAACTTAAAAATATAGTTTCTTACGAGAAAATTTGGGACTATGTGCACGATTGATAAAAGCATCAAAGTCCAAGTATGAACCAGCTTCATAAGACATGTCGGTAACTTCTTTTACAAGATTCATCCAAAACGCCAATGATGGCTCCAATAGATCCAATTGTTCCATGTTTATACCGAGAACATACACACTCTCTGCGTTTTCTCTAGCTAACTCTTATGATATGTCCTTCCGAAGTTCAATGTTGGCTAAATTATTATAGGGACTATTTCCAAATAACTTCATTTTGTCCCTGTGTTTACCGTAGAGAGCTAGAGACTTTCCTCTTCCACGGTTTTCTGTAGCATTTAACAAACAAAAGAGAGAAAACTTTGTCGATTTAGTTTCCAACTGTTGGAAATGATCCTTCGAGTAATGTAACTGCATCTCATTCTGGTTTCAACTATTGCCGCTCTGATTTTGTTAATGGAGCAGCAGCAACACCAGCACAAGCACCAGAACCAGAAGTCGTCGTGCGTTGGATTTGAGCATTCTAGTATGCGTTGTGGATATTCTTCATGAGATCTGGTTGATCTCTAATAAAATCTTCATTTGAGAATTCCATTGCTCTTGACCAACCTTTCTAAAGCCTTGATCAAACGGAAAACCATAACATAATTCAATAAATAAATTAAAAAAGAAAGCAATAACAAGAACATAAGAAACTTTCTTAAGCCACATCAAATCAAGAATCATAACACATTTCATTCAACAATAAAATAACTTTAACGATAGTGATAAAAAAGAATTAAACAAACAACATTAAGAAAAGTATCAATCAAACAAAGAAAGCATTGGAAATTATGAAGTACATTGAATTTTCTTACATAAGTGTTAAGATGTCTGAAAAAACTCGAGAGGTTGTTATGGTTTAAGAATCTGGGCAACAAATCTTTTGAAACTTCATATTGATTCCAACCAACGAAACTCCTATTAGTAGAACTCCATGAAACAAAGCCATTAGTTGAAGGATCACTTACCATCATATATGTCTTAGATAGAAAAGGAGGTACAACGTATAAACTAATCTGACCTTGCTCCATCATTACACAATCTCAAATTCATAAAAACACACAAAATACGATTTCTCAAGCCTCAAATCCAAAAAACACACAAAACATTATTCCTCAAATACCCTTTAAATAGTAAAAAAAATCCTATAATTTATAAGATAAAACAATAAAAATTCATCAATTTTATACCTCTTTTTCATTTCAATGATTTTCATCGATAAATCCTAAAAGGTACTTTTTTTTTCAATTCCCAATTCATTCAAAATTTAAGATTACAACTTAAAAGATAATATCTTTTATTGATTCATATGATAAAAATTATAAATTTGTATCTAGAATTTGTATTTATAAAAATTAATTTTTATGAATCAAGACGTAATATCTTTTATCTATTTTTTCTTTTTTCAAATTTTAATAATTTTTTTTGTCCTTATATATCTATCAAAATCTCAAAGTACTTTGACTACTTTTTGAACTTTATGTATCATTGAATTTACTATTTATAGATAATAAAAAATTACTTTAGAAATAATAAAATAAAATAAAATATTTTAAATTTATCAACTTAGTGAGCAAGTCATCACAAACAGTTATTCAAATACAATGTTTAAACTTTAAACAAGAAAATTTTAAAAAGTATAGATTTGTATCTATAAAAATAAAAAATATATATACCTAAACAATTTTAAACTTAAATAATAAATAATATTCTTAATAAGTTACATTATTAAAGTAAAAAAAGTAATATAGTATTATAAAAAATAGTATTATTAAATTATTAAAATAAAATGAGGTTAATTATATTTATTCATAGAAGAAAAACATTATTTGGGAAGTTTGTTGAGCATGGACTTGTCGATTGTGCTTCCAAATTAGAGGGTTGGATAGAGCTAAAACGACTTGTCAATAGAGTTGTCAAATTGAGAAGAATTTTGGGTTATTTTTCCTTTTTATTAATGTTTTCATGGAAAATAAATCAATTTCGTAAATAGATAGTTCATATCTAAGAAACTATAGTAATAAGGCACAATAAGTTTTTTCAAGCATGGAGTACCGAGACTCACAATCAGTGAATTTCTTACTCAAGTAATAAATTTCATAATTTTTTCTTCCAGATTCATCTTGCTAACTGTTCCGGATCGGCCCAATCCCTACAATTGGGCCAATCAAACCAATCCAATAGGCATGCTCGACGTCGAGCACAATTGGGAAAAGTGGTCCCTGTCGACCACAAGCATACCGACCACGACGAAGTTCCCTAACGGCTAGTCTTGACCGTTGCCTATTTTCACGGATTCCTCGATCCGCGCCTCACAATATGGACCAATAATCTTCCATTTAGTCCCTTATATAAACCCTCTCGTTTGAGAGAGTCAGGTATTCAATCTCTCTGACCTTTATACTTGTACTTGCCCACTCTTTGCTCGGTTACTTACTTTAGCATCGGAGTGCCTTGCAGGTACACCCCCTTTTTTCTCACCGACCGTCTTTCATCAGCTCTCGAAGCCAGCCGCATCGGATCCTGATCTCCAGGTACGATCAGGTGGCGCCGTCTGTGGGAAACTGATTTCCCCGTTCTTCTTTCAAAATCTTCAAAGAACCAAAGTTTTAACAAGATCCATGGCTGCTCGGGACAACCACGAAAACCGATCAAACGATGGCATGATTCTCACACAACGTGAGAGCAACATCCATCCTCCTCCGCATGAGGAAACGATGCAAGACCACCCGGACGGGAAGACAACATCGCCTTCACCCGATCGCGGCCAACCTTTGGAAAGTCGCCCGAAAACTCTTTTTCCTTCGACTCCTTCAGGATCGGATTTCGCCGCATTGGCCGAGATCCTGAATCAAACAAACTTTCTGCTCCTCGCCCATGGCGAAAAAATCGCCCGTCTCGAAGATAATTCTCGTCGACCCCAGTCTCCCGTGAGACCCCAAAGAGAGCATACTCCGTCTCCTTCCAGGAAGAAGAGGAAAGGGCACGCCGACGAATCAACAGGCGACAAACGTCTTTGTCAGTCTTCCCCACGATCCTCTCCTAGAAGAAAAGATCAAGGGTCGTGCAGACCAAGCTGACGGAGACGAGTGGCTCGGGGTCGGGCCCCTTGGTCCAAGGTTCGCCGAGCGCTCCTCTGAAGCCGAAGCATGGGCTGCCTTCGTGTTTTGTGATGCGCAACTTCTTCTAGGGAACGAGCATGGAGGTGGACCATGCAGATTCCTTGTTTTTGGAAGGTATGGATCATCCTGCTTGGCGATTATCTCTGGCCCAAGACGCAAGCACGGTTATGCGGGTCCTAACAATGGCTTGGCTGACGGCCGAAGGGAGTCCCGGACTGGAGCGAGAGAATAATAGGCTTAAGGAGCAGCTGGCTGCTTCTGAGGCTAAACTGACAGCGGCCACTGAGGAGGCTAAAGCCGCGACCAAGGAGTCGACTTAACGGGCCACCGTCATCGCCAAGTTGGAGGTCGACAAGAAAAGGGTGCTTGAGCAAAATAAAAAGCTGAAGGACGCCTTTTGCCCGAAGGAGGACGAGGATGAAGAGACCAAGAGTCTGAGGACGGGAACCTAAAACAGTTCACCAAGTCCAGAGACACTCCTCGACAAGAAGCGCAGGAGACCCAGAAATTCGAGGAAGCCATACCCATCCCTGTAGATGCTAACATGAAGGTCGCTCTAAGCATTTATCACCCGGAAGATTTCTTCCTACCGGACCGCACCGAGAGTTTGGGATACCTCTCCTCCCATAGCCCATGGGAAGCTTTCCCTTCAGCAATGGTCATCTCGGGAGGAGGATTCAACAAAATCACGGTCGGATCCATGAAACGGAAATTCGACCAGCTGATTTCTAAGGGGCCTGCGCAAAACGCCACCCTGGATCCACCAAGAGAAGGCTCTGTACCCCTTTCCTTTTACCGGGAAGAACTCCTGGGAGGGGCGCCCAACGCCAGTATTCCTCTGCTCGTCCGAGCACGCATGGCAAATTTCGATGTGAGGAGAATCCTGGTAGACCAAGGCAGCTCCTGCGACATCATGTACTCCCAGCTGTTTTCGACACTCCATCTAAACGAGACACACTTAACTCCATACGTTGGATCAGACCTGCAGGGTTTCAACGGAGCAGTCTCCCGACCATGGGGTTATGTCAACCTATTTGTCACCTTCGGGGAAGGTAAGACAGCCAGGACGGTCAGGGTCCAGTTCCTAGTCGTGGACTGCCCATCGTTGTACTAATGCATCCTAGGACGACCAACCTTAGCCGAGCTAATCGCCGTGCCATCCACCGTCCACCTGAAGATGAAGTATTACACTACTTCAGGTAAGGTCGCCACGTTGCACGGAGACGTCGACGCTTCCCGCAGGTGTTTCGAAGCGGCATCAAAAGGTCTTAGCTCAATATCATACCAACTGAGTCCTCCAACATCAAATTCACCAGATATTCCCAGGGCTTTCCATCAGGTAGACTCGATCGACCTAGACTGCAGATTCTCGGACAATAGCGAAGGCGTCCAAAGGCCAACAGAGTCGCTATCCCGACCAATACTAGATGGAGAGTTCGAACTAATTCCTCTGGGAGAAGACCCAGCTCGGTGCATTAAAATTGGGGCACATATGCCCGACTTGGTGAAGCGACAATTGGAAGCTTGCTTCAAAGGGAACGCAGATCTATTTGCATGGAGCGCCGCAGAAATGCCAGGGCTCGACCCCGAGACAGCCTGCCACCACCTATCCATTGACCCAACACACAAGGCGGTCGCTCAACGCAGAAGGAAGCAGTCGACCGAGAAAACGGAAGCGGATGAATCTGCTGTTAAAGACCTCCTAGAGGCTAAATTTGTAACCGAGGCCAGGTACACGACCTGGCTCTCGAATGTTGTACTTGTGAAAAAATCTAATGGAAAATGGAGGATGTGCGTTGACTATACCGATCTCAATCGGGCATGCCCGAAAGATGCATACCATTTACCTAACATCGATAAATTGGTCGATAATTCGTCCGGCTTCAAGCTATTATCCTTCATGGACGCATATTCAGGATATAATCAGATACCCATGGCCGTGTCTGACAAAAAATACACAGCCTTCATGACCGAATCGGGCAATTACTTTTACAACGTTATGCCCTTCGGTCTGAAAAATGCGGGCGCGACATATCAGCGCATGATGAATAAGGTTTTTCGAGCTGAAATCGGAGATATGCTCGAAGTATACATGGACGACATGATCGTCAAATCTCAACAAGAAACAGACCACACGTCCCACTTACGAAAAGTGTTCGATCAAGCACGAAAGTGCAAAATGCGCTTCAACCCTGAGAAATGCACATTCGGGGTCCGAGCAGGGAAATTCCTCGGATTCTACTTAACTGAACGAGGCATCGAGGCCAACCCCGACAAATGTCGGGCATTCGTGGAGCTCCCAACTCCTACTTCTAAAAAATCCATACAATCACTAAACGGGGTCCTTACCTCCCTCGCTCGGTTCATAGCAAACTCCGCTTAACACGTTCTCCCTTTTTACAAGCTTATCCGCAAAGAGGCAACTTTCGAGTGGACAGAGGAGTGCGAGCTAGCGTTGTCCCATCTAAAACAGGCACTAAGTGAACCCCCAGTCTTATCCAGACCTGAAGAAGGGGAGATACTATATCTCTACCTTGCAGTTGCAAACGAAGCAGTAAGCGCGGCACTCGTGCGCGACCTACCCGAAGGGAAAAAGCCTATATATTTTACAAGTAAAGCACTCCATGGCCCAGAAATTCGATACCTTCAGATAGAAAAGGTGGTTTTAGCCCTCCTTCTCGCAGCCAGAAGGCTACGCCATTACTTTCTGGCTCACACCATCATCGTAAGAACCGATCAGCCCATAAGACAATTGCTCGGTCGACCGGATATGGCCGGACGAATACTAAAGTGGTCATTGGAACTATCCGAGTTTGACGTCAAATTCGAGGGAAGACAAGCTCTCAAAGCTCAAGCGTTGGCCGACTTCGTGGCTGAACTTACTTTCACCGAACAAGAGCCGAAAATCTCATCCAGGTGGGTTATTTTCGTGGACGGAGCATCTGGTCCAGCAGGTAGCGGGGCCGGAATTATCTTGGAGAACGACGAGGGAAACGTCATCGAAGTGTCCCTGACCTTATCTTTCCCCACTTCTAACGACCAGGCAGAGTACAAAGCTTTTCTAGTGGGCATACAACTCGCGACCGATTTGGAAGCAGAAGAGATCACAATCTGCACGGATTCTCAGTTGGTCGCAAGCCAGGTTCGGGGAGATTTTCAAGCCAAAAACGATAACATGGCCGAATATTTGGGCCTCGTAAAAGGTGAACTAAAACGGTTCAAAAGTGTGGAAGTTAAACACATCCCACGAGAGAACAAAACCCGCGCATACATCCTGTCCAAATTGGCGAGCACTAAAGGGAAAGGAAACAACAAATCCGTCGTACAGAAAACGCTTCCCCGACCTAGTATCGGGCAATCATTGGTCCACATAGACATTAACATCGTGGGCGACACAAGCTGCTGGATGACCCCAGTATTTAACTACCTAACTAAAGGAGAATTACCGACCGACCCAAAAGAGGCCAGTACTATACGACGAAGGGCATGCTCGTATTCTCTAGTAGGTGGACGTATGTATCGTCGAGGATTCTCTACACCCCTCCTCAGGTGCGTAGAAGAAGAAAATATCCCTCACGTACTAAGGGAAGTCCATGAAGGAATCAATACGCAACATCCTGGAGGACGGTCACTGGCTCGAAAAATTCTACGGGCAGGATACTATTGGCCCACACTCCAACACGACGCAGAGGAGCACGTGAAGAGGTGCGACAAATGCCAACGACACGGAGACGTACACGTAGCACCCCCATCCGAGCTAAAATCATTATCGTCACCTTGTCCATTCGCATGGTGGGGGATGGATATCTTAGTACCATTCGTCGTCGGGTCCGGTCAGAATAAATACTTAATTGTAGGCGTCGACTATTTCACCAAGTGGATAGAAGCTGAGGCCTTAGCCAAAATCACTGCGCTCAACATACTACGTTTCTTCAAGAGAAACATCCTCGCCCGGTTCGGGGTACCGCTCGCCATCGTGACCGACAACGACACTCAGTTCACGGATAAACACTTCAATGAATTCGTTGCATCAATAGGAACAAAACAACATTTCGCTTCAGTCGAACATCCTCAAACTAACGGGCAAGCAGAGGCCGCGAACAGGGTAATCCTAAGAGGTTTGAAATGAAGACTGGATGAGCATAAGAAGCATTGGGTCGAGGAGCTACATAGCGTACTGTGGGCATATAGGACCACGCCCCACTCAACAACCGGGGAATCCCCATTTCGATTAGCATATGGAACCGAAGCGGTGATCCCTATATAAATGCACGTCCTATCCAAATGCACAGAATCCCCTATGGACCAAGACACCAATTCCGAAGCCTTGAGAGACGAGCTCGACATGATCGAAGAAGTTCGATCAGAAGCTGCTCTTCGAGAAACCATTCTCAAATAAAAAAAGCCGCTCGGTATGATTCTAAGGTCATAAGACGAACTTTCGAGGTAGGCAGTCTTGTCCTTAGAAGAAATCACAGGGATCCCCGCGAGGGAAAATTCACACCTAACTGGGAGGGCCCGTATCGCGTCCGAGCAAAAACCGAGAACGGAGCCTATTATTTAGAAAATTTACACGGGGAAGAGCTTGCTCGGCCTTGGAACGCCGAGAAACTCAAAAAATATTACAGCTAAATCACAAAGTCGCCCTGCTCAACCTTCAAGCAAGGAGAAAAGGGACCGACTGAAAACTGCATGCCTAGGTACGAGCACGACAGTCCAAATATAACAAAGTCAAGCAAAGTCTCCTTTCGAGGGAAAGAGAAACTTTCCTCACGGACGGATACTCAAACGAGTCCGACGTCGCCTATGTACCACGACCAGGCAGAACCCCAGTTCGCGATGGGATGTTCAAGCCACGGAGCCCGGTCCATTACCTTGGCTCGGGCACCGATCAGGAGTAAGACTCCAAAATTTGATTGGTCCCCCTAACCAACAGATCACACACACACCCCGTATTTATTCGATCACACCCAATTAACGCAAAGATGCATACCAAACACTTAGCAAAAATAACAAGTAAATTATGTCCTCCGACGGACGCATCATTACGAACAAATAAAATATAGAAACCGACCATCAAAATCGTACATATGAAATTAAAAATGCGACCCCGAAGGGCCAACTTGTTCAGGATTACATACAAAGGGGACCACGCCCCCAAAAAAGAAACATCATAAATTATCAGGCACGCAGGCCATAAACTAATTACCCTCGCCTCCCAGGCGGCCTTCCTCCTTACAAGCTCCCTCCTGCTCCGGTTGCGCTTCAGGCTGGCCAGGCTGATCAGTCGACCCCGGCTGAGAATCATCCACCACCAAGTTTGAGGGGACCACGATCTGACCGTCTACGACCTTGTACAGATAGCTGATTCGACCAACGTCCAAGGCCATGTCAGGATGAAGAACTCTCATTTGATCCACCGCATTCTGGAAATTGAGCTCAGTCGACGAGTTCAGATCTTCCATGTCCTGGTCGATCCGAGCGAGCAACTGAGCCCTTGTCACCAGACTCTTGGTCTCTTCATCCTCGTCCTCCTTCGGGAAAAAGGCGTCCTTCAGCTTTTTATTTTGCTCAAGCACCCTTTTCTTGTCGACCTCCAACTTGGCGATGACGGTGGCCCGTTCAGTCGACTCCTTGGTCGCGGCTTTAGCCTCCTCAGTGGCCACTGTCAGTTTAGCCTCAAAAGCAGCCAGCTGCTCCTTAAGCCTGCTATTCTCTCGCTCCAGTCCGGGACACCCTTCGGCCGTCAGCCAAGCCATTGTTAGGACCCGCATAACCGCGCTTGCGTCTTGGGTCAGAGATAATCGCCGAGCAGGACAATCCATACCTTCCAAAAACAAGGAATCCGCACGGTCCACCTCCATGCTCGTTCCCTAGAAGAAGTTGCGCATCATGAAACACGGAGGCAGCCCATGCTTCTGCTTCGGAGGAGCGTTGGCCGTTAAATCCACAGTGGCTGGAGACTTATGCTTCTTTATCAAAGAGTCGGTCGAAGCGCTCGGCGAACCTTGGACCAAGGGGCCCGACCCCGAGCCACTCGTCTCCGTCAGCTTGGTCTGCACGACCCTTGATCTTTTCTTCTACTGTTGAACCAGGCGTTCTTGAATTTTATCCAGTGGGTTTGACAGAGAGCCTGAAAAAGGAAAAAGATCAGATTAGTCGTGGACAACAAAGTTAAAGCAAAAATTTAACTAATGCAAATAAACAGATACCAAAGAAGTCGGACACTTCCTGCCCGGTACGGCAAGCCAGCAACTCAGTAACATTAATCAGGGGACGCTCCACAGCTTCCCCCCCATCCTGATCAACTATAACTTTTCCATCTCCGTCCAACAGGGGGGTCGGAGTGAAGGACACTATCAATTTTCTGAAAGCCTCGAAACTGGCCGCGTCATCATCATTAAATGATTCCCCCACCTGAACGAACTCCCCGACAGGTTTCTCATAGTGAGCATAGCTCCAGGAAAATGGGAACAGCCACAGCCTCCTCGGGATCACCTGACCTTGATCGTCGAGCTTAGGCTCGTCATTCTCGTCGGTGTTTATTCCTAGGAAGCTCATTGCTCTCACGGCCACCGTGATCGCGGGTTTTATCAGAAAGTAATCAGTTTTGAAGGCCCGGATAGATTCTGAATGGGCCTTAAAAATCTTCGTCCGCTGCTTGAAGGAGACAAATCCCTTCCGGTCAGTTCCTCGCCCGACTTGGCGCTGCAGGGAGAACAGGCGGAAAAATAGGGGAAGCGTGGCACCAACACCTAGATGGGCACACGTCATCTCAAACGCTCTTAGGAACGCGTATGAATTGGGGTGCAGCTGGAAGGGGCGACGCATAGGTGCCCGAGCACGACACTCACAAAGTCACTGAAAGGCAAAGTTACCCCCAGGACCGAGATCGCGTATTCGTACATGGAGAAAGCCTGACCGCGGAAATCTGAGAAGATACGGTCATCGTCCCCCGGGCAGGTTACAACCCAATCGGAAGGGTCACCGACAACGGGCAGTGGCTCCGTTTGAGGTCTTGAAAATGAGGACACCTTGTCCAACAAATCCTCCACCACCCATTCTTCGGGCGAGACCCTCGTCTGGTCAGGACACTGGGGCGAATCTGTTGCTCCTGTAGTACTTGTATCCGAACTCTCCGAGGAACTCCCGGAACCAGAAGGAATGGATGCAGATGATCCTGAATCTTCTGAGGACGTCTCTTCGGAAAGCACGTCCAATAGATTCACGAGCGAGTTTTCACCTGAAAAGCAGAGGAAAGGCGTCAGTGAATTCGATTAAGAATATCAAATCCACCCTTCCACCGCTCGACAAGTGAAAGGACGCGCATCAGCTCAGAGACTAGGTCCCGAGCTATAGCCCTGGCTGACCATCGCTCGGAGCGACGGCTTACGCCCAACATTATAAATCAAGGATCTAACCTAGGTATTTATCAAAACCCAAGTCGAAGTCGACCAGCACCTACGTCGACCCTGAGCTAGGGTTTGCAACCGACCGACTACGGTGGCGGAATTCCTAGGGTTTACCGGTTCTAAATCTAAAAACTACCGTCAAAACTATCCTAAGCCACATGCATTTCTACGAAACCTAAGCTATAAACACCTAAAACGGAGAAAAATAACCGTACCTTGCGCTTGAGAAGACATTCTTGAAGAGGAAAGCGTTCTGGAAGTGGTGGTCGGCAAGGAGATGCGGTGGTCGACGGCTGAGGTGGTGGCAGTTGAACGAGAAGAGCGTTGAAGAAGAAGATGAAGCGAAAAGTTCAGAATGGGCCCTGAGAATCCTATATATAAGAAGGGAAGCACGTGCAAGCACGCGTGACCCCTACACACTAGCCCCTAGGCTAGCCGTCAAATCATTAATAGGCGCGAATTCCCAGATATTCCAGCTTTTCGTTTCACATTCCCCTGTCGAGCAACGCACCAGCTGCCCGTTCCCAGAAGATCGGCAGCGTAAATTCCTGGCCTTAACACTGCTCACCGCCGAGCATAAAACCATTCTTAAGTCACTGCTCTCCCACACGAACAATAACTTGGGGGGCTCCTGTTCCTGATCGGCCCAATCCCTACAATTGGGCCAAGCAAACCAATCCAATAGGCCTGCTCGACGTCGAGCACAATTGGGAAAAGTGGTCCCTGTCGACCACAAGCATACCGACCACGACGAAGTTCCCTAACGGCTAGTCTTGACCGTTGCCTATTTTCACGGATTCCTCGATCCGCACCTCACAATATGGACCAATAATCTTCCATTTAGTCCCTTATATAAACCCTCTCGTTTGAGAGGGTCAGGTATTCAATCTCTCTGACCTTTATACTTGTACTTGCCCACTCTTTGCTCAGTTACTTACTTTAGCATCGGAGTGCCTTGCAGGTACCCCCCCTTTTTTCTCACCGACCGTCTTTCATCAGCTCTCGAAGCCAGCCGCATCGGATCCTGATCTCCTGGTACGATCATTAACCAAGCATACAACCCATGGAATCTTCCAACACAGTCAAGTACATAATCAATGGTCTACCTTCCACTGGAGGAGACTGTAAACACCCCAAATTTGCCCTCACCCATTTCACCATGGCTTGTGATCATTTCATATGCATAAATACAATCATATCATCTCATATCTCAATTTTGAGTCACTGCATTGGTTCTAAGTCATCTGCACCTAGGGTTTGTGATCTGAGCAATCCAAGAGCCCCTTGAGCCATTCCAAAGGCAACCAATCACTTCAAAGGGATCCATGTGTGTTCATCTATCATATTACATCCTCTCAAAGTCAACAATTCCAAAGAATCACAAGAACTAGGGTTTGAATGGATGCAGAGCCAAGTTTGACTGCACAGTTGACCTAAAAATTATGGTTTTGGTTTCAGAGGCCATAACTCCAAATTTTTTGGTCATTCTTGTTTCCATTGGTCTCTATATGGTATAGGGAGTATGCATATCAATTTTTATGAAGAAATTCCATGGGGAAGTCATCTGATCAAGGGTTGACTTTCTGGACAAGTCAGTGCAAAATCAGGGCATCTGAGGCCCCCAATGACCCAACCAAAGGGCATTCTTCATCATTTTGAGTGTATATGATCTTTATTTGATCATGGAAGAAGGTTGAAGTTCACAAAAATCAAGAATTTGGAGTTTTTGCAAATGTTGACTTTTTGGGCATAGTTGACTTTTCAAGAATGCTTCATTTTAAGTCATTTTTCAAGCCTTGATTCTTGATCCAAAAATGCTTCAAATGGAAAAACTTTGGTCATGAAAGTTGTAGATTACATCTTTCCCTTTTCAAAAAGTACAAGAACATGATCAAATTCTTTTTGGATCAAAAGTTATGGTGTGACAAAGTTGGCTAAAATCATTGATTTTCAAGGCATGCCTCAAATGAGAATTTTGCAAAACCATGAACCAATGCCTTTTGTAACCTCTAATTCATTTCAAACCATGACATAAACATTCTACATGTCCTAAAAAGTCAGAATTGGACCAAAAATCACATGTGTTTAGTTCATGTAACAAGACTTTTTTTCATGAAGTTCAAAAAGCCACAACTTGCAAAATCATCATGATCACTTCACCAACTTGCTGCATTGGCCCTTGAACCAAGCTAGCCCTTTCCCCTCATTTTGCTGCGCATCACACAGCCCATGTACTAGCCTAGAAGCTGCCCATACTTTCTCTTACACAAGAGTTGACAAATTGCAAAAGTGGCCATACCAATCAATAAAGGGCAGGTCACATCATCTGACCAATAGGAGTCCTTTATGCAAAGCAAAGGCAAGCCATTTCATACACCAAGCCATGCTGAAACTCTTGACACCATCACATTCACAAACACACCTCATTTTGCAAATTGCTTCGAATCTGCCTTCACAAACTTCAAACATCCAAACCATTTTCACCAAACATCTCACCATGCTCCATTGAGTAGAAACCAATAAGATTCAAGCCTGAAAGCAGCATGAACTAAGCTTCACCATTCCTCACCTTCAAAACCAGAACTCTTCGAATCCTTTTGTTCAGCCATCAAACATATCATTTTCCTTCACCAACAAGTCAAGCACATCACAAGGAGTCAAAACCACCCTTCACATTGACCTGAAACAGCCTATACACAAACTGCATTTTCTGCTACACCAGAAATGGATTGCTCAAGGCAGCTTGTTTAAGCTCATTTCAAGCCTTCCATTAGCACCAGGGGAGTCAGTGGAGCAAGTTTGCACCAAAGAACAACTCTGAAAGTCCAGAAACAGGAGTCTCCATCTCAGGTATGGCCAAGAACACATTCTCTTAAAGCTTTGATTTTTTGTTATAAATTGAAAGTGCATGCTCTAAGGATCATTGTGATATGTTTAGAATTAAAAATGGTGGAAAAATGAGCATTTTACGAGTGTCTGAAAGTTTGGCCCCATTTTTGTTTTGTTTCGATTCAGGTTGTTCTTGCTAGTTAAATGTTGAATGATTGTTGATTTGAGTTGCTAGAAGTGTGGGGATTGTTTCTGGGCGTTTAATTTTGCTTGGGGTGGTCTGAATCATGTTCTAGGATTTTTTGGGGTGCCGGAGAAGATGACCGGAGCTTCTCTCCGGTCACCTGAGTGTGATTAGCCCTAATCTCAGGTCATTAATGAGGTTTGAATGTGGAGCGTAGGATCCTTTGACTTGTTTGACTTCCCGCTTGATTGAGTGGCCCAGATGCATTTGATTAGCCCTAATTCATTTTATTAGTTTAATTAATTCATAATTAAGTTAATTAATCAGAACCAACCATGGCCCTTGGATCTGCGCGCCAGTCAACCATCCCAAATCCAGTTTAAACCTCCACCCTTGGATCTGATTACTTTCTTTTATTTCAATTTTTATTGCATTTCTTTTTATTTGTTTTGTGCAATTTATTTAAAATAGTAAAAAATGTCTAAAAATTATGAAACTTTTTCTCATGGGTTTTAATAATTTTTATGACACAAAAATATTTTTATTTTATTTTAAGCATTTAAAAAGTATTTTTAAATATTTAAAAGATTATTTTTAATTGATTAATGAGAATTAATTTATTAAAAATACTTTTAAGTATCTAAAAATCACCAAAAAATTCATGAAATGTTCTAAGACATTTAGAAACATTGTCCAACCTTCAAACCAAATTTCTTTTTTGATCTTGATGCATTTTGAGAATTTGTCATTGAATTAAATCATTTTTTGTGCATTATTTTGATCATAAGTTCAAAAATTCATTTCTGCCTATCTAAGAAGAGTTGGACATTGGTTCTTCTTGCATTGTTTTGTGTTTAGCATTTAGTTTCTAGGATAAAATGGCCATGATTTGATCTTGCATTTTCAATTTGTTTGGCATTTCTTTTGTTTAGGAACCCTAAAAACCCTAATAACTTAGAAAAAATCATAACTTGAGTTTGGTTAAGAGTTGAGACCTCCCCTTTGGACTTTGGTTTAGTATAGGTTTAGGGTTTCTTTGGGTGGCATTTTCCATTTTTTATCTTAGGGTTTGCTTCTGTTTTTGGTTTTTGTTTGATGTTTGGTTCATAAACCCTAATTTGAGCTTTCTATTGCATCCTTTTTGCATTCTCTTGCATAACATGACTTGTCATGCCATTCCATGCCTCCATGTGATTCATTTGACATCATAAGACATATAGAAAGCATGTGTGATCATTGCATCTTGCATTTGCCATGTTGTTTGCCATGTATGTTTCATAACTTTTCATGTAAAGTTCATGCTCCTTAACTTGCATCATTTGCATCCATGATCTTGTATGAACATCTCCATGCCTTGTCTCATGTTTATAGCACTCCATAGCATCATTATCATCATCAACATGCTTCTGGTTTTGTTTAGCATCATACCATTTCATCCCATTTAGCATTGCATTGCTTGTCCTTCTAACATTTCAGGTGGTAAGTAAACCTGAGAAGTGAATTTGCCTTCACTTCTCATAACTTTTCTTTTCATCTCTCTTGCATCCATGCTGCATTTCCATATGTGTTTGAGTTTGAGCTTGCTCATTCTTCTTCTTCCCACTTTCTTTCTTCAAGTGACTTGACTTCTTGAATGAAGTAAGTCACTTTGCTTCTCTTGATCCTTTCATCTGCTTCCTGGTGGCTCCATTGGAGATCTTTCTTGTTTAACCTCACAAACCTTAGGAACAACCAAGCATGACAATGATTAGGGTTTTGATTAGTCTCCCCTCTTAGTTTTACCTTTGTGTCTTCTTTGAGTCTTCTCTTCTCATCTCATAATCAGGGACTAAACCCTAAAGGCTTTAAGGCTTTGTGATTAAGCTTATGCCTGCATCCTTCTATTAGGATGGAGTGTATAACTTTAATCCTAAGTGTTAAACCCTTAATGTGTTTAAATCTCTTAATCAATTCACATAATAATCATCAAGACATCACACTTGTAACTTGGGCCTTGCATTAGGGTTCTAATTCTTCCTTAATTGGTTAAGAAGGACTAACCCTAGTGTTAATGGACAAGTCCCCCTCAAGTTGTCTTACAAATCATAAAACTCACTTCATCATCATATCATTAATAAAATCCACTTAATCAAAGGTTTGTTTTGTCATGATTTTAATCCCTAACCATGGATTAAGTTGAGGAGCTTTCCTCAGCTTAAACATTCTCATCTATTATCCTTCTATTAGGATGGTGTAATGAGTCTGTTTAATCCTTGATTATGGATTAATCTCATTACTTAACACTAAACAAAAACATCAAAAACATCTAAATAATCACAAGTAGGTTAATGATCTTAATCCTACATCAAAGGTGATTAAGTGTGAGAATCTGACTTCACACTTAAGGTATTCTCATTACCCCTAATCAGAGGGAAGATGTGATGAGTTTACTAAATCCATTGGTTTAGGCATAAGCTCATTAACTTATGACAAAATCCAAAAACAATAAAAGACTGAAAACTCAAAAACAAACAATAATCGTCTCCTCCGGGATTATTTTCTCATCTCATTCACTCACAACCGAGAACTTGCTTCTTCCGTCTAATGCAAGACAGTTTGCATCTGTGCCAGACAGATCATACACTTGAGCATAGGCAAGTAAGCAGTTCACAAGTCAATTCATCTATCAGTCTCTTTGGGTCGAACTACGGTGTTCTGACTTCCTCATTGCACGATAGGATACGTAGGCATAACTTAACAGTTATCGAACAAAAGTCTCTGTATATTCCCCCCTCCTTCCAGCTTTATTCTTTTAGCCTCATGATCTTGAGCATACTCTTTTCCTTACACTGACACATCATTTATACACTTCACACTTCCTTTACACTGACACCTGTACATTTTGTTTTCCAGCCCTTTTACACACAAATTGCACTGACACTACCCCTTTAAACGCAAATCTTTTAATCGTGGATCCCGTCGAGTACGGCGGACAATCTGGGTGCTAATACCTTCCCAGGTTGTAACCAACCCCCTTTCTCAGTTTCTCTGGTTCGCAACCGTCTTATCCATCTCTTTCTAGGTCTATGCAGCATTACCTTTCCTCCGGGATAAAAATGCCTAGCTGGCGACTCTATTCATTTCCAGTGAGTTCACGGCTGTGTGTTCTCATTGTCCCCTCTCGCCGACCGTTCGCGTCTGTACCTTCATCTGGGCCCGTCCCATCTGTCGGGAGCGACAAAGACAAGATAGTAGGTTCAAGCAGATATTCTTTGATACTTTCAAATGCCTTCTGACAATCATCTGTCCAGACACAACCTTGGCCTTTCCGAAGAAACTTGAAGATCGGAGAACATGTGTCAATCATTTGAGAGATAAACCTCGAAATATAATTCAAACGGCCCAATAATCCTCTTACTTGTTTTTCAGTTCTTGGAGCAGGCATTTCCTGAATAACTTTCAATTTATCGGGATCAACTTCAATGCCTCTTTGGCTGACAATGAAACCTAATAACTTTCGAGAATGTACACCAAACGTGCACTTGTTCGGATTCAAACAAAGCTTAAACTTCATTAACCTCTAAAACAACTTCATCAAATGTTCAACATGATCCTCTTCAGTCCTCGACTTAGCGATCATATCATCAACATATACCTCAATTTCTTTGTGCATCATATCATGGAAAATCATGGTCATATCTCTTTGGTATGTCGCACCAGCATTCTTCAATCCAAAGGGCATCACTCTGTAGCAGAATGTTCACCATGGTGTAATAAATATGGTATTTTCCATGTCCTCGGGTGCCATCCTAATTTGATTATAACCGGAAAATCTGTCCATAAAAGAGAACACATCAAACTTAGCCGTATTATCTACAAACACATCAATGTGTGGTAATGGAAAATCATCTTTTGGACCGACTTTATTAAAATCTCTATAATCAACACACATTCGGACTTTTCCATCTTTCTTTGGAACATGCACAATATAGGACACCCATTGAGGATAATTAGATGTCACAAGAAAACCTGCATCAATCTGCTTTTGAACCTTCTCTTTGATCTTTAATGCCATATCAGGATGAGTTCTTCTCAACTTTTGCTTCATAGGTAGACATTCAGGCTTCAGCAGAAATCTATGCTCCACAATATTAGTATCAAGACCTGGCATGTCCTGATAAGACCAAGAAAATACATCAACATACTCTCTAAGAAGCTCTACCATCCTCTTCTTAACGTCAGAACCAAGCAATTCTCCAATCTTGACTTCTTTCTTATCATCTTTAGAACCCAAGTTGACCATCTCTGTAGATTCTCCATGAGGCTAAATAATCTTCTCCTCGTGCTCAAGCAACCGAGAAATCTCATCAGGAATCTCTTCAATATCTTCTTCCTCAACTTCGAACACGGGGAATTAAAAGTTGGGAGTGGGCATAGGATCATTGTTTTCAATGGTTTTATCAATCAATCGGCACAATAATTTTATTTTTATTTTAGAGTATGAACAAAAGTGAAAACATTATACATATAAACAATGATTATTTTTATTTGGGTTTTTTATGTTACCATTTTTCAGAATAAATCAAAAAGGAAAACACATGAAAATAACAAAATAACATTTTATTGATGATGATAAAATTTGAAACAAAGCCCGACAAACATCATTTTCACCTTGGGCAGAGTGAAAGGATTTTTTGAAAGAAAATAAAACAAATTACTTTGAAGCATGAACAAAAGAAGGAACATCAACAGCAATCCAGTTCTTGCAAATATTTTCGTGCGTAACAAAGTTAGGCGTTTCTTCATCTTCATCATCTTCAATGATGGCAGCAGCGGAATGATCATTGAAAAACCAAGCACTTCGGTATCCTTCCTGAATAGTCTTCGGGTCATTGAGAGCCACACCTAGTTAAAAACCAATACCAAATCCTTCTTTGTTGTCAACAACATCAATAACTCTTCCCCGACCGTCAGATTGACCAGTTTTGAGTAAGCGCAGAGCATCCTTGGTAGAAGACATAGGCATAACATTCTTCTTAGCAACATCATCAACAACAGAAAGAGTCTGGATTGAAGTTCCCACCTCTTCTTTAGCATCAATATAGGAGAACAATGACAAATTGCTCACTAGCATCGCCTGTTCACCGCCAATAGTCATTAGTTTCCCATCTTTCACAAACTTCAGCTTCTGATGGAGAGTAGATGTCACAACTCCTGCCGCATGAATCCAGGGTCTTCCAAGGAGACAAATGTAAGCGGGACATATATCCATTACTTGAAAATTAATTTGGAATATAAACGGTCCAATCAAAATAGGAAGATCAACTTCACCAATCACTGTTTTCTTCGATCCTTCAAAAGCTTTCACAATAATCCCATTATGCCTCATGGGAGCACCTTGATACGCAAGCCTTGACAAAGTTGACTTCGGAATCACATTCAGAGAATACCCAGTATCAATCAGCACTTTAGACATAACATCTTCCTGACAATTCACTGAAATATGCAGAGCCAAATTATGGTTCCTTCCTTCTTCATGCAAGTCATCATCACAAAAATGCATATTGTTGCACGATGTGATATTAGCCACAATACTATCAAACTGATCAACAGTCACATCATGATCAATATAAGCTTGATCAAGAATCTTCTGCAAAGACTTCCTATGATCCTCAGAGCATATCAAGAGTGATAAAACTGATATCTTCGACGGAGTATGCAACAACTGCTCAGTAACGTTGTACTCGCTCTTCTTTATCAATTTCAACACCTCATCTTCACTATCTTTCAAACTAGAATCACCAAATTGACCTGATCGGGAAACAACATCCTCAATCTATGTACTCGCACTTGTATCTTCAGCTCTCTTCGGAGGATCCGAAGCATAAACTCTACCACTTTGAGTAACCTTTGTCACATCGGCAATACTAACCACAAACTTTGAAGAAGGAATAGGAATTTCCTTACCATTTTCTATCATCGTAGAATTATACCGGTATGGAACAACTTTATCAGACTCATACGACATTGGACCAGGAAAATTGATCACCAATGGAGTAACATCATATTTGCGGATATCAAAAGAAATAACCACCTTCTCAGGAACAACCTTCTCAGGAATATTGAACTAAGGTTCAATAACATTAACTTCATTGTCATACTTGTCTCTTTTCACTGTCACTTCAATCAACTTATCATCCATCATCTTTGAATGTCTCTCTTAACAACCACGCAACCACGAGGGTTCACCGAGCAAATGCAACATACAGTATAATCGTGGTCAATATCGTGATATTCACTTAAGAAAGCATGCATCTCAACCAAAGACCTTCAAATATGGCGGACCTCATAAATCTTGAACAAACCAGGACAACCATCAACCATGTTCACAGACGTATTACCATGCTGCGGAAGTGGATTTGTCTTTACATTTAGATTAACATCATTGAAAGACAGAACATTTCTCTTTATCAATTTATGTACTTCAAACTTCAATGGATAACAGTTCTCAATATCGTGCCCCGGGGCACCTTGATGAAAAACATAGTGAGCCTCTAGCTTATACCACCATGGGATATATTCTGGAACTAGAGGCGGAGAATGTGTTTGCACAAGATTCTTTTTAATCAGAGATTAAAGAAAATTCGCATACAACATTGGAATGTGATCAAAGCCTGGCTTAGCATGACCCTGTGAATTACCACTATGTTGCACATAAGGTTGTTGATAACGAGACGGATACTTTAGAGCTACCGGCATAATTGGAGTCACATTAATCATCGGGGTTACAGAAGCTACATGTTGCTGATTACGATTCTCACGACCACAAGGTCTTCTGTAACTTTCATGAGACACAACATTAGTCTCACCTTCTTTCATCTTACCAAAGATGAACCTCTTAGAACTTGAGCTAGTATTACTCTCCTTGTTCAATCGTCCCTCACAGACACTTTCTTCTAGTCGCATCCTCATGCTTACCATTTCAGTGAAATCAGAAGGAACCCTTGCAATCATCTTCTCATATTAGAAAGAACCTAAAGTCTTCAAAAAGATCTTCATCATCTCTTTCTCTTCTAGAGGAGGAATAATCTGAGCTGCTAACTCACGCCATCTCTACGCATACTCTTTGAAAGTTTCTTTGTCCTTCTAGGATATAGCACGGAGCTGATCTCTGTCTGGTCCCATATCAACATTATACTTGTATTTCCTAACGAAAGCCTCTCCCAAATCATTGAAAGTCTCGATTTGACTGTTATCCAAACTCATGTACCATTTCATGTCTGCACCAATCAGGCTATCCTGGAAATAATGAATTAGAAGCTGATCATTGTCTGTCTGAGCAGACATCTTTCTAGCATACATAGTTAAACGACTCAAATGACAAGTATTGCCCTTATACTTCTCGAACTCAGTCAGCCTGAACTTATACAAAACCTTGACATTAGGAACCAAATAGAGATCATAAGCATCTTTACCAAACAAATCTTTATGCCTCAAAGCCTTCATCTCTTTCTGTATCTCAGCAAAATGGCCTTGAAAATCATCAAGTCTTTCTATCACACCAGCGCCTTCACTGGGCTCAGCATGGTAAATCATTTCATCATGGTGCAGAGTAGTGTGCATCATAGGCGGTGCAGTAGTCATCACCGGCTGAAGAGTATTAAATGCAGCATTCTCTGGAGGAGGAGGATGATGATAACCAGCAGGAATGAAATCAACCGACATACCCCATGGTGTGCTAGAAGGCATGCGGTAGCGAGGAAAAATGATAGTTTCAGCAGGAATCAATGTAGTGACAATCTCAGAGATGATTGCATGCTGTATCGGAGAATTAGCAATATGGGGTGGCTGATTCTGAGCAACCACCAAGATTTCCATCATGACAGTGATCCTTTCCAAGCAATCCTTCAGAGATGAAACTTCCTCATGCATCTCACGATTCTCGTGTTGTAAGGCTTCTAACATCTTCCTTCGATTAGCTCGAGTATCTACCTTGTGAGTCAGCTTGACAGGAGAAATGAATGAAGACCAAGAAACAACATAAGATCCATGTACACCACTCAAGAAGCAAGACCAATGCGGGCATGATGCATGGTATGCGTATGCAAATGCAAATATTTCAAAGGACTATAAGATAAATTGCAATATTTATAAAAGAAACAATTTTTGAAATACTAAAAACTCATTCTCATAAAAACCAAAGATAGGATTACAAGTGAAGTACAAGTCTCTACAATTCTAATACATGAGAGAAAAGTAAACTAGACCTAGGGGATCATATCTGAAGAAGATCCAAATCTTGAACTCATCAACAACAATCAAATTCATACAATCCCTAAGAGAGTAAGGACCTCTCAATTACCTTTTCATGTTAGATCACCAATAAAGAACCTTTTCTCCCCCTTACCTCGAATTCGATGAATTCCTTGCAAAGCTTTGATCTTGGAGTTTTACGATCCTTGATATCCCTTCTCTTTTCCCTTTTCTCCAGAGCCCTCTTTCCTTCGTCAAAAGTACGATAATGAGAAAAAGTATTGTGTTCTCCCCTTTTCATAATATAACCAAATTACATCCTTTCCCCTCAAACCTCCAACTTATTATTATATTTTATTAAATAAAAATATTATAATAATAATACCACCTCATTATATTATCATTATTTAAATAAAATATTTCCTCTACTTATTATTCCAAATACACCACCATACTCTTAATATTTATTTTACAAAAATAATTTATAAAATCGGGGCGTTACAACTCTCCCCCACTTATTTTATTTTCGTCCTCGAAAATCGTACTCAATGGTATCACTTAGATATATTTTTGCTCCCGGCTAATCACTCCCATGTCACGACCGACCACTCTATAATTAACCCAAAAAAACAATAATAGTGCCAAGACAACTATCACCACAACAAAACGCTATAATAATCAACTCGCAACACGCTGGTATACACTTGAAGTAGAACACAACCAAGATCTCTACCACCGCATAGGTAACACTTCACAAATCCTCGTCGCATGAGGTAGTTATTCGCACTCATACCATCACCGTAGGTAATGAGGCAACAACAATGATAAAAACCAAAATTTCACAATATACATCATCTAGATACAACAATACTGATAACGAACTAACCTTGCAGTTTTCCTCTACCAAAACAATACAATCATAATCTATCAATGAAGCACATACCTCACCCATATTAATATCTCTATGTATCCCGCAATCCTCAATATGTAGATAGCCTCATACCATTATCCATTCCGGAACGCCCAATAGTCTCAATATCTCAACAGATCTTATCACTCAATATCTTGAGCCTTTACTAATCATTTACGTATAAACAATTACACCACTTCACTCTTCCACTGCGTACTCTGATTACCCGCAACTATCTATTCCATGAATTTCACATCTAACTTTAATTCTTTCCAACCTTCACCACAATTATAATAATAATTCACTTAGCATACCTCAAAATATGAACGCAAGTCTCTTCGTTATTAACTCAATTCCAACTCTTTAACCATTAATGCAAACATAGGAAAAATATCGACTTCATACCTCAAACATTCTAATTATCTTAGTCGTCTCATCCTCCATCTTTCCGATCAAATCGGAACTGTATGCTCATGTGATTACCAAACACTTCAAACTTCAATCATAACAACAATATTATCAGATATTCCCATAATTTTACTCTCATCCACTTTCAATCCATGGGTAAGATAGATACTTCCATAATTCCTCTCTCATCGTATAATACCAACTATGACTTTACGATCAAGTACTAATAACTTATCAACTTATCACGCCATTATCCAACACTCTATCCACCGCTTGTCAGAATCAACCAATTCATACTATAACCGTAACTAATTCTTACTCTGGCTCTCCAACACTATACCTCAAAACAACCCTTCTCAACGAACAACTTATCTTTCACAAGTTATCCGAACCACAAAATACGAACTTGGGCAGACTTTCTATAACCTGCAATAACAACTAACTAAGTCCAAATATGTTCTAATCTCCAATAACTTATTTGTTTCCATCATCGTATATCCACATTTACTTCGGACAACTCATATCCATACCTTCCTCTACACCACACAATCAAACACACCTACACCCATTCATAAAATTTCATCCTTGATAGCTTAGTATATAACTGCATCTTTTCCAATTCTTTATATTTAAATTTCCAACATTCTACAAATCCTTTTTCTACTTTCATCATAAATCATGACATCTTCCAAAAGTCACTATCTCGAAATTATCCTAGTAAATATGGAAGGTACAATTTATACTCCATACTCACCTTAATACATACCAGTCACTACTAGCTTCTACGCAATATCCATGATCATTTCATAGTTTCACATTATTTCTACTCTCTCGTTGGATCATCCTTCCCAAGTTTCAAATTCCACATTGACTAGACTCTGAATTCATAAATTCCAGAAAGATAAATATTGTACTCTTACTACTTTACTTTTGTCTTAATAGTCCAACACATACAACGTTACTTTTTTTTCCTTTCTTCTCACAATAATCACGACAAATAGGTTTTAACCAATCTCATAGCTTATGGTTCACCGTCTCAAAACATCTACGAAACTATCCATACTCTGTATCAACATACATCAAACTCCTAAGGCAATAGCCCACATTACTACATTGTGAAGACACATGGTTATAATTAATTTCCACAAAAATTGCACCTTCGTATTTTCGAAAGCTCATCCATCTCTTATCATACTATGCCCAAACATAACTAAATACTTACCTCCTCAATCCTTATTCCACATCCTTCAACGCATTAAATCCATCCAACATGATCTGTCAACATCTTGTTCCAATTACCACATTCCTTTTATACTATGCCTATGAAGTTCCAACTAACTCAAGGTTCTGGTAGGAACGATAATCCAACTCCCAACAACAACAATACTACGGATGAATTACAACTCACTATTGATCCTTTATTCAATCGAATCCAATTTATTCCCATCACAATGGTTAATCCTTATAATATACACTAATCAGCATGCAACTTTACATCTCGTCTTCCTATATCAATAATACCAAATTTTTCCCAGAAGGCACCCTTGCTCTCATAATTCCTTTTTGTCAAAGAATCTTTCAACTATTCCTCTTAGCACCAGAGCCGACCAAGGAATAGTCCCATCTTTACTTATAACAACACCTCTAATATATTCTTCAAAACACAAATACAATTCATACTCTACAGACGGTCCATCACTGTAATCTTACTCCCAATAAATACCATATATGCTACCAAATCAAACGTCGGAGTCCTCTCTCAAAAGTTCCTCTACGTACCCAGTAGATATAACGTTCAACTTTTTACAACCATCCATCTCAAATTCACTTCCTACTCACTGAGGAGTAACCATTAGTAATATCTAATCAACATAATCAATCCTTAAATTCATCTCTTTTCCGGATACCAGAATCTACATCTACTCCTTTATACCACTAATAACTCTGGCTCAACTCCAGATGGTCTACTGAACATACTATCTCAGCTGAAAAATATGTCTTTTGCATCCAACACGATTCCGTCTACTATCAACAAGGGATTGAGGGTGATCAGTTCCTCAATTTGTCAATAAGTAGCCGACAATCATGATGGTCATAAACCATATCTCCCAACTCTCATAGTATTCCTTGCCTCTTGAGAACTAAGTTGTTTCACGAGTGAATCCTTAGTTAACGCAAACCTTAGCAACCTCTGCGACACCACAATTCCAACACACCACAAGCCAACTCTCAGGAGAAGCAATAACTCATCCCCCACTTATATTCAAAAAACATCTACAAACAAACAGCTAGCAAACAAGAAAGTACCGATAGTGTTTCACACACATATCGCATACTCCGGAACAAACGACACGCGACAACCTGGCCGGACGGACCGACCTGCTCTGATACCAATTGTAACACCCACTTATCCCAATTAAGTAAATTAACTATTTATTTAAGAAAAATCAGAGTTTTCATCAAAAGTGAAATGTTACTTTTTCAACAAAAACATAAATATAGTTATTTATTAAAACAGCGGAAAAATATATTTTTATTCAGCAAACGACAATTTGCCACAAATCCACAATATTCATCAATACTCTTTATTACAAATTTCAAGAAAATGTGATACGTAACTATTATTAACAAGGGTAATTAAATAACATGTATCCCCATTTTCCATGTTACGTATCAGAGCGACTCCTAGGACTTGACCAACAACTTGTACTCCGAGCGTACTCAAGTACCTGAATCATATGTACTTCCGAAGAAGCACAGACGCAACCATACAACAAAGGGGTGAGAAAATAATTCAATATATTAACAGTGCAAATAACATCTTACAGGGTAATCTCACCTTTATTCATCAAATACACATCATACATCATACAATTAATCAATATCTCAAATAGTTCATCAACACATATCATACATCATTAATTCAATCAATGCAAAGTGAATCAATGACACAATGCAAATGCGGTACCGACTTCATCAAATGTCCATCGATTCGGACCGGATGCATCGCTTACGCTCCTACCGAGACACGATCATCCCTGCACCAATGATTCACAATGAATCTGAATAATCACTTACCCTCCATCTGAGACATGATTATTCCACCAACATGTATGTGTATGCAAGACTCGATTACACATACAAATCACAAACACGCATGAATACAATCATGCCAACACGGTCCTCATGATCTTCATCAATTATCACACATCCCATCACATGGGTCACATAAACAATCAGACAATATTCACACATGTTATCAACACAATTCATATGGTTCATCATCAAGAGTCATATAAATCAACATAAGCACATATATTCCTACACACTAATTACCAATTATCATATCCTATGAACTCCTCATTAATTCGACTCCCAGTCATCTTCTACATATTTTCTAATATAACATGATCCTTCTGATCCTCACCGCTACCAACCCTTACATCACAGGGTCTACGCCAAACATATAATCAACAATGTTACTAATCAACACAGTCATCATGATATTCATTTGTTATCAATAGTTTCCTCATATAGTTTGTACAAGACTTATAATAAACATTTCCATCATCAACACCTTCTAATTGACCTATTAATAAAGTTATACCATCCACAATAATCATATAAAACTCATACATTAATTGTCGGTTTTCAGGTCTTATAGTTACACATGAATGCTATCCACAAGGCCTTAGATTAATGGTACAATTTTCGAACAAGAAATCGGGACAAAACCATCTTAAAATGCAGAAAATTTCTCAAAACAGAGGCCTGACACGGCCCCCCGTGTCCCATGACACGGCCCGTGTCACACGGCCTGACAGGCCTTCTCAAAAATCAAAATTTCACACAATACAGGGGGATGACACGGCCGCGCGTGTCACGCAACACTGCCCGTGTCAGACCACCTGCGCCCAAAATTCAGGTTTTTCAAAAACTCACTTTTCTCTCCCAATTTCATACTAGTTCGAATTTCATCACTTATACCTCACTTTTATCACCCAAAACACTCCAAATATTGTCATTATACTTATTTTATACATATAATCCCTATTATCTTCTCAACCTAACATCACAAATTAAATTAGGAAAATCCTAGGTTTCTCTTCCTCTTCTCAATTTACATCATCCATAACAACATTCATGACCAAGTTCCCATAATACACACATCATGCAATTCAATTATCAAACTTCAAGCATATATAATCAATAATCATAATATTCATACTCATATCATGAACTCATCAACAACAATCAAATTCATACAATCCCTAAGAGAGTAAGGACCTCTCAATTACCCTTTCATGTTAGATCACCAATAAAGAATCCTTTCTCCCCCTTACCTCGATGAATTCCTTGCAAAGATTTGATCTTAGAGTTGTACGATCCTTGATCTCCCTTCACTTTTCCCTTTTCTCCAGAGCCCTCTTTCCTTCGTCAAAAGTACGATAATGAGAAAAAGTATCGTGTTCTCCCCTTTTCATAATATAACCAAATTACAACCTTGCCCCTCAAAGCTCCAACTTATTATTTTATTTTATTAAATAACAATATTATAATAATAATATCACCTCATTAAATTATCATTATTTAAATAAAATATTTCCTCTACTTATTATTCAAAATACACCACCATATTCTTAATATTTATTTTACAAAAATAATTTATAAAATTGGGGCGTTACAATCTGCACCGTTAAGAAAGAAGAAACTGGATAATGAAAGGTTGCTTGGTGTTTCCTTCAAGCATTATCCCAATTGTCTCCTAGACAGAATAGGGATGTAACTAATTCCCCCACGTGTACCAAGAAGAGGTACATTAGGAAACTCTCCACAACTGTCAATAAGCACTCCAATATCATAATATGAACAATACCAAGTCATATCCTTATTAGAAAGAGACATAATCCTTTGAGACCATCTTCTCTTATCTCTAATTTTTGGCTTGTTGTAAGCTCCTTTTTGGTTCCTTTTTCTTTTTCTTCTTCTTCCTCCTTTTTATTTTTACCTTGGGAAGCACTTTTGGGAGTGATTTCTCCTTAATTTCAATGAACTTTGGGTGTAAATTAGAGTAGTTAATGTTCATTAGTTCAAAACTACCTTTAAGTGAATTATTTAATTCATTTAAGGTACTTTGCATTAGGGATACATTTCCATACTTGAATCCACCAAGAAGAGTGATTGAACTTAAGGATGGAATAATACCATGAGTGTGACTCAATTTAGTATTCATCTTTAGTTTTGTGTGATATTGCGTTCAGATGGCGATTTACATATCGTTTATCTCGCATGCATTAGAACTAACATTGTTCACCTTAATTGGTGGTGGTCGGCCTCATTTGTAGGGTAATTACTTCGTAAATTACTCGGAGATTTCTCAACATAGACCTAAATGTGTCCCGAATTTGGAATAAAATCTAATTGGGTACTTGCTCTTTCGTGGACCGGACCTCTTGTTGGTTGCGTAATCCCAAAGCGTTTAATCATATTACATAAAGAATCGAGATTTATGAATGTTTGATTCATAGGTGCTTTGGGTCTCCGAATCGCCTTTCAAATTTCATTGAATTTGATTCGGTTTGCCTAGATTAATCACTATAGTGTAAGATGCTAAGCGGATCCGGTTGCCTTTAAATTTTGGTTATTCATTTGGTTGTGGTTGATTAAGTTCACCATACCACTTTTATGTAAATATTATTATACTATTACTACTATTAATATTTTAGTTTCTTGCACTTTAATTATTTTTGCTACTAACATTTTAAATTCTTGCACTTTTATTGCTTTTATTTATTATTCTTTATTCATCCATTATCATGTTTATTATTTTCTCTTATTTTTGTTATGTTAATTTTCCTTTTGTCCATTTGGACACAAAAACATTAATAAGGGATTAAACCTCTAAAAACTTGTGATCTTAATCTTTGGACTATTGGTTACTATCCTTGGTATTGGAATGAAGTTTTGGACTTAGATTTTAGGACACCTATCCTTTGCCTTGATCTTCATGAAGTTGGTACTTGCCTTTATTTGGCCATTTGCTAGCTTATACGGATGGAACTCTTATGCTCATAATTGGAAGTGTCATCAAGTATGGTTAAATCTTTCTTCCTTTATCTCCTTATTTTCTTTTTGAGGATAGTCCCTTCATCTCCACCCCTTCTTTAATTTCCAAAATCTTCTCTCTTTTTCAAAGGATTCCCCTTTTTTAAAATCATCACTTATTTAATAAACAAAAACCTTGACTTTTGTCAAGTGGATTTTACTCTTTTCTTTTTCTTTTAAAACCAATTAATCTAAGCATTTTGACCCTAATTAAAAAAAACTCATTCAAGTTGTTTTGTGCATTTGTGCATTTTTGTTTGTTTTCTTTAAAAGAGTGTCGATTATGAGTCATTATTCTTTAGTCGGGTGTAAGTCTTTCAATCTCCATGGTTGTAGTTTGATATAATTGAGTCTCTTGTCATTTGTAGGGGCTTAGTGGCATACTCGTCGATTTTATCCGAGTTGGCTCCCTCCCCATAATGATGTATGAGTCCATGCCTTCATTCTCATGGTAGTTTGTTTGGCTATCCACTTGAAGATGACAAATTATCTTCACGTAATAAAATCAATTACAACCAACCTTTTTTTTACTATTTGTACCACGAAATACGGGGTTTTGATCTTGCATTACACTTTGTGGGTACGTAGGCATGAGGTGGTAAACCTCTCCAAACACAAAAATATTTAAAAAAAAAATTCTTTTCTCATCCCTCCACTCTCATTTAACAAACCTCTTTCAAACCAAAAGCGGTCAATATTTCAAAGGGCTCCCGTGGAGTACCACAAACATTTTGGGTGCGTAAAACCTTCCCATTGTGTAACCTATCCCCTTACCCATTTCTCTGTTGTGTTTCTTTAGCTTTTTATTTTATTTTAGATTCATTAGAATTTATTCGCTCTTTTTTTCTTTTCCTCTTGGAATAAAACAAAAGCGCGGTGGCGACTCTGTTTACTTTAAGTTAAGTTAACTAATAGCTTACACTCATGAGTTTACCGCTACACTAATGATCTATGGTGATTAAGGATAGAATGGCATGCAAACATGAATTAAAATGCACTAAAATCATAAAATAGATCAGTGTTAATCTGTTAACTGATGTGTTAACCGGTTAACACTATTGAATTCAATTACTATCAAGTTAGCACAAAATTAACACCTAAATGTATCGATACAACACTATAACCAGAACCAAAAACATATCAAGAAAACGAAATCTAACAATTTGACTAATCAACGTATCGCAAATCAACCAAAACACAAAGAACGTATAAGTTAATGCAATGCAAAAATAACTTAAAACAGAAGTGAGTATGAATTCACCAACATACAAAACGGAGGTTTGCTTTGGTAATTGTTGCAACGAAGAATCGATGCGTGATAGAAGAGAAAACCGGAGATCCAAAACACTTTCACGCGAATATGCAAAATAAATGTGATTTGATGAACTTGATGAACTTCTTCAAGAATCACTTCCAAGATGAGAATTTAACACCAAAAAATATCAACTCCTTCAATAATCCTTGAATTCAATGCAATGATGGAGGTTTAGCTTATAATTCTTCAAGTTTCAATGCAAAACTTGAGGAATTATGGAAGCTAAAACTTTGTGTGTAATTGGGAGAATGGGAGAAAAAGTGAGAAAATGTTGATATTGATGAGAGAAATTGTGAAAATGAAGTGTGTTTGTGAGGTTTGGAGGGAAAAACATTTATATACATGCTTGGTTAGGAGAGTGGTTTGGGTTAGGAACTAGGTTTGGACATTGGTTAGAGAATTAAGTTAGGAGTTAGTTAAAGTTAGTTGGGAATATTCCTAGAATATTCCATTGGCATATTCTTAGAATATTCCTTTAGCATATTCTTAGGATATTCCCTTGGAAGGTGGTAGAAAGTTCTAGAAAGTGGTAGAGTGTGATGTAAGGTGAAGTGGAAAAGGGGTAGAGTGCAATGCAAGCTGAAATTTGAATTTTTTTCAATTTTCACACGCTCTAACCAGTTAACCAATGTGTTAACCGGTTAATGCAAGCCAATTTTGAATTTTTCCCACCTTTTGGTGGGAAACCCTCAAAATGAACTTGCACCGTCCGTTCTGATCCAACTTTGAACTTGAGCTCTGATAATTGATTTTATCACTTGGAAAGCCCTTGATCACATGCCTCACATTTCAACCAATGATGTATGCTATAAATTTTGTTTATTATTATTTTTTTATTATGATTTAAATGCAATGTGTGGAAGGATATTCAAAATGACATGGAAATGAAGAATAAGCTACTTTAAATTGGTGATACATAAGAGGGAAAATTTTGGGGTGTTACAAATGGCAGGAGGCTTGCCTCTTCTGCGGATTTCTGCATCATTTAACTGACGAGAGAAAACAACTTTTTTTTGTATCTGTTTAATATATTTTGCTTATTAAAAAAAGGAAGAAAACAACTTTGTTGATTAATTTTCAATTGTTTGCAAGCGATCCTTTGAGTGATGTAATCGCATCGCATCTCATTTTGATTCGATTCCTCTTGTTGCCTCTGACGTTCCAAAAATAGTTTCTCTTTTTCATGTCTAAGTTTTTCTATATAAGCTTTAAAATTGCATCGCTTTGATTTGATTAATGGAGAAGCAGCAACACAAACAACATAACTAGAACCAGAAGTCCCTGAATGGCTAAAAACTGGTTTGCACCTGTAGATATTCTTCATGAGATCTGGTTAATCTCTTAAAAAATCTTCATTTGAGAATTCCCATTACTCTTGACTAACCTTTCTAAAGCCCCGATAAAATGGAAAACCATAAATAGTTCAATAAATAAGAAACTCTATTTGGATTTCATAGTTTTTAAGAGCTCGTCTAAATTTTTTACAAGTGTTAACAGGATGTAATCAAGTCAAATAAGATGATCGAAGTTAAAAAAATCCACAAAGATATTTTTTTCTAAAGCCTTTTCAAATAAAAATTCAAAACACAGTTCATTCCACAATATAAATACTTTAATGGAAATTATTAAAAATAACTAAATAAACTACATTAACAAAGTAATAAAAATTATGAAGTATATTAAATTTGCTTATAAAAGTGTTAAGTTGTCTGACGAAACTCGAGAAATTGTTATGTTTAAAGAATCTCGATGACAAATCTTTCGAAAATTCAGGTTGATTCCATACAATGAAACTCCTATTGGTAGAACGCCATGAAACAATGTTATCAGTTGTAGGATCACTAACCATCATATAAGTTTTTGACAGAAAAGGAGGTACGAAGTTTAAACTAATTTGACCTTGCTCCATTGTAGATTCGTAGCACAATCTCAAATTAAAAAAACATACAAATAAAATATTTCTCAAACCTCAAATCCAAAAAAAAAAAACACAAAAAAATATTCCTCAAACATGCTTTAAATAGCTCCCAAACCACCAAATATACTAAAATAATATTGACATCATAGTCTTCTTTGTCTTAAAGTGGAGGACTGTCACTTTTGGTGTATCTAACCATTTTTTGCTTGAACAAGTAGTTAATTTGATATTGTAAAAATATCTAGATAACTTAATCCAATTATATATCATAAACATTTCAAAATAGTTTTATTATTAAAATTAAATGTGGATTGATTTTAGATTCTAATTATAAATTGTTAATGCATGCTTGGGTTTGTGTTTTTTATGAAATGTAATTTCTGGAGTGGATCGATATTTCTTTTCCCTAAACGGTATCAACATTGTTAATGCATGCATGCACTTGATTTGTCATGGCCACATCCAAATCTAACTTATGAATACCACATATAGTGTTTGTTTGAAAGAGTTTCAGTTTTTAGTTCTTAAAAATTATTTTGTTTTATTTAAACAACTTGTATCTAGTCCTAATGTATTTTAGTTTTGCACTTTCAATATGTGTGAGTTGCTCCTAATGTATGTCTGAACTAATGATGAATCCTTGACTAGTTTGTGTGATTCTTGTATTGAGATGCTCCTAATGTATGTTTGAACTGAGGTTGCTCCTAATTATAGAATTCTTGAAATGAGGCTGATTTTATGTGTGTCTTGTGTTTTACAAGAAGATTATGTGAACTATGTGACACAAGCCACTCAATCTAATAATAATATGGATGGGTCAGAAAGGTTACAAATTTGGAAAGAACTTGTCGGCGGTAAGTCACAAGGTCATTGTTACGTAACTGTCTGAATGGCGGTTAACATACAATATAGAGTGTCTTACTTGACATAGGTGACAGTTTCAAACCAAAACAGAGAAGTAGAGAGCCAAGCCATTGAGGAGGATAGAGTTGGGGCTTCTATAGCACGTGAAGAGGATGCATTAGCTAATGCACGTGCATACGGAGCTATGATCGAGATAGCAAATTTGAAAAGGCAATTTCAATAATTTCAGAAAGAGATGTTTACTTGGAAGTCGGGTCAGACGGGTCTTTGCATTGTTGCTTCTAGTGTCCATCCTAATACTCATCATGACCATTACAATGATGACTCTGATGAGCAGGCATTGGATCTAGAAGATATGAGTGATGGATGTTGAGTCATATGCATTCTCTTTTTCCTAGTTTTAGAACTTGTTCAAATTATGGTGGATTTTCAGAAGTTTGATATTTTTTGTTGGTATTTTAATGTAACTTTGACATCTTTATGTAGCAATATTGTGGATGGGCACAAGGTTAATATAGTGTCAATATTTTGATGTAATTTTAACATCTTAATTAATGTAGAAATATCATGGATTTGCACCAGTTTGTTATTTTATGTTGGAATTTTGATATTATAATATATCAATGAATAGTTTGAAATTAAAAACAAGGTTTGCTAAATTTAATGTAGCAAATATATTTGGTTTTAACCAAGTAAACATTAAAAAAAATATAGCGAAAATTATACTCGACGCTACAACAATATAATAAGGATATAGCGTCAATTAAATCGATGCTAAATAATTATTAAAAAATACCAGTGTCGGTTCATAGAAACTCTATAATACATGATTATTGATAAATAGCGTCGGTTTTTAACAACGATATTCTACAATAAAATCCCAATTAGTGTCTCTAATAAATGATGCTACATGTCCATATTCAGACAATGGTGTCACTCATAACCGACACTATCATATTGAAAAGAATGTTTAAGCGTCACTTAAAACAGCCATTATAGTTTAAAAAAATTGTTAGGTTGCATCGGTTTGAGTATTTTACCGTCACACTAGCATTCCTAAAGTTGACACTAATGATAGCAACGACTCGTGATTATGCTTTTCTTCCACCTTTATGATGTTCGCCCCGACCACGACGCTAAGTCGTCGCTAAAAGGTTGCATCATCAGTTTTTAGCATTTTTGCGAGAGTTTTTGGTCGATGCTAAAACACTATTTTCTTGTAGTGAAACTAAGCTTAAACAACAATTCAAAATCCAAAAACTTTTCATTAATTACAACTAGTTGATTCAAAGGAGAATTTATTAGAGGAATTATCTAAACTTTTGTTTGAGCAACAGACAAACAAAGAAAAAAATAACTAAACAAGACTGAATTTCTGGTATGACAGACTCAAATGTTGAATATGATATTGAGACATCTTATCTGTTACTTATAAACATGGTAAGATATACACATCAATACTTAAAATTCTGATATATTAGAGTCAAACATGCTTCTAGATGATGGGACATCTGATAGGACATCCAGTTCAGGTACTGCATAAAATAAATATATAAAACCTATAAAGAACACAACATAAATTGCTAACCCAATTCGATCAAACCAATCTACTCTAGGGGCTACCAAGCCAGGAAGGAAATCCATTATGTAGTATCAATTCAAAGACTTCTCATCAAACACCTACAATTTATAGTCTTCTCACTTAATCACTACTAATGCAACTTCTACTTAGAAACTCCTAAATATGAGAAACTCATCCTCACTTCCAATCACCTCAGTGTTGTCTCACAGTGTCAACAATCAATTGCTGATATTGACGGCTTCATACCTATACAACAATTCACAATAGAAGACACACTTCCATTACAATACATTAGCCTTTCTTAGCAGCTTTAGTTAAGTAAAATCCACCTCTTGCTTAGCAACTTCGATGATTACAAATACACATCCAACACATGGTTCCTTGTTGGATACGACTGCATAAGAACTCAACCCTAATAATGTTTACATTTTGAACAGTTGGTTGGTTCTAAACTAGGTTACAAGGTTTCTCTTATAACCTATTCCCAACTGGATTTAGGACTAAACAATCACAACATTAGCTGCTATAAATAATTCAGAATAATCTGCTACAAAATATACAAAAAGATCTCCAAATAAAAACTCCTAAAATATCTCTAAATATAGAAACTCTATATTTTTCAATATTTGATTTTTCTTTAAATTTGATTCTTCAAGATCTTTTACATCAGCGCCATTGGATTGATTTAAATCTTCAATAATATTTTGTTTCTGTTGAAACCTAACAGAATATTCAATCCACCTTCAACAATTCATGAGGTTGAATGAACTGTCTTGACATCTTCTTCGACATGTTGTTCCAGATGCTGAAACATTTTAACATAACATGTTTGGGCGTACACAAATGGATTCTTTGCTTTATGTATTCTTTGTTTTGGAAAGATCATGTACATACACATTGCAGCTATATTTGTTTTACAAAATTCATGCCAATTACTGAACTTATAATCTCCCCTTTTTTAAATTTTGACTAAAACAAATAATAAAAATAATACATTAACCTTCAGCAGCAAAAGCAAAAGTGGAAACAACAACCTTTTCTTGATCATGTTAGGACATGTTGCTTGACATCTTCCACATTGGCTTAACTCTTCTTTTAGTGGAAATAGCAGTGGACAAGAAGTAGAAAGTCCTCCTGAACTCTGAGAAATACCTTATGAACTCTGAGCTGAAAGTCTAGAACTCTTGAAAGAACAGACTCAGTACTTCCCCTACTCATTCAGTTCCCCGGAAAAATCTCTCTTCAGAGAGACCAATGGTTTCATAAGAGAACAAGGTATTCATTCTCTTATGGAACTCAGAACATAAGTCACAATCGTGTTCACAACTCAAGACACAAGTCACAAAGACAAGCTACAACATCCATCTTGTCATCTCTAGCTACTCCACAGGCCACACACATTGAACACATCCAATACAGATATTGGAACACAAACCCAGACACAACACCAAACTTTCTCTCCCCCTTTTTAGCCACAAATTGACAAAACCAGCCCACACATTGCCACACCCATGCATTACACTCCCAGAAGCATAAGAACCCCATAAGAAGGAAGAGAAATGAAAACCACACATTGTCTGAAGGAGATAAGTTACTCTCTATAAATAGCACAAGCAAACCTTGAGAGTAACGAAGATGCCACCCAATAAAGTGAACCGGCCAGAAAGAGCTTTGAATCAACACACGTTTCACACCTGTACTGTCCACACAACAAACCTGGTTATCTATAACACACATGTTCTGAAAAATGATCTGACAACCTACTACAACATTGTCCATATCCCCTGAAGAATCCAAAACAACCTGCAAAAAGCAGCCTTATTCCAAATAGGATTTATAGAATCTTCTGGACACCCTTGGACATTTCTCATCTGGATCACGAGGACATGCACTCCACAACTACTAAGTAATAACAATTAATCAAGGAGAACATACTTAGTAGCACATGTCACAACATGATGTGAAACATCACAGAACCTGGTTAAGGTATTACTCCCCCTTAACTTCAAAAAATCAGCTGCATTGAATTGTAACACACTCCCCCTATCTAGGATACTCCGTGCTTCTCTGCACTTTGATAAAAGTAAAACATAAGATGCATCTTCATGTCTTTAAGAGCTCGCCCTTTGCTCAATTCCCAATTGAACACATTCACTTCTTGTACCAAAGCACACTTAATCCCTTCTTGGTTTGTTGTTACCACAAACTACACAAGTTGGACATCTTATACGCACATGTTCTTGAAACTGGCCCCATAATATCTTTACATTCCTTTGGCCATACATTCCAGATAAACATCATTCAAACTAATTCTAAAATTAGTAAGAATGTCCACAAACATAATTCCAAGTAATCAATACCTAATCTACTTTAGTCTCTTCTACATGTTTCTTCCAATACAGATCAACTACTTCATCATTCTCCCATATGATTAGGTAGGCTAAGAATAGAAACCATGTAGACAAACACCCAAGATAATGTACTACCGCCTAGTTAGAACATTTTCCACACATTAAGACCTTATCACCATGATCCTAGATGTGCTCCACCAAATGGACTTACTATAGCATAGTAATCCAAGAAATGAAATTCTTCAACTGCAATGTGCCACCAGTAGAACCCTTCTACCTTGACCATGACCCTGAAAGTATCCCCTTGTATCTCATCCAGAAACAGACTAGGATGTCTGCTCTGATACCAATTGAAATTCTGGTATGACATGCTCAGATGTCGAATATGATGTTGAGACACCTTATCTGTTACTTATAAACATGGTAAGGCCTACACATCAGTACTTAAAAATTCCTATATATTAGAGTCAAACATGCTTCAGGATGTTGTGACATCTGATAGGACATTCAGTTCAAGTACTGCATAAAATAAAGACAAAAAAGCTATAACAAACACAACAAAATTGTTAACCCGGTTCGATCAAAGCAATCTACTATGGGAGCTACCAAGCCAGGAAGGAAATCTACTACGTAGTATCAATTCAAAAACTTCTCAGAAACACCTACAATTTACAGTCTTCTCACTTAATCACTACTAATGCAACTTCTACTTAGGAATTCTTAAATATGATAAACTCATCCTCACATCCAATCACCTCAGTGATGTCTCACATTGCCAACAGTCAGTTGTTGATATTGACGGCTTCATACCAATACAACAATTCACAATAGAAGACACACTTCCATTACAATACATTAACCTTGCTTAGCAGCTTTAGTTAAGTATAATCCACCTCTTTCTTAGCAGCTTCGAGGTTTACAAATATACAACCACAACATGGTTCCTTGTTGCATACAGATGCACAAGAACTCAACCCTAATAATTTTTACATTTTGAACGGTTGGTTGGTTCTAAACTAGGTTACAAGGTTTATTTTATAATCTATTCCCAACAGGATTTCGGCCTAAACAATCACAGCAATAGCTGCTACAAATAATGTAGAAAAATCTGCTACAAAATATACAAAAGGATCTCCAAATAAAAACTCCTAAAATATCTCTAAATATAGAAACTCTATATTTTTCAATATTTGATTTTGTCTTCAATTTAAATTTGAGTCTTCAAGATCTTTTACATCAACACCATTGGATTGATTTAAATCTTCAATAATATTCATTTTCTGTTGAAACCTAACAGAATATTCAATCCACCTTCAACAGTTCATGATGTCGAATGAACTGTCTTCACATCTTCTTCGACATGTTGTTCCAGATGTTGAAACATTTCAACACTACATGTTTGGGCGCAAACAAATGGATTCTTTGCTTTATGTATTCTTTGATTTGCAAAGATCTTGTACATACACATTGTGGCTATATTTGTTTACCAATATTCATGCCAATTATTGAACTTGCAAAGACTCTAAAGGAATAAGAATCTTGTGAGAAGTAATTATTGTGGCTGGCAGGACGCTACTTGGATACAATCACATTTCTACGTTTGTGGTGTAAAATATCATACATATAATCACACCTTACATCATAACGGTTGGACCTGCGTGATGGTATCCCTTTTCCAACAGTTGATAAATACATTTTCCGTAGTAGTGTTGGTTGCATGAACTCGAAGTCTCACTTCTTCCCAAGACTTGAAACGTTCTTCATCTTTGATTTTATTTTCATTTGAACTATTTGTAATTCTTCGATAGATAATATGCCAATGTACTCTTTAATGATTATTTAAATATTTGTTTCCAAATGGGATATCCACTCTCTTAAAAGCTTCTTATGATGGACTTCTCGACGAAGGCCCTTGCTACCCCTCAAGGTGATAACTTGTGCTGACGTTTTGACGAATGTCTGTTGTCAAGTCCAGTTTTATTTGGAAAACTCTGTGTGAAGTTTGTATATATTTTACTATTGCTTGCATCAAGTCCAATTTTGTCTAGAAAACTTTGTCTAAAGTCGGTATGTAGTTTACTGATTCATGTGGTCAAGTATAGTTTTGTCTGGAAAACTCTGTTTATCGCCGATATATATTTTACAGATGCCATCAGGTTAAATCTTTTTTTTCTAGAAAACATCGTCTGAAATTGATATATATTTTATTGATGTCTTAAGTTAAAGTCCAATTTTGTTTTGTAATTCCATTTGAATCTGATATATATTTTACTTATGCGCACGTTCGGGTCAAGTTCAGTATTGTCTGGAAAAATCTGTTTGAAGCCAGTATATGTTTTTTGATAATACTCTCAAGGAAGGGAGCAAATGTATTTTCTGATAACCACGACTGAATTCAAGGGTTGCAAAAAATAACTTGGTTCATTTCTAGGACAATGATGTTTTTGGAGATGTGCTTAACTAGGTTAAAAACTCAACATTCAATCTTTCCAAAATTAAAGATTAAACTCAAGGAGAAGAAGCCTTTTATGAGCTGTATAAGCATGAGAAGAATGCTCAATTAAAAATGGAAAAAGCTTTGAAAAATACATATTAATAAATCTATTTATAAATAACCATCGAAGTATTTTTTTATTATAAATCAATTATTACTATTTTTCTTATCTACAAATCAAAGAAGCAAACAATCATATGTATCATTTTTTTAATAAGCAAAAAAATATATTCTATACAAAGGGGTATTAAAACCCACATACAAAAACCACTTAGGAAATAGATCTACAATAATTCACAAGGATAATTGTACCAATCATAGTAATTACACATATAAGAATTTCTTAGTCTCTTTCCGATCCACCACCACGGAAGAAGAACAATCTTGTATGTTACTTGCTTTTCGTCCCAAAAACCACCGTTAAACATGATATTATTCCTCCTAAGCAAAAGATATCAACTAGTAATCAACCAAATACCAACCACATTTTTCACATCTTCTCCAATCAATATAAGAGCATCAAGTCAATCCTTAAAGTGATCAGAAACATTTGAATGATTTGGAACAACAATACCCAACCACATACCAATGTTATCCTACACCCTTCTAACTTTATGACAATCAACCAATAGATGGGAAACCGATTCTTCAACCATGACGCTAAGAGGACAAGAAAATTCATGAGGATTAGAAATAATACCTTGTCCCCGAAGATTATCTTGGGTTGGGAGACAATTGTGAAAAAGTCTTCAGCCAAAAATAATGGTTTTTAGGGGAGAGGAGCTCCTCCAACAGAACTTGACAGCTGCTATATCATTTGAAGCTCCCTCATGTACTGTGTCAAACGACCGTAGTCACTCATACATCAATTTGACTGTGAATTGTTGTGAAACATCAAGCCTCCAACCGATAAAATCATGCTCATTATTATTTATGATAGCCCCTGCTTATATGATCCATAACAACCTTCTACTGCTGGTATATGACCGAAAAATTGTCCCAAAACAACAACGCATTTTGCTGTTGTTCACTATTCGAAACAATGCCTTATGAACCATCCAATTTCCAGCGCCATGTATCACCATCCCAAGCACCAAAATCTGCAATAAGACCATCCTTTACAGCAGCCAAATGAAAAACCTCAGGATAAAGAGTGGTTAATGGAGAATCTGCTATCCACTTGGCCCACCAAAAGGGAATTTTTTTTCCTAACCACTACCTTAACAGAGATAAAATTAGAGAAACAATTCTCACCAAAACTTGATATAACCTTAAAAATATCTCTCCACCACAGTGACAAAGATGTAACAGGCTTCGGCCACAAGCCACGAACTAGAAAATTCTCAAACTTTCCATATCTACCAACAATAATTACATACGATAGACATTCTCGACGGTGTAAAAATTTCCAAATCCATTTTGCTAGTAAGGATATATTAAACAATTGGATATCGAAAATACCAAGCCCGCTTCCAAGATGTTAGTATCGAACGAACTTTTTCTAAGGCCTCTCGACACTTGGAATTCTTTTGTGGGACTCCCATTAACCAAAATAGACATATAATTGTTAACAACCCCTCCATTCATCCAACACATTCATTTGTCTCCAAATCCCATGATGGCCATAATACTATGAAGATACTTCCATTCCAAAAAATCATATGCTTTAGCAAAATCTACCTTGATAAGTATGCTTTTATACTTGCTTCTCTTAGCAAAATCAATGATTTCGTTCAACACCAACAAACCATCTAACAAAATCCCCCCTTCAATAAATGTTGTTTGAGAACTGGAAATAATGCTACCTATGAAACCTTTCAATCTATTTGCTAGTAACTTAGAAAGGACTTTGTATACACAACCAATCAATGGAAAACTTCTTTTATTATTATGGTCACAGTTAAAATTGAATTTGGAAAATACATTCATTTTTTATTTTGGTAAATTACATATATTCAAAAAGATACATGATCCATAGATATCAGAACGTATGACTATGGAACTCTGGCTCTATTGCGCTCACTTTAGTATCTTATCAATGAATCATTTTTCATCCATTGAATGAATTTTTTCTTAATTTATAAATTTAATCATATTATGTGTGCTTATAGATGATTGGTCTCACAAAGTCGGCATCTGAAATATATACTAGCATGGGAGTATGCCCACAAAATGAGTATGCTGAGATTTCCTCCAATGCTTGTGTTTTTCTTGAAATCGTATTTATTTCAATTCAAATAAATTAATCTTTTTTCCTACTATAGCTTAATATGGGAAAGCTTGACCAGTAGAGAGCACCTACTTTTTATGGCAAACTAAAAAATATTAAAGGTTTCGTCGTGATTAAAGTAAATTCATTCGACATGAATTCTTACTGTTTGAAATATTAAGATTAGTATCACTTTGTTCGAGTCTGGTTATGTCAGGAGTGTTAAGTCTTACAAATTTTCCTTTTAAAGTATAAATAGATTTTTATGTGATATACTAACACAACACAACATTATACATTTCATGTTAATTAGTTTTGTCTACTTATTGTTACGTTGTTTGGTTTTGTTCAAGGGTTGGATCATATATGAACCAGTTAAGGAACAAATTTTTTTTAATTACCAATGAAACATCTCAGTTTTATTCAGAAAAAAAGTAATTAAAACAATTACTTACACCAATAGTGATCAAGCTTCAACCAAGAGAGCTAGAGGGACTGAAGGTGGTAATGAGTAATGATGTGGAAGTGTAGATTCACGAACTCATATTGCTGCTGGCAGAAGTGCTCATTGACTATGATATTCAGGACTGTTTCGGATGGCCTCTAGGGTTTTAATTTGTTCTGCACCAAGTCCTGTTATGAATTGTTGAGTCATGGCCTAGGAGACTCTGTATTGGATTCTAATAGGCAATTGGCATTGGATATTTTATGGAGTACGAGGACCTCGCTGAAAATAAAAATAATTTGTTGTCCCTAAAAGTTGTGTTTCCCTTACACCTAGATAAACTACAAACAAAATTAAGGGGTTAAGGTGGTATCAAGGCCCTCCTGGGAATGGTGAGATGCAGACATCATGATGTGCATGCATATGTTGCTCGAGGAATATAAAATTTTGCAAAGTGCGAGTCAAGAGCATCTAGTCAAGGTAAACTTGTATAAGCAGCTTCCCAAGTCTTATATTTTGATTGTGATGAAAAATAATATGCTTATTGAAATGAAATTATTCCTTTAAAATGATATAGATTGCATTCCTCATATTTGTCCATTATCTCTATAGTTTGATTTTTTTTAATTATAACAATAAATTCCCTACGGATTTACATGTGGAAATGAAATTTCCTATGGATTTGTTTGCAGATGTACCAGTGGAACAGAAAGTTGCAACGGTTTGAACCATCGTAATCAACAATAAAAACAAAAATCAAAGTGGAAGTTACGACAGTTCATAACCGTCACAATATGCAGATTACATCAGTTCCCTACCTGTCGTGAGAGATAACGACAATTGGTGTTATGGTTTTGACAAGCAATGTGATATGGCCTCACGACGCACATTTTTGCGACAATGCTTCAATCGTCGTAACTTGCAAATCACAGCGATTTTAACCATTCTAACATGCCAAAATAACATATTCAAGTTTGTTTATCCACAACCTTTGAAACTTAGTAGTGGATTCTTGACGGGTAATTCTTAAATACTAAAATTATTTTATCTTCTAAGCAACGTAACACATGACACCATATAACAAAATATAAAATAAATTAAATAGACTGTTAATGGTCCGCTACCGTAAAAACGGTCATAACAAAATGATATTCATAAGTATTGATATTGATATTGTTATTCACCAATTTTATGTTAAAAAACAAATTGCAGTTAATTTACACTGTCATGATCGTGTTTAACATCCCAACATTGTAACTATGAAGCGACCACAACACTATCATAATCATATAATTGTTTTAGATTTCAAATTGAACTTAATAAACTTATTAATTTAACAATCATGTAAAATATATGAAGTAAACATCACTGCAGATCCAAACATACTCAAAATGTAATTTATTTCCCAATATCAATCACAAAATATATTGTCTTAGTAACATAAATTTAAATTACAGTCAGCAATATAAAGGATTTTTAAGTATTGGCATGAAGATCGCAACTTCAAATAATGGATCAAAAGCTAATAGGAATAATAATTTTCCACTAAGCTCTCTCTGCTTGATAAATTTGAGGTTTTTTTGGTTCCTTTTTTTATAAGCCAATAATTCACTAGTAATGGATAAAAGGTATCTCAAGCCCAAGGATTACTAAAGAGAATCAAAAGAAAAGGGAATAACCCCAACAGAATCGAAAGCAAAAAAAGGTCCTTAAATACAAAAATGTAAAGGGAATTTGTACGACTCATAAAGAGTATAGGATATCTTAAAGTTACTACCAAGGGCCAGTGATCAATGCATTTTGGTGCACATTCCTACATGATTGCACTTAGACATTTCTTTAGTTTTTTTGTTTATTTTTATATTTTAATTTGTTTTTCTAATTTATTTTATTTTTGGTTTAATTTGATTTTCGTACTTAATTTTCAACTTTAACAGCTTTTACGGAAATGATCATAACCGGAGTTCCAGGAATCTGATTGAGGCGTTCTATCAGTCGATGGAAAGCTAAGAGAGAGAGCTACAACTTTCATGTTGGAGTCAAAGTCAGATTCATAGTCATATTTTCCAGAATTTTGTTTGAAGCTGCTACATTAGTTTTATTCAGTTTCCGGTCATTTAGAATTGGGCCTGGATTATGTATTTGACCCAGTTGGGTTGTAAACGGATTTTTAGGTTTTCTATTTAACATAGCAGCCGCAACTGCTCTTGAAAAAAAACACTTTTTATGATTTTATTTTATTTTTCTTACGCTTGAAAGAACCGGAATGGAGAACTAATTCCAAGGCAAAATCCTGCTGATTACAGGTTCCATCATACTTTGAGGTTATAATAATTTTCAATCCAAATTCTATTCCTTTCAATATTATGATATGTGATCATTGTTTGCTTAATTCAATTATCATATATTAGTGTTGATTTAATTTGATTGTTGTATGATCCTTGACCGTAGTCACATTAGTGTTTGCTTAATTCCTTATCGTGTTTGATTATACCGTGTTTGCTTAATTCACGAGAGCTTAAATTCGTTTGCTTAATTCGGATAATAGGAAAATACATCACATAAAACCAGTTGCGCTTGTCAATGAATTTTATAATCAAATAGGAATAGATAATCCGCTTATGAGATTGAAATTATAATAACCAATGATAAGTTGGAACTCAAATCAGTAGGATTAGTCGTTTTAGATTATTTGGTAATCACTTTTTATTTTAATTACTTTTTCTTCAAATTAAAATCAACCCTCATTAATCGTTATTATCATTAGTTAATAAGATCAAGAATCCTTGTGAGACGATACTCGAGTTGTCGTTACCGTAACTACATTTTTAAATCACTCGTTTTTGATCTGTGCGTGACACGCGGATCAAATTGGCGCCGTTGCCGGGGATTCTTGTTGTTATTAATCAGTTTTATAGTAATAGATATAGTTTGCTTGCTAGATTTTGTTTTTGTTTTTTTGTGCTTGTTGATTTTCAGGGTTGCTATACCGGTTGCAGTATAATGATAAGTATTCCAGCCTTTCAGGTAAGTTGAAAGCTATTGTTTCGATTTGCTCTGATTTTTTTTCCAGAAAATCAGAAATAAATCGAAGAACAATACTCTTTTAGAATAAAATTCTAAAAGATTTTGACCATCAAAATCGCAAATTTTGCGTTTTTCTATTTTTTTATATTTATTTTCTGTTTTCATATATTCAAAAAAATCTAAAACTTTTTGAGTGATCTTTATTTGATTTAATTAGATTTTTAGTGTTATTTTTATATTTTTTAGATTCTATTTTAATTTCTTTTCTTATTTTCCATTCTTTTTAAATCTGCAGTGATTTTATTTGATTATGTGTTGAAATTTATAATCATATCATGACTGATTAAAGAACTCTGAGAGAACTGCCTGCACTTGTGAATTATAATGCTTTATGTATTGAATATCCTGATGTTGTTGATGCACCTTTCAAATTGAAATTTGGTTTAACACACTTGTTGCCAAGTTTTAATGGTTTTACAGGTGAGGATCCACATAAGCATATGAACGAATTTCAGGCTGTGTACTTTGCACCTTCCTAAACTTCACTAGAGGACCTTGTCAAGCAAGTTGCTGCAAATAGTCTCCAGTTTCACAACAAACAGATTATAGTCTTCAGGCTTTGCAAACACAGCTTGATCAACTTACCACTTCGGTGAATGCTATGCAGCAAGCTCAAGGATCAAACCAACAACCTTCGGAAGAACATTCTATTTTTCAAATAGAGTTGTCTTCTAAAACTCTTGATGATACTTGTATTAATTTTTTTGCAGCTGATTTTCCATCATTATCTGATTTTAATGATGTTTACTCTTGTGATGTTTGTACTGACACTAAAATTTGCTCTGTTTATGCTGAAGTTGAGGTTGCCTTGCAAGTTGATATTCTTACTGCAAATGAGGTTGCAAATGAAGTTGTTCATGTCAATGAAGCTCTCGACACCCCTACTTCTCGGAACAAACTATCCATAGAGAAATCTCCCTCTTTAGACCTGAAGCCACATCCTAATAATTTATTTGAATTTTTGTAGGAAGAGAAATCATTACAGGAACATAAGAAGGGAACTGGATGGACTTTGGTTGACACTTGTGATATTAGCCCATCCATGTGTATGAATAGGATCTCAATTGAAGATGGAACAAAAGTAGTGAGGCAGCCCCTTAATCCTTTAATTCTCGAAGTTGTAGAAAAGGAGATCACTATCACCTGCACATTCAACACTTTTACTTATCGAAGATTCTTCTTTGATCCTGGAATAAAAGGAGAAGGCACTAATAAAAACTCCAAGATTAATGGATACTACCCAAAGTTACTCTATGAGATCCCTACTTTGGAAGAAGAGACTGTAGAAGAGCTATCTTTAGTAAATGTTGCTTATGTGATCACCTATCCACCTTGACTACTCAGGTGTGTTCTTTCCTTTCTCTCCCTCTTATTTTATATTTATGTCATTTCATTGAGGACAATGCTTGTTTTAAGTGTGGGGGAGAGAATAATTTATTTTTTTTGTTTTTGTTTGTTTCTTTTTCAATAAAAAAAATATTATTAGACTTAGAAACACATGCAATTGTTGAATTTTTCTTTGGCTATAGACTAGTTTGAGGTTAGATTGTGGAGACTTGGGAAAAGTTCACAAGACCGGTATCGTTTTAACACCTTAAGTCTCCTGAATATGGAAATCATTTTGAGTACTTGTTTATTCCATAGCCTTGAGTTCTCATCCTTTAATATCTCTTAAGTAGTTTATCTAGCAGTCAGCACCATCTACAAGTCACACACTAATTAATGAAGTTAATGCAAATAAGTGAATGATCTTGCGCTTAAAAAGAAATATGAATAGGAATCCGCCTTATAAGTTAGGTGACCCTCACCCGATCATTTAGCCTAACAGATGTGAAACCTTAAGAAAAAAAATTATTGTTGTTATTAAAGTAACTTTAAAATATTGACAATATATGGATCATAGTCACTAACAAACTTATTTACCATGTGTATGAATAGATAACGGGCTTAATGTGATTGCACTAGAATGAAAGAGAGACAAAGGGAGGATGAGTAAGTTAGACTTAGGCATAATAATTGATTCGAAATGGTTTGTATATGATGGAGGCTTATGACCGCACAATTGCGGATTTGTGTTCTTACGATATCCTTAGTGTGTAAGATTAGTACCTATCGATGCTATCTTAATCGAAGAAGAGTTTGTAGCCTAGAATAAGTATCTGAATGATGTTGTGTTTCTTGAGTCTTAAGTTTATTTTTTGCTCGGAGTGCAAAAGTTCAAGTGTGGGAGAATTTGATCAGTGTATTTTGGTGCACATTCCTACATGATTGCACTTAGGCATTTCTTTAGTTTTATTTGTTTATTTTTATATTTTAATTTGTTTTTCTAATTTATTTTATTTTTGGTTTAATTTGATTTTCGTACTTAATTTTCAGCTTTAACAGCTTTTACGGAAATGATCATAACCGGAGTTCCAGGAATCTGATTGAGGCGGTCTACCTGTCGATGGAAAGCTAAGAGAGAGAGCTACAACTTTCGTGTTGGAGTCAAAGTCAGATTCGGAGTCATATTTTCCAGAATTTTGTTTGAAGCTGTTGCATTAGTTTTATTCAGTTTCGGGTCATTTAGAATTGGGTCTGGATTATGTATTTGACCCAGTTGGGTTGTAAACGACTTTTTAGGTTTTCTATTTAACCTAGCAGCCGTAGCTGCTCTTGAAAAAAAAACAATTTTTACGATTTTATTTTAATTTTCTTATGCTTGAAAGAACCAGAATGGAGAACTAATTCCAAGGCAAAATCCTGCTGATTACAGGTTACATCATACTTTGAGGTTATAATAATTTTCAATCCAAATTCTATTCCTTTCAATATTATGATATGTGATCATTGTTTGCTTAATTCAATTATCATATATCAGTGTTGATTTAATTTGATTGTTGTATGATCCTTGACCGTAGTCACGTTAGCGTTTGCTTAATTCGTTATCGTGTTTGATTAAACCGTGTTTGCTTAATTCACGATAGCTTAAATCCGTTTGCTTAATTCGGATAATAGGAACATACATCACATAAAACCAGTTTCGCTTGTTAATGAATTTTATAATCAAATAGAAATAGATAATCCGCTTAGGAGGTTGAAATTATAATAACCAATGATAAGTTGGAACCCAAATCAGTAGGATTAGCCATTTTAGCTTATTTGGTAATCACTTCTTATTTTAATTGCTTTTTCTTCAAATTAAAATCAACCCCCATTAATCGTTATTATCATTAGTTAATAAGATACATAATCCTTGTGAGACGATACTCGAGTTGTCGTTACCGTAACTAAATTTTTAAATCACTCGTTTTTGATCCGTGCGCGACACGAAGATCAAATTGGCGTCGTTGTCGGGGATTCTTGTTGTTATTAACCGATTTTATAGTAATACATATAGTTTGCTTTCTAGATGTTTTTTTTGTTTTTTTGTGCTTGTTGATTTTCAGGGTTGCAATACCGGTTGCAGTATAATGATAAATTTTCCAGCCTTTCAGGTAAGTTGGAAGCTACTGTTTCGATTTGCTCCGACTTTTTTTTCCAGAAAATCAGAAATAAATCGAAGAACAATACTCTTTTAGAATAGAATTTTAAAAGATTTTGACCCTCAAAATCGCAAATTTTGCTTTTTCTATTTTTTTATATTTATTTTCTGTTTTCATATATTCAAAAAAATCTACAACTTTTTGTGTGATCTTTATTTGATTTAATTAGATTTTTAGCGTTATTTTTATATTTTTTAGATTCTATTTTAATTTATTTTCTTATTTTCCATTCTTTTTAAATCTGCAGTGATTTTATTTGATTCTGTGTTGAAATTTATAATTATATCATGACTGATCAAAGAACTCTGAGAGTATTGTCTGCACTTGTGAATTATAATGCTTTATGTATTGAATATCCTGATGTTGTTGATGCACCTTTCGAATTGAAATTTGGTTTAACACACTTGTTGCCAAGTTTTAATGGTTTTGCAGGTGAGGATCCACATAAACATATGAATGAATTTCAGGTTGTGTACTCTGCACAACTAATAATCGGGTTCCAAAAATCTGTTCTTTTATGATTACCTCCCACCATAATTTCCATGAATTTGAAGGGAAAAGAACCTGACTTACATTGGAGGAATTGTTCAGCATCTTGCATAGAGTCGACATCCAAACCAATTTCATAAATACAACTTTGGCAAAGTTGATCCGCAAAACATAAATCAGCTCGAAACCGCGGAGAATAAATTTAATAGTCCAAAGGTTAGAGTAACTTCCATCACAAATTAAGAGGGTATCGTCCGTGAACTGAAGGAAGCTAGTAGAAATATTATCGTCGAAGTGAAATGCAGACAATAAGTTCGAATTCAAAGCTCTGATGATTAGCTTGGATAAAACTTCAGAAACTAGAGCGAATAAAAAAGGAAAGAGGGGGCATCCTTGTCCGAGTCCTCTAGTAGCTTTGAAGTCCTTAGTTGGGGTGCCGTTCATGATAATTGACATGAAGCTATTACAAATTGTGCCTTTAATCCAACTAATCCATGTAGATCTGATCCCCATAGCCTCGAGGGTTTCCACTAAAAAATCCCAACTAACACAATCTAAAGCCTTTGAAAAGTCTACTTTTAGGAACAATGAGGCCTTATACCTTCTCATAATCCAGTCCGCGGTTTCATTGGCCACGAGAACTCCGTCTAAGAGCTTTCTGGCAGGTATATAAGTTATTTGCGATGGAGAGATCAAATTATTGATAACTCCACTCAATCTTTTTACTAATATTTTAAAGATAACCTTAAGAACACAACCTATCAAACCTATAGGCTTGTAGTCCTTAAACTCTAGGGGGTTGACAACTTTGGAAACCAAGGCAAAGAAAGTGGAAAATAATTACTTAGGTAGGGCAGCAATGGTGCAGAATTGCAAGACACAAGAGGAAAACGCATGTCCTATTATATTCCAGCAGTGTTGGATAAAATTAATGTTGTAACTGTCATTTCCCGGCGATTTGTTACCATCACAGTTGAAGACAACCTCTTGAATCTCCTTGAGGGAGAAGACATAATCGAGTTTAGAACTCTCCTTAAAAGAAAGCTCTGATAAATCAACAAAATCAAAGGAAGGCCTTGACTTATTATTGTTTAAAAACTTCTTCTCAAAGTGCTTCGCCGCAACGTTCTTGAAAGCGCACAGATCGCTGGACAAAACACCACCCAATTTCAAAACTACAAACAAATTGGTCTTATTGCGAGTTTTAAGGGAAGCATGAAAAAGCTTTGTATTAAGGTCCTCTTCAATTTTCCATTTAGCTTTATACTTTTGCTAGATTATACTCTCCTTCAATCTCATATTTCTCATATCTTTTCCTGCACAAAAAATCTCGCTGCCAGGACCATTTCTGAACAATCAGCAATAGACAAATCCATATCATCCTCAATATCATTTAGCAGCTTAACACTCTGTTCCACGTCTAGGTCAATCTTCCCAAAAATATTAACATTCCACCACTCCTGCTTACTCTTTAGGACTATAAATTTTTCCAACAAAATAGAACATTTAGAACCCGTTATTTCAACAGAATTTCAACTACGTCTCACCACTTCTAGAAAGTCTTTATTATCCATCCATGCATTATAGAATCGAAAAGGAAAAGGCCCCCAATTCATTTTATTGGACTTTAGCCAAATGGGCCTATGGTCTAAGATATCACTATTCCCCACAATTTGGAAATTCTAATTCATCCTATCAATCAACACGTCATCAACCAAAATCATGTGAATTCTACTTCTACAAGAGCCATTAGCTTTGTACCAGGTGAATTTGTTGCCCATAGCTGGCAGGTCAACCAAACCCATGCTATCCACAAAGAAATTAAACTCCTCTATCTCCCTCGGGTTAGTTTTGCGTCTCCCAACCTTCTCTTTGGCTAACCTAATAGAGTTAAAGTCTCCCATAATCAGGCCTCCCACATCAATACCAGATTTAAAAGATAACAAGTATGGCCAGATATTTCTTTCTTCTAAGATACCACATGGAGAGTAGATGTTGAGAATGTGAAGCAGGGAACCATTATACCTTAGGTTGATTCCCAAATAGTTGGCGCCTCTAAATCTAGTAAGAGCGAGATCTAAAGTCTTCCTCCAAATGATGATGAGACCACCCGGTTGCCCGTCTGAATTGGAAGTTGTCCAATCGTAGTCTCCGAGATTCCACAAACTACGAGCCACAACCTCAATCATGTTACTGATTTTAGTCTCTTGTATGAGACAAATATTTGCTTGACCTCTAATGATGATCTGATTAATCCTTCTCCTTTTCATCGAAGAGTTACATCCATATACATTGTACTCCAACACTATTTGCTAATTTCACGGGAATTTTGATTCAAACTCATAAGGATATTCCACCAATTTTTTTGACAGATTGGTATATTAAATTTAATAGTACCCGGGATCATTGCCATTGGTTGTTCGTAAGGTGTAGCTGGCTCAAGAACAACGATAACAACCAGCTCAGGTGCAATTAGATCAGAAACAACAATAGTAGCTTGCTCTGGTTCAATAGGATCATAAACATAGATATCACCTGACTCGAGTTCTATTGGATCAGGATCAGGAACAACGACTAAATCTGGCAGAGAGTTCATTATGTTTCCTAATGACTTGGGCTGAACTTCAAAATCTAGCTGCACAAGAGACATTCAGGGACTAAGTGCATGATTCATAAAATCCTCAAACAATGATTAATAATTAATGTACAATGTTTATGGTGAATGTAATTTGTATAATTTGTTTTATATTATGTTTCACATACACACCATTGAATTAAAAATAAGTATGGTAGATTGAATATTTCAAAATAATTTGATTGCCATATATGGGTGCAAACAAAGTTTAATGTATAACATTGCTACATAAATAAAATTAGTATGCAGATGATTGTAACACATACAACATTACTTAATGCATAAAATTAGTACTTTAAAACAACATAACCTTTGTTTGTAAAGATCTAATTCTAAAGAAAAAAATACACTCATATGAAGTCAAAAGTCAAGACATACAATGAGTTTCTCAAAGGAAAAAATTAAAATGATATTCATAAAAATGCATATATTGCTACAATTCATGTTGGTAAGTCTGTATATGAATAACAGAAATGGACCGGTGCAATTTTCAGTTCAGAAAAAACATTGAACCTAAAGAGTTTTTTTATAGGAAGATTATTAGCTAAATAGTTTGATGACTTGAACGGTAAAAATCTAGACCATTGTTCTAATTTATGATTGTTGTTAGGATTGAAAATATAGTCATTGTGATAATAAGAAATCATATATGCATCGAAAAAATATTGGTGTATCAATGGATGAACCATTGGTTATATCAATTCAATACCCGACCTAACTTCATAACAAACTTACACTTTCGTGAGCAATCTAAGTCTGCGAAATAGCCCACCTAACTTCATAACAAACTTTTTTATATATATCACGGCCTCCTGGCAGATCCCTTTGTACTCACTGCCCAATCAAGACCCGACTAGTTAAATACAAAAAATTATCTGAATGCCATTTCCAAGCATATTTAGATAAGAATATTACTACAATAAAGATAACTTTGTCCATTTCAGACAGATTTCATTCATTATCTCAATCATTTTAATATTCTTCCAAATACACACTAGAGAATAACCATCATATTGAAGTTAATGTGTAACGATTTGAAACATAAATGGTCGAATGTTGAATAAACCATCTACACATATCTCTCTCTTGATAAATCAGTAATTTATTAAGTCTTCTAAACAAACCAACATTTATGCCACTCCCATTTAACACCAGACCATTCTCTTCTTTACAGCTAGCTTCACTCGCAAAATAATTATAAATTTGTACATAATATTGTTTTCATGTACTTTGAAATAAAATGTATCCTAAATTCTACTTTGTGCGATTGCATGTAAATCCTTGCAATTGGACAAGCGGAAAAGCCCCAATGTCAAGTTTTGTCAACCTCAATTCTCGGCTGACTGAAAAAATCAATCAGGAAACAAAGACAATGAGAAACTACAATTTCATAAGGGAGATATGGTTGAGCTTTATTCAGATTTGGGCAATATTTTTCAAAAATGTTTGAGGCATAGAAAATTATTGAAGTTAATGAGGGTAGACAATTTTAGGATTTCAATAGATTTCTGAGAGACAATAAATCTATTTTTGAGTTATGTCTTTTCTGATAATGACAGCCAGATGTGAAGGGTTGGAAAAAATAACTTGGCTCATCTCTAGGACAATGATGTTTTTGGAGATGTGCACAACCAGGAGCCACTAATGAGCTGTATAGGCAGGAGAAGAATGCTCAATTTAAAATGGAAAAGCTTTGAAAAAGATATATTAATTAAATCTAATTATATATAACCATAGAAATTTTTTTAAATATATTATAAATCAATTCTAACTATTTTTCTTACTCTACAAATCAATGAAGCAATCAATCATTTTTAATTGTTTCTATAAATGATAATAATAATAAAAGTAATATATTTAAATTTAATATTCTAAAGTGATAATTATTTTGAAATTTAAAAAGAGCAAAAACATGACATATTGAGACAACAATTCGACATAATTTTTTTTATGATATTCATACTTACAACAATTCTTAACAATTGAACTTTTAGTAGCCTTAAATACAACTCCCATTCAAAATATAGTTTTTAATTTGATTTTTATAAATTTTATAATGATTATTCCAATTTTACACTTTTAAATTTTACTATAATATCATGACATATCATTATATAACCAAAGGGAACTACAAACATCACTAAAGAAGATGTTGAAGATTGTCTGACCTTTAAATTTTCACCAAGTGAACCATATAATAATTTTTACTTTAGAATAATCAAACTTAGTCTCAACATGCATCAAAAAATTTTAAATCGAAATTAATGTATCATTGTAATTAATATTAGTTATAACAAGTATTTAAAATATAATAGGGGCACTAGCCTACATATGCTTATATGTGACTCCGTCCTTGCCGATACCGATATATTTATTCACTATTTTTAAGGTAAAAACCAAATTGTAGTAATTCACACTGTCATGATTGCATTCAAAATCGCAACATCTAAACCGATTGGAATGGTAAAAGCATTTATGCGATGGGTGGAATCGGATCATATAATTGTTTTAGATTCCAAGTCAAACTCAATAAATTTATTAATCTAATCGTCATGTAAAATATATTGAGTAAACATCACTGCAAATTCACAAAATATATTGTCAAAATAACATAATTTTAAACATAAGTTAGCAATATAAAGGATTTCGAAGTCTCATCATCGCGATAGCAGCATCAAACAATGAATCAAAAGCTAATAGGAATAATCAATTTTCACGAAGCTTTCTCTGTTTGATCAATTCGAGGTTTTTTTTTTCTTGATGCTTTAGGAGTATTTGCTAATTCCATGGGGATTTTTTTATTCAAACACATAAGGATCTTCTACCAAGTATTTTTTTCCAAAATGATGTATTAAATTCAGTAGTACACAGGATTGTTACGACAAGTTATTATTTCGGTTCAATGGAGTCACGAACAACAATAACAACCGATTCAGGTGAAACTGGATCAGGAATCGTGATAGCAACTGGCTCGGGAACAATAGGATCATAAGCAAAAATATCACCAAACTCGAGTTCAACTGGATCAGGATAAGGAACAACGACTGAATCTAGAAAAGAATTCGTTTTGTTTCTTGATGACTCAAGTGAAACTTAAAAATATAGTTTCTTACGAGAAAATTTGGGTCTATGTGCACGATTCATAGAAGCATCAAAGTTCAAGTTTGAACCGGCTTCGTAAGACATGTCGGTAACTTCTTTTACAAGATTCATCCAAAACACCAATGATGGTTCCGATAGATTCAATTGTTCCATGTTTATACTGAAAACATACACACTCTCTAGCTAACTCTTATGATATGTCCTTACGAAGTTTAATGCTGGCTAAATTATTATAGGGACTATTTCCCAAATAACTTCATTTTGTCCCTGTGTTTATCGTAGATGGCTGGAGACTTCCCTCTTCCACGGTTTTCTGTAGCATTTAACAAACAAAAGAGAGAAAACTTTGTCGATTTAGTTTCCAACTGTTGCAAATGATCCTTCGAGTAATGTAACTGCATCTCATTCTGGTTCCAACTATTGCCGCTTTGATTCTATTAATGGAGCAGCAGCAACACCAGCACAAGCACCAGAACCAGAAGCAGTCGTGCGTTGGATTTGAGCATTAGGCACAAAATGGCTAAAAACTAGTATGCGTTGTGGATATTCTTCATGAGATCTGATTGATCTCTAATAAAATCTTCATTTGAGAATTCCCATTGCTCTTGACCAACCTTTCTAAAGCCTTGATCAAACAGAAAACCATAACATAATTCAATAAATAAATTAAAAAAGAAAGCAATAACAAGAACATAAGAAACTTTCTTAAGCCACATCAAATCAAGAATCATAACACATTTCATTCAACAATAAAATAACTTTAACGATAGTGATAAAAAAGAATTAAACAAACAACATTAATAAAAGTATCAATCAAACAAAGAAAGCATTGGAAATTATGAAGTACATTGAATTTGCTTACATAAGTGTTAAGATGTCTGACAAAACTCGAGAAGTTGTTATGGTTTAAGAATTTGGGCAACAAATCTTTTGAAACTTCATATTGATTCCAAACAACGAAAATCCTATTAGTAGAACTCCATGAAACAAAGCCATTAGTTAAATGATCACTTACCATCATATATGTCTTAGATAGAAAAGGAGGTACAATGTATAAACTAATATGACCTTGCACCATCATTACACAATCTCAAATTCATAAAAACACACAAAATATGATTTCTCAAGCCTCAAATCCAAAAAACACACATCATTATTCTTCAAATACCCTTTAAATAGTAAAAAAATATCCTATAATTTATTAAAAAAAACAATAAAAATTCTTCAATTTTATACCTCTTTTTCATTTCAATGATTTTCATCAATAAATCCTAAAAAAGGTACTTTTTTTTTTCAATTCCCAATTCATTCAAAATTTAAGATTACAACTCAAAAGATAATATCTTTTATTGATTCATATGATGAAAATTATAAATTTGTATTTATAAAAATTAATTTTTATGATTCAAAAGGTAATATCTTTTATCTATTTTTTCTGTTTTCAAATGTTAATAATTATGTCCTTATCTATCAAAATCTCAAAGTACTTTGACTAGTTTTTGAACTTTATGTATCATTGAATTCACTATTTATGGATAAAAATAAAATAATTTATTTTAGAAATAATAAAATAAATAAAATATTTTAAATTTATCAACTTAGTGAGCCAGTCATCACAAACAGTTATTCAAATACAATGTTTAAACTTTAAACAAGAAAATTTTAAAAAGTATAGATTTGTATCTATAAAAATAAAAAATTATACCTAAACAATTTTAAACTTAAATAATAAATAATATTCTTAATAAGTTATATTATTAAACTAAAAAAAGTAATATAGTATTATAAAAAATAGTATTTGTTCTGGACTAGCCCAATCCCCACAATTGGGCCAAGCAAACCAATCCAATAGCTATGCTCGACGTCGAGCAGAATTAGGAATAATGGTCTCTGTCGAGCATAAGCATACCGACCACGACGAAGTTCCCTAACGGCTAGTCTTGACCGTTGCCTATTTTTACGGATTCCTCGATCCGCGCCTCACAATATGGACCAATGATCTTCCATTTAGCCCCTTATATAAACCCTCTCATTTGGGAGGGTCAGGTATTCAATTCTCTGACCTTTGTTCTCGTACTTGCCACTCTTTGCTCGGTTACTTACTTCAGCATTGGAGTGCCTTGCAGGTACACCCCCTTTCTCTCCTCACCGACCGTCTTTCATCAGCTCTCAAAGCCATCCGCATCAGATCCTGATCTCCAGGTACGATCAGGTGGCGCCGTCTGTGGGAAACTGATTTCCCCGTTCTTCTTTCAAAATCTTCAAAGAACCAAAGTTTTAACAAGATCCATGACTGCTCGGGACAACCAAGAAAACCGATCAAATGATGGCATGATTCTCACACAACGTGAGAGCAACATCCATCCTCCTCCGCACGAGGAAACTGTGCAAGACCACCTGGACGGGAAGACAGCATCGCCTTCGCCCGATCGCGATCAACCACTGGAAAGTCGCCCGGAAACTCTCTTTCCCTCGACTCCTTCGGGATCGGATTTCGCCGCGCTGACCGAGATCCTGAATCAGACAAACCTGCTGCTCCTCGCCCATGGCGAGAAAATCGCACGTCTCGAAGATAATTCTCGTCGACCACCGTCTCCCACGAGACCCCAAAGAAGGCATACTCCTTCTCCTGCTAGGAAGAAGAGGAAAGGGCACGCCGACGAATCAACGAGAGACAAGCATCTTCGTCATCCTTCCCCACGATCTTCTCCTACAAGGAAATCAAGAAGGAGCAGATCAAGATCTTCCTCTCCTCGGCGAACAAAGAAACGTGCTCACAGGTCTCCTTCGTTCAACTCCAGTGACGACGAGGACGCTCGGGGCCCCCTTTCATCTGAAATCATGGCAGCTAAGCTTCCAAGAGGTTTATAGAAGCCCCCACCGCTAGGCTCGTACGACGGAACCACAGATCCAGACGAGCACATCGAGAATATCGATGCACTGCTCGACTATCGAGGTGTACGGGGAGCAATCAAATGTCGCCTTTTTCCTACGACGCTGAGGAAAGGAGCGATGACATGGTACAAAAGCCTCGAAGCTGAGTCCATCACCTCCTGGAAACAACTTCGACGCACGTTCTCCAGAGAATTCACCGCATCAATGTGGCACCCGAATACAGAAGCTTCTCTCGAAGCGATCATCCAGGGGAGGGACGAACCTTTACGAACTTACATCGAAAGGTTCAATAAAGAAGCGGTCCAAGTATCCACGACCGACGACATGAAAAAATATTTGCTGGAACGAGGATTACGCCCGTCTACTGATTTTCATCGGGCAGTCGGCATTGAGACCCCGGCCACCCTCGACGCGTTCTTACTAAAAGCCCAAGCCTACATCCAGTATGAGGAAAAACAAGCGGCCAGTTCGGTAAGATACTCTCGACGCCGCGAAGATGCTAAGCCTCACCGAGTCGATGAACCTTCGACATCTCGTCGAGGAGGAGACAAAAGAAAGGACGATCGCTCCCGTGAACCGCGGGAGCACCGAGGACCCGTCGGTCGGTTCCACGAGTACACACCTCTCCTAGCCTCCTGGGAGAAAATTTTGTCTGAATGTGCCAATTCGGAATTCAAACAGGCAGGGGTACGTTTTCCAAGGCAACAACCCAGCAAACTGGGCACGGATAAAACAAAATATTGCAGATTCCACAAGAGTCACGGCCACAACACAGAGGACTGCATCCATCTCAAGGATGCAATCGAGATTCTCATCAAGGGCGGGCACCTAAAACAGTTCACCAAATCCAGAGACACTCCTCGACAAGAAGCGCAGGAGACTCAAAAAGTCGAGGAAGCCATACCCATCCCTGCAGACGCAAACATGCAGGTCGCTCTAAGCATTTATCGCCCGGAGGATTTCTTCCTACCGGATCACGCCGAGGGTCCGGGGTACCTCTCCTCCCATAGTCCATGGGAAACATTTCCTTCCGCAATGGTCATCTCGAGAGGAGGGTTCAATAAAATCATGGTCGGATCCGTGAAGCGGAAATTCGACCAACTGATCGCGAAGGGGCCCGCGCAAAATGCCACCCTAGACCCACCAAGGGAAGGCTCGGTACCCCTTGATTTTTACCGAGAAGAGCTCCTGGGAGGGGCGCCCAACGCCAGCATTCCTCTGCTCATCCGGGCACGCATGGAAAATTTCGATGTGAGAAGAATCCCGGTGGACCAGGGCAGCTCCTGCGACATTATGTACTCCCAGCTGTTTTCGACACTCCAGCTGAACGAGACACACTTAACTCCGTACGTCGGATCAGACCTGCAGGGTTTCAACGGAGCAGTCTCCCAACCATGGGGCTACTTCGATCTATTTGTCACCTTCGGAGCAGGTGAGACCGCCAGGACGGTCAGGGTCCAGTTTCTAGTCGTGGACTGCCCGTCGCTGTACCAATGCATCCTAGGACAACCAACATTAGCCAAGCTAATTGCCGTGCCATCCACCGTCCACCTGAAGATGAAGTATTACACTACTTCAGGTAAGGTCGCCACATTACACGGAGACGTCGACGCTGCTCGCAGGTGTTTCGAAGCAGCGTCGAAGGGTCTCAGCTCAATATCATACCAACCGAATTCGCCAGATGTTCCCAGGGCTTTCCCTCAGGTGGACTCAATCGACCTGGACTGCAGATTCTCGGACAATAGCGAGGGCGTCCAAAGACCAACAGAGTCGCTATCCCGGCCAATACCAGATGGAGAGTTCGAGTTAATTCCCCTGGGAGAGGACCCAGCTCGGTGCGTTAAAATCGGGGCACATATGCCCGACTTGGTGAAGCGAGAACTGGAAGCTTGCCTCAGAGGGAACGCAAATCTATTTTCTTGGAGCGCTGCAGAGATGCCGGGGCTCGACCCCGAGACAGCCTGCCACCACCTCTCCATTGACCCAACGCACAAGGTGGTCGCTCAACACAGAAGGAAGCAATCGACCGAAAAAACTGAAGTAGCTGAATCTGTTGTTAAAGACCTCCTAGAGGCTAAATTTGTAATTGAGGCCAGGTACACGACCTGGCTCTCAAATGTTGTACTTGTGAAAAAATCTAATGGAAAGTGGAGAATGTGCGTTGACTATACCGATCTCAATTGGGCATGCCCGAAAGATGCATACCCTTTACCTAACATTGATAAATTGGTCGACAATTCGTCCGACTTCAAGCTATTGTCCTTAATGGACGCCTACTCAGGATATAATCAGATACCCATGGCCGTGTCTAACAAAAAATACACGGCCTTCATGACCGAATCAGGCAATTACTTTTACAACGTTTTGCCCTTCGGTCTGAAAAATGCGGGCGCGACATATCAGCGCATGATGAATAAGGTTTTCCGAGCAGAAATCGGAGATATGCTCGAAGTATACATGGACGACATGATCGTCAAATCTCAACAAGAGACGGACCACGCGTCCCACTTAGGAAAAGTTTTCGATCAGGCACGAAAGTGAAAAATGCGTTTCAATCCTGAGAAATGCACATTTGGAGTCCGGGCAGGGAAATTCCTCGGATTCTACTTGACTGAACAAGGCATCGAGGCCAACCCCGACAAATGTCGAGCATTCGCGGAACTCCCAACTCTTACTTCTAAAAAATCCTTACAGTCACTAAATGGGGTCCTTACCTCCCTCGCTCGGTTCGTAGCGAAATCTGCTCAACACGCTCTCCCCTTTTACAAGCTCCTCCGCAAAGAGGCAACTTTCGAATGGACAGAAGAGTGCGAGCTAGCGCTGTCCCACCTAAAAAAGGCACTAAGTGAACCCTCAGTCTTGTCTAGACCCGAAGGGGGGGAGGAACTTTATCTCTACCTCGCCGTTGCAAATGAGGCAGTAAGCGCGGCACTCGTGCACGACCTACCCGAGGGGCAAAAGCCTGTTTATTTTACAAGCAAAGCACTCCATGGCCCGGAAATTCGATATCTCCAGATAGAAAAGGTAGCTTTGGCCCTCCTTCTCGTAGCCAGAAGGCTACGCCATTACTTCCTGGCTCACACCATCATCGTAAGAACCGATCAACCCATAAGACAATTGCTCGGTTGACCAGACATGGCCGGACTAATGTTAAAGTGGTCATTGGAACTATCCGAGTTTGACGTCAAATTCGAGGGAAGACAAGCTCTCAAAGCTCAAGCGCTGGCCGACTTCGTGGCTGAACTTACTTTCACCGAGCAAGAGCCGAAAATCTCATCCAGGTGGGTTATTTTCGTGGACGGAGCATCTGGCCCAGCAGGTAGCGTAGCTGGAATTATCTTGGAGAACGAAGAGGGAAACGTCATCGAAGTGTCCCTAACCTTATCTTTCCCCACTTCTAACAACCAGGCAGAATACGAAGCTTTTCTAGCGGGCATACGGCTCGCGACCGATTTGGAAGCAGAAGAGATCACAATCTGCACAGATTCTCAGTTGGTCGCGAGCCAAGTTCGAGGAGATTTTCAAGCCAAAAACGATAACATGGCCGAATATTTGGCCCTCGTAAAAGGCGAACTAAAACGGTTCAAAAGTGTGGAAGTCAAACACATCTCGCGAGAGAACAACATCCGCGCAGACATCCTTTCCAAATTTGCGAGCACTAATGGGAAAGGAAACAACAAATCCGTCATACATAAAACGCTTCCCCGACCTAGCATTGGGCAATCATCGGTCCACGTAGACATTAATCTCGTGGGCGACACAAGCTGCTGGATGACCCCAGTATTTAACTACCTAACTAAGGGAGAATTACCGACCGACCCAAAAGCGGCCAGTACCATACGCCGAAGGGCATGCCTGTATTCCCTAGTAGGTGGACGAATGTATCGTCGAGGATTCTCTACGCCCCTCCTCAGGTGTGTAGAAGAGGAAAACGTCTCGCACGTACTGAGAGAAGTCCATGAAGGAATCAACGCGCAACATCCTGGCGGAAGGTCGTTGGCTCGAAAAATTCTTCGGGCAGGGTATTATTGGTCCACATTTCAACACGACGCAAAGGAGCACGTGAAAAGGTGCGACAAGTGCCAACGGCACGGGGACGTTCACGTAGCACCCCCATTCGAGTTGAAATCATTGTCATCACCTTGGCCATTCGCATGGTGGGGGATGGATATCTTAGGACCATTCATCGTCGGGTCTGGTCAAAATAAGTACTTAATTGTGGGTGTCGACTATTTCACAAAGTGGATAGAAGCTGAGGCTTTAGCCAAAATCACTGCGCTCAACATACTACGTTTCTTCAAGAGAAACATCCTCGCCCGGTTCAGGGTACCACTCGCCATCGTGACCGACAACGGCACTCAGTTCACGGATAAACACTTCAAAGAATTCGTCGCATGAATAGGAACGAAACAACATTTCGCTTCGGTCGAGCATCCCCAAACTAATGGACAAGCAGAGGCCGCAAATAGAGTAATCCTAAGTGGTTTAAAACAAAGACTGGACGAGCATAAAAAGCATTGGGTCGAGGAGTTACACAGCGTACTATGGGCATATAGGACCACACCCCACTCAACAACCGGGGAGTCCCCGTTCCGATTAGCATATGGAATCGAGGCGGTAATCCCTATAGAAATGCACGTCCTATCCAAACACACAGAATCCCCTATGGACCAAGACACCAACTCCGAAGCTTTGAGGGACGAGCTCGACATGATCGAAGAAGTTCGGTCAGAAGCTGCTCTTAGAGAAACCATTCTCAAACAAAAAATAGTCGCTCAATATGATTCTAAGGTCATAAGACGAACGTTCGAGGTAGGCAGTCTTGTCCTCAGAAGAAATCACAGGGATCCCCGCGAGGGAAAATTTACACCCAACTGGGAGGGCCCGTATCGCGTCCGAGCAAAAACCGAGAACGAAGCCTATTATTTAGAAAATTTACACGGGGAAGAGTGTTGATCTGCTGGTGAGATGCGCAAGATACAGACGAGTATCAAAGGATTATGTATACGTAGGATATGGACGAGTATCAGAAGGATTGTGTACAAGTATGTACAAGCATTTGTATTGAGAGTGCAAAAGGATATTTTGGCTTTTATCTGCAGGGGATAAGTTTTTTTGTATTGATGGAGGAATGATTTTGGTATTTGCGGGTGACTAGCTCGAACCTGGCTTATGACCATGCAAATGTTTGATTTTTGCCATAATGCTCTGTATTAGACGAAATGCTACGCTTTTTTTGGGGGGAAATGATGTGAGTTCTATGATTATGCAAATGAGAGGAATGAGGTCCGAGATCTGAAATCTGCTGGGAGAACGGATCATTGGGTGATCTGTGGGGAGAAAGGTTCACTGTACGATCTTTCTGGAGAACTCCGGGGGAAGATCTCTGTGGGGATCCAATGTTGCGGATGAGAGGATAAAGAGCTCCGTGGGAGAATACTTTTGTTAATTAGTCCTTCTGATGATGTGACTTCCAGTTTGGTTGGGGATATAGTGCCTGATACGCCCCATGTTGTGAAAGGTTGCCCGCCTTGAGTACCTGCATCCTGTCAAACAAAGGAAACGCACAAGTGTCCTGAAGTATCCTCAACCGGATTTCGTCCTAGGAATTAGGTTCGCTTAAGAGATCATGTTTCCTGTAAGCATTTATTGAAAATGGCTTATATGTTTTTATGCAAACGTTGTATTACGAACTTTGGAGATTTTTGCAAACGAAACAAAAAGTACAAGACAAAGTGTGAATAAGAATTTGATTTTATTCATTTGTGTGCCCTGAATAGGCGAGTACAGTGAGGAAGCTAATCTCTGAAATGAGGAGATTGCTACAGAATTGAGAAAATAAAATTCCTATTTGGCAATGTTGATGTTGATGCTTCAATCTTCCTTTTTGCTATGACCTATATGACCTGAACGCTCTTCTTATCTTGCTTTCTGAAAAAAGTTGATTCTGACCGACGCTTTGTCCTTTCGAATCTTGCCATGTTATGTGAATGATACAAACGAATTCAGAATGTAGTTGTTCACTTATTCCCTGATTTTGTGTGGATCGCCCTTTCGGGTTTTCAATCCACCGGGATACCCTTTTTTGCCTAAACTGTCCAATGTGGCTTTTCAACTCAATGGGTGTACATTTTTTTCAATTTTTCCCTTATTTTTGCCTGAGTCTTTTTATTCTGTTTTTGACTCGCCGGGATGCCCTATTTTTCTCCTGGACTTACATTCTGTTTTTATGTCCAGCGGGTCATTTATGCAAAGTATTTTTTAACTGCATCTGAATTCACAGGAGATAAGAATTTTTTGCCATCCATGGTTGCGAGCATCAGTGCTCCGCCTGAGAAGACTTTAGTTATCACATAGGGACCTTCATAGTTAGGTATCCACTTGCCCCTGTGGTCTGAGTGGGGAGGAAGGAGTCTTTTCACAAGCTCTCCCACTTGATATACCCGAGGTCTGAATTTATGATCGAAGGCTTTCTTCATCCGTTTCAGATATAACTGACCATGACAGATAGCTGCTAATCTCTTTTCTTCAATCAAGCTCAGTTGGTTATAACGAGATCGGACCCATTCTGCTTCGTCCAGCTTTACATCCATCATTATCCGTAAGGAAGGTAATTCAACTTCAACAGGTAGGACTACTTCCATACCATACACAAGCTGATAAGGTGTTGCCCCGGTAGATGTTATGATGGAAGTTCAGTACCCATGCAAGGCGAATGGTAACATTTCGTGCTAGTCTTTATATGTGACTACCATCTTTTGCACAATTTTCTTAATGTTCTTGTTAGCCTCCTCAACAGCGCCATTCATCTTTGGCCTGTAAGGAGAAGAGTTGTGATGTTGAATTTTGAAGTCTCGGCACAGTTTTGCCATCATCTTGTTGTTAAGGTTTGAATCATTATCAGTAATGATTCGCTCAGGGACTCCATATCGACAAATGATATCCCTCTTCAGAAATCGGGCTACTACTTGTTTGGTGAAGTAATCAATGGCTACCAGAATGAATCTGTGGCCATTTGAGGCAGTTGTCTCGATCTTTCCAATCATATCAATACCCCACATGGCGAAGGGCCAGGGTGAAGACAATATATTCAAAGGATTGGGAGGCACATGCACTTTGTCTGCGTAGATCTGGAATTTATGGCATTTTCTGGCATAGGCACAACAGTCTGCATCCATTGTGATCCAATAGTAACCTGATCTCAACAATTTCTTCGCCATTGCATGTCCTCCGGAATGGGTACCGAAAGAACCTTCATGTACTTCATGCATTAGCAGGTCTGCTTCCTTCTTGTCAACACATTTGAGCAAGACCATGTCGATGTTCCGCTTGTATAAGGAGCCATCATTATTGAGGAAGAAACTGCCGGCTAACTTTCTTAATGTCTTCTTATCATTAGATGATGCCCCGGGTGGGTATGTCTGAGTCTCCAAGAAGCATTTGATGTCTTTGAACCAAGGTTTGTTGTCAGTAACAGTGTTTACAGAGAAGACTTATGTCAGTCGGTCTAGTCTGGATACTAAAATCTGAGGTACATAGTTAGCAGTCTGTACTTTGATCATAGATGAAATAGTGGCCAAGGCGTCTGCAAACTGATTCTCATCTCGAGGGATGTATTCAAGCTTGACTATTATGAAGAAAGTCAACAATCTCCTTGTATATGTCGCTCCCACCAAATGAGGCTAAGTCAAATGGGGTACAGACGTGAACGGTCGGCGAGAGAGGAGAGAACACACAGGGGTGAACTCAGAAAGACAAGAGTCGCCAGCTAGGCATTTTTATCCTGGAGGAAAGGTAATGCTGCATAGACCTGAGAAAAGATGGATAAGACGGTTGCGAACCAGAGAAATTGAGAAAGGGGGTTGGTTACAACCTGGGAAGGTATTAGCACCCAGATTGTCCGCCGTACTCGACGGGATCCACGCTTAAAAGATTTGTGTTTAAAAGGGGTAGTGTCAGTGCAATCTGTGTATCAAAGCTGGAAAGAATGCAAGTGTCAGTGTAAAACAAGTGTGGAGTGTATGAGAGAAGCGTCAGTGTAAGAACATGAATGAAATGCTCAAGATAAAGAGGCTTAAAGAATAATGCTGGAAGAGGGGTAATATACAGAGACTTTTGTTCGATAACTGTTAAGTTATGCCTACGTATCCTCTCGTGCAATGAGGAAGTAAAAACACCGTAGTTCGACCCAAAGAGACTGAAAGATAAATTGACTGTGAACTGCTTACTTGTCTATGCTCAAGTGTGTGACCTGTCTGGCCCAGGTGCAAACTCTCTTGCATTAGACGGAAGAAGCGAGTTCTCGTTTGTGAGTGAAGATGATGAGAAAAGAATCCCGGAGGAGACGATTATTGTTTGTTTTTGTATTTTCAGTCTTTTATTGCTTTTTGAGATTTGTCATAAGTTAATGAGCTTAAGCCTAAACCAATGGGTTAGCAAACTCATCACATCTTCCCTCTGATTAGGGGTAATGAGAGTACCTTAAGTATGAAGTATGCACCTCACACTTAGTTACCATGGTATAAGATTAAGATCATTAACCTACTTGTGATTATTTAGATGTTTTTGGAGTTTTTGTTTAGTGTTAAGTAATGAGTTTAAGCCATAATCAGGGATTTAATGGACTCATTACACCATCCTAATAGAAGGATAATAGATGAGAACATTTGAGCTGAGGAAGGCTCCTCAACTTAATCCATGATTAGGGATTAACCTCATGACAAAACAAAGTTTTTATTAAAATGGATTTTAGTTAATGGTAAGATTAAGAAGTGGATTTTATGGTTTGTAAGACAACTTGAGGGGGACTTGTCCATTAACCCTAGGGTTAGTCCTTCTTAACCAATTAAGGAAGAATTAGAACCCTAATGCAAGGCCCAAGTTACAAGCTTGATGTCTTAGTGATTATTAGATGGATTTATTAAAGGATTTAAACACATTAAGGGTTTAACACTTAGGATTAAAGTTATACACTCCATCCTAATAGAAGGATGCAGGCATAAGCTTAATCACAAAGCCTTAAAGCCTTTAGGGTTTAGTCCCTGATTATGAGATGAGAAAAGAAGACTCAAAGATGATACAAAGGTAAAAGCTAAATGGGGGACTAATCAAACCCTAATTGTGATCATGCTTGGTTATTCCTAGGGTTAATGAGGTTTGCAAGAAGATCTTCAGAGGAACCACCAGGAAAGAAACAAATGAAAGGAGGAAGGAGCAAAGAGAAGCAAGACAACTTGCTTCATTCAAGAAGACAAGTTGCCTGAAGAAAGAAAGTAAGAGATGAACATGAATGAGAAAGCTCACTCTAAATCAAAGATAAAATGCAGCAATGATGCATAAGAGAGGTGAAGAGAGATTGTGAGAAGTGAAGGCAAATTCACTTCTCAAAACAACTTACCACCTGAAAAGGTTAGCAAAAGAAATGAGATGCAAATGCAAATGAGATGAAATTTCATGATGCAAACCAAAGTCAGAAGCATAAACATGATTTCAATGATGCAAAGGGATGATGCAAACACATGACAAGAGATGAGAGTGAGCATACAAGGATGAGGATGCAAAGGAGGCATGCTTTGAACCATGGAAGTTCAAGAAAAGTTTATGAAATGCAATGGACATATAACATGGCAAATGAAAGATGCAATGATCAAACATGATTCTAATATGTCCTAAGATGTATTATGAATCATGTGGATGCACAAAATGTCATGGCAAGTCATTGAATGCAAGCAAATGAAAGATGGATGCAAGAGAAGGCACAAATTAGGGTTTATGATCAACACACAAAGCAAAAATTCAAAATCAGAAGCAAATGACATGATAAAAAATTGAAAATGCAATCAAAGATACCCTAGACCCATACAAGTTCAATTCCCAAAGGAGGGGACCTAACTCTTAACCTAGTGAAAGTTATGAATTTCTCAAGTTGGCTAGGGTTTCAAGGTACCTCATCATGAAAAATGCAAAACAAATTGAAAATGGAAGATCAATTCAAACCAAATTTATCCTACAAACTACATGCCATGAAGGATGCAATGTAAGAAGAACCATCATCAAACTCTCAAAGGTTAGGCAGAATGGATTTTTCAAAGTTTGCACAAAAATATTGCCTTAAAATGAATTTAATTCCAAAGAAAATGATCAAAATGCATCAAGAACCAAAAATAAATTTGGTTTGAGAGTTGGACAATGTTTCTAAATGTTTTTTAATGCAATGTGAATTTTTTTGTGATTTTTAAATACCTAAATGCATTTTTAATTAATTAATTTTCATTAACTAATTAAAAATAAACATTTAAATGATTTAAAAATAATTTTAAATGCAAAAAATAAAAATAAAACTATTTTTGGGTTCTGAAAATTAATAAAAGATTTGATAAAAATTTTCAGAAATTTTTAATGTATTTTACTATTTTAAATAAATCGTGCAAATTAAATGAAAAGAAAATGAAATTAAAATGAAAATATGAGAAGTATGCACATCCACTGGCTGAGATTCAAATGGAAAAGGAGGGAATTGACCCGCGCGCATCTGGACGGCCCACGTTTGAACTGGCTGGATTAAATTAATTCTGATTAATTAATCTAATTAAATGGGATTAGGGTTTAATGAAATGATCCAGGCCATTCATATGCGCGGGAGTCAACAAAATTCAGCCAGATCTATGGTCCAAATTCAAACTGAACCCTAAACGTGATTAATGCCCTAATGACATTCAGGTCACCGGAGAAGAGCTCCGGTCGTCTTCTCCGGTGACATCCCTCCCTGAAAATTTAAATCTCACTCTCTAGGTCATTTCTGGAGCTCTAAAGCTCCAGATCACTTCCTCTCACCTCCCTAAACTCATCCCTGACCTCAAAAACAATTTATTCCTAACCATTAACAAGATTCGAAGCAAGATACAAAAATGGCAGAAATTTCAGACAAGCCATACACACTCATTTCTCAACCATTTTTGAAAATTTAAAGTTCAGTGTGACCAGGGAAGCAAGCTTAATCATTTAGAAACTTAAAACAAGAGTTCTGGAAAAATGTTTTCACATGGCTACCTGAGATGGAGCTTTCAATCCAGGAGCTTTTTGACTGCTTTCTTGCTTCAAAATGGCTCCAATGATCTTCTTGAGGAAGCTTTGAAGCTTGGTTGGAGTTTATTGTGGCTAGTTTGTGAGATTGATGAAGTTCTGTTCAGTGAGGGATGAGAATCGTGTTTTTGATATGTAGGGTTTCAGGGCAAAGTAATGGTTGGTAACTGGTCAATGGATCATGGTGAGTGTTTCTGTGAAGTTTATTTTGATGTTTGAAGCTTGTGTGAGGAGATTCGAATGAAAATGCATAAGAGGTGAGTTTGGAGAATGCTGGCTTGTGGGATGTTTCAGGCTGTGTTGTGTTATGTGTTGGGTTGCTTTTGGTACACATATCAGTCCTTGATAGGTTAAAGAGTTGTTGTGGAGCAGTGTGATTGGTATGGAGCAAAATGCATAAAGTCAACTTTTTGTGTAAGAGAGGTATGGGTCAATGGCAGGCCAAGGACAAAGGGGTGTCCTGCGCAGCAAGGATTGAGGAGAGCCATAGAATCAGTTTTGAGGCTAATTAGCAAGTGGATTAGGGTTTGTGAGAGTTTTTGCAATTTCACAAAGTCTTGGCCCTTTTGTGGTTACTTGAAGCATAAGTCATGAAAATGGGAGGTTCTTTTGTGCAATATGATTTTTAGGTCATGGTTCATGTTTGTGTGATGCATAGAAGTCAATTTGAAGTCACATAAAGGCTTGGCATAAGGTTTTGCAACTTTGCCTCTTTGGTGTAAAACTTGAAATTATGTGATTTTGTCCAACTTTGGCAAGCCATAACTTTTGATCCATAATGAATTAGAATGAGTTCTTGTACTTTTTGAAAAGGGAATGATCCATTCTATAACTTTCATGACCAAAGTTTTCTCATTTGAAGCATTTTTTAATCAATTTGAGGAGGTTGAAAAACTTTCCCAAAATGGCAAGTTTACATTACAAGTCACTTTCCCAAAAAGGAAATTTTGCAAATGGCTTGAAATTCTTCAATTTTGTGAACTTCTAACAACTTCCATGATCAAATAAAGATCATACACATTCAAAATGATGGATAATACCCTTTGGTTGGGTCATTGGGGGCCTCAGATGCCCTGATTTTGCACTGACTTGCTCAAGAAGTCAACTCTTGATCAGATGCCTTCCCAGTGGAATTTCTTCATGAAAATTGATGTGCATGATCCCTATGCCATATAGAGACCAATAGAAACAAGAATGACCAAAATTTTTGGAGTTATGGCCTTTGAAACCAAAACCCTAATTCTAGGTCATCTATGTAGTTAAACCTGGCTCTGCTTCCATGCCTTCCTCAGTTCTTGTGATTCTTTGACTTTATTGACTTGGTGAGGATATGATATGATGCTTGAACACACATGGACCCCTTTGAAGTGATTGATGTCCTTTGAAGTGCCTCAAGTAGCTCAAGGATGGCTCAGATCACAAACCCTAGATGCAGATGACTTAGAAACAATGCAGTGAAGCAAATATGCAATATGAGATGCTATGATTGAACTTATGCATATGAGAAGATCACAAGCCATGGTGTGAATGGGTGAGGGCAAATTTGGGGTGTTTATAGTGTAGTCACGGTAGGGAACCAGATGCTCTTGATGAGTATACCACTTGCCATTAGTTTGGTTGATCACCAAAGCTGAATCTCTGAATACACTCAAGGTTTTGATCCTGAGGTCGATGGCTTCTTCAAGACCCGTGATTCAAGCTTCGTACTCTGCCTCGTTGTTAGTGCAGGCAAAGGTGAGCCTTGCTGAGAAAGGCATATGGACTCCTTTGGGTGTAATAAGCACTGCACCAACTCCACGACCATTACAATTAAATGCCCCATCAAACATCATAGTCCATGCTTCTTCTGGATCAGGTCCTTCAGTGTGAATAGGCTCTTCACAATATTTTGATTTTAAGAACATGATGTCTTCATCAGGGAAATCAAATCTCATAGGCTGGTAGTCATCAATGGGTTGCTCAGCCAGATAGTCAGACAATACACTGCCCTTGATGGCTTTTTGAGAAGTGTACTGATGGATATGAAACTGGATGAAGTAAAGAGATTAGCAACCATCTTTCATGGGAAGTTATATCAAAAGCGAATGAAGAAAGCCTTCAATCAAAGAGTCATACCTTGGGAATACCAAGTGGGAGAGCTTGTTCTGAAAAGACTTATTCCTCCAGATATAGACCACAGGGGCAAATGGATGCCAAACTACGAAGGCCCATTCATAGTAAAGAAAGTTTTCTCTGGTGGGGCACTGATGCTCACTACTATGGATGGTGAGGATTTCTTATCTCCCGTGAATTTGGATGCAGTTAAAAAATACTTCGCATAAAAGACCTGCTGGACATAAAAACAGAATGTATGTCCATGCAAAAATAGGGCATCCTGGCGAGTCAAAAACAGAATAAAAGACTCGGGAAAAAATAAGGGGAAAATAGAAAAAAAATGTACACCCGCTGAGTTGAAAAGCCACATCGTACAACTCAGGCAAAAAAGGGTATCCCGGTGGATTGAAAACCCGAAAGGGAAATCCATGCAAAATCAGGGAAAAATCGAACAACTTCATTCTGAATTCGTCTGTATCACTCACAAATGGCTAGCTTCGAAAGGATAAAACGTCGGTCAGAATCAACCTTCTTCAGAAAGCAAGATAAGAAGAACGTCAAGGTCATATAGGTCATAGCAAAGGAAGCTCATTGGAGCGTCAACTTCAACATTGCCAACACTTTTATTTTCTCAATTTACAGTAATCTCCTCCTTTCAGGGATTCGCTTCTTCACTGTACTTGCCTATTCAGGGCACACAAATCAATAAAATCAGAATATTCAGTCACACTTTTTTTTGTACATTTTTGTTTCGTTTGCAAAATGTCCAAAGTTCATAATACAACACATGCATGAAAACATATAAGCCAATTTCAATATATGCTTGCAGGAAATATGCACTCTTGAGCAAATCTAACTCCTATGAAGGAATCCGGTTGAGGATACCTCGGTACACTTGTGCGTTTCTTTTTAACAGGTTGCAGGTATTCAAGACAGACAATCTTTCACAGCATGGGGCATATCAGGCATTATATCCTCAGCCAAGTCAACAATCACCTCATTAGCAGGGTTATTTTACAAGCGTATTTCCCCGCGAAGCTGCCATCCCCTTAAAGGATCCTTCGAGAAACTCATCAAATCCCCAGCGTGTCGCCTGGACGAAGGAGTTACAATAGATTACTCCCCAAAAGTTCTCTTCTCCCCAAGCAGGATCTCTCGAGCAATGCCTGAAATGCTTTTCCCTAGCGGAGTTGTCGAGGCCTCCTCATCCCCAACATTAGTCTCTTCAACGGAAGCTTCTCCAACCAGGATCCCCACAGATTTCTTCCCCCAGAGCGCCACAGAGTTCCCTAAGAAGATCGTTCGGTGACCCTCTCACCCCGCAGATCGGCCAATGATCTCTTTCCCCAGCGGAGTTCTCCCTCCATACAGATCGCACATAGATCTTTCTCCCCGCAGGATCCGGATCTCGGACCGGTTCTCTCATTTTGCATAATCATAGCATTCACATCAGTTTTCCCCACACAAAGCGTTGAATTCCGTCTAATACAGAGCATTACGGAAAAAATCAAACATTTGCATGATCATAAGCCAGGTTCGAGCCAGTCACCTGCAAATATCAAAATCACTTCACAAGCAATATACAAAACTTATCCCCTGCAGACAAAGTCAGAATACCTTTTTTCACTCTCAATACAGATACTTGTTCATACTTATACATATTATTTTTGGCACTCGTCCGTGTCATACTTCCCCAGCAAGTCAAACACTCATCCGTGTCCCTTTCTCAATCTTTTTGACACTCGTCTGTGTCTTGCACATATTCTCCCAGCAGGTCAAACACTTGTACATACTTATATAGAATCCTTTGGATACTCGTCCGTATCTTGTATATATCACCTCCCCAGCAGATCAAACACTCGTTTGTGTTCCTTTCTCAACCGATTCATACTTATCCGTATCATCATTCTCAAACACGTGTCAGCGTTTGCTTCTACCGATACTCGTCTGTATCGTGGTCCTAAGGATGCTCGTCCGCATCTTTAGTCTATACACTGTCAAACACTTATACCTTTTATTTCAAAGCATAAGCACTCGTCAGTGTTTACCATTCCCTAGTAAGTCACCAACAAAACAACTTGTCTATCCGACATTCGTCCTATGTCATGATATTTTTGGCATCCGTCCCCTGCCAGGTAATCGTCCTTCACCTTTTGATGAGCGTCCCTCATCACTTATCTGATGGTCGTCCCCATCGTTGACCTTTTCTATCCGACATTCGTCTTATGTCGTGATATTTTCGGCAGCCGTCCCCTGCCAGGTGACCGTCCTTCACCTTTGGATGATCGTCCCTAATCCTTTCCCCAGTGGAATCCCCATTGTTGGAACTTTCTATCTGGAATTCGTCCTATGTCGAGATATCTTTTTAGCATCCGTCCCCTGCTAGGTGATCATCCTTCACCTCTTAATGACAGCTGTCGCTCCCCCTAAAAGACACCGGGTCAGATAGAGTACAGACGCGAACGGTCGGCGAAAGGAGAAAATGAATTGAAATGAAAAGAGTCGCTAGCTAGGCATTTTTATCCAGAAGGAAAGGTAATGATAAATAAACCTAAGAAAAGATGGATAAGACGGTTGCGAACCAGAGAAACTGAGAAAGGGGGTTGGTTACAACCTGGGAAGGTATTAGCACCCAGATTGTCCGTCGTACTCGACGGGATCCACGCTTAAAAGATTGTGTTTAAAGGGGTAGTGTATGTGCTATCTGTGTGCAAAAGCTGGAAAAGAAATATACAAGTGTCAGTGCAACAAAGATGTGAATTGCTCAGGGACTGAGGATTTTAGAAGAATGCTGGAAGAGGGGGAAGACACAGAGACTTTTGTTCGATAACAGTTAAGTTATGCCTACGTATCCTTTCGTGCAATGAGGAAGTCAGATCACAGTAGTTCGACTCAAAGAGACTGAAAGATAAATTGACTGTGAACTTCCTGCTTGTCTATGCTTAAGTGTATGACTTGTCTGGCTCAAGTGCTAACTGTCTTGCATTATACGGAAGAAGCAAGTTCTCGCTTATGAATGGGTGTGATGAGAAAAGAATCCCGAAGGAGACGATTATTGTTTGTTTTTGTGTTTTCAATCTTTTATTGCTTTTGGAGTTTGTCATAAGTTAATAAGCTTAAGCCTAAATCAATGTTTTGTAAACTCATTATATCGTCCCTTGATTAGGGATAATGAGCCTACTTAAGTATGAGATAACCATCTCAACTTAATTACCATAATGATGTAGGATTAAGATCATTAACCTACTTGTGATTATTTAGATGTTTTTGGGGTTTGTTTAGTGTTAAGTAATGAGTTTAAGCCATAATAAAGGATTAGTGAACTCATTACACTATCCTAATAGAAGGATAATAGATGAGAACACCTAAGCTGAGGAAGATACCTCAACTTAATCCATGGTTAGGGATTAAATTCATGACAAAGCAAACCTTTATTAAATGGATTTTAATTAGGAGTGAGATTAAGAAGTGAGTTTTATGATTTGTAAGACAACTTGAGGGGGACTTGTCCATTAAACACTAGGGTTAGTCCTTCTTAACCATAAAGGAAGAATTAGAACCCTAATGTAAGGCCCAAGTTACAAGTTAATGTCTTAGTGATTATTAAGTGGATTGATTAAGAGGTTTAAACAAATTAAGGGTTTAACACTTAGGATTAAAGTTATACACTCCATCCTAAGAGAAGGATGCAGGCATAACCCTAATTCCAAAGTCCTAAAACCTTAAAGGTTTAGTCTCTAATGATGAGATGAGAGGGGAGACACAAAGAAGAGTCAAAGGTAAAAACTAAGGGGGGACTAATCACAACCCTAATTATTATCATGCTTGGATGTTCCTATGGTTTGTGAGGCTTAAGAAAGATCTTCAAGGAAACCACCAATGGAAGAAGCAGATGGGAGGAGGAAAAAGCAGAAGAAATAAGTTACTTACTTCATTGAAGAAGATAAGTAACTTAAAGAAAGAAAGTGAGAGATGAACACAAGTGAACAAGTTCACTCAAAGACAATAAAAAATGCAGCAAGGATGCAATAAAAAAGATGAGAAGAAGTGGGAGGTGAAGGCAAATCCACCTATCAAACAACTTACCATTAACTTGAAAAGTTAGCACAAGATGTACAAGGAAAGAAATGAAATGGAATGATGCATATGCAAAGGAAAAAACCAAAACCAGAAGCATGTACATGATGCAAATGATGCTATGACATGATGCAAAGGCATACAAGAGGCAATGGTGATCATACAAAGAATGAGATGTCATGTAGGCATGCTTTGAAGTTTGAAAGTTAATGAGAGTTAATGAAAGGAGATGAATGAAAATCATGGTAAATGAATGAAGAAATGATCAAGCATGATTCTAACATGTCCTAATATGTCTAAGATGACACATGAATGCATGAAATGTCATGGCAAGTTCATGTATGGATGCATATGCAAGATGAATGCAAGTGAAGATGCAAAATTAGGGTTGTAAAGCAACATGAGATGCATATGATCAAAACAGAAGCAAATGACATGATAAAAATTGAAAATGCACTCAAAGTAACCCTAAACCTATACTAGGTTACCATCCAAAGGGGGAGGTCAGAATCTAAACCTAGAAGGAGTTATGAATTTCCTAAGTTTCTAGGGTTTTTTGGATGATCTTCAATGTAAAATGCCAAACAAATTGAAAATGAAAGATAAATTCATGCCAAAAATATCCTAGAAACTAAATGATGTGTGTGAAACTATGCAAAAAGAACCAACTTCAAACCCTTCATGGTTAGGCAGAAAAGATTTTTCAAAGGTTAAGGTTTTAAAAATGTGATTTTATGAACCCTAAATTCAAAGAAAATTGTCAAATGATGATCAAAACCAAAAAGAAATTTGTATGAAGGGTTTGAAAATGTTTCTAAATGTGTTAAGATGTAACATGAATGTTTGGGTGATTTTTAGAAACTTAAATGCTATTTTAATTAATTAATTTCCATTAATTAATTAAAATAAACATTAAAATATTTTAAAAATACAATTTTTATGCAAAAAATAAAATAAAAATCATTTTTTGGTTAAGAAAAATATTTGGAATAAAAACTCAAAGGGAAATATTTTTTGGATTTTTCTAAGTATTTTAAAATAATTATGCAAGATAAATGAATAAAAATAAAATAAAAATGAAATTAAATGGGAAGTATGCAGGATCCAAGGCTGAGATTCAAAGTTGAGGGAAAGGGGTTGACTGGCGCACAATCTAGTGGCTGAGATTGATTCTGATCTAATTAATTAAAATTAAACTTAATTAAATTGGATTAGGGTTAATGAAGGATCCGGGCCATCCAAACATGCGCGGGAAGGGCCATCCAAGGGCTTACATTCAAAGTTCACTAATTACACTGATTAGGGCATAAACACTTTCAGGTGACCGGAACTGTGTTCCGGTCATCTTCTCCGGCGAGCAAAAATCTCATCTCTCTCCCTAAGCATCTAAAACCTAATTTTTCTGCCCAGAAATGATCCCCATACATCACTGAACCTAAATCACCAAACAAAATTCATTTATAACACATCAAAAGAGAGAATCGAAACAAATCAGTTCTAGGTCAAAAATCTTTCAAAGATCATGAAATGCTTATTTCTCAACCATTTTCAAAACTAAACATATCAGGATGATCAGTGCAACCCATAGAATCATTCTATAACAAGAAATCAAAGTTCTTGAAAAAATGTTCTTGAGGTATACCTGAGATGGAGCTTTGCTAGCTGGAGCTTTCTGGCCACTTTCTTTGTGCTTTTCCATTCCAATGAACCCCTTGATGCTTCTGGCAAGCTTGAAACAAGTTTGTATGGGCTATTTTGAAAGTTTCAGTTCAGGGGAAGCTGAAATCGTGTTTTTGTTTGAGGTGGTTTCAGGCCAATGTGAGGGGTGGGAAATGATCCTGGGGTTATGTGGAGATGATTGGTGAAAGAATTTTTTATTTTTGTTGAGGGAGTTGAGAGTTTCGAAGAGATGAAGTTTGAGAGAGATTTTGTGTAATCTCAGTTGTGTGATGATTCAGGGCAATGTGTTGTGTGTTATGGCTTGCATAAAGTCCACATATCATGTCTTGATAGGTCAAAAGAGTTGGTGTGGGCTATGTTGATTGGTATGGGTGATTTTGCAAAAATGTCAAGAATGTGTACTTGAGGTATGGGCATGGTGCAGGCCTGATATTTTGGGGTGTCTGGCCTCAGCATGGATCAAGTAAGGCCATAGGATTGAAACATTGCAGCTGGATCACTTGATGCTAGGGTTTCTATGTGTTTTGCAAATTTTCCCTCTTTGGTGTATCTTGTGATTCAAGGCATGAAACCTTCCAATTCTTGGGCCAATTCTGATGCTTTGAAGTTGTTTGATCATGTTATGTCACATTTGGGCACATTAGAAGTCATTAGAAGCCTTGGCAAGTGGTTTTGCAAAAATCCCTCTTTGGTGCATTCTTGAAAATTATAGGATTTTTGCCAACTTTGAAAGATCATAACTTGAGTTCCATAAAGAATTAGAACATGTTCTTGTACTTTTTGAAAATGGAACGACCTAATCTACTACTTTCATGACCAACAATTTTTCATTTGAAGCATTTTTGGTTGAGAAAGAGGAGGTTGAAGAACTTTCCCAAAATGGAAAGTTTCCATTACAAGTCATTTCCATTTTTGGCAACTTTTGGTTTAGCTCAAATTTCTTAAATTTTGTGAACTTCCAAGCACTTCAATGATCAAATAAAGATCATATAACTTCAATGTGATGAAAATACCCCTTTGGTTTCATTGTTGGGGGCCTCAGATGCCCTGATTTTACTCTGACTTGTTCAAGAAGTTACCCAGTGAACAGATGACTTCCACAATGAATTTCTTCATCAAATTTGGTACAAATGATCATTATAACATCTTAAGAACATTAGAAATAAGAATGGCCCAAAAATTTGGAATTAAGGTCTCTGAAACTAAAACCCTAATTTTGGTCATCTGTGTAGTGAAAACCCTAGCTCTGCTTCCATGCCTTGCCTGTTCTTGTGATTTCTTGACTTCCTTGAACTTTTAGGGATATAATATGATTATAGAACACATATGGAACCTCTTGGAACAATTGGAGTCCTTTGGAGTGGCTCAGATGGATCCTTGGATTGCTCAGATCACAAACCCTAGATGCAGATGAATTTGAACTATGCAGTGAAACAAAAATGCAATATGAGATGATATGCTTATACTAAAGCAAAAATGAAAGATCACAAGCCATGGTGTGAATATGAGTGAGGGCAAATTTGGGGTGTTTACAGCTGCCCCTATTCAAGCATGAGTTAGCTGTGCAGGATGTAAGCGCCTGACTTAACAGACAAACAAGATAACTTGTGGTTGAATACCAAAGACAGTCCACAATTTGCACTCCCTGGGGAGAAGAAGAAAAGGGATATAAATTGTAAAGTGTAGTAAAGTATGATTATCAAATGAAGGCGATGGATGACGACCATCGAGCAGAGGACGACTGCTGGGGATAAAACGGTGAGCTAAGCAATGACGGGGACGACCGACAAGCTGAGGAAATAAAGAGACCATGATGGGGACGACCGTCATGCTCGGAAAGTAAAGTAAACAACGATGGGCACGGTTATCGGGTTAAAGAATAAATGAAATAATGATGAGGGACGGTCATCAAAGGTGAAGGACAATCACCTAGCAGGGGACGACTACTCTTTATCACGACATAGGACGAATGTCAGATAGAAAAGGTCGACGATGGGGACGACCATCGGATAATAATGATGAAGGACGATCATCAAGAGGTGAAGGAGGATCACCTAGCAGGGTACGGTTGCTCTCGGGGTTTATCGTGACATAGGACGAATGTCAGATAACAAGATCAACGATGGGGACGGCCATCGGATAAACTGATGAGGGACAGTCATCAAAAGGTGAAGGACGATCACCTAGCAGGGGACGGCTGCTCTTTATCACAACATAAGACGAATGTTGGATAGAAAAGGGATCCAATAATGGAGACTCCGCTGGGGAAAGGATGAGGGTGTAACACGGTGGGAGAACTGTCTTTTAGGCATGTTGCGGATAGCAAGAGTCGCCACCGACTTTTATTTTATCCAAATGGAAAGGACATAAAAGAACAGGAAAGACATATTTTTAAAAGACTTGGGTTCGGGGGGTAGGTTATATAAAGGGAAGGTGTTAGCACCATTTATATCCATGGTTATCCATGGGCTCTTAGTTACTTAGCTCACTTAAATTGTTTTTGAAGAGTGTAGTGTGTGATTATAAATATTTCTTTAAGTACTTTGTAATGACCCTCGTATGGGTGTATACAAAGCCTAGTTTAGAAATTGTGAGGTGTAAAAGTAATTTTGAAAAGTGTGAGCAAGTAACTATGAGGTACCTACCCTAGATTAAGTCCTTCATGCTCTCGTATGTTCTTTCAAGGGTAAGACTATCCCTATTATTAAGGAATAGGTAGTCATTACCTTGGATTTTTTAAGGGACAAGCATAAGGTCATCGTATGGTCATAGAAAGCAACTTTGAGGGGTGTCTTTAGCAATTCGTAGGGACTATCATCATTTATTCGAAGGGACAAGATCATTATTCCGTAGGCAACCTCGAAGGGACTTGATCTTTTAAACTGTAGGGACTTGATGATTTTTATGAAGGGACTTTGCTTAAGACACCCCTATATTCGAGGGACTTGACCATTTAAAGGCAACTAAGAGGGGTAACCTAGGAAGTGCAAGATGGCGATCAAAGATCGACTTACGGGTGTGAGTGTTTATATTCAAGTATTTATCTTATTTAAATTAATTTTCTAAGTTATTTTAATCACATATAGGTTATACACACCCTAAGATTACTAACCATACAATAAAATAATTACAAAAAATAAAATAAAGATATAAAGTAAACCTACAAATATTACATGGCTTTAGCAGTTACATAATAATCAAAATAAAATAATAATGATAAATATAATAAGCATAATAAATAAACAATAATCAAATATTAGCAATAACAAAATAATAATAAAAATAATGGTTAGAATAATAAATAAAGAGAATAAAAATTCAAAAGAGAAATTATTTTTTAGGTTAAACAAGCATTGGAAATTTTTTTTAGAAGTTAATTAAAAAATATAACAATTTAATAATAATAAACAAAATATTAAGTTATTTACATATTAATAAAAATAAAGATTAATAATTTAATTAGGGTTTAGAAAAAAATAAGTTAATTTTTAGGGTTAGAAGCAAATTAGGGTTGACATTTTAATTAAGAAAATTAGGATTTATATTTATAATTAAAATACACTATTTATTAATTTACCAAAATATATATAATAACTATATACAAAAATATTATAAAATTAATACAAATAATTAATATTTAAGAAAATAAATATGAATTTTAGAAAATATAAATTTTTATGAAAATATTATTGGTTATTAAGAAAGTTTTATTTTTTTATAAGAAATTAAATAAGTTAAATAATATAAATAAACAAATAAATAAGAAAAATTGAAAAAAATAGCAAAATACCTGGGGCTGGGATTCGAACCCACGCCCTAGGCTTTCATACTCTTGGTCCAGCCTCACTACCACCAGGCCAATTGCGTTTGGTGAACATATGATGAGCATTGATCTTTATATATTAAACCTGCAAAATAAAAGGAATTTTGAACAAAAAGAATAACCTGGGGATCAAACCCAGGTCGTCTGCCTCATACGCGTACATGCTTACCACCACGCCACTTGCTTCCAACTGATATAAAACACAAAACATTAATTAAATAATAAAACTAAATTCAAACAATGAAATTCGCGCGCGCAGTCATCTTCTTCCTCCAGCCATCGTATTAGGCTATAGTGACACTTTATCCGTCACTAGAGCTTATAGTGACGGATTTTCTTCGTAGCTATAGGTCCTGGAAATTCAAAAACGCAGCATACACAATATTAATTCATTCTCAGGGTTCAAATCAATCAAAACATGTCCTCTAAGTCCAATTAAGGCCTCAATTTCAAATGAAATCACTCGTAGCTAGGGTTCCTGATTTTGGACCTTCGAAACCCTAATAATGGTGTACCCTCAATCCTGCACTGAAACTCAAATCAAACCACCCAGAAACATTGCAAACATCAACATAAACAACAATATACAATCAAATTCCATTTATACAGCTTATATAAGAAAAATCGAAAATCAAATTTTCAAGCTTAAAGGTGAATTTGGTTTATGCATTCAAGGATGTTTTTGATGATGCAAATGATGCAAATAGGTTCAATGAACACCCAGGAAGGTATTGCAACCTTCAAAACTTCTTGATATGGCCTGCAGTAAAAAATCTGAATGTGACTTTTTCTTTGAAAAGTTGAAGATTGAATGATGTTCTTGGAGGCTGGAAATTCGTCCTTTGTACTTGTAATAGGTTTGTGTATATATGGTGATCAAAATTAGGTCAAGAGTTTGTGGATTTGTGGGCTTTTTGAATGCCTTGAGTGTGAAGGAATGTCATGATAAAAAAATATGAAAAAAATCAAATATTTGCATACCAATCTGGTCTAGCACGAATTTTCACAAGATCCAATCATGTTAAACAACATTGATGACTTTCTAGAAGAAGAATCATGTCCAAATATTGATTTTTAGATTTTATTTTGATTTAATTTGATTTAAAATGAATAAAATTCAAATAAATATCAAATAAAATATAAAAAATCAGAATTGCTTGTCATTGGGTCGTGTGGGATGATATCACAAGGATTGGGTTGCACAATGGTAGGCTCATTTGGAAAAAATTGATTCTAAGACCCCATTTGCTCAATATACTTCTCAAATATTTCCCAACTTTGCAAAGGCATAAATCCCTCAATTTTAAGGATATGAAGGTGTTCTTGGCCATTTTGGAAATCTTAGAGAGTCCTCTAACCAACCTCTCTGGTCTCATGTCCATATCCTTTACCATTTTCAAATTATGCCCTTTGGAAGATGTTGACGTTTTGTTGACTTTTAAAATGACCTATAATGTCTTAGCTCATACCTTCCAAATGAAGCATTTTTGGGCTTGGCTTGTGAGATACAAAGATGTAGAGAATTCAATTTCCTTCAAAAAGAGCTTTGAATGGAAAAAAAATTATGAAGCATGTGAAAGTTATGGCTGGTTAAAGTTCAGTTGACTTTTCCTGTAAAAACCCTAATTTAGAAACTCCTGATTCTTGATGATCTGAAATCTCCTTGATGAACCATGATCAACACTTGATCAAATGATAAATTTTACTTCATATACTTGATGTTGGAAAAAAATCATGAATTTTGACTTTGGTTTGACCACAGTTGACCTTAGTTTGACTTTTTAACCACTTTGACTGATTTTTGCATATCTGATCATCTGACTGAACAAATCTTTTGGGAAAATCTTGAAACTTGACATAGGGATTCTTGAAGACATATAGGATGCTATGAAGCTCACTTGAAGCCTTGGAAGTCCATTTAGCCTGATGAAACTCAAAACCCTAGTTTAGGATGCATTACTTATGAGGATGCTTTGTCTGAGGGGATTGTCAAACTTTCTGACTAATTGTGAACCTTGTGAACCTATTGGGACACCTTAGTACACAATGTCTTGTCTAGGTGAGGGAAAATTTTGGGGTGCAATAGCTGCCCCTGTTCAATTTTCTGAAACCTGAGGAGTTAGATTGGCATGTGTGCCATTCGTGACTTGGAAGGTTGAAGGGGATTGGACATAAAAGCCCAAATATTTGCACTCGTCGGTGCGTAAAGTAACACTGCTGATTGGTTGTATATGCTGGAGTGGGCTTAAAGATGCCACTCAGAGGGACTGGATATGGGCTTATAGATGCCATCCATAATATCATAAGGTGATAGTATCTTTATGTTGTCACTGGATATCAGTACTAGGTCTTCGTATAGGCCGTCTCTGAATCATTTCTGTAACATGGTTTGAGTTGAATGCCAACACTAAATCTTCGTATAGATCGTCTATGCATTATCTATGGGGAAAAGGAATATCCCTCATTAAGTGTCAATGCTTAGATCTTCGTATAGATCGTCTCTGAACCGTCTTTAGGAACATACTTTAATTTAAGCATCAGAATCAAATCTTCGTGGCGATCTTTTCTGAATTGCTTTTGGAGAAATCCTGGGCTAAGTACAAGATCTTCGTATCGATCATTTATGTACCTTCCCACAGATAAACTATTGCATAGACCATTAGAAATAAATCTTCGTAGCGATTATCTCTTCTGGAAATATCCCGGATTAGGTAATAGATCTTCGTATAGACCATTTACATTCCTTCCCAAGGACAAAAATAATATCATGATTAACTCTTCGTGGCGATTATCCCTGAACTTCTTCTGAAAGAATCTTTTGGATTAAGTGTCATATCTTTGTATAAATCATTTACACAATATCCTAAAGATAGTTTACCATCAGAAATAAATCTTCGTAGTGATTATCTCCTCTGGAAATATCCTGGATTAAGCACTAGATCTTCGTATAGATCATTTACGTACTCTTCCAAGGACAACTTGAGTATTGATCATCGGAAATGAATCTTCGTAGCGATTATCTCTGAATTAAGTATCAGTACTAGATCTTCGTATAGATCGTTTCTGAACTGTTTCGAGTTGTTGATAGTGTTTATCTGTCTGCAATTATCCTGAAAAGAAAAGGTTAGTTTATACAAGATTGCTTGATGTATGCATGTATGGCATGATGCTCTTAAGTAAGAATGTCATATGGATTATGGATGCGTATGCCATGATATAATGTAAATGATGTATGTATGAATCATGTAGCCTGAAGTGTCTAGGTATCTCTGTACAACGACTGCTGGCTGGGGAAAATAAATCTCGGTTCGTTACTGAGGAATATGAGGACTTCGTTCCCGTCTTGTTTAATAATATGGTACTCAAAACCTCCCGTCTTCGTTCACCGTACTTTTTATTGAAGGAATAAGTTCCTGAATATCCCGACTGAGGATAAAAGAGATGGACATAAATCCGGGAGACTTAACTCTTCGGAGTATATGAAACTGCTTGAAGACTTCGTCGAGTGGGAAGTATAAGATATTACTGTATGGATATTCGTAAATATTACCCTGTGGGGATGAACCGGTGAAGCTTTGTTGAATCCATACCTTCTTTCGTCCTTAGTAAATACTATTAATGCATTTTATGCATTTCTGGTAAACATCAATCATATTAAAAAGCATACATACATTCAAACACAACCAATGGACGTTTCGCTTAAGTAAACAGGGGAAAAGTAAACTTGGATCGAAACATGAGACTTTATTTACTTAGAAAATGGCCTATACACAGGCAAGCTTGTACAAGGAGACAGAAATCCTAGTAAGAGGAATTCGTCATAAAAGTTTTACAAAAACAAAGAAAAGCAGCTTTGTGAAAAATAATCCTATTGAGTTTCAATTCCACTATTTCCATTATCTTCAAGTATCTCATCTTTTGCTGTCGAGATGGAAATCATTGGATTGAAAAGAAAAGGTTTGAACTTGATCCAGGTAGCACAAATAGTTGGAGTTACATAAGTGATCCAACGAGACATAGTCATACGCTTTAATCCCTAACTTTTTCCTGGATTGCCTTTTCAGGTTTTCAATCCATCGGGATACCCTTTTTTGCCCAAGCCTCCCTTTCGGGTTTTCGACTTGCCGGGTGTACAATCTTTTATATATATATCCCTAATTTTTGCCCGAACCCTTTTGGTTTGCCGGGATGCCCTTATTTTTGCCTAGGCCAGTCAACCTAGCGGGTCTCTTTTATGCATAGTATTTTTTAACTATGTCTGCGTTTACGGGCTATGGGAAATCTTCACCATCCATAGTAGTAAGCATCATGACACCTCCTGAAAGTACCCTCTTGACTATAAATGGTCCTTCATATGTAGGAGTCCACTTGCCCCTAGGATCACCCTGCGGTAATATGATATGCTTGATTACCAAGTCTCCAGTCTGATATACCTTTTGCTTAACCTTCTTATTAAAAGCTTTGATCATCCGTTTCTGGTACATCTGACCGTGACAAACAGCTGCTAGTCTTTTCTCATCAATCAAATTTATCTGGTCAAGTCGAGTCTGAATCCACTCATCTTCATCCAAGCCTGCATCCTTCATGATTCTTAAGTAGGGGATCAGAACTTCAATGGGTAGAACTGCTTCCATACCATAGACTAAGGAGAATGGGGTTGCCCCTGTTGAAGTACGTATTGTAGTACGATAACCATGAAGAGCAAATGGTAACATCTCATGCCAATCCTTATACGAAACAATCATCTTCTGTAGGATCTTCTTGAGGTACTTATTAGCAGCTTCTACTGCCCCATTCATCTTTGGACGATACGGAGAAGAGTTATGATGCTTAATCTTGAACTGCATGTAGAGGCCAGTAATCATAGTGTTGTTCAGATTAGAGCCATTGTCTGTGATAATCCTTTCAGGGATGCCATACCTACATATGAGATTATTTTTAATGAACCGAGATACAACATTCTTAGTAACAGATGCAAATGAGGCTGCCTCCACCCACTTTGTGAAGTAATCAATGTCAACCAGTATGAAACGATGCCCATTGGAAGCAGTAGGTTTGATCTCACCGATCATATCAATGCCCCACATGGAAAAAGGCCAAGGAGAAGTCAACACATTCAACGAAACTAGAGGTACATGCACCTTATCAGCATAAATCTGGCACTTGTGACATGTTTTGGAATGGTGATAGCAGTCAGCTTCCATGGTAGACCAATAGTAACCTGCTCTCAATATATTCTTTGCCATGGTATGACCACTAGGATGAGTGCCAAAGATCCCATCATGCATTTCTTCCATAATCTTTGTTGCTTCCTTCTTATCCACACAACGATGCAACGTCGAATCGTGATTACGCTTGTACAAAATTCCATTGCTCAAAAAGAACTTAGCAGAAAACCTCCTCAGAAACTTCTTATCATTGACAGATGCCCCTTCAGGGAACTCCTGAGTTTCAAGATACCTTTTCACTTCATAGAACCAAGGCTTTCCCTCTACTCTTTCAGTATCAATCTCATTACAATATGCAGGCTTCTCAAATCTATCAATAGTGATTTTGGGAGCTTCATCATCCCAACTAATCTCAAACATAGATGCCATGGTGGCTAATGCATCTTCCAACTGATTCTCTCCTCGTGGAATATGTCCAAAGGTAATCTCTTCAAAATATGGGATCAGAGACAACACATGCTCTCTGTAAGGAATGAGATTTGCATGCTTGGTATCCCAATCTCCTTTAATCTAACTAACCACTAGGGCTGAATCTCCATATACGTCCAGAAACTGAATCTTCATCTCAATGGCAGCTTTGATACCCATGATACATGCTTCATATTCATCCATGTTATTGGTACAATAGAAACAAAGTCTTGCAGTAATTGGGGTATGACAACCTTTAAGTCAAATGATCATAACACCAACACCATTACCAAGCGCATTAGAAGCTCCATCAAAAACCATAGTCCATCGGGATCCTTGTTCAGGTCCATCATATTGTCCAGGTTCTTTAGTAACAATCATAATGTCTTCATCCGGGAACTCAAAATTCATAGACTGATAATCATCCACTGCCTGATGAGCCAAATGATCAGCTACCACACTGCCCTTAATGGCCTTCTAAGTAGTGTACTGTATATCATATTCTGTTAAAATCATTTGCCATCTCGCTATTCGTCCGGAGAGAGCAGGTTTCTCGAATATGTACTTGATTGGATCCATCTTCGAAATCAACAAGGTAGTATGAGTCAACATATACTGTCTTAGTCGGCGAGCAGCCCATGCTAAAGCGCAACAAGTTTTCTCGAGTAGTGAGTATCTTGTTTCACAGTCGGTAAACTTTTTGCTAAGGTATTATATTGCCTGCTCTTTTCGACCAGACTCGTCATGTTGCCCCAACACACACCCCATTGAGTTATCTAACACTGTTAAGTACATAATCAAGGGTCTTCCATCAACTGGTGGCATCAAAATTGGAGGTTCTTGGAGGTATCTCTTGATTTCATCAAAGGCTAGCTGGCACTCGTCATTCCATTCAATTACCTGATCTTTCTTCAACAACTTGAAGATTGGCTCACAGGTAGCAGTTAGCTAGGAAATAAATCTTGCAATGTAATTTAGTCGTCCCAAGAAACCTCTGACTTCCTTCTCAGTACGGGGAACATGCATTTCTTGTATATCTTTTACTTTTGCAGGATCCACTTCAATACCTTTTCCACTGACAATGAAACCCAGGAGTTTACAAGACCTAACTCCAAAAGTACACTTGTTTGGATTCATTCTCAGTTTGTATTTCTTCAACCTCTCAAACAACTTGTGCAGCTGCTCAAGGTGTTGTTCATCATTCTGGGACCTGGCTATCATATCATCCACATATACCTCTATCTCATGGTGAATCATGTCATGAAACAAAGCCACCATAGCACGCTGATATATTGCCCCAGCGTTCTTCAAACCAAATGGCATCACCTTATAACAAAAAGTGCCCCATTGTGTAACAAATGTAGTCTTCTCCATATCTTCAGGTGCCATCTTAATCTGATTATAACCAGAGAAATCATCCATGAAAGAGAATACCTTATGATGAGCAGTGTTGTCTACCAAAACATCAATATGTGGAAGTGGAAAGTCATCTTTAGGACTGGCATTGTTCAAATCCGTGTAATCCACGCACATGCGTATCTTACCATCCTTCTTAGGTACTGGTACCACGTTTGCAACCCATTGAGGATAAGAAGTCACAGCTAAGAATCCTGCATCAAATTGTTTCATCACCACTGCTTTAATCTTTTCTGACATTTCAGGACGCATGCGACGAACCTTTTGCTTCTTTGGACAACAATCTTCTTTTACCGGCAGACGGTGAACCACAATGTCAATATCCAACCCTGGCATATCTTCATAAGACCAAGCAAAGATCTCCACATAATTACGTAACATCTGGATTAGTCTGTTCTTAACACCATCTTCTAATTCAGCCCCTATCTTGACTTCTTTCCTGTTTTCCTCAGTTCCCAGATTCACAACTTCGATTGGCTCTTCATGTGGCTGTATAGCTTTCTCTTCTTGTTGTAACAACCTAGCAAGCTCTACAGGTACTTCACAATCTTCCTCCTTTCCATCTTCAGCTTGATAGATCGGATTCTCGAAATTATAATTGGCAATAGTATAACTGTTATCAACAGGATCCAGAGTGGATGAGGATCTGCATTTTAGTGATGTGGGTGTGTGTAAGAACACATAGCTGATAAAACAGAAATAATAATAAAAGAAAAAACAAGGAGCACAATATTTACGAAAATGAAATGTCCATTGACTTTATTGAATGAAGTATGCAAATGAAATGACATCCCGAAACAAGAAAACCATTGTGCCCTGGGTAAGACACAAGGCTTAAAAGGTTTTATTGTTCAAAATTACAAACTTAAAACAAAACACAGTAATAGTATTTACTCCTGACTAAAGGAGATAGGAATAATGTCTTCAGCCTTCCAATTGTTGAGCCCATCACCCATGGTAGGATAGATCCAATCATCCAGGTTGTAGTCTTTATTATGGTCACCCACAGCATTGATTTGATCTCTTATGACCCCTTGATTAGTGATACGAACAACACGAGTATGACGAATAGCCCTCTGAGATTCTGCAGTGAAACCCAAACCAAATTCGTCAGACTTGTAAGGGATGTTCGGAAGCTGACCCCAAATAGAAGAACCACCTTTTTCAACGATAGCCTTAGCATCTTTGAGGGAGGCTATTTGAGGAGGTATTCTAGTAACCACAGGAGCTTTGTGATCATGCAAATGTTTGATTTTTGCCGTAATGCTCCGTATTAGACGGAATGCTACGCTTTATGGGGAAAAATGATGTGAATGCTATGATTATGCAAAAGAAACCGATCCGGGATTCGGATCCCGCTGTTGTGGAGATCTCTGGCTGATCTGCTTTGAGGAAAATCCCAGCTGGGGAAGATCATTGGTAGATCTGTTAAGATATGTAACTCCGCTTGGGGAACTAGATCGTTTGATAGACCTATCCTGTAAGGAGAAGCCCAGCTGAGGATAATGAAACTTCCGTCACTTTGTTGTATAAGAGGCTTCAGGTATTGCTCTTCTGGGGAGAGGTTGGAACTCAATGGGGAGATAGTTCTTTTATCTTTGAGAGATCTGGCACTCTGCTTGGGGAAGAAAAGATCACTGAACGATCTTCCTAGAGATATCTGCGGGGATCCCGGCCGGGGATGCTCTTGTAGAATAAACTTATGCTGGGGACGGGGAGGCTTTGACAACTCCGCTGAGGAAAAGAATTCCAGATACTGCTTAGAGGAAGCATGTTGGGGAAGTGATGCCTGGCCTGCCCCATGTTGCGTATTTGAATACCTGCAATCCTGTTAAGACAAGGAAACACACAAGTATCCTGAGGTATCCCTTACCGGATTCCGTCACAAGAGTTAGATATTCCTGAGAGTAAATATACTTCCTGCAAGCATTTATTAAGAATGGCTCATTTGTTTTATGCAAATATTATATCATGGATATTGGACATTTTGCAAACGAAACAAAAATGCACAAAAGAGATGTTAATGAAAACTATGATTTTATTAATCTGGGTGCCTTGAATGGGCAGATACAGTCAAAGAAACAGATCCCCTGGAATGAGGAGACTGTTACAAATTGAGAAAAGTAAAAGTGCTGGCAATGTTGATGACGCTTTGGCGAGCTTCCTTTGCTATGACCCATATGACCTTGACGTTATTCTTATCTTGCTTTCTGAAGAAGGTTGATTCTGACTGATGCTTTGTCCTTTCGAGGCTTGCAGTGTTGTGAAGAATACAGAAGAATTCAGAATGCAGCTGTTCGCTTATTCCCTAATTTTGCGTGGATCGCCCTTTCGGGTTTTCGATCCACCGGGATACCCATTTTTTCCTGAGTTGTCCAATGCGGCTTTTCAACTCAGCGGGTGTACATTTCTTTTCGATTTTCCCTTATTTTTTCCCGAGTCTTTTATTCTTTTTTTTTTACTCGTCGGGATGCCCTATTTTTTCCTGGACTTACATTCTGTTTTTATGTCCAGCGGGTCATTTTATGCGAAGTATTTTTTAACTGCATCTGAATTCACAGGGGACAAGAAATCTTCACCATCCATAGTGGTGAGAATCAGTGCTCCACCAGAGAAAACCTTCTTTAATATGAATGGACCATCGTAATTCGGAGTCCACTTGCCCCTGTGGTCTGTATGAGGAGGAAGGAGTCGTTTCAGCACAAGATCTCCCACTTGGTATTCCCGAAGTTTGACTTTCTGATCGAATGCTTTCTTCATTCTTTTTTGATATAACTGCCCATGAAAAATTGCAGCTAATCTCTTTTCTTCGATCAGATTCAGTTGGTTGTACCGAGAACGGACCCATTCTGCTTCATTCAACTTTACATCCATCAGTACCCGTAAGGAGGATAATTCAACTTCAACTGGTAGGACTGCCTCCATACCATACACAAGCTGATACGGTGTTGCCCCAGTGGATGTTCTGATTGAGGTTCGATACCCATGCAAGGAAAATGGTAGCATTTCATGCCAATCTTTATATGTAACCACCATCTTCTGTACAATCTTCTTAATGTTCTTGTTAGCTGCCTCGACAGCACCATTCATCTTTGGCCTGTAAGGAGAAGAGTTGTGATGTTGGATTTTGAAGTCCCGGCATAGTTCTGCCATCATTTTGTTGTTCAAGTTGGAACCATTGTTAGTAATGATTCGCTCGGGTACTCCATATCGACAGATGATATCTCTTTTCAAGAATCTGGCTACTACTTGTCTGGTGACGTTGGCATATGAAGCTGCTTCAACCCATTTGGTGAAGTAATCAATGGCTACCAGGATGAACCTGTGGCCATTTGAAGCAGTCGGTTCGATCTTTCCAATCATGTCAATTCCCCACATGGCAAAGGGCCAAGGTGAAGACATCACGTTCAAAGGGTTCGGAGGTACATGCACTTTATTTGCGTAGATCTGACATTTGTGGTACTTTCTGGCATAGGCACAACAGTCTGCATCCATTGTGATCCAGTAGTAACCTGGCCTTAACAATTTCTTAGCCATGGCATTTCCTCCGGCATGGGTACCGAAAGATCCTTCATGCACCTCATGCATCTGCAATACTGCTACTTTCTTGTCAACACATATGAGAAGAACCATGTCAAAGTGTCTCTTGTATAATGAACCATCAGCATTAAGGAAGAAATTACCAGCCAGCCTTCTTAATGTCTTCTTATCATTGGATGATGCCCCCGGTGGGTATGTTTGATCCTCTAAGAAGCATTTGATGTCATGGAACCAAGGCTTGTCATCTTTAGCGATGTCCACAGAGAATAAGTATGTTGGTCGGTCTAGTCTGGATACTGAGATCCGAGGCACAAAATTGGCAGTCTGAACGTTGATCATGGAGGAAATGGTAGCTAAAGCATCTGCAAACTGATTTTCGTCTCGAGGGATGTACTCAAGTTTGACTGTTGTGAAGAAAGTCAATAATCTCCTTGTATAGTCACGGTATGTAATCAGATGCTCTTGGTGAGTGTACCATTTGCCGTTAGTCTGATTGATTACCTGAGCTGAATCTGCGAATACAGTTAATGTCTTGATCCTGAGGTCAATGGCTTCCTCAAGACCCATGATACATGCTTCGTATTCAGCTTCGTTGTTAGTGCAGGAAAAAGTGAGTTTTGCCGAGAAAGGTATATGAACTCCCTTAGGTGTAATGAGCACTGCACCAACTCCACGACCATTCATATTGACAGCTCCATCAAACATCATTGTCCATTCTTCTTCTGGGTCAGGCCCTTCAGTGTGAACAGGCTCTTCATGATCTTTTGCTTTTAGGAACATGATGTCTTCATCAGGGAATTCAAATCTCATTGGTTGGTAATCATCAATGGGTTGCTCAGCTAGGTAGTCAGACAGTACACTGCCCTTGATGGCCTTTTGAGATGTGTACTGAATGTCATACTTTGTCAGAATCATTTGCCATCTTACAACCCTTCCGGTAAGTGCTGGCTTCTCGAATATGTACTTGACGGGGTCCATTTTTGAGATCAATAAGGTAGTGTGAGTCAACATAAACTATCTTAGTCGGCGAGCAGCCCATGCTAAAGCACAACAAGTTTTCTCGAGCAGTGAATAACGTTGTTCACAGTCGGTAAAATTTTTGCTTAGGTAGTATATTGCATACTCTTTTCGACCAGACTCGTCATGCTGGCCCAGCACACACCCCATTGAACATTCTAATACTGTCAGGTACATTATTAGAGGTCTTCCTTCGACTGGAGGCATAAGAATTGGAGGTTCCTGTAGGTACTCCTTGATCTTGTCAAAAGCCTTCTGACAATCTTCATTCCACCTGACTGTTTGTTCCTTTCTTAAAAACTTGAACAAAGGCTGTGAGGTGAGATATGAACCTTGATATGTAGTTCAATCTACCTAAGAACCCCCGAACTTCTTTTTCAGTCCTGGGGTGCGGGCATCTCCTGAATGGCTTTGACTTTGTCAGGATCAACTTCAATTCCCTTTTCACTTACGATAAATCCCAGCAACTTACTGGAACGTACCCCGAATGTGCATTTGTTGAGGTTTAACTTCAATTGATACTTCCTCAGACGCTTGAACAACTTCAGCAGGTTTACCAGATGGTCTTCTTCTGTGAGGGACTTTGCAATCATATCATCTACGTAGCATTCAATTTCTTTGTGGATCATATCGTGGAATAACGTTAACATAGCCCGTTGATAAGTCGCACCGACATTCTTCAATCCAAATGGCATTACCTTGTAATAAAATGTACCCCAATGTGTGATGAAGGTTGTTTTCTCCATGTCTTCGGGTGACATCCTGATCTGATTATACCCGAAAAATCCATCCATGAAAGAGAACACCGAGAACTGAGCCGTGTTTTCAACCAATACATTAATGTAAGGTAATGGGAAATACTCTTTTGGGCTAGCTCTGTTCAGATCCCGGTAATCCACACACATCCGTACTTTTCCATCCTTTTTAGGTACTGGTACAATGTTAGCAACCCACGGCGGGTAACTAGTTACAGCAAGGAAACCGGTGTCCCATTGTTTTTGTACTTCTTCCTTAATCTCCATGGCCATATCCGAACGAGTACGGCGTAGCTTCTGCTTTACTGGAGGACAATCTTCTTTCAAAGGCAGCTTGTGCATAACAATACCAGTGTTAAGACCTGACATGTGTTGGTAGGACCAAGCAAAGACGTCAATGTATTCTCGAAGCATATCAATGAGCTGTTCTTTTACTGATGCCTGCAGACTGGCCCCAATCTTTACTTCTTTCAAGTCTTCTTCGGTACCAAGATTAACTGTTTCCACCTCCTCCTGATGAGGAGTGATCACTTTCTCTTCTTGCCTCAACAACCTGGCTAACTCTTCAGGTAACTCATAGTCTTCTTCAACCCCTTCATCAGCTTGATTGATCGGATTGTCGAAGTCATACAAGGTCATAGCAGTGCTGTTGTCGGTGCAATCTGGAGGATAATCTCTGCAAAGGTTGAGATTGGTTCGTTTTAGTGATCAGTTTTAATCTTGTTTAGAAAAAGTGAAAATGAAGTTATTTATTTTGAAAACATTGCCATTTTATTGTTTTGTAAAAAAGTGAAAAATGAAAAGACAGTGAGCGAAAAAGAGACTTGTTTGCAAAAGATGTCCGATATTCATTGATTAATCAATTTGCACAAAATTACAATATGTCCCTATTACAAAATGAGTCCTGACACCTTGGGCAAGATGCAGGACTTGATGCATGCTAAAAAAGATAGGAAATAATAATTACTCTGCAGGAGTAACCCTTATAATTTCCTGGGAAGACCAGTTAAGAACTTGGTTCCCCGGGATCCTTGGACGTATCCAGTTCTCCAGGTTGCGGTCTCTTTCCGCCTCGTCTTCCAGATTGTTAACATCATCTGGGGTGAGCATCCCCCCACTGATGAATTTGGGCTCCTTGGCAGCCTCTGATTGATCTTGTCGGAATGGTCTGTAACCCAAACCGAATCTATCTTCCTTCTTTTCCACTGGCAGCAGCTTACCCCAGCCTTGAGTATTACCTTCTTCAACAACCTTCCGGGCTTGCTGATAGGAGACAATTGAAGTACCCATCATGTCTTCCTGGGATGCAGCAAATACTTCAGTCGCCTCATTGACATTCAGGGCCTCGAACCCTTGGCTCATTGTCTCATGGATTTTACCATCCATCTCAATATATTTATATGTAGCCAGGTGGCTAACAAATATGTCTTCCTCACCGCAGATGGTGATAATCTGTCCTTCCCACTCGTACTTCAGTTTCTGGTGAAGGGTCGACGTTACTGCGCCTGCGGCGTGAATCCAGGGTCGACCTAACAAACAACTATAAGCAGGCTGTATGTCCATCACGTAGAAAATGGTCTTAAAGACTTGTGGACCGATTATCACTGGCAGCTCCACCTCTCCGAGAACAGATCTTTTGGAGCCATCAAAAGCCCTTACCACAAGATTACTTGGCCGGAGAGCTATCCCATCATACTCAAGCTTGACAAGAGCTTTCTTGGGTAAGACATTAAGTGAGGACCCAATGTCTACAAGAACATGAGATAGCACAACTCCTTTACACTCCAGGGTTATGTGCAAAGCTTTGTTGTGGAGACGTCCTTCTGCAGTTAAATCAGCATCTGTGAACCCTAGCCCATGGCTGGTGTTGACATTTGACACTACTGTTTCCAGCTGATTTACTATGATCTCTTCTGGCACGTAGGCAACGTGCAGAACTTTGAGTAGTGCATCCCGATGGGCTTCGGAACACAACATCAGAGATAAGATTGAGATCTTTAAAGGAGTCTGGTGGAGCTGGTCCACAACTTTATAGTCACTTCTTTTAATAATTCTCATAAACTCATCCACATCTTGATCGAAGGATGATTTATGAGTTTCTTTTGGTGCAGATTCTTCCGGTATAACACTCTTTCCTTTGGCTTTGGCAACAACCTCTACCTCAGTGTTGGTCCTAGGGACTTGTGATGCGAAGAGATGTCCGCTTCGGGTGAAGCCTCCGCCTCCCCCAACATTATCAACTTGGGGAGTGAGAATTGGAGAATCAAGAAGGACTTTCTCTCCGCTGCAGTACAGATCAGCACCATAATGCCATGGTATATCACTGTCTTTAGCATATGGAATTGGTCCGGGCACCGTGATGGTGACTGGGCTTACTGCAGCGGATGCTGGGACTGTAATAATTTGTGGATCATAGAAAATAGTAACAGGACCTCTGGTGGATGTTGGTGGAGGTGAATTGAAACTTGGTTGAAACTGTTGTTGAGGTTGTTGAAAGTTGTTGGAATTTGGGACCGTTGTCGGGTCATAATAAATTGTGACAGTGGAAACATCATTGTTGGTAGTTGCTGGAGTTGTAGTAGCCGGTGCAAATGAACTGTTGTGTGTTGAAGTGACAGATGGAATGATTGCTGAAGTTGTAGCTGAATCAGTGGGAACAATGGTGGCTGCAATTGTAGAAGAACCAATAGGAAAGATTGTCGTTGCGTTTGTAGAAGATTCGCTTGTTGTTGACAAAAGAGTTGTTGGTGTTGTAGGAGCTGTGCTTGTAATTTGCAGAATGCCCTCATTAATCAAGTCATTGATTCCTTTCCTCAAGCTTTCACACCCTTTCTCGGAAAGTTTGCATAATTCACAACAGGCCTCACAACCTGGATACACTTGACATTTTAAAAGCTGGGCTTTAACCTCTGCCAGAGGTGTCTGAATACATGCAATGTCTTCTATTAGACTCATGGGTGAGCCATCCTCTATAGCATTAATTCTTGGCCCACTGTGGCTTGGCATAGGATTTTTCATTACATTGGGAGGAGGTGCGAAGTTCAGGGCCTTTGAATCTACCAGATCCTGAACCTTCATATGCAGAGCTCTGCATTTTTCCATAGAATGACCAGGTGCGTTAGAGTGAAAAGCACACCTAGCGTTGACATCGTAGTTTCTTGGAAGGTTTTGAGGATCAGGTGGAGCCAATGTCCTTAACTCAACAAGATTGAGCTTTAGGAGTTGTGGCAGCAGTGTAGCATACGACATTGGAATAGGGTCAATCACCCTGTTGATCTGAGATGGCCACTGTTGAAACGGGCGTTGTTGTTGATTGTTGTTTTTGTTGTTATAAGATCTCTGTTGAGGAAATTGTTGTTGTTGCGGAAAGTATTGTGGTTGTTGAGTATACTGAGGAGGTGGAGCAGGGATAGTAACATCAGCAACTGTTCTGGGCAAGTATTGGGGTCTCCCTCTTCCTATGTGTACAGAGTTTGTCTCACCAGATCTACGGGGCCCAGCAAATGGTTTTCTTGTACTGCTTAAATTGGCACCGTTATCGGAGATCTTTCCCATTTTCAATAGGCTCTCTATTCTTTCCCCAGCTATCACCACATCTGCAAAGCTGGTAGAAGAAAATGCAGCCAATCTGTCAATGTAGGTTCCTTGGAGAGTATTCATGAACATGTATGCCATCTCTCTTTCAGACATGGGGGGTTGAACTGCAGCAGCAAGTTGCCTCCACCTTTGGGCATATTCCCTGAAGCTTTCACGGGAGGATTGAGACATTCCCATTAGGAGGGTCCTGTTTGGGGCCATGTCCAAGTTATACTGATACTGACGAATAAAAGCTCCAGCCAAGTCTTTCCAGTTCCTTACTGTGGCTCTAGTCAAGTGGGAATACCATTCTCGGGATGCCCCGGTCAGACTGTCCTCAAAGTAAAACATCCACAACTTCTCATCCATGGTGTATTCTTTTAATCTTCCCAAGAAAGACTGAAGGTGGGTGCGTGGGCAAGATGTGCCATTATACCTTTCAAAACACGGGGGTTTGAACTTGTGAGGAATTCTCACCCCTTCCACCAATCCCATGTCCATGAAATCAAAACCTAGGGAATTCTGGGATTCAAGATACCTCAGTTTCTCAACAATTTCATCTAACCGATGGTCGTAAACTTCGTCTCCAGCCCCAACAACTGTAAAGGGCTTGTAAGCGAGACATCTTGCTTGCTCGGTGCTCAATTCACTAACTTTTCTCGCTAAGCGAGCTTCGCGATTATGCAGAATTTTTCTGCGATTTCCAACCTTCTCCTTCTGCAATAAAACCCCTCCAAAACACATAAATCGACATCATTACATCAAAAAACATCATTAACATAAACATCCTTCACAATAACATCAACTACATCATATACATCATTATATTTATCAAAATCATCATGAAATCATCATCAAAATTAAATTCATCACAAAACCCCATTCCCTAAAACCTATACCTCCAAAACCCCCAATTCCATTCCCACATTATAATATCGAAAGGAAAATACTCCCCATACCTTAATTCACGTAAGATTTTCGATAAACACCCCGCAAATCTTTCCAACCTTCAAGCCCTGGCTTCTCTTCTTCTCTTGAACTTTTTTCCTAAAAGTGTGATCGTTCCAAATGATCGTACTCTCCAACTTTCACCTCTTTTGTCACACTTACCCCTAGGACCTCTTTATTCTTTCCCCATAAAACCCTCACTAATGCTCCATCAAAAAACCACATTGCCCTTATCCTCTACTTCCTTTTATATTATTTAATTTAATCTCAATTAATAAAATAAACCCACTAAAGTTAATATCTCTTATAATACTAATATATTAAGTCATCCTCAAAACTCCACAAAACATCAATTAACATCATAAACATCATAATACACAAGAAAACACATCAATTAAATTAAAATCGACTTTGGGTGTTACAGGTTCCACTCCTCTCAAGTGTTTTAAGTGTGGCGAAGCAGGTCACAAATATGATGCGTGCACTGCTATTGTGATAATATGATATAGGTGTGGTAAGAAAGGCCATATGAAGAATGAGTGTACGAATTCTCAACCAACTTGTTTCAATTATGGTGAAGAGGGACATATTAGTACTTCGTGCCATAATAACGCCTCATACTACTGGTAGGGTGTCTGCTTTGAGTGGTTCAGATGCTCAAAAGAAAGACAACTTGATTAGAGGTACTTGTTTTATTAATGATGTTGAGTTAGTTGCTATAATTGATACTGGAGCTACTCATTCGTTTATTTCAATTGAGTGCCCGACCAGGTTTAATTTTCCTTTGACTGTTATGAATGGTAATATGTTAATTGAAATGTCTGCTGACGGTTCAGTTATGACTAACCATGTGTGTTTGAATGTCCTCTAACTATTTATGGTCAGGATTTCTTGATGGATTTGGTGTGTTTGCCTTTGCGCCAAATGGATGTTGTATTGGGATTGAATTGGTTAGAATTTAACTTCGTGCATATCAACTGCTATGCAAAGATGGTAGAGTTTATAGAGTTTGGGGATGGTGGGGAAATGATGTTTCTATCTGCGAAGCAAGTGGATAAACTTCTAGAAGATGAAACACAGATGTTTGCTTTGTTTGTGGCGTTACAAGTGAACCGTGAACAAGTGTCTGTTGAGTTACCTGTTGTGCGATAATTTTTTGATGTGTTTCTAGATGACATTAGTGATTTACCACCGAAGCATGAAGTAGAGTTAGTTGTGGATTTATTACCAGGTACTAGTCTAGTGTCGATGGCTCCTTATCGAATGTCAACTTCAGTGTTGAGTGAGTTGAAGAAAAAACTTGAAGAACTTCTTGAGAAGAAATTAGTTCGTCCAAGTGTTTCTCCGTGGGATGCTCCTGTGTTGTTGGTTAAGAAGAAGGATGGTAGTATGAGGTTTTGTGCCGATTATCGATAATTGAATAAGGTGACAATTAAGAATAAATATCCACTTCTGAGGATTGATGATTTGATGGATCAATTGGTGGGAGCTTGTGTGTTTTAGCAAGATTGATTTAAGGTCGGGTTATCATCAGATTCGAGTTAAAGCCGATGATATTCCGAAGACAGCTTTCTGGATGAGATATGGTCACTATGAATATACTGTGGTGCCTTTTGGTGTATCTATTGCACCTGGTGTATTCATTGAGTATCTGAATCGGACTTTTCGTGAATACTTGGATAAGTTTGTAGTGGTTTTTATCGATGATATCCTAATCTATTAGAAGTAAGAAGAAGAACATGAGGGACATTTGAGGATTGTATTACAAGTGTTAAGAGAGAAAAAGCTTTATGCTAAGTTGTCGAAGTGTGAGTTCTGGTTAAAGGAAGTGAGTTTCCTAGGCCATGTGATTTCGAGTGGTGGAATTTCTATGGATCCTTTGAAAATTGAGGTTGCATTGAATTGGGATACTCCGAAGTCTTCTACGGAGATCAGAAGTTTTCTTAGTTTGGCCGGTTATTACCGAGTTTATAGAGGGTTTTTCTAAGTTGGCATTGCCTTTGACTCAGTTGACTTAGAAGGGCCAGGCTTATTTATGGGATGTTGCTTGCGAGAAGAGTTTTATTGAGTTAAAGAAGAGGTTGATGACTTCTCTAGTTTTGATTTTTCCGAATCCGAATAAATCTTTTGTGGTGTATTACGATGTTTCAAAAATGGGTATTGGTGGTGTGTTGATGCAGAATGGTCAAGTAGTTGCCTATGCTTCTAGACAGTTATGTGTTAATGAGAGGAACTATCCTACCCATGACTTAGAGTTAGCAGTTGTGGTTTTTGTGTTAAAGATTTGGAGATACTATCTGTTTGGATCGAGATTTGAGGTGTTCAGTGATCATAAGAGTTTGAAATATTTATTTGATAAAAAAGAACTAAACATGAGGTAGAGTATGTGGTTAGAGATATTGAAAGATTTTGATTTTGATTTAAGTTACCACCCTGGTAAAGCTAACGTGGTTGCAGATGATTATAGTAGAAAGACTTTGCATATGTCGACAATGATGGTGAAAGAACTCGATATGATTGAGCAATTTAGAGACATGAGTTTGTTGTGTGAAACTACATCGGAAAGTGTGAAGTTGGGTATGTTTAAATTGATGAATGATATTGTGGAAGAGATCCGTTTAGGACAACAATCAGATTTGAAGTTGGTTGATCAAATGAATTTGATTTACCAGGGTAACGAAGGAGAGTTTCGTATTGATGAAAATTGTATGATGAGGTTTCGGGATCGCATGTGTGTTCCTGATATTCCAGAGCTGAAGAGAAGTATTCTAGAGGAAGGACATCGAAGCAGGTTGAGTATTCATCCTGGTGCTACTAAAATGTATCATGATTTGCAGAAGCTGTTTTGGTGTCTGGGTATGAAGAGAGATGTCACCGAGTTTGTGTACGTGTGTTTGATTTGCCAGAAATCGAAGGTTGAACATCAAAAGCCTTTAGGTATGATGCAACCGTTGAGTATTCTGGAATGGAAATGGGATAGCATTTCTATGGACTTTGTGATAGGTTTGCCGAAGACGGTGAATGGGAATGATTCCATTTTACTTATTGTTTATCGTTTAACTAATTTGGCGCATTTCTTGCCGATGAAGATTAATCATTCCATGTTGAAGCTAGCAGAGATGTATATTGATGAGATTGTGAAGTTGCATGGGATACCATAGAGTATTATTTCAGATAGGGATCTGCGGTTTACGTCAAGATTTTGGAAGAGTTTACAAGATGCTCTAGGAACCAAGTTGAGGATGAGTTCTGCTTATCAATCTCAAACGGACGGTCAGAAGAAACGGACTTTCCAATCTTTAGAAGATTTACTGAGGGCTTGTGTGTTGGATCATGGGGGTACGTGGGATAGTCATTTGTCGTTGATTGAGTTTACATATAAAAATAGTTTTCATGTGAGCATTGGTATGGCTCCATATGAAGCATTGTATGGGAGGCGGTGTAGGACTCCATTGTGTTGGTATGAGTTAGGCGAGAGTGATGTGCTCGGACCTGAGAATGTGCAGGATACAACTGAGAAGATTAATATGATTCGAGAGAGAATGAAGTCTTCACAAAGTCGTCAGAAGAGTTACCATGATAAGAGGAGGAAAGCACTTGAATTTCAAGAGGGAGATCATGTGTTCTTGAGGGTTACTCCAGTGACAGGTGTCGGAAGAGCTTTGAAGTCCAGAAAACTCACTCCGCGTTTCATTGGACCGTATCCGATTTCGCAAAGGATCAGAGAGGTGGCATATTGGATTGCATTATCACCGTCCCTTGCAAATTTTCATGATGTGTTTCATGTGTCCCAATTGCGAAAGTATATTGCAGATCAGTCGCGTGTGATTCAGATGGATGATGTTCGAGTAAGAGATAATTTGACTATGGAGGTTTCACCACTACGAATAGATGGGAGAGAAATGAAGCGATTGAGAGGTAAGGAGATTTCCTTAGTGAAGGTATTGCGGGGTGGACAAGCTGGTGATTGTTGGACTTGGGAGCGAGAGGATCACATGAAAGAGTCGTATCCGATGTGTTTGCTTCGGGTACATTTTCGAGGACGAAAATTCTTAAGTAGGGGAGAGTTGTAACACCCCAAAGTCGATTTTAATTTAATTGATGTGTTTTCTTATGAATTTTTTATGTTTACGATGTTATTTGATGTTTTATTGAGTCTTGGGGTCGGCTTAATATATTATGAATATTATAAATATTAATTTTAGTGGGTTTAGTTTATTATTTGAGATTAACTTAAATAAAATCAGAGGAATTAGAGAATGAGGGCCTTATGGTCTTTTGGCTGAGAATTAGTGAGGTTATTTTGGAGAAGGTCTATTGAGGTCTTGGGGGAAAGATTGACTAAAAAGTCAAAAGGGGTTTTGTGAACGATCAATTAGAAACTATCACATTTTTGGAGAGAAGGAGAAAAGCTCTGAGGAAGGAAAAGTTAGGGTAAGAGGCTTGAAGTTTTGTGAGGATTAACGAAGGAATTACGGAACCTAAGGTATAGGGAGTATTTTCCTTTCAGTATTATAATGTAGGGAATAGAATTGGGGTTTTGAGGTATAAGTTTTAGGGCATGGGATTTTGTAAGGAATTGATCTTGTTGATGATTATTTTATGTGAATTGTGATGTTTTTAATGATGAGTGTGATGTTATAAATAGGAATATTGAGGTTGATGGTGTTTTTATGTTATGTTGTTGTCAAATGTGAGTTTTTACTGAATTTATCGCAGAAGGAGAAGGTTGTAAATCGCTGAAAAATTATGCGGTATTGCGAAGCTCGCTTAGCAAGCACAGTCAGTGAGTTGGGCACTGAGCGAGAAGAATGTCTCGCTTCGCGATCCCTGAGAAACTTTGAAAATTTTTTTTTTCCTGAAAACTATTTTTGGAGATGGTAGGTCCTAGATTTCTATGATGTTGTAGAGTTGTCACATGATGTGTTTTGGAGGCTATATGAGTAGAACTAGTAATTAATGATGTAGGATGAATTATTTGATTTTCTTTGAATTATGAGGTATGATTTCATGATGTAGGAGTATGATGTTAAATGAGTAAGTGATATGATGTTTCATGAATATATATATATATATATATATATATATATATATATATATATGTATATATATATATATATGATGGTATGAATTAGTATGATGAATGATTGATTAATAATGAATGCGGATGCAATTTTATGATGTTTTGAGGATGATGTATGTATATTGTGTCTTGCATTCATGGCATTGAATTATGAGGGGACTTCGGTCCATTGGTAGCTTCAATCCTATTGAGTGGATTAGAGTGATATGATGTTATGATGTGCTCCCTTAGGGGAGGGTTGATGGCCCAGTGTCCATCCATGAGGATGTTTCGGTACCACATGCATTAGTAAGAGGTTGCATTTCATTCTAAATGACATAGCATGAGTTGCATTGATTTGTGTAATGATGAGTTGTAATTGATGTTGTGTATAAATAAGTAATGGTGAATGTTATCATGATGTGATGAAAATGATGATATGCAACATTCCCATGTTTGATTCAAATTTTAAAAAATTATTCCAAGGCACAATTTATTCCTAGAAATTTTTTTACACATGATTTTTTTTTATTCCAAGGTTTAAAGGGTGGGAATCCAACATTCCCATAGAAATAAAGTTTAACTAACTACAACTCCCCACTACTACTCACATTTATTTATTTATTTTTTATAATTTCTAAATTAAATAAATATTATAAATATTCCAAGGAAATTTAGGTTTTTCCAAACACTTAGATAGGAATATTATTCCAAGTAATAATAATGATGGGAATACAATTCCAAGGAATGAAATTTTCTAACTTGAAACAAACACACCCTAAATTATGTATGCTTGTATTTTCACCAAGTGGAAATTAATGTATGCTTGTGATTAATATTAATTATAGCAAGTATATAAAATTTGATAGGGGCGCTAGCCCACATATGCTTATATGTTTCTCTATCCTTGTCGATACTAATATTGTTATTCACCAATTTTATGGTAAAAAAAAAAATTATAATAATTCACACCGTCATGATTGCATTCAACATTGCAGCATCTAAATCGATCGAAATGGTAAAAGCATTTATGCGACGGGTAGAATATGGTCATATAATTATTTCAGATTCCAATTCAAACTCAATAAACTTACTAATCTAATAGTCATGTAAAATATATTTAGTAAACATCACAACAAAATCACGAAATATATTGTCACAATAACATAATTTTAAATTGAAGTCGGCAATATAAAGGATTTTGAAGTCTTAACATCGAGATTGAAATATCAAACAATGCATTAAAAGCTAATAAGAATAATCATTTTCCACTAAACTTTCTCTGCTTGTCCCCGTGTTTACCGTAGATGGCAGCAGACTTGCCTCTTCCGCGGATTTCTGTAGCATTTGACCAATATAATAGAGCAAACTTTGTTGATTTAGTTCCAACTGTTGCAAACGATCCATCGAGTAATGTAACTGCATCTCATTCTGATTCCACTCCTCTTGCATCCTCTAACGCTTCATAAGTAGTTTTTCTTTTTCATGTCTAAGTCTTTTTATTGGAGTAGCGACAACACCAACACAAGCACCTTTGCAGAAGCCGCCGCACATTAGCTTTGAGCATTTGGCACAAAATGGCTAAAAACTGGTATGAGCATGTGGATATTCTTCATGAGATCTGGTTGATCTCTTACAAAATCATTATTTGAGAATTCCCTCTTGACCAATCTTTCTAAAGCCCTGATCAAATGGAAATCCATAAATTAGTTCAATAAATAAATTAAAAAACAAAACAATAACAAGAAAATAAGAAACTCTTTTTAGATCTCGTTGTTTTCAATCGAAGTTAACAAATCCGCATAGATAAATTTTTCTAAATCCTCATAAAATCAAAAATCTTAATATTGTTCATTCAACAATAAATTAACTTTAACGACAGTGACAAAAAAGAATTAAACAAACAACATTAACAAAAGAATCAGTCAATCAAACAAAGCAATGAAAATTATGAAGTACATTGAATTTGCTTACATGAGTGTTAAGTTGTCTGACGAAACTCGAGAAGTTATTATGGTTAAAGAATCTGGGAAACAAATCTTTTAAAATTCATATTTATTTCAAACAACGAAACTCCTATTAGTAGAACTCCATGAAACAATGACATTAGTTGAAGGATCACTGACCATCATATTAAAAAACACCCTTTAAATAGTAAAAAACATCCCTATAATTTTAAAAAATAAAAATCCATCTCGGTCTGCGCCTGTGGGTATTTTTCATGAGATCTAGTTCATCTCTTACAAAATCTTCATTTGAGAATTCCCATTGCTTTTGACCAACCTTTCTAAAGTCCTGATTAAACAAAAAACATAACACAATTTCAGAAATAAATTAAAAAATAAACAAATAATAAGAAAATAAAAAGTCTATTTGGATCTCACAATTTTCAAAAGCTCACCTAATTTTTTTACGAGTGTTAATGAAAGTAAGCAATCCTAAATAAGAGGATCAAAGTTAACAAACTCAATTAAGTCGATCGAAGTAAACAAATATACAAAGATAAAATTTTCTAAAGTCTCATCAAATCAAAAATCATAACACAGTTCATTTAACGATAAAAAAATTAATGGTAGTGATAAAAAAGAATTAAACAAACAACATTAACAAAAGAATCAATCAAGCAAACAAAGCAATGAAAATTATGAATTAAAAGAATTTGCTTACATGTGTTAAGTTGTCTGACGAAACTCGATAAATTGTAATCCTTAAAGAATCTGGGCAACAAATCTTTTGAAAATTCAGATTGATTCCAAACAGCGAAACTCTTATTGGTAGAGCTCCATGAAACAATGACATTAATTGAAGGATCACTGACCATCATATAAGTCTTAGACAGAAAAAGAGGTACATCGTTTAAACTAAGCTGACATTGCTTCATCATAGCACAATCTCAAACTAAAGAAAAACACATAAAAATGATTTCTCAAACCTCAAATCCAAAAAACACAACAAAAAAAAAAATATTCATCAAACACCCTTTAAATAGTAAAAAAATCCCTATAATTTTTTTATAAAAAAAAAAAACCAATAAAAATTAATCATTTTATTCCTTTTTTTTCATTTCAATAACTTTCATCAATAAATTCTAAAAAGGGTACTTTTTCTTTTTCAATTCCCAATTCATTCAGAATTTATGCTTACAACTCAAAAGGTTATATCTTTTGTTGTTTTATATGCTCAGGGTCAAATTGTAAATAGCATAATCAGAACAAAGAAATGGTTGCCTGTTTTGTTTTCATTTTTCAAATGTTCATAATTTTTTCTTGTCCTTATCTACCAAAATCTCAAAGTACTTTGACTACTTTTTGTACTTTATGTATCATTGAATTTACTATTTCTGGAAATAAAATAAAATAATTTCTTTTATAAATAATAAATTTTAATATAATATTTTAAACTTATCAACTTAGCGAGCAAGTCATAACAAATAGTTATTTAAATACAATGTTTAAGCAAAAAAAAATTAAAAAGTATAAATTTGTATCTATAAAAATTCAAAATTAAGCATAAATTTTTTTTAATTTAAATAATAGAAAATATTATTAATAAGTTATAATATCAAAGTAAAAAAAAGTAATATAGTATTATACAAATAGTATTTTAAAATTATTAAAATTAAATGAAGTTAATTAAAAACGTTATTTAAAAAGTTAGTCAAGCATGAAAATAAACCGAAACAACTCATCGATATAGCTGTCAAATTAGGAGGTCGGGCCTAAATTTAAAAGGGCTGAAAATATAGAGGTATAAAATTTTAAAGTTAAATGAGCCATAAAATAAATAGGCTCCCTAAACTAAAGGACCCTAAAACTCAAGAAGGGCCTCAAGGCCCGAACATTTTCAAAAAGTTGGTTTTAACTTTTTTTTTATTTATGAAAAAAAAAATTTTTTTTGTTAAATTACAGTTTTGGTCCCCCTGTATTATCAAACTCACAGTTTTAGTCCCCATATTTTCTTTTTAAACTATTTTGGTCCTCCATCCCAATTTTGATCCACTATTCATGTACTGTTCATGCAATGTTCATGTACCGATCATCCAATGTTCATGAATAGTACATGAATAATAAGTGGTTTTTTTGGGAATTTTGTAATCTTTGGGATTGAGATACCCTTTATCTCCTTCAATTGATTTCTGGCTTATAAAAAAAAGCGTTTTTTGGACTAAAATTGGGATGAGGGATCAAAATTGTTTAAAAAGAAAATAGGGAGACTAAAACCGTGAGTTTAACAAAACAGGGGGACCAAAATTCTAATTTAGGCTTTTTTATATAAAAATTCATTTTTTTAATTTTGAAAAAAAAAAGCTTATTTTTTGTCGAGAAAAATCAATTTTTTCTTTTTGTATTTGGAAAAAAAATCGACTATTTTTAACCTTCGAAAAAACCAAATTTTTTATTTTCAGACAAAATCGATTTTTTTATTTTAGATTTTTATTTTTATTTTTTAAAATGAAATTTTTCGAATAAAATGGGCATTTTTTTAATAGAAAATATCGATTTTTTATTTGTCGAAAAATGGATTTTTTCTAGAACAAATCAATTTTTTTTACTGAAATATTATGTGTCCTAAATTCAACTTTGTGCAAACCACTTTCATGGACTAGTTTGTCAAAATAATTTAAAACTCCAACGATGATCTATGTTGGCCCTCCAGAAGTAGAAGCTCATTGTCCACCATATGGCATATATAGTAACATAATCAATATCATTTGACAAAAAGAAGAGAAAACATATATCTTTATTGTAGAACTAAGTTAATATTTAGCTTCCATTATTCAGATTTGGGGAATATTTTTCAAAAATGTTTGAGGCATAGAAAATTATAGAAGGTAATTATAGAAGTAACCTATGAATATAATTTCATTAATGTTTGCGGATGTTGTAGCTCCTTGAAGAGAATGAGGATTTCTCAATAATTGGGAGAGGTAATGTTGACTTAGTGTTGCTTTAGGAAACAAAGATTAAGGAGATGAATGAGAAGGTCGTTCATAGCCTTTGGAATTCTAAAGATGTTGAGTGGTCGGTTCTTAATTTAGAAGGGAGATCAAAAGGCATTCTGACTTTGTGGAATAACAAATCCTTGACTGCGTGTGCGAGTTTCCTTGGCATAGGCTTTCTTGGTATTCAGTTCTTGTGGAAATCTTATGGAAGACTCTGGTGTGATTTGATTGAGGTGAATAGGAGATTCCTAGAGGGAGGATGGATAATCAGAGGTGACTTTAATGCTATGAAAAAAGAAGTGGAAAGAAGAGGTGTTAGTGGATCTAGTAGTGCTGAGATGAGGGATTTCAGATTCCTTATTGAAGACATGTGCTTGGTGGACCTTTCTGTCATCGGAAACTAGTTTACCTGGTTTAACTCTAATGGTAAGATCAGAAGTAGATTGGATAGATTCTTACTAAATGATGAAGTTATTTAATCTCTTTCTTTGAAGAGTCAAGTTGTGGGGGACATAGACATTTCAAATCATCGGCCATTATGGTTGAAATCAAACTTCGCAAACTGGGGACTTAAACCGATTAGGACCTTAAACTGTTGGTTTGACAACAAGGATTTTATCCCTTTCGTCAAGAAATCTTGGGAGTCTTATAAGTTCAATGGGTCTTGTTGCAACATATTGCATGATAAATTTCAAGTGCTTAAGGTGGATATGAGATTCTTGAATACTAGGATGTTCGAGTTGATTGATACGAAGGTAGAAGATTGTGTTGGTCTGCTGAATATTTTGGAAATGAATACAATTTTGACTAGATATCAGGAGTAAAAGTGTATGAGAAACAGGTTGGCTGCTCAAGAAGAAATTTGGAAGAACCTAAGATTGAAAGAAAGATTGATAGTGCAGAAATCTCGCAAGAAATGACTTCATGATGGCGACTTAAACACGAAGTATTTCCATGGCAGTCTGAAAGAGAAGTACAGGTCCAACTCCATTTCAGCATTAAATGTGGAAAGCTCTCTTGTGGATATTCCTGAAGAAATTAAATTTGAAGCTAAGAAGTATTTTGAAGGAAAATTTAGCCATTGGAGCAATTCTCTTGTAGGTCTGACTGTTTGGCTTCTTTGGAGGAAGCAGATTTGATCATGTTAGAATCATACTTCAATGCGGAAGAGGTTAAAACTGCAGTCTTCAGTTGCGATGGAAATAAATGCCCAGGGGTCGACGGATTCAACTTCAAATTTATCAAGTCCTGCTGGGTAATTATTGGTGATGACTTCAAAAATAGCATTTTGGAATTTTTTGAAACAGGTATTCTTCCAAAAATGTTTGCTTCTTCTTTTATTTCACTAGTTCAGAAAGTGGATAGTCCCCATGGTTTTGAAGACTTTAGACCCATAAGCTTGGTGAGTTGTGTCCACAAAACTATTTAAGAGGATTATGCCAAAAGATTTAAGAGGAGTTGTCTTTTATTCAAAGACGATTTTTCAAAGGCCTTTGATTGCGCCGATTGGTTTTATTTAGAATCTATGTTAACCAAGATGGGATTTGGGAGGAATTGGTTAAAATGGATTAGAGGCTCGGTTTTCAACTTTTACTTGTCGGTCTTAATCAATAGTAGTCCTTCAAAAGATTTTAAGATGTATAGGGGTTTGAAACAAGGCGACCCGCTGTCTCCTTTTCTGTTTGCAATAGTTGCGGAGGGATAGGCGAGTTTGGTCAAGAAAGCTATTGAGATTAATTTGTTGGTTGAGTTCAAAATTCAGAATTACCCTACTGCTAGTATACTCCAATTTGTAGATGATACTCTGATAATTGGAGATGGGTCATCATCTAACATTTAGAATTTCAAGGCAATTCTTCAGGCTTTCGAATTGATGTCGGGTTTGAGGATTACTTTCTCCAAAAGTTATTTATTTGGCATCAGTGTCCAGACTTCTTTCGTTGATGCAGCAGAACAATACCTTAATTGCAAATTTGGGACTTTTCCTTTCTCATTCCTTAGGTTAAGAGTTGAGGGAAATCATCGAAAGGAGAATTTTTGGAAACTGGTGGTTTCTTACATTATGAATAGACTATATAGGTGTAAATGCAAAAATATTTCTATTGGTGGAAGAGTGTCTCTCATTAACTCGGTCCTCACTAATTTTCCTATTCATCACTTGGCATTCTTTAAGGCTCCAAAGAAAGTGGTCAAGGAAATCATTTTGATTCAACGACGCTTCCTTCGGGTGGAGTCTTCATCCAAAGATTTTATCTCTTGGATAAGTTGGAGAAAAATTTGTAAATCGAAGGAGTGTGGAGGACTTGGTGTCGCTCCCGAGATTTTTATCCTAGTACAAACGCGAAAGTGGCGCGGAAAAGGTAGAGTCGCCAGCCAGGCATTTTTATCCCGAAGGAAAGGGAAAGGTAATGCTGCACAAACCCGAGGAAGAAGGAAAGGACAAGGTCCTGCGAACCAAAGATCTGGGTTCGGGAGTCGGTTACGACATGGGAAGGTATTAGCACCCCAGATCATTCGTCGTACCCGACGGGATCCACGCTTGCTTGTTTATTTCAAAGGGTGAGAAATAAGATGCTGCCGAATAAAATTGTTGACTGGAATGAGAATGGAAATGAGAAAGGAACTGGAACAAAGAAAGGATGGGGTAAATGTAGGGAAAATAAAGAATGTGCTCGAACGGGCCCTACCCCGCTGCCTACGTACCTCATCGGGAAAATGAGGATCAGAGTCGACGTAGTTCGCCTAACTAAGGCGGGAACCTTTTGTTTGTGTTTTTTATGGCTGGAACTGTGTATGCCTATGCTCAGATGTTGCAGGCTCGTCTGATACGAGTGCGTTTACCGTCTTGCAAATGAGACAAGTCGTCGCAGGTTCGCACTGAGAATGAATGAGATGCGAAAAGAAGTTCCCGCAGGAAAGTCGCTTATTGTTTGTTTTTGCCTTTTAAGAGTTTTGCATGAATTTGGCCCAAGGAAGTGAATTCAAACTCTTTTCCATGGAATGTGTACTTGCTACTACATTCCAAGATGGAATAATAGAACAAGCACACCAAGCAAGGACAATTTATCCGAGACTTGTTTCCAAGGATTAGGGTTTAAGTTCACTAGCTTGTTGAACTTTATTACATGTTTTTGTAGCTTTTGTGAAGAAGTGTCTTTTAGATTTTCTTTATGAAACAACCCCTTGACGAGACTTGTACATCATGCTAGACAAGCCTACACCACTCCAAGATGGAATGAATGCAAGTGCACCATGGAATAAGGCTATACACAAGGGATCCTCTCATGCATTTATTAAGTCTTTTTGGATTTTGTTTGAAGATGAGAAAGAAGACTCAAATCGGAAAAGGATAAAAATTAAGGGGGACTAAGACACAACCCTAAGTTATTTATTAAAATGGTGGTCCTATGGTTAGTGAGGTTTTCCTAATCCTAAAGAGCAAAAGGAAAAGAAAAAGGATGCAACTTACTTCCTAAGGAAGATAAGTTGGTCCTAACAAAGGGGAACCCTACCAATCACAAGTATGGAAGGAAAATTGAATTAAATGCATAAAGAAATGCATAAAAAATAAAAGGATAAGGTGTAACGAAACATACCTTTCCCTCTCTACAAAACAAAGATTAGTGTGCATTTTTATTTAAAATAATAAGGCAAACACACAACAATTAAATCTTAATGACTCTAGGATTCTATCTAAACTCTATTTTAATTCTAAAGAACTAAAAAAATGCTAAAACAAAGATTCAGCACCTACTGCAGCCCCTAATACACAAACAACTACCAAAACAATGCATAACACAAATCAACCTTTTACAGCAGCATGCAGCATGAAAAGTTAGGTGTAAAAAGTCAAATACAGCATGCAAGCATAACAAACAGCATGTATTCTACAACACCTATATGCAAAGTCAGCTATGAAATGTAAAATACAAATTTGATTATTTTCATTTTTTAATGCACGAACTCAATGAAAATGTACTAAATTCATCATGAACATGCATTTGAACATAGATCACCATACATAATTGAAAGAACATGAGCATTTTTGAGAGAATTATGCAAGAATGCGCCACATGATTGATTGTGCAACAAGTATGCAAAATATGGCACATGAACATGGCATATGAACATAATGAGCATTGATCATGAATATGTAATATGATAGATCAACAAGAATTCCAAGCTCAATGCAAAATTCAGAATTGAATTGATGTGAATGATATGATCAAACATGTAACCAAATGCAACCAAATGCACATACATACATGATTATGTGAAATGCAACATATCTTGATACAATGAAATGCAAAATGACTTAATGCAATGCGAAAGATGTAAAAACAGAATGCAACATGATTATTCACATTCCAAATGATGCATAAACATAGCAACAAAATGCAAGAAATCACATTATACACAAAGGAACACATAAACGCATAACATGCAATATGAACGGAAACGCGTCGAAACGACTCGAAATAGGGGAATGAGATGTCGAAACCAACCTAGAAAATTCCCTAAAATCAATACTTAAACATGTATGAACATTAGAGGCACTAGAAATCAAGACTAAGCTATCAAATAAGCAAAGACTCCAAAATCTAACAGCGTTAACCAAATGGTTAACCGGTTAACAAACCTAAAACAACACTGACTTGTGGCTAAAACGCACACGTTAACCGGTTAACCAAATGGTTAACCGGTTAACACTGATCAGAATGTGAAAAAATGTTTAGAAATAAGTGCTTTTGGCCACAAACTCACTTCTAATGATCTCTTACACACCTAGGAACATGTTAACACTAATTTCTACATAATTGGGGCTTATTTACACATGCTAGAACCTATAATTATCTACACCTTAACTTCTAATCTGTTATAAATCATAAATCGCAAGCAACACATAACAAAAACGTAATCAATCGCAAGCAAAACAAAAAGCAATTAAAGAATGCCGAAATGGTGAGATGAAGAGAATAACTTAAAGGAGAAGTGATTTAGATCACCAACCTACGAAGCGGAGAAGTGCTTCAGTGGATGTTGCAAGAATCGGAGCTTGATCGAAGAGAAAACCAAGAAAATCGCGAATCCGCAAAATAAATGCGTTCTTGATGCTTGAACCTTCGTGCACTTCTGATAAGTCAAAATCCTCACAAAAATTAGTAGCTTCTTCTTCTACAATCCACAAATCAATGGAGGTTGGAGGCTAAGCTTCAAGATCTTCAAGTTTCAATGTGAAACTTGAAGAGCTTCTTCAAAAAAAGCTTTAGTGAAAAAGGAAAATGGAGGAAAAGTGGGAGAGAAAAAGTGATTGTGAGAGAGTGAAAATTTTGTAAAACTTTGGGAACCCTTGGCATCAAAGTGATTAATGATTATATAGGGGCTAGACTTGGAGCTAGGTTTGGGAATGGAGCTAGGTTTAGGAATGGAGTTAGGTTAGTAGTTAGTTAGGATTAGGGTTGGAGAAGGAATATTCAAATATTCCTTGGAATACTCTAGAAGGTTGTGGAACATGGTAGAAGAATCAAAGGGAAATGCAGTGGAATTGAAGTGGAAAAACAAGAGGGAAAGAATGAAAGGAAATGTGGAAAGAAAGTGGAAGGAAAAGTGGAGGGAAAAGTGAAATTAACCACTTTTCAAATGATTTTTTCTTTGATTTTTATGATTCCTCCATCATTTCTTGACCAAATTTGAACCATAGGATCATTGTAACCCTAATTTCATGATCTCGATCTTAAAAGTCAGGAGTCGACCCCTTTTTTACCTAGCTCGGTTGCCTTTTCCCCGATTCCCCGATTTTCAGTCATCTAGCCAGCCGAACCTCTTCCAAAATGAATTTGTTGATGAAATTTGAACCCTAGGCCTTTGATGTCATATATAATACAAAGGAATCCTCTTTGAATCATAACCTCATGCAGAAGCCTAGTAGAAGTGAAACCCTAATTTGGCCCTTTTCATCAGGAAATGTTGCACTGCTTGCCTCCTTTGATCAAATCAAATCTTCCCATGGCTTGTGGCTTCAAATGAAGACTTGTGGGATGTTATGACCCTTCGCACAAGGTTAAGAAGCTTTGTGGCCCTTAGATTTCCTTTGTAATGCCTTCATTTGCTCCAGCCTTTGACCACATACCTATGCCTCAGCTATGCTATACATGATGCAATGTTTTTTTTGTTATTTTATGAATTTATATATACAAAATGCTATGCAAAATGTTGAGGAAATGAGAGGGCAAAATTTGAGGTATTACACTTGGGATAAAACATGTGGGTCAATTTAATCGTGCTCTTCTAGCCAAGTGGTTGTGGAAGTTTTCCCAGAAAGGAACTGGAATTTGGAGAGCGGCGCTTGAAGCTAGATATGGAAATTTGAGCTTGAAAATCCAAAACTTTTTGGATAAAGGGAGCTTGAAGAATGATTCTGCTTGGATGAAAGATTTGTTTTCCACCTTTTTATCAGAGGATCACGAGAACTTCCTTAACATCTTGATTAATAGATTGGGTGACGGTGCAAGAGTGGATTTTTGGCATTCGATTTTGGTAGGAGATGTTGCTTTAAAGTTTGTTTTTCCTGATTTATACCAGGTCTGCAATAACAGGTTTGCTGTTGTTGCCAAATACGGAAGGAGGGAACTAGGGTCGTGGCTGTGGAATCTGGAATCTGCATTCGTTTTGGAGTACAATAGTCTGGCCGCGGTTGCTGAAAATGTTATTCTATTTTGAACTAGATTGTTTCCTAAGGGTTAAAGCACGATATGTGGGATTGGTCGATTGAAGAGTCCAAATTCTTTACAATTAAATCCTATTATGCCTTCCTTGATGTAAACACCCCAAATTTGCCCTCACCCATTCACACCATGGCTTGTGATCATCTCATATGCATAAACACCCTCATATCACCCCATATCTCATTTTTGATTCACTGCATAGATTCTAAGTCATCTGCATCTAGGGTTTGTGGTCTGAGCAATCCCAGAGCTTCTTGAGCCATTCCAAAAGTCAACAATCACTTCAAAGGGGTCTACATGTGTTCAAGTATCATATTACATCCTCTCAAAGTCAAGAATGCAAAAGAATCACAAGAACTGGGATTGGAATGGATGCAGAGCCAAGTTTGACTGCACAGTTGACCTAAAATTAGGGTTTTGGTTTCAGAGGCCATAACTCCAATTTTTTTGGTCATTCTTGTTTCCATTGCTCTCTATATGGTATAGGGAGTATGCATATCAATTTTCATGAAGAAACTCCATGGGGAAGTCATCTGATCAAGGGTTGACTTTTCAGACAAGTCAGTGTAAAATCAGGGCATCTGAGGCCCCCAATGACCCAACCAAGGGGTGATCTTCATCATTTTGAGTGTATATGGTCTTTATTTGATCATGGAAGAAGATTGAAGTTCACAAAAATCAAGAATTTGAAGTTTTTGCAAAGTTGACTTTTTGGGCATAGTTGACTTTTCAAGGATATGTCATTTTAGGTCATTTTTCAAGCCTTGATTTTTGATCCAAGAAAGCTTCAAATGAAAAAACCTTGGTCATGTAAGTTGTAGATCACATTTTTCCCTTTTCAAAAAGTACAAGAACATGATCTAGTTCTTCTTGGATCAAAAGTTATGGTTTGACAAAGTGGGCCAAAATCACTTATTTTCAAGAAATGCCTCAAATGAGAAATTTGCAAAATCATGAACCAAGGCTGTTTGTAACTTCTAGTTGACATCAAACCAATGCACAAACATCATATATGTCTTAAAAATCAGAATTGGACCAAAAGATCACATGTTCATGGTTGGTGTAACAAGGCATTTTCATGAAGTTTCCAAAGGTGACCAACTTGCAAAACTCATGATCACTCCTCCTACCACTTGCAACATTGGATGCTGAACCATGCTAGCATCTCACCTCACCATGTTGCGCCAGCCCTAGCCCTTGTACCAAGCCTAGCACCAAGCCATACCTTTCCTTACAAAAAGTTGACTTTTGGCAAAAGCAAACATCCCAATCACAGCAGGCCAGGTCACATCATCTGGCCAATTGGGATTGTTTATACTTTCCATTTGCTAGCCAAACATAACAAGAGGCCAAGCTAAAACAGATCACAAGACACCATACACAAACACACCTCATTTTTGCAAAACTCTTCGAATCTGTCTCCACAGGCCTCAAACACTAAAACCAATTCCACAAACCAACTCACCTTGCTTCATTGAGTAGAAACCAGCAAGGTTCAAGCCTGAAACCAGCATGAACTGAGCTTCACCATTTCTCATCCTCAAAACCAGAACTCTTCGAATCCCTTTATCCAACCATCAAACACACCATTTTTCTTCACCAACAAGTCAAGCACATCAAAAGGAGTCAAAACCACCCTTCACATTGATCTGAAGTTGCCTATACACAGAGCTCATTTTCTGCTATATCAGATTGGAACCTCTCAAAATAGCTTGCTTAAGCTCATTCCAAGCCTGCCATTAGCATCAGGAGGATCAATGGAGTAAGTTGGCACCAAGAAGCAGTCCAGAAAGCCCAGAAATTGAAGCTTCCATCTCAGGTATGAACATGAACATTTTCTTTCAAAGCTTGCATTTTAAGTTATAATCTGTTTGCTTATGCTTTGCTGGTCATGGGGATGCTTTCAGAATCAAAAATAAGTGAGAAATGGGTTTGTATGATCCTTCTGAAATTTTGCCCGTGGATTTTGTTTCTTTCGATTCGTTTGGTTCATGGTGTTTAAATGATGTTTGAGCATAGATTCGTGTCCTAAGATGTTAGAGGATCACTTAGGTGTGTTTAATTTGTGGAATAGATGCCTGAATCATGTTTTAGGGTTTTTGGGGTCGCCGGGGAAGATGACCGGAGCTTCTCTCCGGTCACCTGAATGTGGTTAGCCCTAATCTCAGGTCATTAAGTGCGTTTGAATGCTGGGCGTTGGATTGGTTGACTCCATTGACCTCCCGCGCGCATGAAGGGCCCAGATCATTTTGCTTAGCCCTAATCCACTTTCATTAATTAATTAAATCATAATTAGGTTAATTAACTCAGATGCAACCCCAGCCGTCCATATGCGCGCGGGTCAACACTTTTGAACCCAGAAGCAATCCTAGCCTCTCCTTCTGATTACTTCTCCATTTATTTATTTATTTTCATTTCTTTTTCATTAAATTTGCATAATTAATTTAAAATAGCAAAAATGTCTTAAAAATTATGAAACTTTTTCTCAAAAGTTTTGTTAATTTTTAAGACACAAAAATATTTTTATTTTTATTTTTAGCATTAAAAAAGTATTTTTAAATATTTAAAAGATTATTTTTAATTGATTAATGAAAATTAATTTATTAAAAATACTTTTAGGTATTTAAAAATCACCAAAAAATTCATGAAATGTTCTAAGACATTTAGAAACATTGTCCAACCTTCAAACTAAATTTCTTTTTGATCTTGATGCATTTTAAGAATTTTTCATTGAATTAAAATCATTTTTATGCATTAATTTGATCCATAGTTCAAAAAATCATTTCTGCCTATTCATGAGGAGTTGGACATTGATTCTTCTTGCATTGCATTGTGTTTAGCATGTAGTTTTTGAGATAAAAAGGCCATGATTTGATCTTTCATTTTCAAATTGTTTGACATTTCTTTTGTTTAGGAACCCTAAAAACCCTAAAAACTTGCAAAAATCATAACTTGGGATTGGTTGAGAGTTGAGACCTCTCCTTTGGGAATTGGTTTAGTATGGGATTAGGGGTCCTTTGTGTGGCATTTTCATTTTTTTTGTAATGTTGTTTGATTCTGATTTTGGGTTGTGTTTGATGTTTGATTCATAAACCCTAATTTGGGCTTCCATATGCATCCATCTTGCATTCTCTTGCCTAATATGACTTGCCATGACATTTCAAGCATCCATGTGATTCATTTGACATCATAAGACATATAGAAAGCATGTTTGATCATTGCATCTTGCATTTGTCATGTTGTATGCCATGTGCACTTCATGACCTTTCAGGTGTTTTCATGGTTCCTAATTTGCTCCATTTGCATTCATGAACTTGTATGATCATTTCCATGTGCTGCCTCATGTTTGTAGCATCTCATAGCATCATTAGCATCATGTATATGCTTCTGGTTTTGTTTCTCATCATGTCATCTCATCCCATCTTGCATTGCATTGCATTCCTTTTCTAACCTTTCAGGTGGTAAGTGACTTTGAGAAGTGAATTTGCCTTCACTTCTCATAACTTTTCTTCTCATCTCTCTCTTGCATCCATGCTGCATTTTTATATGTGTTTGAGTTTGAGCTTGCTCATTCTTCCTATTCCCACTTTCTTTCTTCAAGTGACTTGACTTCTTGAATGAAGCAAGTCACTTTGCTTCTCTTAATCCTTTCATCTGCTTCCTGGTGGTTCCATTGAAGATCTTCTCTTGAAAACCTCACAAACCTTAGGAACAACCAAGCATGACAATGATTAGGGTTTTGATTAGTCTCCCCTCTTAGTTTTACCTTTGTGTCTCTTTTGAGTCTTCTCTTCTCATCTCATAATCAGGGACTAAACCCTAAAGGCTTTAAGGTTTTGTGATCAAGCTTATGCCTGCATCCTTCTCTTAGGATGGAGTGTATAACCTTAATCCTAAGTGTTAAACCCTTAATGTGTTTAACTCCCTTAATCAATCCATCTAATAATCATCAAGACATCACTTGTAACTTGGGCCTTGCATTACGGTTCTAATTCTTCCTTAAATGGTTAAGAAGGACTAACCCTAGTGTTAATGGACAAGTCCCCCTCAAGTTGTCTTACAAACCCTAAAAAACACTTCATCATCATATCATTAAATAAAATCCACTTAATCAAAGGCTTGTTTTGTCATGAGTTTAATCCCTAATCATGGATTAAGTTGAGGAGCTTTCCTCAGCTTAAACATTCTCATCTATTATCCTTCTATTAGGATGGTGTAATGAGTCTGTTTAATCCCTGATTATGGCTTAATCTCATTACTCAACACTAAACAAAAACACCAAAAACATTTACATAATCACAAGTAAGATAATGATCTTAATTCTACACCAAAGGTGGTTAAGTGTGAGAATCTGACTTCACACTTAAGGTATTCTCATTACCCCTAAACAGAGGGAAGATGTGATGAGTTTAATAAATCCATTGGTTTAGACTTAAGCTCATTAACTTATGACAAAATCCAAAAGTAATAAAAGACTGAAAACACAAAAAACAAACAATAATCGTCTCCTTCGGGATTCTTTTCTCATCTCATTCACTCACAAACGAGAACTTGCTTCTTCCGTCTAATGCAAGACAGTTTGCACCTGAGCCAGACAGGTCATACACTTGAGCATAGACAAGTAAGCAGTTCACAAGTCAATTCACCTTTCAGTCTCTTTGGGTCGAACTACGGTGTTCTGACTTCCTCATTGCACGAGAGGATACGTAGGCATAACTTAACAGTTATCGAACAAAAGTCTCTGTATATTCCCCCTCTTTCTAGCTTCATTCTTTTAGCCTCATGATCTTGAGCATTTCACTCCTGTTCTTACACTGACACTTCACTTATATACTTCACTTTTCTTTTACACTGACACCTGTACATTCTTTTCCAGCTATTTTATACACAGATTGCACTGACACTACCCCTTTAAAACACAAATCTTTCAAGCGTGGATCCCGTCGAGTACGGCGGACAATCTGGGTGCTAATACCTTCCCAGGTTGTAACCAACCCCCTTTCTCAGTCTCTCTGGCTCGCAAACCGTCTTATCCATCTTTTTCTAGGCCTATGCAGCATTGCCTTTCCTCCGGGATAAAAATGCCTAGCTGGCGACTCTATTCATCTCCAGTGAGTTCACGGCTGTGTGTTCTCATTGTTCCTCTCGCCGACCGTTCGCGTCTGTACCTTTATTTGGGCCAGTCCCATCTATCGGGAGCGACAGCTTGGCGACTCTGCTGGGGACCCTAATACTGCAACCAGGGCTTCTGGTTCTTTTTGTGGGTTCCTCCTAGCGCTTGTTTGATTTGTGTTTACTGGGGTGTTATGTGCTTATTTGTGTTTGTGTATTTGTATTGTACAGTTTTGTTTATTGCTTTCTTTATAGCTTTATGCATATATTATCATATTGTCATACAGTGTTGCTGGCTGGATCTGGTTTTACCTTGGTGGGTGGGGTTCTATTGAGAGTTAAGGTCCTATACCTGGGACCTGAGTGACACCTAGGCTAGAGTGAATCATATTCTTTCCCATTCCATCTCGGTCTGGTGCGGGAATATGAAACACGGTTCAGATATGGGTTTCTTCTTGAGAACTCTGTGTTGCAGATTTCCTGCAATACTAGGGCTATCTGGGAAGCCTGCTAAGTCTGGATGACCTTTTAGTATTGACCTTCGGAAACTGAGGTGAATTAGAGGAGGAACTTTTATGGTTATTGTAAACACTGTACCTCCGGGTTGGAAGTGTTTACACTTCTCATAACTGATCCAAATCTGAGGATCCTTGTTTTAGAACACCACCTGTGAGGGGGTTGGGCTGTTTACAGGTTTGCAGGTACCTTGACCTCAGAACACCCTATTATTTTGACTTGATTAAGAATACTCCATGTTGGAATAGTTCTTGTGATTCTAAAACCCTGGACATGTGGCTCTTTATTTGAGTCCCCTACCTTGGTTACTGGATTTATAGACCTCCATCTGGTATTCTTGAATATGTCTTGGACTTATATCAGAGCTCTTGATCAGATCCAGCTCAGTCACAGACCCTTGCATATCATTTGCATACATAAACATTGCATCATATTGACATTTGCTTATTTGTGTTTCAGGGTATCCACTGTCATCTTTGGTTTTGGTTTTGACCCCATCTTTAGCATTGGCCCATCTTCACCAGCATCTGCTTCAGTTATCACCTGCACCAGCCAATCAGTGGCCAGTTCTTCAGTATCATCATCAACACCTGTCTCTACTCATCTTCAGCATCATGGCTCCTAAAAAGAGCAACATCACCTATCACTTTTTCCAGCCAGAGCTATCTGACATCAGGAGGATTCAGACCCTGATCACTCCAGATCACATACCATTGTTCAGGGAACATTATGGAGATATACTTGATATGGTTATGGATCTGGACCCTTCACAGAGAAGCCTGATCCACACTTGCATTCAGTTCTATGATCCCCCACTTAGATGCTTCACTTTTCAGGACTTTCAGTTGGGCCCTCTATTGGAAGAATACTCATCATTGATTGGTATACCTATCAGAGGTGGAATCCCTTTCAACCCTGAGATGGTCTTTCCTGGTAATGGAGAAGTAGCAAAGGCTTTGCATCTGGAACCTGTTCTGATTGAGCAGCATATGACTTCCAAAGCTGGAATCCCTGGTTTTCATCTGGATTTCTTGATCTCTCAAGCTACCCTGAAAGCCTCTTTAGGAGAGTGGAAAGCTGTCTGTGCTTTATTGGCCTTGAGTATATATGGAATTGTGTTGTTTGCAGATGAGCCTCGATTCATTAGCAAGAATGCAATCCATCTTTTCATCTTGAAGAACCCAGTGCCCACTTTATTGGGGGACCTCTACTACTCAGTGCATCAGAGGAATGAAAAGCAGAGGGGAAGATTAGTGAGGTGTTGTGCTTCATTGTTCCATACTTGGCTTCTCAGGCATCTACCCAAGACAGATGCATTTTTGAACCCTCATCAGCAGAAAAACTGGGCTAAGAGACTCACTGCTCTAACTTCAGCCGATATCAGATGGTGCACCCAAAGCACCAAGGGCAGGGATATCATCACCAGCTGTGGGCATTTTCCCAATGTGCCCTTAATAGGAGTTAAGGGAAGTATTAATTACAACCCTCTGCTGTTCAGAAGGCAGCTGGGCTATGCACTGGTCCACACTCCTAAGGCACAGGACTTGGTTGAAACTCTTTATTGCGAGAACAAAATTAATCTGGCTATTGTTAGGCAGGCAGCCTGGGCCTGGGATAATGTTCAAACCAAGGGGGTAACCATTCTGGGGAAGTGCAACAATGTGGCATCAGCACAATATTATGAGTGGTCCTATGCCAGGGCTCAATTCTCTGGGATGCCCTTTACTATAGAAGACATGCCTGAGTCATCTTCAGCACCACCCCCTGCCACTATCAGTTTGGAGGAGTTTGAGAGCTTGAAGGAAAGAAATGAGAAGTTAACCCAGGCTTTGCAGAAGACTCTCCGGGAGAGGAGTGAGGGTAGGATGGAGATTGAGAGGCTAAAGAAGTTAAGAGTGGAGCATCTGGTTAAGATTGAGAAGTCTGGGGATTATATCAAGAAGTCCAAAGCTGGAGAACAAATTCTGAAAAGTGCTTGCAAAGAAGCCCAGTTCCAGAGAGCAAGGACAGACTTGTATCTGAAAGAGAGCCAGGCCCGGTGGGTCAGGATCACTGAGACTCGTACTCTGGAGGACAAGAGAGTTCAAGACAAGATGGAGCAACTAGAAGCTAGTACAAAAGAACAGCAAGAAGCCCTGGCAGCAGCCCAGAGGGAGATATCAGAGCTGAAGATCAAAGCAGGAGTGAAGAGGTCAAAGGACCAAAGTCAACACAAGAAGCTAACAGCAGCTGTTACGACCCGGAATCTCCTCATCAGGAATCTCGCGGAGCGTCCGGCTGATCCTGTGACCGAAGCACTTCTCAAGGAAGTTCGTGAGGATGAGTTTGGTCTTGGTGTTTGACCATTTGTTTGTTGTTGCTTTCATTCCGTGTATTTTTCATTTTTCTTTGTAATGTATTTTGACCCCTCAGAGGGCTTGTATTTGTAAACAAACTATGTACCATTTTGCTTTTTGTAATATATGTATTAGTTTGTTCCATCCGAGTTTCACTTCAAAAGCAACATCAACAGCATCTTCAAGGGTCTGGAAGGGTCAAAACTGAATGCCAAACCAGGATACCTTGAGAACAAATAAGCATAACTGCATTGCATGCTAACACTTTTGTTTGTTTTGCAGGTTTTTGTTTTATTGCCACTAACTCTGTTGTGATGTTCAGGAACTATTGCTCGGCGCCGAGTATTTCCCCTCAACCGTCCGCACCGTTATCCAACCCGTAACAACCTTCCGGGCATTCAAATGGATCAGATGCAGCAGGACCTTACTGAGGTCAGAAATCAAATGGCAAATGAAAGGCTAGAGATGAGGAATCAAATGACTCAGTTTATGGAAGTGATGAACAACATGGCTCAGAGCCAGGAAAGATTAAGGGCCATGGTGGAAAGGCAGAATCAAGAAGATCCACATATAGGGACTGCCGGGACCAGCAACAATGAAAGGGTCCAACCTCATGTCAATCCTCCTGTATTTGGACCACATCTCCATCCCGAGGTCAACATCCCTGCAAATGTTCAAGGGACTGCCACTGCAGCCAGGGTACTTCAAGAAGACCCCCAGGAGGATCAATTCACAGTAATGGGTGCTGGGGAAGAAGCTTATGATAGAAGGTTGGATGAGATAGCTGAAAAGTTGAGGTCCTTAGAGTCTCAAAATTCTCTGGGTTTCGACGTCATGGACATGGGCTTGGTAGACGGGGTCAGGATCCCCCATAAGTTTAAGCCTCCTTGTTTTGAAAAGTACAACGGGACTTCATGCCCCCGCACTCATTTACAATCATTTCTGGGAAGGCTGAAGGCCTATACTATGGATGAGAAGCTCTGGATGTTCTATTTCGAGGATAGCTTAACTGGAGCGTCAAGAGAGTGGTACTCTCACTTGACAAGGGCAACTATTAGATGCTGGAAGGACCTGGCAGAGGCCTTCATCAGACAGTATCAGTATAACTTAGACATGGCACCCAACAGGACTCTCCTAATGGGAATGTCACAGTCGTCAAGGGAAAGTTTCCGAGAATATGCCCAGAGATGGAGGCAAGTGGCTGCTGCTGTTCAACCACCTATGTTTGAAAGGGAAATGGCAGATATGTTCATGAACACCCTTCAGGGGACTTACATTGACAGGCTGGCTGCTTTCTCTTCCACTAGCTTTGCAGATGTTGTCATAGCCGGAGAGAGAATTGAGAGCCTGTTAAAAATGGGCAAGATCTCAGAGAACGGTGCAAGCTCGTCCAGTAGTACAAGAAAGCCTTTTGCGGGCCCAAGAAGAAATGGCGAGACCAATGCCATCCACACCAACAGGGGCAGGCCCCAATATGTTCACAGATCAGTGGCAGCAGTCACCATTCCTGCTCCAGCTCATCCTCAACCAGTTTATCAACCTCCGCAACAAAACTATCAACCACAACCTCAGTACCATCAACAGAATCAGTATCCTCCGAGAAATTACAACAACAACAACACCAACAACAATAACCAGCAAAGGCCATTCCAACAGAGGCCTTCTCAAGCCAACAGGGTAATCGATCCGATCCCTATGCCATATGCTACATTGCTGCCACAACTCCTGAAACTCAACCTAGTTGAGCTAAGGACGTTGGCACCTCCAGATCCCAACAGTCTACCCAGGAATTATGATTCCAACGCCAGATGTGCCTTCCATTCAAATGCACCTGGCCACAGTACAGAAAAGTGCAGAGCCTTGCACATGAAGGTACAAGACCTGGTAGACTCAAAAGCTCTGAATTTCGCACCGCCACCCAATTTCAATAAGAACCCCATGCCAAATCACGGTGGTCCCAGAATTAACGCTATTGAAGAAGACAAGCCGTCTTATTTAATAACCAGTGTGGGTCAGATCCGGACACCGTTGGTAGAAATCAAGGCTCAACTCCTCGAATGTCAGATGTTCCCGGGGTGTGAGTTGGGTTGTGCTTACTGCAATATTTCAGTCAATGGGTGCGACAACCTGAGAAATGGCATAGACGGTCTCATTCAGAGTGGCCAACTCCAGATCACCACATCATTTCCTACAAATCCAGCAATCTCAACAGCAACAACTCCAGAACCTCCTACAACTGCAACAACCATTGTTCCTGACAATTCTTCGGCTTCATCAACAAGTACTTCATCTATCATCTCAACTGACCAGCAATCAACAAATTTTTCTTCTACAACTCCAGCACCACTTCATTTTGAAACTCCAACAACATCCATCCTTCCACCGATGTCTCCTACAACACCAGCAACAAATCATGAAGATGTCTCAACTGTCACGATATTCTATGATCCTGAAAACAACTCTGCTTACAACTCAGAAGGTGCTTCTCCCATCAGAGCACCAGTCACAATTTATTATGATCCACAGACTATCACGATTCCTTCTGCAGCTGCAGTCAGTCCAGTCACTATCACGGTGCCTGGACCAGTACCTTATGAAAGCAGCAATGCCATCCCCTGGCATTACGGCTCTGACCTGTACTGTGAAGGACAAAAGATCACTTTTGAATCATCAACCCCTGCACCACAAATTGACAATGTGGGAGGAGGCGGAGGCTTCACTCGAAGCGGACGTCTTTTCGCTCCACAAATTCAGAGGCCCACTGCCGAAGCAGAAGCTGCTGCCAAGGCAAAAGGAAAAAGCTTGGTGCAGGATGAGCAAGTTGTTAAAGAAGCCTTGAAAACACCGTTCGATCAAGAGGTTTATGAGTTCATGCGAATCATCAAGAAGAGTGATTATAAAATAGTGGATCAGCTTCATCAGACGCCTTCCAAGATCTCAATCCTATCATTGCTTATGTGCTCCGAATCCCATCGGAATGCACTACTCAAAGTCTTGCACGCAGCTTACGTGCCTGAAGAGATCACTGTCAATCAGCTAGAAGCTGTAGTTGGAAATGTTAATGCTAGTCACGGACTAGGGTTCACCAATAATGATTTGACAACGGAAGGCCGCAACCATAACAAGGCCTTGCACATAACCATGGAATGTAAAGGTGCTGTCCTTTCCCATGTGCTGGTAGACACGGGGTCATCCCTCAATGTCTTACCTAAAAAGGCCCTGGTGAAGCTAGAATATGACGGATTGGCGTTGAGACCCAGCAACCTGGTGGTGAGAGCCTTTGATGGTTCAAAGAGATCGGTTCTGGGAGAGATCGAGTTGCCCGTAACGATTGGCCCGCAGACCTTCAAAACGACCTTCTACGTGATGGATATACAGCCTGCCTACAGCTGTTTATTGGGTAGGCCATGGATTCACGCCGCTGGCGCCGTGACCTCTACCCTTCACCAGAAGTTAAAATACGAGTGGGAGGGTCAAATCGTTACAATCTGTGGAGAGGAGGATATTTTTGTCAGCCACCTGGCTACCTATAAGTATATTGAGATGGACGGGGAGATCCATGAAACGATGAGCCAAGGTTTTGAGGCCTTGAATGTCAATGAAACATCTGCTGTACCTGGTACTTCAATATCATCATACCAACAAGCCCGGAAGGTTGTTGAGGGAGGAAACGCCCAAGGCTGGGGCAAATTGTTACCTGTGGAGAAGAAGGGGGATAGATTTGGGTTGGGTTACAAACCAACTCAACAAGATCAAGCAGCGGCTGCAAAAGAGCCCAATTTTATGAGTGGGGGGATGCTTACCCCTGATGCTATCAACTGTCTGGAAGACGAGCTGGAAGAAGAACGCAACCTGGAAAGCTGGATTCGTCCAAAGATCCCGGGGAGCAGTATCTCAAACTGGTCTTCCCAGGAAATTATAAGAGTTACTCATGCAGAGTAATTATTATTTCCTGTATTTTTATAGCATGCATCAAAGTCTTGCATCTTGCCCAAGATGACAAGACTCATTTTGTAATCGGGCCATCTGTACTTTTTGTGCAAACAAGATTAATCAATGAAATATCAGACATCTTTTTGCAAATGAGTCTTTTTCTTTTCCGCTCACTGTTTTTCCATTTTTCTTTTTGTACAAAAAATAAATGGCAGTGTTTTCAAAATGACAACTTTATTTCACTTTTCTAAAACAAGATTAAAATCAAATCACTAAAATGAACAAACTGAACCCTTGCAGAGAGTGCCTTCCTGACAGCACCGACAACAGCACGGCTATGACTTCGTATGACTTTGACAATCCAATCAATCAAGCCGATGAAGGGGTTGAAGAAGAATATGAGCTTCCTGAAGAGCTAGCCAGACTGTTGAGACAAGAGGAAAAGGTTATTACTCCTCACCAGGAGGAGGTTGAAGTGATTAATCTTGGTACAGATGAAGACGTGAAAGAGGTTAAAATCGGGGCCTGCCTGCAAGACTCAGTGAAGAGACAACTGATTGACCTGCTTCAAGAGTATGTGGACGTGTTTGCTTGGTCTTATCAAGATATGCCAGGGTTGGATACTGATATTGTTGTGCACAAGCTACCTTTAAGAGAAGAATGCCCGCCAGTTAAACAGAAGCTGCGCCGTACTCGCCCAGACATGGCAATGAAAATCAAAGAAGAGGTACAAAAGCAATGGGACGCCGGGTTCCTTGCTGTGACTAGCTATCCGCCGTGGGTTGCTAATATAGTACCTGTGCCTAAGAAAGACGGAAAAGTAAGGATGTGTGTTGACTACCGGGATCTGAACAGAGCTAGCCCGAAAGATGACTTCCCATTACCTCACATTGATGTATTGGTGGATAATACGGCTCAGTTCTCGGTATTCTCCTTCATGGACGGATTTTCAGGATACAATCAGATTAAAATGTCACCTGAAGACATGGAGAAGACAACCTTCATCACACCCTGGGGCACGTTCTGCTACAAGGTAATGCCATTCGGATTGAAGAATGCTGGTGCAACATATCAACGGGCTATGGTAACATTATTCCACGATATGATCCATAAGGAAATCGAGTGTTATGTGGATGACATGATTGCCAAGTCCCTTACAGAAGAAGACCACTTGGTAAATCTGCTGAAGTTATTCAAGCGTCTGAGGAAGTACCAACTGAAGCTGAACCCCAACAAGTGCACATTCGGGGTGCGATCCGGTAAGCTGCTGGGCTTTATTGTAAGCGAGAAAGGGATTGAAGTTGACCCTGATAAAGTCAAAGCCATCCAAGAGATGCCTGCACCGAAGACAGAGAAAGAAGTTCGAGGGTTCTTGGGTCGATTGAACTACATCTCGCGGTTCATATCTCACCTTACAGCAACTTGTGAACCTTTGTTCAAATTGTTGAGAAAAGAACAGACGGTCAGGTGGAATGAAGACTGCCAGAAGGCTTTTGACAAGATCAAAGAATATCTGCAAGAACCTCCAATCCTTATGCCTCCAGTTGAAGGAAGACCTCTAATAATGTACTTGACAGTATTAGAAGAGTCGATGGGGTGTGTGTTGGGCCAACATGACGAGTCTGGTCGAAAAGAGTATGCAATATACTACCTAAGCAAAAAGTTTACCGACTGTGAACAACGTTATTCACTGCTCGAGAAAACTTGCTGTGCTTTAGCGTGGGCTGCTCGCCGACTGAGACAGTATATGTTGACCCACACTACCTTGTTAATCTCAAAGATGGACCCTGTCAAGTACATTTTCGAGAAGCCAGCTCTTACCGGACGGGTTGCAAGATGGAAAATGATTCTCACAGAATATGACATTCAATACACTTCTCAGAAAGCCATCAAGGGCAGTGTACTATCTGAATATCTTGCCGAGCAACCCATTGATGATTACCAGCCTATGAGATTTGACTTCCCTGATGAAGACATCATGTTCATAAAAGCAAAAGATCACGAAGAGCCTATTCACACTGAAGGGCCTGACCCGGAAGAAGAATGGACTATGATGTTTGATGGGGCCGTTAACATGAATGGTCGTGGCGTTGGTGCAGTGCTCATTACACCTAAGGGAGTTCATATGCCGTTCTCGGCAAAACTCACTTTCAACTGCACTAACAACGAAGCTGAATACGAAGCTTGCATTATGGGTCTTGAGGAAGCCATTGACCTCAGGATCAAGACATTGACCGTATTCGGAGATTCAGCTCTGGTAATCAATCAGACCAACGGCAAATGGTATACACACCAGGATCATCTAATACCTTACAGGGATTATACAAGAAGGTTATTGACTTTCTTCACAACAGTCAAGCTTGAGTATATCCCTCGGGATGAGAATCAGTTTGCAAATGCCCTGGCTACCATTTCGTCCATGATCAAAGTTCAGACCGCCAACTTTGTACCTCAGATTTCAGTGTCCAGACTTGACAGACCAGCATATATATTTGCAGCAGATATTGTCAAAGATGATAAGCCTTGGTTCCATGACATTAAGTGCTTCTTGGAGGATCAAACATACCCACCTGGGGCATCTTCCAATGATAAGAAGACTTTGAGAAGGCTTGCTGGTAGTTTCTTTCTGAACACTGATGGGTCTTTATACAAAAGGAACTTTGATATGGTACTCCTCAGATGTGTTGATAAGACAGAAGCAGACTTGTTGATGCATGAAGTGCACGAAGGATCCTTTGGTACCCATGCAGGAGGGCATGCCATGGCTAAGAAATTGTTAAGATCAGGTTATTACTGGATTACAATGGATGCGGACTGTTGTGCCTATGCCAGGAAGTGCCACAAATGCCAGATCTATGCAGATAAGGTGCATGTGCCTCCCAATCCTTTGAATATAATGTCTTCACCCTGGCCCTTCGCCATGTGGGGCATTGATATGATCGGCAAGATTGAACCGACTGCTTCGAACGGCCACAGATTCATCCTGGTTGCCATTGATTATTTCACCAAGTGGGTCGAAACAGCTTCCTACGCCAATGTTACAAGACAAGTGGAAGCCAGATTTCTGAAAAGAGATATCATCTGTCGGTATGGAGTACCCGAGCGAATCATTACTGATAATGGTTCCAATTTAAACAACAAAATGATGGCAGAGCTATGCCGGGACTTCAAGATTCAACACCACAATTCTTCTCCTTACAGGCCAAAGATGAACGGCGCTGTCGAGGCAGCAAATAAAAATATCAAGAAGATTGTGCAGAAGATGGTAGTCACTTACAAAGACTGGCATGAAATGCTACCATTTGCCTTGCATGGGTACCGCACGTCAATCAGGACATCCACTGGGGCAACACCGTATCAACTCGTGTATGGTATGGAAGCAGTCCTACCGGTTGAAGTTGAATTACCCACTCTACGGGTACTGATGGATGTTAAACTGAACGAAGCAGAGTGGGTTAGGTCCCGATACGAACAATTGAGTCTGATTGAAGAGAAGAGATTGGCTGCAATCTGTCATGGACAGTTGTATCAGAAAAGAATGAAGAGAGCCTTCAATCTGTCAAGTAGGAGATCTTGTGTTGAAAAGAATCCTCCCTCCTCATACAGACCACAGGGGCAAATGGACTCCAAACTACGAAGGACCATTCGTGGTAAAGAAAGTTTTCTCTGGCGGAGCACTGATGCTCAGCACCATGGATGGTGAAGACTTCCCGTCCCCCGTGAATTCAGATGCAGTTAGAAAATACTTCGCATAAAATGACCCGCTGGACACAAAAACAGAATGTAAGTCCAGGCAAAAATAGGGCATCCCGGCGAGTCAAAAACAGAATAAAAGACTCGGGCAAAAATAAGGGAAAATAAAATGAAAGATGTACACCCGCTGAGTTGAAAAGCCGCATTGGACAACTCAGGCAAAAATGGGTATCCCGATGGATTGAAAACCTGAAAGGGCGATCCATGCAAAATAAGGGAATAAGCGAACAACTGCATTCTGAATTCGTCTGTATCACCTACAACTTGGTAAGCTTCGAAAGGATCAAGCTTCAATCAGAATCAACATTCTTCAGAAAGCAAGATGAGAAGAACGTCAAAAGTCATACGGGTCATGGTGAGGAGGAAGCTCCTTAAAGCGTCATCAACACTGCCAACATTTTGTTTCTCAATTTGTAACAATCTCCTCATTTCGGTGGATTTGTTTCTTTGACTGTATTTCGCCAATTCAGGGCATATGAATTAATAAAATCAGATTTTCAGTCATGTTTCGCTTTGTACATTTTTATTTGCAAAAATGTCTGATGTCTTAAAAGAAAAATTGATCGCATAAGAATACAGATGTTTATCTTCAAACAAACACGTGCTTGCAGGAAATATACTTACTCTCGAAAGTATCTAAACTCCTATGACGGAATCCAGTAAGGGATACCTCGGGATTACCTTGCGCGTTTCCCTATCTTTTTCAGGATTGCAGGTATCCAGAATGCGACTTGGGGCATGTAAGCTTCATCCCAGCAAGCTGGCAAATCAACACTCAACTTTAGCACCCAAAGTGCTCTCTCCCCAGCTGAGTTGCCTTTCATGACTCCTCCCAGCTGAGTTGGCCACTTATTACTTATCCCCATCAGAGTTGCCAGGCATCACAGAAGGCGCCCATATCCCCGGTTGAGTCAAGGATCCTCTTCAACGGAATCCCTGGGGAGATCTTTCAGTGATTGCTCTTTCTCCCCAGCCGAGTTGCCATCTCGCCCTCAGCCGAGCACAAAAGTCAGAGAGCTATCTCCCCACAGAACTCCAGCCTCTATCCAGAAGAGCAGCGCATAGAAGATCACAACAGAGTGAAGAAAGCTTCTACAAACCCCAGCTGGGTCTCTCATTTATCAATGGCCCGAATCCCCAAGCAGATATCATATCATCAGATCTACTAATGACCTCATCCCCAGCTGGGATGTCCATTTCAAGCAGATCGGCCAGAGATCATCGCGGCAAAAGGGATTTGGATCCCGGTTCGGTAGCTTTGCATAATCACGGCATTCGCATCATGTTCACCCATAAAGCGTAGCATTCCGCTTTAACGCGGAGCATTACGGCAAAATCAAACACATAGCATAATCATAAGCCATTTTCTGAATCAATATTTGTGAATAATGACGGCTCATCAATGTACAGAAAAAGCCCCACCAGGGTCCCCAGCAAAAGCAGCTGCCTCATATTCACAAACGCCAGTATATACCCCCTTTGACACCCGTCCGTGTCATACCCCAGCAGAAAGCCAAAGACATCCTCTTTGCACTCACATATGCTTATATATATACACTTTCTCGACACTCGTCCGTGTCATATCCCCAGCACAGTCATCTACATTTTTTACAACCATATACTTGTTGATATCATTATACTTTTCTCTCTTGACACTCGTCCGTGTCACCCTCCCCAGCAGATAAACACTCACCTATACGATACTCATACTCACTACTCATGTTACCACTCATACAGGTACTCGTCCATATCTTGTATACCTCAATTATATCCCCACAGATTCGACACTAGTCCTTGTTCTTTGTTAACCAATTGGTACCCGTCCGTATCATCATCTCAGAACATGCGTCAGGAGTTTGCTTCTACATGATACTCGTCCGTATCATAGTCTTAATGATGCTCGTCCGCATCTTTAATCCATACACTGTGTCAAATACCTATGTCTTCTTGAATATAGATACTCGCCTGTGTCTATTATTCCCCAGAAGAGCCCCTTCAGATTCAACGCTCGTCCATGTTCTCTGTTAACCAGTTGATACTCGTCCGTATCATCATCTTTGAACACGTGTCAGTACTTGTTTCTACCCGATACTCGTCCGTATCGTAGGGATGCTCGTCCGCATCTTTAATCTATATACAATACCAAACACTTATACCTTTTGTTTCTTGGATGTAAACACTCGTCCGTGTTTACTACTCCCCAGTAGATCACCAACAAAACAAAGTTTTCCTTCTTATCTGACACTCGTCCTGTGTCATGACAAACCCCGAGAGCAGCCGTACCCTGCTAGGTGGTCGTCCTCCACCCGTTGGTGATCGTCCTTCACCATTTTATCCGATGGCCGTCCCCATCGTTGTTTTTAGCAGCCGTCCCCTGCTAGGTGGTCGTCCTCCACCCGTTGATGATCGTCCTTCATCATTTTATCCAATGGCCGTCCCCATTGTTGATTTTTGGTTATCTGGCATTCGTCCTATGTCATGATAAACCCCGAGAGCAGTCGTACCCTGCTGAGTGGTCGTCCTCCACTTCTTGATGGTCGTCCTCCATCATGCTCATCCGATGGCCGTCCCCATCGTTGATTTTTTAGCAGCCGTCCCCTGCTAGGTGGTCGTCCTCCACCCGTTGATGATCGTCCTTCATCATTTTATCCAATGGCCGTCCCCATTGTTTATTTTTGGTTATCTGGCATTCGTCCTATGTCATGATAAACCCCGAGAGCAGCCGTACCCTGCTAGGTGGTCGTCCTCCACCTCTTGATGGTCGTCCTCCATCATGCTCATCCGATGGCCGTCCCCATCGTTGATACTTTCGGCAGCCGTACCCTGCCAGGTGGTCGTCCTCCACCTTTGATGGCCGTCCCCATCATATTTCCTTTATTCCCCAATAGAGCAGCCGTCCCCTGCTAGGTGATCGTCCTTCACCTTTGATGGCCGTACCCCATCATCTGTTTATTTCATTTATTCTTTAACCCGATGGTCGTCCCCGTCGTGGTCCCTTTTCCTTTTTTAGCCCGATGGCCGTCCCCATCGTTGGTAAGTTTGCTTTATGAACTTGATGGCCGTCCCCGTCATGTCTCATTAATTCCCAGAGCATCTTACTTTATCTTGATGACCGTCCCCTTTATAATTCGATTTTCCCCAGCTAGTCGGCCGTCCCCGTCTTGGCTTTACCTTTTATCCCCAGCATGTCGGCCGTCCCCGTCATTGCTTTGTTTCCCGCACCTTACAGTATACTTTATTTTCCTTTACAATCTATATCCCTTTTCTTTTTCATTCTGTGAGTGCAAATTTTGGTCTGTCTTTGGTATTCAACCACAAGTTATCTTGTTCGCTTGTTAAGCCGTTACTTACAACCTGCACAGCTAACTCATGTTTGAATAGGGGCAGCTATAAACACCCCAAATTTGCCCTCACCCATTCACACCATGGCTTGTGATCATCTCATATGCATAAACACCCTCATATCACCCCATATCTCATTTTTGATTCACTGCATAGATTCTAAGTCATCTGCATCTAGGGTTTGTGGTCTGAGCAATCCTAGAGCTTCTTGAGCCATTCCAAAAGTCAACAATCACTTCAAAGGGGTCTACATGTGTTCAAGTATCATATTACATCCTCTCAAAGTCAAGAATGCAAAAGAATCACAAGAACTGGGATTGGAATGGATGCAGAGCCAAGTTTGACTGCACAGTTGACCTAAAATTAGGGTTTTGGTTTCAGAGGCCATAACTCCAATTTTTTTGGTCATTCTTGTTTCCATTGGTCTCTATATGGTATAGGGAGTATGCATATCAATTTTCATGAAGAAACTCCATGGGGAAGTCATCTGATCAAGGGTTGACTTTTCAGACAAGTCAGTGTAAAATCAGGGCATCTGAGGCCCCCAATAACCCAACCAAGGGGTGATCTTCATCATTTTGAGTGTATATGGTCTTTATTTGATCATGGAAGAAGATTGAAGTTCACAAAAATCAAGAATTTGAAGTTTTTGCAAAGTTGACTTTTTGGGCATAGTTGACTTTTCAAGGATATGTCATTTTAGGTCATTTTTCAAGCCTTGATTTTTGATCCAAGAAAGCTTCAAATGAAAAAACCTTGGTCATGAAAGTTGTAGATCACATTTTTCCCTTTTCAAAAAGTACAAGAACATGATCTAGTTCTTCTTGGATCAAAAGTTATGGTTTGACAAAGTGGGCCAAAATCACTTATTTTCAAGAAATGCCTCAAATGAGAAATTTGCAAAATCATGAACCAAGGCTGTTTGTAACTTCTAGTTGACATCAAACCAATGCACAAACATCATATATGTCTTAAAAATCAGAATTGGACCAAAAGATCACATGTTCATGGTTGGTGTAACAAGGCATTTTCATGAAGTTTCCAAAGGTGACCAACTTGCAAAACTCATGATCACTCCTCCTACCACTTGCAACATTGGATGCTGAACCATGCTAGCATCTCACCTCACCATGCTGCGCCAGCCCTAGCCCTTGTACCAAGCCTAGCACCAAGCCATACCTTTCCTTACAAAAAGTTGACTTTTGGCAAAAGCAAACATCCCAATCACAGCAGGCCAGGTCACATCATCTGGCCAATTGGGATTGTTTATACTTTCCATTTGCTAGCCAAACATAACAAGAGGCCAAGCTAAAACAGATCACAAGACACCATACACAAACACACCTCATTTTTGCAAAACTCTTCGAATCTGTCTCCACAGGCCTCAAACACTAAAACCAATTCCACAAACCAACTCACCTTGCTTCATTGAGTAGAAACCAGCAAGGTTCAAGCCTGAAACCAGCATGAACTGAGCTTCACCATTTCTCATCCTCAAAACCAGAACTCTTCGAATCCCTTTATCCAACCATCAAACACACCATTTTTCTTCACCAACAAGTCAAGCACATCAAAAGGAGTCAAAACCACCCTTCACATTGATCTGAAGCTGCCTATACACAGAGCTCATTTTCTGCTATATCAGATTGGAACCTCTCAAAATAGCTTGCTTAAGCTCATTCCAAGCCTGCCATTAGCATCAGGAGGATCAATGGAGTAAGTTGGCACCAAGAAGCAGTCCAGAAAGCCCAGAAATTGAAGCTTCCATCTCAGGTATGAACATGAACATTTTCTTTCAAAGCTTGCATTTTAAGTTATAATCTGTTTGCTTATGCTTTGCTGGTCATGGGGATGCTTTCAGAATAAAAAATAAGTGAGAAATGGGTTTGTATGATCCTTCTGAAATTTTGCCCGTGGATTTTGTTTCTTTCGATTCGTTTGGTTCATGGTGTTTAAATGATGTTTGAGCATAGATTCGTGTCCTAGGATGTTAGAGGATCACTTAGGTGTGTTTAATTTGTGGAATAGATGCCTGAATCATGTTTTAGGGTTTTTGGGGTCGCCGGGGAAGATGACCGGAGCTTCTCTCCGGTCACCTGAATGTGGTTAGCCCTAATCTCAGGTCATTAAGTGCGTTTGAATGCTGGGCGTTGGATTGGTTGACTCCATTGACCTCCCGCGCGCATGAAGGGCCCAGATCATTTTGCTTAGCCCTAATCCACTTTCATTAATTAATTAAATCATAATTAGGTTAATTAACTCAGATGCAACCCCAGTCGTCCAGATGCGCGCGGGTCAACACTTTTGAACCCAGAAGCAATCCTAGCCTCTCCTTCTGATTACTTCTCCATTTATTTATTTATTTTCATTTCTTTTTCATTAAATTTGCATAATTAATTTAAAATAGCAAAAATGTCTTAAAAATTATGAAACTTTTTCTCAAAAGTTTTGTTAATTTTTAAGACACAAAAATATTTTTATTTTTATTTTTAGCATTAAAAAAGTATTTTTAAATATTTAAAAGATTATTTTTAATTGATTAATGAAAATTAATTTATTAAAAATACTTTTAGGTATTTAAAAATCACCAAAAAATTCATGAAATGTTCTAAGACATTTAGAAACATTGTCCAACCTTCAAACCAAATTTCTTTTTGATCTTGATGCATTTTAAGAATTTTTCATTGAATTAAAATCATTTTTATGCATTAATTTGATCCATAGTTCAAAAAATCATTTCTGCCTATTCATGAGGAGTTGGACATTGATTCTTCTTGCATTGCATTGTGTTTAGCATGTAGTTTTTGAGATAAAAAGGCCATGATTTGATCTTTCATTTTCAAATTGTTTGACATTTCTTTTGTTTAGGAACCCTAAAAACCCTAAAAACTTGCAAAAATCATAACTTGGGATTGGTTGAGAGTTGAGACCTCTCCTTTGGGAATTGGTTTAGTATGGGATTAGGGGTCCTTTGTGTGGCATTTTCATTTTTTTTGTAATGTTGTTTGATTCTGATTTTGGGTTGTGTTTGATGTTTGATTCATAAACCCTAATTTGGGCTTCCATATGCATCCATCTTGCATTCTCTTGCCTAATATGACTTGCCATGACATTTCAAGCATCCATGTGATTCATTTGACATCATAAGACATATAGAAAGCATGTTTGATCATTGCATCTTGCATTTGTCATGTTGTATGCCATGTGCACTTCATGACCTTTCAGGTGTTTTCATGGTTCCTAATTTGCTCCATTTGCATTCATGAACTTGTATGATCATTTCCATGTGCTGCCTCATGTTTGTAGAATCTCATAGCATCATTAGCATCATGTATATGCTTCTGGTTTTGTTTCTCATCATGTCATCTCATCCCATCTTGCATTGCATTGCATTCCTTTTCTAACCTTTCAGGTGGTAAGTGACTTTGAGAAGTGAATTTGCCTTCACTTCTCATAACTTTTCTTCTCATCTCTCTCTTGCATCCATGCTGCATTTTTATATGTGTTTGAGTTTGAGCTTGCTCATTCTTCCTCTTCCCACTTTCTTTCTTCAAGTGACTTGACTTCTTGAATGAAGCAAGTCACTTTGCTTCTCTTAATCCTTTCATCTGCTTCCTGGTGGTTCCATTGAAGATCTTCTCTTGAAAACCTCACAAACCTTAGGAACAACCAAGCATGACAATGATTAGGGTTTTGATTAGTCTCCCCTCTTAGTTTTACCTTTGTGTCTCTTTTGAGTCTTCTCTTCTCATCTCATAATCAGGGACTAAACCCTAAAGGCTTTAAGGTTTTGTGATCAAGCTTATGCCTGCATCCTTCTCTTAGGATGGAGTGTATAACCTTAATCCTAAGTGTTAAACCCTTAATGTGTTTAACTCCCTTAATCAATCCATCTAATAATCATCAAGACATCACTTGTAACTTGGGCCTTGCATTAAGGTTCTAATTCTTCCTTAAATGGTTAAGAAGGACTAACCCTAGTGTTAATGGACAAGTCCCCCTCAAGTTGTCTTACAAACCCTAAAAAACACTTCATCATCATATCATTAAATAAAATCCACTTAATTAAAGGCTTGTTTTGTCATGAGTTTAATCCCTAATCATGGATTAAGTTGAGGAGCTTTCCTCAGCTTAAACATTCTCATCTATTATCCTTCTATTATGATGGTGTAATGAGTCTGTTTAATCCCTGATTATGGCTTAATCTCATTACTCAACACTAAACAAAAACACCAAAAACATTTACATAATCACAAGTAAGATAATGATCTTAATTCTACACCAAAGGTGGTTAAGTGTGAGAATCTGACTTCACACTTAAGGTATTCTCATTACCCCTAAACAGAGGGAAGATGTGATGAGTTTACTAAATCCATTGGTTTAGACTTAAGCTCATTAACTTATGACAAAATCCAAAAGTAATAAAAGACTGAAAACACAAAAAAAACAAACAATAATCGTCTCCTTCGGGATTCTTTTCTCATCTCATTCACTCACAAACGAGAACTTGCTTCTTCCGTCTAATGCAAGACAGTTTGCACCTGAGCCAGACAGGTCATACACTTGAGCATAGACAAGTAAGCAGTTCACAAGTCAATTCACCTTTCAGTCTCTTTGGGTCGAACTACGGTGTTCTGACTTCCTCATTGCACGAGAGGATACGTAGGCATAACTTAACAGTTATCGAACAAAAGTCTCTGTATATTCCCCCTCTTTCTAGCTTCATTCTTTTAGCCTCATGATCTTGAGCATTTCACTCCTGTTCTTACACTGACACTTCACTTATATACTTCACTTTTCTTTTACACTGACACCTGTACATTCTTTTCCAGCTATTTTATACACAGATTGCACTGACACTACCCCTTTAAAACACAAATCTTTCAAGCGTGGATCCCGTCGAGTACGGCGGACAATCTGGGTGCTAATACCTTCCCAGGTTGTAACCAACCCCCTTTCTCAGTCTCTCTGGCTCGCAAACCGTCTTATCCATCTTTTTCTAGGCCTATGCAGCATTGCCTTTCCTCCGGGATAAAAATGCCTAGCTGGCGACTCTATTCATCTCCAGTGAGTTCACGGCTGTGTGTTCTCATTGTTCCTCTCGCCGACCGTTCGCGTCTGTACCTTTATTTGGGCCAGTCCCATCTATCGGGAGCGACACTTGAGTCGTTCGAAGTCCAAAACAGCATGGCGGAAAATGTAATAGAGGTAATTTCTATTGCTTGGCAGTCAGCTTTGCCTATAAAAGTCCAAGTCTTTGCTTGGAGGATGCTTTTAGATAGGTTTCCTACTAGGATGAATTTAGTAATAAGACATATAGTGGTTAATGATCTCGATAAGGTATGCGTCTTTTTGTTTTCGTGAGGAAGAAGATTTAAATCATTTATTGTATTGTTGTGCCAAAACTCGGTTAATTTAGAATAAGGTTTGTGAGTGGATGGATATTCCAATGATAGAGGATTCTTTTGTTTCTTACACGCTAAATCTTGGTTTAATCGTATCCGAAATCGTGGAAAGAAAGAGGTGGTAAATGCGTTTTGGTTTATTGTTTGTGGGAATATTTGGAGGGTGAGAAACAACATTTTGTTCAATGAGGGGTTGTGCATTATAAACGACGTTGTTTTTACGATTATTGTTTCTTCATGGAATTGGCTTATTTTGGGTAGAGTTGGTAGTTTTAAGTTTACTTTATATAATTGGTATAAATTCCTTGTTGACTTTATGTAATCCCTTTCTGATTAATATCAGTTGTAATTCGGCTTTGAGATTTCTTTAATCTCCTTTATTAGATTTTGCCTATCAAAAATAAAAACTAATCAAACCTTGCTCCATCATTGCACAATCTCAAATTAAAAAAAAAAAACATATAAAAAATGATTTCTCAAACCTTAAATCTAGAAAACACACAAAAAGAAATATTCCTCAAATACCCTATAAATAATTTTAAAAATCCCTATAATTAAAAAAAAACAATAAAAATTCATCCATTTTATTCCTCTTTTTCATTTCAATAACTTTCATCATTAAATCCTAAAAAAGGTACTTTTTCATTTTTAATTCGCAATTCATTTAGAATTTAAGCTTACAATTCAAAAGGTATATCTTTTATTGATTAATATGCTGAAAATTATAAATTTGTCTCTAGAATTTGTATTTATAAAATTTAATTTTTATTGATTCAAAAGATAATATCTTTTATCTATTTTTTTTCTTTTTTCAAATGTTCATAACTTTTTCTTGTCCTTATATCTACCAAAATCTCAAAGTACTTTGACTACTTTTTGAACTTTATGTATCATTGAATTTACTATGTCTTGATAAAAAAAATTATTTTAAAAACAATAAAATATAACATAATATTTTAAACTTATCAACTTTTTCTGAGCAACTAATCACAAATATTATACAAATACAACGTTTAAACTTTAAACAAGAAAATTTGTAAAAGTATAAATTGTATCTATAAAAATTAAAAATATTATCTAAAAAATTTTAAATTCAAATAATAAAAAATTCTTAATAAGTTATATTATCAAAGTAAAAAAATGTAATATAGTATTATAAAAAATTGTATTATTAAATTCTTAAAATTAAATAAGGTTAATTAAACTATATACCCAGAAGAAAAACGTTATTTGGGAAGTTAGTCGAGCATGAAACTGAACTGAAACGACTTGGCAGTAGAGCTGTCAAATTAGAGAGTCAGAGACTAATTTTAAAATGCCTAAAATCATAGAGGGCCAAAATTTTGAAGGTAAATGAACCTTAAAATAAGTAGGTCCTCTAAAGTAAAAGCCTGTAAAACTCAAGAAGAACATCAAGGCCCCAATATTTTCTAAAATTTGTTTTTTTATTAATTAATTAATTTTATTAATTTATGAAAAAAAAAACCTTTTGTTTGAAAAAAAGGAAAAAAATTTACATTAAAAAAAACATTTATTTTTTATTTTTGACTTTTTATCCTTCAAAATTCAATTAATTTTAACCTTAAAAAAATCAACTTTTTATTTCATAATTGTTTTTATTTTCGAAAAATGACATTTTTCAGAAAAATTCGATTTTTTTATCGAAAAATCGAAAATTTTCTCGATAAAAATCGATTTTATTTTCGGTAAAAATCGATTTTTTCCGATAAAAATCAGTTTTTTGAGGGAAGTCACTTCAAATGCTTGCAACAGAATTTGAAATTTTTCTAGATAAAAAAAAAAGAGGTTTCCAACGTTTTGACTAATGATATTCTTGTTGGTCCTTATGGATCAACCTAGCAAGTTAACAGTGATAAATTTGTGGATTCATATGGAACACTTAATAGTGTTAAAGCTGAATTTATTGCACAAATTAAAGTGAACGATTTCCAACTCGGAAAAGAAATCGCCTTATGGAAAGAGAATAATTATCTTTACAAAATCATATTTTTAGTGGACTCGTAGATGATCCGCAATACTATAAACAGGTTTGGGAGGCTCTGTAAAAGAAGTATGACACCGAGGAAGCTGGAATAAAGAAGTATGTCGTTGGCCATTATCTAAAGTATCTTATGGTATAAATGAAATGTACGTGGAGGCTCAATGTTATGAACTTCAAAAGATTGCTTATAAGATCATCACAAAAGGAAAGTGTTTCGATGAACAATTTCAAATTTCTTTTATTATTGACAAACTGCCCCTAGTTTAAAAGTTTCTAAAATAATGTTGCACCACAAAACAAAAGGATTTTTTAATTGAGACTCTGATTATTCGCCTTCGAGTAGAAGAAGAATCACAGAGACAAGATCAAAACCAAAAGTCTTGGTTGTTTCAAACAACAAACAAAACTTTGGTATAGTTCTGAAGCCATTTGGTGAATATTTAAAAATCAGAACCGCAATGTTATGACCGAATTAAGATTAGAATCCTTTAAGGGCCCCAATTACTCTAATTGATATGCAACAATCACCACCATAAGAAAATGACACTAGTATTTTCTTTTGTTTCAATTGTGGAAAACCGTGTCATATGATTTAGAAATGAAAGATCGAGTTTGAATCTTGTATTTCCCCTAATGCATAGGTTAACCTGATTGATGAGCAATTTATTACTTTGAATACTAAAATCAACATGATTGGTAAATTTGTTGGTTGGTGGATGGACAGTTTCTCTTCTTTGTATGTCTATTATGATCGTGCAATATTTAAAACATACATGAATAAGAAAGTGTTGTTGGAAGTTGTCCACACCACTAATGTTGCAGGTATTGGAGAAGTGGAATAATGTCCATCTTTGATAAGACTTTTTTTATAATAAATTCAATAAACTAAGGACAAAGAGGCCCCTAACCCAAATTTACACAACTAATGCTTCACCAAAATAAAGCAAAAGGTACCATCCAATAACATAAAACAACAAGCCTGTGAAACCCAAGGCAATTACAGATATTCACTAGGAATTGTGAGCCGTTCATACATATTGCAACCTACCTTCTTCTTCTTGTCCAATAGCCTCCATCTCCAAGAAAGATTTACAATATTGTAAAAACAATCTTTAGGACCATCTACCTTTACATTGAACTTAATTTGATTTCTACTACTCCACAAACACCAACATGAAACTAGCCATATAAAAGAAGACCAATACCTTGTTAAAGGAACTTTAGACCAATTTAAAAAAGAATCAACACAAATAGGAGCATATGGATTACTTAATCTGAGCCACGATACGACCTCCCTCCAAACTGATTGAGAATGAACGCAATTAACAAAAAAATGATTAACCTCCTCATCCTCGCGAAAACATAAAATGCAGGCTAAATCATATGTGTTATTTACTACACCTTTAACCAATAGGTTGTCATGAGTAGGAAGTTGGTTTAAGAGAAGACGCCACCTAAAAATTTGTACTTTAAGAGGGATTCTCAGATTCCAAAGAATATTAAGAGAACCCACTATCTTATTATCCAAAACACAATCCTCCTTTGGATTTAAAAGAGCCAAGTAACACGATTTAAAGTTGAAATTATTATCCACACTCGACGGCCATCTAATAGAATCCCTTGAATCAACATTTCGGAAAAACTTTCGTTACAATTTCCTTCAATTCAGCCATTGCTTCTTCATTAGATACCACTTGCAAAACATTACATCCTACTAAATCCCAATTCCAATTTGAGCTTTCCCACCTACAATAATATTTAATTAAAACTTGTTTCAATGGTGAGTCTTCATATAAAGTCGGATATTGAATCTTCAAAGGTTTATTCCCTAACCATCTTGAATGCCAGAACAAGATTTCTGAACCATCCCCCAATAACCATGCAAACATGCCGTGGACACCCTCCCTCTCTAAATGAATCACCCAAAGAGACCAAATCCTTCCACCACATAGGCCACCTTTTAGGCCTAACGTACTGCTGTCCTAAAAGGATACATTTTCTAAAAATGTTGTATCTCGCTCTCAAAATACGACTCCATACAACATCTTGTTCGTTAACCACTCTCCACAACCATTTTGCAATTAACGCTCTATTAAATGTAGCTACATCATTAATCCCTAAACCTCCGCAATTTTTCGGCTTACAAACCTGACTCCATCTCACCCAATGCACAATTTTTCGGCTTACAAACCTGACTCCATCTCACCCAATGCACAATTTTTCGGCTTACAAACCTGACTCCTCCCACACACTTCTAATAAATTCTTCATTGATACTTTGTCGTTTCATTTCTTGTAGCATACATAACTCCTTCTTTTCATTGTATATCATTTGCCTCAGTCTTCTGACTTTCACTGAGGAATTACTCCCACGAATGTTATAGATCATTAGATTGATAAGAATTTTTTCTTTAAGGATGTCATGTATACTTCAGAGATTATAAAGAATCTTCTTTCTGGTTTTCTTCTAAATAAGGCAGGGTTTTGTTAGTCTAGTGGGGTAATGGCGCTCCCCGGATTTTCATCCCGGTGCAAACGCGAACCGTCGGTGATGTTGGAGGTTGAGGTTGAATAGAGTCACCAGCTAGGCATTTTTATCCCGAAGGAAAGGTAATGCTGCATAAACCTAGAAAAATACGGATAAGACGGTTGCGAACCAAAGATACTGAGAAAGGGGGTAGGTTACGACCTGGGAAGGTATTAGCACCCAGACCGTCTGTCGTACTCGACGGGATCCACACATACCTGATTGTGTTTAAAAGGGGATAATGTATATTCTAAATTGTGCATAAAAAATCTAGGGAGAAAAGGATGTACAGAGTGTCAGTGCAAAAAGAAAGTGAGTGCTCAAAACTGAGGCTAAGAAAAGAATGCTAGAAAGAGGAGAGGGGGGAGACTTGGGGACTTTTGTTCGATAACTGTTAAGTTATGCCTACGTATCCTCTCGTGCAATGAGGAAGTCAGAACACTATAGTTCGACTCAAAGAGACTGAGATGATTTTGTTGTGAACTGCTTGCTTGTCTATGCTCAAGTGTATGACTCGTCTGGCTCGAGTGCTAACTGTCTTGCATTAGACGGAAGAAGCGAGTTCTCGTTTTCAGAGTGAGTGTGATGAGAAAAGAATCCCGGAGGAGATGTTTATTGTTGTTTATTGTGTTTTTATTTTTTTATTTTTTTTGGTGTTTTACATAGGATAATGAGCTTAAGCCTTAATCAAGGGTAGTAAACTCATTATATCACCCCTGATTAGGGATAATGAAAATCTCAACTTAATTACCCTAATGATGCAGGATTGAGATCATTAACCTACTTGTGGTTATTAAGTGTTTTTGGATTTTGGTTTTGTGTTAAGTAATGAGTTTAATCTCTAATCAGGGATTAGTGAACTCATTACACCATCCTAATAGAAGGATGATAGATGAGAACACTTAAGATGAGGAAGACTCCTCAACTTAATCCATGGTTAGGGATTAAAATCATTATATAACAAGCCTTTATTAAAGTGGATTTTAATTAAATATGGGATTAAGAAATGGATTTCATGTTTGTAAGACTAAACCTGGGTGGGGGGGCTTGTCCATTAAACACTAGGGTTAGTCCCTCTGAACCAACAGAAAGAGATATAACCCTAATATAAGGCCCAAGTTACAAGCTTAAGTCTTAATGATTATTAGGTGTTTTGATTAGGAGGTGTAAACAACTTAAAGGTTTAACACTAAGTATTAAAGTTATACACTCCATCCTAAGATAAGGATACATGCATAACCCTAATTCAGAGTCTTAAAACTTTAACTGTTTAGCCTTGATTATGAGATGAGAAGCAGAGACTCAAGGAGACTCAAAGGTAAAAAAACTAGGGGACACTATGTACAACCCTAAAGTTATCATGCTTGTATATTCCTATGGTTTTTGAGGCTTAGAGAAAGATCTTCAGATGGCCACCAAGGAAGAAGAAGCAAATGAAAAGAGAAGAGAAAGGAGAATAGGTTACTTACTTCCTGAAGAAGTTAAGTAACCTAGGAGAAAGAAAGGGAGAAAGAGAGGGCATAAGTGAGTCAAACTCACTTCAAAGACAAATAAAGATGCAAATGAAGAGATAAGAAGAAGTTGTATGTGAAGACAAATCCACATCCTAAACAACTTACCTGAAGCTCCTGAAAGGTTAGTATGAATGCATAAGATAAGAAACAAAAGGAAATAAGGCAAATGAAGATGCAATGATCAAGACCAGAAGTGTAAACACAATGAAAATGTGTTATGAAATGATGCAAAGACATGTACAATATTTATGTATGATCATACAGGAGATGAGATGCAAAGGAAAGCAAGTTATAAGCTTGGAAACACATGAACACACATAAGAAGTAATGAATGCAAAACATACCAAATGGATGCAACAATGATCAACGAATGTTCACAAATGTCCTAAGGTATCTAAGATGACATACAAATGCATGAGATGTCATGACAAGTTCAAATGATGAAGGTATGCAAAGATGAATGCAAATGAACATGGCAAATTAGTGTTTTAAGAAAGTATGAGATGCATATGATCAAAACAGAAGCAAAACACATGATAAAAAAATTGAAATTGCAACCAAATGAACCCTAAACACACATAAGATCACTCCCCAAAGATGGAAGTCAGAAGCTAAACCAAAGTCATGTTATGGTTTTTCTCAGTTAGGCTAGGGTTTTGGGTACTTCTTCATGAAAAATGCCAAACAAATGGAAAATGCAATGCAAAAATATGAGTTAAATACCCTAGATACTACATGCAAAGTATGAAAGGAAGCAAAAAGAAACCATGCACAAACTCATCTTGGTTGATCAGAAATGAATTTTTGAAGTTAGGGTTAGAAAAATAAGAAATTTGGAAACCCTAATTCATGGTTAATTGTCAAAACATGATCAAACCCTAAAATATATTTGTAAGATGACTTTGTAAATTGTTCTAAATATGTAAGAATGCTTCATGATTTTTTTGGTGATTTAATTAATTAAAATGAATTAATTAATTAAATAATACAATTAAATGATTTAAAAATGGATTTTTAATGCAAAAAATAAAAATAAAAATGTTTTTGGTTTCTGAAAAATTATTTAAAGACAAAATGCAAAAGATCATAATTTTTGAAAATGATTTGCTATTTTAAATAAATAAAGAAAATAAAATGAAATAAAAAGAAAATAAAATGCAAAGTAATTACAAGGAAAGGCCAGGATTGCGTGGGAGATGGATCAAGGGCTCAGGATGAGAGTCAGCAAGACTTGAGGTATGAAGATCTAATGGCCTAGATTCAAATTTGTGATATGCGCGCTATCCAATGGTTATGGTTTGTCCTGAGTTAATTAATTATTTTTAATTTTATTAATTAAAATTAGGGTTAAGTGATTTATCTGGACCGTTCACACGCAAGGCTAATCAAGATCCTATTGCTTACAATCAATCTGGAAAACAAAACCCTAATTAATCCTAATGATTTTCAGGTGACCGGAGATAAGCTCTGGTCATCTTCTCCGGCCAGCCAAATCCCCAACTTCTTCCCTAGGTCACTAAACAACATCAAATCTTCCCAGAAATGTTCCCCAAACATCATAGAACACTAATCCACAAACAAAAATCATTTATAACACATGAACAACAAGAATCGAATCAAAACATTTTCACGGGAAAATTTTCAGAACAACAATACATGCTTGTTTCTACACCATTTTCAATTCTAAACACATTAGGATGATCAGTGCAACATATAGAATCGTTTTGTAACAAGAAATCAAAGTTCTGAGAAAAAAGTTCTTGAGCTATACCTGAGCTAGAGATCTTCAAAGATGAGATTTCTGAGCCTTTCCTTTATGCAAACCAACTCCACTGGTCCCCCTTGTGTTAATGGCAAGCTTGGATGGAATTTATAATGGCTATTTTGAGAGGTTCAGTTCTTGTTCAATAGAAATCGTGTTTCTTATTTAGGGTGTTTCAGGTCATGGTGATGGGTGGGAAATGTTCCTTAGGTCATGTATGATTGAATGGTGAAAGAAAATTTGAGGTTTGATGGTTGTGGAATGAGAATCAAAGAGATGAAGTTTTGAGGAAATTTTGTGTAATCTGAAGTGTGTGTGTTCTAAGGCTGAAATGAGCTGCTATATCTCTACCATAATCTTTGAATAGGTCATGGAGTAGGTTTGTTGAGGCTGCTGATCACTATTCCAAGAGTATGGGAGAATTTGCAAAAAGTCAAGGTTTGGTGTACTTGAGGTATGACATGGTGCAGAGGTGATTTGAGGGTCTGGGCTGCCTCAGTTGGCTTCAAGGAGCACCCTTGGATCAAATGCTATGAGTTTTGCAGATTGATTCAAGAGTTCTCATAGATTTTGCATTTTTCCAACTTTGACATTTCTTGAGAAGCAAGTCATGAAAACCCTATATTCTTGGCCCAATTCTGATCTTTAGAAGTTGTTTGATCATGGCATGATGTATTTGAGTGGATTAGAGGTCACATAAAGGCCTGAAATACCATTTTGCACATTTCCCTCTTTGACATGAACTTGAAAATTACAAGATTTTTCCCAACTTTGACTTGCCATATCTTGAGTTCTAGGATGAATCAAGAGGAGTTCTTGTACTTTTTGAAAATGGGAAGATCCAATCTACAACTTTCATGTTTGAATAAAATTCATTTGAAACCTTTTTGAGCAATAAAGAGGAGGTTGGAGATCTTTCCCAAAATGGAAAGTTTTCATTACAAGTCATGTCCAAAAATGGCAACTTTTGCAATGGCTCAAAACTCTTCAATTTTGTGAACTTCCAAACATTCCTAAGATCAAATAAAGATCATAGGACCTCAAATTGATGATGATAACCCTTTGGAACCCTTGTTGGTGGCCTCAGATGCCCTAATTCTGACTTTTTTTGCATAACAAGTTACCACTTGATCAGATGACTTCCACAAGGAATTTTTCCTTCAAATTTGATACACATGCTCCTTATATCACGTATAGACCAATAGAATCAAGAATGGCCAAAAAATCTGAGTGTAAGGGCCTAAAACCCAAAACCCTAATTTCTGGTAATCTGTGTAGGAGCCCTGAGCCTGCATGGGTAACTGTGCAATCCTCTGAGATTTTGTGACTTTAAAGCAAACTTGGAGGTATAATATGATCATATAACACTCATGGACCCTCTTGGAATGCTTCATGGCCTCTGAGATAGCTCAAACCACTTCTAAGATTCACCTGATCACAAACCCTAACTATGCAGCTATGCAGTGAAATAACTATGTAGTGTGAGATGGTATGCTTATGTAATGCAATATGAGGGATCACAAGCCAAGGTGGGAGGAAAAAGAGAGGGAAAATTTGGGGTGTTTATAGGTATATTTGTACATTATCACTAAAAATGATATTTTTGTGAAATTACTATTTCAAAGACTTTTGTTATGAAATTGAAATTCAATTTAGTAACAAGCACTACTACTAAAAACACATTTAACGATGTCAGGTTTACAATGGATTTGTATACCACTATTGTAATAGATTAAAATTTTCGCAGCTGGTTTATAACGCCAGATTTAAGACGGTTATATTAAAACATCTTTGCAATACATGATGTGTAACAAGCTATGATTCCTAGCAACTACATCTTTTTCCATAGTTTTACATTTTAAACATATATTTTATTTCTTTTGTTTAAGACAAGAGTATGTATAAAATAAAACTACATTATAATTCCAGAAAAGGGGGGTACATTAATAATATTAATTATTACTTATATTTAAAATAAATATATTTAAGGGGTATCGATACGGCTAAAATTACTAACCATTGTCATATATTTAAAATAAATAGATACTTTACCTTACTAATTGTATACTTATCATTACGGTTCTTATAGATAACCGTTGTGAAATATTTACCTATATAAGGGAATTAACTTTCCCTTATTGATAAGTGCAAATTAGTGTTATTATTTAGTATATTATTTGGCACTTTTCAAGGGTTATTTTGATCTCTAATGTTTTCCCCATTTGTTTCTTATACTTATTCATAGTTTAGTTTTAGCATTTTCAAAGCATCATTTATTTAACTTTAGTTTTTGTAATTTTAGGTTACACTGAGGAAATATGGAGCAAATTTCATCAAGACCTTCTTTGGGAAGTTTTGGAAGAATTTGAAGGATCTTTGCTCGCTTCAAGGTCGCTCAGCAAGCTCCCATCAAGTTTTCCAGAGATATTTTCGCTCAGCAAGGCCTTTGGTCGCTCAACGAGCTGGTGCTTTTAATGAACTTTCGCTCAGCGAGACCTGCAAATTCTGCTTCTTTATATGCATTTTTTTCACAATTTTCTTGGGATGTAACTTTTGACACTTGACCTAAATATTCCTTAAACACTTTTTCACTTTGTTCTAAGATGATTGGGTGCATTTAAAGTCAAAAGATTTCCATTAATGCTCCATCTTCTTCATATTCATCTTTTGTTGGAAGCTTCCATGGAAATGAAGAGCTAAACCCATAGTATGTCAAGGTTAGAATGTAGATAGGTTATATTTTTGTATGTATAGGCCTTGATCCTTTTGTATAAACTCTTGATGATGAATATATGATGAAAGCTTTGATTTTTATGACAAACCCTTTTGTGTTGCTTCATGATTGAGAGATATGGCCAACATTTGACCTAGGTTTTCATCACCCAAATACCATAAGCTAGAGATAGTTATGGGCTTTGGAGTTCACTTTGTATTGAACCAAAATGTTACCATTTTGATAGATTGTGTGAGAAATCATCAATGGGTCAAAATGGTAAAGCTCGCATTTTGTGTTAGAAATAAACATTATGAAAGGATATTGTGAATGTGTTCATTGTTGAAATGAGTTTATCTTTTGATCAAAACTATATATATTCAAATAAACCTATCAAACCTTAACTTTGACATATGCTTTTAAGAATCTTTTACAAACTAATACTTTTACTTATTATCATTTATTTGAATGAAAAAAAGTTTATTTTAGATACAAACACTAAAACCCCTTTTGTTACCATTATGTCTAAAACTTAAGCAATTGTAGAACGAAATAAATATCATAAAACAATCTCTGTGGATCGACAATTAAACTCTTACTCATTTGTGCTTTCAACAAATTGGCGCCGTTGTCGGGGATTGTTATTTGATATTTAAAGCATAGCAATAGTTGCTAAGTTTTTGAATTGTTTTATTTGTTACTTTTTACTATCACTCTTGTATTTCACTTGGTTTGTTAGTTTTGTAGATTCTAGTGTATGTGTGACAAGGCTACCGAGGAGCAATTTCAATTCGACCCGGAAATTGAAAGAACACTTCGAAGGCTCAATAGAAAAACACGAAGAAGGAAGAAACTAGCCGAAGAGAGGAACCAGAGAGAAGAAGAAGCTACTTCTTCACTTGTTCACATTGAAGAAGTGAGGGTAGAAACTTTTGAAGGTAACATGGCAGAAGGAGTTCGTACGGAGATGTCCGCTAATAGTCCTAGACGGACCGCTCAATTTGCTCGTGGTGGATGAAACACGGAAATGAAGACAGGAATCCTCCAACTCCTTTATGCTAATCCATTCACCGGAATGGACCTTGAAGATCCATATACCCATATAACCAAATTTTATGAGATTGCGGGATCTACAGTAATAGAGGAAACGAAAGAGAAAGGTTTATTCAAAAGAATGTTTCTGCACTGATTAGTGGGGAAAGCAAAAGAGTGGTACCTTGACCAAGCTCTGAGGGTAATGACGGATTGGAATTTGTTGGAAGAGAAATTTCTTGAAAGATATTTTCCTCAATCCCGATTCATGGGAGCAAAGACGGCAATTGCAGTTTTCAATCAGGGAAGCAACGAGTCTTTAAGCGAGGCTTAGGAGAGATATAAATCAATGTTGAGAAAATGCAAAGGCCATGGATTTGATGATCTTACTCAAATCCACATTTTTCTCAATGGGCTTCAATCACAACACAAGATACTTTTGGATGCTATCGCGGGTGGTTCTCTCATGTCAAAGACCGCAGATGAGGCTATAGTCATTATTGATTGTATGGCTCTCAATGATCTTCAAAGTCAACATGATCGGAGTCATTCACTAAGGAAGTCGAGAGTTCTTGAATTAAATACAAATGATGCTCTCCTTGCCCAAAACAATGTGCTTTCTCAACAAGTGGAGTTGCTAACTCAACAAATGGCCAAGCTTCCATAACAAATGAAAGAGATTCAAGGCTCTTAATCAAGACATCAAGTGGCAAAGTGTGAATTGTGCCAAGGAGATCATCCTATCGGTTATTGTCCTCCTTTTGAAGAAGTAAGTTATGTGAACAACAATAATCAAGGTTATCAAAGGCAACCTCAACAATACAACAATTCTTATCCAAGGAACAACCAAGGTTACCAACAACAATCAAGATTCAACAACAACAACTTTCAACACCAAAATCCATATCAAAACCCCAATCCTTAAGTCCAACAACCACAAGGTGGATGTTCAAAGTTAGAGGACACCCTTACTTAATTCATGCAAGCCTCCATGGCTAATCAAAAAAGTAATGAGGCCGCCATCAAAAACCTCGAAAATCAAGTTGGGCAACTTGCTAAGCAACTAGCCGAAAATCAAGAGGGACCATCTTTATCCGCAAACACTCATGTTAATCCGAAGGAGCATTGCAAGGTCGTTGTTCTTAGAAGCGGGAAGGAGATGAGTCAACCAAAAGAGAAGAAAGATGGTGTTGTGGAGGAATGTAGTGATGAAGAAGAGGTTGTGACAAAGAAAAAAATTGTGGAAGTAGTTGAAAAGGAGTTTGATGATTTGGAAGTAGTTGAAAATTCACAAGTGGGGGATGAGAAAAGAAAATAGGGGAGTAAAAGAGTGAATAAGGGAAAATAAGTGATGACACAAATTCCTACCAACATGCCTTACCTTTATGTGCCATCAAAGAGGGATAATGAGAGGCAATATGCCCGGTTTATGGACATTTTCAAAAAACTTCAAATTAATTTGCCATTTTCCGAAGCACTTGACCAAATGCCCAAATATGCCAAATTTTTGAAAGATATTCTCTCAAAGAGATGGAAGTACACGGAACCGGAAACGGTTATTCTAGTGGCAAATTGTAGTGCTATCATCCAACGCATTCTTCCTAAGAAAGAAGCTGATTCGGGACGTGTCACTTTGTCGGTCACAATTGGTAACATGTTTGTCGAGAATCGTCTAATTGATTTGGGCCCAAGAATTAACCTCATTCCTCTCTCTATTGTTAAAAGGCTTGGCAACATTGAAATCAAAGGGATAAGAATGACTCTACAACTAGCCTACAAATCTACCACTCACCCAATTGGGGATGCTAGAGATGTTTTGGTAAAAGTGGACAAATTTTTCTTTCCAGTTGATTTTATTGTTATTGATATGGAAGAGGATGATGACGCTCCTTTGATTCTTGGCCAACCATTCATGAAAACGGATCGTATGATGATTGATGTGGATGATGGTCTTATGAAGGTGAGGGTGTTAAATGAAGAAGTTACTTTCAACTTGTTTGAAGCAATGAAGCATTCAAAAGAAAAACATGATAGCTTCTGAATTGATGCTTCCGATATGGCTATTTTGGAGGTTGCAACACATATTCACGTGGACACTCCCTTAGAGCTAGCTTTAAGTGAAGGAGTTAACACTCTCACTAGTGAAGAAGAAAGTGAGCTTGAGGAGTGTTTGAAGGAATTGGAAGTTTTAAAGGAGTTACAACCTTGGGAGGTGGCCATTGAAGAATTGACAAGAGAGAAAAATGATGATAAAGTTGAAGTTGAATTGAAGGTGCTACCTTCGAACTTAAAATATGCTTTCTTGGATGAGAATCGAAGAAAACCGGTGATTATTAGCAATGAATTGTCTTTCGATGAAGAATCTCGTTTGGTAGAGGTGCTAAAGAAAAATCAAGAGGCTTTAGGGTGTGTTATTTTCGATGTAAAGGGAATAATCCCATCTTATTGTATGCACAAGATCCTTATGGAAGATGACTTCAAAGCGGTGGCACAACCTCAATGCCGGTTAAACCCAACAATGAAAGAGGTGGTTAGGAAGGAGGTAGTGAAGCTACTTAATGCGGGGATGATTTAACCGATTTCGGATAGCCCTTGAGGGAGTCCCGTTCATGTAGTACCAAAGAAAGGAGGCATGACCGTTGTTAGAAATGAAAAGAATGAGCTCATACCGACAAAAGTTGTGACGGGATGAAGGATGTGTATAGACTATAGGCGTTTAAACACAACTACTAGAAAAGATCATTTCCCACTATCGTTCATGGATCAAATGCTTGAAAGGTTATTCGGGCAAGATTTCTATTATTTTTTGAATGGGTATTCGGGCTACAACCAAATTGCGGTTGACCCGACGGACCACGAGAAGACGGCATTCACATGTCCGTTTGGAATTTTTGCGTATAGGAAAATGCCCTTTGGGTTTTGTAATGCGCCGACAACTTTCCAACAGTGTGTCCAAGCTATCTTTTCCGATTTTATTGAAAAGACAATGGAGGTTTTTATGGATGATTTTCGGTGTTTAGAGCGTTATTCAATTTGTGCTTGAGAATTTTGGAGGAAGTGCTTGAGAGGTGTGTGAAGACGAACTTGGTCCTAAATTGGGAAAAATGTCATTTTATGGTGAAAGAGGGAATTGTGCTTGGACACAAGGTGTCTTCAAGAGGTTTAGAGGTAGACAAGGCGAAGGTGGAAGTTATCTCAAAGTTGCCGCCTCCAACAAATGTGAAAGGAATACGGAGCTTTTTGGGTCATGCAGGGTTCAATAGGAGATTTATCAAAGACTTTGCTAAAGTGGCCAAGCCACTTAGCAACTTGTTGAACAAAGACCAGGTATTTCTCTTTGACGAACCTTGTCTTTTATCATTCCAAACTTTGAAAGAAAACCTAGTTACCGCTCCAATAATCATAGCACCTAATTGGACTTGTGATTTTGAACTTATGTGTGATGCTAGTGATTATGCTATTGGAGCGGTACTTGGGCAAAGAAAAGAAAAGGTTTTCCATGCTATACACTACGCTAGAAAAGTGCTTAATGAAGCACAAGTGAATTATGCCACAACTGAAAAAGAATTGCTAGCGATAGTGTATGCGTTTGAAAAATTTCGTTCTTATTTGATCGGTTCAAAGGTTGTTGTTTACACCGACCATGCCGCAATAAAGTTTCTGCTCACCAAACTGGATTCTAAGCAAAGGCTTATCCGTTGGATCCTCCTTCTTCAAGAATTTGATTTAGAAATAAATGATAAGAAGAGATCGGAAAATTTGGTGGTGGATCACTTGTCGCGGCTAGTCAATGTGGACATCACCAAGAAAGAAAATGAGATCCGAGAAGAATTTCTGGATGAAAAACTATATATGGGGCAAGTTAGGCCTTGGTTTGCCGATTTTTCTAATCATAAGGCAACATGTTGGATACCCGAAGACCTAACTTGGAACCAAAAGAGGAAATTCTTGGCGGATGCTCGATACTACGTATGGGATGAACCATATTTGTTCAAGGTTTGTAGGGATAATTTGTTGAGGAGGTGTGTGACTAGCGATGAGGCTAAGAGTATACTTTGGCACTATCATAATTCTCTGTATGGAGGGCACTTTAACGGACCGAGAACGGCCACAAAAATCCTCCAATTGGGATTTTATTGGCCGACAATTTTCAAAGATGCCAACCTCCATGCAAGGAGTTGTGATGAGTGCCAAAGGTTCGGTGGAATAGGGAAAAGGGATGAAATGCCCCTCCAAAATATTCAGGAGGTTGAGGTTTTTGACTATTGGGGCATTGATTTCGTCAACCCATTTCCACCATCTTTTACCAATGAATACATTTTGGTTTGTATGGAATATGTCTCTAAGTGGGTGGAAGCGATTGCTTCACCGAAGGCGGATGGAAAACAGTGATAAAATTCTTAAAGAAAAACATTTTTCCCGTTTTGGCACGCCTCGTGTGTTGATTAACGATGGAGGGTCGCACTTTTTTAATGCACCGTTAGAAAATGTTTTGAAAAATTACGGTGTATCGCACAAAGTAGAAACTCCCTACCACCCCCAATCTAACGGGCAAGCTGAGGTGTCGAATCGTGAAGTAAAAAGGATTTTAGAAAAAGCTGTTTCGGGATCGCGTAAGGATTGGTCTCAAAAATTGGATGAAGCATTATGGGCGTATCGCACCACTTACAAAGCTCTGATAGGCTTAACTCCATTCCAAATGGTTTATGGAAAAACATGCCATTTACCGGTTGAAATGGAGCACAAAGCTCTTTAGGCTTTGAAGTTTCTTAATTTTGATCCTACCGATGCCGGAACAAAAAGAAAAATACAATTGAGTGAATTGGAAGAGATGAGGGAAACGGCTTACCATTCAAGTTGGCTCTACAAAGAAAAAACAAAGAAATACCATGATAAGAAGATCAAGATTAAATAGTTTGAATAGGGTTAACTTGTATTGCTTTTCAACTCCCGGTTGAAGCTTTTTCCTGGAAAATTGAAAAGTAAGTGGTCGGGACCGTTTCGTGTGAAAGAGGTTAAAGAGTATGGTGCTATAGTGATCGAGGATTTGGAAAAGAAGGATAATTGGACCGTTAACGGCCAATGCCTAAGAATCTACCTTGGAGGTAATTTTGATCGAGAAAGAAAATTTGTCTCCCTCGATGATCGTTGATCATCGTGGACCGTCGAGCTTATCCGACGTTAAACAAGCGCTCGTTGGAAGGCACCCCAATTTTGTAAGTTTTTATTGCTTTTTATGTTGAAAATGTGTTGTAGGCGTATTTTAGAAGTTGTCTATGGTGTTACATTGTTGCTGGAAGTGTTTGCTGAGTTCCTGCACTCGCTGAGCGAAGGATTGCTTGCTGAGCGAAGTTTTGCAGAATGAAGCTCACTGAGTGAAGGTTGTGAATGTTTTAAAAAAATGGACTGAACTGGGCCCATTAAGGTGACCCGGTCCAGTCAGAATAAGTAAAGAGTGGGATTGAATTTGGGTTTCCACTTTTGCTCCCTCTTTCATAAAAATTCATAAGATTTTCAAAGTTTCTCCTTTGTTCTTCCCAAACTCTTGCTAATTCTCATTTGTGTGCTTCAAAGCTTCAACTTTTTGCAACCTCAAACATCAAGGTAATCATGTTCTCCATTTTTGTTCTTTAATTTTGTTAGTTTTGAGTTTTGTAAGTTTTAATTCCTCTAAGAAATCATTTGCCCAAGAAATTTCTTATTCCAATATCACAAGTTTGTTATTCTTTGTGGTTTAAATTGAAAATGGGGTTTTGGGTTAAGCAATTCTATTTTAGGGCAATGATTTTGAAAATTGAGTAAATGTTGTGAAATTGATTGTTTGGGTTAGGTATTAAGAATTGTTTAGCCTCTGTTGTTTTAAAAAGGTGTTGTTAGATTAGTATTTATGTAAGTAATTGGCCCTGATGAGAGGGAGGAGTTCTGCATTTTCGCAGAGCTTGCTAAGCGAGCCATTGCTCACTGAGCGAGTTTTCCAGATAGATTTTCGCTCAATGAGACCTGTGTTTTGCAAAAAAAAATCCCCTGTCCAGAATTTATTAGAACTTTAGGGGGTTGTTCCTTAGGTTTTATTATTAATTTAGATTATTTTTATTCTTGTTTTTATCGGCTAATTTGATCAGATCACTTGTGTTTCGATCTTTTGGTGTGTTTGTTGTTTTGTTTCAGATGTCAAACCGTTCAAAGCATGGACGTACTGTAAGCTCTTCTTCGAGGCCACCTCCCGCTCAAACCTTTGACCGCAACCGATTCTTGACACCCGTTCATAATGAGCATTATTTGTTCCTTGAGCGAAGAAATGTTTGGCCAGATCGAATAGTGGAATTGAATCCAGAGGGGGAGTATATGTTTGTCCCGCGCACTATGGATGAAGGGGATTATGTGAGGCTTTGTGAACCGCATCCAGAGTACCACTTAGATATCGTTAGGGAGTTTTTCGCAAACGCCCTTCCGGTCGGTCTTGAGGGACTGCTTTTAAGTATAAGACTTGGGTAAGAGGCAAACACATTGACTTTTCAGAGGCTAGTCTCAATGAATATTTGGGCATAAATTTTTAGCTACCACAGAGCAGTCTTTGTGACTTTGTTAAGATGAAGAAAAGGAAAACTTTGGATGTCGAGTTCATTAGGAAGCACATTTTTACCAGAGATCATACTTATGAGGTGAGTGCTGTTGGTATTCCTGTGTGCTTCAAGCGGAGCTCTCTGAACAACAGAGCTAGGGTTATTATGACCATTGTGTTGCACAACCTTATCCCTCGGAGCCATGTTTCGAATGTTACACTTGAGGTGGCTGCTCTGATTTTTTGCATTCTGAAGAGCTATGTTGTGAATCTTGCCTCGATTATTTCTAAGGAGCTTATGAGAGTGGCTACCAGTGGGACTAATTATGGTTCCCGTGCTTCCTGTGCTATCTCTCATTCGGGCTTGGTCATGGTTTTGTGCAAGAAAGCAGCTGTAGTTCTTCCGTCCCATGGAAATGTGAGGTTGAAGAAAATTGATGGTGAGTATTGCCGCACTTTCTGTGAGCCACCTATTCACCCACCTCTGGTTACTTAAGCTCCTCCGCGTAACTTGGCTTTTGATGCTGCCACCAACATGGCAATGCATGCTTCTCACCATCGCTCTTTGGAATTTATCTATGAGAGCATGCTTCAGCTTCAACTGATGATTAGGGAGCCTCAGGTGGGGCATTCTCTGAGGAGTATGGATGACTTCAGGGCTTATTCTGCATGGTATGGGGACATTCCATCGTCTTCGGGGGGTGCAGGTGCAGATGCAGGTGTTGATTTGGTGTAAACACCCCAAATTTGCCCTCACTAAATTCACACCATGGCTTGTGATCTTCCATATTTGCATTAGTTTAAGCATATCACCTCATATTGCATATTTGTTTCATCTGCATGGTTCAAGTTCATCTGCATCTAGGGTTTGTGATCTGAGCAATCCAAGGATCCATCTGAGCCACTCCAAAGGCCTCCAATCACTCCAAGAGGGTCCATGTGTGTTCTATCATCATATTATATCCCTCAAAGATCAAGGAAGTCAAGAAAGCACAAGAACTGGCAAAGCATGGAAGCAGAGCTAGGGTTTTCACTACACAGATGACCTGAAATTAGGGTTTTGGTTTCAGAGGCCATAACTCCAAATTTTTTGGTCATTCTTGTTTCTAATATTCTTAATATGTTATAAGGATCATGTGTACCAAGTTTGATGAATAAATTCATTGTGGAAGTCATATGTTCCCTGGGTAACTTCTTGAGCAAGTCAGAGCAAAATTAGGGCATCTGAGGCCCCCTACAATGGAACCAAAGTGGATTTTACATCAAATTGAAGTTATATGATCTTTATTTAATCATTGAAGTGTTTGGAAGTTCACAAAATTGAAGAAATTTGGCCTAAACCAAAAGTTGCCAAAAATGGAAATGACTTGTAATGGAAACTTTCCATTTTGGGAAAGTATTTCAACCTCCTCTTTCTCAACCAAAAATGCTTCAAATGAAACATTGTTGGTCACGAAAGTTGTAGATTGGATCATTCCCTTTTCCAAAAGTACAAGAACATGTTCTAATTCATTATGGAACTCAAGTTATGGCTTTGCAAAGTTGGCAAAAATCCTATAATTTTCACTTTCACATCAAAGAGGATTTTTTGCAATTTCACGAACCAAGTCATTTTGTGACCTCTAATCACTCTCTAAACATCATACACACATGATACAATGCATTGTGACCAAATTTGCCCAAAGAATCATTCCATTTCATGCCTTGAACTTCAAGTAATTCAAAAGGGGCCAAAGTTCTTCAAATTTGCAAAAGGGGATGAAACTTCTCATACACTTGTTGCATCACCCAAAACATTTTCCATGGTTCTCCTTGATCTTTGCTGAGCCAGGACATGCCCTAAAACAACTGCAACATGAGCCCATACCTCAAGTACACCTAATGTTGACATTTTGGCAACCTGCCCATACCAATCACCACAGGCCACCACCCACTTTCTGACCTATCAAACAATGTTATGTGGACCAAAAGCAACTCACAACACCACACACACAAGCCTGAAACCACAGATACACCAATTTTCACAAAAAATCCCTTTCAAGCAAAAGCTTTCGAAACACTCTGCCTGTCGCTCCCGACAAATGAAACTGGATCAGATGAAGGTACAGACGCGAATGGTCGGCGAGAGGGACAATGAGAACACACAGCCGTGAACTCACTGGAGATGAAAAGAGTCGCCAGCTAGGCATTTTTATCCCGGAGGAAAGGTAATGCTGCATAGACCTAGAAAGATACGGATAAGACGGTTTGCGAACCAGAGAGACTGAGAAAGGGGGTTGGTTACAACCTGGGAAGGTATTAGCACCCAGATTGTCCGTCGTACTCGACGGGATCCACGCTTAAAAGATTTGTGCTTTAAAGGGGTAGCGTCAGTGCAATTTGTGTGCAAAAGGGCTGGAAAGCAAAATGTACAGGTGTCAGTGTAAAGTGAGTGAAGTGTGATATATACAGTGTCAGTGTAAAAGGGAAAGAGGTGAAATGCTCATGACAATGAGGCTTAAGAATGAAGCTGGACAGAGGGGGAATGAACAGAGACTTTTGTTCGATAACCGTTAAGTTATGCCTACGTATCCTCTCGTGCAATGAGGAAGTCAGAACACCGTAGTTCGACCCAAAGAGACTGAAAGGATGATTTGACTTGTGAACTGCTTGCTTGTCTATGCTCAAGTGTATGACCTGTCTGGCTCAGGTGCTAACTGTCTTGCATTAGACGAAAGAAGCAAGTTCTCGATTGTGAGTGAGTGAGATGAGAAAAGAATCCCGGAGGAGACGATTATTGTTTGTTTTTGAGTTTTCAGTCTTTTATTTCTTTTTGGAGTTTGTCATAGGATAATGAGCTTAAGTCTAAACCAATGGATCAGTAAACTCATCACATCTTCCCTCTGTTTAGGGGTAATGAGAATACCTTAAGTGTGAAGTCAGATTCTCACACTTAATCACCTTCGGTGTAGGATTAAGATCATTAACCTACTTGTGATTATTTAGATATTTTTGTGGTTTTTGTTTAGTGTTGAGTAATGAGGTTAAGCCATAATCAAGGATCAAACAGACCCATTACACCATCCTAAAAGAAGGATAATAGATGAGAATGTTTAAGCTGAGGAAAACTCCTCAACTTAATCCATGATTAGGGATTAAACCCATGACAAAACAAGCCTTTATTAAGTGGATTTTAGATTAATGATATGATGATGAAGTGTTTTTTATGATTTGTAAGACAACTTGAGGGGGACTTGTCCATTAACACTAGGGTTAGTCCTTCTTAACCACTTAAGGAAGAATTAGAACCCTAATGCAAGGCCCAAGTTACAAGTGTGATGTCTTGATACTTATTAAGTGAATTGATTAAGAGATTTAAACACCTCAAGGGTTTAATACTTAGGATTAAAGTTATACACTCCATCCTAAGAGAAGGATGCAGGCATAAGCTCAATCACAAAGTCTTAAAGCCTTTAGGGTTTAGTCCCTGATTATGAGATGAGAAGAGAAGACTCAAAGAGAGACACAAAGGTAAAACTATGAGGGGACTAATCAAAACCCTAATTCATTGTCATGCTTGGTTGGTCCTAAGGTTTGTGAGGTTTTCAAGAACAATCTTCAGAAGAACCATCAGGAAGCAGGTGAACAGGATCAAGAGAAGCAAAGTGACTTGCTTCATTCAAGAAGTCAAGTCACTTGAAGAAAGAAAGTGGGAGGAAGAAGAATGAGCAAGCTCAAACTCAAACACAAATAGAAATGCAGCAATGGATGCAAGAGAAATGAAAAGAAAAGTCATGAGAAGTGAAGGCAAATTCACTTCCCAAGTTACTTATCACCTGAAATGTTAGAAAGAAATGCAAAGCAATGCTAAATGAAATGAAATGACATGATGCTATACCAAACCAGAAGCATGCACATGATATTAATGATGTTATGAGGTGCTGCAAACATGAGGCAAAGCAATGGGGATGTTCATACAAGATCATGAATGCAAATGATGCAAGTTTAGAAGCATGAACAAGCATGAAATGTTATGAAGCATACAAGACAAATGACATGGCAAATGTGTAATGCAATGATCAATGATGCTTTCTATATGTCTTAAGATGTCAAATGAATCACAAGAATGCATAAAATGCAAAGACAAGCCATGTTATGCAAGGAAATGTAAGAAGGATGCAAATGCAAGCCCAAATTAGGGTTCATGGATCAAACATCAAACACAAACCAAAAACAGAAGCAAAATCCTAAAGTAAAAATGGAAAATGGTACCCAAAGAAACCCTAGGCCTATGATGAACCACTGTCCAAAGGGGAACTCTCAACTCTTAACCAATCTCAAGATATGAATTTTACAAGTTATTAGGGTTTTTTAGGGTTCTTAACAAAACAAAAGCCAAACAATTTGAAAATGCAAGAACAATTCATGGCCTTTTTATCCTTGAAAATACATGCTAAACACAAGACAAAGCAAAAAGAATCAATATCTCAACCTTCACCAATAGGCAGAAATGAATTTTTGAATCCATGATCAAAATAATGCATAAAAAATGATTTAATTCAATGAAAAATTCTTAAAATGCATCAAGATCAAAAAAGAAATTTGGTTTGAAGGTTGGACAATGTTTCTAAATGTCTTAGAACATCTCATGAATTTTTTTGTAATTTTTAAATACCTAAAAGTATTTTTAATTAATTAATTCTCATTAATCAATTAAAAATAATCTTTTAAATATTTAAAACTACTTTTTAATGATAAAAATAAAATATAAAAATATTTTTGGGTCTTAAAAATTATTAAAACTTTAAGGAAAAAGTTTCATAATTTTTTAAGGATTTTTAACTATTTTTAAATAATTATGCAAATTAAATGAAAGAAAAATGAATAAAATTAAATAAAATAAAAAGTAAACAGAAGGGATGGCCAGGATTGAATCTGGGAAAGAAAGCATTGACTTGGCGCGTGATCTGAGGGTCACAATTCAAACTAACCTAATCCTGATTAATTAAATAATAATTCATAATTAAGACTTAATGAAAGGATCCTGGCCTTCTATTCACGCGCGGGAAATGGGATCCAATGGCTCACGTTCAAACTCAGTGCCCTAACCCTAATTAAAAATTAATCACTCTCAGGTCACCGGAGACGAGCTCCGGTCGTCTTCTCCGGTGACCTTCTCCCCTGAAAACTTCAAACTTCCTAAAAACGTAACAAAAATGAAATCTAAAAACTGGGAAATGTTCCCCACATCCTCACGAATCAAACCCCTAACCTAAAACAAATTTATATTTTGTGAACAAGCTGAATCGAAGAAAGAAAGTTCTAGGGCACGCGAGCTTCAGAAGCAAATTAAATGCTCAAATCACAACCATTTCAAAAACTAATGGTACCAGAATGATCAGCAAGGCATGAAGAACAAATTTGTAACAAGAAAAATCATTTCTGGAAAAATAAATTTCAGGCTACCTGAGATTTGAAGCTTTCCACTTGAGGACTTTCTGGCCTTCTCTTTATGTGCAATCTACTCCTTAGAACCCCTTGATGATATTTGAGTGCTCAAAATGAGTTTGAGTTGGCTGGATGATGAGATTCGAATGCTCCTGCTTCAAGCTCAGCCAACAATGGCTATGGTGATTCTGGCTCTTTCAGGTCATGGTGAATGATGGTTTGAGGTCTGAATGATGTATGGAGAAGCTTTGCAAGGTTTGTTTGGCTGTTTGTGAGCTAGGGAAAGAGATTCGAAAGCAACTGCAGAAATGGAGTGAGAAATGGCAGTGGGATCTCTTGGCTGTTTCAGGCTTGTGCTTTGGGTGGTTTGAGGTCTATGGAGCCAGGTGAGATGATTGGTGAAGTTAGCTTGAATGTTTAGTGGTTGTGGAGAAGAATTCGAAGCAAGTTGCAAGATGGGAGGTTTTTGTGAATGTTGTGAATGAGGAAGCTTCAGCCTTGTGTGTTATCATGTTTTGCTTGCAAATTGTTTGTATAAACAATGCTGATTGGCTTCTTGATGTGACTTGTGCTTTTGTGATTGGTAAGTTTGCTTTTGCCAAAAAGTCAACTTTTGTGTAAGTGAGGCATGGCTCAAAGTCTAGGCAAGTACAAGGCATGGGCTGGCGCAGCAAGGATGAGGGAGAGGTCTAGCAAAGCTCAGCAGCCAATGTATCAAGTTGGTGAAGTGATCATGATGGTTTTTGCAAGTTGTGACATTTTGGTTCACATGTGATAAAGTCTTGTTACACAAACCAAGCCATGAGCAAATTTGATCCAATTCTGATTTTTAGGACTTAGAGAATGTTTGTGTAATGGTTTGAAATGAATTAGAGGTCACATGATGCATTGGTCCAAGATTTTGCAAAGTTTCCAAATGAGGCATGCCTTGAAAATTAATGATTTTAGCCAACTTTGCATGGCCATAACTTTTGATCCAAGAAGAGTTTGATCATGTTCTTGTACTTTTTGAAAAGGGAAAGATGAGATCTACAACTTTCATGACCAAAGTTTTTCCATTTGAAGCATTTTTGGATCATGAATCATGGCTTGAAAAATGACCTAAAATGATGCATTCTTGAAAAGTCAACTATGCTCAAAAAAGTCAACATTTGCAAAAACCCTAAATTCTTGATTTTTATGAACTTAAATCTTCTTCCATGATCAAATAAAGATCATATACACTCAAAATGATGAAGATCACCCATTGGTTGGGTCATTGGGGGCCTCAGATGCCCTGATTTTGCACTGACTTGTCTGAAAAGTCAACTCTTGATCAGATGACTTCCCCATGGAATTTCTTCATGAAAATTGATATGCATACTCCCTATACCATATAGAGATCAATGGAAACAAGAATGACCAAAAAATTTGGGGTTATGGCCTTTGAAACCAAAACCCTAATTTTCAGTCAACTGTGCAGTTCAAACTGGCTCTGCATCCACTCAAACCCTAGTTCTTGTGATTCCTCTGCAATTTTGACCTTGTGGAGATGAAATATGATATAAGAACACACATGGACCCCTTTGAGTTGATTGGTGGCCTTTGGAATGGCTCAAGATGCTCTGAGGTTGCTCAGATCACAAACCCTAAATGCAGATGCCTTAGAAGCTATGCAGTGAATCAAAAATGAGATGTGAGATGATATGATTGTGTTTATGCATATGAGATGATCACAAGCCATGGTGTGAATGGGTGAGAGCAAATTTGGGGTGTTTACACTGCCCAGCCACTAAAACCACAAACAAACTTCATAAACCAACTCACCATCATCCATAGATCACTTCCCAACCATTAAACAAGCCTCAAAGCCCCTCTACACAAAACACGATTCTGGTGCAGCAAGAGTGCAACCACACAATCCAGCCATTCTAAGCTCCTTCCAAGCATTGCAACTTCATCAGGGGGTCAAGTAAAGAGGATTTGCACAAGAGAAGAGGTCCAAAAGCTTTAGAGGTGAAAGCTCCAGCTCAGGTATCAATCTTTAAACTTTTTTCTTGAAGCATGATTTTAAGTTTCTAAGTTGTTCTACATGTTATGTTGATCACCATGATGCAATTTGTTTTGAAAATGAGTTGAAAATAAGCTTGTATTCGACTTCTGAAACTTTGCTTGTGAAATATGTTCTTGTTTGATTCTCATGATTGATTAAGAATAAATTAGTTTTGAGGATGGATTCGTGTTTAGGGTGAGGTGAGGAGTTGATCTGGAGCTTTAGAGCTCCTGAAATGACCTAGGGAGAGAGTTTGAGAAACTACCCTTCCGGAGAAGACGACCGGAGCACTGTTCCGGCCGTTTGAGATTAATTAGGGCTAAGCTCAGGTGATTAGCTGAGTTTGAATCTAGAGCGTAGGATGTGAGTTTCGCGCGTGAGTGTAGGGTTGTGATCATTTCACTTAACCCTAATCTTTTTTATTTATTTAATTAATTAGAATTAGGCCAGATTGAATCTGGACCTTTAGATTGCGTGCTGGTCAAAGCCTTTTCCCCCAGTTCAAATCTTGTCCATCAGATCATCATACTTTTATTTATTTCAATTTTATTTCATTTAAATAGCATTTATTTTGTGCATTTTATTTAAAATACTTAGAAAAATCCTAAAAATATTTCCTCCTGCATTTTAATTTCAAATATTTTTCTTCACCCAAAAAAATTTTTATTTTTATTTTTTGCATTAAAAAATCATTTTAAAAATATTTTAATGTTTATTTTAATTAATTAATGGAAATTAATTAATTAAAATACCATTTAGGTTTCCCAAAATCACAAAAATTCACATTGAATTTTAGGATATTTAGAAACATTGTCAAACCATTCATACAAATTTCGTTTTGGTTTTGATCCAACTTTGACATTTTTCTTGAATTTAGGGTTCATAACATTCCCTTTTTGGAACCCTAACTTTGAAAATTCTTTTCTGCTTAACCATGAAGGGTTTGACAATGGTTCTTTTTGCATTGTTTTCTATATAGCATGTAGTTTCTAGGATATTTTTGTCATGAATTTATCTTTCACTTTCCATTTGATTTGCATTTTTCCTCTTAAGGTACCTTACAACCCTAGCAAACTTAGGAAAATCACAACTTTCTTTAGGTTAAGAGTTAGACCTTCTCCTTTGGGGTGTGATATCATATGGGGTTAGGGTTCCTTTGAGTTCATTTGCAAATTTTTTATCATGTGATTTGCTTCTGTTTTTGTCATTTGCATCTCATCCTTTCATGTAACCCTAATCTTGCATCCATACTGGCATCTTACATTGCATTACATGAACATGTGAACTTGTCATGACATTATAAGAACTTGTATGCCATCTTAGACATCTTAAGACATTTCTTGAACATTTCTTGGTCATTTATTCATACATTTTCTATGCTTTGCATCCATTTCATTTCATAAACATCCATGTGTTTTCATGTTCCCCACATGCTTCATTTGCATTCTTTCTCTTTGTATGAACCTTCATAACACTTGGTATGTGTAAACACCCCAAATTTTCCCTCACTCATTTCACCATGGCTTGTGATTATTTTCATGTGCATAAGTTCAATCATATCATCTCATATTACATTTTTGCTTCACTGCATTGGTTCAAAGTCATCTGCATCTAGGGTTTGTGATCTGAGCAATCCAAGATTCATCTGAGCCACTCCAAAGGTCTTCAATCATCTTAAGAGGGTCCATGAATGTTAAAACATCATATTATATCCTCCCAAGGTCAAGGAAGTCAAATAATCACAAGAACTGGCAAAGCATGGAAGCAGAGCTAGGGTTTACTGCACAGATGACCTAAAATTAGGGTTTTGGTTTCAGAGGCCATAACTCCAAATTTTTTGGTCATTCTTGTTTCTTTTGGTCTCTATATGTTATAAGGATCATACATACCAATTTTCATGAAGAAATTCAATGGGGAAGGCATCTGATCAATAGATGACTTCTTGAGCAAGTCAGTGCAAAATCAGGGCATCTGAGGCCCCCATGACACAACCAAAGGGTCTTCTCCATCATATTGGATGTGTATGATATTTATTTGATCTTATAAGAAGTTATAAGTTCACAAAATTGAAGAATTTCAAGCCATTTGCAAAGTTGCCATTTTGGGAAAGTGACTTGTAATGCAAACTTGCCATTTTGGGAAAGTTTTTCAACCTCCTCTTTCTTAACCAAAAATGCTTCAAATGAAAAATTCTTGGTCATGAAAGTTGTAGATTGGATCATTCCCTTTTCAAAAAGTACAAGAACTTGATCTAATTCATCATAGAACTCAAGTTATGGCCTTGCAAAATTGGGAAAAATCACAAAATTTCACTTATGTGCCAAAGAGGGAAACTTGCAAAAACACTTGCCAAAGCATTTTGTGACTTCAAACACACTTCTAACCATTACACAAACATAGTACATGACCTATAATTCATAATTGCCCAAAGAAATCTCAAGTTTCATGCCATGATCATCAAGATTTTTCAAAGGGGCCAAAACATCACATAATTGCAAAACACCCCATAACTTTCTTCCCTCTTGCTGAATTGCCTCAAAGCCAATTCCATGGACCTCCCTAAAGTCAGCTGCGCAGGACACCCCATTTTCCTTGGCCTTCCATGAGCCCATACCTCCAAAGACAACTTTGTGGACTTTATGCATTTTGCTCCATACCAATCACACTGCTCCACAACAACTCTCTGACCTATCACAACTCAATATGTGGATCAAACCCAAGCCATAACACACAACATTGCAAGCTGAAACCTAAGAATCCTCAGCATACACAAAATCACTCCAACTTTCAAAAGCTTTCGAAACTCATAGCTCAGCCACCAAATCTCCAAACTTTTTTCACCATTCAACTCCATATTCATCACTGATCATTTCCCACCCTTCATTTTGCTTTGAAACACCCTGTATCAAAAACACGATTTTCCCATTTCTTGAACTGAGTTTCAGCCAACATCACTTAGAGGCCATATGAACTCCAACCAAGCATCACAAACTCTTCAGGAGGATCATTGGAGCTGATTTGAGGCAAAGAAGCAGCCAGCCAGTGCCATTTTCGAAAGCTTCAGTTCAGGTAACCTCAAGAACTTTTTTTCCAGAACCTTCATTTTAAGTTCCTAATTGATTCTATGTGCTCTCCTGATGATCATGATGTCTTTACTTTTGAAAATGATTGAGAAACAAACATGTATGAAGTTTCTGAAACTTTTGATGTATTTTCCGTTTTGCTTCGATTCATGTTCTTGATGGTAAATAAATGATTTTTGTTGTTTGATTCTTGTTGGGAGTGATGTGAGGATCATTTCTGGTAAGTTTGAGGGCTTGGGGTTACGTATTAGGTGAGATAGCATGTTTGGCTAGCCGGAGAAGATGACCGGAACACTGTCCCGGTCACCTGAGAGTAATTAGGGTTCATATTAGGGCTCTAATCATAATTAGCGTAGTTTGAATTCTGGCCCTTGGATTATGCGCGAAGTCAATTCCCTCCAATCTGACTTTAAACCAAGGCCCTTGGATTAGTTGACTTCCATTAATTCTCATTTAATTTTCATTTTATTTGCATTTTCTTTACCATTTTATTTAAAATAGCAAAACACTTTCAAAAAATTTTATTTTTTGCATCATGGTTATAAATATTTTTCTCATTCTGAAAATAATTTTTATTTTAATTTTTGCATAAAATTTGTATTTTTTAAAATATTTAAATGTTTATTTTAATTAATTAATGGAAATTAATTAATTAAAATACCATTTAACTTTCTAAAAATCACCAAAAAAATCACATTGCATCTTGACACATTTAGAGACATTATCAAACCATTCATATAAATTTCTTTTTGGTTCTTGATCCATTTTGACATTTTTCTTTTGATTTAGGGTTCTTTAAAATCAATATTTTGACCCTAACTTAGAAAATTCTTTTCTGCCTAACTATGAAGAGTTTGATAATGGTTCTTTTTGCATTGCGTCCCATATATCATGTAGTTTCTAGGATAAAATTGGCATGAATTTATCTTTCATTTTCATTTTGTTTTGCATTTTTCTTTGTGAGGTGCCTTAAAACCCTAGCAAAATTAGAAAAATCATAAGTCCTTTACGGTTTAGCTTCTGACCTTCCCCTTTGGGAAGTGAACTTGTATAGATTTAGGGTATCTTTGATCCTATTTTTAATTTTTTATCTTGTAATTTGCTTCTGATTTTGAATTTTGCATTGCATCTTGTTCATAAACCCTAATTTGCATCCATCCTTCACATTCTTGCATACATGAACTTGCCATGACTTTTTGTACATTAAAATGACATGTAAGACATCTTAGGGCATATTAGAATCATGTTTGATCATTGCATCATCCATTTTCCATGTTTTTGCTTTCATTTCATGTCATATGCATCCATGAACTTTCATGCCTCCTTCCATGTTTCATTTGCATCTTCATTTTTTGTATGATCATCCACATCTCATGAAATCCATTTGTATCATCTCTTGGCATCATTTACATCTTGATCATGCTTCTGGTTTTGGTTTACATCATTGCATCCATCCCATTTCATTTCATTTCATTTCTTTTGCTAACTTTTCAGGTGGTAAGTGTTTGAGAAGTGAATTTGCCTTCACTTCTCATAACCTCTTCTCATCCCTTTTATGCATTCATTGCTGCATTTTTACTTGTGTATTAGGGTGAGTTTTCTCATTCATGCTCCTTCTCCTCCTTCTTTCTTCAAGAAACTTGTCTTCTTAAGTGAAGCAAGTTGTCTTGCTTCTTGCTGCTTCTTTTCATTTTATCTGCTTCCTCCTTGGTGGTTTCTCTGAAGATCTTCTTGTAAGCCTCATAAACCCTAGGAACAACCAAGCATGATCACAATTAGGGTTTGATTAGTCCCCCATTAGTTTTACCTTTTTGTCATCTTTGTGTCTTCTCTTCTCATCTCATAATCAAGGACTAAACCTTAAAGGTTTTAAGGCTTTGTGATTAAGCTTATGCCTGCATCCTTCTATTAGGATGGAGTGTATAACTTTAATCCTAAGTGTTAAACCCTTAATGTGTTTAAATCTTTTAATCAATCCATCTAATAATCACCAAGACATCAAGCTTGTAACTTGGGCCTTGCATTAGGGTTCTAATTCTTCCTTTATTGGTTAAGAAGGACTAACCCTAGTGTTAATGGACAAGTCCCCCTCAAGTTGTCTTACAAACCATAAAATCCATTTTCTTAATCTTACCATTAACTAAAATCCACTTTAATAAAGGCTTTGTTTTGTCATGAGCTTAAATGTTCTCATCTATTATCCTTCTATTAGGATGGTGTAATGGGTCCATTAAATCCTTGATTATGGCTTAAACTCATTACTTAACACTAAACAAAAACAACAAAAACATCTAAATAAATACAAGTAGGTTAATGATCTTAATCATACATCATGGTGATTAAGTGTGAGGTGTTTACTTCATACTTAAAGTATTCTCATTACCCCTAATCAGAGGGAGGATGTGATGAGTTTACTGACCCTTGGCTTAGGCTTAAGCTCATTAACCTATGACAAACTTCAAAAGGCAATAAAAGATTGAAAATACCAAAAACAAACAATAATCATCTCCTCCGGGATTCTTTTCTCATCATCTTCACCCATAAACGAGAGCTCGCTTATTCCATCTAATGCAAGACAGTTTGCACCTGAGCCAGACAGGTCATACACTTGAGCATAGACAAGTAAGCAGTTCAAAGTCAATTTATCTTTCAGTCTCTTTGAGTCGAACTACGGTGTTCTGACTTCCTCATTGCACGAGAGGATACGTAGGCATAACTTAATAGTTATCGAACAAAAGTTTCTGTATATTCCCCCCTCTTCTAACATTATTCTTTAAGCCTCATAGTCTTGAGCTTCACATTATTTCTTTACACTGACACTCTTTCATTTCACTTCACATTATTTTTGCACTGACACTTGCATTCGTTTCCAGCTTTTGCACACAAAATAACACTGATACTACCCCTTTTAAAACTCAAATCTTTCAAGCGTGGATCCCGTCGAGTACGACGGACAATCTGGGTGCTAATACCTTCCCAGGTTGTAACCAACCCCCTTTCTCAGTTTCTCTGGTTCGCAACCATCTTATCCATCTTTTCTTAGGTCTACGCAGCATTACCTTTCCTTCAGGATAAAAATGCCTAGCTGGCGACTCTTTTCTTTTCAGTTCACCCTTGTGTGTTCTCTCCTCTTCGCCGACCGTTCGCGTCTGTACCCTATTTGACTTAGCCTCATTTAGTGGGAGCGACAGCTTGGCGACTCTGCTGCGAACCCTTATATTGCAACCAAGGCTTCTGGTTCTTTTTGTGGGTTCCTCCTAGCGCTTGTTTGATTTGTGTTTACTAGGGTGTTATGTGCTATGTGTGTTTATTTGTTTTTGCTTTATTTATTGCTTTATGTACATCTTTACTTATTGATTTCTTTACAGTTATATATGCATCATACTGTCATTGTTGGATCTGGTTTTCTTTGGTGGGTGGGGGTTCCATTGAGAGTTTAAGGTCCTATACCTGGGACTTGAGTGACACCTAGGATAGAGTGGTTCATGTTATTTCCCATTCCATTTCGTTCTGGTGCGGGAATATGAAACACGGTTCAGATGTGGGTTTCTTCTTGAGAACTCTGTGCTACAGATTTCCTGTAGTGCTAGGGCTATCTGAGAAGCCTGCTAAGTCTGGATGACCTTTACTATGACCTTCAGAAACTGAGGTGAATTAGAGGAGGATCTTTTATGGTTATTGTAAACATTGTACCTCCGGGTTAGAAGTGTTTACACTTTTCATAACTGATCCAAGTCTGAGGATCCTTGTTCTAGAACATTACCTGTGAGGGGGTTGGGCTGTTTACAGGTTTGCAGGAACCCTTGGCCACATCATACCCTGTTACTGTTTTGTTTAAGAGTACTCCACTTTGGACAGTTCTTGTGATTAACCCTGGACATGTGACTCTTTATTTGAGTCCCCCACCCTGGTTACTGGACTTCCAAACCTCCAGCTGGACTTTTTGAACATACATGGGCCTTATACCAAGACAGATAATCAGATCCAGCTTGATCACAAACCCTTGCATATCATTTGCATATATCATCATTGCATCATTTAACATTTGTTTATTTGCTTTTCAGGGTATCCATCTCATTCTATCTTGGTTTTGGTTTTGACCCCTTCTTCTGCATAGACCTCTGCTTCAGCTGTCTCCATCAGTTATCTACTTCAGTTATCTCCATCCTCATTAGCATCAGTCTGCCAGTGACTTAACTTCAGTTTATCAGTTTGTGACCTTCACCAGCATTTGTCTTCAGTTTCTTCAACAAGCACTTATGGCTACTCCTAGGAAAAGCAACATATCCTACCACTTCTTTGAGCCTGTGTTGACTGGTATCAGATAGGTCCAGTCACTCATTACACCTGATCACATCCCATTGTTTAGAGAGCACTATGGAGGTATCCTGGATATGGTTATGGACCTTGACCCTTCTCAGAGGAGCATGATCCACACCTGCTTACAGTTTTATGACCCTCCTTTGAGATGCTTCACCTTTCCAGACTTCCAGTTAGGGCCTCTGCTGGAAGAGTTCTCTTTATTGATTGGAGTACCTATCAGAGGTGGAATCCCCTTCAACCCAGAGATGACTGCTCCCAGAAATGAAGAGGTAGCAAGGGCACTGTACTTGGAGCCTGCCTTGATTGAGCAAAGTATGACAACAAAAGCTGGGATTCCTGGTTTGCATTTGGACTTCTTGATTTCTCAGGCCATCCTGAAGGCTTCATTGGGAGAGTGGAGGGCAGTCTGTGCACTGTTAGCCCTCAGCACATATGGGTCTATACTGTTTGCAGATGAGCCCAAATTTATCAGCAAGAATGCCATCCATCTGTTTCTTCTGAAGAACCCAGTACCTACATTGGTAGGAGATTTTTATTATTCTATTCATCAGAGGAATGAGAAACAGAGGGAAAAGTTGGTAAGGTGTTGTGCTCATTTGTTTTACACCTGGCTGCTCAGACACCTGCCTAAGTCAGATGCTTTCTTGAATCCCCACCAACAAAAGAATTGGACTAAGAGACTCATTGCCTTGACTCCAGATGATATTAGATGGTGCACCCAGAGCACCAAGGGCAAGGACATTATCACCAACTGTGGACAATACCCAAATGTGCCTCTGATAGGAGTAGAGGGTTGCATCAACTACAATCCTTTACTGTTTAAGTGACAACTGGGTTATGCCTTGGTTCACCCTCCCAGAGGACAGGATTTAGCTGAGACCCTGTATTGTGAAGTGCAACCTAATTCAGCTGTTGTCAGACAAGCATCCTGGGCTTGAGACAACATCCAGACAAAAGGAGTGGCTATTCTTGGGAGATGTAATAATGTTGCTTCAACTCAGTACTATGATTGGTCCCGTACTAGAGCTCAGATTACCAGAATGCCTTTCATCTTGGCAGACATACCTGGGCCATCCACAATACAGCCTGCAGCAACAGTGAGCCTGGAGGAGTTTGAAAAGTTGAAGGAAAGGAATGAGCAGCTATCTCAAGCCTTGAAGAAGACCCTTTGGGAAAGGAGTGATGGTCGTCTGGACATTGAGAGATTGGAGAAGCTCAGGGTGGAGCATCTTGCCAAAATTGAGAAGACAGAGGACTACATCAGGAAAGCAAGAGCTGGGGAATAGATATTGAAGAATGCCTGTAAGGAGGCCAAAATTCAGAAGGCTAGGGCTGAGCACTATCTGCAAGAGAGTCAGGCTAGGTGGGTCAGGATCACCGAAGCCCATACACAAGAAGACCAGAAGACTCAAGCCAAGATTGAACAGCTAGAGGCCAGTGAGAAGAAGCAGCAGGAAGCTTTGTTGGCAGCTCAGAGGGAGATTTCAGAGTTGAAGCTCAGAGCAGGATTGAAGAGATCAAATGACCAGGATAGGTATAAGAAGCTGACCACTGCCATTGCTACCAGGAACCTCCTCATTAGGACCATTACAGAGCACCCAGCTGGTCCAGTGACTGAGGCACTCCTGAAGGAGGCCAAAGAAGATGAGTTTGGACTGGATGTCTGATTCTTTGTTTGTTGTTTCCATTTGATGTACTTTTCCTTTTATTGTATTTTGACCCTCCATGGGCATGTGTTGTAAAACAAACTATGTATTGTTCACTATATGTAATATATTTAGTTTGTTTTCATTTGGGTTTTCTCTCAACAACATCAAGCATCTTCCTCGAGGTCTGGGAAGGTCAAAACCAAGAACCAAACCGGATACCTTGGAAAACAAATAAGCATACTGCATTGCATACTAACTTTGTTTTTGTTTTGTGGTTGTTTATTGTTTCTAACTTTGTTGTGATCTCAGGAAACATTGCTCGTCGCCGAGTGTTCCCTGTCAACCGCGCACACCGGTACCCGACTCGTAATAACCTTCCCGACATTCAAATGGAACAAGTATAGCAGGATCTGACTGAGGTCAGAAATCAGATGGTCAATGAGAGATTGGATATGAGAAACCAGATGTCTCAATTCATGGCAGTAATGACTGGCTTGGCCCAGAGCCAGGAAAGGTTAAGAGAGTTGGTGGAGAGACAAACCCATGAGGAACCTCATCTGGGAACTGGAGGAACTAGCAACAATGAACGGGGCCAGCCTCATATTGACCCCCAGGAGTATGGACCTCATCTGAATCCAGAAGTTAACATCCAAAGAAATGTTCAAGGTAATGCTACTTGGGGCCAAATCCTGCAGGAAGATCCCCAGGGAGAACAGTTCACTGTTATAGGGGCTGGAGATGAGGTATTCGACAGAAGGTTAGATGAGATTGCTGAAAAGATAAGATCCTTGGAATCTCAGAATTCTTTGGGCTTCGATGTGATGGACATGGGATTGGTGGATGGGGTGAGAATTCCCCACAAATTCAAACCCCCATGCTTTGAAAAGTACAATGGTACCTCCTGTCCTCGCACTCATCTGCAATCTTTCTTGGGAAGGCTCAAAGCGTATACCATGGATGAAAAACTATGGATGTTCTACTTTGAAGACAGTCTAACTGGAGCTTCGAGAGAATGGTATTCGCATTTGTCTAGGGCCACCATAAGATGCTGGAAGGATTTGGCCGAGGCTTTCATCCACCAATATTAATACAACCTGGACATGGCTCCCAACAGGACCCTCCTAATGGGAATGTCTCAATCTTCCCGAGAAAGCTTCAGGGAATATGCCCAAAGGTGGAGACAACTTGCTGCTGTTGTCCAACCACCCATGTCAGAAAGGGAAATGGCCGACATGTTCATGAATACATTGCAAGAGACCTAAATTGATAGACTGGCTGCTTTTTCCTCTACCAGTTTTGCTGATGTGGTCATAGCTGGTGAGAGGATTGAAAGTCTCTTAAAAATGGGCAAAATTTCCGACAGTGGTGCAAGTTCGTCCAGCAATCCCAGAAAGCCTTTTGTGGGACCCCGAAGGGCAGGTGAAACAAATTCCATTCATGCAAGCAGGGGCAGGCCTCAATATGCTCACCGGTTAGTAGCAGCTGTTACCATCCCAGCTCCGATTCCACAACAATCAGCATATCCTCAACAACAACAACCACAGTATCAACAACAAGTTCATTATCCGCAACAAAGGTCGTACAACAGCAATAACAACCAACAACAGTGTCTCTTCCAACAAAGACCATCACAGGCAAACAGGGTAATTGACCCAATTCCAATGCCGTATGATGCACTCTTGCCACAACTCCTGAAGCTCAACCTAGTTGAGTTAAGGACATTGGCACCCCCAGATCCTCTTAATATGCCAAAGAACTATGATGCAAATGCCAGGTGTGCATTCCACTCAAACGCACCGGGGCATAATACTGAAAAATGCAGAGCTCTACAGATGAAAGTCCAGGATTTGGTGGACTCAAAAGCTCTCAACTTTGCACCTCCTCCAAACGTCACAAGAAATCCGATGCCTAGTCACAACGGGCCTAAGATCAATGCTATTGAGGAGGGCAAACCATCCACATTAATTAACAATGTTGCACAAATCTGAACACCCTTGGTTGAAATCAAAGCTCAGCTGTTAGAATACCAAGTGTTCCCTGGGTGTGAGGTCGGCTGTGGATATTGCAATATTGTCGTTAATGGATGTGAGAGACTGAGAAACAGCATAGATGGCCTCATTAAAGATGGCATTCTTCAGATTACAACAACAGCTACTACAACTCCAACAATTCCTTCGTCAACAATCACAGATACTCCTACAACGTCAGCAACCATTGTTCCAACAGATTCTACTACAACTCCAACAATTACTCAATCAATCACTTCAACGGATACAAGTTCAGTCACAATTCCTTCTGCAACGACAACACCCATTATTACATCAGTTCCTGCTACAACTTCAACACCAGTCCAGCCAACAGTACCGTCTACAACATTAGCAACAGTTAATGAAAGCGTCTCAGCAGTTACGATATACTATGATCCCACAAATGTTCCTTCCAACAACTCACAACAAAAAGCTACTCCTGTCAGAGCCCCAGTTACCATATATTATGATCCACACACCATTGTGGTCCCCTCTGCAGCTGCTATCAGTCTAGTCATTATCACAGTGCCTGGGCCAATTCCTTACGAAAGCAATAATGCCATCCCTTGGCATTATGGCTCAGATCTATACTGTGAGAGGCAGAAAATCACTTTAGAACCATCAACTTCTTCACCTCAGATAGACAATGTGGGGGGAGGCGGAGGCTTCACTAGAAGCGGACGTCTCTTTGCCTCGCAAATACCAAGACCCATTGCTGAAGCAGAAGCTGCTGCTAAGGAAAAAGGGAAGAGTGCGGTGCAAGAAGAACCAGTTGCTAAAGAAACTTTGAAGACTCCTTTTGATCAAGAGGTTGATGAATTCATGCAGATAATCAAGAAGAGCGATTATAAGGTGGTGCAAAAGCTTCACCAAACACCTTCCAAAATCACCATACTATCATTGATAATGTTCTCCGAGGCTCATCGGAACGCACTATTAAAAGTCCTGCACGCATCTTATATGCCGGAGGAGATTACTGTCAATCAGTTAGAGGCTGTGGTTGGAAATGTCAACGCTAGTCATGGACTAGGATTTACCAATGCTGATCTGACAACGGAAGGTCACAATCACATCAAGGCTTTGCACATTACCTTCGAGTGTAAGGGTGCAGTTCTTTCTCACGTATTGGTGGACACGAGGTCATCACTCAATTTCCTACCCAAGAAAGCCCTTGTGAAGCTGGAGCATGATGGATTGGCACTGCGCCCAAGCAACTTGGTAGTGAGAGCCTTTGACGGTTCTAAAAGATCCGTTCTGGGAGAGATAGAGTTACCAATAATGATTGGCCCACAGGTTTTCAAAACGAACTTCTTTGTGATGGATATACAGCCTGCCTACAGATGTCTATTGGGTAGACCATGGATACACGCACTACAACAAACAAGACCTTAGACAGCGCTTTTTTTAGCCTTAGACAGCGCTTTAAAGCGCTGTCTAAACCTCCGCTGCTAAAGGTTTAGACAACGCTTTTTAAAATGTGAAAAGTGTTGTCTAATCCCCCACCCTTAGACAGCGCTTTGGCCAAAAGCGCTTTAAAAGACCCTCTTAATTTAAATTTTTTAGGTACACCTTAGACAGCGCTTTTCAAAAGCGCTGTCTAAGCCCCCTACCTTAGACAGCGCTTTGGCCAAAAGCGCTGTCTAAGCCCCTCCTATTTTAATTTTTTTAGGTATACCTTAGACAGCGCTTTTCAAAAGCGCTGTCTAAGCCCCCTACCTTAGACAGCGCTTTGGCCAAAAGCGCTGTCTAAGCCCCTCCTATTTTAATTTTTTTAGGTATACCTTAGACAGCGCTTTTCACAAAGCGCTGTCTAAGCCCCCCCCCCTTAGACAGCGCTTTTGCCTAAAGCGCTTTCTAATCCCCCCCTTAGACAGCGCTTTTGCCAAAAGCGCTGTCTAAGGTATACGGAATTTTTTGTAGGATTTGTTTGTAACCACATTTTTTCCAGGTTTATAAACCAGAATTGGTACCTGTTTTCAACCAGATTTTTTCAGACAATTATCACATTTTATATATGCCATTTTGGCCTTTTTTTACCAAAATTTGGCTAACCAATTCAAACCAATTCAAACCAAATTTGCCATAAATGTATCAAAATATATACAAATTTATGTTTACATTTATAAGTCATTACATATACTACTACAAATGTACACATTAATTACACACTTTGAGCTCTATCATGTATTGACACCACTCCTCTTTGATTTCGTCCACTTGATCCTTTGTATAAGATGCACACTTGAATTCATCAAAGTACTACATAATAATATAACATATTTTGAATTAATTCCAACTATTTAATTATATGAGATATGTGTAAATATAAAAATAACTCATAAGTTAGAAATACATACATCGGTGGGAATCTCTAATCGGCCCAACATGAGAGTATCTCGCATAAACCTCAACATGAAATACCCGCAATCTATTTGATTACGTTGAAGAGGACACTACATATGAAAAAAAAATATGAATTATAAATCCTAAGTTTTATCAAGTGTAGTCATCACTAATATAATAAAAAACGCGGTAATTAAAAATATACCGCCACTTTAATCCATGAAATGGAGTTGGCGCCCCTCCTTGAGGTCTGGATAACTCGTTGGGCACGAAAAGCTTGTAGGACGCTAATAAAATAAAAATGAAGCAATTAGAACAATTCACATAAACTAAGAAAAATTTTGAACATTCTCACTTACGTGTCAATTAGGTCCTTCATAACCGGGTATGTTGTCCAATCATTTCCTAACGAGTCAAGATAATACACAATTTCTCGGATAGGATTGATTGCGAGCAACAACCAATGTCCACTGTAATGATTAGGCAAATGTTAGATGGTAACTTGGAAAATAATTATAATAGATGAATTTAGAATGAAATGCTAACCCGGTATTAAACGGTACAAAAAACAACTTCAACAATGTCTTCCATTTTTTACCTTCCATTTTGTCGAAAATCTGAGCTCTGGGGAGTCCAATCGATTGAACGTTAGACAAATATTCAGTACAAAACTCAACAGCTTCTTCAACAATGTATCGTTCAACAATACAACCCTCTGGTCGACTTCGGGATTTCACGTACCCTTTTAATATTTTCATATACCGTTCAGCAGGGTACATCCATCTCATATAAGCTGGTCCACACAACTGTGTCTCTTTCACAAGATGAACAACTAAATGAACCATTATGTCAAAAAAAGACGGAGGAAAATACATTTCAAGCTCACACAAGGTAATTACAATCTCTTTTTGTAGTGTTGGTAACATCTCGGGATCGATCACCTTACCACAAATTGACCTAAAGAAAAAACACAATTTAGTTATGGAACTTCTTACTTTTTCTGGCAAAATAGAACGTATACCGATCGGTAGAAAATGTTCCATTATAACATGACAATCATGTGTCTTCAAATTCTTCAACTTGAGGTCTTTCATAGAAACAAGTCTTCTGATATCAGATGAGTATCCTTCTGGAACCTTAACTTCACTCAGAGACTTACACAAATTTTTTTTCTCCTTTCTAGATAAAGTAAAAGCAGCAGGTGGTAGATATGTTCGTCTTCCTTTCTTCACGGGTGCTAATTCAGTTCTCATTCCCATTTTTAACATGTCCTCCCTTGCTTTAAGGCCATCCTTAGACTTGCCTTTTATATTGAGTAATGTACCGATAACACTTTCAAATACGTTTTTTTCAATATGCATAACATCGAGAAAATGTCTCACGTACAAAGACTTCCAATATGGAAATTCAAAAAATATCGACCTTTTCTTCCACCCACCTTTCACAATCTTATGTGCAAAAGGCTTGCCAAACTCAGTACGCACATCTTTCACCTTTTCAAAAACTTGTTCACCTGACAATGCGGGTGGAGCTCTACGATGTTCGGTGTCTCCATTGAATGCTTTTCTCCACCCACGGTAATGATGTTTAGAATGTAAGAATCTACGATGACCGAGAAACACATTCTTCTGGCAAAGTTCCAATCGGATCGTATCGGTTCCGTCTTCACAAACAGGACACGCACGTTGACCTTTAATGCTATACCCAGATAGATTCCCGTATGCTGGAAAATCATTAATTGTGCCAAACAACATCGCCCTCAAATTGAAACTTTCTTTCCTATATCCATCATAAACCTCCACACCGTTCTCCCACAAAATCTTTAAATCTTCGATCAGAGGTGTCAAGTATACGTCTATGTCATTACCTGGTTGTTTAGGCCCAGAGATTAACATAGATAACATCATGTACTTACGCTTCATACATAGCCACGGAGGTAGGTTATAAATCATAAGAATCACAGGCCATGTGGTATGTGAAATACTTTGAAGACCATGTGGGTTCATTCCATCAGTAGATAATGCCAATCGAAGGTTTCTTGCTTCTGATCCAAACTCAGGATAATCATTATCAATCTTCGACCACTGTGGTGAATCAGCCGGATGCCGATACTTTCCATCGGTAATTCTTTCATCTGCATGCCAAGTAAGATGTCTTGCATCGGTTTCACTACGAAACATGCGCCTAAATCTCGGAATTATCGGAAAATACCATAAGACTTTTGCGGGAGATAATCTTTTCTTATATCGAGACAAACCGCATTTGGGGCACTCAGTTAACGTTGCATATTCGTTACGAAACAAAATGCAATCGTTAGGACAAGCATGTATCTTATCATAGCTCATGCCAATAGAGCACAACATTTTTTTTGCCTCATAGGTTCGATTAGGAAGAACATTATCATCCGGTAGCATTTCTCTCATAAGGGCCAACAACTCTGTGAAACTTTTATCCGACCATCCATTGCCCGCCTTTAAGTTGTACAACTTTAATACCGCAGAAAGTCTTGAGAATTTAGTGCAACCTTTGTACAACGGTTTCTCTGCATCGCTTACCATCCTCTCAAACATTTCAGGACAATCATGAAGATCTTCTTCCAGTGCTTCTACAATCTCTTCAACTCGATCACAATCATATGTTTCCGTGTCTTTGTCGTATGAAGCATAGGTCGTATTTCTTTTTCCACTCGATTCAACATTCCCGTTAATTTTCTCACCATGAAATATCCAACACTGATAACTTTGATCAATTCCATGCCTCAGCAAATGCGATTTCAATCCATGTGCGTCAACCTTACCAATATAACAACAACGCAAGCAAGGACAATGCATTCGTCTGGGGTTTTCAGCGTGTTGAACAACATACTTAACGAATTCCGCAACCCCACTCTCGTACTCTTTGGTCATTCGATCGGCACAGATCCATGTTTTATCCATGGTTTTCCTACTTATTAAAGTAAACAATCAATCCAGACGAAAATACATAACTAAGGTAGTATCATTGAATATCCTAACAATTTTAAAGTTCAATTCATTTTAAACTTCAAAAACCTATACATAACCAATGTTAATATAAACTTCAATAACGTATCCGATACGCCAATATACCAACTTTAATTACCTCATCACTTTCATTTTTTATATTACAAGAATCAAACTTTTTCTATTACAATATACCTATAATTATACCTATAGAATGAAAGTGAGATGAACAACACTTTCACAGTTAAAAAGAAAAAAAACTACCTATTCAATCTTCAAGTATAATCACTAAGGAAACATGAAGTTTGAACAATATTAGAACATCTAAATCCAAAATGATATTTAGAGTTTAAAGTCAAGTAGACACATACACTGTAACAAAACAATGTATGAAATTTAATACTACCTACCTACCTTTTTATGTGGGAAAACCATGTTTCATGTCCAAAATCTTATGTGTTCAATCTAAAAGTCTATAAATGGACCCCATTACTTGCCTAAACTTTATATTCAAATATTTGGACAAAATACTTGATGTACATGTAGAATAATTCCACAAAAATAGTACTCATAATTAATGTGACATTGTAAGGTATTCATATTTGCATGTATATTAGATGATAAAGAAATATGCTTGCACTTACATAAAGACAAGAACAAGAATTTTTATTACTCATTCAGTTAGGATTGGCAATTGAGCATCAACAGTGTATTTTACAAACAAAAAGCAAGCATCAACAGTGTATTTTACAAATACTGATATTTTCCTAAATAACAGAGCATGAAAAAATGAAAAAATGCAGAACATACCGAAATGAAGGATTCTTCAAACACTTTCAGAAATGAAATCTTCTCAAAAAACCCTTGCAATGCCTGAAACCATATGCAAATAGAAATGACGAACAAATACTGAAATGGCTTGAAGAACAAAACGCAGTAGAGAAATGAAGAACAAAACGCAGAATGAGATGAACATACCGCAGTAGAACTGAAGAACTGAGACCGATTCTTCAAACACAAACACTTTCTGGTATTGAAACCGAATGCTTTCAATGTATTCTCGTTCGCAGTTAGGGTTCGCTGGAGAGGTTTAATCGCTGGAGAGGGAAAACAGAAAGAACAGGAACGAAAATAGAAGTCTGAGTTTTAATTTTAATAAGACCTTAGACAGCGCTTTTGTGGAAAGCGCTTTCTAAGATATGCCTTAGACAACGCTTTCCAAAAGCGCTTTCTAAACCCCCCCTTAGACAGCGCTTTTGGTTTTAAATATTTTTTTAATTGAAAGACATTAAACAGCGCTTTCTCAAAAGCGCTGACTAAGGTCTATATTTAACAGCGCTTTCTAAAAGCGCTGTCTAAGGGGGGGTCTTAGACAGCGCTTTTAGAAAGCGCTGTCTAAGACCCCCCCTTAGACAGCGCTTTCGTTATATTTTTTTAACATTTTCCGTGTTTTATTTTTATTTTAACCTTAGACAGCGCTTTCTTTTAAAAGCGCTGTCTAAGATGCACTGTTAAAAAACCTTTTTGGCGTAGTGACGCCGCTGGCGCCGTGGCGTCGACCCTTCACCAGAAGTTAAAATTCGAGTGGGAGGGCCAAGTCATTACCATTTGTAGGGAGGAGGATATCTTCGTCAGCCAGCTGGCTACTTTCAAATACATTGAAATGGATGGGGAGATCCATGAAACCATGAGCCAAGGGTTTGAAGCCCTTAATATTAATGAAACATCTGCTGTGTCTGGGACCTCCATCACATCATATCAACAAGCCCAAAAGGTTGTTGAGGAAGGTACCGCCCAAGGCTGGGGCAAGCTGCTGCCCGTGGAGAAGAAAGAGGACCGATTCGGGTTGGGATACAGACCAACTCGACAAGATCAACCAGAGGCTGCAAAGGAGCCCAAATTTGTCAGCGGGGGGATGCTCACCCCGGATGCTGTGAATAGTTTAGAAGATGAGTCAGAAGACGAGCGCAACCTGGAAAGCTGGATACGTCCAAGGATCCCGGGGAGCCATGTCTCAAACTGGTCTTCCCAGGAAATTATAAGAGTTACTCCCGCAGAGTAATTATTATTTCCTGTTTTTAAAGCATGCATCAAGTACTAAATCTTGCCCAAGATGTCAGGACTCATTTTTTAATCGGGCCATCTTGTATTTTGTGCAAAGATCAATTAATGAATATCAGGACATCTTTTGCAAATGAGTCTTTTCTTTTCCGCTCACTGTTTTTCATTTTTCATTTTTTGTACAAAACAATAAAATGGCAATGTTTTCAAAATAATAACTTCATTTTTCACTTTTTTTCTAAATAAGATAAAAATTATCACTAAAATGAACAAATCTAAACCCTTGCAGAGGATGCCCTCCAGACTGCACCGACAACAACACTGCTATGACTTTGTATGACTTTGACAATCCGATTAATCAAGCCGATGAAGGGGTTGAAGAAGATTATGAGCTACCTGAAGAGCTAGCCAGGTTGTTGAGACAAGAGGAGAAGGTTATCACTCCTCATCAGGAGGAGGTTGAAACGGTTAATCTTGGTACGAAAGAAGACTTGAAAGAAGTTAAGATCGGGGCCTGTCTGCAAGATTCAGTAAAAGAGCAACTTATTGACATGCTTCGGGAGTATGTGGATGTTTTTGCTTGGTCTTATCAGGATATGCCCGGGTTGGACACCGACATTGTTATGCACAAGCTGCCTCTGAAAGAAGACTGTCCGCCAGTAAAATAGAAGCTGCACCGTACTCGCCCAGATATGGCAATGAAGATAAAAGAAGAGGTATAAAAACAGTGGGATGTCGGTTTCCTTGTTGTAACTAGCTATTCGCCGTGGGTTGCTAACATTGTACCTGTGCCTAAGAAAGATGGCAATGTGAGAATGTGTGTGTATTACCGGGATCTGAACAGAGCCAGCCCGAAAGATGACTTCCCATTACCTCACATTGATGTATTGGTCGACAATACGGTTCAGTTCTCGATATTCTCCTTCATGGATGGATTTTCAGGATATAATCAGATCAAGATGTCACCTGAAGACATGGAGAAGACAACATTCATCACACCCTAGGGCACATTCTGTTATAAGGTGATGCCATTCGGACTGAAGAATGCTGGTGCCACTTATCAACGGGCTATGGTAACATTATTCCATGACATGATCCACAAAGAAATTGAATGTTATGTGGATGACATGATTGCCAAGTCCCTCACAGAAGAAGACCACCTGGTGAATCTGTTGTAGCTATTCAAACGTCTGAGGAAGTACCAGTTGAAGATAAACCCCAACAAATGCACATTCGGGGTGCGATCCAGTAAATTGCTGGGATTTATTGTAAGCGAGAAAGGGATTAAAGTTGACCCTGACAAAGTCAAAGCCATTCAAGAAATGCCTGCACCGAGGACTGAGAAAGAAGTTCGAGGGTTCCTAGGTAGAATGAATTACATTTCAAGGTTCGTATCTCACCTTACAGCAACCTGTAAACCCTTGTTCAAGTTGTTAAGGAAAGAACAAACGGTCAGGTGGAACGAAGACTGCCAAAGGGCTTTTGACAAAATCAAGGAATACTTACAGGAGCTTTCAATCCTTATGCCTCCAGTTGAAGGAAGACCTCTAATCATGTACTTGACAGTATTAGAAGGATCAATGGGGTGTGTGATGGGCCAGCATGACGAGTCTGGTCGAAAAGAGTATGCAATATACTACCTAAGCAAAAAGTTTACCGACTGTGAACAACGTTATTCACTGCTCGAGAAAATTTGCTGTGCTTTAGCGTGGGCTGCTCGCCGACTAAGGCAGTATATGTTGACCCACACTACTTTATTGATCTCCAAGATGGACCCAGTTAAGTATATTTTTGAGAAGCCAGCACTTACCGGACGGGTTGCAAGATGGCAAATGATCCACACAGAATATGATATTCAGTACACCTCTCAGAAAGCCATCAAAGGTAGTGTATTGTCTGATTATCTTGCTGAGCAACCCATTGATGATTACCCGCCTATGAGATTTGACTTCCCTGATGAAGACATCATGTTCATAAAAGCAAAAGATCATGAAGAGCCTATTCACACTGAAGGGCCTGACCCAGAAGAAGAATGGACAATGATGTTTGATGGGGCTGTTAATATGAATGGTCGTGGTGTTGGTGCAGTACTCATTACACCTAAGGGAGTTCATCTACCTTTCTCGGCAAAGCTCACCTTTAACTGCACTAACAACGAAGCTGAATACGAAGCTTGTATTATGGGTCTTGAGGAAGCCATTGACCTCGGGATCAAGACTTTAACTGTGTTCGGAGATTCAACTCTGGTAATTAATCAAACCAACGGCAAATGGTACACTTACCAGGATCATCTGATACCTTACCGAGACTATACAAGGAGGTTGCTTACTTTCTTTACTACAGTCAAGCTTGAGTATATCCCTCGAGATGAAAATCAGTTTGCAGATGCTCTAGCTACCATTTCCTCCATGATCAAAGTTCAAGCTGCCAACTTTGTGCCTCGGATTTCAGTATCCAAACTTGACAGACCAGCGTACGTATTCTCAGTAGACCTTGCTAAAGATGAAAAGCCTTGGTTCTATGACATCAAATGCTTCTTGGAGGGTTAGTCATACCCACCTGGGGCATCTTCCAATGATAAGAAGACATTAAGAAGGCTAGCTGGTAGTTTCTTCCTGAATTCTGATGGTTCCTTGTAAAAGAGAAACTTTGATATGGTACTTCTCAGATGTGTCGTTAAGACAGAGGCAGACTTGTTGATGCACGAGGTGCACGAAGGATCTTTTGGTACCCATGCTGGAGGACATGCAATGGCTAAAAAGTTGTTAAGATCAGGCTATTACTGGATCACAATGGATGCAGACTGTTGTGCCTATGCTAGGAAATTCCATAAATGCCAGATTTATGCAGATAAAGTGCATGTGCCTCCGAATCCTTTGAATGTGATGTCTTCACCCTGGCCCTTTGCCATGTGGGGCATTGATATGATTGGCAAGATTGAACCAACTGCTTCAAATGGCCACAGATTCATCCTGGTAGCCATTGACTATTTTACCAAGTGGGTTGAAGCAGCTTCATATACAAATGTCACCAGGCAAGTGGTAGCCTGATTTCTGAAGAGAGATATCATTTGTCGGTATGGAGTGCCCGAGCGAATCATTACTGATAATGGTTCCAACTTGAACAACAAAATGATGGCAGAACTGTGCCAGGACTTCAAGATCCAACACCACAACTCTTCTCCTTACAGGCCAAAGATGAATGGCGCTGTAGAGGCAGCTAACAAGAATATTAAGAAGATTGTGCAGAAGATGGTAGTCACTTACAAAGACTGGCATGAGATGCTACCATTTTCCTTGCATGGGTACCATACGTCAATCAGAACATCCACTGGGGAAACACCATATAAACTTGTGTATGGTATGGAGGCAGTCCTACCTGTTGAAGTTGAACTACCCTCCTTGCGGGTACTAATGGATGTTAAACTGAACGAAGCAGAATGGGTCCGATCCTGATACGAACAACTGAATCTGATCGAAGAAAAGAGATTAGCTACAATCTGTCACGGGCAGTTATATCAGAAAAGAATGAAGAAAGCCTTCGATCAGAAAGTCAGGCTTCGGGAATACCAAGTAGGAGATCTTGTGCTGAAAAGGCTCCTCCCTCCTCATACAGACCACAGGGGCAAATGGACTCCGAATTACGATGGTCTGTTCATAGTAATGAAATTTTTCTCTGGTGGAGCACTGATGCTCGGTACTATGGATGGTGAAGACTTCCTGTTCCCTGTGAATTCAGATGCAGTTAAAAAATACTTCGCATAAAATGACCCGCTGGACATAAAAACAGAATGTAAGTCCAGGCAAAAATAGGGTATCCCGGCGAGTCAAAAACAGAATAAAAAGACTCGGGAAAAAATAAGGGAAAATAAATAAAAAAAATGTACACCCGCTGAGTTGAAAAGCCACATTGGACAACTCAGGAAAAAATGGGCATCCCGTTGGATTTAAAACCCGAAAGGGTGATCCACGCAAAATAAGGGAATAAGCGAACAACTGCATTTTGAATTCGTCTGTATCATTCACAACATGGCAAGCTTTGGAAGGTTCAAGCATCGGTCAGAACCAACCTTCTTCAAAAGAAGAATGAGAAGAACGTCAATGTCATACGAGTCATAGCAAAGGGAAGCATGCTGAAGCGTCATCAACATTGCCAGCACCTTTATTTTTCTCAATTTGTAACAATCTCCTCATTTCAGGGGATCTGTTTCTTTGACTGTATCTTGCCAATTCAGGGCACACAAATTAATAAAATCAGATTTTCAGTCATATTTCGTCTCGTATATTTCATTTTCATTTGCAAAAATGTCCAATGTCCTTTGATTGCATAAATACATATGTGTCTTTTCTAAATTACATGCTTACAGGAAATATATTTGCTCCCGGGAGTGTCTAAACTCCTATGATGGAATCCAGTAAGGGATACCTCGGGATACTTGTATGTTTCTTTGTCATACAGGATTGCAGGTAGTCAAAGCGCAACATGGGGCATGAAAGCTTTTCCCTAGCGAGCTGCCAAATCACTATTTACTCAGCACATCTCCCAAATAGCACCAGAGATGCTTTCTCCCCATCTGAGTTGCCGGACTTCAGTCATCCTCAGCAGGCTCCCCACAGAAGTCACTAGGAAGGTTGTTCAGTGATCGTTCCTCCCCAGCCAAGTGCAAAGACAAGGGAACCATCTCCCCACAGAGTTTCAGCCTCTATCCAGAAGAGCAATGTCTGAGGATCTCACAGCAAAGTGACGAAAGCTTCTACAAACCCCAGCTGGGCTCCTCATTACCAAGATAGGTCTATCAGTGACTTATTTTCCCAAGCAATCTTACATCTTATCAAGATCCGCCAATGATCTTTTCCCCCAGCTGGGATATTCTTTCAAAAACAGATCAACCAGAAATTTACACAAGCAGCGGGATCCGAATCCCGGATCGGTATCCTTGCATAATCATAGCATTCGCATCATTTCCCCCCCCCAGAGCATAGCATTACGTCTAATACGGAGCATTACGACAAAAATCAAACATATTGCATAATCATAAGTCAGGTTCGAACCGGTCACCTGTAAATACTAACAATACCACATCAGTGATACACAAACACCTCTCAAATTCCCCAGCAGAAAGCCAAAGCGTCCCCTTTGCACTCTCAAATACAAATATATGCTCCTTTGGCACTCGTTCGTGTCATCACTCCCAGTAAAGTCGCCCGAACTTTCTCTACAAACAGATATATCACTATACACTCTTTGGACACTCGGCCGTGTCTACCATTCCCCGGAAGATTCTCCAGCAAAATTATTTCCTTTCTATCTGACATTCGTCCCATGTCATGATATTTTCGGCAGCCGTACCCTGCCAGGTGATCGTCCTTCACCTTTTGATGACCGTCCCTCATTATTTCCCCAGCGGAGTCTCCATTATTGGAACCCTTTCATATCCGGCATTCGTCATATCTCATGATATATTAGCAGCCGTACCCTGCTAGGTGATCGTCCTTCACCTTTTGATGATCGTCCTTCATCATTTTATCCGATGGCCGTCCCCATCGTTGATCTTGTTATCTGACATTCGTCCTATGTCACGATAAACCCCGAAAGCAGCTGAACCCTGCTAGGTGATCGTCCTTCATCATTTTATCCGATGGTCGTCCCCATCGTTGACCTTTTCTATCCGGCATTCGCCCTATGTCGTGATACTTTCGGCAACCGTACCTTGCCAGGTGACCGTCCTTCACCTTGGATGACCGTCCCTCATCCTTATCCCCAACAGAGCAGCCGTCCCCTGCTAGGTAATCGTCCTTCACCTTTGATGACCGTACCTCATCATTTATCTCTTCAACTCGATGGTTTTCCCCGTCGTTTACCTTTAATCCCCATAGAGTCTTATTACTTTGCTTGATGGTCGTCCCCATCATAATCTCTTTATTTCCCCAGCATGTCGGTCGTCCCCGTCATTGCTTTATCCCCAACAGTCGTCCTCTGCTCGATGGTCGTCCTCCATCGCATGAATTTTATAATCATATTTGACTTTCATCTTACAATCTATATCCCTTTTATTCTTCTCCCCAGTAAGTGCAAATTCTGGACTGTCTTTGGTATTCAACCACAAGTCATCTCGTTTGTCTGTTAAGCCGTCGCTTACATTCTACACAGCTAACTCATGTTTGAATAGGGGCAGCTATAAACACCCCAAATTTTCCCTCACTCATTTCACCATGGCTTGTGATTCTTTTCATGTGCATAAGTTCAATTACATCATCTCACATTGCATTTTTGTTTCACTGCATTGGTTCAAAGTCATCTGCATCTAGGGTTTGTGATTTGAGTAATCTTTGAGCTATCTAAGCCACTCCAAGAGTCTCCAATCATCTCAAGAGGGTCAATGTATGTTCAAGCATCATATTATATCCTCCCAAGATCAAGAAAGCAAAAAAATCACAAGAACTGAGGAGGCATGGAAGCAGAGCCAAGCTTAACTACACAGATGACCTGAAATTAGATTTTTGGTTTCAGAGGCCATAACTCCAATTTTTTTGGTCATTTTTGTTTCTATTGGTCTCTAAGTGTTATAAGTATCATACATACCAATTTTCATGAAGAAATTCAATGGGGAAGGCATCTGATCAATAGATGACTTCTTGAACAAGTCAGTGCAAAATCAGGGCATCTGAGGCCCCCAATCATCCAACCAAAGGGTCTTCTTCATCATTTTGGGTGTATATGATCTTTATTTGATCTTAGAAGAGGTTATAAGTTCACAAAATTGAATAATTTCAAGCCATTTGCAAAGTTGCCATTTTGGGAAAGTGACTTGTAATGCAAACTTGCCATTTTGGGAAAGTTTTTCAACATCCTCTTTTTGATTAAAAAATGATTCAAATGAAAAATTCTTGGTCATGAAAGTTGTAGATTGGATCATTCCCTTTTCAAAAAGTACAAGAACTTGATCTAATTCATCATAGAACTCAAGTTATGGCCTTGCAAAGTTGGGAAAAATCACTTAAATTTCACTTATGCACCAAAAAGGGAAACTTGCAAAAACTCTTGCCAAAGCATTTTGTGACTTCAAACACACTTCTAACCATTACACAAACATATTACATGACCTATAATTCATAATTTCCCAAAGAATTGCATCATTCTATGCCTTGAACATCAAGAAATTACAAAAGGGCCAAGGCTTCTCATAATTGCAAAACATCACACAAACTTCATCCCACTTGCTGAATTTCCTCAAAGCCAATTCCATGGACCTCCCTAAAGTCAGCTGCGCAGGACATCCCGTTGTCCTTGGCCTTCCATGAGCCCATACCTCCAAAGACAACTTTGTGGACTTTATGCATTTTGCTCCATACCAATCGTACTGCTCCACAACAACTCTCTGACCTATCAAAGATTGATATGTGGACCTCAAGCAACCCAACACATAACACAACACAAGCTGAAACCTCCAAGAACTCAGCATTCACCAAAATCCTCTCTTATGCATTTCCCTTTGAAACACACAACTCAGCCAACAAATCTCTAAACTTTTTCCACCATTCAACTCCACATTCATCACTGATCATTTCCCACCCTTCATTTTGCCTTGAAACACCTTGTATCAAAAACACGATTTTCACATATCTTGAACTGAGCTTCAGCCAACTCAACATAGAGGCCATTTAAACTCCAACCAAGCATTGCAAACTCTTGAGGGGAGTCATTGGAGTTAATTTGAGGCAAAGAACTGGTCAGAGAGCTCCTGGGTTGAAAGCTTCACTTCAGGTAGCCATGGAATTTATTTTTCCAAAACTTCCTTTTTATGTTATAGAATGATTCTATGTGTTCCCCTGATTGCCATGATATGTTTTGTTTCGAAAATGGTTGAGTTTTAAGCATTTCACAAGCTTCTGAAATTTCTGTTCAATTTTCCGTTTTGCTTCGATTCAAGCTGTTCATGTGGAATAAATGAAATTTGTTGGTTGATTCTTGTTTAGAATAAGGTAAGGAATGATTCTGGAGAGTTTGATGAGTTTTTGTGGCGTTTTGAGAGAGATTTAGTGAGAGTGCTGCCGGAGAAGATGACCGGAACACTGTTCCGGTCACCTGAGAGTAATTAGGGTTCAGATTAGGGCTTTAATCATAATTAGTGAAGTTTGAATATTAGCCATTCAGATGCGCGCGCTGGTCAATTCCCGCCCCCTAGGTTCAAATCCTGGCCCTTGGATTAGTTGACTTCCATTTAAATTCATTTAATTTTCATTTTATTTGCATTTTCTTTACCATTTTATTAAAAATAGCAAAACTCATCTAAAAATTTTTATCTTTTGCATTTTCCTTTCAAATATTTTTCTCATTCTGAAAATAATTTTTATTTTATTTTTTGCATAAAATTTGTATTTTTAAAATATTTTAATGTTTATTTTAATTAATTAATGGAAATTAATTAATTAAAATACCATTTAAGTTTCTAAAAATCACCAAAAAAATCACATTGCATCTTGACACATTTAGAGACATTATCAAACCATTCATACAAATTTCTTTTTGGTTCTTGATCCATTTTGACATTTTTCTTTTGATTTAGGGTTCTTTAAAATCAATATTTTGACCCTAACTTAGAAAAATCTTTTCTGCCTAACCATGAAGAGTTTGATAATGGTTCTTTTTGCATTGCATCCCATATATCATGTAGTTTCTAGGATAAAATTGGCATGAATTTATCTTTCATTTTCATTTTGTTTTGCATTTTTCTTTGTGAGGTGCCTTAAAACCCTAGCAAAATTAGAAAAATCATAAGTCCTTTAGGGTTTAGCTTCTGACCTTCCCCTTTGGGAAGTGAACTTGTATAGGTTTAGGGTATCTTTGATCCTATTTTTAATTTTTTATCTTGTCATTTGCTTCTGATTTTGAATTTTGCATTGCATCTTGTTCATAAACCCTAATTTGCATCTCCATTTGCATCCATCCTTCACATGCTTGCATACATGAACTTGCCATGACTTTTTTTACATCCAAATGACATGTAAGACATCTTAGGGCATATTAGAATCATGTTTGATCATTGCATCATCCATTTGCCATGTTTTTGCTTTCATTTCATGTCATATGCATCCATGAACTTTCATGCCTCCTTCCATGTTTCATTTGCATCTTCATTGTTTGTATGATCATCCACATCCCATGACATCCATTTGTATCATCTCTTGGCATAATTTACATCTTGATCATGCTTCTGGTTTTGGTTTACATCATTGCATCCATCCCATTTCATTTCATTTCATTTCTTTTGCTAACTTTTCAGGTGGTAAGTGTTTGAGAAATGAATTTGCCTTCACTTCTCATAACCTCTTCTCATCCCTTTTATCCATTCATTGCTGCATTTTTACTTGTGTATTAGGGTGAGCTTGCTCATTCATGCTCCTTCTCCTCCTTCTTTCTTCAAGCAACTTATCTTCTTAAGTGAAGCAAGTTGTCTTGCTTCTTGTTGCTTCTTTTTCATGTCATCTGCTTCTTCCTTGGTGGCTTCTCTGAAGATCTTCTTGCAAGCTTCATGAACCCTAGGAACACCCAAGAATGATCATAAGTAGGGTTTTATTAGTCCCCCTTTAGGTTTACCTTTGTGTCATCTTTGTGTCTTCTCTTCTCACCTCATAATCAAGGACTAAACCTTAAAGGTTTTAAGGCTTTGTGATTAAGCTTATGCCTGCATCCTTCTAATAGGATGGAGTGTATAACTTTAATCCTAAGTGTTAAACCCTTAATGTGTTTAAATCTTTTAATCAATCCATCTAATAATCACCAAGACATCAAGCTTGTAACTTGGGCCTTGCATTAGGGTTCTAATTCTTCCTTAATTGGTTAAGAAGGACTAACCCTAGTGTTAATGGACAAGTCCCTCTCAAGTTGTCTTACAAACCATAAAATCCACTTCTTAATCTTACCATTAACTAAAATCCATTTAATAAAGGTTTTGTTTTGTCATGAGGTTAATCCCTAATCATGGCGACTCTTTTCTTTTCAGTTCACCCTTGTGTGTTCTCTCCTCTTCGCCGACCGTTCGCGTCTGTACCCTATTTGACTTAGCCTCATTTAGTGGGAGCGACAGTATGCTCTTGCATCATCTCATAACATCATTTGCATCATGTGATTGCTTATGGTTTTGGCATTGGCCCATTCATATGTTTCATTTTCATATCATTCCTTTCTTTATGTATCTTATACTAACATTTTCAGGTGGTAAGTAACTTGAGAAGTGAATTTGCCTTCACTTCTCATTTCTCTTATCATTCTTCATATGCATCATTGTTGAATTTCTCTTTGCCTTAGAGTGAGCTTTCTCATTCATGTTCATCATTCACCTTCTTTCTCCAAGCTACTTATCTTCTTCAGTGAAGTAAGTAACTTGTTTCTTCTGCTTCTCCTCCTCTCATCTGCTTCTTCCCTTGGTGGCTTCTCTGAAGATCTTTCTCAAGCCTTACAAACCATATGAACATCCAAGCATGACAATAATTAGGTTTGTGATTAGTCCCCCTTTAGCTTTTACCTTTGTGTCTTCTTTGTGTCTCTCTTCTCACCTCATCATTAGAGACTAAACCTTTAAGGCTTTAAGACTTTGTGATTAGGGTTATGCCTGCATCCTTCTCTTAGGATGGAGTGTATAACTTTAATCCTAAGTGTTAAACCCTTAATTTGTTTAAACCTCTTAATCATTCCATCTTAATAATTGTAACACCCTAATTTTTGCCCTAAGATTTCTTCGCATATCATCTGCATTTTGCATACAAACAAGATCGCACTGGCTTTCGAGTTTCTCCTCAGATGTAGAGTCTATGCTTCGTAGGGGATCACCATTATTTTTACTTCTTTATATTTGTTTATATTTACTAACTTCTAACAAAAATACAAAAAATAATGTGTTGCAGTGTACTTCTTCTTCTCTGTGTTGCAGGTTTGCGAAGATAAGACAGTAATTTCAATCCAAATACTTTTGTTCAGTCACAATTCGATTTCATATGGATGTTTGACCTAATTTGGTCAAACTATCAAAAGATTGGTTCGACTGCAAGTTGTGTGTGCCAGTGGTTCATTTCTCGGACAATGCGTTTTCAAAGTACAAGTTGGGTTGTGTGACAGTGTTTTGTGCGAAGTTTGGTTTGTTCATCAGTTTATCAATGGTTCGTCTGTGGATTTATTTTCCTCAGCACGTAGTCAAATAGTCAAGGAAATTTTCAGATGATTCGAGTGGCTGTGGCTCAGGTGGCAAAGTTTCAATATATCCAGTGGTTCTTTGGTTGGCTGTGTTCATTACATCAGTTGGCTTGAGTTGTGAGTTGTTCAGTGATTTCTTGGTGACTGTGTTCATTTAATCAAAAGGCTTGTGAAAGAGGAATCGAAATTTGGTCGTGGGCTTAAAACAAAAGAAAATCATCACCTCATCCATTATTTTTTTTCAAAATTAAACCACTATTTTTCCCATGACCATTTTTTTTCTTCAGGCCGATTATCCAATCCCGCTTCATATCCATTTACCCACCCCTATAATTTTCCATAATCATTTTCATCATTCATTCCTTTTCAATTTTTTTATCCAATCATATTATTATGATATTATCCATATGTCCACTATTCATTTTTTTTATCCAATTAAAATCACTTTATATAATCATTTCTAATTGTTTTTTTTTCTAAAATCCATTATCCTTTTTTTTTTTTTTTATCTTTATTGTTTTTCTTGTTTTATTATATCCCTTCCATTTCATTTTTTTTTCTATCACCAAAATAATAAATATTTTTATCCAAATATTGTCAGCCCACATTATTTTTTTTGTTTTAGCTTTCCTAACATTCCTTCAAGCACAACCACACAAGCCTTGCCCATCAAACAACCATCACGTGCAACACTTTCCCAACCTTTCCCATCAGTCTTTTGCCACACCCAAAACAACTGCCAGCTACAAACAGCCAATGCCTCAAATACTTCACAGCCATCTCGCAGGCCCAAGCAACCACTTGCACGCCAGCCTTTTCACAGCCACACGCTGCACTTCGCAAGCCCAAAACAAACTTCAAAATGCACGCCCAGTCCTGTAGCTGAAGCCTCACATCAGCTCACGTGCAGGCAGTTTCATCAAGCTGACCCCACAATCCGTACGCCCTCAAGCAAAATCCAAGCCTCACGCACGTCATCCATCAGCTGCTCATGTACGACATCTAGTAGCCAAAACCTCACGCGCATGATTTCCCCAGCCGAAGCCTTAGCAAAACAAAGCAAGCTTTTTGCCAACAATTCCCAGCAAGCCTTTCATCCGTAAAACAATACTCCCAAGCCTTCGCTGCAAAACCAAAACAACAAAATAGCAAGCCAAGCCGCATCAGCCTCAACAATCATAACGCAAGCCAAGCAAATACTTCACACATTCAGCTAAGCCGCACGTACCCAAAGCCCAAGTCACGGATTCCGCACGCAATTGAAACGCAAGTTCATCCAACAAACACGAGAACCTCATGTAGCCAAAACACAATTTGTTCAATTCAAAACTCAAAACACAATCACTCCTCAATCAAAACGCAAAGTGAGCACGGGATTTTCGGTGACTCTCAAAACGCCCGTGAAATCTTCAAAACGGCACCTGAACTTGATTCAAATCTTCACTCATTCTTCTATTTAAGGAACCCCTCACTCCTTCATTCAACAAGCTTCAACAGCCCCTCAAAGCCCTGCTCAAATCAAAAACCAATTTCAAATCCTCTCTCAAATTTCTTAAACTTTCTTTCAATCAACCATACACATCACCAATTGAAACCCTAAAGAAAAGAGAAAACGGAAATCTGAAGTGAAAGAAGAAGAAGAACGAAAATCGGAAGAGGAAGAGGAATCGCATCGCGGAAGAGAAGAGAAAGAAGCGTTTCTGATTTGTGTCTGATTTCGTGAAGGTGAGGTGGCCGTCGGGAGAATCTTTGCTTTCATTTTCGTTTCGCTGTGCCTCCCCTGTTTCCGTTTTGTTTTCGCAAGGAAGAAGAAGATTTGTTTTCTTCTTTCTTCTTTTTTTCATTTTTTTTATGTTTTGGTTCCTATTTAATTTTTAATAAAAAAATGTATGTGGAGTTTGGGCCTTAGCATTTGGATCGGTGCTATCCACAACCCGCGGATCATCCATTCCCCCTTCCCTTTCCCTTTTTTTTATTATTCTTTGGTTGCTTTATGTTGTTTAATTTGTTTTATAAGTATTTTAGAAAAATGTTTTAGAATATATTTTAGCAAAAGTTTTTTTAGAAATATATTTTAGGAAAAGTGTTAGAAATGTATTTTAGCAAATTTTAGAAAAGATATTTTAAAAACAAATTTAGAGAAGAATTTTTAGAAAAGGTTTTAAAAAATATATTTTAATTCTTTTATGGATCTACTTTTAGATCCATTTTTCTTCATCTTTTATTTTTGGTCAATGACAATCTCCGATTCGTGATTGTTGATTTCCGATAGGTTTAATCTTCATTATTTCAAATCTATGGATGAATGATCATTTGGATCATTCTCCATACTTTGAGATCGTGATAGGTTGCCTTCGATAAATTCAACGAAAATCTCGATTAAGATTAGACCGTTCTTTTTCTTTTAGTGTGGCATGTTTTCGGAGAACGATTCATAATATTGTTTCTCTAACATGTATTAACACGAATATTTTCCACTTTAATTAGTGGTGGCCGGCCTCATTTGTAGGGTAATTACTTCGTAAATTACTCGGCGATTGCTTAACATAGACCTAAAGTTGTCCCGATTCGGATTAAGATCCACTTGGATCCGGTTGCCTCGATTTTGTTATTTTCTCGTGGTTGTGCTTGATTAAGTTCATCATACCACTTATATTGTAAATATTATAATAATGTGAATATAATCCGTTTAAATTTAATCTCTCGCACCTTATCCTTTTATTTCAATTTCTCGTTCCTTACCTCTTTATTATGCTTTTATCATATTATATCATATACCATATTGTTTATGTATATATTGTTGCTTGTGATTTTTATTTTGTCCATTTGGATACCAAAACGCTAAAAAAGGATTAAACATTAAAAAGATTGGTGACTTTAATTTCGGACTATGGTTACTATCCGTGGCATTGGAGTATGGACTTAGATTTTAGGATCTCTACCCTTGCTCAAGTTGTAATGGATTGGAAACTTTGGCCTCAAGTTACTTCATTGGTCTTTGAAGATGGAATTCTGAACTTTGAAGAAATGTGCAAATATGGTTTGATCGCTTTTCCCTTAACTTTTAATTCAAGTCTTAGGATAGTCACTTCATCTCCTCCCCATTCTTAAATTTTCCAAATTTCTCCCTATTTCAAAAATCTTCTTGGTTTTCAAACTTCAAATGCTTTCGCAATCAAACCTTGATTTAGGTCAAGTGATTGTAATCTTTTCACTTTATTTTCTTAATAAATGTTAATCCCATGTAAATATATCAAAATTCTTTTCTTAAATACTTTAAAAAATCCAAAACTCACTCAATTGTTTTTGTGCCTTTGTGCACTTTTCTTTTCATATGTTTAGATATGATTCATTCTTTCTAGCGGAATTATTCGCTAAGGAATGACGACTTATCTCTACATTTTAAAATTAACGCAACTCATTTGTTTCTTTCCAAATTTTGTACCACGAACTACGAGGTTTTGATCTCGCATTGCACTTTGTGGGTACGTAGGCATGAGGCGTTAAAACCTCATCAAACACAAAATATTAAAAAACATTCTTCTCCTCATCTCTTCAATCATTTTCAAGCAATCCAATTTCAAACCAAAAAGCATTAAATATTTCAAAGGGCTCCCGTGGAGTACCACGGACGAGTCGGGTGCCTAAAACCTTCCCGGTTTGTAATCAATCCCCTTACCCATTCTCTGTTTGTTTCTTTTAGCTTTTGATTTTAGATTCCTAGGTTTTTATTCGTTCTTTTACCTTTTACCTTTTGGAAATAAACAAAAGCGCGGTGGCGACTCTGTGTACCTTGAGTTAAGTTAATCAATAGCTTACACTCACGATTTTACCGCTACAGAAAAGTGGCGACTCTGCTGGGGAATAATCTCTAAGCGGATTCAGCCTACTTTGATTTATTTACTGTTTTGGTTTGATTTGTTTGTTATTTGATTGTTCTGTTTCGGTTTTGGTGATCCTCTGTGTGAGATAGATTCTAACCCGGATCTAAGTGAAACTTTTGATAGGACGGCGATATTCGAAGCGATATGCGATGGAGTAGTCCAAAGCAATATCAATTTGATAATCTCCACTCGGTTAGGCTCTCTTGGACTATCAATGTCATGATGAGTAATCTTATGTGGCATTATTTTCTGACCTTAAGCTGATCATACTGAGGACCGTAGAACCCTTAACCCATCCAAGCCAATTTAGGAACGTAGTGCGGAAATTGTCTGGGTGTAAACCTAAGGCGGTTGTCACGCGATACTACACTCGGACGAGGTCTATTTTAAGAACGTTATCGGTTAGGGAGTAATCCAACGTACCGATGATATTCTAAAGATGGCTGTTAACTCCAGGCACCTCTGTTAGCACCCTTTTGGTTTTCTGCAGGTAAAATGAAGACAAAACCTTAGTACTACCTGTGTGGGTTGGTGTTCTGTTACCTTGACTTCATGTTCGTGACTCGGAACCTAAGCCTGTATGCCTTGTGTGGTCTTGTTTGTGTTTGTTGCATACATGCCATCATACATTCATGAGCATTGTTTGTAAGATTTCAAGGGACTTATAAGGAACTTTTGCAAAATTCCAGATGTCCATGGCTATGACTTTTGAAAGGAGGAACACAAAGAAGTACACCTTCAAGAATCCTAATGTAGTAGAGTTGAGAAAGCTATGAGCTTTGGTTGTTGATACCCAAGAGTTCCGAAGATGTCATGGGAAGCTTTTGTATATGTTGGATACCGATGTACCTGAGGGGATTCTCCCTACTTTGGCTCAGTTTTATGATCCGTTGCATCACTGTTTCACTTTTCCGGATTATCAGCTTGTGCCTACTTTGGAAGAGTATTCTCATTGGTTAGGTTTGCCTATTCTGGACAAGGAATTTCTTTTCAGTGGTCTAGAGAAGGAGCTTACTATCAAGGTCATCGCCAAAGCACTGTTTCTTAAGGAATCCGATCTTAATGGGAAGTTTCTTCTAAAGGGGAGTGTTCGTGGTATTAAAGCTAAGTTCTTGATGGGAAAGGCTTCTACTTCACTTACTTTGGGTCATAAGGATGCATTTGAGGCTATTCTTGCTTTGCTTATTTACGGGATTGTCTTGTTTCCGAACTTGGATGGTATTGTGGATGAGAATGCTATTCAGATCTTCTTGAAGAAGAACCCGGTGCCTACTTTGCTTGGAGATATGTATCATGCTTTTCACTATAGGACCTCCAAAGGTGATGGAGAGATTGTATGTTGTGCGCCTCTACTTTATAGGTGGTTTATTTCGCACCTACCGAAGTCGGATGTCTTCAAGGACAATAGAGAGAATCGAAGATGGTCTCAAAGGTTGATGTCGCTTTCTCATAAGTGTAAACACCCCAAATTTTCCCTCACCCATTCACACCATGTCTTGTGATCATTTCATGTGCATAAGCTCAATCATATCACCTCATATTACATTTTTGATTCACTGCATTGCTTCTAAATCATCTGCATCTAGGGTTTGTGATCTGAGCAAATCAAGAGCTTCTTGAGCCACTCCAAAGGTCATCAATCACTTCAAAGGGGTCCATGTATGTTCAAGCATCATATTATATCCCCTCAAAGTCAAGAATGTTAAAGATTCACAAGAACTGAGAATGGCATGGAAGCAGAGCCAAGTTTGACTGCACAGATGACCTAGAATTAGGATTTTGGTTTCAGAGGCCATAACTCCAAATTTTTTGGTCATTCTTGTTTCTATTGGTCTCTATATGGTATAGGGATCATGCATATCAATTTTCATGAAGAAATTCAATGGGGAAGTCATCTGATCAAGGGTTGACTTTCTAAGCAAGTCAGTGCAAAATCAGGGCATCTGAGGCCCTCAATGACCCAACCAAAGGGTGTTCTTCATCATTTTGATTGTGTATGATCTTTATTTGATCATGGAAGATGTTAAAAGTTCACAAAATTGAAGAATTTCAAGTCATTTGCAAAGTTGACTTTTTGGGAAAGTTGACTTTTTAATGAAAATTGCCATTTTGGGAAACTTTTTCAACCTTTACTTTTTGATTCAAAAATGCTTCAAATGAAAAAACTTTGGTCATGAAAGTTGTAGAATGGATCATTCCCTTTTCAAAAAGTACAATAACATGACCTAATTCATTTTGGATCAAAAGTTATGGCTTGTTAAAGTTGGCCAAAATCACAAAATTTGAAGTTTTCTACCAAAGAGGTATTTTGCAAAATGGTTTGATCAAATGTTCTAAAGGCCTCAAATATGTACCATTTCTTCACAACATGATCATATGGCATCTAAAATTCAGAATGGGCCAAGGGATCACTCATTTCATGACTTATGGAGCAAGAACTTTCAAAAGAAACCAAAGTGAAGCAAGTTGCAAAAACTCACTCAAGTGTGAATCCACTTGCTTGCTGACTTCACAAACAATCCTAGGGCTCTCCACACATCTTGCTGCGCAGGACACCCCACTTGTCCTTGGCTAGCTAGTAGCCCATGCCTCTCTTACACAAATTTGACATTTTGGCAACTTGAGCCATACCAATCACAACAGCACACATCAACTCATCTGACCAATCCCATTTGTTTATACAAACCAAAAGCAAGCCAAAACACATACAACACAAGCCTGAAAGCACCAAGAACATAGCTCTCTCATTTTCACCCCATTTTGCAAAAGCTTTCGAAACACTCTCCACAAGCTACTAACACACAAACAAACTTCACAAACCAACTCAGCATGCTTCACTGATCAAAAACCACCCATCACCATTGCCTGAAACTCCCTGAATCAGAAACACGATTACCACCTTCCCTTGAACAGAACTTCTGCCATCTCTCAAACCAGCCATCAACAAGAGTTGTGAAGCATCCCATTGAGTTCAGGAGGGTCAAAGGAGTGAGTTTGCATAAGAGAAAGGGTCAGAAAGCTCCTGTTCGAAGGACTTCAGCTCAGGTATCCATCAAGAACAAATTTTCCAGAACTCATTTTACTTGTTATAAACTGATTCTATATGATATCCTGATCATCATGATGTGTTTAAAAATGAAAATGGTGGAATATTGAACATGTATGAGCTGTCTGAAACTTTTTGCCCTAAAAATGTTTTGTTTCGATTTGCTTGATTCATGATAAAAAAATGATGTTTGTTTGGGGCTTTTGATTCAGTGTTGAATGGGGATGGATTCTGGGCATTTAGATTTCATTTTTATTGCGTGTAGAGAGAGTTAGAGATTTGGCTCGTCGGAGAAGATGACCGGAACCACTGTTCCGGTCATCTGAAAGTCATTAGGGCATTTAATTAGGGCACTAATCATAATTAGCAAATTTGAATGCTGGCCGTCCAGATGCGCACCAGGTCAATTCGTGCATGTGTGAGTTCAAACCTCAGCCCTTGATCTTGCTGACTTTCTCATTTTTCAGTTTAATTTCAATTTTATTTTCATTAAATTTCATTTGTTTTCTTCATTTTATTAAAAATAGTAAAAATCATTCAAAAATTCTGAAAAATTTTTATGCAACCTTTTATTAATTTTCAGAAACCAAAAACATTTTTATTTTTATTTTTTGCATTAAAAATTATTTTTAAATCATTTAAAAGTTTATTTTTAATTAATTAATGAGAATTAATTAATTAAAAATACTTTTAGGTATTTAAAAATCACCAAAAAATTCATGAAACCTTTAAAATCATTTAGAAACATTGTCCAACCCTCAAACCAAATTTCTTTTTTGATCTTGATGTCTTTTGACAATTTTCCATGGAATTAATCTTATTTCAAAGCATTATTTTGATCCAAACTTTGAAAATTCATTTCTGCCTAGTCTTTAAGAGTTGGACTTTGATTCTTTTTGCATTACATCTTGTTTAGCATGTAGTTTATAGGATTAAATTGGCATGATTTGATCTTGCATTTTCTATTTGTTTGGCATTTTTCTTGGCAAGGTACCTTAAAACCCTAGAAATCTTAAGAAATTCATAACTTTCACTAGGTTAAGAATTGGATCCCCTCCTTTGGGAAGTGAGTTTGTATAGGTTTAGGGTTCCCTTGAATGCATTTTCAATTTTTTATATTGATGTTTGCTTCTGGTTTTGATTTTTGTTTTGTGCATTGATCATAAACCCTAATTTGGGCTTCCTTTTGCATTCATCTTGCATTTGCTTGCATACCATGACTTGCCATGACATTCTAGGCATCCATTTGATTCATAACACATCTTAAGACATATTAAAAGCATGTTTGATCATTGCATCTTTCATTTGCCATGTTGTATGTCATTTGCATTCCATAACTTTTCATGTATGTTCATGGTTCTAAGCATGCTCCTCTTGCATCCATATGTTTGTATGATCATCCCCATGCCTTGTTTCATGTTTGCATCATCTCATAGCATCATTAACATCACACTAATGCTTCTGGTTTTGGTTTGCATCATCTCATTGCATTCCATTTGCATTGCATTTCATTCCTTTTGCTAACTTTTCAGGTGGTAAGTTACTTTGAGAAGTGAATTTGCCTTCACTTCTCACAATCTCTTTTCATCTCTCTTATGCATCATTGCTGCATTTTGTTTTGTGTTTGAGATTGAGCTTGTTCATTTTTGTTCTTCTTACTTTCTTTCTTCAAGTGACTTGTCTTCTTAAATGAAGCAAGTTACTTTGCTTCTCTTTGCTCCTTTCATCTGCTTCCTGGTGGTTCCTCTGAAGATCATTCTTGTAAACCTCACAAACCTTAGGAATAACCAAGCATGACAATGATTAGGGTTTTGATTAGTCCCCCCACTTAGTTTTACCTTTGTGTCTCATTGAGTCTTCTCTTCTCACCTCACAATCAGGGACTAAACCCTAAAGGCTTTAAGGCTTTGTGATTAAGCTTATGCCTGCATCCTTATATTAGGATGGAGTGTATAACTTTAATCCTAAGTGTTAAACCCTTAATGTGTTTAAGTCCTTTAATCAATTCACTTAATAATCATCAATACATCAAGCTTGTAACTTGGGCCTTGCATTAGGGTTCTAATTCTTCCTTAATTGGTTAAGAAGGACTAACCCTAGTGTTAATGGACAAGTCCCCCTCAAGTTGTCTTAAAAATCATAAAATTCACTTCATCATCTCACCATTAACTAAAATCCACTTAATAAAGGCTTTGTTTTGTCATAAGTTTAATCCCTAATCATGGATTAAGTTGAGGAGCTTTCCTCAGCTTAAACATTCTCATCTATTATCCTTCTATTAGGATGGTGTAATGAGTCTGTTTAATCCCTGATTATGGCTTAACCTCATTACTTAACACTAAACAAAAACAACAAAAACATTTAAATAATCACAAGTAGGTTAATGATCTTAATCCTACACCATGGTGATTAAGTGTGAGATGCTGACTTCACACTTAAGGTATTCTCATTACCCCTAATCAGAGGGAAGATGTGATGAGTTTACTAAATCCATTGATTTAGGCTTAAGCTCATTAACTTATGGCAAACTTACAAAAACAATAAAAGACTGAAAACACAAAAACAATCAATAATCGTCTCCTCCGGGATTCTTTTCTCATCATCTTCATTCATAAACGAGAACTTGCTTCTTCCGTCTAATGCAAGACAGTTTGCACCTGAGCCAGACAGGTCTTACACTTAAGCATAGACAAGCAAGCAGTTCACAAGTCAATTCATCTTTCAGTCTCTTTGGGTCGAACTACGGTGTTCTGACTTCCTCATTGCATGAGAGGATACGTAGGCATAACTTAACAGTTATCGAACAAAAGTCTCTGTATATCCCCCTCCTTCCAGCCTTATTCTTTAAGCCTCATAGTCTTGAGCAGTTCATTCTTGTTCTTACACTGACACTTCTCTTATACACTTCACTTTTCTTTTACACTGACACTTGCATTCTTTCCAGCTTTTATACACAGATTGCACTGACACTACCCCTTTAAATCACAAATCTTTTAAGCGTGGATCCCGTCGAGTACGACGGACAATCTGGGTGCTAATACCTTCCCAGGTTGTAACCAACCCCCTTTCTCAGTCTCTCTGGTTCGCAGCCGTCTTATCCGTATCTTTCTAGGTCTATGCATCATTACCTTTCCCTCGGGATAAAAATGCCTAGCTGGCGACTCTTTTCATTTCATCCTTTCGCCGACCGTTCGCGTCTGTACCTTATTTGAGCTCAGTCTCATCTTTTGGGAGCGACAGCTTGGCGACTCTGCTGGGGACCCTTATATTGTAACTAGGGCTTCTGGTTCTTTTTGTGGGTTCCTCCTAGCGCTTGTTTGATTTGTGTTTACTGGGGTGTTATGTGTTGTTTGTGTTTATTTATTTTGTTTTTGCTTTATGTACAGTTGTTTACTGCTTTCTTTACAACTTTATATACATCATACTGTCATACTGTTCTGGCTGGATCTGGTTTTGTTGCTTTGGTGGGTGGGGTTCTATTGAGAGTTGAGGTCCTATACCTGGGACCTGAGTGACACCTAGGCTAGAGTGGTTCATGTTCTTTCCCATTCCATTTCGGTCTGGTGCGGGAATATGAAACACGGTTCAGATATGGGTTTCTTCTTGAGAACTTTGTGCTACAGATTTCCTGTAGTGCTAGGGCTATCTGGGAAGCCTGCTAAGTCTGGATGACCTTTAGTATTGACCTTCAGAAACTGAGGTGAATTAGAGGAGGATCTTTTATGGTTATTGTAAACACTGCACCTCCGGGTTAGAAGTGTTTACACTTCTCATAACTCATCCAAGTCTGAGGATCCTTGTTTTAGAACACCACCTGTGAGGGGGTTGGGATGTTTATAGGTTTGCAGGTACCCTTGACCTTAGCATACCCTGTTACTTTGTTTTGATTAAAATTACTCCATTTTGGAACAGTTCTTGTGATTTTTAACCCTGGACATGTGACTCTTTATTTGAGTCCCCCACCTTGGTTACTAGGTTTATGAACCTCCATCTGGATTTCTTGAACATACATGGACTTATATCAAAGCAGTAATCAGATCCAGCTTGATCACAAACCCTTGCATATCATTTGCATACATCATCATTGCATCATTTAACATTTGCTTATTTGTTTTTCAGGGTATCCATATTATATTTTGGCTTGGTTTTGACCCCTTCATCAGCATAGACCCCCGTTCATCAGCTACCTGCTCCAGTCACCTGCATCATCAGTATTAGCCTGTCAGTGGCCCATCTTCTAGTATCAGTCATCATCATCAGCATCTGTTTCATCTCTTCTTCAGCAACATGGCACCCAAGAAGAGCAATATCTCATACCATTTCTTTGAGCCCGAGCTGACTGGCATCAAGAAGATCCAGGCCCTTATTACTCCAGACCATATACCACTATTTAGAGAACATTTTGGAGGCATCCTTGATGTGGTTATGGATTTGGACCCTTCCCAGAGGAGCTTGATTCACACTTGTCTACAGTTCTATGATCCTCCTCTGAGGTGTTTCACCTTCCAGAATTTTCAGCTGGGACCCTTGTTGGAAGAGTATTCATCACTGATTGGTGTACCTGTCAGGGGTGGTGTTCCCTTCAACCCTGAAATGGCTTTTCCCAGCAATGAGGAGGTGGCAAAGGCACTGTATTTGGAACCTGTTCTGATTGAGCAAAACATGACTACAAAGGCTGGAATTCCTGGCCTACACTTGGATTTCTTGACTTCTCAAGCTATCCTGAAAGCCTCCTTGGGAGAATGGAAGGCAGTCTGTGCTTTGTTAGCCCTCAACATATATGGGGTTATACTTTTTGCAGATGAGCCTAAGTTTATTAGCAAGAATGCCATTCACCTTTTCATTCTGAGGAACCCAGTGCCCACCTTACTGGGAGATTTCTACTACTCTGTCCACCAAAGGAATGAAAAGTAAAGAGGAAGATTGGTGAGATGCTGTCCTCCCCTGTTCCATACCTGGCTGCTCAAACATTTGCCCAAGACTGATGCATTCTTGAATCCTCACCAACAGAAGAATTGGGCTAGAAGACTCATTGCTTTGACCTCAGATGACATCAGGTGGTGCACTCAGAGCACCAAGGGCAGGGACATCATTACTAGTTGTGGGCAGTTTCCCAATGTACCTCTGATAGGAGTGAAGGGTTACATCAACTACAACCCACTTCTATTCAAAATACAATTGGGCTATGCACTGGTCCACCCTCCTAGAGCACAAGACTTGGCTGAAACCCTTTATTGTGAGATTAAGCCTAATCTAGCTATTGTCAGGAAAGCATCCTGGGCTTGGGACAATGTCCAGACCAAAGGGATGGCCATTCTTGGGAGATGCAACAATGTGGCCTCAGCTCAGTACTATGAGTGGTCTCATGCCAGGGCTCAAATTTCTGGGATGCCCTTCACCATTGAGGATGCACCTGGACCATCCACAGCACCACCTCCTGCCACTGTCAGCTTAGAGGAGTTTGAGAAACTGAAGGAGAGAAATGAGAATCTGACTCAGGCTCTACAGAAGACCCTCTGGGAGAGGAGTGATGGTCGTCTGGACATTGAAAGGTTGGAAAAGCTTAGGGTGGAGCATCTAGCCAGGATTGAGAAGTCAGAGGACTACATCAAGAAGTCAAGGGCAGGAGAGCAGATTTTGAAGAATGCCTGTAAGGAGGCTCAGTTTCAGAAGGCCAGGACTGACTTATATTTGAAAGAGAGTCAAGCTAGGTGGGTCAGGATCACCGAAGCTCGTACTCAGGAAGATAAGAGGACTCAGGACAAGATTGAGCAGCTGGAGGCCAGTGCAAAAGAGCAACAGGAAGCCCTGCTAGCAGCCCAGAAAGAGATCTCAGAGTTGAAGATTAGGGCTGGTGTGAAGAGGTCAAAGGACCAGGGCAGACACAAGAAGCTAACTGCTGCTATTGCCACCAGGAATCTTCTCATCAGGAATCTCACAGAGCGTCCAGCTGATCCAGTAACTGAAGCACTTCTAAAGGAAGTTCAGGAGGATGAGTTCGGTCTTGGTGTCTGACTTTTGCTTGTTGTTGCTTTCATTTCATTGTACTTTTCTTTCTTATGTTGTATTTTGATCCCTTAGGGGCATGTATTGTAAAAAACAAACTATGTATCATTCACTTTTCTCTAATATATTCATTAGTTTGTTTCATTTGAATCTCTCTCTCCTAAGCAACATCAAAAAGCATCTTCCTCGGGGTCTGGAAAGGTCAAAACCAAGTGCCAAGCCGGATACCTTGGAGACAAATAAGCATACTGCATTGCATACTAACCTTTTGTTTTGTTTTGTAGGTTTTTGTTTTGTTTGTTACTAACTCTGTTGTGATTCAGGAACTATTGCTCGACGTCGGGTGTTCCCACTCAACCGTCCACACAGATATCCTACCCGCAACAACCTTCCGGGTATACAGATGGACCAGGTACAACAGGACCTTACAGAGGTCAGGGCTCAAATGACCAATGAGAGACTGGAAATGAGAAATCAGATGACCCAGTTTATGGAGGTGATGAATGGATTGGCATAGAGCCAAGAAAGATTAAGAGCATTGGTAGAGAGGAAGACTCAAGAAGACCCCCATCTAGGGACTGGTGGAACGAGCAACAATGAGAGGGTTCAGCCTCATGTCAACCCACCTGTGTATGGCCCTCATCTTCACCCAGAGATCAACATCCCTGCTAATGTACAAGGGAATACTACTACAGGCAGAGTACTACAAGAAGACCCCCAAGAAGACCAGTTCACTGTGATGGGAGCTGGGGACGAAGCCTATGACAGAAGGCTAGATGAAATTGCTGAGAAATTAAGATCTCTGGAGTCTCAAAACTCCTTGGGTTTTGATGTCATGGACATGGGCTTAGTGGACGGGGTAAGAATACCTCACAAGTTTAAACCTCCATGCTTTGAGAAGTACAACGGAACCTCCTGTCCACGAACCCACTTACAATCCTTTTTGGGGAGGCTGAAGGCATACACCATGGATGAAAAACTGTGGATGTTTTATTTCGAAGACAGTTTAACAGGAGCTTCAAGGGATTGGTACTCTCATTTGACCAGAGCAACCATCAGATGCTAGAAAGACCTGGATGAGGCCTTCATTAGACAATACCAGTACAACTTGGATATGGCTCCCAACAGGACCCTTCTGATGGGAATGTCTCAATCGTCCAGAGAAAGCTTCCGGGAATACGCCCAGAGGTGGAGACAGCTTGCTGCTGCTGTCCAACCACCCATGTCGGAAAGAGAGATGGCCGACATGTTTATGAACACCCTTCAAGGGACATACATTGACAGGCTAGCTGCCTTTTCTTCCACCAGCTTCGCTGATGTAGTTATAGCTGGAGAAAGAATTGAGAGCCTTCTAAAGATGGGTAAGATTTCCGACAATGGAGCGAGCTCGTCCAACAACCCCAGAAAGCCTTTTGTAGGCCCAAGAAGAACAGGTGAGACTAATGTTATCCATACCAGCAGGGGCAGACCCCAGTATGTTCATAGGTCAGTGGCAGCTGTCACCATTCCCGCTCCAATTCATCCACAACCAGCATACCAACCACAACAACAACCCCACTACCAGCAACAAGCTCAATATCCACCTCAGAGAAATTATAACAACAACACTAGCAACAACAATCAGCAAAGACCTTTTCAACAGGGACCATCTCAGGCCAATAGGGTGATTGATCCGATCCCTATGCCTTATGTCGCATTATTGCCACAACTCCTGAAACTCAACCTGGTTGAGCTAAGGACATTGGCACCTCCAGATCCTGCCAGTCTGCCCAGAAATTATGATGCCAGCGCCAGATGTGCTTTTCATTCCAACGCACCTGGCCACAGTACAGAGAAGTGCAGAGCTTTGCACATGAAAGTAGAGGATCTAGTGGATTCCAGAGCTCTAAACTTTGCACCCCCGCCAAATGTCAGCAAGATAAGCCGTCTTACTTGATAACCAGTGTGGGGAAGATTCGGACACCCTTGGTAGAGATTAAAGCTCAACTCCTTGAATGTTAGATATTTCCTGGGTGTGAGCTCGGGTGCGGTTATTGCAACATTTCGGTAAATGGGTGTGATAACCTGAGAAGCGGCATAAATGGTCTCATTCAGAGTGGCCTACTTCAAATCACGACATCAACACCTCCAAATCCAGCAATCTCCTTAACAACAATTCCCGAGTCTTCTACAACTGCAACAACAATTGTTCCAAACAACTCTTCAATCTCATCAACAAATGCTTCATCTGTTACTTCAACGGACCAAACATCAACATCCGTCTCTTCTACAACTTCAACATCCATCCAGTCAACAGTGCCTCCTACAACGCCAACAGCAAATAATGAAAGTGTCTCAACGGTTACAATATATTATGATCCTGCAAATGATTCTGCCTACAACTCACAAAATACCACTCCTGTCAAAGCACCAGTTACAATATACTATGATCCACATACTATCATGGTCCCTTCTGCAGCTGCTATCAGTCCAGTCACTATCACAGTGCCTGGGCCAGTCCCTTACGAAAGCAATAATGCCATCCCTTGGCACTACGGCTCCGATCTATACTGCGAAGGACAAAAAATCACTTTAGAATCATCAACTTCTTCACCACAAATAGACAATGTGGAAGGAGGCGGAGGCTTCACTCGGAGCGGACGTCTCTTTGCCCCGCAAATTCCAAGACCCATTGCTGAAGCAGAAGCTGCTGCCAAGGCAAAAGGGAAGAGCATGGTGCAAGAAGAACAAATTGCTAAAGAAGCTTTAAAGACCCCTTTTGACCAAGAGGTTGATGAATTCATGAGAATCATCAAGAAAAGTGATTACAAGATAGTGGACCAGCTTCACCAGACACCTTCCAAGATCTCCATTTTATCATTGCTAATGTGCTCTGAGGCTCATCGGAACGCACTATTAAAAGTCTTTCACGCAGCTTATGTGCCAGAGGAGATTACCGTCAATATGTTAGAGGCCGTGGTTGGAAATGTCAACGCTAGTCATGGACTAGGATTTACCAACACTAATTTGACGACGGAAGGTCGCAATCACAACAAGGCTTTGCACATTACCTTGGAGTGTAAGGGTGCCGTTCTTTCTCATGTATTGGTGGACACAGGGTCATCCCTCAATGTCCTACCTAAGAAGGCCCTTGTGAAGCTGGAATATGAAGGATTGGCATTACGCCCCAGCAACTTGGTAGTAAGAGCCTTTGACGGTTCTAAGAGATCAGTTCTGGGAAAGATAGAGTTGCCTATAATGATTGGCCCACAGACTTTCAAAACGACCTTCTTTGTGATGGATATACAGCCTGCCTACAGTTGTCTATTGGGTAGACCATGGATACACGCCGCTGGCGCCGTGACGTCAACCCTTCACCAGAAGTTAAAATTCGAGTGGGAGGGCCAAGTCGTTACTATTTGTGGAGAGGAAGATATCTTTGTCAGCCATCTGGCTACATACAAATACATTGAGATGGATGGGGAGATCCACGAAACTATGAGTCAAGGGTTTGAGGCCTTGAACATAAATGAAGCATCAGCTGTACCTGGAACCTCAATGACATCTTATCAGCAAGCCCGAAAGGTTGTTGAAGAGGGGACTGCCCAAGGCTGGGGCAAGTTGCTGCCTGTAGAGAAGAAGGAGGATAGATTCGGGTTGGGTTACAAACCAACTCAACAAGATCAAGCAGAGGCTGCTAAGAAGCCCAATTTTGTCAGTGGGGGGATGCTCACCCCAGATGCAGTGAACAATTTGGAAGACGAGGATGAAAGCGACCGCAACCTGGAGAGTTGGATACGTCCAAGGATCCCGGGGAGCAGTATCTCAAACTGGTCTTCCCAGGAAATTATAAGAGTTACTCCTGCAGAGTAATTATTATTTCCTGTGTTTTTAAGCATGCATCAAGTCTTGCATCTTGCCCAAGATGACAAGACTCATTTTGTAATCGGGCCATCTATAATTTTGTGCAAATAGATCAATCAATGATAATCAGACATCTTTTGCAAATGAGTCTTTTTTCCTTTTCGCACACTGTTTTTCCATTTTTCTTTTTGTATAAAAATAAATGGCAATGTTTTCAAAATGATAACTTCATTTCGCTTTTTTTCTAAACAAGATTAAAATCAATCACTAAAACGAACAATCTGAACCCTTGCAGAGAGTGCCTTCCAGACCGCACCGACAACAACACGGCTATGACTTCGTATGACTTTGACAATCCAATCAATCAAGCTGATGAAGGGGTTGAAGAAGATTACGAGCTTCCTGAAGAGCTAGCCAGGTTGTTGAGACAAGAGGAAAAGGTTATCACTCCTCATCAGGAGGAGGTCGAAACGATCAATCTTGGTACAGATGAAGATGTGAAAGAAGTTAAAATCGGGGCCTGCTTACAAGACTCAGTGAAGAAACAACTGATTGACCTGCTTCGAGAATATGTGGATGTGTTTGCTTGGTCTTATCAAGATATGCCAGGGTTGGACACCGACATTGTTGTGCACAAGATGCCTTTAAGAGAAGATTGCCCACCGGTTAAACAGAAACTGCGCCGTACTCGCCCAGACATGGCAATGAAAATCAAAGAAGAGGTACAAAAGCAGTGGGACGCCGGGTTCCTTACTGTAACTAGCTATCCACCGTGGGTTGCTAATATAGTACCTGTGCCTAAGAAAGACGGCAAAGTAAGAATGTGTGTTGACTACCGGGATCTGAACAGAGCCAGCCCGAAGGATGACTTCCCATTACCTCACATCGATGTATTGGTGGATAACACGGCTCAGTTCTCGGTATTCTCCTTCATGGACAGATTTTCAGGATACAATCAGATTAAGATGTCACCTAAAGACATGGAGAAGACAACCTTCATCACACCCTGGGGCACGTTCTGTTACAAGGTGATGCCATTCGGACTGAAGAATGCTGGTGCAACCTATCAACGGGCTATGGTAACATTATTCCATGACATGATCCATAAAGAAATAGAATGTTATGTGGATGACATGATTGCCAAGTCCCTTACAGAAGAAGACCACCTGGTAAATCTACTGAAGTTATTCAAGCGTCTGAGGAAATACCAACTGAAGTTGAACCCCAACAAATGCACATTCAGGGTGCGATCTGGTAAGCTGCTGGGATTTATTGTAAGCGAGAAAGGGATTAAAGTTGACCCTGATAAAGTCAAAGTTATTCAAGAAATGCCTGCACCGAAGTCAGAAAAAGAAGTTCGAGGGTTCTTAGGCCGATTGAACTACATTTCACGGTTCATATCTCACCTTACAGCGACCTGTGAGCCCTTGTTCAAATTGTTGAGAAAAGAACAGACGGTCAGGTGGAACGAAGACTGCCAGAGGGCTTTTGACAAGATCAAGGAATATTTCCAAGAGCCTTCAATCCTTATGCCTCCAGTTGAAGGAAGACCTCTAATCATGTACTTGACAGTATTAGAAGAGTCAATGGGGTGTGTGTTGGGCCAACATGACGAGTCTGGTCGAAAAGAGTATGCAATATACTACCTAAGCAAAAAGTTTACCGACTGTGAACAGCGTTATTCACTGCTCGAGAAAATTTGCTGTGCTTTAGCGTGGGCTGCTCGCCGACTGAGACAGTATATGTTGACCCACACTACCTTATTGATTTCAAAAATGGATCCAGTCAAGTATATTTTTGAGAAGCCAGCACTTACCGGACGGGTTGCAAGATGGCAAATGATCCTCACAGAATATGACATCCAATACACCTCTCAGAAAGCCATCAAGGGCAGTGTATTGTCTGAATATCTTGCTGAGCAACCCATTGATGATTACCAGCCTATGAGGTTTGACTTCCCTGATGAAGACATCATGTTCATAAAAGCGAAAGATCATGAAGAGCCTGTTCACACTGAAGGGCCTGACCCGGAAGAAGAATGGACTATGATGTTTGACGGGGCTGTTAATATGAATGGTCGTGGTGTTGGTGCAGTACTCATTACACCTAAAGGAGTTCACATGCCTTTCTCGGCAAAACTCACCTTTAACTGCACTAACAACGAAGCTGAATACGAAGCTTGCATTATGGGTCTTGAGGAAGCCATTGACCTCAGGATCAAGACATTGACTGTATTCAGAGATTCAGCTCTGGTAGTTAATCAAACCAACGGTAAATGGTACACACACCAAGATCATCTGATACCTTACAGGGATTATACAAGGAGGTTATTGACTTTCTTTACAACAGTCAAGCTTGAGTACATCCCTCGGGACGAGAATCAGTTTGCAGATGCTTTGGATACCATTTCATCCATGATCAAAGTTCAAGCTGCCAACTTTGTACCTCAAACTTCAGTGTCCAGACTTGACAGACCAGCATATGTGTTCGCAGCAGATGTTGTCAAAGATGATAAGCCTTGGTTCCATGACATTAAGTGCTTCTTGGAGGATCAAACATACCCACCTGGGGCATCTTCCAATGATAAGAAGACTTTGAGAAGGCTTGCTGGTAGTTTCTTTCTGAACACTGATGGTTCCCTGTACAAGAGAAACTTTGATATGGTACTCCTCAGATGCGTTGATAGAACAGAAGCAGACTTGTTGATGCACGAGGTGCACGAAGGATCCTTTGGTACCCATGCAGGAGGGCATGCAATGGCTAAGAAATTGTTAAGATCAGGTTATTACTGGATCACAATGGATGCAGACTGTTGTGCCTACGCCAGAAAATGCCATAAATGCCAGATTTATGCAGATAAGGTGCATGTGCCTCCCAATCCTTTGAATGTGATGTCTTCACCTTGGCCCTTTGCTATGTGGGGCATTGATATGATTGGCAAGATTGAACCGACTGCTTCAAATGGCCACAGATTCATCTTGGTCGCCATTGACTATTTCACCAAGTGGGTCGAAGCAGCTTCATATGCAAACGTTACAAGACAAGTGGTAGCCAGATTTCTGAAGAGAGATATCATCTGTCGATACGGAGTTCCCGAGCGAATCATTACTGATAATGGTTCCAACTTAAACAACAAAATGATGGCAGAGCTATGCCGGGACTTCAAGATCCAACACCACAATTCTTCTCCTTACAGGCCAAAGATGAATGGCGCTGTTGAGGCAACTAATAAGAATATCAAGAAGATTGTGCAGAAGATGGTAGTCACCTACAAAGACTGGCATGAGATGCTACTGTTTTCCTTGCATGGGTACCGTACGTCAATCAGAACATCCACCGGGGCAACACCGTATCAGCTTGTATATGGTATGGAAGCAGTCCTACCAGTTGAAGTTGAATTGCCTTCCCTACGGGTACTGATGGATGTTAAGCTGAACGAAGCAGAATGGGTCCGATCCCGATTCGAACAACTAAGTCTGATTGAAGAGAAAAGATTGGCTACAATCTGTCATGGGCAGTTGTATCAGAAAAGAATGAAGAAAGCCTTCGATCAGAAAGTCAGGCACCGAGAGTACCAAGTAGGAGATCTTGTGCTGAAAAGAATCCTCCCTCCGCATACAGACCACAGGGGCAAGTGTACTCCGAATTATGAAGGACCATTTGTAGTAAAGAAAGTTTTCTCGGGTGGAGCGCTCATGCTCAGCACCATGAATGGTGAAGACTTCCCGTCCCCTGTGAATTCAGATGCAGTTAAAAAATACTTCGCATAAAAATGACCCGCTGGACATAAAAACAGAATGAAAGTCCAGGCAAAAATAGGGCATCCCGGCGAGTCAAAAACAGAATAAAAGACTCGGGCAAAAATAAGGGAAAATAAAAAATGTACACCCGCTGAGTTGAAAAGCCGCATTGGACAACTCAGGCAAAAATGGGTATCCCGATGGATTGAAAACCCGAAAGGGCGATCCATGCAAAATAAGGGAATAAGCGAACAACTGCATCTTGAATTCGTCTGTATCACCTACAACTTGGTAAACCTCGAAAGGATCAAGCTTCTATCAGAATCAACCTTCTTCAGAAAGCAAGACGAGAAGAACGTCAAATGTCATACGAGTCATAGAAAAAGGGAATCTCCTTGAAGCGTCGTCAACATTGCCAGCATTTTGTTTCTCAATTTATAACAATCTCCTCATTTTAGGAGATATGTTTCTTTGACTGTATCTTGCTAACTCAGGGCATATGAATTAATAAAATCAGATTTTCAGTCATGTCTCGTCTCGTACATTTTATTTTCATTTTCAAAATGTCTGATGTCTTTAGAGATACTGATTGCATAAACACAGATGTTTCCTTTCTAAAGAATGCGCGCTTGCAGGAAATATACTTACTCCCGGGAGTGTCTGAACTCTCGTGATGGGATCCAGTAAAGGATGCCTCGGGATTACTTGTGCGTCCCTCTGTCTTTGCAGGATTGCAGGTATTCAAAAGCGCAACATGGGGCATGTAACCTTCATCCCAGCAAGCTGGCAAATCAACACTCACTCAGTCTTAGCACCCATAGTGTTTTCTCCCCAGCGGAGTTGCCACTCGTTATTTCTCCCAGCCGAGGTACCAATCATTCTTCCTCCTCAGCTAAGTACGAAAGTCAGGGAACCATCTCCCCACGGAGTTTCAGCCTCTATCCAGAAGAGAAACGCATGAAGGAATCACAACAGGGTGACAAAAGCTTCTTCAAACCCCAGCTGGGTCCCTTATTACCAGGATGGGTCTATCAGTGACCTATTCCCCCAAGCAGATACATTTTTTCAGATCTACCAATGATCTCATCCCCAGCTGGGATGTCCATTTCAAGCAGATTGACCAGAGATCTTCGTGGCAGCGGGATCCGATCTTGGATCGTTATCCTTACATAATCATAGCATTCGCATCATATTCACCCCACAAAGCGTAGCATTCCGTCTGATACGGAGCATTACGGCAAAAATCCAACATATTGCATAATAATAAGCCATGTTCTGAATCAAACACTTGCAAATACTGACAATCCGTCAACAATATACAGAATGCTCCCCAGATTCCCCAACGGAGAGCTAAAGCTAAAGCAGTTGCCTTGCATTCACAAAACATCAACACATACTCCTTATGGCACCCGTCCGTGTCATATCCCTAATAGAAAGCCAAGGCATCCTTTTTGCACTCACAGATACATATATATGCAATTCCTTGACACCCGTCCGTATCACTTTCCCCAGCACAGTAACGTAAACACTTTGCATATCAGATATTTGTTTATACTATACTTTTCTCCCTTTTGGCACTCGTCCGTGTCACTCCCCCCAGCAGGTTTAATACCCGTCTATACACCACTCATACTTATTACCTCTCAGATTCGACACTCGTCCGTGTTCTTTGTTAACCAGTTGGTACTCGCCGTACCATCATCTCAGAACATGCGTCAAGCATTTGTTTCTACCTGATACTCGTCCATATCATAGTCATAAGGATGCTCGTCCGCATCTTTAATCCATACACTGTGTCAAACACTTTTGTCTTCGTGAATATAGACACTCGTCTGTGTCTACTATTCCCCAGAAGAGTCCCCTCAGATTCAACACTCGTCCGTGTTCCTTGTTAACATGTTGATACTCGTCCGTATCATCATCTCCGAACACGTGTCAGTAATTGTTTCTACCCGATACTCGTCCGTATCGTAGTCTTAGGGATGCTCGTCCGCATCTTTAATCTATACACAACGTCAAAACACTTATACCTTTATTTCTTGGATAAAAACACTCGTCCGTGTTTACTATTCCCCAGTAGATCGCCAGCAAAGCTGAATTTCTTTTCTATCTGACATTCGTCCTATGTCATGATAAATTTTGAGAGCAGCCGTACCCTGCTAGGTGATCGTCCTTCACCTCTTGATGATCGTCCTTCATCATGCTCATCCGATGGCTGTCCCCATCGTTGATCTTTTCTATCCGGCATTCGTCCTATGTCGTGATATTTTTAGCAGCCGTCCCCTGCTAGGTGATCGTTCTTCACCTTTTGATGATCGTCCTTCATCATTTTATCCGATGGCCGTCCCCATCGTTGATCTTGTTATCTGGCGTTCGTCCTACGTCATGATAAACCTTGAGAGCAGTCGTCCCCTGCTAGGTGATCGTCCTTCACCTCTTGATGATCGTCCTTCATCATGCTCGTCCGATGGCCGTACCCATCGTTGACCTTTTATCCGGCATTCGTCCTATGTCGCGATATTTTCGGCAGGCGTACCCTGCCAGGTGATCGTCCTTCACCTTTGATGACCGTCCCTCATCATTATTTCATTTATTCTTTAACCCGATGGCCGTCCCCGTCGTGGTCCCTTTTCCTTTTCCCGATGATCGTCCTTCATCAGTTTAGCCCGATGGTCGTCCCCATCGTTGTTTACATTACTTTATTTACTTGATGGCCGTCCCCATCATAATCCCTCTTATCCCCAGCATGTCGGCCGTCCCCGTCATTGCTTTATTTCCCGCACTTTTCCCGGCATGTCGGCCGTCCCCGTCATTGCTCTTTACCCAGCAGTCATCCTCTGCTCGACAGTCGTCCTCTGCTCGACGGTCGTCCTCCGTCGCCCACACTTTATAATATACTTTATTTTCTTTCACAATCTATATCCCTTTTCTTCTTCATTCTGTGAGTGCAAATTTTGGACTGTCTTTGGTATTCAACCACAAGTTATCTTGTTTGCCTGTTAAGCCGTTGCTTACATCCTACACAGCTAACTCATGTTTGAATAGGGGAAGCTGTAAACACCCCAAATTTGCCCTCACCCATTCACACCATGGTTTGTGATCATTTCATGTGCATAAGCTCTATCATATCACCTCATATTACATTTTTGATTCACTGCATTGCTTCTAAATCATCTGCATCTAGGGTTTGTGATCTGAGCAAATCAAGAGCTTCTTGAGCCACTCCAAAGGTCATCAATCACTTCAAAGGGGTCCATGTATGTTCAAGCATCATATTATATCCCCTCAAAGTCAAGAATGTCAAAGATTCACAAGAACTGAGAATGGCATGGAAGCATAGCCAGGTTTGACTACACAGATGACCTAGAATTAGGGTTTTGGTTTCAGAGGCCATAACTCCAAATTTTTTGGTCATTCTTGTTTCTATTGGTCTCTATATGGTATAGGGATCATGCATATCAATTTTCATGAAGAAATTCAATGGGGAAGTCATCTGATCAAGGGTTGACTTTCTAAGCAAGTCAGTGCAAAATCAGGGCATCTGAGGCCCTCAATGACCCAACCAAAGGGTGTTCTTCATCATTTTGATTGTGTATGATCTTTATTTGATCATGGAAGATGTTAAAAGTTCACAAAATTGAATAATTTCAAGTCATTTGCAAAGTTGACTTTTTGGGAAAGTTGACTTTTTAATGAAAATTGCCATTTTGGGAAACTTTTTCAACCTTTACTTTTTGATTCAAAAATGCTTCAAATGAAAAAACTTTGGTCATGAAAGTTGTAGAATGGATCATTCCCTTTTCAAAAAGTACAATAACATGACCTAATTCATTTTGGATCAAAAGTTATGGCTTGTCAAAGTTGGCCAAAATCACAAAATTTGAAGTTTTCTACCAAAGAGGTATTTTGCAAAATGGTTTGATCAAATGTTCTAAAGGCCTCAAATATGTACCATTTCTTCACAACATGATCATATGGCATCTAAAATTCAGAATGGGCCAAGGGATCACTCATTTCATGACTTATGGAGCAAGAACTTTCAAAAGAAACCAAAGTGAAGCAAGTTGCAAAAACTCACTCAAGTGTGAATCCACTTGCTTGCTGACTTCACAAACAATCCTAGGGCTCTCCACACATCTTGCTGCGTAGGACACCCCACTTGTCCTTGGCTAGCTTGAAGGTGGCAAAACACAAGGAAGGGGGGTTGGAATTGGGTTTTCTTGAATAATTAAAATTAACTTCTAATGACACGTTTACTTTATCCTGGTTCGTTTGAACTCAAACTACATCCAGTCCACCCGCCAAGGTGATTTTGCCTCTACTGAGGTCTTAATCCTCTATTCAATAAGCATACACACAAAGACCTATAGTCAATGTCTTCTTGAGTCTTCTGACTAAACTTAGTCACTCAAGGAAAAAAATAGTTATTACAAGAATAATAAGAACGTAACTTATAATGCTTCTAGATAAGCAGGTATCACTAAGTGATAGTTACAACAATAAGAACAAGATAAAATGAATTGCTTGAATATATGAGATACTTTGTATAGCGTTGCGTTCTTCTTTTTTGATATCTTCAAATGATGTCCTTTATATAGTTCTTGATAAAGTAGCCGTTGGAGACATCTTGAGCCACATTAGGATATACTTTAATACCTTAATTTCTTTCCATAAGTAGAGATACTTGTCTTTGAATATTAAAGAACATATTCTTTAATTAAAGCTTTTTAATAATGATACCAGCATCTTCTAAGCGGAAATCAGAGATAATGAATAATATATGCGCAGCCAATAAATACGTCATTTAATGTTGGATTCTTCTTTGAGCGTATCTGCTATAATGGTTCTCCCTGGCTTGTACGGATTACTCAAGCAATATTATCTTCTACACGAGAGTACGTATATTCATTAGAACTTCTAATATGAAAGACTTTGTTATCATCAAAACACTTAGAGGATCAGAACCACATTTGTTCTAACAATCTCCCCCTTTTTGATGATGACAAAACATTTCAATTTAACAAGAATAGAGTTTAATGAATTTAAGTGAACTCCCTTTGATTAGAGGATAGACTTCTTTCAGATGTTCTATGATCCTTAGCTCCCCCTGAGTTGATTACTTGACCTGTTTCTTTTTATGATAGCAACTCAAATAATTTTATCAGAATATGTAAAAGGCAGATTATGGTGAACTGCTATGGATCAGAATCATATACGTTTCTCCCCCTTTTTGTCATAATCAAAAAGATAAAAAGATAAAGAGCAAGAGAAGAAATAAAGTATAAACCAAAGCCAATAGTTAAAGTACTTAGAAACAAACGCAAACAACCAGTAGAAGTTCAAAAAAAAAATAAATAATGCAGAATCAGAAGTTAAAAAATTAAAGCAGAAGATGAGAAAATCAGGTGTTCATCTTAGTGACTAAAGTCTCCAGCAAAGATTTAATGTCCGATGAAGATTCCACTTGCTTGGTGAGTAGAGTCTTCATTTCAGCAGTTGTTTCTTCTTGCTTGTCTAGACGTTCCTTCACTAGTTGATTTTCTTTCTTTAATTCTTGCAGAGTTTGTAGGACAAAATTTGTTCCCAGAGGTTCTTCTGTTGGAGGGGCAGCTTGATTGTCAGGACCATCAGCAGTGTCTTCTACAGAAGATACTAAAACCATCTGAAGTGCTGAGAGCTCATCCAGCGGTTCTGATTCTTTCCAAGACTTGTTGTCCAGCAGGAGTGGTTTAGTTTGTGCAACATTTGAGACTACTGCTTGAAGGTACTCACAGAAGTTCTGATGAGCAACATCATAGCAGATGTCCTTGAGTCTTTTGGACTCAGCACTAAACCATTTTCTGAGGTCAGCCCATAGAAAATCAGATGCAGCAGGATCAGTTAGCTCTGCACATGCAGTCTTCAGATCTTCTAATTTTAATTTCAGAACTGTTTCAAAAGCTAGCAGTAAAGTAGAAATGTCTGATTTGGATGGTTTGGGTTTTGGAACGGGAATAGCTCTTTTGTTGGACATCGAGAACAGTTTTTGAAGTGCTTCAAAGTCAATTGTAGTTCTAAGGGGGTTGTCATTTTCAGTCACAGTTTCTGTTGGTGAGTCAGGAATGTTTATGATAGAGGGTGAATTTTGGTTTGTTGAAATGTTATGGGAAATTGAGGAAGCATCTGAATCTTGGTAGTGTTCAAGATCAAGATCAAGAGCAGCTTTCAAGGCAGATTGTGTTTCATTTGTAGGGGAGCAGTCAATATCAGAAGGTGGAGTGTCATCAATTGGTATATCAAAATCAGCAAAAGTTTGGGGTTGATGATTTTCTGTTTCTGTTTCTGTTTCTGGTGGATATAAAGATGATAGGATGGATGCAACAGCAGAAGTTGTAGGAACTTCAGTTTGAATGGGACTAATATTATGAGGTGGTTCAGTATCATGAATTTGTTCAGAGTTGATATCAGAAGATGGTTGGCTAGAAGGTAAGGTGTTAGAAGGTTGTTCAGACACTTCTACAGTTACAGCTTCTACAACAGTAATGGAATCAGGATTAGAAGCAGAAGACTTACCTGTTGTCTTAGATGATTTTTGCATCTTCTGAGAAGGGTCTTCAGCAGTCTTCCTTTTCTTTAATCTGAGAGAGGCAACATCTGGAATTTGTTGTTGGAGTTCTTTTGGGTTGAAATCAGGTACTGTACCTTGACGCTTGCATATATCCATATAGTTGAGAACAACATCTGCTGGTGTATCAGAAGAAAAGAGAGGGAATCCTTCTAGAGGTATCCTTCTGGTGCTGATAACTTCTCTAGATTGAAGAGTGGGTTCTTGCTGAATGGCTGTGATGAATCTCATCTTCTTCAGGTTTTTAGCATTCAAGGGTTTTCCAACGTCTGTTTCCAAAAGATCATTTTGATTTATTTCTGCTAGGAAGTCCACTAGCTTGTTCTGACAAAGAATATCAGAAATTAAACGTCCAAAAGGTATCCAGTCCCTTTTGGTCTTCTCAGTATCCCTTGTTTCCTTAACAGCGAATCTAAGATTCTGAAACAGTGTGTGGGCAAGATTGATTTTCTTCTTTTTGGAGATGAAATAAAGGAGAAATTGTTGATCCAGATTGATGTAGTCTGGAGAATTTGTAGGTTTCCTGTGACAGATTGTCCCAAGAATTATTTTTGCCCAAATACGCAGAGGAGTCTTTAGGTCTTTGATTTTGTTTGATGGTTTTCCAGCGGTGAAAATTTCTTTAGCAATCACAACAGCATCAGATACTCTATCCATATCACTACATTTTGGCAATGTGATCTTCAGAGATGATAATCTGTTTACCAAGCACATAGGAGGTGACTTGTGCATCATTTGAGTAGGCGTACCTCCAAAATTCTTTAACCAGTTTAGGGAAAACTGGTCCCATTAGCCTGTCAAAGTATTTTTCCCAGCCTTGAGCTTCAACCTGAGGGAGGAGGTCAAATCCATTATCCTTCAAGCTTGCGAAATCAACGAATAGCTCACACAGTACTTCCAGTTTCTCAGGAGGGGTGGAAAGAGTCTTTGATGGTTCAACGTAGAAATCATCAGAGAAATCTTTGCGTGAAGATGATGAAGCCATTTAGTGACTAAGATGAACTGTTAGGGTTTAGGGTTTTTAGAAAAAAATGAGGAAGCACAAGAGACTGAGAGAATAACTTATAGAGAGAGTAATATGCGGGTAAAATTTGAAAGTGAGGAATACACTTGATATTTATAGAGAAAAATATGGAAGCAATTAATTAAATGCAAAATTAGTGGGAAACAATTAAGTTTGAAAACATAATGATTAACAACATTAAATGCGCTGACATGGGGTAAAGCGTAAATGATTCTGGAACAGTTACCCAAGAGATTTTCTTGCCTTTTTGATGTCAAACCTAGTCGTATCAGATTCAAGAATCTCAACAGTTATCCTTCTGAGCGAACAGTTGCTAAGGCACGTTCTGTCACTCTTCAGAATTTGGACACGTGTTTTGATTTTGATGAAAGTCCTGAGAGCTTTGTTGACAAGTGTTTGATATGAAGATCTACAAGTTAATCTTTTGAACAGAAGTTCTAAGAGTAGAAGTTAGAGCATAGAATCTTCTGAGATAATCATGTAGAATATAAATAGTAGAACTTCTAGAGATAAGACATATGATTAAAGCATTTTCATTCTGGACATAACTTCATGCTAAGGTTAGTTAGAATGAAATTAAATCTATCTTCAGAAAGGGGTTTAGTAAAAATATCAGCCCATTGGTGATTTGTGTCTATAAATTTTAACATTAAAATTCCCTTCTGAGTGTAGTCCCTAATGAAGTGATGTTTAACTTCTATGTGTTTAGCTCTAGAATGTAAAATAGGATTTTTAGAGAGACAAATAGCAGAAGTATTGTCACAGAGGATTGGAATGTTACTCTCATAGATATTGAAGTCTTCTAGCTGATTTTTCATCCAGAGCATCTGAGTACTGCATCCAGCTGCTGCAATGTATTCAGCTTCTGCAGTTGATAATGCTATGGTTGGTTGTCTTTTGCTAGACCAAGCGATTAGGTTGTCTCCTAGAAATTGACAACTTCCAGAAGTACTTTTTCTTTCTGTTCTATCTCCAGCAAAGTCAGCGTCACAATATCCTACAAGCTTATACTTTTCTGATCTTCTGTAATACAGACCAAGATTAGCAGTACCTTTCAGATATCTAAAGATTCTCTTAACTGCTGTTAAGTGAGTTTCTCTAGGATCTGATTGGAATCTAGCACATAAACATACACTATATAGAATATCTGGTATAGAAGCAGTAAGATAGAGAAGTGATCCAATCATACCTCTGTAGAGCTTCTGATCTACTTTCTTACTTACCTCTTCTTTCTCCAAGATACATGTAGGATGCATAGGAGTTTTGGATATTGAACTTTCTGATAATTCAAATTTCTTCAGAAGTTCTTTTACATATTTGCTTTGATGGATATATGTTCCTTCTGATGTTTGATTTATTTGAATTCCCAGAAAGAACTTTAATTCTCCCATCATGCTCATTTCAAATTCTGCCTGCATAGATTTAGCAAATTCCTTTCCCAAGGCACTTTTAGTAGAACCAAAAATTATATCATCTACATAAATTTGACATATCAGAAGATCATTTTTAATGTTTTTACTGAAAAGAGTTGTATCCACTTTCCCTCTGATGAATTTATTTTCTAGAAGAAAATTACTCAATCGTTCATACCAAGCTCTGGGAGCTTGTTTTAATCCATATAATGATTTTTTGAGTTTGTAAACATGTTCTGGAAATTTTGTATTTTCAAAACCAGGGGGTTGGTGTACATATACTTCTTCATCAATATAACCATTTAAAAATGCACTTTTGACATCCATTTGATATAGAATGATATTATGATTTACAGCAAATGATATTAGAAGTCTTATTGATTCTAACCTGGCGACTGGTGCATAGGTTTCTGTATAGTCAATTCCTTCTTGTTGACTATAACCTTGTGCAACCAGTCTTGCCTTGTTTCTGACAACTTCTCCTTTCTCATTGAGTTTGTTTCTGAATACCCATTTGGTGCCAATGATGTTGAATCCTCTGGGTCTAGGAACTAGATCCCACACATCATTTCTGGTGAATTGATTAAGTTCTTCTTGCATAGCCAGAATCCAATCATTTTCTGATAGGGCTTCTTCTACGGAAGATGGTTCAATCAGAGAGACAAGTCCTAGTAGCGTCTCTTCAGAGTTTTTGAGTGAGGATCTTGTTCTGATTGGTTCATCTTTCTTTCCCAAGATTTTATCTTCTGGATGATTAATATTGCTTCTGGAAAGTTTCTTCTGGATGGGTTCTTCAGGTGTTGATGGAGCAGTTGTATTGTTTTGAACTTTAGAAGATTGATCTTTAGAAGTTCTGTTTGTAGAAATTTCTACTTCTATATCTGCAGTAAGTTCATTCTGCTTTGGTTTTTCAGAACCAAGCTTATCATCAAATCTGACATGAATTGATTCTATCACAATACGTGTTTCTGTATTGTATACTCTGTATCCCTTAGAACGTTCAGAGTATCCTAACATATAACACTTTTGTGCCTTAGAATCAAATTTGTTCAGGTATCAAGAGTGTTTAGCATAAAACAAGTACATCCAAAAGGATGAAAGTAAGAAATGTTGGGCTTTCTGTTCTTCCACAATTCATAAGGAGTCTTTTCAAGAATAGGTCTTATAGAGATTCTATTCTGAATGTAACATGCTGTATTTACTGCTTCTGCCCAAAAATGTTTAGCCATATTAGTCTCATTGATCATGGTTCTGGCCATCTCTTGTAAAGTTCTATTTTTACGTTCTACAACCCCATTTTGTTGTGGAGTTCTAGGACAGGAAAAATCATGAGAGATGCCATTTTCATTAAAGAAAGATTCTAATTGTTTATTTTCAAATTCTCCACCATGATCACTTCTGGCTTTAATGATCTTTGATTCTTTTTCATTTTGAACTTGTTTGCAGAAGTTAGAGAATACAGCAATTGACTCATCCTTGTGTCTAAGAAACTTTACCCATGTCCATCTGCTGAAGTCATCTACGATCACCAATCCGTACTTCTTGCCACTGACAGAAGCAGTTTTCACTGGTCCAAATAAGTCAATGTGCAGAAGTTCTAATGGTCTAGAGGAAGAAACAACATTTTTAGCTTTGAACCCAGTTTTTGAAAATTTGCCTTTCTGACATGCTTCACATAGAGCTTCTGAGTTGAACTTCAAATTTGGAAGTCCTCTGACTAGATTGAGTTTGTTAAGTTGAGATATTCTTCTCATATTAACATGTCCCAATCTTCTGTGCCAGACCCATTGCTCAGTTTCCACAGACATTAGACATTTTACATTTTGAATTTTTAATTCAGAAAGCTTTATTTTATAAATGTTGTTCTTTCTCTTTCCACTAAAGAGGATTGTTCCATCTTTCTAACTAACAGCTTTACAGAACTTTTGATTAAAGATTATGTCATAGCCATTATCACTTAATTGACTTATGGATAATAAATTATGCATTAATCCTTCTACAAGCAGAACATTAGATATAGAAGGAAGGTTTCCATTACCGATAGTTCCGGAGCCAATAATTCTTCCTTTTTGATTGCCTCCAAAACCTACGTGGCCTCCATCTTTTAATTCAAGACTTTGGAACATATGCTTTCTTCCCGTCATGTGACGTGAGCATCCAGAGTCCAGGTACCATGATTGGTGTTTCAGTTTTGCTGTTAAAGACATCTGCAACATACACAATTTTATCCTTGGGTACCCATATTCTTCTGGGTCCTTGTTTGTTAGATTTTACAAACTTCTGATTTATTTTAGGTTTTAAATCAGAACTTGTAGAGCAAGATGACTCACTAGTGTATATAAGATCATGATTATGACCGTAGGTGAAATGAGAACTTAGAGGAGTATTAGGATTTATGACAATATCATCAATATTTTTTAATTTCAGAGTTTCATTATTTTTCACATAGCCTATGCCTCTTCTTTCATTTCTGCTAACACCATAGATCATAGAAGCAATCTTACTTCTATCTAAGCTTTTAGTGAGAAATTGTTGAAAACTATAATCATATTGTTTTATGATATTATCAGAATTGATTAGATCTTCTAATTCAGATTTCTTCTGAGCTTTGAGCTTCTCAAGAGAATTTTTACATTCAAAAAGATTTTCTTTCAGCTCAGAGTTTTCTGTTTTCAGTTTTCTAATATCTTCTAATTCAGATACACGATTTTGTTTAACGTCTTTGTATTTGAATTGAAGCTTCTGATATTTTTCAAGAATTTCTGAAAGACTAGCTTCTAACTCAGATCTAGAGAATTTAGAAAATACCTCTTCTGAGTCTGATTCTAACTCTGATTCTGATGAGTGATCTTCTTCTGGTATATTTGCCATTAATGCAATATTAGCTTGTTCATCTTCAGAATCTGACTCTGCTTCAGATGATTCAGAATCATCCCATGTTGCCATGAGACTCTTTTTCTTTTCTCTACTGAATCTGTTTCTAGGTTTGTCTTTCTGAAGTTTTGGACATTCACTTTTATAGTGTCCTGGTTCTTTGCATTCGTAGCACACAACTTCTTTGCTTCTGGGTTTCTTGTGACTGGATGTTGATTCAGAATAATTGTTTGATCTTCTGGTGTTTCTGAACTTCTTCTGACGATGCTTCCAGAGTTGTTGGACTCTTCTTGACAAGAGAGATAATTCATCTTCTTCTGATGAGCATCCAGAGCTTTCTTCTTCTTCTGCCTGTAGAGCTTTAGAAACATGTTTGTTAGATTTAAGAGCTACAGACTTACCTTTCTTCTGGGGCTCATCTTCTTCTAATTCAATCTCATGACTTCTCAAGGAGCTGATCAGTTCTTCTAAGGAAATTTCATTCAGATTTTTTGATAACTTTAAGGCAGTGACCATGGGTCTCCAGGCTTTCGGTAAACTTCTGATGATTTTCTTCACGTGATCTGCTGTTGAGTAGCCTTTGTCCAGAACTTTTAGTCCAGCAACCAGAATTTGGAACCTTGAAAACATTTTTTCAATGGTTTCATCTTCTTCCATCTTGAAAGCTTCATACTTCTGGATGAGAGCTAGAGCTTTGGTCTCCTTGACTTGAGAGTTGCCTTCATGTGTCATCCTTAGAGAATCAAACATGTGTTTGGCTGAATCCCTGTTTGTGATCTTCTCATATTCTGTGTACGAGATAGCACTTAGAAGTATAGTCCTAGCTTTGTGATGATTTCTGAATTCCTTCTTCTGTTGAACTGTCATATTTTTTCTTTCAATCTTCTGACCATCTTCTCCAACAGGATGAATATATCCATCTGTCACCATGTCCCAGAGATCTCCATCAAGAGCTAGAAAGAAACTCTCTAGAACATCCTTCCAGTAGTCGAAATTGTCGCCATTGAACATTGGTGGTTTAGCATTGATCTTATCATTCTGATAGTCATTGTTAATTCCAGTTTCTGCCATGTGTTTATCTTCTGGATCTTTTACTGACACGGTTAAGTGTAATACTCAGAACCTAGCGCTCTGATGCCAATTGAAGGTGGCAAAACACAAGGAAGGGGGGTTGGAATTGGGTTTTCTTGAATAATTAAAATTAACTTCTAATGACACGTTTACTTTATCCTGGTTCGTTTGAACTCAAACTACATCCAGTCCACCCGCCAAGGTGATTTTGCCTCTACTGAGGTCTTAATCCACTATTCAATAAGCATACACACAAAGACCTATAGTCAATGTCTTCTTGAGTCTTCTGACTAAACTTAGTCACTCAAGGAAAAAAATAGTTATTACAAGAATAATAAGAACGTAACTTATAATGCTTCTAGATAAGCAGGTATCACTAAGTGATAGTTACAACAATAAGAACAAGATAAAATGAATTGCTTGAATATATGAGATACTTTGTATAGCGTTGCGTTCTTCTTTTTTGATATCTTCAAATGATGTCCTTTATATAGTTCTTGATAAAGTAGCCGTTGGAGACATCTTGAGCCACATTAGGATATACTTTAATACCTTAATTTCTTTCCATAAGTAGAGATACTTGTCTTTGAATATTAAAGAACATATTCTTTAATTAAAGCTTTTTAATAATGATACCAGCATCTTCTAAGCGGAAATCAGAGATAATGAATAATATATGCGCAGCCAATAAATACGTCATTTAATGCTGGATTCTTCTTTGAGCGTATCTGCTATAATGGTTCTCCCTGGCTTTTACGGATTACTCAAGCAATATTATCTTCTACACGAGAGTACGTATATTCATTAGAACTTCTAATATGAAAGACTTTGTTATCATCAAAACACTTAGAGGATCAGAACCACATTTGTTCTAACATAGCTAGTAGCCCATGCCTCTCTTACACAAATTTGACATTTTGGCAACTTGAGCCATACCAATCACAACAGCACACATCAACTCATCTGACCAATCCCATTTGTTTATACAAACCAAAAGCAAGCCAAAACACATACAACACAAGCCTGAAAGCACCAAGAACACAGCTCTCTCATTTTCACCCCATTTTGCAAAAGCTTTCGAAACACTCTCCACAAGCTACTAACACACAAACAAACTTCACAAACCAACTCAGCATGCTTCACTGATCAAAAACCACCCATCACCATTGCCTGAAACTCCCTGAATCAGAAACACGATTACCACCTTCCCTTGAACAGAACATCTGCCATCTCTCAAACCAGCCATCAACAAGAGTTGTGAAGCATCCCATTGAGTTCAGGAGGGTCAAAGGAGTGAGTTTGCATAAGAGAAAGGGTCAGAAAGCTCCTGTTCGAAGGACTTCAGCTCAGGTATCCATCAAGAACAAATTTTCCAGAACTCATTTTACTTGTTATAAACTGATTCTATATGATATCCTGATCATCATAATGTGTTTAAAAATGAAAATGGTGGAATATTGAACATGTATGAGCTGTCTGAAACTTTTTGCCCTAAAAATGTTTTGTTTCGATTTGCTTGATTCATGATAAAAAAAATGATGTTTGTTTGGGGGTTTTGATTCAGTGTTGAATGGGGATGGATTCTGGGCATTTAGATTTCATTTTTATTGCGTGTAGAGAGAGTTAGAGATTTGGCTCGTCGGAGAAGATGACCGGAACCACTGTTCCGGTCATCTGAAAGTCATTAGGGCATTTAATTAGGGCACTAATCATAATTAGCAAATTTGAATGCTGGCCGTCCAGATGCGCGCCAGGTCAATTCGTGCGTGTGTGATTTCAAACCTCAGCCCTTGATCTTGCTGACTTTCTCATTTTTCAGTTTAATTTCAATTTTATTTTCATTAAATTTCATTTGTTTTCTTCATTTTATTAAAAATAGTAAAAATCATTCAAAAATTCTGAAAATTTTTATGCAACCTTTTATTAATTTTCAGAAACCAAAAACATTTTTATTTTTATTTTTTGCCTTAAAAATTATTTTTAAATCATTTAAAAGTTTATTTTTAATTAATTAATGAGATTTAATTAATTAAAAATACTTTTAGGTATTTAAAAATCACCAAAAAATTCATGAAACCTTTAAAATCATTTAGAAACATTGTCCAACCCTCAAACCAAATTTCTTTTTTGATCTTGATGTCTTTTGACAATTTTCCATGGAATTAATCTTATTTCAAAGCATTATTTTGATCCAAACTTTGAAAATTCATTTCTGCCTAGTCTTTAAGAGTTGGACTTTGATTCTTTTTGCATTACATCTTGTTTAGCATGTAGTTTATAGGATAAAATTGGCATGATTTGATCTTGCATTTTCTATTTGTTTGGCATTTTTCTTGGCAAGGTACCTTAAAACCCTAGAAATCTTAAGAAATTCATAACTTTCACTAGGTTAAGAATTGGATCCCCTCTTTTGGGAAGTGAGTTTGTATAGGTTTAGGGTTCCCTTGAATGAGTTTTCAATTTTTTATCTTGATGTTTGCTTCTGGTTTTGATTTTTGTTTTGTGCATTGATCATAAACCCTAATTTGGGCTTCCTTTTGCATTCATCTTGCATTTGCTTGCATACCATGACTTGCCATGACATTCTAGGCATCCATTTGATTCATAACACATCTTAAGACATATTAGAAGCATGTTTGATCATTGCATCTTTCATTTGCCATGTTGTATGTCATTTGCATTCCATAACTTTTCATGTATGTTCATGGTTCTAAGCATGCTCCTCTTGCATCCATATGTTTGTATGATCATCCCCATGCCTTGTTTCATGTTTGCATCATCTCATAGCATCATTAACATCACACTCATGCTTCTGGTTTTGGTTTGCATCATCTCATTGCATTCCATTTGCATTGCATTTCATTCCTTTTGCTAACTTTTCAGGTGGTAAGTTACTTTGAGAAGTGAATTTGCCTTCACTTCTCACAATCTCTTTTCATCTCTCTTATGCATCATTGCTGCATTTTGTTTTGTGTTTGAGATTGAGCTTGTTAATTTTTGTTCTTCTTACTTTCTTTCTTCAAGTGACTTGTCTTCTTAAATGAAGCAAGTTACTTTGCTTCTCTTTGCTCCTTTCATCTGCTTCCTGGTGGTTCCTCTGAAGATCTTTCTTGTAAACCTCACAAACCTTAGGAATAACCAAGCATGACAATGATTAGGGTTTTGATTAGTCCCCCCACTTAGTTTTACCTTTGTGTCTCATTGAGTCTTCTCTTCTCACCTCACAATTAGGGACTAAACCCTAAAGGCTTTAAGGCTTTGTGATTAAGCTTATGCCTGCATCCTTCTATTAGGATGGAGTGTATAACTTTAATCCTAAGTGTTAAACCCTTAATGTGTTTAAGTCCTTTAATCAATTCACTTAATAATCATCAAGACATCAAGCTTGTAACTTGGGCCTTGCATTAGGGTTCTAATTCTTCCTTAATTAGTTAAGAAGGACTAACCCTAGTGATAATGGACAAGTCCCCCTCAAGTTGTCTTACAAATCATAAAATCCACTTCATCATCTCACCATTAACTAAAATCCACTTAATAAAGGCTTTGTTTTGTCATAAGTTTAATCCCTAATCATGGATTAAGTTGAGGAGCTTTCCTCAGCTTAAACATTCTCATCTATTATCCTTCTATTAGGATGGTGTAATGAGTCTGTTTAATCCCTGATTATGGCTTAACCTCATTACTTAACACTAAACAAAAACAACAAAAACATTTAAATAATCACAAGTAGGTTAATGATCTTAATCCTACACCATGGTGATTAAGTGTGAGATGCTGACTTCACACTTAAGGTATTCTCATTACCCCTAATCAGAGGGAAGATGTGATGAGTTTACTAAATCCATTGATTTAGGATTAAGCTCATTAACTTATGGCAAACTTACAAAAACAATAAAAGACTGAAAACACAAAAACAATCAATAATCGTCTCCTCCGGGATTCTTTTCTCATCATCTTCATTCATAAACGAGAACTTGCTTCTTCCGTCTAATGCAAGACAGTTTGCACCTGAGCCAGACAGGTCTTACACTTGAGCATAGACAAGCAAGCAGTTCACAAGTCAATTCATCTTTCAGTCTCTTTGGGTCGAACTACGGTGTTCTGACTTCCTCATTGCACAAGAGGATACGTAGGCATAACTTAACAGTTATCGAACAAAAGTCTCTGTATATCCCCCTCCTTCCAGCCTTATTCTTTAAGCCTCATAGTCTTGAGCAGTTCATTCTTGTTCTTACACTGACACTTCTCTTATACACTTCACTTTTCTTTTACACTGACACTTGCATTCTTTCCAGCTTTTATACACAGATTGCACTGACACTACCCCTTTAAATCACAAATCTTTTAAGCGTGGATCCCATTGAATACGACGGACAATCTGGGTGCTAATACCTTCCTAGGTTGTAACCAACCCCCTTTCTCAGTCTCTCTGGTTCGCAGCCGTCTTATCCGTATCTTTCTAGGTCTATGCAGCATTACCTTTCCCTCGGGATAAAAATGCCTAGCTGGCGACTCTTTTCATTTCATCCTTTCGCCGACCGTTCGCGTCTGTACCTTATTTGAGCTCAGTCTCATCTTTTGGGAGCGACAATAAGGACATGACATGGTATAGTTCTCATTATGACACTGGAGTGCTTATTGATAGTTGTGGAGAATTTCCTAATGTACCTCTTCTTGGTACACATGGGGGAATTAGCTACAACCCCATTTTGGCTAGACGACAGTTCGGTTATTGTTTGAAGGACATACCAAACAATCTTTCCTTATCCCGTTTCTTCTTTCTTAATGGTGCTGAAAATATAGAGATGAAGAACAGGATTGCTCATTCTTGGCATGCTGTTCATAGGAAAGAGAAAGGTCAATTGGGAAGACAACACCTTTCTCCTTCCGAATGTTATATTCAGTGGGTTCGATCTAGAGCTTCCAAGCTCAAGATGCCTTATCCACCTGAGGAGCCTATGTTTCCCATATTGCCATTGTCTGCTTTTCTACCTCCCGTTGATGAGAAGGTGGCTCTTCAAGAAGAGTTAGACAAGATGAAGAAAGAAAAAGAAGAATGGCTACTTGAGAAGACTACGATGCAGGAGCAGCTGAAGGAGAAGGATGATCTCATTGAGCTACTTGAGCGGCATGTCACGAAGAGGCCGAGAGAGGATTTATCTTCCTCTAGTGCTCCATCGACTATTCCTCCTACTTCCGGTGCTTGGAAGGCCATTGTCGACAAGTTAGTGAAGGATAAGGAAGATATGGAAGATCGGTACAAGAATGAGATCAAGAGGATTCGTATGAAGTATCAGCCAGGATTCGGGACTTCTTCGGATATGATTCCATAGGCCTAGTTTACTCTTTCTCTCATGTATTAGGATTATTGATGTTTGTACTTCACTTGTAATCCTCACTTTGATCTTAATGAGAATGAGTTTTTTTTAAAGTATTTCAAAAATGTCTCTTTATGAATATTGCAAGTTATATTATAGCCCTTTGAAATCTTTGCATTTGCATACGCATACCATGCATCATACCCGCATTTGTCTTTCTTTTTGAGTGTTCTCCAGGGATCTTATGTTGTTTTCTTGGTCTTCATCCAGTTCGCATGTCAAGCTGACTCACTGATTTGATACTCGAGCTAATCGGAGAAGGGTGATGGAAACTTTACAACAAGAGAATCGCGAGCTGCGCGAAGAGGTTACTTATCTGAGGGAAAGCTTGGAAAGGGTTTCTGCTATGATGGAAAGTTTGGTGGCTGCTCAGAATCAGCCACCTCCTAATTCTCCTGTTCAGAATACTGTCATCTCCGAGATTGTTACCGCATCAATTCCTGTTGAGACTGTTATTTCTCCTCGCTATCGTATGCCTGCTAGCACACCTTGGGGCATGCCAGTTGATTTTATTCCTGCTGGGTATCGTCCTCCTCATCATCCTGAGACTGCTGCATTTAATACTCTACCACCAGTGTGGACTACTCTTCCTCCAGTTGTGACTACTGCACCGCCTGTGGTGCATACTATTCTGCACCATGATGAAATGATTTACCATGCTGAGCCCAATGAAGGTGCTGGAGTGGCTGAAAGACTTGATGACTTCCAGGGACGCTTTGTTGAGATACAGAGGGAGATGAGAGCCTTGAAGCATAAGGATTTGTTCGGGAAAAATGCCTATGATCTTTGTCTGGTCCCAAATGTTAAAGTTCCTTACAAATTCAAGTTGCCCGAGTTTGAGAAGTACTAAGGAAACACTTGTCCGTTGAGCCATTTGACTATTTATGCCAGAAAGATGTCTGCTCAGACTGATAATGATAAGCTGCTGATTCACTATTTCCAGGACAGTTTGACCGGTGCACCCATGAGGTGGTATATGAGTCTGGATAATAGCCAAATCAAGACCTTCAATGATTTGGGAGAAGCTTTTGTGAGGCGGTACAAGTACAACGTCGATATGGCGCCAGATAGAGATCAACTTCGTGTTATGTCCCAGAAGGACAAAGAGACTTTTAAAGAATATGTGCAGAGATGCGTGAGTTGGCAGCCCAAATTGTTCCTCCACTGGAAGAAAAAGAAATGACGAAAATCTTCTTGAAGACTTTGGATTCTTTTTATTATGAGAGGATGATAGCAAGCGCTCCTTCTGATTTCACTGAAATGGTGAGCATGGGGATGCGTTTAGAAGAAGGTGTCCATGAGGGACGGATAAGTCAAGAGAATAGTAATGGATCAAGCTATAGAAGGTTCAACTTTGGGAAAAAGAAGGAAAATGAGACTAATGCAGTATCCCGTGAAAGTTATAGAAGGCCTCACAGTCGTGGGAATCACCATTCGCAGCATGTGGCTTCTGTAACACCGATGATTAATGTGAATCCAACTGTGCCAGCAGTTCCAAAGTACCAACCTCGTTATCAGCAACCTTCGATGAAACAAGGTGGTAATCAACAAGTTCGGGCTAAGCCAAGTTTTGATCCTATTCCGATGACGTATGCAGACCTGCTTCCATCTTTGATTGCAAAGAATCTTGTGCAAACCCGTCCTCCACCTCCAGTTCCAGAAATTATTCCATGGTGGTATAACCCAGAAGCTCACTGTGCTTTTCATCAAGGTGCCCCGGGGCATGATGTTGAGAATTGTTATCCATTGAAGTTTGAATTACAGAAGTTGATGAGGAACAATGTTCTGTATTTCAATGATGTTAATCCAAATGTGCAGAAAAATCCGTTGCCGAAGCATGGTAGTGCGTCCGTGAATATGGTTGATGGTTGTCATGGTTTGTTCAAAATCTATGAGATCCGTCATATTCGGAGGTCTTTGGTTGAGATGCATGCTTTCTTAAGTGAATATCACGATATTGATCATGATTATGCTGGATGTTGTATCTGCTCGGTGAATCCTCGTGGTTGCGTGATCGTTAAGAGAGATATTCAAAAGATGATGGATGATAAGTTGATTGAAGTGACAACAAAAAGAGATGAATATGAGAATGAAGTGAATGTTATTATGCCTCAGTTCAATCTTCCTGAGAGGGTTGTTCCTGAGAGGGTGGTTATTTCTTTTGATAGTCGCAAAAATGCTGTTACTCCATTGGTGATTAATGTGCCTGGTTCAATGCCTTATGAGTCCGATAAAGCTGTTCCGTACAGGTATAATGCTACGATGATGGAAAATGGTAGGGAAGTCCCTATTCCTACTCCAAAGTCTGTGGTTAGCATTGATGATGTGACAAAGGTTACCCGAAGTGGTAGAGTGTATGCTTCAGACCCTCCAAAGAGAGTTGAAGATACAAGTGTGAGTAAGCAGATTATGGATGTTGTTGTCCAATCAGGCCAATCTGGTAATAGTGAAGATGAGGTGTTAAAATTGATAAAGAAGAGTGAGTACAACATCACTGAGCAGTTGTTGCATACTCCGTCGAAGATATCAGTTATATCGCTCTTGATGTGCTCTGAGGCTCATAGGCAGTCTTTGCAGAAGATTCTTGATCAAGCTTATGTTGACCATGATGCGACTGTTGATCAGTTTGATAGTATTGTGGCTAATATCACGTCATGCAACAATTTAAGTTTCCGTGATGACGATTTGCCTGAAGAAGGGAGGAATCATAACTTGGCGTTGCATATTTCGGTAAATTGTCAGGAAGATGCTATGTCCAAGGTGCTAGTTGATACCAGATCGTCTCTGAATGTGATGCCAAAATCGACTTTGTCAAAGCTCGCGTATCAAGGTGCTCCCATGAGACATAGTGGGATTATTGTAAAAGCGTTTGATGGGTCGAAGAAGACAGTGATTGGTGAAGTGGATCTTCCTATTCTTATTGGACCGTTTATATTCAAGATTACTTTTCAAGTAATGGATATACGTCCCGCATACAGTTGTCTCCTCGGAAGACCCTGGATCCACGAGGCAGGAGCTGTGACATCCACTCTTCATCAGAAGTTGAAATTTGTGAAAGAGGGGAAATTGGTGACCATTGATGCGTGATTTTCGCAAGTGTACGAACACGTCAGAGTAATATAAAAGATTGTCGAATCCACAGAGACCAAGTGTCAATCTATCGTACCTGTTGTTATGGTGTGTATCTAAGGCAACTAAATATAATGGTTTTAAGGGTGCAATGGTAAATAAAATAATAATTTTAAATAATAAATAAAAGACAGGCTCGAATGTAATTCACGTAATCAATGATAATCCAGTACTTGTTAATGGAACTACTTATGGGCAATGTTTTCTCCTTTGAAAAGAACTAATTTAACAGGAACTGTCGCTTTCGCGTATTCAGAACCGAGTTGTACTCTCTAATCAACCCCTCCTATTGTCACGGATAAAAAGGTGCGTACTGCGTTAGAGTAGTAAACCTATTTTTAAGAAATGTAGTATCTTAACTAAGTTGAAAAGTATTTTAACCTGGACTTCTTAGCAAAAAGAGGTTCTTGTGAACCAGACTCTAAATCTCATAACGCGTCTGAAAATCGTTTTAAAATCTCTTTTCTTTTTAATCTAAAAACTCCTAATAAACTAGACAAAGCGCTTTTGGCTGTTTTTGAAATAGTTAAAAACAATTACTTGAATTGAAAGATAAAATAGCCCTTAGGTGTTTCCACGAACAATTATACGGATTACTGGTTTAATTACGATCCTTACATCCTAACCTTTATGGAATTAGTTAGACATGATAAAGTAAAGATTCTTTTTATAATTTTTCATAAAAGTAATTTAGTGCGAGTGCGGAAAGTAAATGAATTTAAAGCGATTGCGGGAAATAAAGGAATTTAAAGCGAGTGCGGGAAATAAAGGAAAGTAAAGCGAGTGCGGGAAATAAACAAAATAAAGTGCGAGTGCGGATAATAAAGAAAGTAAAGCAGTGCGAGAAATAAATAAAAGTAAAGCAATGCGGAAAGATAAAATACGAACTGGAATTAAAATGGCGGCAGGATTAACTTCCTCCAGAGTGCTCCAAAACTCGATCGCACAGACAGATTACAGACTCGATCACTCGATTACAGAAACACCCCGATGTGGAATGGTAACTGCTTTATAACTGATATATGCCTAGAGAAATCTAATTCTTGATGAAGAAAAACGAAAATCTAAGGTCCTATTTATAGGAAAACTGAAAGCATGAAAAGACTGGGATGCCCCTCCACTAAAAAGTGGAGGTTACTGAAATTTGCCTTGTGGCGCCCGCCACAAGGTCATGGCGCCCGCCATGGTGTTGACAGGGGATGAGAGAGTGGGGATCGTGGGTCTTGGCATTTGTGGAGTGGTCTTGAGACGTGGCCACGTCATGGCTAACCCCATGGTGCCCGCCACGGTGGGTGCCGTAAGTGCAAAACGCTGAATTTCTAGGTTTTCGTCCGTTTCCACTCCTTTTTCGCTCCTTTTCTCGATTCAAGCCCCGATTACTATAAAAACCTGAAAACATAAGAAAACAAAGTAATAACAAAACAAAATAACAATAAAAGCTAAGAATGCATGCGAAATCGGAGTCAGAAACACGGTGAAATTTAGTGTGATCAAATTCTCCCACACTTAAACCTTTACTTGTCCTCAAGCAAACATTAAAGCTTAAGAAAATATGGTGTCAACACGTGTCTTTGGGCTAAAGGGCTTCTAAGTTCAAGTCAGGATGCAGTGACAGGTACTAACTAAGTGAACCAAGGGTACCATAGTAACACAAACACAAACTTCAATCCTATATTAACTACTCCATATCATCCCACAATACCTAGGCCTATCTTCTCATCTTTTTGTGTCCTTTTCATTCAGGCGCAATCACATTAAGCCCGTTATCCGTACATGCTTCATAGTAGAGTGACCGGTTAGTGATTCTGATCCATAACATAAGGTTTCTGGCACATAAGCATGTGTAAACCTGTTTTATTTGACCTAATTGTAAGTTGCGGGGGATCGGATTGTAATCCGCCCTACCAAGTTCAGTGCCAGATACCTCTGAACCAACTAACAATAGGTGACTTGCAATTTTTTTTCTTTTTGTGGCAAAAATTTTTTTTTCTTCTCTTTTTTCGGTTTAAATGACTTTGTGAGGGTCACCTATACCAGAGTTTGCCTTTTTTCTTTTTTTTTATTAGCACTGGATCATTCACTTATGTTCATCGGCCCCCTACGTAGAGCATGCTTAGGCCGGAGCTGACTGCTAGGATAAACTACTTAGGACAATTTTTTAAAATGATAATAAAGGCCATGGTGGTGGGGTTTAGGAGTGATTCCTATATTCAAGAGGTCTATGGTGCTAAAATGGTGCTGATGTATCAAAAAGTTGACCTAAGTCACCACATCCTAATCTAAACCTGTCTCAAAGCCCAAAAAACATGTGAAACAACATTATTTTCTTTTTTAAAATTTTTCTGGTAAGGCTAAGGAAATGGGGAAAAATGAAGATGAACTAAAAATACACTATACTGGTGACTCGTCAGACTCATGCATTATCTAAGAAATGTAAATTACTGAAAAGGGAAATAACTGAAAGGAAATGACAGAAAGCAATAAAATCCCCTCCCACACTTAAATCGAACATTGTCCCCAATGTTTCGAAATAAGATAAGGGGGGTAACCTGAAAAAGACTACTGAGGAGGAGCACTGGTGCCCTCGCCGTCCTGCTGTGATGGTCGGGAACGACGGGATCTACTACGATGCTGGTCCCTCCGGTCGAGTCGTGCTGATAAAGCAGCCTGAGCACTCCGGACCTCTCGAAGGTTACCTAAGATGGAACCCTGAGTGGCCTCTACAAGCTGGTAGTGTCGGCTGTTGAACTCTCTCTGACGGTTCTGCTCTAATGAGATATCGTTCAAGGTACGGCAAACGTTGCTATAAGCACGATCCGAAACCAATCGCGTTTGTTGCATGAAGCTCATGTTGTCCGTCAGCTGTTGTGAAATAGTAGAGAGAAGGCCATCACGCCTTTCTTCCCTAGCTGTCATATCACGCCACATCTCCTCGGTGACAAAGAATCCAGGAGCAGTACCTGCAACAGGGTTAGAGGAAGATGGTGCGGTGTGTGACTGTGAAGGACGATGGGGGGACATGTGAGGGATGGGAGATTGCTCTCTCCGATCATACTCTTCATCAGTGTCATGTGCCTCCCCATCGGGAATATTAGGAGGAAGTGGACCCAAAACACGTGGAGCATTAAGATCATAGGTCCAGTTCCTTTCATCACGTACATCAATACATCTACTGCATGGTAAAGCAACAGATGGGATAGCTACCCCATGAACCATCAACTCATAACCACCTTCTCTCCTCGTTCGGCACAATTTCATGTCTTTCAGAAATTTTAAATTAATTGTGCGAGGAGGTAGTGGTTCAAGCGTAGCTATCTCATCGTTCAGGCCAAGAGCCCGAGCAATAGACGTAACAAGCCCTCCAAAAACAATCGGTCCTGTTTTATTAGTAAATAAAGTCATGTGGGCAAGCATGAACGGGACCGGATTGATGTGGGTTCTAGTGAGGCATCCTTTCAAAAATAGGAGTTCTCGAGCATTTACCTTGTTTGGACTTTCCCGGCCAAAAATAGTACATGCCAAAAGAAATCTAAAAACTCTTATGGTCGGGTTGTGAATGGTCGACGCAAGTATCCCTTCAAAAGAATTAATTGAAGTACTTGAAAGCCTTTGCCAGAAGGTAAATACCTCGGCCGACCATTCCACATCCAAAGGTGCCTCACAAATTGCACCTTCCCTATGAGGGATTCCTAACAAACCTGCTAGCTCGTTGGTACTGAATTCATATTCAATTCCAAACAGTCTAAAAATAACAGTACCGACAGTGCTAGCAATGTTAGGTCTGACAGTGTATATCAAAGAACTCAAAAACTCAATTGTCAGTTTCTCATAGGTAGGTTCCTGATTAATGAAAATATTATGCAAGCCTAGAAATTCTAATAAATTAAAAAACACTATGATAAATGCCCAAAGCATACAGACAGTTATCGTCGACGTACCTAGTCGAGAAAATTTCTCGACTTTGAAGCCTCTGAATAATTTTCCGTTGCCTATCGCCCGGTCTTCCATCACGAAGAAGAAATCCGTTGAACTCCATTGTCGATAGCTCCTTAGGTAGTGAAAATGGTAGAAAAGTGGTTTATGAGGGGAATGATAAAGTTTTGATTTTTATGGTTTTTGGTGGATGAAAATGAAAATGGATGTTGGATATGTTTTATGGATGGAGGGTATTTTGGAAATGGGGGAGCTTTAATGGGGTTCAAGGAGGTTTTGGAAGGTTGCTAAAATGGGTTTTTGGTGAAGAAAGGGATGAAAATGGTGGAAATGGGGGATCAGCCCCGTATTTGTTGCTGGTACGGTGTGGCGCCCGCCACAGGGCCTATGGCGCCCGCCACAAGGCCATTTCCTGGGCCTTGGGTTTTTGAATCCTCCTTTTTGGGCCTTCCTTGCACCTTTGGTCTTCGGGGGGGGGGGGGGGGTCTGGATAGCGTTTTCTTCTTCTTTTCAAGGCATGAGGCTTGCATATTTTTTTTCTGAAGACAAAAATGAAAATATTTTTGTCTTATATTTTTTTTTCTTTGTACGACAAAAATAAAATAATTAAAAATCAAAAAAGAAAAAGAAAAATTAACATTAGTGCATAATATGTATATATATGAGGAATTCAAAGTACATGAAAATATAATAGATGCAAAAAAGTAATATATGTCTGGAAATGCGATAACAGAAATAAAGCATATAAAAGGAAATTAAATACTAGGGTAGCGCTGTCAGTGTAGAATGAGTCATGTGGTAGGCTTCTTTTCCTGGCTTGATCCACGAATCTCAGCTATCTCCCTCCGAAGCTCTTCAATCGCCTGATATAGAGAATCGGCCTCTGAGGCATGAGTGAGATCAGAAACCTGCATCTGTAACTCTAAGTCTGCCACTTCCTGCTTGAGCAGGGCAGTCTCCTTACGGAGCTCGTAAATCTGTGTTTGTAGGTCAGGTGGCAGCAGAGACATATTATTAGACATAACAGTGATTCGGGGAGTAAGAGGTGTAGGAGTGTACTTAGCGGCGGGAGGCGATTTCGGCTCTTCGACAGTCTCTCCATAACCCTCTAGAGCATAACTCCAGTTTTCAGGATCATGGACACTGGTCATCAGCGGATCTGGTAAAGTAAAATAGTGTATCGCTTCGCCGTCGATCAGCAATCTAAACATGTTGTGCTCAAAAGAAGCCCTCCTCATCAGTCCTCTATCAAGACAAAAATCAATATCCAGGGTGGTGTAGCAGCAGAAGGTCCTGAGGTGCAATAACTTGCGAGACAAGCCCAATGCAGTAGCTATCTGTGTATCAATCCCACCGACATGTATGATGCCTACGGATGATCTGGCAACACTAGCAAGGCCCTTCAACAGAAAGTTGCCACAAGCAACTGAACGAGACTGAGTCGCACAAAATAGTAGGAAGATCTCCTCTTCACTCAGCAGGGTTTCTGTATCTGGCAAACCTAGGAAAGAATGTGCTAGAATCATCTGGAAGTACCTCAATGCAGGGTTGTGGATTACCTGAGAAAACTGGGTAGAAGGATCTTGGCTTCCTCCACCTGATATTTTAGTCCAAAACTTTTCCACTTCTCTGCTCATAAAATACCCCATCAGTGTCTCTGGAATAGCATCAGGAGTAGTCTGGAAACCTAGTAAATCACCAAAATCTTTGTGAGAGAAGGAGTAGTCAATCCCGAACAACCTGAAAACAGCGAGTCCATCGGGTCCAGCCCAAGGGTCATGATGAAACGAGCTGAGGAACTCAAGAGTCAAGTTCCTATAAGTGTTGTTCCTGTAGTCAAACTGGCCCCAATGGAGTTGATGGCATAAAAATCTGACGCTTGGCTCTATCCCCAAGGCATCCATGCAGTCATGGTCAGGGTACCTGGTATGAGCCATAGGGCGTCTCATGTGGACATAGTAACGCTCTCTCTGTGCGTCGTCTCTAAAGGCCACGTGCATGTCATCAGGGTTCTGCATTCTGTACAAGGTTAGCAAACAAGTCCTGAAAGCACATAAAACATTCAATCGTTAGTCCTGACATAATAATAATATAAACAAATTAAAATAAAGTAAAAATAAATAAAAAGTACATAAATAAGAAAACCATGGGTTGCCTCCCATGCAGTGCTTGTTTAACGTCATTAGCTCGACGACCGATATTTAAACATCATTGGAAGGATATGGTGGATCACTCAAAGTATGACAGGTGTATGTTGTTGGGATGTCACCTCCTTTGTAGGGCTTCAACCTCTGTCCATTGACGATGAACGGTTTACATGTTTGGTTCTTGATTTCAATAGCACTGGATCTTAGGATCTTAGATACTTCGAAAGGGCCAGTCCATCTCGAACGAAGTTTTCCTGGAAAAAGTCGTAACCTAGAATCGAACAGGAGAAAAGGATCGCCTATTTTGAAGTCTCTTCTTATGATTCTTTTGTCATGCCAAGCTTTTGTTCTTTCTTTGTATATGATGGCATTTTCGTAGGCGGATTGTCTGAGCTCTTCTAATTTGTGGATGTCAAGGATACGTTTCTCACCAGCAGTCAAGTAATCCAAATTCAAAGTTTTGATGGCCCAATAGGCCTTATGCTCCAATTCAAAAGGTAAGTGACATGATTTTCCATAGACCAGTTGATAAGGGGTTGTTCCTATAGGGGTTTTGAAAGCGGTTCTATAGGCCCATAAAGCTTCTTGAAGTTTCTGTGACCAATCTTTTCTAGATATAGACACAGTCTTCTCGAGGATTTGTTTGATCTCCCTATTAGATACTTCCACTTGTCCATTGGTCTGTGGGTTGTATGGTGTTGCTACTCTATGCTTAACTCCATACTTGCTTAAAAGTTTATCAAATATTCTCGATATGAAGTGTGATCCTCCATCACTTATGACTAAACGGGGGGTTCCAAACCTGGGAAATATATAATTTTTGAATAATTTGATGACTACTCTGGTGTCGTTTGTGGGTGCGGCGATAGCTTCAATCCATTTAGACACGTAGTCAACGGCTACTAAGATGTACTGATTTCCAAACGATGGTGGGAACGGTCCCATAAAGTCTATACCCCATACGTCGAAGAGTTCTACTTCTTGGATATTTCTTAACGGCATTTCATTACGTCTTGAAATATTTCCTGTGCGTTGATCACACTAAAATTCACCGTGTTTCTGACTCCGATTTCGCATGCATTCTTAGCTTTTATTGTTGTTTTGTTTTGTTATTACTTTGTTTTCTTATGTTTTCAGGTTTTTATAATAATCGGGGCTTGAATCAAGAAAAGGAGCGAAAAAGGAGTGAAAACGGACGTAAACCTAGAAATTCAGCGTTTTGCACTTGCGGCACCCACCGTGGCGGGCGCCATGGGGTTAGCCATGACGTGGACACGTCTCAAGACCACTCCTCAACCTCCAAGACCCACGATCCCCACTCTCCAATCCCCTGTAGGGACCATGGCGGGCGCCATAGGCCTGTGGCGGGCGCCACAAGGCTAATTTCAGTAACCTCCACTTTTTAGTGGAGGGGCATCCCGGTCTTTTCATGCTTTCAGTTTTCCTATAAATAGGACCTTAGATTTTCGTTTTTCTTCATCCAAAATTAGATTTATCTAGGCATATATCAGTTATAAAGCAGTTACCATTCCACATCGGGGTGTTTCTGCAATCGAGTGATCGAGTCTGTAATTTGTCTGTGTGATCGAGTTTCGGAGCACTCTGGAGGAAGTTAATCCTGCCGCCATTTTAATTCAAGTTCGTATTTTACTTTCATTTATTTTCTGCATTGCTTTACTTTCATTTATTTCCCGCACTCGCACTTTACTTTATTTATTTCCCGCACTCGCACTTTACTTTATTTATTTCCTGCACTCGCTTTACTTTCGTTTATTACTCGCACTCGCTTTAAATTCCTTTATTTCCCGCACTCGCTTTAAATTACTTTATTTCTCGCACTCGCACTAAATTCATTTACTTTCCGCACTCGCACTAAATTACTTTTATGAAAAATTATAAAAAGAATCTTTACTTAATCATGTCTAACTAATTCCATAAAGGTTAGAATGTAAGGATCGTAATTGAACCAGTAATCCGTATAATTGTTCGTGGAAACACCTAAGGGCTATTTTATCTTTCAATTCAAGTAATTGTTTTTAACTATTTCAAATACAGCCAAAAGCGCTTTGTCTAGTTCATTAGGAGTTTTTAGATTAAAAAGAAAAGAGATTTTAAAACGATTTTCGGACGCGTTAGGAAGTTTAGAGTCTGGTTCGTAAGAACCTCTTTTTGCTAAGAAGTCCAGGTTAAAATACTTTTCAACTTAGTCAAGATACTATATTTCTTAAAAATAGGTTTACTACTCTAACGCAGTACGCACCTTTTTATCCGTGACAATAGGAGGGGTTGATTAGAGAGTATAACTCGGTTCTGAATACGCGAAAGCGACAGTTCCTGTTAAATTAGTTCTTTTCAAAGGAGAAAACATTGCCCATAAGTAGTTCCATTAACAATTACTGGATTATCATTGACTACGTGAATTACATTCGAGCCTGTCGTTTATTTATTATTTAAAATTATTATTTTATTTACCATTGCACCTTTACTAAAACCCCTATATTTAGTTGCCTTAGATACACACCATAACAATAGGTACGATAGATTGACACTTGGTCTCTGTGGATTCGACAATCTTTTATATTACTCTGACGTGTTCGTACACTTGCGAAAAACACGCATCATGTTTTTGGCGCCGTTGCCGGGGACCAATATCGTCAAATTTCATTACCCTGTAGTTATACCGTTTAGACTAAGGTTGTTACCCACCGGTCAATGCGAAAGACTCGCAGTGCCGGAAGTTTAGTAGACCCTCTAGCTGAACCTGAACGTTATGCTCGCGCACGTTTATTTTTCCATAGGAATAGGAGAGCTATGGCCGAAGATCAAAACCGAAGACCTCTTAAGGACTTCGCCCAACCATCAAACGAGGAACCTAGTTCCAGTATAGTAAACCCCGCTATCCCAGCCAATAATTTTGAACTTAAACCATCCCTGCTGCAATTAGTGCAACAGAGACAATTCGCAGGTCTCGCTACTGATAACCCGAACCAACATTTAAAAAAATTTCTTCAGTTAGCAGACACCTTTAAAACCAATGGAGCTTCTCCTGAGGCAATACGCTTAAGATTATTTCCCTTTTCCCTCAGAGATAAAGCTCTATCATGGTTAGATTCCCTTCCACCGAATTCAATAACAACTTGGGATGACCTTAGAAAAGTTTTCCTTGCTAGATATTTTCCCCCAAGTAAGACCGCTCTTCTTCGAAACCTAATAACTAGATTTACCCAACACCAAGGAGAGTCGTTGTTCGAAGCCTGGGAGAGATATAAAGAACTATTAAGAGCATGCCCACATCATGGCTTAGAGAATTGGCTAATCATCCAAACCTTCTATAATGGACTTCATTATAACACTAAGATGACCATCGACGCTGCCGCTGGTGGCGCACTGATGAACAAACCTTACCCTGAAGCTAGTGCCCTTAACGAGGATATGGCCCAAAACCATCAATCATGGGGAGTAGAACGAGCGACAGTGGAAAATAAAGAAGCCCAAGGAGGAATACATGAGCTAAGATCTATAGACATGATGCAAGCTAAAATGGACGCGTTGGCCCTTAGAGTCGAACATATGTGTACAACTCCGAATACTGTAGCCGCAGTTCCGCCGAGTTGTGAGATATGTGGAACGCAAGGACACCAATCCGCCGAATGCAATCTGTTGAATGAAACCAACACTGAGCAAGTGAACTATACCCAAGGGAACCCATTTTCAAACACATATAACCCTGGATGGAGGAATCACCCAAACTTCTCCTACAAAAATAATAACCCTATTCAAAATACCGCACCTCCGAGACAACAAGGTTACCAAGCCCCAAGAACAAATCAACCTATGCAACCTGTACCACCAAGCCCGAGCTTTGAGGAAGTTGTAAAAGATTTTATCGTTGCTCAAAAACAACAAAACAAAGAGTTCATGAACCAAAACGTCCATGTTAATGAACTGATTACCAAGTTAGGAACCAAGGTTGATCAAATTATTACTCATAATAAGATGCTTGAAACCCAGATCTCTCAGGTAGCGTTAAACCAAGCCCCACAGACTACACCTGGAGGACAGTTCCCTGGACAACCTCAACAAAACCCGAAAGGGCAAGCAAATTCCATTACTCTACGAAGTGGAACCGCTTATAAAGAACCTTTAAACCCTAGATTAAGTGAGCCCGAAACTTCTGAGAGGAATGAGGAAAAGGAACCAGAGAAGCCTGAAACCCCGGAAAGTCAAGAAAAAGGAGAAGAACCTAAAAATAAAACCTATGTACCACCACCGCCATATAAACCACCAATACCATACCCTCAAAGATTAAAGAAAACCCAAATCGATAATCAATATCAAAAATTCGTTAAGGTTATAGAAAAACTTCACGTAGAAATCCCCTTTACAGAAGCCATCACCCAAATACCTTCTTATGTTAAGTTTCTCAAAGACATACTTACAAATAAACGTAGACTTGAAGATCCAAAACCCATGGAATGTAATTCTATTTCCGAAAATAGGTTAGCAAAGAAAGATAAAGATCCCGGAAATTTTTCCATTCCTTGTATTTTGGGGAATCATGTCATCGAAAAAGCTTTTCTAGACTTAGGCGCTAGTGTGAGCTTAATGCCTTTAGCAGTTTGTGAGAGATTAAACTTAGGAGAATTACAACCTACTAAGATGTCACTTCAATTAGCCGATGGATCCGTTAAATACCCTATAGGCATAATTGAAGACGTCCCTGTTAGGATAGGTCAGCTGTTTATACCTACTGATTTTGTTGTCATGGACATTAAAGAAGATGACGACATACCAATCCTCCTAGGTAGACCGTTCTTATCAACTGCTGGAGCCGTGATAGATGTTAAAAAAGGAAAACTAACTTTTGAGGTAGGTGATGAGAAGATAGAATTTATACTTTCAAAATTTCTTATGGCACCTGTGATAGGAGATGCTTGTTATGCCTTAGATATCATCGAAGAATGCATTAGGGAATTAGAACAAGACGAAGAAACCGAATCTATAAAATTGCCATCAACCCTTATTTTGGAAGATGACAATTATAAAAGACCCTACATTAATGATAACCTTCACGAATGTTTATCTCTTACCCCAGATCCTATGCCTTGCCCTATGAAACCGACCGTAAAACTTAAGGAACTGCCTAAAAACCTGAGATATGAATTTCTTGATGAAGATATGAACCGTCCGGTTATGGTAAGTGCTACCTTAAACCAAGAAGAAACCGATCAATTATTAGAAGTTTTACGTAGGTACCCCTCAGCCTTAGGATATAAGATCTCTGATCTAAAAGGAATAAGCCCATCCGTATGCATGCATCGGATTTTGCTTGAAGAAGATTCAAAACCTTCCAGAGAACACCAACGAAGAATAAATCCTATAATGAGTACTGTAGTTAAGACTGAAGTTATTAAGTTACTAGAGGCAGGTATAATATATCAGATCTCGGACAGTAAATGGGTGAGTCCTGTGCATGTAGTACCTAAAAAGGGAGGCATCACAGTCGTGCAAAACGAGAAGGGCGAACCTGTAGCAAAAAGAACCGATGGAGGTTGGCGTATGTGCATAGATTATAGAAAATTAAATAAAGCAACTAGGAAGGACCATTTCCCATTACCATTCATAGACCAAATGTTGGAGCGCCTAGCCAGACACTCTTACTTTTGTTACTTAGATGGATATTCAGGATTCTTCCAAATACCTATTCATCCCAAAGATCAAGAAAAAACTACCTTTACATGCCCAGTTGGAACCTTTGCCTATAGAAGAATGCCTTTTGGACTTTGTAATGCTCCTGCCACTTTCCAACGCTGCATGATGTCTATCTTTGCTGATTATTTGGATGGAATCATGGAAGTATTTATGGACGATTTCTCAGTTTGTGGATCAGATTTCAAAAATTGTCTTGTCAACCTTGAGGAAATCCTGGAGAGATGTGTGGAGGTAAACCTTGTGCTAAATTGGGAAAAATGTCATTTCATGGTCACCGAAGGGATTGTTTTAGGACATATAGTTTCCGAAAAAGGTATAGAGGTAGATAAAGCAAAAATAGAAGTCATAGAAAATCTAAAACCGCCGAAGACTATCAGGGAGATCAGAAGTTTTCTTGGACATGCCGGATTTTACCGACGTTTTATCAAGGATTTCTCCAAAATAACAAAGCCCTTAACTGGTCTTTTAATGAAAGATGCTGATTTTATCTTCGATGAAAAATGTACTGAAGCATTTAATCTTCTGAAGCAAGCTCTGATTTCAGCACCTATAATGAAACCCCCTGATTGGTCAGAACCGTTTGAGATAATGTGTGACGCCAGTGATTATGCTGTTGGAGCCGTTCTAGGTTAGAGAAAAGACAAAAAGTTACACGTAATTTATTATGCCAGTAGAACCCTAGACGCTGCACAGCTCAACTACGCAACAACCGAAAAAGAGCTCCTAGCTGTAGTTTTTGCAATAGACAAATTTAGATCTTATCTAGTAGGAGCCAAGATTATAGTTTACACCGACCATGCTGCCATTCGTTACTTACTAAGCAAAAAGGATGCCAAGCCTAGGTTACTTCGATGGATTCTATTACTGCAAGAGTTTGATTTGGATATCCGTGATAAGAAAGGCACTGATAATGTAGTAGCTGATCACCTATCTAGGCTAGAATACCTGAAACCTGATTCAGTACCCATAAATGACGATTTTGCCTATGATAAACTGATAGCCCAACTAGAAACTATTGAAGATGATAACCCAGACCCTCATGAGCAATTTCATAAATCCTTAGCTATAAGCAATGTACCTTGGTATGCAGATTTTGTTAATTACCTAGCCGCTGACATCATACCCCCTGATCTAAACTACCACCGGAAGAAGAAGTTCTATAGTGATGTGAGAAACTTCTATTGGGACGAACCATTTCTTTTCAAGAGAGGTAAAGATGGCATTTTCCGCCGTTGAGTTCCAGAAGAAGAGGTAAATAATATAATTGAGCATTGTCACTCTGCACCCTATGGTGGACATGCGAGCACATCTAAGACCTACGTCAAGATTCTTCAAGCTGGCCTATTCTGGCCTACTATGTGGCGTGATGTCCATGCTTTCATTGTCAAGTGTGATAGATGCCAACGCACAGGAAATATTTCAAGACGTAATGAAATGCTGTTAAGAAATATCCAAGAAGTAGAACTCTTCGACGTATGGGGTATAGACTTTATGGGACCGTTCCCACCATCTTTTGGAAATCAGTACATCTTAGTAGCAGTTGACTACGTGTCTAAATGGATTGAAGCTATCGCCGCACCTACAAACGACACCAGAGTAGTCATCAAATTATTCAAAAATTATATATTTCCCAGGTTTGGAACACCCCGTTTAGTCATAAGTGATGGAGGATCACACTTCATATCAAGAATATTTGATAAACTTTTAAGCAAGTATGGAGTTAAGCATAGAGTAGCAACACCATACCACCCACAGACCAATGGACAAGTGGAAGTATCTAACAAGGAGATCAAACAAATCCTCGAGAAGACTGTCTCTATATCTAGAAAGGATTGGTCACAGAAACTTCAAGAAGCATTATGGGCCTATAGAACCGCTTTCAAAACTCCTATAGGAACAACCCCTTATCAACTGGTCTATGGAAAATCATGTCACTTACCTTTTGAATTGGAGCATAAGGCCTATTGGGCCATCAAAACTTTGAATTTGGATTACTTGACAGCTGGTGAGAAACGTATCCTTGACATCCACAAATTAGAAGAGCTTAGACAATCTGCCTACGAAAATGCCATCATATACAAAGAAAGAACAAAAGCTTGGCATGAAAAAAGAATCATAAGAAGAGACTTCAAAATAGGCGATCCTGTTCTCCTGTTCGATTCTAGGTTACGACTTTTTCCAGGAAAACTCCGTTCGAGATGGACTGGCCCTTTCGAAGTATCGAAGATCCTAAGATCCGGTGCTATTGAAATCAAGAACCAGACATGTAAACCGTTCATCCTCAATGGACAGAGGTTGAAGCCCTACGAAGGAGGTGACATTCCAACAACATACACCTGCCATACTCTGAGTGATCCACCATATCCTTCCAATGATGTTTAAAAATCGGTCGTCGAGCTAATGACGTTAAACAAGCGCTGCATGGGAGGCAACCCATGGTTTTCTTATTTATGTACTTTTTTATTTATTTTTACTTTATTTCAATTTGTTTATATTATTATTATTATGTCAGGACTAACGATTGAATGTTTTATGTGCTTTCAGGACTTGTTTGCTAACCTTGTACAGAATGTAGAACCCTGATGACATGCACGTGGCCCTTAGAGACGATGCACAGAGAGAGCGTTACCATGTCCACATGAGACTCCATATGGCTCCTACCAGGTACCCTGACCATGACTGCATGGATGCCTTGGGGATAGAGCCAAGCGTCAGATTTTTATGCCATCAACTCCACTGGGGCCAGTTTGACTACAGGAACAACACTTATAGGAACTTGACTCTTGAGTTCCTCAGCTCGTTTCATCATGACCCTTGGGCTGGACCCGATGGACTCGCTGTTTTCAGGTTGTTCGGGATTGACTACTCATTCTCTCACAAAGAGTTTTGTGATTTACTAGGTTTCCAGACTACTCCTGATGCTATTCCAGAGACTCCGATGGGGTATTTTATGAGCAGAGAAGTGGAAAAGTTTTGGACTAAAATATCAGGTGGAGGAAGCCAAGATCCTTCTACCCAGTTTTCTCAGATAATCCACAACCCTGCATTGAGGTACTTCCAGATGATTCTAGCACATTCTTTCCTAGGTTTGCCAGATACAGAGACACTGCTAAGTGAAGAGGTGATTTTCCTATTGTTTTGTGCGACTCAGTCTCGCTCAGTTGCTTGTGGCAACTTTCTATTGAAGGGCCTTGCTAGTGTTGCCAGATCATCCATAGGCATCATACATGTCGGTGGGATTGTTACACAGATAGCTACTGCATTGGGTTTGTCTCGCAAGTTATTGCACCTCAGGACCTTCTGCTGCTACACCACCCTGGATATTGATTTTTGTCTTGATAGAGGACTGATGAGGAGGGCTTCTTTTGAGCCCAACATGTTTAGATTGCTGATCGACGGCGAAGCGATACACTATTTTACATTACCAGATCAGCTGATGACCAGTGTCCATGATCCTGAAAACTGGAGTTATGCTCTTGAGGGTTATGGAGAGACTATCGAAGAGCCGAAATCGCCTCCCGCCGCTGAGTACACTCCTACACCTCTTACTCCCCGAATCACTGTTATGTCTAACAATATGTCTCTGCAGCCACCTGACCTACAAACACAGATTTATGAGCTCCGTAAGGAGACTGCCCTACTCAAGCAGGAAGTGGCAGACTTGGAGTTACAGATGCAGGTTTCTGATCTCACTCATGCCTCAGAGGCCGATACTCTATATCAGGCGATTGAAGAGCTTCGGAGGGAGATAGCTGAGATTCGTGGATCAAGCCAGGAAAAGAAGCCTACCACATGACTCATTCTACACTGACAGCGCTACCCTAGTATTTAATTTCCTTTTATATGCTTTATTTCATTTATCGCATTTCCAGACATATATTACTTTTTTGCATCTATTATATTTTCATGTACTTTGAATTCCTCATATATATACATATTATGCACTAATGTTAACTTTTTTCTTTTTCTTTTTTGATTTTTAATTATTTTATTTTTGTCATGCAAAAAAAAAAATATAAGACAAAAATATTTTCATTTTTGTCTTCACAAAAAAATATGCAAGCCTCATGCCTTGAAAAGAAGAAGAAAACGCTATCCAGAGACAAGGTAAATGCTAGAGAACTCCTATTTTTGCAAGGATGCCTCACTAGAACCCACATCAATCCGGTCCCGTTTATGCTTGCCCACATGACTTTATTTACTAATAAAACATGACCGATTGTATTTGGAGGGCTTGTTACGTCTATTGCTCGGGCTCTTGGCCTGAACGATGAGATAGCTACACTTGAACCACTACCTCCTCGCACAATTAATTTAAAATTTCTGAAAGACATGAAATTGTGCCGAACAAGGAGAGAAGGTGGTTATGAGTTGATGGTTCATGGGGTAGCTATCCCATCTGTTGCTTTACCATGCAGTAGACGTACTGATGTACGTGATGAAAGGAACTGGACCTATGATCTTAATGCTCCACGTGTTTTGGGTCCACTTCCTCCTAATATTCCCGATGGGGAGGCACATGACACTGATGAAGAGTATGATCGGAGAGAGCAGTTTCCCATCCCTCACATGTCCCCCCATCGTCCTTCACAGTCACACACCGCACCATCTTCCTCTAACCCTGTTGCAGGTACTGCTCCTGGATTCTTTGTCACCGAGGAGATGTGGCGTGATATGACAGCTAGAGAAGAATGGCGTGATGGCCTTCTCTCTACTATTTCACAACAGCTGACGGACAACATGAGCTTCATGCAACAAACGCGATTGGTTTCGGATCGTGCTTATAGCAACGTTTGCCGTACCTTGAACGATATTTCATTAGAGCAGAACCGTCAGAGAGAGTTCAACAGCCGACACTACCATCTTGTAGAGGCTACTCAGGGTTCCATCTTGGGTAACCTTCGAGAGGTCCGAAGTGCTCAGGCTGCTTTATCAGCACGACTCGACCGGAGGGACCAGCATCGTAGTAGATCCCGTCGTTCTAGACCATCACAGCAGGACGGCGAGGGCACCAGTGCTCCTCCTCAGTAGTCTTTTTCAGGTTACCCTCCTTATCTTATTTCGAAACATTGGGGACAATGTTCGATTTAAGTGTGGGAGGGGATTTTATTACTTTCTGTCATTTCCCTTTTTAGTTAATTATTTCCTTTGAGACAGGTTTAGATTAGGATGTGGTGACTTAGGTCAACTTTTTGAAACATCAGAACCATTTTAGCACCATAGACCTCTTGAATATAGGAATCACTCCTAAACCCCACCACCATGGCCTTTACTATCATTTAAAAAATTGTCCTAAGTAGTTTATCCTAGCATTCAGCTCCGGCCTAAGCATGCTCTACGTAGGGGGCCGATGAACATAAGTGAATGATCTAGTGCTAATAAAAAAGAAAAAAAGGCAAACTCTGGTATAGGTGACCCTCACAAAGTCATTTAAACCGAAAAAAAGAGAAGAAAAAAATTTTTGCCACAAAAAGAAAAAAATTGCAAGTCACCTATTGTTAGTTGGTTCAGAGGTATCTGGCACTAAACTTGGTAGGGCAGATTACGATCCGATCCCCCGCAGCTACATTTAGGCGAAATAAAAACAGGTTTACACATGCTTATGTGCCAGAAACCTTATGTTATGGATCAGAATCACTAACCGGTACTCTACTATGAAGCATGTACGGATAACGGGCTTAATGTGATTGCGCCTGAATGAAAAGGACACAAAAAGATGAGAAGATAGGCCTAGGTATTGTGGGATGATATGGAGTGGTTAATATAGGATTGAAGTTTGTGTTTGTGTTACTATGGTACCCTTGGTTCACTTAGTTAGTATCTGTCACTGCATCCTGACTTGAACTTAGAAGCCCTTTAGCCCAAAGACACGTGTTGACACCATATTTTCTTAAGCTTTAATGTTTGCTTGAGGACAAGCAAAGGTTTAAGTGTGGGAGAATTTGATCACACTAAAATTCACCGTGTTTCTGACTCCGATTTCGCATGCATTCTTAGCTTTTATTGTTGTTTTGTTTTGTTATTACTTTGTTTTCTTATGTTTTCAGGTTTTTATAATAATCGGGGCTTGAATCGAGAAAAGGAGCGAAAAAGGAGTGAAAATGGACGTAAACCTAGAAATTCAGCGTTTTGCACTTGCGGCACCCACCGTGGCGGGCGCCATGGGGTTAGCCATGACGTGGCCACGTCTCAAGACCACTCCTCAACCTCCAAGACCCATGATCCCCACTCTCCAATCCCCTGTAGGGACCATGGCGGGCGCCATAGGCCTGTGGCGGGCGCCACAAGGCTAATTTCAGTAACCTCCACTTTTTAGTGGAGGGGCATCCTGGTCTTTTCATGCTTTCAGTTTTCCTATAAATAGGACCTTAGATTTTCGTTTTTCTTCATCCAAAATTAGATTTCTCTAGGCATATATCAGTTATAAAGCAGTTACCATTCCACATCGGGGTGTTTCTGCAATCGAGTGATCGAGTCTGTAATTTGTCTGTGTGATCGAGTTTTGGAGCACTCTGGAGGAAGTTAATCCTGCCGCCATTTTAATTCAAGTTCGTATTTTACTTTCATTTATTTTCTGCATTGCTTTACTTTCATTTATTTCCCGCACTCGCACTTTACTTTATTTATTTCCCGCACTCGCACTTTACTTTATTTATTTCCTGCACTCGCTTTACTTTCGTTTATTACTCGCACTCGCTTTAAATTCCTTAATTTCCCGCACTCGCTTTAAATTACTTTATTTCTCTCACTCGCACTAAATTCATTTACTTTCCGCACTCGCACTAAATTACTTTTATGAAAAATTATAAAAAGAATCTTTACTTTATCATGTCTAACTAATTCCATAAAGGTTAGAATGTAAGGATCGTAATTGAACCAGTAATCCGTATAATTGTTCGTGGAAACACCTAAGGGCTATTTTATCTTTCAATTCAAGTAATTGTTTTTAACTATTTCAAATACAACCAAAAGCGCTTTGTCTAGTTCATTAGGAGTTTTTAGATTAAAAAGAAAAGAGATTTTAAAACGATTTTCGGACGCGTTAGGAAGTTTAGAGTCTGGTTCGTAAGAACCTCTTTTTGCTAAGAATACCAGGTTAAATTACGTTTCAACTTAGTCAAGATACTATATTTCTTAAAAATAGGTTTACTACTCTAACGCAGTACGCACCTTTTTATCCGTGACAATAGGAGGGGTTGATTAGAGAGTACAACTCGGTTCTGAATACGCGAAAGCGACAGTTCCTGTTAAATTAGTTCTTTTCAAAGGAGAAAACATTGCCCATAAGTAGTTCCATTAACAAGTACTGGATTATCATTGACTACGTGAATTACATTCGAGCCTTTCGTTTATTTATTATTTAAAATTATTATTTTATTTACCATTGCACCTTTACTAAAACCCCTATATTTAGTTGCCTTAGATACACACCATAACAACAGGTACGATAGATTGACACTTGGTCTCTGTGGATTCGACAATCTTTTATATTACTCTTACGTGTTCGTACACTTGCGAAAAACACGCATCATGCGTTGGCATCTATCACACTTGACAATGAAAGCATGGACATCACGCCACATAGTAGGCCAGAATAGGCCAGCTTGAAGAATCTTGGCGTAGGTCTTAGATGTGCTTGCATGTCCACCATAGGGTGCAGAGTGACAATGCTCAATTATATTATTTACCTCTTCTTCTAGAACACAACGGCGGAAAATGCCATCTTTACCTCTCTTGAAAAGAAATGGTTCGTCCCAATAGAAGTTTCTCACATCACTGTAGAACTTCTTCTTCCGGTGGTAGTTTAGATCAGGGGGTATGATGTCAGCGGCTAGATAATTAACAAAGTCTGCATACCAAGGTACATTACTTATATCTAAGGATTTATGAGAATACTCATGTGGGTCTGGGTTATCATCTTCAATAGTTTCTAGTTGGGCTATCAGTCTATCATAGGCAAAATCGTCATTTATGGGTACTGAGTCAGGTTTCAGGTATTCTAGCCTAGATAGGTGATCAGCTACCACATTATTAGTGCCTTTCTTATCACGGATATCCAAATCAAACTCTTGCAATAATAGAATCCATCAAAGTAACCTAGTCTTGGCATCCTTTTTGCTTAGTAAGTATCGAATGGCAGCATGGTCGGTGTAAACTATAATCTTGGCTCCTACTAGATAAGATCTAAATTTGTCTATTGCAAAAACTACAGCTAGGAGCTCTTTTTCGGTTGTTGCGTAGTTGAGCTGTGCAGCGTCTAGGGTTCTACTGGCATAATAAATTACATGTAACTTCTTATCTTTTCTTTGACCTAGAACGGCTCCAACAACATAATCACTGGCGTCACACATTATCTCAAACGGTTCTGACCAATCAGGGGGTTTCATTATAGGTGTTGAAATCAGAGCTTGCTTCAGAAGATTAAATGCTTCAGTACATTTTTCATCGAAGATGAATTCAACATCTTTCATTAAAAGACCAGTTAAGGGCATTGTTATTTTGGAGAAATCCTTGATAAAACGTCGGTAAAATCCGGCATGTCCAAGAAAACTTCTTATCTCCCTGATAGTCTTCGGCGGTTTTAGATTCTCTATGACTTCTATTTTTGCTTTATCTACCTCTATACCTTTTTCGGAAACTATATGTCCTAAAACAATCCCTTCGGTGACCATGAAATGACATTTTTCCCAATTTAGCACAAGGTTTACCTCTACACATCTCTCCAGGATTTTCTCAAGGTTGACAAGACAATTTTTGAAATCTGATCCACAAACTGAGAAATCGTCCATAAATACTTCCATAATTCCATCTAAATAATCAGCAAAGATAGACATCATGCAGCGTTGGAAAATGGCAGGAGCATTACAAAGTCCAAAAGGCATTCTTCTATAGGCAAAAGTTCCAACTGGGCATGTAAAGGTAGTTTTTTCTTGATCTTCGGGGTGAATAGGTATTTGGAAGAATCCTGAATATCCATCTAGGTAACAAAAGTAAGAGTGTCTGGCTAGGCGCTCCAACATTTGGTCTATGAATGGTAATGGGAAATGGTCCTTCCTAGTTGCTTTATTTAATTTTCTATAATCTATGCACATACGCCAACCTCCATCGGTTCTTTTTGCTACAGGTTCGCCCTTCTCGTTTTGCACGACTGTGATGCCCCCCTTTTTAGGTACTACATGCACAAGACTCACCCATTTACTGTCCGAGATCTGATATATTATACCTGCCTCTAATAACTTAAGAACTTCAGTCTTAACTACAGTACTCAATATAGGATTTATTCTTCGTTGGTGTTCTCTGGAAGGTTTTGAATCTTCTTCAAGCAAAATTCGATGCATGCATACGGATGGGCTTATTCCTTTTAGATCAGAGATCTTATATCCTAAGGCTGAGGGGTACCTACGTAAAACTTCTAATAATTGATCGGTTTCTTCTTGGTTTAAGGTAGCACTGACTATAACTGGACGGTTCATATCTTCATCGAGAAATTCATATCTCAGGTTTTTAGGCAGTTCCTTAAGTTTTACGGTCGGTTTCATAGGGCAAGGCATAGGATCTGGGGTAAGAGATAAACATTCGTGAAGGTTATCATCAATGTAGGGTGTTTTATAATTGTCATCTTCCAAAATAAGGGTTGATGGCAATTTTACAGATTCAGTTTCTTCTTCTTGTTCTAATTCCCTAATGCATTTTTCGATGATATCTAAGGCATAACAAGCATCTCCTATCACAGGTGCCATAAGAAATTTTGAAAGTATAAATTCTATCTTCTCGTCACCTACCTCAAAAGTTAGTTTCCCTTTTTTAACATCTATCACGGCTCCAGCAGTCGATAAGAACGGTCTACCTAGGAAGATTGGTATGTCGTCATCTTCTTTAATGTCCATGACAACAAAATCAGTAGGTATAAACAACTGACCTATCCTAACAGGGACGTCTTCAAGTATGCCTATAGGGTATTTAACGGATCTATCGGCTAATTGAAGTGACATCTTAGTAGGTTGTAATTCTCCTAAGTTTAATCAATCACAAACTGCTAAAGGCATTAAGCTCACACTAGCTCCTAAGTCTAGAAAAGCTTTTTCGATGACATGATTCCCCAAAATACAAGGAATGGAAAAATTTCCGGGATCTTTATCTTTCTTTGCTAACCTATTTTCGGAAATAGAATTACATTCCATGGGTTTCGGATCTTCAAGTCTACGTTTATTCGTAAGTATGTCTTTGAGAAACTTAGCATAAGAAGGTATTTGGGTGATGGCTTCTGTAAAGGGGATTTCTACGTGAAGTTTTTCTATAACCTTAACAAATTTTTGATATTGATTATCGATTTGGGTTTTCTTTAATCTTTGAGGGTATGGTATTGGTGGTTTGTATGGAGGTGGTGGTACATAGGTTTTATTTTTAGGTTCTTCTCCTTTTTCTTGACTTTCCGGGGTTTCAGGCTCCTCTAGTTCCTTCTCCTCATTCCTCTCAGAAGTGTCGGGCTCGCTTAATCTAGGGTTTAAAGGTTCTTTATAAGCGGTTCCACTTCGTAGAGTAATGGCATTTGCTTGCCCTTTCGAGTTTTGTTGAGGTTGTCCAGGGAACTGTCCTCCAGGTGTAGTCTGTGGGGCTTGTTTTAACGCTACCTGAGAGATCTGGGTTTCAAGCATCTTATTATGAGTAATAATTTGATCAACCTTGGTTCCTAACTTGGTAATTAGTTCGTTAACATGGACGTTTTGGTTCATGAACTCTTTGTTTTGTTGTGTTTGAGCAGTGATAAAGTTTTTTACAACTTCATCAAAGCTCGGACTTTGTGGTACAGGTTGCATAGGTTGATTTGTTCTTGGGGCTTGGTAACCTTGTTGTCTCGGAGGTGCAGTATTTTGAATAGGGTTATTATTTTTGTAGGAGAAGTTTGGGTGATTCCTCCATCCAGGGTTATATGTGTTTGAAAATGGGTTCCCTTGGGTATAGTTCACTTGCTCAGTGTTGGTTTCATTCAACAGATTGCATTCGGCGGATTGGTGTCCTTGCGTTCCACATATCTCACAATTCGGCGAAACTGCGGCAACAGTATTCGGAGTTGTATACATATGTTCGACTTTAAGGGCCAACGCGTCCATTTTAGCCTGCATCATGTCTATAGAGCTTAGCTCATGTATTCCTCCTTGGGCTTCCTTCTTTTCCACTGTCGCTCGTTCTACTCCCCATGATTGATGGTTTTGGGCCATATCCTCAATAAGGGCACTTACTTCAGGGTAAGGTTTGTTCATCGGTGCGCCACCAGCGGCAGCGTCGATGGTCATCTTAGTGTTATAATGAAGTCCATTATATAAGGTTTGAATGATTAGCCAATTCTCTAAGCCATGATGTGGGCATGCTCTTAATAGTTCTTTATATCTCTCCCAGGCTTCGAACAACGACTCTCCTTGGTGTTGGGTAAATATAGTTATTAGGTTTCGAAGAAGAGCGGTCTTACTTGGGGGAAAATATCTAGCAAGGAAAACTTTTCTAAGGTCATCCCAAGTTGTTATTGAATTGGGTGGAAGGGAATCTAACCACGATAGAGCTCTATCTCTGAGGGAAAAGGGAAATAATCTTAAGCGTATTGCCTCAGGAGAAGCTCCATTGGTTTTAAAGGTGTCTGCTAACTGAAGAAAATTTTTTAAATGTTGGTTCGGGTTATCAGTAGCGAGACCTGCGAATTGTCTCTGTTGCACTAATTGCAGCAGGGATGGTTTAAGTTCGAAATTATTTGCTGGGATAGCGGGGTTTACTATACTGGAACTAGGTTCCACGTTTGATGGTTGGGTGAAGTCCTTAAGAGGTCTTCGGTTTTGATCTTCAGCCATAGCTCTCCTATTCCTATGGAAAAATAAACGTGCGAGAGCGTAACGTTCAGGTTCAGCTAGAGGGTCTACTAAACTTCCGGCACTGCGAGTCTTTCGCATTGACCGGTGGGTAACAACCTTAGTCTAAACGGTATAACTACAGGGTAATGAAATTTAACGAAATTGGTCCCCGGCAACGGCGCCAAAAACTTGATGCGTGTTTTTCGCAAGTGTACGAACACGTCAGAGTAATATAAAAGATTGTCGAATCCACAGAGACCAAGTGTCAATCTATCGTACCTGTTGTTATGGTGTGTATCTAAGGCAACTAAATATAAGGGTTTTAAGGGTGCAATGGTAAATAAAATAATAATTTTAAATAATAAATAAAAGACAGGCTCGAATGTAATTCACGTAATCAATGATAATCCAGTACTTGTTAATGGAACTACTTATGGGCAATGTTTTCTCCTTTGAAAAGAACTAATTTAACAGGAACTGTCGCTTTCGCGTATTCAGAACCGAGTTGTACTCTCTAATCAACCCCTCCTATTGTCACGGATAAAAAGGTGCGTACTGCGTTAGAGTAGTAAATCTATTTTTAAGAAATGTAGTATCTTAACTAAGTTGAAAAGTATTTTAACCTGGACTTCTTAGCAAAAAGAGGTTCTTGTGAACCAGACTCTAAATCTCATAACGCGTCCGAAAATCGTTTTAAAATCTCTTTTCTTTTTAATCTAAAAATCCTAATAAACTAGACAAAGCGCTTTTGGCTGTTTTTGAAATAGTTAAAAACAATTACTTGAATTGAAAGATAAAATAGCCCTTAGGTGTTTCCACGAACAATTATACGGATTACTTGTTTAATTACGATCCTTACATCCTAACCTTTATGGAATTAGTTAGACATGATAAAGTAAAGATTCTTTTTATAATTTTTCATAAAAGTAATTTAGTGCGAGTGCGGAAAGTAAATGAATTTAAAGCGAGTGCGGGAAATAAAGGAATTTAAAGCGAGTGCGGGAAATAAAGGAAAGTAAAGCGAGTGCGGGAAATAAACAAAATAAAGTGCGAGTGCGGATAATAAAGAAAGTAAAGCAGTGCGAGAAATAAATAAAAGTAAAGCAATGCGGAAAGATAAAATACGAACTGGAATTAAAATGGCGGCAGGATTAACTTCCTCCAGAGTGCTCCAAAACTCGATCGCACAGACAGATTACAGACTCGATCACTCGATTGCAGAAACACCCCGATGTGGAATGGTAACTGCTTTATAACTGATATATGCCTAGAGAAATCTAATTCTGGATGAAGAAAAACGAAAATCTAAGGTCCTATTTATAGGAAAACTGAAAGCATGAAAAGACTGGGATGCCCCTCCACTAAAAAGTGGAGGTTACTGAAATTTTCCTTGTGGCGCCCGCCACAAGGTCATGGCGCCCGCCATGGTGTTGACAGGGGATGAGAGAGTGGGGATCGTGGGTCTTGGCATATTTGGAGTGGTCTTGAGACGTGGCCACGTCATGGCTAACCCCATGGCGCCCGCCACGGTGGGTGTCGTAAGTGCAAAACGCTGAATTTCTAGGTTTTCGTCCGTTTCCACTCCTTTTTCGCTCCTTTTCTCGATTCAAGCCCCGATTACTATAAAAACCTGAAAACATAAGAAAACAAAGTAATAAAAAAACAAAATAACAATAAAAGCTAAGAATGAATGTGAAATCGGAGTCAGAAACACGGTGAAATTTAGTGTGATCAACCATTGAAGGTGAAAGAGCGATGCTTGTGCGCAATTTGTCTTCTTTATCCTATATTGATGCTGAAGAAGAGGTGGGAACTTCGTTTCAAGCTCTTTCTGTCGTGGATAATGCTGCTAAGAAGAATGCCATGCCCATGTCTTCTTTCAAGGATGCCTTGCGAGTGCTTGAAGCTGGTCAGTCTGATGGTTGGGGGCGAATTATTGATGCTGTCGACAACAAGGAAGGTTTCGGTATCGGCTTTGCACCAGGCGTGGTTCTCAAAGACCCAAAGACTATTCAAGAAGGTTTCCGAAGTGCTGGATTTATCAACGATCATTCCGCTGCTGCCATCATTGAAGATGATGAAGATGAAGAAGTTCCTGACTTTGTTACGCGCGGAAAGATTTGCCAGAATTGGATTGCTGTTGATGTTCCTTTTATCGTTCATTCTTCAAAGTAATTTGTTTTATTATCTTTCAAAAATCCTTTCACTCTGCCCAAGGTGAAAGTGATGTTTTTCGGGCTTTGTTGCAAATTTTATCATCATCAATAAAATGTTATTTTGTTATTTCCATATGTGTTTTTCATTTTTGCTTTATTCTGAAAAATGGTAACATAAAAAACCCAAAATAATAATAATTGTTTATCTGCATATTGTTTGCACTTTTGTTCATACTCTAAAATAAAAATAAAATCATTGTGCAGATTGATTGATAAACCCATTGAAAACAATGATCCTATGCCCTCTCCCAACTTTGAATTCCCCGTGTTTGAAGCTGAGGAATAGGATGTTGAAGAGATTCCTGATGAGATTTCTCGGTTTCTTGAACACGAGGAGAAGATTATTCAGCCTCATGATAAGTCTATAGAGATGGTCAAATTGGGTTCTGAAGATGAAAAGAAAGAAGTCAAAGTTGGAGCATTGCTTGGTCCTGATGTTAAGAAGAGGATTGTAGAGCTTCTCAGAGAGTACATTGATGTATTTGCTTGGTCTTATCAAGACATGCCAGGTCTTGATACTGATATTGTGGAGCATAGATTGCCATTGAAGCCTGAATGTCCACCTGTAAAGCAGAAGCTGAGAAGAACTCATCCTGACATGGCAGTAAAGATCAAAGAGGAGGTTCAAAAGCAGATTGATGTAGGTTTTCTTGTGACTTCAACTTATCCTGAATGGGTGGCCAATATTGTTCCTGTTCCGAAGAAAGACGGAAAAGTCCGAATGTGCGTTGATTACAGAGATTTGAACAAAGCCAATCCGAAAGATGATTTTCCATTACCACACATTGATATGTTGGTAGATAATACGGATAAGTTTGATGTGTTCTCTTTTATGGACGGATTTTCCGGTTATAATCAAATAAAGATGGCACCCGAGGACAAGGAAAAGACCACATTTATTACACCATGGGGAACATTCTGCTACAGAGTGATGCCCTTTGGATTGAAAAATGCTGGTGCGACTTACCAAAGAGCTATGACTACACTTTTCCATGATATGATGCACAAAGAAATCGAAGTATATGTTGATGATATGATCTCTAAGTCGAGGACTGAAGAGGATCATGTTGAACATTTGCTGAAGTTGTTTCAGAGATTAAGGAAGTTTAAGCTTCGTTTGAATCCGAACAAGTGCACCTTTGGTGTACGTTCTGGAAAGTTGTTAGGTTTCATTGTCAGCCAAAGAGGTATTGAAGTTGATCCTGATAAAGTGAAAGTTATTCAGGAAATGCCTGCTCCAAGAACCGAAAAGCAAGTAAGAGGATTCTTGGGCCGTTTGAATTATATTTCGAGATTTATCTCTCACATGACTGCCACATGTGCTCCGATCTTCAAGTTGCTTCGGAAAGATAAAGGTTGTGTCTGGAAAGATGATTGTCAGAAAGCGTTCGAAAGTATCAAAGAATATCTGCTTGAACCTCCTATCTTGTCTCCTCCGGTGGAAGGTAGACCGATGATCATATAATTGACTGTGTTGGACGATTCCATGGGTTGTGTGCTTGGTCAGCAGGATGAATCTGGAAGAAAAGAATATGCAATTTACTACTTGAGTAAGAAATTCACTGATTGTGAGTCTCGGTATTCCATGCTTGAAAAAACTTGTTGGGCCTTAGCTTGGGATGCAAAGCGTCTTCGCCAGTATATGCTGAATCATACAACTTGGTTGATTTCTAAAATGGATCCAATCAAGTATATCTTTGAAAAGCCCGCTTTAACTGGGAGGATTGCTCGTTGGCAAATGTTGTTATCAGAATATGATATCGAGTACCGAGCTTAAAAAGCTATAAAAAGTAGTATCTTGGCTGACTATTTGGCACATCAACCGATTGATGATTACCAATCTATCAAGTTTGATTTTCCAGATGAGGATGTGATGTTTTTGAAAGTGAAAGATTGTGATGAACCTTTGATTGAGGAAGGGCCGGAGCTTGGATCTCGATGGGGTTTAGTTTTTGATGGTGATGTGAATGCACGTGGAAGAGGAATTGGGGCAATGATCATTACTCCCCATGGTTCACATATTCCTTTTTCCGCGAGGTTGACTTTTCCTTGTACCAATAATGAAGCTGAGTACGAAGCCTGCATTATGGGTCTTGAGGAAGCTATTGATTTGAGGATTAAGCATCTTGATGTGTATGGAGATTCTGCTTTGGTAATTAATCAGATTCAGGGTACATGGGTAACTCATCAACCCCACTTGATCCCTTATAGAGATTATGCCAGGAAGATATCAACTTTCTTCACTAAAGTTGAGTTTCATTATGTTCCTCGTGATGAGAATCAGATGGCGGATGCTTTAGCAACTATAACTTCTATGATAAAAGTGCACCAGTGGAATGATGTTCCCATGATTAGTGTGATGCGACTTGAAAGACCAGCTCATATGTTTGCAGTTGAAGAAGTCCATGATGACAAGCCTTGGTATCATGATATTAAATGTTTTCTCCAGAGTCAAGAATACCCGCTTGGGGCATCTGATAAAGATAAGAGGACTTTGAGGAGATTGGCAGGAAATTTCTTCTTGAATGGAAATGTGCTTTATAAGAGAAATTTTGACATGGTCTTGCTCAGATGCGTGGATAGACACGAAGCAGACATGTTAATGAAAGAAATTCATGAAGGATCTTTTGGCACTCATGCTAATGGGCATGCAATGGCTAAAAAGATGTTGAGAGAAGGTTACTATTGGCTGACAATGGAATCTGATTGTTGCAAGTATGTGAAAAAGTGCCATAAGTGTCAAGTGTATGCTGATAAGATTCACGTGCCACCAGCTTATCTCAATGTGATTTCTTCCCCATGGCCTTTCTCCATGTGGGGAATTGATATGATTAGTATGATTGAACCCAAGGCTTCAAATGGACATCGTTTTATTCTTGTGGAAATTGACTACTTCACCAAGTGGGTGGAAGCAGCATCGTATATTAATGTGACCAAGCAAGTTGTGGTTCGGTTTATCAAGAACAACATTATCTGCATATATGGTGTTCCGAATAGAATCATTACCGATAATGGTTCGAACTTGAACAATAAGATGATGAAAGAGCTTTGTGAAGAATTCAAGATTCAACACCATAATTCCTCTCCTTATAGACCAAAGATGAATGGGGCTGTTGAAGCTGCGAACAAGAACATTAAGAAGATCATTCAGAAGATGGTTGTGACATACAAGGACTGGCATGAGATGCTCCCTTTTGCTTTGCATGGGTATCGTACATCTGTCCTCACTTCAACAGGGGCAACCCCTTTCTCACTTGTTTATGGTACAGAAGCAGCGCTCCCCGTCGAAGTTGAGATCCCATCAATGAGAGTTCTGATGGAAGCCAAGTTGACTGAGGTTGAATGGTGTCAGAGTAGATTTGACCAGTTGAATTTGATTGAAGAAAAGAGAATAACAGCTTTGTGTCATGGTCGGTTGTACCAGCAAAGAATGAAGAAAGCTTTTGACAAGAAGGTTAAACCTTGTGTATTCAGGGAAGGCGACCTCGTGCTCAAAAAGATTCAGTCTTTCATTAAAGATTCTCGGGGCAAGTGGACTCCGAACTATGATGGCCCATATGTTGTTAAGAAAGCCTTCTCTGGAGGTTCATTAATTCTTGCAACTATGGATGGTGAGGAGATCACTCGCCCTGTGAATGCGGATGCAGTCAAGAAATACTTCGCCTAAAAAATAAAAGAACAGCTCGCTAAGTTGAAAACCCGAAAGGGCGGCTTAGGCAAAAATGAGCGTCTCGGTGGATTGAAAACCCGAAAGGGCGGTCCAGGCAAAAATTAGAGACATAAACAAAAATAATTATCCCGGTAGATTGAAAACCCGAAAGGGAAATCTAGGCAAAAGTTAGGGATCATGGCAAGTAACTGCGTCGACAGACTGGATCACTTGTAGCAACCGAGGATTTCAGATTCTATCCCTCAGAAGAATTTTCCATCAAAGATTCTTATTCACTCATCCTTGACTGAAGTTTCGGACACAGTGGAGTTCAAAGTTGATAGGGAGAATAATGATCATTGTATTTCAATGTAGCCCTTTTCCATGTATTTACCATTTTTCAAACTTGTAATGATCCATGGAGTCATGCCATTTGCTGACTACCATTCTATCAATAAATTTGAGCTTTTATCCAATTGTTTGCAATTCTTTATATTGTTTCTGTTTACAAAATTTCAATTTATTGTTGATGATGATTTTTGTAACAAATTTAGTAAATTTTAATCTTTGAAGATTTTAAAAACATTTTTCTTTTGATATATGAACAAAGAAAGGATATCAATAGTGATTCCAAGAATGGTAAAGTCTGGATGTGTGTAACTCGACTCTCCCAAAGCAGGGTTTGATTCGGTTATGTCCATGCGAAATTCCTGGATAGTCTTGACAGGTTGATGTTAATGATATTTTGTTCCCCAACAATAAGCATGAACGGAGATTGTATGTATTCCCCAGAAGAGTTGTTGGAAAAGATATTTTTAAGAATCCCTAGCTGAGTTTTGATCTCTTTCTCAGCAAGATATCTCTAAATTGAGAAGCATTGGGAATCCCCAGCTGAGCTCTTGTTCCTCAGCTTGAATTGTTTGCATCCTTGAATATAGAAGTATTGATATAGCAGTCAGTTTAGAGGTTTTCTTTTACCTGATGGTGGGTATTGATTTAAAATCCCTCGTAACTGTGTTTTGGCTATGATGTTAACTTCTGATATCCCCATATGGATCCCCAGTAGGTATGCATGTGTTGATTTCCAGCAGATTCCTATGTGATTTTCAACAGGTCTTGCACTCTATCCCCAGGTGGAGCAGGAGTGGTATGATAGTTATTCCTCGTGAAGTTTGATTTTTATCAAGAATATTTCCATCCTCAGCAGATTATTACCTTTTCCTCAGCAGGATGATATCCATAGCAGATGCTGTCTCATCAGGATTTAAGCCTTGTAGTAGGATTTTATTCCTTTGTTGGCTTATGACAGTCCCCTGCAAGATTTCAAGTTGAATCTCCAGCATGTTTTCCTGCTTTGTTGCCTTGGGATTAGCCGAGTATCCGGTTGTTGTGGTGTTCATGTCACCCATTTCTTATATTTATGTCTGTTTTGTCAGCATATTCATAAGCATATTCATACGCATAAGCATAGCATCGTTTGCTTGCATTCTTGTGTTTATCATTGTTATCTGATCTTTGGTGTGGACTTTCCCCACAGAGTGTGTGTGTCGTCTTCCTCTCAAGTTTAGAGTGTCGACCATTAAGTAAAAAGTGTTAATCCTTTCTAATTCCCCACTGAGTTTGTTTCTCGTGGACGATGTTGATTCAGTTTCCTCCCCAGTTTATTATCTGGATGGATTTTCCCCAGTTGAGATATTTACTCCTCGGGATGAGTCTTGCTTGACTGTTTCTCTCCAATTTGTTCTTGGATTGAACTTTGGTTCCCTTTTGCGAGTAGTATTGCTTTGGAATTAAGCTATCATTGTTTGATGGTGGGAAATTTTCTCCAGCTTGAGTATATTACTTTGGAATTAAGCTATCAGTAATCGATAGTGGGTAATATTACCAAATTGATCAAGTTCTTTTACTTGTGCTCCTACCCAGTAAATCAGGTAGTTGAGAATTGTTCTACCCAGTAAACCCGGTAGTCGAGATTTTTTCCTCTTACCCAGTAAAAAGGTAATAGAGTTTGTTTTCCTTTGGTTAAGCTCCTATCTAGTAAATCAGGTAGTCGAGAATTGTTCTACCCAGTAAATCCGGTAGTCGAGATATTTTCCTCTTACCTAGTAAAAAGGTAATAGAATCAGATATTTTCCTCTTACTCAGTAAAAAGGTAATAGAAGCTGTTTCTCTTTGATTGAGTTCCTACCCAGTAAATTAGGTAGTTGATCATACTCCTATCCAGTAAATCGATAGTCGAGTCCCTTATATTCTCTACCCAAGTAAATCAGGTAGTTGAGAATTTTTTCTGCCCAGTAAAAAGGTAGAGGAGGTTATCCCTCTTTATTTTGCTCCTATCTAGTAAATCGATAGTCGAGTCCTTTATATTTCTTACCTAGTAAAAAGGTAGTTGAGGTTATCCCTCTGTATTTTGCTCCTATCCAGTAAATCGATAGTCAAGTCCCTTATATTCTCTACCCAGTAAATCAGGTAGTTGAGAATTTTTTATGCCCAGTAAAAAGGTAGAGGAGGTTATCCGTCTTTATTTTGCTCCTATCTAGTAAATCCATAGTCGAGTCCTTTATATTTCTTACCCAGTAAAAAGGTAGTTGAGGTTATCCCTCTGTATTTTTCTCCTATCCAGTAAATCGATAGTCGAGTCCTTTATATTTCCTACCCAGTAAACAGGTAGTTGATGTTTCTTTTCCAACTCAGTATTTCTCCATTTCTGGACTCTAAGACTTTTGTTTGATTGATATTCCAGGCAGGGTGTTTACTTTCCCTGGTCGAATATTGTATCTTGATTATTTCATATCATATCCCAAGTGGAGTTAGCTATCCAGTGATTTATTTTCCTGGAATCTCTTTGTTGTCTGTTGTTGTTTCCCCAGCGGGATTTCTTCTGTGTCCCCAAGTTTTTGCTTTTCTCTGGTGGTCATTTTTTCCCCACCGAGATCTTGGGTTTGCATATCATATTCATATCATATCATTGTTCTCTTAGGACAAAAATTGGGTATTCTGTATTTAAGTCTCTCCCATCTTGTAGAGACGAAGATGTCAATCTTCATATCTCCGGATTGAAGAAACTTAAATAGGGGCAGCTGTAACACCCTAATTTTTGCCCTAAGATTTCTTCGCATATCATCTGCATTTTGCATACAAACAAGATCGCACTAGCTTTCGAGTTTCTCCTCAGATGTAGAGTCTATGCTTCACAGGGGATCACCATTATTTTTACTTCTTTATATTTGTTTATATTTACTGACTTCTAACCAAAATACAAAAAAATATGTCTTGCAATGTTCTTCTTCTTCTCTGTGTTGCAGGTTTGCGATGATAAGACAGTAATTTCAATCCAGATACTTTTGTTCAGTCACAATTCGATTTGGTCAAACTATCAAAAGATTGGTTCGACTGCAAGTTGTGTGTGCCAGTGGTTCATTTCTCGGACAATGCGTTTTCAAAGTACAAGTTGGGTTATGTGACAGTGTTTTGTGCAAAGTTTGGTTTGTTCATCAGTTTATCAATGGTTCGTCTGTGGATTTATTTTCCTCAGCACGTAGTCAAATAGTCAAGGAAATTTTCAGATGATTCGAGTGGTTGTGGCTCAGGTGGCAAAGTTTCAATATATCCAGTGGTTCTTTGGTTGGCTGTGTTCATTTCATCAGTTGGCTTGAGTTGTGAGTTGTTCAGTGATTTCTTGGTGACTGTGTTCATTTAATCAAAAGGCTTGTGAAAGAGGAATCGAAACTTGGTCGTGGGCTTAAAACAAAAGAAAATCATCACCTCATCCATTATTATTTTTTTAAATTAAACTACTATTTTTCCCGTGACCATTTTTTTTCTTCAGGCCGATTATCCAATCCCGCTTCATATCCATTTACCCACCCCTATAATTTTCCATAATCATTTTCATCATTCATTCCTTTTCAATTTTTTTATCCAATCATATTATTATGATATTATCCATATGTCCGCTATTCATTTTTTTTATCCAATTAAAATCACTTTATATAATCATTTCTAATTGTTTTTTTTTTCTAAAATCCATTATCCTTTCTTTTTTTTTATCTTTATTGTTTTTCTTGTTTTATTAAATCCCTTCCATTTCATTTTTTTTTCTCTCACCAAAATAATAAATATTTTTATCCAAATATTTTCAGCCCACATTATTATTTTTTTGTTTTAGCTTTTCCAACATGCCTTCAAGCACAGCCACACAAGCCTTGCCCTTCAAACAACCATCACGTGCAGCACTTTCCCAACCTTTCCCATCAGTCTTTTGCCACACCCCAAAACAACTGCCAGCTACAAACAGCCAATGCCTCAAATACTTCACAGCCATCTCGCAGGCCCAAGCAACCACTTGCACGCCAGCCTTTTCACAGCCACACGCTGCACTTTGCAAGCCCAAAACAAACTTCAAAATGCACGCCCAGTCCCGCAGCTGAAGCCTCGCATCAGCTCACGTGCAAGCAGTTTCATCAAGCTGACCCCACAATCCGTATGCCCTCAAGAAAAATCCAAGCCTCACGCACGTCATCCATCAGCTGCTCACATACGACATCCAACAGCCAAAACCTCACGCACATGATTTCCCCAGCCGAAGCCTTAGCAAAACAAAGCAAGCTTTTTGCCAACAATTCCCAGCAAGCCTCTCATCCGTAAGCCAATACTCCCAAGCCTTCGCTGCAAAACCAAAACATCAAAATAGCAAGCCAAGCCGCATCAGCCTCAACAATCATAACGCAAGCCAAGCAAATACTTCACACATTCAGCTAAGCCGCACGCACCCAAAGCCCAAGTCACGGATTCCGCACGCAATTGAAACGCAAGTTCATCCAACAAACATGAGAACCTCATGTAGCCAAAACACAATTTGTTCAATTCAAAACGCAAAACGCAATCACTCCTCAATCAAAACGCAAAGTGAGCACGGGATTTTCGGTGAATCTCAAAACGCCCGCGAAATCTTCAAAACGACACCTGAACTTGATTCAAATCTTCACTCATTCTTCTATTTAAGGAACCCCTCACTCCTTCATTCAACAAGCTTCAACAGCCCCTCAAAGCCCTGCTCAAATCAAAAACCAATTTCAAATCCTCTATCAAATTTCTTAAACTTTCTTTCAATCAACCATACACATCACCAATTGAAACCCTAAAGAAAAGAGAAAACGGAAATCTGAAGTGAAAGAAGAAGAAGAACGAAAATCGGAAGAGGAAGAGGAATCGCATCACGGAAGAGAAGAGAAAGAAGCGTTTCTGATTTGTGTCTGATTTCGTGAAGGTGAGGTGGCCGCCGGGAGAATCTTTGCTTTCATTTTCGTTTCGCCGTGCCTCCCCTGTTTCCGTTTTGTTTTCGCAAGGAAGAAGAAGATATGTTTTCTTCTTTCTTCTTTTTTTCATTTTTTTTATGTTTTGGTTCCTATTTAATTTTTAATAAAAAAATGTATGTGGAGTTTGGGCCTTAGCATTTGGATCGGTGCTATCCACAACCCGCGGATCATCCATTCCCCCTTCCCTTTCCCTTTTTTTTTATTATTCTTTGGTTGCTTTATGTTGTTTAATTTGTTTTATAAGTATTTTAGAAAAATGTTTTAGAATATATTTTAGCAAAAGTTTATTTAGAAATATATTTTAGGAAAAGTGTTAGAAATGTATTTTAGCAAATTTTAGAAAAGATATTTTAAAAACAAATTTAGAGAAGAAGTTTTAGAAAAGGTTTTAAAAAATATATTTTAATTCTTTTATGGATCTACTTTTAGATCCATTTTTCTTCATCTTTTATTTTTGGTCGATGACAATCTCCGATTCGTGATTGTTGATTTCCGATAGGTTTAATCTTCATTATTTCAAATCTATGGATGAATGATCATTTGGATCATTCTCCATACTTTGAGATCGTGATAGGTTGCCTTCGATAAATTCAACGAAAATCTCGATTAAGATTAGACCGTTCTTTTTCTTTTAGTGTGGCATGTTTTCGGAGAACGATTCATAATATTGTTTCTCTAACATGCATTAACACGAATATTTTCCACTTTAATTAGTAGTGGCCGGCCTCATTTGTAGGGTAATTACTTCGTAAATTACTCGGCGATTGCTTAACATAGACCTAAAGTTGTCCCGATTCGGATTAAGATCCACTTGGATCCGGTTGCCTCGATTTTGTTATTTTCTCGTGGTTGTGCTTGATTAAGTTCATCATACCACTTATATTGTAAATATTATAATAATGTGAATATAATCCGTTTAAATTTAATCTCTCGCACCTTATCCTTTTATTTCAATTTCTCGTTCCTTATCTCTTTATTATGCTTTTATCATATTATATCATATACCATAGTGTGTATGTATATATTGTTGCTTGTGATTTTTATTTTGTCCATTTGGATACCAAAACGCTAATAAAGGATTAAACATTAAAAAGATTGGTGACTTTAATTTCGGACTATGGTTACTATCCGTGGCATTGGAGTATGGACTTAGATTTTAGGATCTCTACCCTTGCTCAAGTTGTGATGGATTAGAAACTTTGGCCTCAAGTTACTTCATTGGTCTTTGAAGATGGAATTCCGAACTTTGAAGAAATGTGCAAATATGGTTTGATCGCTTTTCCCTTAACTTTTAATTCAAGTCTTAGGATAGTCACTTCATCTCCTCCCCATTCTTAAATTTTCAAAATTTCTCCCTATTTCAAAAATTTTCTTGGTTTTCAAACTTCAAATGCTTTCGCAATCAAACCTTGATTTAGGTCAAGTGATTTTAATCTTTTCACTTTATTTTCTTAATAAATGTTAATCCCATGTAAATATATCAAAATTCTTTTCTTAAATACTTTAAAAAATCCAAAACTCACTCAATTGTTTTTGTGCCTTTGTGCACTTTTCTTTTCATATGTTTAGATATGATTCATTCTTTCTAGAGGAATTATTCGCTAAGGAATGACGACTTATCTCTACATTTTAAAATTAAAGCAACTCATTTGTTTATTTCCAAATTTTGTACCACGAACTACGAGGTTTTGATCTCGCATTGCACTTTGTGGGTACGTAGGCATGAGGCGTTAAAACCTCATCAAACACAAAATATTAAAAAACATTCTTCTCCTCATCTCTTCAATCATTTTCAAGCAATCCAATTTCAAACCAAAAAGCATTAAATATTTCAAAGGGCTCCCGTGGAGTACCATGGACGAGTCGGGTGCCTAAAACCTTCCCGGTTTGTAACCAATCCCCTTACCCATTCTCTGTTTGTTTCTTTTAGCTTTTGCTTTTAGATTCCTAGGTTTTTATTCATTCTTTTACCTTTTTCCTTTTGGAAATAAACAAAAGCGCGGTGGCGACTCTGTGTACCTTGAGTTAAGTTAATCAATAGCTTACACTCACGATTTTACCGCTACAATAATCACTAATCATGGATTAAGTTGAGGTATCTTCCTCAGCTTAAGTGTTCTCATCTATTATCCTTCTATTAGGATGGTGTAATGAGTTCACTAAATCCTTGATTATGGCTTAAAATCATTACTTATACACTAAACAAAAACACAAAAACATCTAAATAATCACAAGTAGGTTAATGACCTTAATCCCGCACCATCATGGTAATTAAGTTGAGATGCTTATCTCATACTTAAAGTATTCTCATTATCCCTAATCAAAGGGAGGATATGATGAGTTTACTAACCCTTGGTTTAGGCTTAAGCTCATTAACTTATGACAAACACCAAAAAGCAATAAAAGATTGAAAACACAAAAACAAACAATAATCGTCTCCTTCGGGATTCTTTTCTCATCATCTTCACTCACAAACGAGAACTTGTTTCTTCCGTCTAATGCAAGACTGTTAGCACTCGAGCCAGACGAGTCATACACTTGAGCATAGACAAGCAAGCAGTTCATCAGTCAATTTATTCTTTCAGTTTCTTTGAGTCGAACTACGGTGTTCTGACTTCCTCATTGCACGAGAGGATACGTAGGTGTAAACACCCCAAATTTTCCCTCACCCATTCACACCATGGATTGTGATCATTCTCATATGCATAAACACAATCATAAGATCTCATATCCCATTTTTGTTTCACTGCATAGTTTCTAAGTCATCTGCACCTAGGGTTTGTGATCTGAGCAATCCAAGAACCTTTTGAGCCACTCCAAAGGCAACCAATCACTTCAAAGGGGTCCACATGTGTTCTTATATCATGATCCATCCTCTCAAAGTCAAGATTTCAAAAGAATCACAAGAACTGAGGTTTGCATGGAAGCAGAGCCAGGCTAGACATCACAGTTGACCTAAAATTAGGGTTTTGGTTTCAGAGGCCATAACCTCAATTTTTTTGGTCATTCTTGTTTCCATTGGTCTCTATATGGTATAGGGAGTATGCATATCAATTTTCATGAAGAAATTCCATGGGGAAGTCATCTGATCAAGGGTTGACTTTTCAGACAAGTTAGTGCAAAATCAGGGCATCTGAGGCCCCCAATGACCCAACCAAAGGGTGATCTTCATCATTTTGAGTGTATATGATCTTTATTTGATCATAGAAGAAGGTTGAAGTTCACAAAAATCAAGAATTTGGAGTTTTTGCAAATGTTGACTTTTTGGGTATGGTTGACTTTTCAAGAACATGTCATTTTAGGTCATTTTTCAAGCCTTGATTCTTGATCCAAAAATGCTTCAAATGGAAAAACTTTGGTCATGAAAGTTGTAGAATACATCTTTCCCTTTTCAAAAAGTACAAGAACATGATCAAATTCTTCTTGGATCAAAAGTTATGGTGTGACAAAGTTGGCTAAAATCATTGATTTTCAAAACATGCACCAAATGGAAATTTTGCAAAATCATGAACCAAGGCCATTTGTAACTTCTAGTTCACTTCAAACCAATGTACAAACATCACATAAACTCTAAAAGTCAGATTTGGACCAAGAGATCACATGATTATGGTTTGTGTAACAAGGCATTTTCATGAAAAACCAAAATAAGACAACTTGCAAAAACTCATGATCATTCTTCCTACCACTTGCTACATTGGATACTGCACTTTGCTAGCCCTTCCCCTCACCCTTGCTGCATAGCCCCATGCCTTGTACTAGCCTAGAACCAGGCCATGCTTTCCTTACACAAAAAAGTTGACTTTTGGCAAAAGCAAACATCCCAATCACAGCAGGCCATGTCACATCCCCTGGCCACTTGCAATTGTTTATACTTTCCATCTGCTAGCAAAACATATCAAGAAGCAAGGCTGAAACACTCCCTAGCACACCATACAAAAACACACCTCATTTTGCAAAACTCTTCGAATCTATCTCCACACTTCACAAACATTCCAACAAGTTTCATCAACCTTTTCACCATGTTTCATTGAGTAGAAACCAACAAGATTCAAGCCTGAAACCAGCCTGAACTGAGCTGCACCATTTCTCATCCCTAAAACCAGAACTCTTCGAATCCCTTTATCCAGCCATCAAACACACCATTTTTCTTCCCCAACAAGTCAAGCACATCACAAGGAGTCAAAGCCACCCTTCACATTGACCTGAAGCTGCCTATACACAGAGCTCATTCTCTGCTATATCAGATTGGAACCTCTTAAAATAGCCTGCTTAAGTTTATTCCAAGCCTGCCATTAGCATCAGGAGGATCAATGGAGTAGGTTGGCACCAAGAAGCAGTCCAGAAAGCCCAGAAATTGAAGTTTCCAGCTCAGGTATGAACATGAACACTTTCTCCCAAAGCTTGCATTTTAAGTTATAATATGATTGCTTATGCTTGGCTGGTCATGGGGATGCTTTCAGAATCAAAAATAAGTGAGAAATGAGTTTGTATGATCCTTCTGAAATTTTGCCCGTGGATTTTGTTTCTTTCGATTCGTGTGATTCATGGTGTTTAAATGATGTTTGAGCATATATTCGTGTCCTAGGATGTTAGAGGATCACTTGGGTGTGCTTAATTTGTGGAATAGGTGCCTGAATCATGTTTTAGGGTTTTTGAGGTGCCGGAGAAGATGACCGGAGCTTCTCTCCGGTCACCTGAATGTGATTAGCCCTAAACTCAGGTCATTAAGGGGGTTTGAATGTGGAGCGTTAGATTGGTTGACTTAGTGGACTTCCCGCGCGCATGGAGGGCCCAGATCCTCTTGCTTTGCCCTAATCCACTTGTTTAGATTAATTAATTCATAATTAAATTAATATAATCAGATGCAATCCCAGCCGTCCAGATGCGCGCTGGTCAAACCTTTCAAATTTAGAGTGAATCCCAGCCTCTCCTTCTGTTTACTTTCTTTTATTTTAATTTTTAATTCATTTCTTTTTCATTTAAATTGCATATTTTATTTAAAATAGTAAAAATTGTCTAAAAATTATGAAACTTTTTCTCAAGAGTTTTAATAATTTTTATGACACAAAAATATTTTTATTTTTATTTTTAGCATTAAAAAAGTATTTTAAAATATTTAAAAGTTTATTTTTAATTGATTAATGAAAATTAATTTATTAAAAATACTTTTAGGTATTTAAAAATCACCAAAAAATTCATGAAATGTTCTAAGACATTTAGAAACATTGTCCAACCTTCAAACCAAATTTCTTTTTTGATCTTGATGCATTTTGAGAATTTTGCATTGAATTAAAATCATTTTTGTGCATTATTTTGATCCTATGTTCAAAAAATCATTTCTGCCTATTCATGAGGAGTTGGACATTGATTCTTCTTGCATTGCATTGTGTTTAGCATGTAGTTTTTGAGATTAAATGGCCATGATTTGATTCCTCATTTTCAATTTGTTTGGCATTTCTTTTGTTTAGGAACCCTAAAAACCCTAATATCTTGTAAAAATCATAACTTGAGATTGGTTAAGAGTTGAGACCTCCCCTTTGGACATTGGTTTAGTATAAGATTAGGGGTATTTTGAGTGGCATTTTCCATTTTTTATCTTAGGGTTTGCTTCTGTTTTTGGTTTTTGATTGATGAATGATTCATAAACCCTAATTTGGGCTTCCATATGCATCCATCTTGCATTCTCTTGCATAACATGACTTGCCATGACATTCCATGCTTCCATGTGATTCATTTGACATCATAAGACATATAGAAAACATGTTTGATCATTGCATCATGTATTTGCCATGTTGTATGTCATGTGCACTTCATAACTTTTCATGTATGTTCATGGTTCCTAAGTTGCCTCTCTTGCATTCATGAACTTGTATGATCATTTCCATGTGCTGCCTCATGTTTGTAGCATCTCATTGCATCATTAGCATCATGTACATGCTTCTGGTTTTGTTTCTCATCATGTCATCTCATCCCATTTTGCATTGCATTGCATTTCTTTTCTAATCTTTCAGGTGGTAAGTGATGTTGAGAAGTGAATTTGCCTTCACTTCTCATAACCTTTCTTTTCATCTCTCTTGCATCCATTGCTTCATTTTCTATATGTGTTTGAGTTTGAGCTGGCTCATTCTTCTTCTCTCCACTTTCTTTCTTCAAGTGACTTGACTTCTTGAATGAAGCAAGTTACTTTGCTTCTCTTGATACTTTCATCTGCTTCCTGGTGGTTCCATTGAAGATTGTTCTTGCAAGCCTCACAAACCTTAGGAACAACCAAGCATGACAATGATTAGGGTTTTGATTAGTCTCCCCTCTTAGTTTTACCTTTATGTCTCTTTGAGTCTTCTCTTCTCATCTCATAATTAGGGACTAAACCCTAAAGGCTTTAAGGCTTTGTGATTAAGCTTATGCCTGCATCCTTCTCTTAGGATGGAGTGTATAACTTTAATCCTAAGTGTTAAACCCTTAATGTGTTTAACTCCTTTAATAAATTCACCTAATAATCATCAAGACATCACACTTGTAACTTGGGCCTTGCATCAGGGTTCTAATTCTTCCTTAATTGGTTAAGAAGGACTAACCCTAGTGTTAATGGACAAGTCCCCCTCAAGTTGTCTTACAAATCATAAAAAGCACTTCATCATCATACCATTAAATAAAATCCACTTAATCAAAGGCTTGTTTTGTCATGAGTTTAATCCCTAATCATGGATTAAGTTGAGGAGCTTTCCTCAGCTTAAACATTCTCATCTATTATCCTTCTATTAGGATGGTGTAATGAGTCTGTTTAATCCCTGATTATGGCTTAATCTCATTACTTAACACTAAACAAAAACACCAAAAACATCTAAATAATCACAAGTAGGTTAATGATCTTAATCCTACACCAAAGGTGATTAAGTGTGAGAATCTGACTTCACACTTAAGGTACTCTCATTACCCCTGATCAGAGGGAAGATGTGATGAGTTTACTAAATCCATCGGTTTAGGCTTAAGCTCATTAACTTATGACAAACTTCCAAAAGCAATAAAAGACTGAAAACTCAAAAAAACAAACAATAATCGTCTCCTTCGGGATTCTTTTCTCATCTCATTCACTCACAAACGAGAACTTGCTTCTTCCGTCTAATGCAAGACAGTTTGCACCTGAGCCAGACAGGTCATACACTTGAGCATAGGCAAGTAAGCAGTTCACAAGTCAATTCATCTTTCAGTCTCTTTGGGTCGAACTACGGTGTTCTGACTTCCTCATTGCACGAGAGGATACGTAGGCATAACTTAACAGTTATCGAACAAAAGTCTCTGTATATTCCCCCTCCTTCCAGCATTATTCTTTGAGCCTCATGATCTTGAGCATCTTATTCTTGTTCTTACACTGGCACCGTACATTTATACACTTCACACTTCTCATACACTGACACCTGTACATTCTTTTCCAGCTTTATACACAGATTGCACTGACACTACCCCTTTAAAACACAAATCTCTTAAGCGTGGATCCCGTCGAGTACGACGGACAATCTGGGTGCTAATACCTTCCCAGGTTGTAACCAACCCCCTTTCTCAGTCTCTCTGGTTCGCAACCGTCTTATCCATATCTTTCTAGGTCTATGCAGCATTACCTTTCCTCCGGGATAAAAATGCCTAGCTGGCGACTCTTTCTTTTCCCGTGAGTTCACTCCTGTATGTCCTCGCATCCCCCTCTCGCCGACCGTTCGCGTCTGTACCCCATTTGACCCGGCTTCATTTGGTGGGAGCGGCAGTAGGCATAACTTAACTGTTATCGAACAAAAGTCTCTGTGTCTTCCCCCTCTTTCATCATTCTCTTTTAAGCCTCATTCCTGAGCATTTCATTTTCTTGTACTGACACTTGTATATTCTTTTCTAGCTTTTGCACACAGATAGCACACACACTTACCCCTTTAAACACAAACTTTCAAGCGTGGATCTCGTCGAGTACGGCGGACAATCTGGGTGCTATTACCTTTCCAGGTTGTAACCAACCCTTTTCTCAGTTTCTCTGGTTCACAACCATCTTATCCATATTTTCTCAGGTTTATGCAGCATTACCTTTCCTTCGGGATAAAAATTCCTAGCTGGCGACTCTATTCACTTCACCTTCATTCCTCCTCTTGTCGACCGTTCGCGCTTGTACCGGGATGTAAATATTTTGGAGCGACAGCTTGGCGACAACTTGTTCCTTCTAGCGCTTGTTTGATTTGTTTTTACGGGGGTGTTATTTGCTAGTTGTGCTTATTTATTTGCTTTATTTATTGCTTTATGTACAACTTTATTTCTTTCTTTCTTTTTTATGCATTTCATATTGTCATTATCATGTGCTGGATCTCTTGTCTGTTTTGGTGGATGGGGATCATTGAGTGAGTAAGGTCCTATACCTGGGACCTGAGTGACACATAGGCTAGAGTGGCTTCATATTCTTTCCCATTCCATTTCGGTCTGGTGCGGGAATATGAAACACGGTTCAGACATGGGTTTCTTCTTGAGAACTCTGTGCTATAGATTTCCTGTAGTACTAGGGCTATCTAGGAAGCCTGCTAAGTCTGGAGGACCTTTTATGACCTTCAGCATCTGAGGTGAATTAGAGGAGGATATTTTATGGTTATTGTAAACACTGTACCTCCGGGTTAGAAGTGTTTACACTTCTCATAACTGATCCAAGTCTGAGGATCCTTGTTCTAGAACATTACATGTGAGGGGGTTGGGATGTTTTCAGGTTTGCAGGAACCCTTGGCCTCATTATACCCTGTTACTAGATTAGTTAAGGTTGTATTATTTGGGCAGTTCTTGTGATTACCATGGACTTGTGACTCCTTATTTGAGTCCCCACCTGGTTACTGGATTTCCAAGCCTCCATCCGGACCTATGAACATACATGGACCTTTACCAAGGCAGATAAACTGATCCAGCACTTGATCACAAACCCTTTGCATATCATTTTGCATACATCATTTCTGCATCCTTTAACATTTGCCTATTTGTTTTACAGGGTATCCATCTTATTGTCTTTGGTTTGGTTTTGACCCCTTCTGCAGCTCAGACTTCTTCAGTTATCTTCTACAACACCTTCATTAGTTTGTCCGAAATTCTTCTCCAACTGTCTTCATCAGAGACTCATCTCCAGCATCTCATTCAGTGACCTTCATCATCAGTTGCTCTCAGTTTCTTTACCAGCACCCATTATCAGTATGGACACTTCAAGAAAGAGCAACATCACATACCACTTCTTTGAGCCCACCCTGACTGGCATCAGGAAGATCCAGTCCCTCATTACTCCTGACCATGTCCCACTATTCAGAGAGCATTATGGGGGCATATTGGACATGGTCATGGATCTAGATGCATCTCAGAGGAGCATGATCCATACTTGCTTGCAGTTTTATGATCCTCCACTCAAATGTTTCACTTTTCCTGATTTCCAGTTGGGACCTCTGTTAGAAGAATTTTCCATGTTGTTAGGAGTTCCTATCAGGAGAGGGATTCCTTTCAACCCTGAGATGGTTGCTCCCAGAAATGAAGACATAGCCAGGGCATTGCATTTGGAGCCTGCCCTCATTGATCAGAACATGACAACCAAGGCTGGAGTTCCAGGCCTTCACCTAGACTTCTTTATCTCCCAGGCTACCCTGCATGCTGCAGTAGGGGAATGGAAGGCTGTCTGTGCACTTCTAGCCCTCAGTATATATGGGGTTATCTTGTTTGCAGATGAGCCAAAGTTTGTGAGCAAGAATTCCATTCACTCGTTCTTACTGAGGAACCCAGTTCCCACCTTGCTGGGAGACTTCTACTACTAAGTACACCAGAGGAATGAGAAGCAAAGAGGAAGACTGGTCAGATGTTGTGCTCCTCTCTATTACTCTTGGCTGCTAAGAAACTTGCCAAAATCAGATACTTTCCTGAACCCCTATCAGCAGAAGAACTGGGCTAAGAGATTTATTGCCTTGACATCAGATGACATCAGATGGTGCACTCAGAGCACCAAAGGCAAGGACATCATTACTAGTTGTGGGCAATATCCTAATGTGCCTTTGATAGGAGTGAAAGGTTGCATCAACTACAACCTTTTACTGTTTAAGAGACAATTAGGGTATGCTTTGGTTCACCCTCCAAAGGGGCAAGATTTGGATGAGACCCTCTATTGTGAAATCCAGCCTAACTCTGCTGTTGTCAGACAAGCTGCCTGGGCTTGGGATAACATCTAGACTAAGGGAAAAACCATCCTTGGCAAGTGCAACAACATTGCTTCAGCACAGTATTCTGATTGGTCTCGTACCAGAGCTCAGATCACCCGGGTGCCGTTCACACTAGAAGATACACCTGGACCTTCTACAGTACAACCTGCAGCTACTGTCAGTTTAGAAGAGTTTGAAAAGCTAAAGGAAAGGAATACTCAGCTATCTGAAGACTTGAAGAAGACTCTCTAGGAGAGAATTGACAGCCGTCTAGATAATGAGAGATTGGAAAGGCTCAGGATTGAGCATCTGACCAAGATTGAGAAGACGGATGACTACATCAGGAAGGCAAGAGCATGGGAGTTAGTACTGAAGAATGCTTGCAAGGAAGCAAAAACTCAGAAGGCTAGGGCAGAGCATTATCTATAGGAGAGTCGGGCTAGGTGGATCAGGATCACTGAAGCCCGTGCACAAGAAGAACAAAGGACTCAGGCTAAGATAGAGCAGTTGGAGGCTAGTGAAAAGAAGCATCAGGAGGCTTTGCTGGCAGCTCAGAAAGAGATATCTTAATTGAAACTCCGGGAGGGGTTGAAGAGGTCAAAGGATCAGGACAAGCATAAGAAGTTAACCAACGCCATTGCTACCAGGAACCTCCTCATCAGGACTATTACAGAGCACCCAGTAGGTCTAGTGACTGAGGCCCTCCTGAAGGAAGTCAGGGAGGATGACTTTGGATTCGATGTTTGACTCTTTTGTTTGTACTTTTCTTTTGTTGTAATTTTCTTTTATTGTTGTATTTTGACCCACCATGGGGATGTTATTGTAATCAAACTATGTATTTTCACTCTTTGTAATATATCAGTTTGTATTATTGGTGGGCTTTATCTATCTCTACAATATTATCAGCATTTCCTCGAGGTCTGGAAAGGTCAAAACCAAAGAACCAAACCGGATACCCTTGGAAGACAAATAGGCATCCTGCATTGCATACTAACATTTTCTTTGTTTTGTAGGTTTTTGTTTTATTGTTGTTTCTCACTTTGTTGTGGTTTCAGGAAACATTGCTCGCAGAAGAGTGTTCCCTGTCAACAGAATACACTGGTACCTGACGCGAAACAACCTTTCGGGGCTCCAGATGGATCAAGTTCAGCAAGACTTGAATGAAGTGAGGACCCCGATGGCATTTGAGAGGGTTGAGATGAGGAATCAGATGACCCAATTCATGACTGTAATGACTGGCCTAGCTCAGAGCCAGGAAAGGCTAAGGGAGTTGGTTGAGAGGCAGACTCCTGAAAAACACCATCCAGGTACAGGAGGTACTAGTAACAACGATCACGTACAACCTCTCACTGATCCACCAGTGTTTGGGCCTCATCTGAATCCAGAGATTAATTCCATAAGGAATACTCAGGGTAATACTGCTAGAGGAAGGGTCTTGCAAGAGGATCCTCAAGAAGAGCAGTTTACAGTTGTTGGGGCTGGGGACGAAGTTTACGACCGTAGGCTGGATGAGATTGCAGAGAAGCTGAGGTCTCTTGAATCCCAAAACTCCCTAGGCTTTGATGTAATGGACATGGGACTGGTGGAAGGGGTGAGAATTCCTCACAAGTTCAAACCCCCGTGTTTTGAAAAGTATAATGGCACATCCTGCCCACGCACCCACCTTCAATCATTCTTGGGAAGGTTAAAAGCATACACCATGGACGAAAAGCTGTGGATGTTTTACTTCGAGGATAGTCTAACAGGGCAGTCCCGAGAATGGTATTCCCATTTGACTAGAGCCACAGTAAGAAACTGGAAAGACTTGGCTGAAGCTTTTATCCGTCAGTATCAGTATAACTTAGACATGGCCCCAAACAGGACCCTCCTAATGGGAATGTCTCAATCTTCCCGTGAAACTTCAGGGAATATGCCCAAAGGTGGAGGCAACTTGCTGCTGCAGTTCAACCCCCCATGTCTGAAAGGGAAATGGCAGACATGTTCATGAATACTCTCCAGGGAACATATATTGACAGATTGGCTGCATTTTCTTCTACCAGCTTTGCGAATGTAGTGATAGCTGGGGAAAGAATAGAGAGCCTATTGAAGATGGGAAAGATCTCCGATAACGGTGCCAGTTCAAGCAGTACAAGAAAACCATTTGTTGGGCCCCGTAGATCTGGTGAGACAACCTCTGTGCACATAGAAAGAGGGAGACCCCAATACTTGCCCAGAACAGTTGCTGCTGTTACTATCCCTACTCCACCTCCTCAGTATACTCAACAACCACAACACTTTCCACAACAACAACAATTTCCACAACAGAGATCATACAACAATAATAACAACAATCAACAACAATGCCCGTTTCAACAGCGGCCATCTCAGGTTAACCGAGTGATTGACCTCATTCCAATGTCGTATGCTACACTGCTGCCACAACTCCTAAAGCTCAATCTTGTTGAGTTGAGGACATTGGCTCCACCTGATCCTCAAAACCTTCCTAGAAACTATGATGTCAATGCTAGGTGTGCTTTTCACTCTAACGCACCTGGTCATTCTACAGAAAAATGCAGAGCTCTGCATATGAAGGTTAAGGATCTGGTAGATTCAAAGGCCCTGATCTTCGCACCTCCTTCCAATGTAATGAAAAATCCTATGCCAAGCCACAGTGGGCCAAGAATTAATGTTATAGAGGATGGCTCACCCATGAGTCTAATAGAAGACATTGCATGTATTCAGACACCTTTGGCAGAGGTTAAATCCCAGCTTTTAAAATGCCAAGTGTTTCTAGGTTGTGAGGCTTGTTGTGAATTATGCAAACTTTCTGAGAATGGGTGTGCTAGCTTGAGGATAGGCATCAATGTCTTGATTAAAGAAGGCATTCTGCAGATTACAACCACCGCATCTACAACACCAACAACTCTTTTGACAACAACAAATGAATCTTCTACAAATACAACGACCACCTTTCCTACCAGTTCTTCTACAACTGCAACAATCGTTGTTCCAACTGACTCAGCTACAACTTCAGCAATCATTCCATTTGTCACTTCAACACACAACAATTTATTTGCACCAGCTACTACGACTTCAGCAACTACCAACAATGATGTTTCCACTGTCACAATTTATTATGACCCGACAACGGTCCAAAATTCCAGCAACTTTCAGCAAAATCAACAACAGTCTCAACAAAGCTTCAATTCACCTCCACAAACATCCGCCAGAGGTCCTGTTACTATTTTCTATGATCCACAAACTATTACAATCCCAACATCTGCTGCAGTGAGCCCAGTCACTATCACAGTGCCCGGGCCGATCCCATATGATAAAGACAGTGCTATACCATGACATTATGGTGATGATCTGTACTGCAACGGAGAGAAAGTCCTTCTTGATTCTCCAGTTCTTACTCCCCAAGTGGATAATGTTGGGGGAGGCGGAGGCTTCACCCGAAGCGGATGTCTCTTCGCATCACAAGCTCCCAGAACCAACACTGAGGCTGAGGCTGTTGCCACAGCCAAAGGGAAGAGTGTGATACCGGAAGAATCTGCACCAAAAGAAACTCATAAATCATCCTTCGATCAAGATGTGGATGAGTTCATGAGAATTATTAAAAGAAGCGACTATAAATTTATGGACCAGCTCCACCAGACTTCTTCAAAGATCTCAATCTTATCTCTACTATTGTGTTCTGAAGCCCATCGGGATGCACTACTCAAAGTTCTGCACGCTGCCTACATGCCAGAAGAGATCACTGTGAATCAGCTGGAAACATTAGTGTCAAATGTCAATACTAGCCATGGGCTAGGTTTCACTGATGTTGATTTAACAACAGAAGGACGTCTCCACAACAAAGCCTTGCATATAACCCTGTAGTGCAAAGGAGTTGTACTATCTCATGTTCTTGTAGACATTGGGTCCTCACGCAATGTCTTACCCAAGAAAGCCCTTGTCAAGCTCGAGTATGATGGGATAGCTCTCCGACCAAGTAACCTTGTGGTCAGGGCTTTTGATGGCTCCAAAAGATCTGTTCTTGGAGAGGTGGAGCTACCAGTGATAATCGGTCCACAAGTCTTTAAGACCATTTTCTATGTGATGGACATACAGTCTGCTTACAGTTGTTTGCTAGGTCGACCATGGATTCACGCCGCAGGTGCAATAATGTCGACCCTTCACCAAAAACTGAAGTATGAATGGGAAGGACAGATTATCACCATCTGTGGTGAGGAGGACATATTTGTTAGCCATCTGGCTACATATAAGTATATTGAGATGGATGGTGAAATCCATGAGACAATGAGCCAAGGGTTCGAGGCCCTGAACTTCAATGAGGCTACTGAAGTATTTGCTGCATCCCAGGAAGACAAGATGGGTACTTCAATTGTCTCCTATCAACAAGCCCGGAAGGTTGTTGAAGACGGTAATGCCCAAGGTTGGGGCAAGTTGCTACCAGTGGAAAAGAAGGAAGATAGATTCGGTTTGGGTTACAGACCATTCCGACAAGATCAGTCAGAGGCTGCCAAGGAACCCAAATTCATCAGTGGGGGATGCTCACCCCAGATGCTGTTAACAATCTGGAATACGAGGCGGAAATCGACCGCAACCTGGAGAACTGGATACGTTCAAGGATCCCGGGGAACCAAGTCCTTAACTGGTCTTCCCAGGAAATTATAAGGGTTACTCGTGCAGAGTAATTATTATTTCCTATCTTTTTAGCATGCATCAAGTCCTGCATCTTGCCCAAGGTGTCAGGACTCATTTTGTAATAGGGCCATATTGTAATTTTGTGCAAATGATTAATCAATGAATATCGGACATCTTTTGCAAACGAGTCTCTTTTTTCGCTCACCGTCTTTTCATTTTTCACTTTTGTACAAAACAATAAAATCGCAATGTTTTCAAAATATATAAATTCATTTTCACTTTTCTAAACAAGATTAAAATTGATCACTAAAACGAACCAATCTCAACCCTTGCAGAGATTACCCTCCAGATTGCACCGACAACAACACTGCTATGACCTGGTATGACTTCGACAATCCGATTAATCAAGCCGATGTCAGGAAGAGAAAGTGATCACTCCTCATCAGGAGGAGGTTGAAACAGTTAATCTTGGTACCGGAGAAGACTTGAAAGAAGTGATGATCGGGGCCGGTCTGCAAGATTCAGTGAAAGAACAACTCATTGATATGCTATGAGAATACGTCGACGTCTTTGCCTGGTCCTATCAAGACATGCCTGGTCTGGACACTGGTATTGTTATGCACAAGCTGCCTTTGAAAGAAGATTGTCCTCCAGTGAAACAGAAGTTGCGCCGTACTCGTCCAGATATAGCCATGAAGATAAAAGAAGAAGTACAAAAACAGTTGGACGTCGGTTTCCTTGCTGTGACTGGTTACCCGCCGTGGGTGGATAATATTGTACCAGTGCCTAAGAAAGATGGCAAAGTAAGGATGTGTGTGGATTACCGGGATTTGAATAGAGCTATCCCGATGGATGACTTCCCATTACCTCACATCGATGTATTGGTCGATAACACGACTCAGTTCTCGGTATTCTCCTTCATGGATGGATTTTCAGGGTATAATCAGATCAGAATGTCACCCGAAGACATGGAGAAAACAACCTTCATCACGCCTTGGGGCACATTTTGTTACAAAGTAATGCCTTTTGGACTGAAGAATGTCGATGCTACTTATCAACAGGCTATGGTGACATTATTCCACGACATGATCCACAAAGAAATTGAATGCTACGTGGATGACATGATTGCTAAGTCCCTCACTGAAGAAGACCATCTGGTAAATCTGCTGAAGTTATTCAAGCGTCTGAGAAAGTATCAGTTGAAGCTAAACCCCAACAAATGCACATTCGGGGTACGTTCCGGTAAGTTGCTGGGATTTATCGTAAGTGAAAAGGGAATTGAAGTTGATCTTGATAAAGTCAAAGCCATTCAGGAGATGCCCGCACCTAGGACTGAAAAGGAAGTTCGGGGGTTCTTAGGTAGATTGAACTACATATCAAGGTTCATATCTCATCTTACTGCAACCTGTGAGCCCCTATTCAAATTGTTAAGAAAGGAACAAACTGTTAGGTGGAACGAAGATTGTCAGAAGGCTTTTGACAAAATCAAGGAATACTTACAAGAACCTCCAATCCTTATGCCTCCAGTTGAAGGAAGACCTCTAATAATGTACCTGATAGTATTAGAAGGATCAATGGGGTGTGTGTTGGGCCAGCATGACGAGTCTGGTCGAAAAGAGTATGCAATATACTACCTAAGCAAAAAGTTTACCGACTGTGAACAACGTTATTCACTACTCGAGAAAACTTGTTGTGCTTTAGCGTGGGCTTCTCACCGACTAAGACAATATATGTTGACTCACACTACCTTACTGATCTCAAAGATGGACCCTGTCAAGTACATATTCGAGAAGCCAGCATTTACGGGAAGGGTTGCAAGATGGCAAATGATTCTGACAGTGTATGACATTCCGTACACATCTCAAAAGGCCATCAAAGGCAGTGTACTGTCTGACTATCTAGCTGAGCAACCCATTGATGATTACCAGCCCATGATATTTGACTTCCCTGGTGAAGACATCATGTTCCTGAAAGCAAAAGATCATGAAGAGCCTGTTCACACCGAAGGGCCTGACCCAGAAGAGGAATGGACAATGATGTTTGATGGGGCTGTCAATATGAATGGACGTGGGGTCGGTGCAGTGCTCATTACACCTAAAGGAGTTCATATGCCTTTCTCGGCAAAGCTCACCTTTGCATGCACTAACAACGAAGCTGAATACGAAGCCTGTATCATGGGTCTTGAGGAAGCCATTGACCTCAGGATCAAAACTTTAACTGTACTCGGAGATTCAGCTCGGGTAATTTATCAAACCAACGGCAAATGGTACACTCACCAAGAGCATCGGATTCCATACCGTGACTATACGAGGAGATTATAGACTTTCTCACAACAGTCAAACTTGAGAACATCCCTCGAGACGAAAATCAGTTTGCGGATGCTTTAGCTACCATTTCCTCCATGATCAAGGTTCAAACTGCAAATTATGTGCCTCGGATTTCGGTATCCAGGCTGGACAGACCAGCATACGTATTCTCCGTGGACATTGCTAAAGATGACAAGCCTTGGTTCCATGACATTAAATGCTTCTTAGAGGATCAAACATATCCACCTGGGGCATCATTCAATGATAAGAAGACATTAAGAAGACTGGCTGGTAGTTTCTTCCTGAATGCTGATGGTTCGTTATACAAACGAAACTTTGATATGGTACTACTCATATGTGTTGATAAGAAAGAAGCTGACTTGCTGATGCACGGGGTGCATGAAGGATCTTTCGGTACCCATGCTGGAGGACATGCCATGTCTACTAAATTGTTAAGGTCAGGTTACTACTAGATCACAATGGATGCAGACTGTTATGCCTATGCCAGAAAGTGTCACAAATGTCAGATCTACGCAGACAAAGTACATGTGCCTCCAAATCCTTTGAACGTGATGTCTTCACCTTGGCCCTTTTCCATGTGGGGCATTGACATGATTAGAAAGATTGAACCAATTGCTTCAAATGGCCACAGATTCATCCTGGTAGCCATTGATTACTTCACCAAGTGGGTTGAAGCAACTTCGTATGCAAACGTCACCAGACAAGTGGTAGCCAGATTCCTGAAAAAGAGACATCATTTGCCGATATGGAGTACCCGAGCGAATCATTACTGACAATGGTTCCAATTTGAATAACAAAATGATGGCAGAACTGTGTCGGGACTTCAAAATCCAACATCACAACTCTTCTCCTTACAGGCCAAAGATGAATGGCGTTGTTGAAGTGGCTAATAAAAACATCAAGAAGATTGTGAAAAAGATGGTGGTTACATATAAATACTGGCATGAGATGCTACCATTTTCCTTGCATGGATATCGTACCTCAATCAGAATGTCTATTCGGGCAACACCTTATCAACTTGTGTATGGTATGGAAGTTGTCCTACCTGTTGAAGTTGAATTACCCTCCTTACGGGTACTGATGGAGGTAAAGCTGAACGAAGCAGAATGGGTCCGTTCTCGGTACAATCGACTGAATCTGATCGAAGAAAAGAGATTAGCTGGAATCTGTCATGGGCAGTTGTATCAAAAAATAATGAAGAAAGCCTTCGATCGGAAAGTCAAACTTCAGGAATACCAAGTAGGATATCTTGTTCTGAAAAGACTTCTTCCTCCTCATACAGACCACAGGGGCAAGTGGACTCCAAATTACGATGGCCCATTCATAGTAAAGAAGGTTTTCTCTGGTGGAGCACTGATTCTCACTACTATGGATGGTGAAGATTTCTTGTCCCCTGTGAATTCAGATGTAGTTAAAAAATACTTCGCATAAAATGACCCACTGGACATAAAAACAGAATGTAAGTCCAGGAAAAAATAGGGCATCCCTGCGAGTCAAAAACATAATAAAAGACTCGGTCAAAAATAAGGGAAAATTGAAACAAAATGTGTACACCCGCTTGTCACTCCCACCAAATGAGGCTAAGTCAAATGGGGTACAGACGCGAACGGTCGGCGAAAGAGAGAAACACACAAGGGTGAACTGAAAAGAAAAGAGTCGCCAGCTAGGCATTTTTATCCCGAAGGAAAGGTAATGCTGCATAAACCTAAGAAAAGAAATGGATAAGACGGTCGCGAACCAGAGAAAATGAGAAAGGGGGTTGGTTACAACCTGGGAAGGTATTAGCACCCAGATTGTCCGCCGTACTCGACGGGATCCATGCTTGAAAGATTTGTGTTTAAAGGGGAAGTGTCAGTGCTATTTTGTGTATCAAAGCTGGAAAGAATGCAAGTGTCAGTGCTGGAAGGAAGTGAAGTGAAATATATATGAGTGTCAGTGTAAGAACAGGAGTGCAAAGCTCAAGATAATGAGGCTAAAAGAATAATGCTGGAAGGAGGGGGAATATACAGAGACTTTTTTGTTCGATAACTGATAAGTTATGCCTACGTATCATCTCGTGCAATGAGGAAGTCAGAACACCGTAGTTCGACTCAAAGAGACTGAAAGATAAATTGACTTGTGAACTGCTTACTTGTCTATGCTCAAGTGTATGACCTGTCTGGCTCAGGTGCAAACTGTCTTGCATTAGACGGAGAGAGCAAGTTCTCGTTTGTGAGTGAAGATGATGAGAAAAGAATCCCGGAGGAGACGATTATTGTTTGTTTTTTTTTGTATTTTCAATCTTTTATTGATTTTTGAAATTTTTCATAAGTTAATGAGCTTAAGTCTAAACCAAGGGTTAGTAAACTCATCACATCCTCCCTCTGATTAGGGGTAATGAGAATACCTTAAGTATGAGGTAAACACCTCACACTTAATCACCATGATGTAGGATTAAGATCATTAACCTACTTGTATTATTTAGATGTTTTTGGAGTTTTTGTTTAGTGTTAAGTAATGAGTTTAAGCCATAATCAAAGATTTACTAGACCCATTACACTATCCTAATAGAAGGATAATAGATGAGAACATTTAAGCTGAGGAAGGCTCCTCAACTTAATCCATGATTAGGGATTAACCTCATGACAAAACAAAGCCTTTGTTAAATGGATTTTAGTTAATGGAAATATTAAGAAATGGATTTTATGGTTTGTAAGACAACTTGAGGGGGACTTGTCCATTAACACTAGGGTTAGTCCTTCTTAACCAATTAAGGAAGAATTAGAACCCTAATGCAAGGCCCAAGTTACAAGTTTGATGTCTTAGTGATTATTAGATGGATTGATTAAAGGATTTAAACACATTAAGGGTTTAACACTTAGGATTAAAGTTATACACTCCATCCTAATAGAAGGATGCAGGCATAAGCTTAATCACAAAGCCTTAAAACCTTTAAGTTTTAGTTCTTGATTATGAGGTGAGAAGAGAAGACTCAAAGATGACACAAAGGTAAAACTAATGGGGGACTAATCAAACCCTAATTGTTATCATGCTTGGGTATTCCTAGGGTTTATGAGGCTTGCAAAAGATCTTCAAGAAAACAACCACCAAGAAAGAAGCAGATGAAAGGAGGAGGAAGCAGAAGAAGCAAGGCAACTTGCTTCACTTAAGAAGACAAGTTGCTTGAAGAAAGCCAGTGAGGTGAGAACATGAGTGAGCAAGCTCACTCTAAAGCACAAGAAAGATGCAACAATGAATGCATCAGAGAGATGAGAATGGATTATGAGAAGTGAAGGCAAATTCACTTCTCAAGTACTTACCACCTTAAAAGTTAATCAAACAAGTTCACTGCCCAAAGGAGGGAACCTAACTCTTAACCTAGTGGGAGTAATGATTTTCTTAAGTTTGCTAGGGTTTTAAGGCACTTCAAAAGGAAAAATGCACATCAAATTGAAAATGAAAGATAAATTCAAACCAATTTTACCCTAGAAACTACATGGTGTGAAGAATGCAATGCAAAAAGAACCAACATCAAACTCCTCATGGTTAGGCAGAAAAGAATTTTTCAAGTTAGGGAAAAAATATTGACTTTTAAGAACTTTAATTCCAAAGAAAAATGTCAAAATACACCAAGAACCAAAAAGAAATTTGTTTGAAGAGTTTGATAATGTTTCTAAATGTATTAAAATGCAATGTGAATTTTTTTGTGATTTTTAGAAACCTAAATGCTATTTTAATTAATTAATTTTCATTAACTAATTAAAATAAACATTTAAATATTTTTAAAATACGAAAATTATGCAAAAAATAAAATAAAAATTATTTTCAGAAAGAGAAAAATATTGTAAGGTATGATGCAAAAAATGAGATTTTTTGGAAATAATTTGCTATTTTAAATAAAATGTGCAAGAAAAATGGATTAAAAAGAAAATAAAATTGAATAAAATGGGAAGTATGCTGATCCAAGAGCCAGGATTCAAAGATTTTTGGAGGGAGTTGACTTGGCGCGGGTTTCAGTGGCTAGGATTGTTTCTGGCAAATTCAAATTTAAATCCTAATTAATTAATGTTAATGACTGGATTTGGGCTAAATCAAAGGATCTGGGTCGTTCACACGCACGCGGGAAACCTCATCTAAAGGCCAACATTCAAAGTTGCCTAATTAATGGGATTAGGGTTTAATCACCCTCAGGCGACCGGAACAGTGTTCCAGTCGTCTTCTCCGACGAGCCTAAACCCTAGCTTCTCTCTTAGGTCATCAAACTTCGAATTTCTTGCACAAAAATGATCCCCCAATCATTCTAAACCTAAACCCCAAACCAAAACTCATTTATTTCACACCATGAACATGAATCGAAGAAAAACGTAAAAACGGGCAAAAGTTTCAGAGTTCACATACATGGTGGTTTCTCAACCATTTTCAAAAATAATCACATCCCCATGATCAGGGGAGCATATAGAACCATAAAAAAACTTAAAAGCTAGCTTCTGGGAAGAAAGTTCCTCATGTTACCTGAGATGGAACTTTCTGGTTCTGGGATTTCTGACCTTTCCTTTGCTGCAAATCTACCTCTTTGAACCTCCTGATGATGAAATGAAGCTTAGAATGAGTTTATATGGCTTGGTTTGAAGGTTTTGGTTCTGATATAGCAGATTTAGAGAGTTGAGTATGTGATGTTTTTGGCTGTTTTGAGGGTTGATTCTTGCTCTATGGATGGTATGTGATTTGTTGGTGAAGAGAAAATGGAGGTTTTGTGGCTGTGGGAGGAATTTCGAAGAGGAGAAGTTTTTGACAGTTTTTGGGAATCCTGGCTTGTGGGAGGTTGCAGGCTTGTGTGTGTTGTGTTTTGAAATGCTTGAGGTCCACATATGAGGCTCTGATTGGGCAGAGAGTTGGTAGTGGCACAGTTTGATTGGCATGGGCAAAATGCAAAAAGTCAAGATTTTGTGTACCATAGGTATGGCTCGGGTCAGAGGAGATCTTAGGGCTTGTCCTGCTTCAGCTTGAGTTAAGGAAGGCCTTTGGATCTGATTTTGTGAGCTGGATGGTCTTGATCAAGAGTTTTCAATATTCTTGCATATTTCCCTCTTTGAAATTTCTTGTAAACCAAGGCAAGGAAACTCATGGGTTCTTGGCCAATTTGCAGCAAAATGGACCATATGAAGTTGCTATGATGCATTGAGATCACTTAACAATCAAACCAATCATAAAAAGTTCCTTTTGCAAAAATTCCAATTTTGGAGGTTCAAGAGAAAATGCCTTATGTAACTTGCAAATCAAGGCATAGAAATGAGAAATCCTTGGGAAATTCTGAGTTTTATGGCATGTGTTATGTTTATGTAATACTTAGAAGTCACTTTGAAGTCACAAATTGGTTTGGCAAGAGTTTTTGCAAGTTTCCCTCTTTGGTGCATAAGTGAAATTTCATGATTTTTCCCAACTTTGCAAGGCCATAACTTTTGTTCTAAAATGAATTAGAATGAGTTCTTGTAATTTTTGAAAATGGGAGGATCCAATCTACAACTTTCATGACCAAATATTTTTCATTTGAAGCATTTTTGGATCAAAAAGAGGAGGTTGAAAAACTTTCCCAAAATGGCAAGTTTACATTACAAGTCACTTTCCCAAAAAGGCAACTTTGCAAATGGCTTGAAATTCTTCAATTTTGTGAACTTCTAACTTCTTATAAGATCAAATAAAGATCATACACATTCAAAATGATGGAGAAGACCCTTTGGTTGTGCCATTGGGGGCCTCAGATGCCCTGATTCTACACTGACTTGCTCAAGAAGTCATCTTGTGATCAGATGCCTTCCCCATTGAATTTCTTCATGAAAATTGGTATTAATGATCCTCATATCATATGGATACCAATAGAAACAAGAATGGCCAAAAAATTTGGAGTTATGGCCTCTGAAACCAAAACCCTAATTTTAGGTCATCTGTGCAGTTAAGCTTGGCTCTGCTTCCATGCCTTTCTCAGTTCTTGTGATTCTTTGACTTCCTTGACCTTGGGAGGATATAATATGATGCTTGAACATACATGGACCCTTTTGAGGTGATTGAAGACCTTTTGGAGTGGTTCAAATGGCTTTTGGATTGCTTAGATCACAAACCCTAGATGCAGATGACTTTGAACCAATGCAGTGAAGCAAAAATGTAATATGAGATGATATGATTGAACTTATGCGAATGAAAAGAATTACAAGCCTTGGTGATATGAGTGAGGGAAAATTTGGGGTGTTTACAGCTGCCCCTATTCAAACATGAGTTAACTATGTAGGATGTAAGCGGCGGCTTAATAGACAAACAAGATAACTTGTGGTTGAATACCAAAGACAGTCCGAAATTTGCACTCACTGAAACAAAGAAGAAAAGGGATATAGATTGTAAAAGAAAATAAAGTATGATACAAAAAGTGCGGGCGACGGAGGACGACCGTCGAGCAGAGGATGACTGCTGGGAAAAAGCGACGACGGGACGATCGACATGCTGGGGAAACAAAGGTATCATGATGGGGACGACCATCAAGTAAAGACAAGACTCTCTGGGGATTAAAGGTAAATGATGGGGACGAACATCGGGTTGAAGAAATAAATGATGAGGAATGGTCATCAAAGGTTAAGGACGATCACCTAGCAGGGGACGGCTGCTGTGTTGGGGGATAAGGATGAGGGACGGTCATCCAAGGTGAAGGACGATCACCTGGCAGGGTACGGCTGTCGAAAGTATCACGACATAGGACGAATGTCGGATAGAAAGAGTCGACGATGGGGACGGCCATCGGATAAGCATGATGAAGGACGATCATCAAGAGGTGAAGGACGATCACCTAGCAGGGTACGGCTGCTCTCAGGGTTTATCGCGACATAAGACGAATGTCAGATAACAAGATCAACGATGGGGACAACCATCAGATAAGATGATGAAGGATGATCATCAAGAGGTGAAGGACGATCACCTAGCAGGGGACGGCTGCTAAAATATCACGACATAGGACGAATGTCGGATAGGAAAGGGTTCCAATAATGGAGACTCCGCTGGGGGGAATGATGAAGGACGATCATCAAAAGGTGAAGGACGATCACCTGGCAGGGTACGGCTGCCAAAAGTATCATGACACAGGACAAATGTCAGATAAAAGGAGATAGTTTATCAAGATTTGCCGGGAATTCTTCTGGGGAATGGTAGACACAGACGAGTGTCTAATTTCAAGAAAACAAAGGCATAAGTGTCTGACACGGTGTATAGATTAAAGATGCGGACGAGCATCCTTAAGACTATGATACGGACGAGTATCAGTAGAAACAAACGCTTGACGCATGTTCAGAGATGATGATATGGACGAGTACCAACTAGTTAACCAAGAACACGGACGAGTGTCAACTCTGAGGGGATTTAAGTGGTGTATACAAGATACGGACGGGTATCTGTATGAGTAAAAAGTGATGAGTGAGACATAGCTGAGTGCCCAACTTGCTGTGGAGAGCACGACACGGACAGGTGTCGGAAGAAGTGTATTATAAACAAGTATTTGGTTTCCAAAGTGTTTAGGCAACTATGCTAGGGAAGGTGACACGGACGGGTGTCAAGGAAGTGTATATATATATATATATATATATATATATGTACTTGTCTGTAGAGAACGCTCGGGCGACTTTACCGGGGAGTGATGACACAGACGAGGGCCAAAAGGAGCATGTATCTGTATTTGTGAGTGCAAAGAGGATGCTTTGGCTTTCGGCCGAAGAGTTTGGGAAGTATTTTGTATATTGTTGATGGAATGTAGGTATACACAGCTGTTTGATTCAAGACACGGCTTATGATTATGCAATATGTCTGATTTTTTTGCCGTAATGCTCCGTATTAGACAGAATGCTACGCTCTGGGGGAAAATATGATGCGAATGCTATGATTATGCGAAGACACCGATCCGGGATTCGGATCCCGTTGCGGTGAAGGTCTCCGGCTGATCTGCTTGAAGTGGATATCTCAGCTGGGTATGAGATCATTGGTAGATCTGATATATGTGACCCTACTTGAGGGAACAGGTCATTGATAGACTTTTCCTTGGTGATGAGGAGCCCAACTGAGGTCTACGGAGGCTTTCGTCACCTTATTGTGAGATCTTCAGACATTGCTCTTCTGGGTAAAGGCTGGAGCTCTGCGGGGAGATGGTTCCCTGTCTAGCACTTGGCTGGGGAGGAATGATCGCTGGACGATCTTCCTAGAGATTTCTGTGGGGATCCTGCTGAGGATGATGAACTCAGTTGGGGAGATGAGCCCCTTCTGATGCTGTTTTGACAGATGTGCTGAGGAAATAATGGGTCAGTAGCTTGCTAGGGAGAAGCTTTCATGCCCCATGTTGCGCTTTGAACACCTGCAATCCTGTTATGACAAAGAAACGCACAAGTATCCCGAGGTGTCCCTTACTGGATTCCATCATAAGAGTTTAGACACTCCCGGGAGCAAACGTATTTCCTGTGAGCATGTAATAAGAAAAGGCGCATCTGTATTTATGCGACTATTATATTAAGGACATCGGACATTTTTGCAAATGAAAATAAAATGTACGGGACAAAGTGTAACGGAAAATCTGATTTTATTAATTTGTGTGCCCTGAATTGGCAAGATACAGTCAAAGAAACAGATCCCCTGAAATGAGGAGATTGTTTACAAAATTGAGAAACAAAAAGGTGCTGGCAATGTTGATGACGCTTCGGGGAGCTTCCCTTTTGCTAATACCCATATGACATTGATGTTCTTCTCATCCTGCTTTTTGAAGAAGGCTGATTCCGACCGATGCTTTTAACCTTTCGAAGCTTGTCATGTTGCAAGTGATATAGACGAATTCAGACTGCAGTTGTTCGCTTATTCCCTTATTTTGCGTGGATCGCCCTTTCGGGTTTTCAATCCACCAGGATACCCATTTTTGCCTGATTTGTCCAATGTGGCTTTTCAACTCAGCGGGTGTACATTTTTTTATTTATTTTCCCTTATTTTTGCCCGAGTCTTTTATTCTGTTTCTGACTCGCCGGGATGCCCTATTTTTGCCTGGACTTACATTCTGTTTTTATGTCCAGCGGGTCATTTTTATGCGAAGTATTTTCTAACTGCATCTGAATTCACAGGGGACAGGAAGTCTTCACCATCCATAGTACTGAGCATCAATGCTCCACCAGAGAAAAATTTCTTTACTATGAATGGACCATCATAATTCGGAGTCCACTTACCCCTGTGGTCTGTATGAGGAGGGAGGAGTCTTTTCAGCACAAGATCTCCTACTTGGTATTCTCGAAGCCTGACTTTCTGATCGAAGGCTTTCTTCATTCTTTTCTGATACAGCTGCCCATGGCAGATTGCAGCTAATGTTTTTTCTTCGATCAGACTCAACTGTTCATATCGGGATCGGACCCATTCTGCTTCATTCAGCTTAACATCCATCAATACCCGTAAAGAGGGTAATTCAACTTCAACAGGTAGGACTGCCTCCATACCATACACAAGCTGATATGGTGTTGCCCCAGTTGATGTTCTGATTGACGTTCGGTACCCATGCAACGCAAATGGTAGCATTTCATGCCAGTCTTTGTAGGTGACCACCATCTTCTGCACAATCTTCTTGATATTCTTGTTAGCTGCTTCCACAGCGCCATTCATCTTTGGCCTGTAAGGAGAAGAATTGTGGTGTTGGATTTTGAAGTCCCGACACAGTTCTGCCATCATTTTGTTGTTCAAGTTGGAACCATTATCAGTAATGATTCGCTCGGGCACTCCATATCGACAAATGATATCTCTCTTCAGGAATCGGGCTACCACTTGCCTTGTAACATTTGCATAAGAAGCTGCTTCGACCCATTTGGTAAAATAGTCAATGGCTACCAGGATGAATCTGTGGCCATTTGAAGCAGTCGGTTCAATCTTGCCAATCATGTCAATGCCCCACATGGCAAAGGGCCAGGGTGAAGACATCACGTTCAGGGGATTTGGAGGTACATGCACTTTATCCGCATAAATCTGGCATTTATGGCATTTTCTGGCATAAGCACAACAGTCTGCATCCATTGTGATCCAGTAATAGCCTGATCTTAGCAACTTTTTAGCCATAGCATGCCCTCCAGCATGGGTACCAAAAGATCCTTCATGCACTTCGTGCATTAACAAGTCTGCTTCTGCCCTATCAACACATCTGAGAAGTACCATATCAAAGTTTCTCTTATACAGGGAACCGTCAGCATTCAAGAAGAAACTACCAGCCAACCTTCTTAATGTCTTCTTATCATTGGAAGATGCTCCAGGTGGGTATGTTTGATCCTCCAAGAAGCACTTAATGTCATGGAACCAAGGCTTGTCATCTTTAGCAAGGTCTGTTGAGAATACATATGCTGGTCTGTCAAGTCTGGATACTGAAATTCGCGGCACAAAATTGGCAGCTTGAACTTTGATCATGGATGAAATGGTAGCCAGAGCATCTGCAAACTGATTTTCATCTCGAGGGATATACTCAAGCTTAACTGTAGGGAAGAAAGTCAATAAGCTCCTTGTATAATCTCGGTAGGGTATCAGATGATCTTGGTGCGTGTACCATTTGCCGTTGGTTTGATTAATTACCAGAGCTGAATCTCCGAACACAGTCAAATTCTTGATCCTGAGGTCAATGGCTTCCTCAAGACCCATAATACAAGCTTCGTATTCAGCTTAGTTATTAGTGCAGTTAAAGGTGAGTTTTGCTGAGAAAGGCATGTGGACTCCCTTAGGTGTAATGAGTACTGCACCAACACCACGACCATTCATATTAACAGCCCCATCAAACATCATAGTCCATTCTTCTTCTGGGTCAGGCCCTTCAGTGTGAACAGGCTCTTCATGATCTTTTGCTTTTATGAACATGATGTCTTCATCGGGGAAGTCAAATCTCATAGGCTGGTAATCATCAATGGGTTGCTCAGCGAGATAATCAGACAATACACTGTCTTTGATAGCCTTTTGAGATGTGTACTGAATATCATATTCTGTGAGGATCATTTGCCATCTTGCAACCCGTCCGGTAAGTGCTGGCTTCTCAAAAATGTACTTGACTGGGTCCATCTTGGATATCAATAAGGTAGTGTGGGTCAACATATACTGCCTTAGTCGGCGAGTGTCGCTCCCGATAAAATGGGAATAGGCCCTGATAAAGGTACAGACGCGAACGGTCGGCGAGAGGGACAATGAGAACACACAGTCGTGAACTCACTGGAGATGAATAGAGTCACCAGCTAGGCATTTTTATCCCGGAGGAAAGGCAATGCTGCATAGACCTAGAAAGAGATGGATAAGACGGTTGCGAACCAGAGAGACTGAGAAAGGGGGTTGGTTACAACCTGGGAAGGTATTAGCACCCAGATTGTCCGTCGTACTCGACGGGATCCACGCTTAAAAGATTTGTGTTTTAAAGGGGTAGTGTCAGTGCAATCTGTGTATAAAATAGCTGGAAAAGATGTACAGGTGTCAGTGTAAAAGAAGTGTGAAGTGTACAAATGATATGTCAGTGTGAGAACAAGAATGAATTGCTCAAGAATATGAGGCTAAAGAATGAAGCTGGAAGGAGGGGGAATGTACAGAGACTTTTGTTCGATAACTGTTAAGTTATGCCTACGTATCCTCTCGTGCAATGAGGAAGTCAGAACACCGTAGTTCGACCCAAAGAGACTGAAAGATGAATTGACTTGTGAACTGCTTACTTGTCTATGCTCAAGTGTATGACCTGTCTGGCTCAGGTGCAAACTGTCTTGCATTAGATGGAAGAAGCGAGCTCTCGTTTGTGAGTGAATGAGATGAGAAAAGAATCCCGGAGGAGACGATTATTGTTTGTTTTTATGCTTTCAGTATTTTATTGTTTTTGGATTTTGTCATAAGTTAATGAGCTTAAGTCTAAACCAATAGATTTAGTAAACTCATCACATCTCCCCTCTGATTAGGGGTAATGAGAGTACCTTAAGTGTGAAGTCAGCTTCTCACACTTAAACACCTTTGGTGTAGGATTAAGATCATTAACCTACTTGTGATTAATTAGATGTTTTTGTTGTTTTTGTTTAGTGTTAAGTAATGAGATTAAGCCATAATCAGGGATTAAACAGACTCATTACACCATCCTAATAGAAGGATAATAGATGAGGGTGTTTAAGCTGAGGAAAGCTCCTCAACTTAATCCATGATTAGGGATTAAACTCATGACAAAACAAGCCTTTGGTTAAGTGGATTTTATTTAATGGTATGATGATGAAGTGATTTTTAGGGTTTGTAAGACAACTTGAGGGGGACTTGTCCATTAACACTAGGGTTAGTCCTTCTTAACCATTTAAGGAAGAATTAGAACCCTAATGCAAGGCCCAAGTTACAAGTGTGATGTCTTGATGATTATTATGTGAGTTGATTAAGAGATTTAAACACATTAAGGGTTTAACACTTAGGATTAAAGTTACACACTCCATCCTAATAGAAGGATGCAGGCATAAGCCTAATCACAAAGCCTTAAAGCCTTTAGGGATTAGTCCCTGATTATGAGGTGAGAAGAGAAGACTCAAAAGAGACACAAAGGTAAAACTAAGGGGGGACTAATCAAAACCCTAATCATTGTCATGCTTGGTTGTTCCTAAGGTTTGTGAAGTTTACAAGAACAATCTTCAAAGGAGCCACCAGGAAGCAGATGAAAGGATCAAGAGAAGCAAAGTGACTTGCTTCATTCAAGAAGTCAAGTCACTTGAAAAAAGAAAGTGGGAAGAAGAAGAATGAGCAAGCTCAAACTCAAACACATATAAAAATGCAGCAATGGATGCAAGAGAGATGACAAGGAAAGTTATGAGAAGTGAAGGCAAATTCACTTCTCAAATCACTTACCACCTGAAATGTTAGAAAAGAAAATGCAATGCAATGCCAAATGTGATGAGATGACATGATGATAAACAAAACCAGAAGCATGTTGATGATGGTAATGATGCTATGAGATGCTACAAACATGAGGCAACACATGGAAATGATCATACAAGTTCATGAATGCAAATGAAGCAAGTTAGGAAGCATGGATATACATGACAAGTTATGAAGTGCACATGGCATACAACAAGGCAAACACATGATGCCATGATCAAGCATGCTTTCTATGTGTCTTATGATGTCAAATGAATCAAATGGATGCTTGAAATGTCATGGCAAGTCATGTTATGCAAGAGAATGCAAGAGGGATGCAAATGGAAGCTCAAATTAGGGTTTATGAACCAAGCATCAAACAAAAATCAAAATCAGAAGCAAACCCTAAGATAAAAAATTGAAAATGCCACACAAAGGACCCCTAAACCTATACTAATTCACTGCCCAAAGGAGAGGTCTCAACCCTTAACCAATCTCAAGTTATGGTTTTTACAAGATTTTAGGGTTTTTAGGGTTCCTAAACAAAAGAAATGTCAAACAAATTGAAAATGAGGAATTAAATCATGTCCATTTAAACTCAAATACTACATGCTAAACACAATGCAATGCAAGAAGAACCAATGTCCAACTCTTCATGGATAGGCAGAAATGATTTTTTGAACTATGGATCAATTTAATGCACAAAAATGATTTTAATTCAATGAAAAATTCTCAAAATGCATCAAGATCAAAAAAGAAAATTGGTTTGAAGGTTGGACAATGTTTCTAAATGTCTTAGAACATTTCATGAATTTTTTGGTGATTTTTAAATACCTAAAAGTATTTTTAATAAATTAATTCTCATTAATCAATTAAAAATAATCTTTTAAATATTTAAAAATACTTTTTTAATGATAAAAAAATAAAATGAAAATATTTTTGGGTCTTAAAAATTAATAGAACTTTTAAGAAAAAGTTTCATAATTTTTAAAACAATTTTGCTATTTTAAATAAATTATGCAAAACAAATGAAAAGAAATGAAATAAAAATGAATTTTAAATGAATTAATGAGAAGTCAGCTAATCCTAGGGACCAGATTCAAAGTTACACGCGCGGGAGTTGACTTGGCGCCAGATCTCACGGCCAGAATTTAAACTCAGCTAATCAATGCTTATGCCCTAATCTCGCCGTTAAACACACTCAGATGACCGGAACAGTGTTCCGGTCATCTTCTCCGTCCACCCCAAAACCTAAACTCACTCCATACGCATTTAAAATGAATTCTAAAAACACAGAAATGATTCCCACAAGCTCACGATTCAAAACCCCCACTCAAAACAAATTTATCATTCATGAAATGGCTGAATCGAAGCAAACAAAAACTAGGGCAAGAAAGTTTCAGGAAGCAAATAAATCCTCATTTCATCACCATTTTCGAAACTAAAAGAATATTCATGATCATGAAGACATATAGAACAAGTTTAGAACTTAAAAATCCATTTCTGGAAAAAAAGTTCTTGAGCTACCTGAGATTCGAAGCTTTCACTCCAGCTACTTTCTGACCTTCCCTCTTTGTGAAATCCACTCCTTATGACCTCTTGATGATGCTTGAATGCTTGGGAGAAATTTATGCTGGCCAGATGAAGAGTTTGAACAACTTCTGCTCAAGCTCAGTTGAAAATGGCAATGGTGATGCAGGCTGTTTCTGGCAATGGTGAAGGGTTGTTTGTGGTCCAGATGATGAGTGGAGAAGGTTTGTGGAGTTTGTTTGGATGTTTGTGAGCTGTGGAAGGTGTTTCGAAGGAAACTGCAGCTTGGGGTGAAAATGGTGAAGTGATGTTATGGCTTGTTTCAGGCCTGGTTCTTTGTTGGTTTCTACTCAATGAGGCATGGTGAGTTGATGTGTGGAAGTAGTTTGAATGTTTGTGACCTGGGCAGAGAGTTTCGAAGAGAAAATGCAAAATGGAGTGAGTTTGTGTATGTGATGCTATGGAGTGTTTCAGCCTGGCTCTCCCTTATGTTTTGCTTGCCAAAGGATAGCATAAACAATTCCAAGTGGCCAGAGGATGTGACATGGCCTGCTGTGATTGGGATGTTTGCTTTTGCCAAAAGTCAACTTTTTTGTAAGAGAGGCATGGGCTTGGTTCTAGCTTGGTACAAAGGCTAGGGCTGGCGCAGCATGATGTGTGTGTGATGCTAGTAAGGTTCAGCAGCCAAGGCAACTAGTTGGTGAAGTGTGATCATGAGTTTTGCAAGTTGGCTCATTTTGGTTTTTTCATGAAAATGCCTTGTTACACAAACCATAAACATGTGATCTTTTGGTTCAATTCTGATTTTTAGGACTTATGTGATGTTTGTACATTGGTTTGATGTGAACTAGAAGTTACAAATGGCCTTGGTTCATGATTTTGCAAAATTCACATTTGAGGCATGTCTTAAAAATTAGTGATTTTGGCCAACTTTGTCACACCATAACTTTTGATCCAAGAAGAATTTGATCATGTTCTTGTACTTTTTGAAAAGGGAAAAATGTATTCTACAACTTTCATGACCAAAGTTTTTCCATTTGAAGCATTTTTGGATCAAGAATCAAGGCTTGAAAAATGGCATAAAATGACATATTCTTGAAAAGTCAACTATGCCTAAAAAGTCAACATTTGCAAAAACTTCAAATTCTTGATTTTTGTGAACTTCAACCTTCTTCCATGATCAAATAAAGACCACATACACTCAAAATGATGAAGATCACCCATTGGTTGGGTCATTGGGGGCCTCAGATGCCCTGATTTTGCACTGACTTGTCTGAAAAGTCAACTCTTGATCAGATGACTTCCCCATGGAATTTCTTCATGAAAATTGATATGCATACTCCCTATACCATATAGAGACCAATGGAAACAAGAATTACCAAAAAATTTGGGGTTATGGCCTCTGAAACCAAAACCCTAATTTTAGGTCAACTGTGCAGTCTAGCCTGGCTCTGCTTCCATGCAAACCTCAGTTCTTGTGATCCTTTGGCATTCTTGACTTTGAGAGGATGTAATATGATATAAGAACACACATGGATCCCTTTGAAGTGATTGGTAGCCTTTGGAGTGGCTCAAGAGGCTCTTGGATTGCTCAGATCACAAACCCTAGGTGCAGATGACTTAGAAACTATGCAGTGAATCAAAAATGAGATGTGAGGTGATATGATTGTGTTTATGCATATGAGAATGATCACCAGCCATGGTGTGAATGGGTGAGGGAAAATTTGGGGTGTTTACAGCTGCCCCTATTCAATCATGAGTTAGCTGTGCAGGATGTAAGCAACGGCTTATCAGGCAAACAAGATAACTTGTGGTTGAATATCAAAGACAGTCCAAAATTTGCACTCACAGAATGAAGAAGAAAAGGGATATAGATTGCAAAAGAAAAATAAAGTATTGTAAAGTGTGGGTGACGGAGGACGACCGTCGAGCAGAGGACGACTGCTGGGTAAACAGCAATGACGGGGACGGCCGACATGCTGGGAAAAGCGTGAAGTAAAGCGATGACGGGGACGGCCGACATGCTGGGGATAAAAAGTAAAGCCAAGACGGGGACGGCCGACCAGCTGGAAAAATAAGATATTAGGATGGGGACGGCCATCAAGATAAAGCTGCAAGATTCTCTGGGTATTAATGAAACATGACGGGGACGGCCATCAAGTTCATAAAGTAAAGTAACCGACGATGGGGGCGTCCATCGGGCTAAAAGGAAAAGGAAAAGGGGCCACGACGGGGACGGCCATCGGGTTAAAGAATAAATAAAATAAACAGATGATGAGGTACGGTCATCAAAGGTGAAGGACGATCACCTAGCAGGGGACGGCTGCTCTGTCGGGTTAAGATGAGGAATGGTCATCTAAGGTGGAGGACGACCACCTGGCAGGGTACGGCTGCCAACAGTATCGCGAATGCCGGATAAAAGGGGCAACGATGGGGACGGCCATCGGACGAGCATGATGGAGGACGACCATCAAGAGGTGGAGGACGACCACCTAGCAGGGGACGGCTGCTCTCGAGGTTTCTCATGACATAGGACGAATGTCAGATAACCAAAAATCAACAATGGGGACGGCCATTGGATAAAGTGATGAAGGACGATCATCAAAAGGGTGGAGGACGACCACCTAGCAGGGGACGGCTGCTAAAAATCAACGATGGGGACAGCCATCGGATGAGCATGATGGAGGACGACCATCAAGAGGTGGAGGACGACCACCTAGCAGGGTACGGCTACTCTCAGGGTTGTCATAACACAGGACGAGTGTTAGATAAAAAGGAAAACGATGCTTTATCGATGATCTACTGGGGATATAGTAAACACGGACGAGTGTTTACATCCAAGAAACAAAAGGTATAAGTGTTTAGATGTATGTGTATAGATTAAAGATGCGGACGAGCATCCTTAAGACTATGATACAGACGAGTATCAGGTAGAAACAAATACTGACACATGTTCAGAGATGATGATACGGGCGAGTATCAACGGGTTAACAACGAACACGGACGAGTGTTGAATCTGAAGGGACTCTTCTGGGGAATAGTAGACACAGACGAGTATCTATATTCACGAAGACATGAGTGTTTGACACGGTGTATGGATTAAAGATGCGGACGAGCATCCTTAGGACTATGATACAGACGAGTATCATGTAGAAACAAACACTAGATGCAATGTTCTGAGATGATAGTACGGACGAGTACCAACTGGTTAACAAAGAACAAGGACTATTGTTGAATCTGTGGGGATATAGATGGTGTATATAGGATACGGACGAGTATCTATATAAATGTAACATGAGTAATGAATATGAGTATTGTATAGATGAGTGTTTAAACTGCTGGGGAGAGTGACACGGACGAGTGTCAAGAGAGAGAGGTATAATAATATCAACGAGTATATGGGTTGTAGAAGTGTAAGCGACTGCGCTGAGGATATGACACGGACGGGTGTCAAGAAAGTGTATATACAAGCATAGGTGAGTGCAAAGAGGATGCCTTTGGCTTTCTGTTGGTAATTTGACACGGACGGGTGTCAGGAAGTATCCGTAATACGGGTGATTTGGTGTGTAAAAGGTATTCGGGCAACTTTACTGGGAAGTGATGTCACGGACAGGTGTCAAAAGGTGTATATACTGGTGTTTGTGATTTGAGAGGCAACTGCTTTTGCTGGGAACTCTGGTGGTGATTTCTGTATATTGTATTCCGCATTCTGACGAATGGTTTGTTATTCACAAGTGTTCGATTCACAACATGACTTATGATTATGCTAGGTATTTGATTTTTGCCGTAATGCTCCGTATTGGACGGAATGCTACGGTTTGTGGGTGAATATGATGCAAATGCTATGATTATGCGGGGGTACAGATCCGGGATTTGGATCCCGTTGCTGCGAAGATCTCTGGTTGATCTGCTCGAAGTGGACATCCCAGCTGGGGATGAGATCATCGGTAGATCTGGTGAGATGTATCTGCTTGGGGAATAAGTCACTGATTGGCGTATCCTTGGAAAGAGGACCTAGCTGGGGTTTGTAGAAGCCTTCTGTACTCTGTTGTGACCCCTTCATGCGTTGCTCTTCTGTATAGAGGCTGAAGCTTCTGTGGGGGAGATGATCCCCTGACTTTTGTATTCTTTTGAGGAAGAATAATTGGCACTACGGCTGGGGAATGTTGTTGGTAATTCAGCTGGGGAGAGTAATGAAAGGCAACCCAGCTGGGGAGAGTAATGAAAGGCAACTCAGCTGGGGAGAAACAAACTCTGGTGCCAAAAGTGGGTGTTGATCTGCCAGCTGGCTGGGATGCAGCCTGTATGCCCCAAGTTGCGTTCTGGATACCTGCAATCCTGCAAAGATAAGGAAACGCGCAAATGGTCCCGAGGTATCCTTTACTGGATTCCGTCATAGGAGTTAGGCATTTTTGAGAGTAAGTACATTCCCTGTAAGCATGTGTTTTTTATCATTTTAGAGAAAAGCATCTGTACTTATGCAATTAGTTTTTTAGAGACATCAGACATTATTTGCAAATAAAAATGTACAAGACGAAACATGACTGAAAAATCTGATTCTATTAATTCATGTGCCCTGAATTGGCAAGATACAGTCAAGGAAACAAATCTCCTAAAATGAAGAGACTGTTACAAATTGAGAAACAAAGTGTTGGCGATGTTGACGACGCTTTCAAGGAGCTTCCTCTTCTGCTATGACTCGTATGACAATGACGTTCTTCTCGTCTTGCTTTCTGAAGAAGGCTGATTCTGATTGAAGCTTGATTCTTTTGAAGCTTTCCAAGTTGTAAGTGATGCAGACGAATTCAGAATGCAGTTGTTCGCTTATTCCCTTATTTTGCATGGATCGCCCTTTCGGGTTTTCAATCCATCGGGATACCCATTTTTGCCTGAGCTGTCCAATGCGGCTTTTCAACTCAGCGGGTGTACATTTTTTGTTTATTTTCCCTTACTTTTGCCCGAGTCTTTTATTCTGTTTTTGACTCGCCGGGATGCCCTATTTTTTCCTGGACTTACATTCTGTTTTTGTGTCCAGCGGGTCATTTTTATGCAAAGTATTTTTTAACTGCATCTGAATTCACAGGGGATGGGAAATCTTCACCATCCATGGTGCTGAGCATCAGTGCTCCCCCGGAGAAAACTTTCTTTACAACAAATGGTCCTTCATAATTTGGAGTCCATTTGCCCCTGTGGTCTGTATGAGGAGGGAGGATTCTCTTCAGCACAAGATCTCCTACTTGGTACCCTCGGTGCCTGACTTTCTGATCGAAGGCTTTCTTCATTCTCTTCTGATATAACTGCCCATGACAGATTGCAGCCAATCTTTTCTCTTCGATCAGACTCAGTTGTTCGTATCGGGACCGAACCCATTCTGCTTCACTCAGTTTAACATCCATTAGTACCCGTAAAGAGGGCAATTCAACTTCAACAGGTAGGACTGCTTCCATACCATACACAAGCTGATACGGTGTTGCCCCAGTGGATGTCCTGATTGACGTGCGGTACCCATGCAAAGCAAACGGTAGCATTTCATGCCAGTCTTTGTAGGTGACTACCATCTTCTGCACAATCTTCTTGATATTTTTATTTGCTGCCTCAACAGCGCCATTCATCTTTGGCCTGTAAGGAGAAGAATTGTGATGTTGGATCTTGAAGTCCCGGCATAATTCAGCCATCATTTTGTTGTTTAAGTTGGAACCATTATCAGTAATAATTCGCTCGGGCACTCCATACCGACAGATGATATCTCTCTTCAGAAATCTGGCTACCACTTGTCTTGTAACATTGGCATAGGAATCTGCTTCGACCCACTTGGTGAAATAATCGATGGCAACTAGGATGAATCTGTGGCCATTTGAAGCAGTTGGCTCAATCTTGCCAATCATATCAATGCCCCACATGGCGAAGGGCCATGGTGAAGACATGGTGTTCAAAGGATTGGGAGGCACATGCACCTTATCTGCATAAATCTGGCATTTATGGCATTTTCTGGCGTAGGCACAACAGTCTGCATCCATTGTGATCCAGTAATAGCCTGACCTTAACAGTTTCTTAGCCATGGCATGTCCTCCAGCATGGGTACCAAAGGATCCTTCGTGCACTTCATGCATCAACAAATCTGCTTCTGTCTTGTCAACACATCTGAGGAGTACCATATCAAAGTTCCTTTTGTATAAAGACCCATCAGTGTTCAGAAAGAAACTACCAGCAAGCCTTCTCAAAGTCTTCTTATCATTGGAAGATGCCCCAGGTGGGTATGCTTGATCCTCCAAGAAGCACTTAATGTCATGGAACCAAGGCTTATCATCTTTGACAACTTCTGCTGCGAACACATATGCTGGTCTATCAAGTCTGGACACTGAAATTTGAGGTACAAAGTTAGCAGCTTGAACTTTGATCATGGATGAAATGGTAGCAAGAGCATATGCAAACTGATTCTCGTCCCGAGGGATATACTCAAGCTTGGCCATTGTGAAGAAAGTCAATAACCTTCTTGTATAATCCCTGTAAGGTATCAGATGATCCTGGTGGGTGTACCATTTTCCGTTGGTTTGATTAACTACCAGAGCTGAATCTCCGAATACAGTCAATGTCTTGATCCTGAGATCAATGGCTTCCTCAAGACCCATAATGCAGGCTTCGTATTCAGCTTCGTTGTTAGTGCAGTTGAAAGTGAGTTTTGCCGAGAAAGGCATGTGAACTCCCTTAGGTGTAATGAGTACTGCACCAACACCACGACCATTCATGTTAACAGCCCCATCAAACATCATAGTCCATTCTTCTCCCGGGTCAGGCCCTTCAGTGTGAATAGGCTCTTCATGATCTTTTGATTTAATGAACATGATGTCTTCATCAGGGAAGTCAAATCGCATAGGCTGGTAGTCATCAATAGGTTGCTCAGCAAGATATTCAGATAGTACACTGCCCTTGATGGCTTTCTGAGATGTGTACTGTATGTCGTATTCTGTGAGAATCATTTGCCATCTTGCAACCCGTCCGGTAAGCGCTGGCTTCTCAAATATGTACTTAACAGGGTCCATCTTTGAGATCAATAAAGTGGTGTGGGTCAACATATACTGTCTCAGTCGGCGAGCAGCCCACGCTAAAGCACAGCAAGTTTTCTCGAGCAGTGAATAACGTTGTTCACAGTCGGTAAACTTTTTGCTCAGGTAGTATATTGCATACTCTTTTCGACCAAACTCGTCATGCTGGCCCAGCACACACCCCATTGACTCTTCTAATACTGTCAAGTACATTATCAGAGGTCTTCCTTCGACTGGAGGCATGAGGATTGGAGGTTCTTGCAAGTACTCCTTGATCTTGTCAAAAGCCTTCTGGCAGTCTTCGTTCCACCTGACCGTCTGTTCTTTTCTTAACAGCTTGAACAAGGGTTCACAGGTTGCTGTAAGGTGAGATATGAACCGTGAAATGTAGTTCAATCGACCTAAGAACCCCCGAACTTCTTTCTCAGTTTTCGGTGAAGGCATCTCTTGAATAGCTTTGACTTTATCAGGGTCGACTTCAATCCCTTTCTCGCTTACAATAAAGCCCAGTAGCTTACCGGATCGCACCCCGAATGTGCATTTGTTGGGGTTCAGCTTTAGTTGGTACTTCCTCAGACGCTTGAACAACTTCAGCAGATTTACCATGTGATCTTCCTCTGTAAGGGACTTGGCGATCATGTCATCCACATAACATTCTATTTCTTTATGGATCATATCGTGGAATAATGTCACCATAGCCCGTTGATATGTTGCACCAGCATTCTTCAGTCCGAATGGCATCACTTTGTAACAGAATGTGCCCCAAGGCGTGATGAATGTTGTCTTCTCCATGTCTTCAGGTGACATCTTGATCTGATTATATCCTGAAAATCCGTCCATGAAGGAGAATACCGAGAACTGAGCCGTGTTATCCACCAGTACATCAATGTGAGGTAATGGGAAGTCATCTTTCGGGCTGGCTCTGTTCAGATCCCGGTAGTCAACACACATCCTTACTTTGCCGTCTTTCTTAGGCACAGGTACTATGTTAGCAACCCACGGCGGGTAGCTAGTTACAGCAAGGAACCCGGCGTCCCATTGCTTTTGTACCTCTTCCTTGATTTTCATAGCCATATCTAGGCGAGTACGGCGCAGCTTCTGTTTGACTGGTGGGCACTCTTCTCTCAAAGGTAGCTTGTGCACAACAATGTCGGTGTCCAACCCTGGCATATCCTGATAAGACCAAGCAAACACGTCCACATATTCTTGAAGCAGATCAATCAGTTGTCTCTTCACTGAGTCTTGCAGGCAGGCCCCGATTTTAACCTCTTTCACGTCTTCGTCTGTACCAAGATTAATCACTTCGACCTCCTCCTGATGAGGAGTAATAACCTTTTCCTCTTGTCTCAACAACCTGGCTAGCTCTTCAGGAAGCTCATATTATTCATCAACCCCTTCATCAGCTTGATTGATTGGATTGTCAAAGTCATACGAAGTCATAGCCGTGCTGTTGTCGGTGTTGTCTGGAAGGCGCTCTCTGCAAGGGTTCAGTTTGTTCATTTTAGTGATTGATTTTAATCTTGCTTAAAAAAAAGTGAAATAAAGTTATCATTTTGAAAACATCGCCATTTATTTTTTGTACAAAAAGAAAAATGGAAAAACAGTGAGCAGAAAAGAAAAAGACTCGTTTGCAAAAAAAGATTTCTGATATTTCATTAATTGATCTTGTTTGCACAAAAAGTACAGATGGCCCGATTACAAAATGAGTCTTGTCATCTTGGGCAAGATGCAAGACTTTGATGCATGCTATAAAAATACAGGAAATAATAATTACTCTGCATGAGTAACTCTTATAATTTCCTAGGAAGACCAGTTCGAGATACTGCTCCCCGGGATCTTTGGACGAATCCAATTCTCCAGATTGCGCTCCTCTTCCAGCTCGTCTTCCAAATTGTTGATAGCATCGGGGGTGAGCATCCCCCCACTGACAAAACCAGGCTTCTCAGCAGCCTCCACTTGATGTTGTTGAGTTGGTCTGTAACCCAACCCAAATTTGTCCTTCTTCTCCTCCACAGATACGACCTTGCCCCATCCTTGGGCAGTTCCTTCTTCAACAACCTTCCGGGCTTGTTGATAAGATGACATGGAGATTCCAGATACAGCAGATGCTTCATTGACATTCAAGGCCTCAAAACCTTGGCTCATTGTTTCATGGATCTCCCCATCCATCTCGATATATTTATAAGTAGCCAGATGGCTAACAAATATATCCTCCTCCCCGCAGATTGTAACAACTTGGCCTTCCCACTCAAATTTTAACTTCTGGTGAAGGGTAGACGTTACTGCGCCAGCGGCGTGAATCCAAGGTCTACCCAACAAACAGCTGTAGGCAGTCTGAATGTCCATCACATAGAAGATAGTTGTAAAGGTTTGTGGGCCAATTGTCACAGGCAGCTCAATTTCCCCCAGAACCGACCTCTTAGAACCATCAAAGGCTCTTACTACCAGGTTACTGGGTCTCAATGCTAATCCTTCATACTCTAGCTTCACCAGGGCCTTCTTTGGTAAGACATTAAGGGATGACCTTGTGTCTACCAGCACATGGGAAAGGATTGCTCCTTTACATTCCATGGTGATATGCAAGGCTTTGTTGTGGTTGCGGCCATCCGTTGTCAAGTCAGTATTGGTGAACCCTAGCCCATTGCTAGCAGTAACATTTCCAACCACGGTTTCCAATTGATTGACAGTGATCTCTTCAGGCACGTAAGCTGCGTGCAAGACTTTGAGTAGTGCATTCCGATGGGCTTCGGAGCACATAAGCAGTGATAGGATAGAGATCTTGGACGGCGTCTGGTGAAGCTGATCCAAAATTTTGTAATCGCTCTTTTTGATGATCCTCATAAACTCATCAACTTCTTGATCGAATGGTGTTTTCAAAGCTTCCTTAGTAGCTTGATCTTCCTGCACCGGGCTTTTTCCCTTTGCCTTGGTAGCAACTTCTGCTTCGGCAGTGGGTCTTTGAATTGGTGGAGCAAAGAGACGTCCGCTTCTAGTGAAGCCTCCGCCTCCTCCCACATTATCTATTTGTGGTGCAGGTGTTGATGTATCAAGAGTGATTCTCTGTCCCTCGCAGTACACGTCAGAGCCATAGTGCCAAGGGATGGCCCTATTGCTTTCATAAGGTACGGGTCCAGGCACTGTGACAGTGACTGGACTGATTGCAGCTGCTGAAGGGACTGTGATAGTTTGCGGATCGTAATAAATTGTAACTGGTGCTCTAATGGGAGCAGCACTTTCTGAATTGTAGGCAGAGTTGTTTTCAGGATCATAAAATATTGTGACAGTTGAGACATCTTCATGATTTGTTGCTGGAGTTGTAGGAGACATTGTCGGAAGGATGGATGTTGTTGTTGTAGGAGATTCAAAATGGAGCGAAGCTGAAGTTGTAGCAGGAAAATTTGTTGAAAACTGATCAGTCGAGATGATAGATGAAGTACTTGTTGATGAAGCCGAAGAATTGTCGGGAACAATGGTTGCTGCAGTTGTAGGAGGTTCTGAAACCGTTGCTGATGAGATTGCTGGATTTGTTGGAAATGATGTAGTGATCTGAAGCTGGCCACTCTGAATAAGGCCATCTATGCCATTCCTCAGATTATCGCACCCATTTACTGAAATATTGCAGTAGGCGCACCCTAACTCGCATCCTGGGAACATCTGACATTCCAAGAGCTGAGCCTTGATTTCTATCAACGGTGTCCGGATCTGACCCACACTGGTTATTAAATAAGACGGCTTGTCTTCTTCAATAGCGTTGATTCGGGGACCACCATGGTTTGGCATAGGATTTTTGTTGACATTGGGTGGTGGTGCAAAATTCAGAGCTTTCGAGTCTACCAGGTCTTGTACCTTCATATGCAAGGCTCTGCACTTTTCTGTACTGTGGCCAGGTGCATTTGAATGAAAAGCACACCTAGCGTTGGAATCATAATCCTGGGTAGACTGTTGGGATCTGGAGGTGCCAACGTCCTTAGCTCAACTAGGTTGAGTTTCAGGAGTTGTGGCAGCAATGTAGCATATGGCATAGGGATCGGATCGATTACCCTGTTAGCTTGAGATGGCCTCTGTTGGAATGGCCTTTGCTGGTTATTGTTGTTGGTGTTGCTGTTGTTGTAATTCCTTGGAGGATACTGATTTTGTTGATGGTACTGGGGTTGTTGCTGATAGTTTTGCTGAGGAGGTTGATAAGCGGGTTGTGGATGAGCTGGGGCAGGGATAGTGACTGCAGCCACAGATCTGTGAACATATTGGGGCCTACCCCTGTTGGTGGGGATGGCATTAGTCACACCAGTCCTTCTTGGGCCTGCAAAAGGCTTCCTTGCATTACTGGATGAGCTTGCACCATTGTCTGAGATTTTACCCATCTTCAACAGGCTTTCAATTCTCTCCCCGGCTATGACAACATCTGCAAAGCTGGTAGACGAGAAGGCAGCTAGCCTATCAATATAGGTTCCCTGAAGGGTGTTCATGAACATATCAGCCATCTCCCGTTCAGACATAGGTGGCTAGACAGCAGCAGCAAGCTGTCTCCATCGCTGGGCATATTCTCGGAAACTTTCCCTTGACGACTGTGACATTCCCATTAGGAGGGTCCTGTTGGGTGCCATGTCTAAGTTATACTGATACTGTCTGATGAAGGCCTCTGCCAGGTCCTTCCAGCATCTAATAGTTTCCCTGGTCAAGTGAGAGTACCATTCTCTTGACGCTCCAGTCAAGCTGTCTTCGAAATAGAACATCCAGAGCTTCTCATCCATAGTATAGGCCTTCAGCCTCCCCAGAAATGATTGTAAATGAGTCCGGGGGCATGAAGTCCCGTTATATTTTTCAAAACAAGGAGGCTTGAACTTATGGGGAATCCTGACCCCGTCTACCAAGCCCATGTCCATGACGTCGAAACCCAAAGAATTTTGAGATTCTAAGGATCTCAATTTCTCAGCTATCTCATCCAACCTCCTATCATAAGCCTCTTCCCCAGCACCCATTACCGTGAACTGGTCCTCTTGGGGGTCTTCTTGAAGTACCCTGGCTGCAGTGGCAGTCCCTTGAACATTTGCAGGGATGTTGACCTCAGGATGGAGATGTGGTCCAAATACAGGGGGATTTACATGAGGTTGGACCCTTTCATTGTTGCTGGTGCCGGCAGTCCCTATATGTGGATCTTCTTGATTCTGCCTTTCCACCATGGCCCTCAATCTTTCCTGACTCTTAGCCATGTTGTTCATCACTTCCATAAACTGAGTCATTTGATTCCTCATCTCTAGCCTTTCGTTCGTCATTTGATTTCTGACCTCAGTAAGGTCCTGCTGCATCTGATCCATTTGAATGCCCGGAAGGTTGTTACGGGTCGGATAACGGTGCGGACGGTTGAGGGGAAATACCCGGCGTCGAGCAATAGTTCCTGAACATCACAACAGAGTTAGTGGCAGTAAAACAAAAACCTACAAAACAAACAAAAGGGTTAGCATGCAATGCAGTATGCCTATTTGTTTTCAAGGTATCCGGTTTGGCATTCAGTTTTGACCCTTCCAGACCCTTGAAGATGCTGTTGATGTTGCTTTTGAAGTGAAACCCGGATGGAACAAACTAATACATATATTACAAAAGCAAAAGGGTATATAGTTTGTTTACAAATACAAGCCCTCTGAGGGGTCAAAATACATTACAGGAAAATAAAAGTACACGGAATGAAAGCAACAACAAACAAATGGTCAGACACCAAGACCAAACTCATCCTCACGAACTTCCTTGAGAAGTGCTTCGGTCACAGGATCAGCCGGACGCTCCGTGAGATTCCCGATGAGGAGATTCCGGGTCGTAACAGCTGCTGTTAGCTTCTTGTGCTGATTTTGGTCCTTTGACCTCTTCACTCCCGCTTTGATCTTCAACTCTGATATCTCCCTCTGGGCTGCTGCCAGGGCTTCTTGCTGCTCTTTTGCATTAGCTTCCAGTTGCTCCATCTTGTCTTGAACTCTCTTGTCCTCCAGAGTACGAGCCTCGGTGATCCTGACCCACCGAGCCTGACTCTCCTTCAAATACAAGTCTGTCCTTGCTTTCTGGAACTGGGCTTCTTTGCAAGCATTCTTCAGAATTTGTTCTCCAGCTTTAGACTTTTTGATATAATCCCCAGACTTCTCAATCTTAACCAGATGCTCCACTCTCAACTTCTCCAACCTTTCAACCTCCCTCATACCATCACTCCTCTCCCGGAGGGTCTTCTGCAAAGCCTGAGTTAACTTCTCATTTCTCTCCTTCAAGCTCTCAAACTCCTCCAAACTGACAGTGGCAGGGGGTGGTGCTGAAGATGATTCAGGCATATCTTCTATGGTAAAGGGCATTCCAGAGAATTGAGCCCTGGCACGAGACCATTCATAATATTGTGCTGATGCCACATTGTTGCACTTCCCCAAAATGGTTATTCCCTTGGTTTGAACATTATCCCAGGCCCAGGCTGCCTGCCTAACAATTGCCAAACTAATCTTGTTCTCACAATAAAGAGTCTCAACCAAGCCCTGTGCCTTAGGAGTGTGGACCAGGGCATAGCCCAGTTGCCTCTTGAACAGCAGAGGGTTGTAATTGATACTACCCTTAACCCCTATTAGGGGCACATTGGGAAAATGCCCACAGCTGGTGATGATATCCCTACCCTTGGTGCTCTGAGTGCACCATCTGATATCGGCTGAAGTTAGAGCAGTGAGTCTCTTAGCCCAGTTACTCTGCTGATGAGGGTTCAAAAATGCATCTGTCCTGGGTAGATGCCTGAGAAGCCAAGTATGGAACAATGGAGCACAACACCTCACCAATCTTCCCCTCTGCTTTTCATTCCTCTGATGCACTGAATAGTAGAGATCCCCCAATAAAGTTGGCACTGGGTTCTTTAGAATGAACAGGTGGATTGCATTTTTACTAATGAATCGAGGCTCATCTGCAAATAATACAATCCCATATATACTCAGGGCCAATAAAGCACAAACTGCTTTCCATTCTCCTAAAGAAGCTTTCAAAGTGGCTTGAGAGATCAAGAAATCCAGATGCAGGCCAGGGATTCCAGCCTTAGAAGTCATATGCTGCCCAATCAAGACTGGTTCCAGATGTAATGCTTTTGCTACCTCTTCATTACTTGGGAAAACCATCTCAGGGTTGAAAGGGATTTCTCTCCTGATAGGTATGCCAACTAATGATGAGTATTCTTCCAATAAGGGGCCCAGCTGAAAGTCCTGGAAAGTGAAACATCTCAGTGGGGGATCATAAAACTGGAGGCAGGTGTGGATCAGGCTTCTCTGTGAAGGGTCCAGATCCATAACCATATCAAGTATATCTCCATGGTGTTCCCTGAACAGTGGTATATGGTCTGGAGTGATCAGGGTCTGAATCCTCCTGATGTCTGCTAACTCTGGCTGGAAGAAGTGGTAGGTGATGTTACTTTTCTTAGGTGCCATGATGTTGAGACTGACTAGAGACAAGTGCTGATGATGATACTGAAGAATGGGCCACTGATTGGCTGGTGCAGGTGACTGGAGTAGATAACTGATAGCTGAAACAGGTGCTGATGAAGACAGGTCAGTACTGAAGATGGGGTCAAAACCAAAACCAAATGAAGATGGATACCCTGAAACACAAATAAGAAAATGTCAATATGATGCAATGATTATGTATGCAGATGATATGCAAGGGTTTGTGACTGAGCTGGATCTGATTAAGTGCTCTGATATAAGCCCATGTGTGTAAGAAATCCAGTTGGAGGTCTATAAGTCCAGTAACCAAGGTGGGGGGACTCAAATAAAGAGCCACATGTCCAGGGTTTAGAATCACAAGAACTGTTCCAACATGGAGTATTCTTAATCAAATCAAAGTAACAGGGTATTCTGAGGTCAAGGTACCTGCAAACCTGTAAACAGCCCAACCCCCTCACAGGTGGTGTTCTAAAACAAGGATCCTCAGACTTGGATCAGTTATGAGAAGTGTAAACACTTCTAACCCGGAGGTACAGTGTTTACAATAACCATAAAAGTTCCTCCTCTAATTCACCTCAGTTTCTGAAGGTCAATACTAAAAGGTCATCCAGACTTAGCAGGCTTCCCAGATAGCCCTAGCATTGCAGGAAATCTGCAACACAGAGTTCTCAAGAAGAAACCCATATCTGAACCGTGTTTCATATTCCCGCACCAGACCGAAATGGAATGGGAAAGAATATGATTCACTCTAGCCTAGGTGTCACTCAGGTCCCAGGTATAGGGCCTTAACTCTCAATGAATCACCCACCCACCAAAACAAAAAAAACAGATCCAGCCAGCAGCACAGTATGACAATATGATATAATGCAAAGCTATAAAGAAAGCTGTAAAGCAAACTGTACATAAAACAAGAATAAATACAAATTTACAAACACAAGTAAGCACATAACACCCCCGTAAACACAAATCAATCAAGCGCTAGGAGGAACCCACAAAAAGAACCAGAAGCCCTGGTTGCAGTATAAGGGTCCCCAGCAGAGTCGCCAAGCTGTCGCTCCCGATAAAATGGGAATAGGCCCTGATAAAGGTACAGACGCGAACGGTCGGCGAGAGGGACAATGAGAACACACAGCCGTGAACTCACTGGAGATGAATAGAGTCGCCAGCTAGGCATTTTTATCCCGGAGGAAAGGCAATGCTGCATAGACCTAGAAAGAGATGGATAAGACGGTTGCGAACCAGAGAGACTGAGAAAGGGGGTTGGTTACAACCTGGGATGGTATTAGCACCCAGATTGTCCGTCGTACTCGACGGGATCCACGCTTAAAAGATTTGTGTTTTAAAGGGGTAGTGTCAGTGCAATCTGTGTATAAAATAGCTGGAAAAGATGTACAGGTGTCAGTGTAAAAGAAGTGTGAAGTGTACAAATGATGTGTCAGTGTGAGAACAAGAATGAATTGCTCAAGAATATGAGGCTAAAGAATGAAGCTGGAAGGAGGGGGAATGTACAGAGACTTTTGTTCGATAACTGTTAAGTTATGCCTACGTATCCTCTCGTGCAATGAGGAAGTCAGAACACCGTAGTTCGACCCAAAGAGACTGAAAGATGAATTGACTTGTGAACTGCTTACTTGTCTATGCTCAAGTGTATGACCTGTCTGGCTCAGGTGCAAACTGTCTTGCATTAGATGGAAGAAGCGAGCTCTCGTTTGTGAGTGAATGAGATGAGAAAAGAATCCCGGAGGAGACGATTATTGTTTGTTTTTATGCTTTCAGTCTTTTATTGTTTTTGGATTTTGTCATAAGTTAATGAGCTTAAGTCTAAACCAATAGATTTAGTAAACTCATCACATCTCCCCTCTGATTAGGGGTAATGAGAGTACCTTAAGTGTGAAGTCAGCTTCTCACACTTAAACACTTTTGGTGTAGGATTAAGATCATTAACCTACTTGTGATTAATTAGATGTTTTTGTTGTTTTTGTTTAGTGTTAAGTAATGAGATTAAGCCATAATCAGGGATTAAACAGACTCATTACACCATCCTAATAGAAGGATAATAGATGAGGGTGTTTAAGCTGAGGAAAGCTCCTCAACTTAATCCATGATTAGGGATTAAACTCATGACAAAACAAGCCTTTGGTTAAGTGGATTTTATTTAATGGTATGATGATGAAGTGATTTTTAGGGTTTGTAAGACAACTTGAGGGGGACTTGTCCATTAACACTAGGGTTAGTCCTTCTTAACCATTTAAGGAAGAATTAGAACCCTAATGCAAGGCCCAAGTTACAAGTGTGATGTCTTGATGATTATTATGTGAGTTGATTAAGAGATTTAAACACATTAAGGGTTTAACACTTAGGATTAAAGTTATACACTCCATCCCAATAGAAGGATGCAGGCATAAGCCTAATCACAAAGCCTTAAAGCCTTTAGGGTTTAGTCCCTGATTATGAGGTGAGAAGAGAAGACTCAAAAGAGACACAAAGGTAAAACTAAGGGGGGACTAATCAAAACCCTAATCATTGTCATGCTTGGTTGTTCCTAAGGTTTGTGAAGTTTACAAGAACAATCTTCAAAGGAGCCACCAGGAAGCAGATGAAAGGATCAAGAGAAGCAAAGTGACTTGCTTCATTCAAGAAGTCAAGTCACTTGAAAAAAGAAAGTGGGAAGAAGAAGAATGAGCAAGCTCAAACTCAAACACATATAAAAATGCAGCAATGGATGCAAGAGAGATGACAAGGAAAGTTATGAGAAGTGAAGGCAAATTCACTTCTCAAATCACTTACCACCTGAAATGTTAGAAAAGAAAATGCAATGCAATGCCAAATGTGATGAGATGACATGATGATAAACAAAACCAGAAGCATGTTGATGATGGTAATGATGCTATGAGATGCTACAAACATGAGGCAACACATGGAAATGATCATACAAGTTCATGAATGCAAATGAAGCAAGTTAGGAAGCATGGATATACATGACAAGTTATGAAGTGCACATGGCATACAACAAGGCAAACACATGATGCCATGATCAAGCATGCTTTCTATGTGTCTTATGATGTCAAATGAATCAAATGGATGCTTGAAATGTCATGGCAAGTCATGTTATGCAAGAGAATGCAAGAGGGATGCAAATGGAAGCTCAAATTAGGGTTTATGAACCAAGCATCAAACAAAAATCAAAATCAGAAGCAAACCCTAAGATAAAAAATTGAAAATGCCACACAAAGGACCCCTAAACCTATACTAATTCACTGCCCAAAGGAGAGGTCTCAACCCTTAACCAATCTCAAGTTATGGTTTTTACAAGATTTTAGGTTTTTAGGGTTCCTAAACAAAAGAAATGTCAAACAAATTGAAAATGAGGAATTAAATCATGGCCATTTAAACTCAAATACTACATGCTAAACACAATGCAATGCAAGAAGAACCAATGTCCAACTCTTCATGGATAGGCAGAAATGATTTTTTGAACTATGGATCAATTTAATGCACAAAAATGATTTTAATTCAAAGAAAAATTCTCAAAATGCATCAAGATCAAAAAAGAAATTTGGTTTGAAGGTTGGACAATGTTTCTAAATGTCTTAGAACATTTCATGAATTTTTTGGTGATTTTTAAATACCTAAAAGTATTTTTAATAAATTAATTCTCATTAATCAATTAAAAATAATCTTTTAAATATTTAAAAATACTTTTTTAATGATAAAAAAATAAAATGAAAATATTTTTGGGTCTTAAAAATTAATAGAACTTTTAAGAAAAAGTTTCATAATTTTTAAAACAATTTTGCTATTTTAAATAAATTATGCAAAACAAATGAAAAGAAATGAAATAAAAATGAATTTTAAATGAATTAATGAGAAGTCAGATAATCCTAGGGACCAGATTCAAAGTTACACGCGCGGGAGTTGACTTGGCGCCAGATCTCACGGCCAGAATTTAAACTCAGCTAATCAATGCTTATGCCCTAATCTCGCCGTTAAACACACTCAGATGACCGGAACAGTGTTCCGGTCATCTTCTCCGTCCACCCCAAAACCTAAACTCACTCCATACGCATTTAAAATGAATTCTAAAAACACAGAAATGATTCCCACAAGCTCACGATTCAAAACCCCCACTCAAAACAAATTTATCATTAATGAAATGGCTGAATCGAAGCAAACAAAAACTAGGGCAGGAAAGTTTCAGGAAGCAAATAAATCCTCATTTCATCACCATTTTCGAAACTAAAAGCATATTCATGATCAGGAATACATATAGAACAAGTTTAGAACTTAAAAATCCATTTCTGGAAAAAAAGTTCTTGAGCTACCTGAGATTCGAAGCTTTCACTCCAGCTACTTTCTGACCTTCCCTCTTTGTGAAATCCACTCCTTATGACCTCTTGATGATGCTTGAATGCTTGGGAGAAATTTATGCTGGCTAGATGAAGAGTTTGAACAACTTCTGCTCAAGCTCAGTTGAAAATGGCAATGGTGATGCAGGCTGTTTCTGGCAATGGTGAAGGGTTGTTTGTGGTCCAGATGATGAGTGGAGAAGGTTTGTGGAGTTTGTTTGGATGTTTGTGAGCTGTGGAAGGTGTTTCGAAGGAAACTGCAGCTTGGGGTGAAAATGGTGAAGTGATGTTATGGCTTGTTTCAGGCCTGGTTCTTTGTTGGTTTCTACTCAATGAGGCATGGTGAGTTGATGTGTGGAAGTAGTTTGAATGTTTGTGACCTGGGCAGAGAGTTTCGAAGAGAAAATGCAAAATGGAGTAAGTTTGTGTATGTGATGCTATGGAGTGTTTCAGCCTGGCTCTCCCTTATGTTTTGCTTACCAAAGGATAGCATAAACAATTCCAAGTGGCCAGAGGATGTGACATGGCCTGCTGTGATTGGGATGTTTGCTTTTGCCAAAAGTCAACTTTTTTGTAAGAGAGGCATGGGCTTGGTTCTAGCTTGGTACAAAGGCTAGGGCTGGCGCAGCATGATGTGTGTGTGATGCTAGTAAGGTTCAGCAGCCAAGGCAACTAGTTGGTGAAGTGTGATCATGAGTTTTGCAAGTTGGCTCATTTTGGTTTTTTCATGAAAATGCCTTGTTACACAAACCATAAACATGTGATCTTTTGGTTCAATTCTGATTTTTAGGACTTATGTGATGTTTGTACATTGGTTTGATGTGAACTAGAAGTTACAAATGGCCTTGGTTCATGATTTTGCAAAATTCCCATTTGAGGCATGTCTTAAAAATTAGTGATTTTGGCCAACTTTGTCACACCATAACTTTTGATCCAAGAAGAATTTGATCATGTTATTGTACTTTTTGAAAAGGGAAAAATGTATTCTACAACTTTCATGACCAAAGTTTTTCCATTTGAAGCATTTTTGGATCAAGAATCAAGGCTTGAAAAATGGCATAAAATGACATATTCTTGAAAAGTCAACTATGCCTAAAAAGTCAACATTTGCAAAAACTTCAAATTCTTGATTTTTGTGAACTTCAACCTTCTTCCATGATCAAATAAAGACCACATACACTCAAAATGATGAAGATCACCCATTGGTTGGGTCATTGGGGGCCTCAGATGCCCTGATTTTGCACTGACTTGTCTGAAAAGTCAACTCTTGATCAGATGACTTCCCCATGGAATTTCTTCATGAAAATTGATATGCATACTCCCTATACCATATAGAGACCAATGGAAACAAGAATGAACAAAAAATTTGGGGTTATGGCCTCTGAAACCAAAACCCTAATTTTAGGTCAACTGTGCAGTCTAGCCTGGCTCTGCTTCCATGCAAACCTCAGTTCTTGTGATCCTTTGGCATTCTTGACTTTGAGAGGATGTAATATGATATAAGAACACACATGGATCCCTTTGAAGTGATTGGTAGCCTTTGGAGTGGCTCAAGAGGCTCTTGGATTGCTCAGATCACAAACCCTAGGTGCAGATGACTTAGAAACTATGCAGTGAATCAAAAATGAGATGTGAGGTGATATGATTGTGTTTATGCATATGATAATGATCACCAGCCATGGTGTGAATGGGTGAGGGCAAATTTGGGGTGTTTACAGCGAGCAGCCCACGCTAAAGCACAACAAGTTTTCTCGAGCAGCGAATAACATTGTTCACAGTCGGTAAACTTTTTGCTTAGGTAGTATATTGCATACTCTTTTTGACCAGACTCGTCATGCTGGCCCAGCACACACCCCATTGACTCTTCTAATACTGTCAAGTACATGATTAGAGGTCTTCCTTCAACTGGAGGCATAAGGATTGGAGGCTCTTGTAAGTATTCCTTGATTTTGTCAAAAGCCCTCTGCCAGTCTTTGTTCCACCTGACCGTTTGTTCCTTTCTTAACAACTTGAATAAGGGTTCACAGGTTGCTGTAAGGTGAGATATAAACCTTTAAATGTAGTTCAATCTACCTAGGAACCCTCGAACTTCTTTCTCAGTCTTCGGTGCAGGCATTTCTTGAATGGCTTTAACTTTATCAGGGTCAACTTCAATCCCTTTCTCACTTACAATAAATCCCAGCAGCTTACTGGATCGCACCCCAAATGTGCATTTTTTGGGGTTTAACTTCAGTTGGTATTTCCTCAGACGCTTGAATAGCTTCAACAGATTCACCAGGTGGTCTTCTTCTGTGAGGGACTTGGCAATCATGTCATCCACATAACATTCAATTTCTTTATGGATCATGTCATGAAATAACGTTACCATAGCCCGTTGATAAGTGGCACCAGCATTCTTCAGTCCGAATGGCATTACCTTATAACAGAATGTTCCCCAGGGTGTGATGAAAGTTGTCTTCTCCATGTCTTCAGGTGACATCTTGATTTTATTATATCCTGAAAATCCATCCATGAAGGAGAACATCGAGAACTGAGCCGTATTGTCGACCAATACATCAATGTGAGGTAATGGGAATTCATCTTTCGGGCTGACTTTGTTCAGGTCCCGGTAATCCACACACATCCTCACCTTGCCATCTTTCTTAGGCACCGGTACAATATTAGCAACCCACGGCGGGTAGCTAGTTACAGCAAGGAAATCGGCGTCCCACTGTTTTTGTACCTCTTCTTTTATCTTCATTGCCATATCTGGGCGAGTACGGCGCAATTTCTGTTTTACCGGCAGGCAATCTTCTTTCAGAGGCAGCTTATGCGTAACAATGTCGGTGTTCAACCCTGGCATGTCCTGATAAGACCAAGCAAAAACATCTACATATTCCCGAAGCATGTCAATCTGTTGCTCTTTTACTGAATCTTGTAGGAAGGCCCCGATCTTAACTTCTTTCAAGTCTTCTTCTGTACCAAGATTAACCGTCTCGACCTCCTCCTGATGAGGAGTGATAACCTTCTCCTCTTGTCTCAACAACCTAGCTAGCTCTTCAGGTAGCTCATAGTCTTCTTCAACCCCTTCATCAGCTTGATTGATCGGATTGTCAAAGTCATACGAAGTCATAGCTGTGTTGTTGTCGGTGCAGTCTGGAGGGCACTTTCTGCAAGGGTTTAGATTTGTTCATTTTTAGTGATCAGTTTTATCTTATTTAGAAAAAGTGAAAATGAAGTTATTATTTTGAAAAACATTGCCATTTTATTTTTGTACAAAAAGTGAAAAATGAAAAACAGTGAGCGGAAAAGAAAAGACTCATTTACAAAAGATGTCCTGATATTCATTAATTGATCTTTGCACAAAATACAATATGGCCCGATTACAAAATGAGTCCTGACATCTTGGGCAAGACGCAAGACTTGATGCATGCTTAAAAATAGGAAATAATAATTACTCTGCAGGAGTAACTCTTAAAAATTCCTGGGAAGACCAGTTTGAGACATGGCTCCCGGGGGTCTTTGGCCGCATCCAGCTTTCCAGGTTGCGTTCGCCTTCTGACTCATCTTCCAAGCTATTCACATCATCCGGGGTGAGCATCCCCCCGCTAATAAACTTGGGCTCCGTTGCACCTTCTTGTTGATCTTGTCGAGTTGGTTTGTAACCCAACCCGAATCGGTCTTCTTTCTTCTCCACGGGCAGCAGCTTGCCCCAGCCTTGGGCGGTACCTTCCTCAACAACCTTCCGGGCTTGCTGATATGATGTGATGGAGGTCCCCAGTACAACAGATGTTTCATTAATATTAAGGGCCTCAAACCCTTGGCTCATGGTTTCATGGATCTCCCCATCCATCTCAATGTATTTGAAAGTAGCCAGCTGGCTAACAAAAATATTCTCCTCCCTACAAATAGTAATGACTTGGCCTTCCCACTCGAATTTTAACTTCTGGTGAAGGATTGACGTCACGGCGCCGGCGGCGTGTATCCATGGTCTACCCAATAGACAGCTGTAGGCAGGCTGTATATCCATCACAAAGAAGGCCGTTTGAAAACCTGTGGGCCAATCATTATGGGTAATTTTATCTCTCCCAGAACTGATCTTTTAGAACCATCAAAGGCTCTTACTACCAAGTTGCTTGGGCGTAATGCCAATCCATCATACTCCAGCTTCACAAGGGCTTTCTTGGGTAGGACATTGAGGGATGACCCTGTGTCTACCAGTACGTGAGAAAGAACCGCACCCTTACACTCCAAGGTAATATGCAAGGCCTTGTTGTGATTGCGACCTTCCGTTGTCAAATCAGTGTTGGTAAATCCTAGCCCATTACTAGCGTTGACATTTCCAACCACAGCCTCTAACTGATTAACAGTAATCTCCTCCGGCACATAAGCTGCGTGCAGGACTTTTAGTAGTGCATTTCGATGAGCCTCGGAGCACATTAGTAATGATAGTATGGAGATTTTGGAAGGCGTTTGGTGAAGTTGGTCTACCACCTTGTAGTCACTTTTCTTTATAATTCTCATGAATTCATCAACCTCTTGATCAAAAGGGGTCCTCAAAGCTTCTCTAGCAACTGGTTCTTCTTGCACCATGCTCTTCCCTTTTGCCTTGGCAGCAGCTTCTGCTTCGGCAATGGGTCTTGGAATTTGTGAAGCAAAGAGACGTCTGCTCCTAGTGAAGCCTCCGCCTCCCCCCACATTTTCTATCTGAGGAGAAGAAGTTGATGATTCTAAGGTGATTTTCTGCCCTTCGCAGTATAGATCTGAGCCGTAATGCCAAGGGATGGCATTACTGCTTTCGTAAGGAACTGGCCCAGGCACTGTGAAAGTGACCGGACTGATAGCAGCTGCAGAAGGGTCCACAATGGTGTGCGGATCATAGTATATGGTAACTGGTGCTCTGACAGGAGTAATATCTTGTTGTGAATTGTTGGCAGGAACATTTGCAGGGTCATAGTATATGGTAACCGTTGAGACGCTTTCATCAATTGTTGCTGATGTTGTAGAAGTCACTATTGACTGGATGGGTGTTGAAGTTGTAGCAGGAATGGTGACTGAACTTGCATCCGTTAAAGTGATTGATTGAGCGGTTGTCGAAGTTGTAGTAGAATCCGTCGGAACAATGGTTGCTGATGTTGTAGGAGTATATGTGATTGTTGGTGGAGGGATTGCTGGATTTGTAAGCGTTGTTGTCGTAATCTGAAGGATACATCCTTAATAAGACCATCTATGCCGTTTCTCAGCCTTTCACACCCATTGACTGCAATATTGCAATACCCACAGCCGAGCTCACACCCAGGGAACACTTGGCATTCTAAAAGCTGGGCTTTGATTTCAACCAAAGGTGTTCGTATCTGTGTGACACTGGTAATTAAGGTGGATATTTTGCCTTCCCCAATAGCATTAATCCTAGGCCCGTTATGACTAGGCATTGGATTCCTTGTGACATTCGGAGGAGGTGCAAAGTTGAGAGCTTTTGAGTCCACCAGGTCTTGGACTTTCATCTGTAAGGCCCTGCATTTATCAGTATTATGCCCCGGTGCGTTTGAGTGGAATGCACACCTGGCATTGGCATCATAGTTCTTTGGAAAATTAAGAGGATCTGGAGGTGCCAATGTCCTTAACTCAACTAGGTTGAGCTTCAGGAGTTGTGGCAAGAGTGCAGCATATGGAATTGGGATTGGGTCAATTACCCTGTTTTCCTGTGATGGTCTTTGCTGGAAAGGACGATGTTGTTGGTTGTTGTTGTTGTTGTAGGTTCTCTGTTGCGGATACTAAACTTGTTGTTGATACTGTGGTTGTTGTTGTTGAGGATATGCTGATTGTTGAGGAATCAGAGCTGGAATGGTAACAGCTTCTACTGACCGGTGAACATACTGAGGTCTGCCCCTGCTTGCATGAATGGAATTGGTTTCACCGGCTCTTCGGGGTCCCACAAAAGGCTTTCTGGGATTACTGGATGAACTTGCACCACTGTCGGAAATCTTGCCCATCTTTAAAAGGCTTTCGATCCTTTCACCAGCTATGACCACATCAGCAAAGCTGGTAGAGGAAAAAGCAGCCAGCCTATCAATATATGTCCCTTGTAATGTGTTCATGAACATGTCAGCCATTTCCCTTTCTGACATGGGTGGTTGGACAGCAGCAGCAAGCTGCCTCCACCTTTGGGCATATTCCCTGAAGCTTTCTCGGGAAGATTGAGACATTCCCATCAGAAGGGTCCTGTTAGGAGCCATGTCCAGATTGTATTGATATTGACGGATGAAAGCCTCAGCTAAATCCTTCCAGCATCTAATAGTGGCCCTAGACAAATGTGAATACCACTCTCTTGAGGCTCCAGTCAGACTATCTTCAAAATAGAACATCCACAACTTTTCATCCATAGTGTAGGCTTTGAGTCTTCCCAGGAAAGACTGCAGGTGAGTGCGAGGACAGGAGGTACCATTGTACTTCTCAAAGCACGAGGGTTTGAATTTGTGGGGAATTCTCACCCCATCCACCAGTCCCATATCCATCACATCGAAGCCCAAAGAATTTTGAGACTCCAAAGACCTCAACTTCTCACCAATTTCGTCCAATCTCCTGTCATAAACTTCATCTCCAGCTCCCATAACAGTAAACTGCTCTTCTTGGGGATCCTCTTGCAAGATTCTCCCTCCAGCAGTATTACCTTGCACATTCCTCGGGATGTTAGCTTCTGGATCCAGGTGAGGTCCAAATACTGGTGGGTCAATACGAGGCTGACCCCGCTCATTGTTACTAGTTCCTCCTGTTCCAAGAAGAGGTTCTTCAGGTGTTTGTCTTTCCACCAGCTCTCTTAACCTTTCTTGACTCTGGGCCAAGCCAGTCATCACAGCCATGAAATGAGACATCTGATTTCTCATCTCCACTCTCTCATTAGCCATCTGATTTCTGACCTCAGTCAGATCCTGCTATACTTGTTCCATTTGAATACCGGGAGGTTGTTGCGAGTCGGGTACCGGTGCGTGCGGTTGACAGGGAACACTCGGCGACGAGCAATGTTTCCTGAGATCACAACAAAGTTAGAAACAATAACAATAAAACCTACAAAACAAGACAAAAGTTAGTATGCAATGCAGTATGCTTATTTGTTTTCCAAGGTATCCGGTTTGGTTCTTGGTTTTGACCTTTCCAGACCTCGAGGAAGATGCTTGATGTTGCTGAGAAAAGAAACCTCAAATGACCACAAACTAAAATATATTACAAATGGTGAACAATACATAGTCTGTTTTACAACATATGCCCATATTGGGTCAAAATACATCAAAAGAAAAAAAGTACATCAAATGGAAATAACAACAAACAAAGAATCAGACATCCAGTCCAAACTCATCCTCCTTGACCTCCTTCAAGAGTGCCTCAGTCACTGGACCGGCTGGGTGCTCTGTAATGGTCCTAATGAGGAGGTTCCTGGTGGCAATGGCAGTGGTCAGCTTCTTGTGCCTGTCCTGGTCCTTTGATCTTTTCAATCCAGCTCTGAGCTTCAATTCTGAAATCTCCTTCTGGGCTGCCAACAAAGCTTCCTGCTGCTTCTTCTTGTTGGCCTCTAGCTGTTCAATTTTTTCTTGAGTCTTCTGATCTTCTTGTGTACGGACCTCAGTGATCCTGACCCACCTAGCCTGACTCTCTTGCAGATAGAGCTCAGTCTTAGCCTTCTGAATCTTGGCTTCTTTACAGGCATTCTTCAATATTTTCTCCCCAGCTCTTGCTTTCCTGATGTAGTCCTCTGTCTTCTCAATTTTGGTAAGATGCTCCACCCTAAGCTTCTCCAATCTCTCAATGTCCAGACGACCGTCACTCCTTTCCCAAAGAGTCTTCTTTAAAGCTTGAGATAGGTTCTCATTCCTTTCCTTCAGCTTCTCAAATTCTTCTAGGCTGACAGTTGCTGCTGGTTGTGCTGTAGATGGTCCAGGTATGTCTTCCAAGGTAAAAGGCATTCCAGTAATCCGGGCTCTAGTATGGGACCAATCATAGTACTGAGCTGAGGCAACATTATTACATCTTCCCAGAATAGCCATCCCTTTTGTCTGGATGTTATCCCAAGCCCAAGATGCTTGTCTGACAACAGCTAAATTAGGTTTTACTTCACAATACAGGGTCTCAGCTAAATCTTGCACATTGGGAGGGTGAACCAAAGCATAGCCCAGTTGTCTCTTAAACAGCAAAGGATTGTAATTGATGCAACCCTTTACTCCTATCAGAGGCACATTTGGGTATTGCCCACAGCTGGTGATAATGTCCTTGCCTTTGGTGCTCTGGGTGCACCATCTAATATCATCTGAAGTCAAAGCAATGAGCCTCTTGGCCCAATTCTTCTGTTGGTGAGGATTCAGGAAGGCATCTGACTTAGGTAGGTGTCTGAGCAGCCAGGTGTAAAACAAAGGAGCACAACATCTCACCAACTTCCCCCTTTGTTTCTCATTCCTCTGATGAATGGAGTAATAGAAATCTCCCAGCAATGTAGGTACTGGGTTCTTCAGAAGAAACAAATGGATGGCATTCTTGCTGACAAATTTGGGCTCATCTGCAAACAATATAGCCCCATATATGTTGAGGGCTAACAATGCACAGACTGTCCTCCACTCCCCCAATGAGGCCTTCAGGATGCCCTGAGAAATCAAGAAGTCCAAGTGCAAACCAGGGATTCCAGCTTTTGTTGTCATACTTTGCTCAATCAAGACAGGTTCCAGGTACAATGCCTTTGCTATCTCTTCATTCCTGGGAAAAGTCATTTCTGGGTTGAAGGGGATTCCACCTCTGATAGGTACTCCAATCAATGAAGAGAACTCTTCCAGCAGAGGCCCTAGCTGGAAGTCTGGAAAGGTGAAACATCTCAATGGAGGGTCATAAAACTGCAAGCATGTGTGAATCATGCTCCTTTGAGAAGGGTCAAGGTCCATAACCATATCCAGGATACCTCCATAGTGTTCTCTAAACAATGGGATGTGGTCAGGTGTGATAAGTGACTGGACCTGCCTGATACCAGTCAACACAGGCTCAAAGAAATGGTAGGATATGTTGCTTTTCCTGGGAGTAGTCATGAATGCTGCTGAAGAAGATGAAGATAGGTGCTGATGAAGATCACAGACTGATGCTGGAAATGAGCCACTGACAGGCTGATGCTGGTGGTGATGAGGATAGCTGAAACTGATGAAGCAGAGGTCTATGCAGAAGAAGGGGTCAAAACCAAACCAGATATGATGTGGATACCCTGAAAAACAAATAAACAAATGTTAAATGATGCAATGATGATATATGCAAATGATATGCAAGGGTTTGTGATCAAGCTGGATCTGATTATCTGTCTTGATATAAGTCCATGTATGTTCAAAGAAGGTCCAGATAGAGGTTCAGCAATCCAGTAACCAAGGTGGGGGACTCAAATAAAGAGTCACATATCCAGGGTTAATCACAAGAACTGTCCAAAGTGGAGTACTCTTTAAACAAAACAAGAACAGGGTATTATGTGGCCAAGGGTACCTGCAAACCTGTAAACAGCCCAACCCCCTCACATGTAGTGTTCTAAAATAAGGATCCTCAGACTTGGATCAGTTATGAGAAGTGTAAACACTTCTAACCCTGAGGTACAGTGTTTACAATAACCATAAAAGATCCTCCTCTAATTCACCTCAGATTCTGAAGGTCATAATAAACGTCATCTAGACTTAGCAGGCTTCCCAGATAGCCCTAGCACTACAGGAAATCTGTAGCACAGAGTTCTCAAGAAGAAACCCACATTTGAACCGTGTTTCATATTCCCGCACCAGACCGAGATGGAATGGGAAAGAACATGAACCGCTCTAGCCTAGGTGTCGCTCAGGTCCCAGGTATAGGACCTCAAACTCTCAATGGAACCCCACCCATCAAAACAGAGACCAGATCCAGCAATGATAATGACAGTATGAAATATGAAAAACTATAAAGAAAGCAATAAATAAAGTTGTACACAAAGCAATAAATAAAGAAAATAAATAAATACAATTAGCACATAACACCCCAGTAAATACAAATCAAACAAGCGCTAGGAGGAACCCACAAAAAGAACCAGAAGCCCTGGTTACAGTATAAGGGTCCCCAGCAGAGTCGCCAAGCTGTCGCTCCCACCAAATGAGGCTAAGTCAAATGGGGTACAGACGCGAACGGTCGGCGAAAGAGAGAGAACACACAAGGGTGAACTGAAAAGAAAAGAGTCGCCAGCTAGGCATTTTTATCCCGAAGGAAAGGTAATGCTGCATAAACCTAAGAAAAGAAATGGATAAGACGGTCGTGAACCAGAGAAACTGAGAAAGAGGGTTGGTTACAACCTGGGAAGGTATTAGCACCCAGATTGTCCGCCTTACTCGACGGGATCCACGCTTGAAAGATTTGTGTTTAAAGGGGAAGTGTCAGTGCTATTTTGTGTATCAAAGCTGGAAAGAATGCAAGTGTTAGTGCTGGAAGGAAGTGAAGTGAAATATATATGAGTGTCAGTGTAAGAACAGGAGTGCAAAGCTCAAGATAATGAGGCTAAAAGAATAATGCTGGAAGGAGGGGGAATATACAGAGACTTTTTTGTTCGATAACTGTTAAGTTATGCCTACGTATCCTCTCGTGCAACGAGGAAGTCAGAACACCGTAGTTCGACTCAAAGAGACTGAAAGATAAATTGACTTGTGAACTGCTTGCTTCTATATGCTCAAGTGTATGACCTGTCTGGCTCAGGTGCAAACTGTCTTGCATTAGACGGAAGAAGCAAGTTCTCGTTTGTGAGTGAAGATGATGAGAAAAGAATCCCGGAGGAGACGATTATTGTTTTTTTTTTGTGTTTTCAATCTTTTATTGATTTTTGAAATTTGTCATAAGTTAATGAGCTTAAGCCTAAACCAAGGGTTAGTAAACTCATCACATCCTCCCTCTGATTCGGGGTAATGAGAATACCTTAAGTATGAGGTAAACACCTCACACTTAATCACCATGATGTAGGATTAAGATAATTAACCTACTTGTATTATTTAGATGTTTTTGGAGTTTTTGTTTAGTGTTAAGTAATGAGTTTAAGCCATAATCAAAGATTTACTGGACCCATTACACTATCCTAATAGAAGGATAATAGATGAGAACATTTAAGCTGAGGAAGGATCCTCAACTTAATCCATGATTAGGGATTAACCTCATGACAAAACAAAGCCTTTGTTAAATGGATTTTAGTTAATGGTAAGATTAAGAAATGGATTTTATGGTTTGTAAGACAACTTGAGGGGGACTTGTCCATTAACACTAGGGTTAGTCCTTCTTAACCAATTAAGGAAGAATTAGAACCCTAATGCAAGGCCCAAGTTACAAGTTTGATGTCTTAGTGATTATTAGATGGATTGATTAAAGGATTTAAACACATTAAGGGTTTAACACTTAGGATTAAAGTTATACACTCCATCCTAATAGAAGGATGCAGGCATAAGCTTAATCACAAAGCCTTAAAACCTTTAAGTTTTAGTCCTTGATTATGAGGTGAGAAGAGAAGACTCAAAGATGACACAAAGGTAAAAATAATGGGGAACTAATCAAACCCTAATTGTTATCATGCTTGGTTATTCCTAGGGTTTATGAGGCTTGCAAAAGATCTTCAAGAAAACAGCCACCAAGAAAGAAGTAGATGAAAGGAGGAGGAAGCAGAAGAAGCAAGGCAACTTGCTTCACTTAAGAAGACAAGTTGCTTGAAGAAAGAAAGTGAGGTGAGAACATGAGTGAGCAAGCTCACTCTAAAGCACAAGAAATATGCAGCAATGAATGCATAAGAGAGATGAGAAGGGATTATGAGAAGTGAAGGCAAATTCACTTCTCAAGTACTTACCACCTGAAAAGTTAACCAAAAGACATGGAATGAAGTGAATATGAAATGAATGCAATGATGCAAACCAAAACCAGAGGCATAAATATGATGTCAATGATGCTAAGAGGTAAAGAAAACACAAGTCAAGAGTTGTGGATGATCATACAAGGATGAGGATGCAAATGAAGCATGTTCTGAACCATGAAAGTTCATGAAAGATTATGAAATGGAATGAATGCACAACATGGCAAATAAAATATGCAATGATCAAACATGATTCTAATATGTACTAAGATGTCCTATATGTCATGTTGATGCACAAAATGTCATAGCTATCTCATGTATGCAAGCAAATGAGAGATGAATGCAAATGAAGGAAAGAATTAGGGTTTACATACAATATGCAATGCAAAACTTAAAATCAGAAGCAAATGACAAGATAAAAAATTGAAAATGAGATCAAAGGAACCTTAACCCTACACAAGTTCACTGCCCAAAGGAGGGGACCTAACTCTTAACCTAGTGGGAGTAATGATTTTCTTAAGTTTGCTAGGGTTTTAAGGCACTTCAAAAGGAAAAATGCACATCAAATTGAAAATGAAAGATTAATTCAAACCAATTTTACCCTAGAAACTACATGGTATGAAGAATGCAATGCAAAAAGAACCAACATCAAACTCCTCATGGTTAGGCAGAAAAGAATTTTTCAAGTTAGGGCAAAAATATTGACTTTTAAGAACTTTAATTCCAAAGAAAAATGTTAAAATACACCAAGAACCAAAAAGAAATTTGTTTGAATAGTTTGATAATGTTTATAAATGTATTAAAATGCAATGTGAATTTTTTTGTGATATTTAGAAACCTAAATGCTATTTTAATTAATTAATTCTCATTAACTAATTAAAATAAACATTTAAATATTTTTAAAATACGAAAAATATGCAAAAAATAAAATAAAAATTATTTTCAGAAAGAGAAAAATATTTGAAGGTATGATGCAAAAAATGAGATTTTTTGGAAATAATTTACTATTTTAAATAAAATGTGCAAGAAAAATGGATTAAAAAGAAAATAAAATTGAATTAAATGGGAAGTATGTTGATCCAAGAGCCAGGATTCAAAGATTTTTGGAGGGAGTTGACTTGGCGCGGGTTTCAGTGGCTAGGATTGTTTCTGGCAAATTCAAATTTAAATCCTAATTAATTAATGTTAATGACTGGATTAGGGCTAAATCAAAGGATCTGGGCCGTTCACACGCACGCGGGAAACCTCATCTAAAGGCCAACATTCAAAGTTGCCTAATTAATGGGATTAGGGTTTAATCACCCTCAGGCGACCAAAACAGTGTTCCGGTCGTCTTCTCCGACGAGCATAAACCCTAGCTTCTCTCTCAGGTCATCAAACTTCGAATTTCTTGCACAAAAATGATCCCCCAATCATTCTAAACCTAAACCCCCAACCAAAACTCATTTATTTCACACCATGAACATGAATCGAAGAAAAACGTAAAAACGGGCAAAAGTTTTAGAGTTCACATACATGGTGGTTTCTCAACCATTTTCAAAAATAATCACATCCCCATGATCAGGGGAGCATATAGAACCATAAAAGAACTTAAAATCTAGCTTCTGGGAAAAAAGTTCCTCATGTTACCTGAGATGGAACTTTCTGGTTCTGGGATTTCTGACCTTTCCTTTGCTGCGAATCCACCTCTTTGAACCTCCTGATGATGAAATGAAGCTTAGAATGAGTTTATATGGCTTGGTTTGAAGGTTTTGGTTCTGATATAGCAGATTTAGAGAGTTGAGTATGTGATGTTTTTGGATGTTTTGAGGGTTGATCCTTGCTCTATGGATGGTATGTGATTTGTTGGTGAAGAGAAAATGGAGGTTTTGTGGCTGTGGGAGGAATTTCGAAGAGGAGAAGTTTTTGACAGTTTTTGGGAATCCTGGCTTGTGGGAGGTTGCAGGCTTGTGTGTGTTGTATTTTGGAATGCTTGAGGTCCACATATGAGGCTCTGATTGGGCAGAGAGTTGATAGTGGCACAATTTGATTGGCATGGGCAAAATGCAAAAAGTCAAGATTTTGTGTACCTTAGGTATGGATCGGGTCAGAGGAGATCTTAGGGCTTGTCCTGCTTCAGCTTGAGTCAAGGAAGGCCTTTGGATCTGATTTTGTGAGCTGGATGGTCTTGATCAAGAGTTTTTAATGTTCTTGCATATTTCCCTCTTTGAAATTTCTTGTAAACCAAGGCAAGGAAACTCATGGGTTCTTGGCCAATTTGCAGCAAAATGGACCATATGAAGTTGCTATGATGCATTGAGATCACTTAACAATCAAACCAATCATAAAAAGTTCCTTTTGCAAAAATTCCAATTTTGGAGGTTCATGAGAAAATGCCTTATGTAACATGCAAATCAAGGCATAGAAATGAGAAATCCTTGGGCAATTCTGAGTTTTATGGCATGTGTTATGTTTATGTAATACTTAGAAGTCACTTTGAAGTCACAAATTGGTTTGGCAAGAGTTTTTGCAAGTTTCCCTCTTTGGTGCATAAGTGAAATTTCATGATTTTCCCAACTTTGCAAGGCCATAACTTTTGTTCTAAAATGAATTAGAATGAGTTCTTGTACTTTTTGAAAATGGGAGGATCCAATCTACAACTTTCATGACCAAAGATTTTTCATTTGAAGCATTTTTGGATCAAAAAGAGGAGGTTGAAAAACTTTCCCAAAATGGCAAGTTTACATTACAAGTCACTTTCCCAAAAAGGCAACTTTGCAAATGGCTTGAAATTCTTCAATTTTGTGAACTTCTAACTTCTTCTAAGATTAAATAAAGATCATACACATTCGAAATGATGGAGAAGACCCTTTGGTGGTGCCATTGGGGGCCTCAGATGCCCTGATTCTACACTGACTTGCTCAAGAAGTCATCTTGTGATCAGATGCCTTCCCCATTGAATTTCTTCATGAAAATTGGTATGCATGATCCTCATATCATATGGAGACCAATAGAAACAAGAATGACCAAAAAATTTGGAGTTATGGCCTCTGAAACCAAAACCCTAATTTTAGGTCATCTGTGCAGTTAAGCTTGGCTCTGCTTCCATGCCTTTCTCAGTTCTTATGATTCTTTGACTTCCTTGACCTTGGGAGGATATAATATGATGCTTGAAAATACATGGACCCTTTTGAGGTGATTGAAGACCTTTTGGAGTGGTTCAAATGGCTTTTGGATTGCTCAGATCACAAACCCTAGATGCAGATGACTTTGAACCAATGTAGTGAAGCAAAAATGTAATATGAGATGATATGATTGAACTTATGCAAATGAAAAGAATCACGAGCCATGGTGAGATGAGTGAGGGCAAATTTGGGGTGTTTACACCGCTGAGTTGAAAAGCCGCATTGGACAACTCAGGCAAAAATGGGTATCCTGGTGGATTGAAAACCCGAAAGGGAGATCCACGCAAAATCAGGGAATAAGCGAACAACTGCATTCTGAATTCGTCTGTATCTCTTACAACATGGTAAGCTTCAAAAGGTTAAAGCATCGGTCAGAATCAACCTTCTTCAAAAAGCAAGATAAGAAGAGCGTCAAGGTCATACAGGTCAAAGCAAAGAAAGCTCGCCGAGGCGTTGTCAACATTGCCAGCACTTTTACCTTTTTCAATTTGTAACAATCTCCTCATTCTAGGGGATTTGTTTCTTTGACTATATTTGCCAATTCAGGGCACCCAGATTAATAAAATAAGATTTTCATTCACACCTTGTCTTGTACATTTTCGTTCCGTTTGCAAAATGTCCAATATCCATGATATAATATTTGCATAAAAACAAATGTGCCATTCTTAATAAATGCTTGCAGGAAATGTATTTACTCTCAAGGATATCTAACTCCTACGACAGAATCCGGTAAGGGATACCTCGGGATACTTGTGCGTTTCTTTGTCTTAACAGGATTGCAGTTGTTCAAATACGCAGTAGGGGGCATGCCAAGCGTCACTTCCTCAGCATACCTCTCCAAACAACATCTGGGATGCCTTTCCCAGCGGAGTTGTCAAAACCTCCTCACTACCAGCAGAAGTCTATTCAACAGGAGCTTCCCCCAGCCAGGATCCCCACAGAGTTCTCTAAGAAGATCGTTCAGTGATCTTTTCTTCCCCAAACAGAGTACCGAGTCTCTCAAAGATAAAAGAACTATCTCCCCGTAGAGTTCCGGCCTCTCCCCAGAAGAGCCATGCCTGAAATTCTCACACAACAAAGTGACAGAAGCTTCCTTATCACCAGTTGGGTTTCTCCTTACAGGATATGTTTATCAACGATCTAGTTCCCCAAGAAGAACTATACATCCTAACAGATCGACCAATGATCTTCCCCAGCTGGGATACTCCTCCAAGCAGATCAGCCAGAGATCTTCACGGCAGCGGGATCCGAATCCCGGATCGGTTTCCCTTTGCATAATCATAGCATTCGCATCATTTTCCCCATAAAGCGTAGCATTTCGTCTAATACGGAGCATTATGGCAAAAACCAAACATTTGCATGATCACAAGTCGGGTTCGAACCAGTCACCTGCAAATACAATCAATATCTCATCAGCAATGTATATAAAAGCTCACACCCCTTGCCTGTTATATATACTCTTTCGACACTCGTCCGTGTGATATCATCCCCCTGCAGATATAAGCCACAAACATCCTCTGTGATTACATATACCTATACACTTTCTTGACACCCGTCCGTGTCACCACTCCCTAGAATGGTTGCCCAAACACTTATTGCAAACCAAACATTTGTTATAATACACTCTTGTTGACACCCATCTGTGTCATCATATCCCCACAGGTCACCAGAACACCTTCTACACTCATAAGTCCATACTTATACACTTTCTCTTTTTGACACTCGTCCGTGTCACCCTTCCCCAGCAAGTTGAACACTCGTCTGTGTCTTGCTCATACTTCACAAACACTCGCTCATACTTATAAAGATAATCGTCCGCATCTTGCATATATATTCCCCACAGATTCAACACTCGTCCGTGTTCTTTGTTAACCAGTTGGTACTCGTCCGTACCATCATCTCTGAACATGCGTCAGCGTTTGTTTCTACTGATACTCGTCCGTATCACAGTCTTAAGGATGCTCGTCCGCATCTTTAATCTATACACAACGTCAAACACTTATACCTTTTATTCTGGAATCCGTAAGCACTTGTCCGTGTTTACCACTCCCCGGCAGAACAACCTTTTCTTCTATCCAACATTTGTCCTATGTCGTGATACTTTCGGCAGTCGTACCCTTCCATGTGATTGTCCTTCACCTTTGGATGACCGTCCCTCATCCCTTTCCCCAGCGAAGTCTCCATTATTGGAACCCCTTTCTATCCGACATTCGTCCTATGTCGTGATATTGTAGCAGCTGTCCCTAGCTAGGTGATCGTCTTTCACCTTTTTGATGATCGTCCTTCATCATTTTATCTGATGGTCGTCCCCATCGTTGATCTTGTTATCTGACATTCGTCCTATGCTGTGATAAACCTCGAGAGCAGTCGTACCCTGCTAGGTGATCATCCTTCACCTCTTGATGATCGTCCTTTATCATGCTTATCCGATGGTCGTCCCCATCATCGACCTTTTCTATCCGACATTCGTCCTATATCGTGATAAAGAGCAGTCGTCCCCTGCTAGGTGATCATCCTTCACCTTTGATGACCGTCCCACATCAATATTTCATTTATTCTTTGAACCGATAGCCGTCCCCATCATTGTTTACCTTACTTTGCAAACCTGATGGTCTTCCCCATCATTGACTTTACCTTTAAATCCCAAGAGAGTCTTATTTCCTTACCTGATGGTCGTCCCCGTCAAGGTCTCTTTATTTCCCAGCATGTCGGCCATCCCTGTCATTGCTTTATCCCCAGCAGTCTTCCTCTGCTCGATGGTCGTCCTACATTTCCTTCACTTTATAATCATACTTTACTACCTTTTACAATTTATATCCCTTTTCTTCTTCTCCCCAGTGAGTGCAAATTTTGGACTGTCTTTGGTATTCAACCACAAGTTATCTTGTTTGTCTGATAAGCCAGGCACTTGCATCCTACAGAGCTAACTCATGTTTGAATAGGGGCAGTTGTAAACACCCCAAATTTTCCCTCATTAAATTCACACCATGGCTTGTGATCTTCCATATTTGCATTAGTTTAAGCATATCACCTCATATTAAATATTTGTTTCATTTGCATGGTTCAAGTTCATCTGCATTTAGGGTTTGTGATCTGAGCAATCCAAGGATCCATTTGAGCCACTCCAAGAGGGTGCATGTGTTTTCTATCATCATATTATATCCCTCAAAGATCAAGGAAGTCAAGAAAGCACAAGAACTGGCAAAGCATGGAAGCAGAGTTAGGGTTTTCACTGCACAAATGACCTGAAATTAGGGTTTTGGTTTTAGAGGCCATAACTCCAAAATTTTTGGTCATTCTTGTTTCTAATGTTCTTAATATGTTATAAGGATCATGTGTACCAAGTTTGATGAAGAAATTCATTGTGGAAGTCATTTGTTCCCTGGGTAACTTCTTGAGCAAGTCAGAGCAAAATCAGGGCATCTGAGGCCCCCTACAATGGAACCAAAGTGGATTTATCATCAAATTGAAGTTATATGATCTTTATTTGATCATTGAAGTGCTTGGGAGTTCACAAAGTTGAAGAAATTTGAGCTAAACCAAAAGTTGCCAAAAATGGAAATGACTTGTAATGGAAACTTTCCATTTTGGGAAAGTATTTCAACCTCCTCTTTCTCAACCAAAAATGCTTCAAATGAAAAATTGTTGGTCATGAAAGTTGTAGATTGGATCATTCCCTTTACCAAAAGTACAAGAACATGTTCTAATTCATTATGGAACTCAAGTTATGGCTTTGCAAAGTTGGCAAAAATCCTATAATTTTCACTTTCACATCAAAGAGGATTTTTTGCAATTTCACGAACCAAGTCATTTTGTGACCTCTAATCACTCTCTAAACATCATACACACATGATACAATGCATTGTGACCAAAATTGCCCAAAGAATCATTCCATTTCATGCCTTGAACTTCAAGTAATTCAAAAGGGGCCAAAGTTCTTCAAATTTTCAAAAGGGGATGAAACTTCTCATACACTTGCTGCATCATCCCAAAACATTTTCCATGGTTCTACTTGATCTTTGTTGAGCCAGGACATGCCCTAAAACAGCTGCAACATGTGCCCATACCTCAAGTACACCTAATGTTGACATTTTGGCAACTTGCCCATACCAATCACCACAGGCCACCACCCACTTTCTGACCTATCAAACAATGTTATGTGGACCAAAAGCAACTCACAACACCACACACACAAGCCTGAAACCTCAGATACACCAAGTTTCACAAAAATCCCTTTCAAGCAAAAGCTTTCGAAACACTCTTCCCAGCCACTAAAACCACAAACAAACTTCATAAACCAACTCACCATCATCCATAGATCACTTCCCAACCATTAAATAAGCCTCAAAGCCCCTCTACACAAAACACGATTCTGGTGCAGCAAGAGTGCAGCCACACAATACAACCATTCTAAGCTCCTTCCAAGCATTGCAACTTCATCAGGGGGTCAAGTAAAGAGGATTTGCACAAGAGAAGAGGTCCAAAAGCTTCAGAGGTGAAAGCTCCAGCTCAGGTATCAATCTTCAAACTTTTTTTCCAGAAGCATGATTTTAAGTTTCTAAGTTGTTCTACATGTTATGCTGATCACCATGATGCAATTTGTTTTTGAAAATGAGTTGAAAATAAGCTAGTATTCGACTTCTGAAACTTTGCCCGTGAAATATGTTCTTTTTTTATTCTCATGATTGATGAAGAATAAATTAGTTTTGAGAGGGTGAGGTGAGGAGTTGATCTAGAGCTTTAGAGCTCCTGAAATGACCTAGGGAGAGAGTTTGAGAAACTACCCTGCCGGAGAAGACGACCGGAGCACTGTTCCGGCCGTCTGAGATTAATTAGGGCTAATCTCAGGTGATTAGTTGAGTTTGACTCTGGAGCGTAGGATGTGAGTTTCGCGCGTGAGTGGAGGGCTGAGATCATTTCACTTAACCCTAATCTTTTTGATTTATTTTATTAATTAGAATTAGGCCAGATTGAATCTGGACCTTTAGATTGCGCGTTGGTCAAAGCCTTTTCCCCCAGTTCAAATCCTGTCCATCAGATCATCATACTTTTATTTATTTCAATTTTATTTCATTTAAATAGCATTTATTTTGTGCATTTTATTTAAAATACTTAGAAAAATCCTAAAAGTATTTCCTCCTGCATTTTAATTTCAAATATATTTCTTCACCCAAAAACATTTTTATTTTTATTTTTTGCATTAAAAAATCATTTTAAAAATATTTAAATGTTTATTTTAATTAATTAATGGAAATTAATTAATTAAAATACCATTTATATTTCCAAAAATCACAAAAAAATTCACATTGCATTTTAGGACATTTAGAAACATTGTCAAACCATTCATACAAATTTCTTTTTGGTTTTGATCCAACTTTGACATTTTTCTTGAATTTAGGGTTCATAAAATTCCCTTTTTGGAACCCTAACTTTGAAAAATCTTTTCTGCCTAACCATGAAGGGTTTGACAATGGTTCTTTTTGCATTGTTTTCCACATAGCATGTAGTTTCTAGGATATTTTTGTCATGAATCTATCTTTCACTTTCCATTTGATTTGCATTTTTCCTCTTAAGGTACCTTAAAACCCTAGCAAACATAGGAAAACCACAACTTTCTTTAGGTTAAGAGTTAGACCTTCTCCTTTGGGGTGTGATATCATATGGGGTTATGGTTCCTTTGAGTTCATTTGCAAATTTTTATCATGTGATTTGCTTCCGATTTTGTCATTTGCATCTCATCCTTTCATGTAACCCTGATCTTGCATCCATACTTGCATCTTACATTGCATTACATGAACATGTGAACTTGTCATGACATTCTAAGCACTTGTATGACATCTTAGACATCTTAAGGCATTGCTTGAACATTGCTTGGTCATTTATTCATACATTTGCTATGCTTTGCATCCATTTCATTTCATAAACATCCATGTGTTTTCATGTTCCCCACATGCTTCATTTGCATTCTTTCTCTTTGTATGAACCTTCATAACACTTGGTATGCTTTTGCATTATCTCATAACATCATTTGCATCATGTGATTGCTTCTGGTTTTGGCATTGGCCCATTCATATGTTTCATTTTCATATCATTCCTTTCTTTATGTATCTTATACTAACATTTTCAGGTGGTAAGTAACTTGAGAAGTGAATTTTCCTTCACTTCTCATTTCTCTTCTCATTCTCCATATGCATCATTACTGCATTTCTCTTTGCCTTAGAGTGAGCTTTCTAATTCATGTTCATCATTCACCTTCTTTCTCCAAGCTACTTATCTTCTTCAGTGAAGTAAGTAACTTGTTTCTTCTGCTTCTCCTCCTCTCATCTGCTTCTTCCCTTGGTGGCTTCTCTGAAGATCTTTCTCAAGCCTTACAAACCATAGGAACATCCAAGCATGACAATAATTAGGGTTGTGATTAGTCCCCCTTTAGTTTTTACCTTTGTGTCTTCTTTGTGTCTCTCTTCTCTCCTCATCATTAGAGACTAAACCTTTAAGGCTTTAAGACTTTGTGATTAGGGTTATGCCTGCACCCTTCTCTTAGGATGGAGTGTATAACTTTAATCCTAAGTGTTAAACCCTTAATTTGTTTAAACCTCTTAATCAATCCATCTTAATAATCACTAAGACATTAACTTGTAACTTGGGCCTTGTATTAGGGTTCTAATTCTTCCTTTATTGGTTAAGAAGGACTAACCCTAGTGTTTAATGGACAAGTCCCCCTCAAGTTGTCTTACCAATCATAAAACTCATTTCTTAATCTCACCCTTAATTAAAATCCACTTTAATAAAGGCTTGTTTTGTCATGAGGTTAATCCCTAATCATGGATTAAGTTGAGGTATCTTCCTCAGCTTTAGTGTTCTCATCTATTATCCTTCTATTAGGATGGTGTAATGAGTTCACTAAATCCTTGATTATGGCTTAAACTCATTACTTAAACACTAAACAAAAACTCAAAAACATCTAAATAATCACATGTAGGTTAATGACCTTAATCATGCACCATCATGGTAATTAAGTTGAGATGCTTATCTCATACTTAAAGTATTCTCATTATCCCTAATCAAAGGGAGGATATGATGAGTTTACTAACCCTTGGTTTAGGCATAAGCTCATTAACTTGTGACAAACACCAAAAAGCAATAAAAGATTGAAAACACAAAAACAGACAATAATCGTCTCCTTCGGGATTCTTTTCTCATCATCTTCACTCACAAACGAGAACTTGCTTCTTCCGTCTAATGCAAGTGATGCGTGTTTTTCGCAAGTGTACGAATCACGTCAAAGTAATATAAAAGATTGTCGAATCCACAGAGACCAAGTGTCAATCTATCAAACCTGTTGTTATGGTGTGTATCTAAGGCAACTATTTTTAAGGGTTTTAATAAGGGTGCAATGGTAAATAAAATTATAATTTTAAATAATAAATAAAGACAGGCTCGAATGTAATTCACGTAATCAATGATAATCCAGTACTTGTTAGTGGAACTACTTATGGGCAGTGTTTTCTTCTTTGAAAAGAACTAATTTAACAGGAACTGTCGCTTTCGCGTATTCAGAACCGAGTTGTACTCTCTAATCAACCCCTCCTATTGTCACGGATAAAAAGGTGCGTACTGCGTTAGAGTAGTAAACCTATTTTTAAGAAATATAGTATCTTAACTAAGTTGAAAAGTATTTTAACCTGGACTTCTTAGCAAAAAGAGGTTCTTGCGAACCAGAGTTTAAACTTCCTAACGCGTCCGAAAATCGTTTTAAAATCTCTTTTCTTTTTAATCTAAAATCTCCTAATGAACTATACAAAGCGCTTTTGGCTGTTTTTGAAATAGTTAAAAACAATTATTTGAATTGAAAGATAAAATAGCCCTTAGGTGTTTCCACGAACAATTATACTGATTACTGGTTTAATTACGATCCTTACATTCTAACCTTTATGGAATTAGTTAGACATGATAAAGTAAATATTCTTTTTATAGTTTTTCATAAAAGTAATTTAAAGCGAGTGCGGTAAGTAAACAAAGTAAAGTGCGAGTGCAGGAAATAAACAACGTAAATGTGCGAGTGCAGGAAATAAACAACGTAAATGTGCGAGTGCAGGAAATAAACAAAGTAAATGTGCGAGTGCAGGAAATAAACAACGTAAATGTGCGAGTGCAGGAAATAAACAAAGTAAATGTGCGAGTGCGGGAAATAAACAAAATAAAAGCGAGGCAGAAATAAATAAAAGTAAAGTACGAACTTGAATTAAAATGGCGGCAGGATTAACTTCCTCCAGAGTGCTCCAAAACTCGAACCACAGACAGATTACAGACTCGATCACTCGATTGCAGAGGCACCCCGATGTGGAATGGCAACTGCTTTATAACTGATATATGCCTAGAGAATTCTAATTCTGGATGAAGAAAAACGAAAATCTAAGGTCCTATTTATAGTAAAAACTGAAAGCATGAAATGACAGGGATGCCCCTCCACTAAAAAGTGGAGGTTACTGATTTTGGCCTTGTGGCGCCCGCCACAGGCCTATGGCGCCCGCCATGGTCCCTACAGGGGATGATGGAGTGGGGAACGTGGGTCCTGGAGGTTGAGGAGTGGTCTTGAGACGTGGCCACGTCATGGCTAACCCCATGGCGCCCGCCACGGTGGGTGCCGTAAGTGCAAAATGCTGAATTTCTAGGTTTTCGTCCGTTTTCACTCCTTTTTCGCTCCTTTTCCCGATTCCAGCTCCGATTATTATAAAAACCTGAAAACATAAGAAAACAAAGCAATAACAAAGCAAAACAACAATAAAAGCTAAGAATGCATGCGAAATCGGAGTCAGAAATACGGTGAATTTTAGTGTGATCAAATTCTCCCACACTTAAACCTTTGCTTGTCCTCAAGCAAACATTAAAGCTTTAAGAAAATATGGTGTCAACACTTGTCTTTGGGCTAAAGGGATTCTAAGTTCAAGTCAGGATGCAGTGACAGATACTAACTAAGTGAACCAAGGGTACCATAGTAACACAAACACAAACTTCAATCCTATATTAACCACTCCATATCATCCCACGATACCTAGGCCTATCTTCTCATCTTTTTGTGTCCTTTTCATTCAGGCGCAATCACATTAAGCCCGTTATCCGTACATGCTTCATAGTAGAGTGACCGGTTAGTGATTCTGATCCATAACATAAGGTTTCTGGCACATAAGCATGTGTAAACCTGTTTTTATTTCGCCTAAATGTAGCTGCGGGGGATCGGATCGTAATCCGCCCTACCAAGTTCAGTGCCAGATACCTCTGAACCAACTAACAATAGGTGACTTGCAATTTTTTTTTTTTCTTTTTGTGGCAAATTTTTTTTTTCTTCTCTTTTTTCGGTTTAAATGACTTTGTGAGGGTCACCTATACCAGAGTTTGCCTTTTTTTTTTTTTTTTTTTTTTTTATTAGCACTGGATCATTCACTTATATTCATCGACCCCCTACGTAGAGCATGCTTAAGCCGGAGCTGACTGCTAAGATAAACTACTTAGGACAATTTTTAAAATGATAGTAAAGGCCAAGGTGGTGGGGTTTAGGAGTGATTCCTATATTCAAGAGGTCTATGGTGCTAAAATGGTTCTGATGTTTCAAAAAGTTGACCTAAGTCACCACATCCTAATCTAAACCTGTCTCAAAGCCCAAAAAACATGTGAAACAACATTATTTTCTTTTTAAAATTTTTTCTGGTAAGGCTAAGGAAATGGGAAAAAAATGAAGATGAACTAAAAAGACACTATACTGGTGACTCGTCAGACTCATGCATTATCTAAGAAAATTAAATTACTGAAAAGGGAAATAACTGAAAGGAAATAATTAACTAAAAAGGAAATAACAGAAAGCAGTAAAATCCCCTCCCACACTTAAATCGAACATTGTCCCCAATGTTTCGAAATAAGATAAGGGGGGTAACCTGGAAAAAGACTACTGAGGAGGGGCACTGGTGCCTTCGCCGTCCTGATGTGATGGTCTGGAACGACGGGATCTACTACGATGCTGGTCCCTCCGGTCGAGTCGTGCTGATAAAGCAGCCTGAGCACTCCGGACCTCTCGAAGGTTACCCAAGATGGAACCCTGAGTAGCCTCTACAAGCTGGTAGTGTCGGCTGTTGAACTCTCTCTGACGGTTCTGCTCTAATGAGATATCGTTCAAGGTACGGCAGACGTTGCTATAAGCACGATCCGAAACCAATCGCGATTGTTGCATGAAGCTCATGTTGTCCGTCAGCTGCTGTGAAATAGTAGAGAGAAGGCCATCACGCCTTTCTTCTCTAGCTGTCATATCACGCCACATCTGGATAGCGTTTTCTTCTTCTTTTCAAGGCTTGAGGCTTGCATATTTTTTTTGTAAAGACAAAAATGAAAATATTTTTGTCTTATATTTTTTCTTTGCACGACAAAAATAAAAATAATTAAAGAAACAAAAGAAAAAGAAAAAAGTTAACATTAGTGCATAATATGTATATATATAAGAAATTCAAAGTGCATGAAAATATAAAAGCTGCAGTAAAGTAAAATATGTCTGGAAATGCGATAAATAAAATACTAGGGTAATGCTGTCAGGGTAGAATGAGTCATGTGGTAGGCGTCTTTTCCTGGCTTGATCCACGAATCTCAGCTATCTCCCTCCGAAGCTCTTCAATCGCCTGATGTAGAGCATCGGTCTCTGAGGCATGAGTGAGATCAGAAACCTGCATCTGTAACTCTAAGTCTGCCACTTCCTGCTTGAGCAGGGCAGTCTCCTTGCGGAGCTCATAAATCTGTGTTTGTAGGTCAGGTGGCTGCAGAGACATATTGTTAGACATAACAGTGATTTGGGGAGTAAGAGGTGTAGGAGTGTACTCAGCGGCGGGAGGCGATTTCGGCTCTTCGACAGTCTCTCCATAACCCTCTAGAGCATAACTCCAATTTTCAGGATCATGGACACTGGTCATCAGCTGATCTGGTAATGTGAAATAGTGTATCGCTTCGCCGTCGATCAGCAATCTAAACATGTTGGGCTCAAAAGAAGCCCTCCTCATCAGTCCTCTATCAAGACAAAAATCAATATCCAGGGTGGTGTAGCAGCAGAAGGTCCTGAGGTGCAATAACTTGCGAGACAAACCCAATGCAGTAGCTATCTGTGTAACAATCCCACCGACATGGATGATGCCTACGGATGATCTGGCAACACTAGCCAAGCCCTTTAACAGAAAGTTGCCACAAGCAACAGGGCGAGACTGAGTCGCACAAAACAGTAGGAAAATCTCCTCTTCACTTAGCAGTGTCTCTGTATCTGGAAAACCTAGGAAAGAATGTGCTAGAATCATCTGGAAGTACCTCAATGCAGGGTTGTGGATTACCTGAGAAAACTGGGTAGAAGGATCTTGGCTCCCTCCGCCTGATATTTTAGTCCAAAACTTTTCCACTTCTCTGCTCATAAAATACCCCATCGGTGTATCTGGAATAGCATCAGGAGAAGTCTGGAAACCTAGCAAATCACCAAACTCTCTGTGAGAGAATGAGTAGTCAATCCCGAACAACCTGAAAACAGCGAGTCCATCGGGTCCAGCCCAAGGGTCATGATGAAACGAGCTGAGGAACTCAAGAGTCAAGTTCCTATAAGTGTTGTTCCTGTCGTCAAACTGGTCCCACTGGAGTTGATGGCATAAAAATCTGACGCTTGGCTCTATCCCCAAGGCATCCATGCAGTCATGGTCAGGGTACCTGGTAGGAGCCATAGGGCGTCTTATGTGAACATAGTAACGCTCTCTCTGTGCATCATCTCTAAAGGCCACGTGCATGTCATCAGGGTTCTGCATTCTGTACAAGGTTAGCAAACAAGTCCTGAAAGCACATAAAACATTCAATCGTTAGTCCTGACATAATAATAATAATATAAACAAAATAAAGTAAAAATAAAAAGTACAAAAATAAGAAAACCATGGGTTGCCTCCCATGCAGCGCTTGTTTAACGTCATTAGCTCGACGACCGATATTTAAACATCATTGGAAGGATACGGTGGATCACTCAGAGTATGGCAGGTGTATGTTGTTGGAATGTCACCTCCTTCGTAGGGCTTCAACCTCTGTCCATTGACGATGAATGGTTTACATGTCTGGTTCTTGATTTCAATAGCACCGGATCTTAGGATCTTAGATACTTCGAAAGGGCCAGTCCATCTCGAACAGAGTTTACCTGGAAATAGTCGTAACCTAGAATCGAACAGGAGAACAGGATCGCCTATTTTGAAGTCTCTTCTTATGATTCTTTTGTCATGCCAAGCTTTTGTTCTTTCTTTGTATATGATGGCATTTTCGTAGGCAGATTGTCTGAGCTCTTCTAATTTGTGGATGTCAAGGATACGTTTCTCACCAGTAGTCAAGTAATCCAAATTCAAAGTTTTGATGGCCCAATAGGCCTTATGCTCCAATTCAAAAGGTAAGTGACATGATTTTCCATAGACCAGTTGATAAGGGGTTGTTCCTATAGGAGTTTTGAAAGCGGTTCTATAGGCCCATAATGCTTCTTGAAGTTTCTGTGACCAATCCTTTCTAGATATAGAGACAGTCTTCTCGAGGATTTGTTTTATCTCCCTATTAGATACTTCCACTTGTCCATTGGTCTGTGGGTGGTATGGTGTTGCTACTCTATGCTTAACTCCATACTTGCTTAAAAGTTTATCAAATATTCTCGATATGAAGTGTGATCCTCCATCACTTATGACTAAACGGGGGGTTCCAAACCTGGGAAATATATAATTTTTGAATAATTTGATGACTACTCTGGTGTCGTTTGTGGGTGCGGCGATAGCTTCAATCCATTTAGACACGTAGTCAACAGCTACTAATATGTACTGATTTCCAAAAGATGGTGGGAACGGACCCATAAAGTCTATACTCCATACGTCGAAGAGTTCTACTTCTTGGATATTTCTTAACGGCATTTCATTACGTCTTGAAATATTTCCTGTGCGTTGGCATCTATCACACTTGACAATGAAAGCATGGACATCACGCCACATAGTAGGCCAGAATAGGCCAGCTTGAAGAATCTTAGCGTAGGTCTTAGATGTGCTTGCATGTCCACCATAGGGTGCAGAGTGACAATGCTCAATTATATTATTTACCTCTTCTTCTGGAACACAACGGCGGAAAATGCCATCTTTACCTCTCTTGAAAAGAAACGGTTCGTCCCAATAGAAGTTTCTCACATCACTATAGAACTTCTTCTTCCGGTGGTAGTTTAGATCAGGGGGTATGATGTCAGCGGCTAGATAATTAACAAAGTCTGCATACCAAGGTACATCACTTATGGCTAAGGATTTTTGAAAATACTCATGAGGGTCTGGGTTATCATCTTCAATGGTTTCTAGTTGGGTTATCAGTCTATCATAGGCAAAATCGTCATTTAGGGGAACTGGATCAGGTTTCAGGTATTCTAGCCTAGATAGGTGATCAGCTACCACATTATCAGTGCCTTTCTTATCACGGATATCCAAATCAAACTCTTGCAGTAATAGAATCCATCGAAGTAACCTAGGCTTGGCATCCTTTTTGCTTAGTAAGTAACGAATGGCAGCATGGTCGGTATAAACTATAATCTTGGCTCCTACTAGATAAGATCTAAATTTGTCTATTGCAAAAACTACAGCTAGGAGCTCCTTTTCGGTTGTTGCGTAATTGAGCTGTGCAGCGTTTAGGGTTCTACTGGCATAATAAATCACATGTAACTTCTTATCTTTTCTTTGACCTAGAACGGCTCCAACAGCGTAATCACTGGCGTCACACATTATCTCAAACGATTCTGACCAATCAGGGGGTTTCATTATAGGTGCTGAAATCAGAGCTTGCTGCAGGAGATTAAATGCTTCAGTACATTTTTCATCGAAGATAAATTCAGCATCTTTCATTAAAAGACCAGTTAAGGGCTTTGTTATTTTGGAGAAATCCTTGATAAAACGTCGGTAAAATCCGGCATGTCCAAGAAAACTTCTTATCTCCCTGATAGTCTTCGGCGGTTTTAGATTCTCTATGACTTCTATTTTTGCTTTATCTACCTCTATACCTTTTTCGGAAACTATATGTCCTAAAACAATCCCTTCGGTGACCATGAAATGACATTTCTCCCAATTTAGCACAAGGTTTACCTCCACACATCTCTCCAGGATTTTCTCAAGGTTGACAAGACAATTTTTGAAATCTGATCCACAAACTGAGAAATCGTCCATAAATACTTCCATAATTCCATCTAAATAATCAGCAAAGATAGACATCATGCAGCGTTGGAAAGTTGCAGGAGCATTACAAAGTCCAAAAGGCATTCTTCTATAGGCAAAAGTTCCAACTGGGCATGTAAAGGTAGTTTTTTCTTGATCTTCGGGGTGAATAGGTATTTGGAAGAATCCGGAATATCCATCTAAGTAACAAAAGTAAGAGTGTCTGGCTAGGCGCTCCAACATTTGGTCTATGAATGGTAATGGGAAATGGTCCTTCCTAGTTGCTTTATTTAATTTTCTATAATCTATGCACATACGCCAACCTCCATCGGTTCTTTTTGCTACAGGTTCTCCCTTCTCGTTTTGCACGACTGTGATGCCTCCCTTTTTAGGTACTACATGCACAGGACTCACCCATTTACTGTCCGAGATCTGATATATTATACCTGCCTCTAATAACTTAAGAACTTCAGTCTTAACTACAGTACTCATTATAGGATTTATTCTTCGTTGGTGTTCTCTGGAAGGTTTTGAATCTTCTTCAAGCAAAATCCGATGCATGCATACGGATGGGCTTATTCCTTTTAGATCAGAGATCTTATATCCTAAGGCTGAGGGGTACCTACGTAAAACTTCTAATAATTGATCGGTTTCTTTTTGGTTTAAGGTAGCACTGACTATAACTGGACGATTCATATCTTCATCGAGAAATTCATATCTCAGGTTTTTAGGCAGTTCCTTAAGTTTTACGGTCGGTTTCATAGGGCAAGGCATAGGATCTGGGGTAAGAGATAAACATTCGTGAAGGTTATCATCAATGTAGGGTGTTTTATAATTGTCATCTTCCAAAATAAGGGTTGATGGCAATTTTATAGATTCATTTTCTTCTTCTTGTTCTAATTCCCTAATGCATTCTTCGATGATATCTAAGGCATAACAGGAATCTCCTATCACAGGTGCCATAAGAAATTTTGACAATATAAATTCTATCTTCTCTTCACCTACCTCAAAAGTTAGTTTTCCTTTTTTAACATCTATTACGGCTCCAGCAGTCGATAAGAACGGTCTACCTAGGAGTATCGGTATGTCGTCATCTTCTTTGATGTCCATGACAACAAAATCAGTAGGTATAAACAACTGACCTACCCTAACAGGGACGTCTTCAAGTATGCCTATAGGGTATTTAACGGATCTATCGGCTAATTGAAGTGACATCTTAGTAGGTTGTAATTCTCCTAAGTTTAATCTCTCACAAACTGCTAAAGGCATTAAGCTCACACTAGCTCCTAGGTCTAGAAAAGCTTTTTCGATGACATGATTCCCCAAAATGCAAGGAATGGAAAAATTTCCGGGATCTTTATCTTTCTTTGCTAACCTATCTTCGGAAATAGAATTACATTCCACGGGTTTCGGATCTTCAAGTCTACGTTTATTTGTAAGTATGTCTTTGAGAAACTTAGCGTAAGAAGGTATTTGGGTGATGGCTTCTGTAAAGGGGATTTCTACATGAAGTTTTTCTATAACCTTAACGAATTTTTGATATTGATTATCGATTTGGGTTTTCTTTAATCTTTGAGGGTAAGGTATTGGTGGTTTATATGGCGGTGGTGGTACATAGGTTTTATTTTTAGGTTCTTCTCCTTTTTCTTGACTTTCCGGGGTTTCAGGCTTCTCTGGTTCCTTCTCCTCACTCCTCTCAGAAGTTTCGGGCTCACTTAATCTAGGGTTCAAAGGTTCCTTATAAGCGGTTCCACTTCGTAGAGTAATGGCATTAGCTTGCCCTTTCGGGTTCTGTTGAGGTTGTCCAGGGAACTGTCCTCCGGGTGTAGTCTGTGGGGCTTGGTTTAACGCTACCTGAGAGATCTGGGTTTCAAGCATCTTATTATGAGTAATGATTTGATCAACCTTGGTTCCTAACTGGGTAATTAGTTCGTTAACATGGACGCTTTGGTTCATGAACTCTTTGTTCTTCTGTTTTTGAGCAACGATAAAATCTTTTACAATTTCCTCAAAGCTCGGGTTTGGTGGCACAGGTTGCATAGGTTGATTTGTTCTAGGGACTTGGTAACCTTGTTGTCTCGGAGGTGCGGTATTTTGGATAGGGTTATTATTTTTGTAGGAGAAGTTTGGGTGATTCCTCCATCCAGGGTTATATGTGTTTGAAAATGGGTTCCCTTGGGTATAGTTCACTTGCTCAGTGTTGGTTTCATTCAACATATTGCATTCGGCGGATTGGTGTCCTTGCGTTCCACATATCTCACAATTCGGCGAAACTGCGGCTACAGTATTCGGAGTTGTACACATATGTTCGACTCTTAGGGCCAACGCGTCCATTTTAGCTTGCATCATGTCTATAGAGCTTAGCTCATGTATTCCTCCTTGGGCTTCCTTCTTTTCCACTGTCGCTCGTTCTACTCCCCATGATTGATGGTTTTGGGCCATATCCTCGATAAGGGCACTAGCTTCAGGGTAAGGTTTGTTCATCAGTGCGCCACCAGCGGCAGCGTCGATGGTCATTTTAGTGTTATAAAGAAGTCCATTATAGAAGGTTTGGATGATTAGCCAATTCTCTAAGCCATGGTGTGGGCATGCTCTTAATAGTTCTTTATATCTCTCCCAGGCTTCGAACAACGACTCTCCTTGGTGTTGGGTAAATCTAGTTATTAGGTTTCGAAGAAGAGCGGTCTTGCTTGGGGGAAAATATCTAGCAAGGAAAACTTTCCTAAGGTCATCCCAAGTTGTTATTGAATTGGGTGGAAGGGAATCTAACCATGATAGAGCTTTATCTCTGAGGGAAAAGGGAAATAATCTTAAGCGTATTGCCTCAGGAGAAGCTCCATTGGTTTTAAATGTGTCTGCTAACTGAAGAAAGTTTTTTAAATGTTGGTTCGGGTTATCAGTAGCGAGACCTGCGAATTGTCTCTGTTGCACTAATTGCAGCAGGGATGGTTTAAGTTCAAAATTATTGGCTGGGATAGCGGGGTTTACTATACTGGAACTAGGTTCCTCGTTTGATGGTTGGGCGAAGTCCTTAAGAGGTCTTCGGTTTTGATCTTCGGCCATAGCTATCCTATTCCTATGGAAAAATAAACGTGCGCGAGCGTAACGTTCAGGTTCAGCTAGAGGGTCTACTAAACTTCCGGCACTGTGAGTCTTTCGCATTGACCGGTGGGTAACAACCTTAGTCTAAACGGTATAACTACAGGGTAATGAAATTTGACGATATTGGTCCCCGGCAACGGCGCCAAAAACTTGATGCGTGTTTTTCGCAAGTGTACGAATCACGTCAAAGTAATATAAAAGATTGTCGAATCCACAGAGACCAAGTGTCAATCTATCAAACCTGTTGTTATGGTGTGTATCTAAGGCAACTATTTTTAAGGGTTTTAATAAGGGTGCAATGGTAAATAAAATTATAATTTTAAATAATAAATAAAGACAGGCTCGAATGTAATTCACGTAATCAATGATAATCCAGTACTTGTTAGTGGAACTACTTATGGGCAGTGTTTTCTTCTTTGAAAAGAACTAATTTAACAGGAACTGTCGCTTTCGCGTATTCAGAACCGAGTTGTACTCTCTAATCAACCCCTCCTATTGTCACGGATAAAAAGGTGCGTACTGCGTTAGAGTAGTAAACCTATTTTTAAGAAATATAGTATCTTAACTAAGTTGAAAAGTATTTTAACCTGGACTTCTTAGCAAAAAGAGGTTCTTGCGAACCAGAGTTTAAACTTCCTAACGCGTCCGAAAATCGTTTTAAAATCTCTTTTCTTTTTAATCTAAAATCTCCTAATGAACTATACAAAGCGCTTTTGGCTGTTTTTGAAATAGTTAAAAACAATTATTTGAATTGAAAGATAAAATAGCCCTTAGGTGTTTCCACGAACAATTATACTGATTACTGGTTTAATTACGATCCTTACATTCTAACCTTTATGGAATTAGTTAGACATGATAAAGTAAATATTCTTTTTATAGTTTTTCATAAAAGTAATTTAAAGCGAGTGCGGTAAGTAAACAAAGTAAAGTGCGAGTGCAGGAAATAAACAACGTAAATGTGCGAGTGCAGGAAATAAACAACGTAAATGTGCGAGTGCAGGAAATAAACAAAGTAAATGTGCGAGTGCAGGAAATAAACAACGTAAATGTGCGAGTGCAGGAAATAAACAAAGTAAATGTGCGAGTGCGGGAAATAAACAAAATAAAAGCGAGGCAGAAATAAATAAAAGTAAAGTACGAACTTGAATTAAAATGGCGGCAGGATTAACTTCCTCCAGAGTGCTCCAAAACTCGAACCACAGACAGATTACAGACTCGATCACTCGATTGCAGAGGCACCCCGATGTGGAATGGCAACTGCTTTATAACTGATATATGCCTAGAGAATTCTAATTCTGGATGAAGAAAAACGAAAATCTAAGGTCCTATTTATAGTAAAAACTGAAAGCATGAAATGACAGGGATGCCCCTCCACTAAAAAGTGGAGGTTACTGATTTTGGCCTTGTGGCGCCCGCCACAGGCCTATGGCGCCCGCCATGGTCCCTACAGGGGATGATGGAGTGGGGAACGTGGGTCCTGGAGGTTGAGGAGTGGTCTTGAGACGTGGCCACGTCATGGCTAACCCCATGGCGCCCGCCACGGTGGGTGCCGTAAGTGCAAAATAATGAATTTCTAGGTTTTCGTCCGTTTTCACTCCTTTTTCGCTCCTTTTCCCGATTCCAGCTCCGATTATTATAAAAACCTGAAAACATAAGAAAACAAAGCAATAACAAAGCAAAACAACAATAAAAACTAAGAATGCATGCGAAATCGGAGTCAGAAATACGGTGAATTTTAGTGTGATCAGCAAGACAGTTAGCACTCGAGCTAGACGATTCATACACTTGAGCATAGACAAGAAAGCAGTTCATCAGTCAATTTATTCTTTCAGTCTCTTTGAGTCGAACTACGGTGTTATGACTTCCTCATTGCACGAGAGGATACGTAGGAATAACTTAACTGTTATCGAACAAAAGTCTCTGTGTCTTCCCCCTCTTTCAGCATTCTCTTTTAAGCTTCATTCCCGAGCATTTCACTTTCTTGCACTGACACTTGTATATTCTTTTCCAGCTTTTGCACACAAATAGAACGAACACTTACCCCTTTAAACACAAACTTTCAAGCGTGGATCACGTCGAGTACGGTGGACAATCTGGGTGCTAATACCTTCCCAGGTTGTAACCAACCCCCTTTCTCAGTTTCTCTGGTTCGCAACCGTCTTATCCATCTTTTCTCTGGTTTATGCAGCATTACCTTTTCTTCGGGATAAAAATGCCTAGTTGGCGACTCTATTCACTTCACCTTCATTCCTCCTATCGCCGACCGTTCGCGCTTGTATTGGGATGCAAATCTTTGGGAGCGACATTTGGGTGCAGGTGTTTATATGGATGTTGGTGCTGGTGCCGATGATGTAGTTGATAATGATGATGATGACAACTCGAGCTCCTTTGAGTGATGTCAACTGGAAGATTTGATGGACCAGTTTATGTTGTTTTAGTGTTTTTCTTTCGTTTATGTTATTTCCTTTTTAGTGAAATATTTTGAATTCTGAACATCTGGGCGGATGCGTTTTTACTTTTTATTTTGAATATTTGACCATCCGGGCGGATGTGTCTTGTTTTATTGTTGGTTGGAATTGTTTCCCATCCGAACGGATGGTGTACTTTATCATTTTGGATTGATGAACATCCGGGCGGATGCATTTTGGTTTTAAAATTTTTTGTTTTAGTTAACATCCGAGCGGATGCATTGTTATTATTACTTGGTGTACAAATTTTTTGTGTTTGTCTTATCTTTAAGGTGGCATTTTGATGGAAGTGAGTGCATATTTGTGATCTAAGCGTGTAGCTTCACCTTCTTGGATGGTGATGATAAAATTTCGTTAGTTGCACGAGAAAGGTACTCCAGTCGCACCTTTTAGAAAATAACATGTTTATAAACTAGTTGCTTTTCACAAATTTATAGTTTACTTCACTTTGCATAAATGTTAATTTGAGAATCAATTAGGACAAAACCACATAGTGAGCGACTTCCATTGTTCACAAATTTTAGTGTGATTGTAATTATTGCGAACTCGTTCGATTCATGCTTGTATCGTGCATTCTTTGGTTAATTTTGGAAACTGGGAAATGATCTAGGCATTGCTTGAAATTGAGAAAAACCATCCATTCCTTTAAGGTTTTAGTCACCGGTGAGTAGTGCGAGAATTTGTTAGCCGACTTTGAGCTTTCACACGACTAGAATGAATCATAATTGTCGGTAAAAATACTGAATTATCATCTTTTGGTATTCATTGTCGTGAAATTGAAAAGATAAATTCATTGTGATTCATTCTAGTTTGTTGTATTTTTGATTACACTTTCACCCCCTTGCTTGAACACTTTTTGATAAGAACGTTGTCCAATTTTAGTGTCTTTTAAAGTTGGGGATAGTTGTTGGTGGAAAAAAAGGATGGATGATATTGGTGCCTCTTTTGAAAAGATAGAAAAAAATTGATGAATGAATGAATTGAGAGTTTAATTACACTCATTGTTAGAGTTGCGTGAAAATGAAAGAAAATATTCATTCGATTAAGAGAAAAACTCTTGAATAGGGGCACCACAAAAAAATTGAGGAAAAAGAAAAAAAATGTGTATAGGAGAAGTTTGGGGGAACAAAAAATTTTTGGTTGCTATGATTTTGGCGTGTTCTTTGTTTTCCAAAAACCTTTGAACCCATTTTTGAATCATTGGCCTTATAAATTTATCCCTTTCTTTGTAACCCTTGCCTCATTATAACATTGAAAAGCCCTTTTGATCTTGGTTTCCTCTATGTTTCCTTGTGAATTTGAAGATACTTGCATGAATTGTTCCGGATGTTAGAAATATTACAAATGAGAGTGATTTGTCCCTTTTTTATATTGATGCTTGTCTTAGTTAAGTATTTAGGTGATTCTCTTATGAACATTCCATTTATTTTGTTCGTAGCTTGTCATTTGTGTTTAGAAATTAGTTCATGATTATGTTGTAGGTCTTTGAGAAGCCGGTTGTTACTCGTAAGCAAGAGCTTTGGTTTGAACCATTTTGTTTGGTGTGTTTCACTTTTTTAGTTTGTGCTCGTTTATTTTAAAAGAATTAACTTTTGTTTGAGGACAAACAAAGAAGCAAGTTGGGGAGAGTTGATAAGTGCATATTAGTGTTATTATTTAGTAGATTTTTTGGCACTTTTCAAGGGTTATTTTGTTCTCTAATGCTTTTTCCCTTTTGTTTCTTATACTTATTCATAGTTTAGTTTTAGCATTTTCAAAGCATCATTTATTTAACTTTAGTTTTTGTAATTTTAGTTTACACTGTGGAAATATGGAGCAAATTTCATCAAGACCTTCTTTGGGAAGTTTTGGAAGAATTTGAAGGATCCTTGCTCGCTTCAAGGTCACTCAGTGAGCTCCCAACGAGTTTTCCAGAGATATTTTCGCTCAGTGAGGCCTTTGGTCGCTCAGCGAGCTGGTGCTTTTAACGAACTTTCGCTCTGCGAGACCTGCAAATTCAGCTTCTTTATAAGCATTTGTTTCACAATTTACTTGGGATGTAACTTTTGACACTTGACCTAAATATTCCATAAACACTTTTTCACTTTATTCTAAGAAGATTGGGACTTTGTCAAAAGAATGTGTTTCTCGGTCATTATAGATTCTTAAATTCTAAGCATCACTACCGTGGGTGGAGAAAAGCATTCAATGGAGACACTGAACTACGTAAAGCTCCACCCGCATTGTCAGGTGACCAAGTTTTTGAAAAGGATAAAGATGTGCGTACTGAGTTTGGCAAGCCTTTTGCACATAAGGTTGTAAAAGGTGGGTGGAAGAAGAGGTATATATTTTTTGAATTGTCATATTGGTAGTCTTTGTACGTGATACATTTTCTCGATGTTATGCATATTAAAAAAATGTATTTAAAAGTGTTATTGGTATGTTACTCAATATAAAATGAAAGTCTAAGGATGGCCTTAAAGAAAAGGAGGACATGTTAAAAATGGGAATAAGAACTAAATTAGCACCCGTGAAGAAAGGAAGACGGGCATATCTACCACCTGTTGCTTTTACTCTATCTAGAAAGGAGAAAAAATATTGTGTAAGTTTTTGAGTGAACTTAAATTTCCAGAAGGATACTCTTCAGATATTAGAAGACTTGTGTCTATGAAAGACCTCAAGTTGAAGAGTTTAAAGACACATGATTGCCATGTTATAATTGAACATTTTCTACCAATAGGTATACGTTCAATTTTTCCAAAAAAAAAGTAAGAAGCGCCATAACTAAATTGTGTTTTTTCTTTAGGTCAATTTGTAGTAAGATGATCCATCCCGAGATCTTACCAACACTACAAAAAGAGATAGTTATTACTTTGTGTGAGCTTGAAATGTATTTTCCTCCCTCTTTTTTGGACATAATGGTACATCTAGTTGTTCATATTTTGAAAGAGACAATTGTGTGGACTAACTTATATGAGATGGATGTACCCTGTTGAACGATATATGAAAATATTAAAGGGTACATGAACAACCAAAGTCGACCAGAGGTTTGTATTGTTGAACGATACATTGTTGAAGAAGTGGTTGAGTTTTGTACTCCCCAAAGCTCATATTTTCGGGAAAAAAGAAGGGGAAAAATTAATTGGAAATAAAATTGTGACAATATCAAGGGATGAACGGGATCAAGTGCATTTATATGTTCTGCGCAATGATAATGAGGTTGAGCCATATGTTGAAATGCATAAGGATGTACTCCGAAGGTTAAATCAGAACAGGAATGAAAATTGGATACTACAAGAGCACAATCAAAGTTTTATACAATGGTTAAAGGATAATATTTATTCGAAGCGCTCTTCAGATCCTGCTTCAGTAATAGAAAGGTTGAGATGTTTGGCAAAGTTTGCATGTGTTTTCTCATAGCGCATACGCAATTATGGATACAAATTTTATACCAATGAACAAGAGGATAAAAGTACTATGCAAAATAATGGTGTCACCGTGCTAGCTGAAGTAATGCATATATCAAGTATGAAGGACTTAAACCCCAAATATGCAAATTTTTCATATTTTGGAGTTATTGAGCACATTTAGGTGTTTGATTACGAGATGTTTCAGATTCCTATCTTTGGTTGCATGTGGGTAAATAGTAGTGGCTTACGAATGGATAAGTCTGGATTTTTGCAAGTGGGTCTTAATAGGGTAGTGTACAAAGATGAACCTTTTATTCTAGCATCTCAAGCTAAACAAGTGTTCTATGTCAATGACCCGACGAGTACGAAATTATCTATAGTGCTTTTATCTAACAAATTGGTTGATGATAACAGTGTAGATCAATGTGATATTGATGTTGAGAATTGTAACACCCCAAATCTAACCGGCGAAAATTCATAAATCAGAGTTTCAAAATTCATCTTTAAAATAGGATGTCACATTTTTTACTTTAAAAACATCAGCATCAAATCGCATATCAACATGGATACATAACACTTAAACATCGGGAGACAAATCACAACTTTATTTATTCTTTAGAATAAAACATCTTTTACAACTTTGCAGCGGATTTTCAATGATTTAACTAAACACGGTATAACATGTTATTCAACTTAAAACAACTTATCAATAACTTAATCATACTGAAACAACATATAAACAACGACTAAAAACAACTAAGCGTATATTACCGAGTGTTATGTATCCGAGCATCGACCGACTCAAACTATTGAAGATAACAATCTTCCTTCAAGCTAACCTACACGTTACCAACCAAGGGTAATATTCAAACATAATGGGTGAGATATCGAACCATATAAACAAGAGTATGATAATTAATACGCTAGATAGAATCATACAATTTTCATACTATCCAACAACAACATCTTACCAATCACACCCAAATAATCAACATACTTTATCAACTTAATTCACACATCAACATAATCAATTTCAACTATAAAATCAGCATAGACACCTTCATCAGCTTCGACAAACATATACAACATATTCAACTTCTTCAATATCAGCATAATCAACTTTATGAACATAAACATATAAACAACTCATACAACATAACCATATAATCAACTTATTCATCATAATCATATAATCAACTTATTCATCATAACCAGGTAATCACTTAGTAACGTAATCGACTTATTCAACATGAACCACTTAATCATCTTAAATCTACATAAACAACTTAATCAACTTGAGCAATGTAAACAACTTTATCAACTTGGCAACATAAACAACATAATTAACGCAACATAGAATGCGACTCGACTATGCATATGCAAGTGGTACCATTGGAGTAAAACTCCCAACTTAAAATATACCAGGTTATCGAGGTATCTGCAAGGCATAAGCCTTCAACTTAAATATTTTTCCAATCCAGGCCAACGCGGTGAGCCTCCGCTCCAATTTCGAAATGCAATGTATGTCATGAGACCAACAACACAACACATAAGCAACGAACAACTCAAAACAACATACAACAAACAATGTATCAACTTAAATTCAACACGATTCAACTTTGGCCATAGGCCTACCACGTTCAACGTTGGTCATACGACCTACAACTTTAATAGTCAACATTAGTCCTTCGACCTTCAACTTAAAAAAAATGTCCATACACCAGGACAAAAAAACATAATAACTATACTAGAAAAATGCACACATTCAACACAACTCAATAAAACACACCGACTAAAATGACCTGCTAATTATTACGGACTACCTCTTCAATTTTCATTAAACTCCGACAACTAATTTTTCCTCTTAAATCAGCTAAATCGGCTAGATCGACATTGTTTTATACTCCACTACTATTGCTACTCAATTTTACTGATTATGTTCAATTTCCAACTTACTGATTCCAATATATCATACCACCAATTATACTATCATAAGAATTCAACTCTGATACAAAAATGCCAACACTTGCTAAACTTCTTGTTACTGATATTCTTACTTTTGTTTCTGCTAATAATCTGCTAAAATATGCTAAAACTATACTTCACCACTTATAAACCAATTAACATTATTATTTAATTATACTAAACATGTGAATATCATAGGTAAATCCATTAAATTAGTCTTAATATTCTCTTATGAGTCCCATGCATTAAAAGGACAATGGAGGCAAGTGGTCCCGACCACCCAAGGGTGTGGCTTGCGCCACCCCTTCATCAACATGCATGGCCTGCGCCATGCCTCCCTCCTACTTACATGGCTTGCTCCATCCCTTCATCAACATGCATGGCCTGCGCCATGCCTCCTTTCTTTGTAATGGGTGGCCCGCGCCACCCCTAAATACGTAGTGGGTGGCCTGCGCCACCCGTTCAATGCAAAAGAGGGTTTTCGGTTCAATTTCTTCAGAAACCAATTTAATCGACAACAATTCCAAACAAATAATCCAACCATAAATTACGACAAATCGATTACTCAATTATCACAGAAAATTATGTTCTTCACAACAAATCAAAACAACACGATTAACACAAAATCAACACCCGACAGTATGACAATTCATATAACCCCAATCCCACATATTAATCATCATAATTCCTAGTTATAGAGTTTGAACCCCACCCTTACCTTAAATCGATGGCCGTTCGAATCTCCGATCGACTTTCCGGTTTGACTTTCCGACGACAACTTCTCGTAATCGTTTTCTCAACTTTTCCATGTTCTCCAATTTTTCACGATTTTCCCCAATTTCTTTGTTCCTCTTTTTCCCAACTTCCACGCTCCACTTCTACTGATATTTTTCTTCCTTGACTAATTCTTTTATTTTTTTTATTAAATTAATAATAATCCAAAATAATAATCAACTAATGAGCCTAATTCTTAAACCCGCCTTTTATTGCTAATTCTGACGAAATCCAAGCCCATTAACCAACACCCCCCAATATTCAATAATATCACTTATAATATTATTTCTTCGACTTTCCGACTTGATATTCCGACTAAATGACTTAATTCTTTGCAACATAAAATCAATCGAATAGTAATTTTCAACCAACTACTTACTCCCGACTTAATAAATTAAATTTCGATTATCAACCTAATAGTCCAAAAAATTATAACAACATATCCAACAAAACTTGAAGAATATTCAATATTGTATTCCACAACTTAGATCAACTTAATTAATTAAATTCGACTTAAACCATCTTTTAACTATCAACGTAATATTTCGATATTTTGGAAATCAACTTAAATTAATGCGACTTAAATCAACATACCACAATTATATTTAATTAAATACTTACTTAAATAAACGGGCATTACAAGAATGAGTCATGCATTAGATGGAATGAGTTGAATAAAAATGATCAAGATGAGGATCTTATAGCGGATGAGTCATATATCAGAAATGATCATAACGAGGGAATTTTGATCAATTCATTTGTCTGTATTGCTAAGAAACAAGTAATTCATATTCCAACCAAGAAAAGAAAGAGATGTTAGTGAAAGAGGTAATATAATAAAATGTTATATATTATGTCATTTTCAATAAATTTATATGCTCTTCTTTATTTTTAATTTTATATACATCATTTGGTATCATAATTTATAGCTTAGACAAGTACTTTCATTATAATTTATATTTGATATCCTTGGTTTCTTTATTACATGTTAGATATGGCTACTAACAAGGATTACCCACATGATGATGATTATATGCATGATGGAGGTAATAAAAAGGTATCTACATAAGAGGACATTAAAAGAGGCATAACAGTGATGAAGAAAGTGATCCATGCTAGAGATCGAGGCATCATTTTAGATGTGCATTGGAGTCCATAAGGCCAGCTTATTGATCCTAACGGTTATACCTTGACAAGTTTCATTGGTGCACTTTTAAGGAATGAGATTTCAATTACTTGTGATGATTGGAGAAATAAACAGTTGAACGAAGCCAAAGAAAAAATTTGGACTGAGATAAAGGTACCATAATTATGTGTTTAATTATGCGAACTAATTATGTCTTTTAAATTACTTGTACTAACGCACAATGTGTATGTTTTTATTAGAGGTGTTTCAACATCAACGATGATAGAAGAGCTTTTTGTCTCAAATTGGCCGGAAAGCTACTAAGAGGGTTTAGTCATGAAGAATCAATTGGTAATGATGAATTTGAGCAAGTTTTTCGTCATGAAGAATTAAGCGTCAATGTTGTCAATACATACGTGAGGTATATCCGATATACTTTGTTATATTAATTGAACAACTTATTTACTTTATGTTTCAAATGAATAGTCTAATGCTAATGATGTTTTTATTTAAGGTTTCTGTATGGAAAAGTGATGCGCCCATGTGGATTGGAGCAAAGATTTGCATTCTTAAACCCCACGCATGTCAACTTATCTTTAATCATAAATAAACCAGATGAGGTTATGGTGTATGTACGCAACCTCTTTATGGCAAATAAAGATACGGAAAAATTGTTATTTTTACTGTTTAATATTGGGTTAGATTTTCATTCTAAATTCATCTATTATACTTTTTTTGTATTTTGACATCGTATAGAAAGTTTCCATCTAACATTTGTTTAATCTTACACTGGACATTGGTTGTTGGTCGCAATTAATCATATCAGAGAAATTGTGTATTATCTGGATTCTTTAGGAAATGATTGGACAATATACAAGGATATGAAGAATATGATTGACACGTAAGTGAGATTGTTCTAAATATTCATGTGTATATTTATTTATTTATGTTAATTGTTCTAAATATTCATTTAAATTTTATTAGCATTATACAAGCTTTTCGAGCCCAACGAGATATCCAAGTACTAAAGAGGAGAGCCAACAACATTACATGGATAAGAGTCGAGGTATATTAATTATCACATTTTTTATTGTATTAGTGATGATACTTGATAAAACTTAGAATTTATCCATTTTTTCTTTTCATGTGAAGTGTCCTCGGAAACGTAATGGTATAGATTGCAAATATTTCATGTTGAGGTTTATGAGAGAAACTCTTTTTTTGGATCGATTAGAGATTCCATCTGATGTATGTATTTCTAACTTATGAGTTATTTTAATATTTAACACATTTTTCTCATATAATTAAATATTTGAAACTAAATCAAACTATGTTATATTATTATGTAGTACTTTGATGAATTCAAGTGTGCGTATTACTCAAAAGATCATTTGGAAGAAATTAAAGAGGATTGGTGGCAATTCATTATGGAGCTCGGATATTTATAAGGTATATTGTACTCTTACTTTAATTGATGAGAATTTTGAGTATGTGTATCTTTGTAACTATAGACATATTGTTTATGTCTTGTTATAATTGAATTACAATCTTTTTGTCTTGTTTCAGATGTGCAAAGTAGAAGATAGATTGTTTCAGGGTATATCATGTGCAAAGTATAAGTAAAATGTAAATTTAATTTGAAGCAAAATGTTTTGTTGGATGAAATGATTTGTATAAACAGTTTTGTATATAAATTGGTGCGTAAATTGGTACATTTGTATAAATTATTTCGTATATATTGGTTTGAAAATCCAATTGTTTTGTATATATAAATCGGTGCGTACATTGGTACTTTTAAATGGGCAAAATTGGTGATGTTGTACTGCAAAATGTGGTTGAAAAATAGGTACAAATTCTGATTGAAAACCTGGTGAAAAATGTGGTTTAAAACAGGCGCATATAAATTGTAAAAAACAGACAGCGTTTTTTAAAGTAATTTATTTTAAAAAATTTGCATACCTTAGATAGCGCTATACACTAAAAGCGTTGTCTAAGGTGGAGTTTAGAAAGTGCTTTACACTAAAAGCGCTGTCTAAGGTGGGGTTTAGAAAGTGCTTTCACCACAAGTGCTGTCTAAGGTGGGGTTTAGAAAGCGCTTTCACTAAAAGCGCTGTCTAAGGTGGGGTTTAGAAAGCGCTTTTACTAAAAGCATTGTCTAAGGTATACCAAAAAAATATCAAAACGTTGTCTAAGGTATACTAAAAAAAGGAAAAAAAAACATTGTTTAAAGCACCTTTAGACAACGCTTTTGACAATAAAAGCGTTGTCTAAAGAACCTTTAGACAACGCTTTTGACATTAACCAAAGCGTTGTCTAAACCTTTAGCATCGCCAGTTTATACAGCGCTTTAAAGCGTTGTCTAATAGCAAAAAAGCGATGTCTAATGTCTTTTATGGCATAGTGAGATCCGAGAAGACAAACGAGTGTGGAAGATGAATTGATTTTTTTTTCTAAATTTTTATGTTTTTTTTAAATTTTTTAAATTTAATATTTTATAATTTATTTAGTATTAATGACATGTTATTTTAAATACAATTTTTATATTCAATACATTTTTATATTTAATAACTTTAATTTTATTTTATTAAATAAAATTACATTAATAAATAATGTATCATTTTATGCCACGTCATCATATTAATGCCATGTATTAAAAAAATTGATACATCAACTTTTTTGGATGAAAAATGGACTTGGGAGAGCAACACTGTTTAAAAAATAAACAAGGGGACTGATTCCGTGAGTTAAGTAAAATAGGGGGATCAAATCTGTAATTTAGCCTAAAATATAATATAATATTTTAAATTTATCTACTTAGTGAACAAGTCATAACAAATAGATATTCAAATATAATGTTTAAATAAAAAAAATGTTAAAAAGTATAAATTCGAATCAATAAAAATTAAAAATTATACTAAAAAAGATTTTAAATTTAAATAATAAAAAAATATTTTTAATAAGTTATATTATCAAACTAAAAAAAGTAATATAGTATTATTAAATTATTATAATTAAATGAGGTTAATTCTAATAACTATATTCATAGAAGAAAAACATTATTTGGGAAGTTATCCGAACATGAAAATAAACTGAAATGGCTAGTCGATAAAGCTATCAAATTAAGGGGCCATGGTCTAATTTTTAAAGCCCTAAAAATATATGGGGCCTAAAATTTTAAAGATATATGAGCCCTAAAATAAGTAGACCCCCTAAACTAAAGGAATTTGTTTGGTCGAAAAAAAGTTGACTTTTTTTATCATTTTCGAAAAAAATCGACTATTTTTAACCTTCGAAAAAAATCAACATTTTTATTTACAGACAAAATCGACTTTTTATTTTAGATTTATTTTTTATTTTTGAAAAAAAGTATTTTGAAAACCATGAAACATTGATATTTTGTGTACTTGATTTGTATCATTAAAATTCCTTGACTCAAATCAAATTGAAAAAAGGAAACAAACAAAAAATTTCAGACATTACACTTTGATGTGATTCGAATCAAGAAGCTTTGTGATTCGAATCAAACATTACACTAGATTCGAATCAGACAAATTTAGGTCACCTCTACTTCATTTGATTCAAATCAGACTTTACACCTTATTCAAATTAGATAGATTTTCTACATTTCTCTTTTGGATATTTAAATTAATTTGAATTAGACTTTGTAATACCCATATATAAAAGGCATACATCAAAGCATATTTTTCATATATAAATTTAAGTTTGGTACTGAAATACAACAAGTTCTTAGTAACACATTGCATAAGTATAGCCACTACAACATAAGATACTAATACAAAAGGCTATAATAATACAAGATGTTCAAAAATAAAAGTCTAAGAACTAGATCCGAAGATCTCAAAAGTCCACAACGGAAGAAAGCCATCAAACAAGCAAGGATAATCAAACTGCCTTATCCTTACCCTTTGCAGAACCTGAAACACCTGAAATAATAACAGCAACATGGGGTGAGATAAAACATCTCAGTGAGTTCCCTATCTTAGAGTTCTCTCGGCTCTAAAGGTTTGAATCTAACCACTACTAAAGTCGGGGTGAGATAAAACATCTCAGTGAGTTCCCTAAACTTCGAGTTCATATAATAATAATTAGAGACATATGGTAAAAATAAAAATGGAGCACACAAGGTGCTTTAAGGCACCTTTCCCCGACCAACCACGTAGGGAAATACGACACGGGTCACTCAATCCTTAACGTGTAGATAACTTTCCTCGCCCAGCCACACCAGTGGAAAACAAGCACGGGTCACTCATTATCTACCAAAGGTACTTTCCCCGCCCAGCCACTTCAGGGGACTTCAACACGAGTCACGGTACATTACCACAAAGTAACTTTCCTCGACCATCCCACACACGAAGATCTCGACAGGGGTCACTCGTTACTTATCCTAATGGATACTTTCCCCACCCAGCCACACCAGGGCACTCTGGCACAGGTCACGGTCATCCATTAAGGGAAATCGAATCCACAGATTAATTATGTCTCTCGGGCCGTCCCGCCTCATGGGACCTCGACACGAGCTAAACATAATTAAATTAGGATTATAACACGATGGGAACAAGACCTCCATCCATTCACAACTACTTAATACAAGGATATTATTCGAGTATCGACATATAAGCATTGTCATGTCTCTAAAATCAGTTTGTATCAATCTAGGGTAATCCTAACTACCTTACAAGTTATTTCTTTTTATTCTTAAAGCTCACAAATTTCTCTAATTAACATAATTATGGTTTATCAGAAAATTTGGGTAAAAGTCAGGTAAAAATAATATTTCTCAGCATCATAAGATAGTACGTATGTTTAGCTTCAAAACGGTATAAAGAACAAGTAAATCGGATAAACGAGGAAAAAGTTATGAATTTTCAAAGTTTGAAACAAAATAATATTTTCTAACACTTACAGTGTTAAGCGGTTAACGCATGGGGTTAATCGGTTAACCAAACCATAAATAGAATCTAGTAGCTCAATACAGCTATGTTAACCGGTTAACACCCTAGGTTAACCGGTTAACCAGAAGTCAGTGGCAGTAAAAACACGTTTTTCACATAACAGAACATCCTTAACTCAAATCAAAACATCAAAATGATCCCAACTAAGGTTCCTATACCTAATGTCAGCATGCTCAAGCATTTTTATTGATTTCTAACCGTTTAAACTACCGATTCTAAGATTTTTCTATCAAAACCCTAAAAATCATAAACTCTAAAACTCAACCAAAATCTAAAACAAAAGCTTCTAACTAAGAACCCACCTCTAGCAAGATGATTGAGAAGATTGAGAGATGAATGGATGATGGAGCTTCAAGGGCTCAAGAGCATCTTCTTCTTCTTCAAGCTTTTCTTCTTTCCTTTTTCTCTCTTATTTCTTCTCCTTTTCCTCTAATGTTCTTGTTTTTATTTCTATGTTAACATAACATAACATATAGAAACAAACTTAGGTCTTATACGGGAAAAACATATTTCCTACCAACAGGTCCAAATAGAGAGTATCCAAAAATGTCGCTTAATCCACAATTTTATAAAACCTCTGAGTCAGACAATATTAGCTAATATAAATAAGTCCCGCTGACTGCTCAAATTATTTTTGTTAAAATATCTCAGAGCATCCCAGAATATTATTGATATCAATTAATATCATTCAGAGCATTAAATAAATTACGGGGTATTACAAACTTTATACTTGATTCAAATCATGAGCTTTTTGACTCAAATCAGACTTTGTTCTTGATTCACATCAAACGAGAAATGGGTAAAAATAGTTATATCTTCTTGTTCCACTTCACTTTCTCATTTGAGTCATATCGTGAAATGTTCTTGACTTGAATCTAACTAATTTTTTTCATTCATTTTTTCGTCTCAATTTCAATAACAACTTTAGCAAATTTCATAATCTTCATAGAGATTTTTGAGAAATCAAAACCTTTTTTTTCTTCTAAAAGTTCAAAAACACTTGCAACAAAATTCTTTCATCTTCAACCTCAAGTTTGATTTCAGATCTTGATCATGAGATATTTGTAATTTATTAAGGGAGACACCATCATGAAACTTATCACTATTTTAGACTTTGTTGAGATTTTCATATAGTTTGAAATATTAAGGTTGTTGTCATTGGTGCTGACAAATTCCAATGAAAATAAGGAAGTTATTCTTTATAGTTTATCTTGGTATTGATTATGTGGAAGGCTATGGACAAGGTGGAGTTCTTCTAAAATATTCATACAATTCACCGCTTAAGAAATCATTGGCATCAAGGGGTGGTTTCCACACATGAAGATTGTGAGCAAATTAGTGAAGTTGGAAGATTCAAGAAGTGTGAATCGAGTAATGATTACCCATAAGAGTTTTCTCAACATTATTGGAGATTAGTGATTGTCAAAATAAAAGGAAAAAATAGGTTCCAATGAGAAACCATTGAATAATAGAGTAGGAAAAGAGAGGATGAACACTCAACCAATATATATCCCGATGTACTCTCACTCACACACACACACACTCCCTCCCTCTCTCTGTCACTCAGTCTCTCTCTCTCTCTCTCTCTCTCTCTCAAACATATGCACACACACACACACACACACTTTCATTTAATGTTCGTAGGATATTGCATGCTTAGGTTATCAATTCTTAGCTTAGTTTATCGTTTATTCAATTGGTATAGATTTATTTTGTAAGGTTAGGTTTTGTTAAAATTGGTGCCTAATCAAGCTTTAAGGGTTATAATTCAATAAATATCGAATCATTGTATAAACACACCTCGTTAAATATATAATTGAATCAATTAATTACATTTTGTGTATCATCATAAAACCATCTTGGGGATAATCTTTACATTTTCTCTTAACCTTCTACGTGCATTTTTGAAAAACCTCTGATAATCCTTTTTGGAGAATCGTTACAATTTTAGAATTGTTTTTAAAAGGTCTAGTCACCCCCTCCATGGTCTACAAGGAGGGATCAAATCTACCCATATATATTGAGATACATTTGTGATGACAAACACAATACGACGAGGAGGCAAACGAGATAGGTTTAAAATGTGATACATACTTGATCGATGAAGTAAGAGAATTTGTCCATGATCGATAATTTTCCACCACGCAGAGGGCCACAAGAAGGTATAACACAAAAGTTAAACCAAGAGAGATGGATGAGGGTGACCTTGTCTCCAAAGAAGTAGTTATAGTATCACAATAAGGCAAGCTGCAAGGGAGGGACCATATCACATATAGTAGAAGATTCCACACGAAGCATACTGGTTACAGGAACTCAAATTATCACTTCTGCCCAAGACTTGAAACATTATTCATCTTCAATTTTATTGTCGTTTGAACTATTTGTAATTCTCCGATAGATACTATATCAATGTACTTTTGAATGACTATTTAAATATATTTTTTCCAAATGGGATATCCCCTCTCTTAAAAGCTTTTGAGGATGGACTTCTCAACGAAGGCCCTTATTACCACTTCAGGCGATACATTGTGTTGTACTTTTTGACGAAGGTCCTTGCCGCATTCAAGGCAATTTATGTTGACTTCTAAAGATGGTATATATATTTTACTGATGCCTGCGGTATAGTCGAGTTTTGTCTGGAAAACTTCGTTTGAAGTCGTATATATATATATATATATATATATATATATATATATATATATATATATATATATATATATATATATTACTGATGCCTATAATCAAGTCTAGTTTTGTCTGACAAACTATGTTTAATGCCATTATATATTTTATTGATGCATGCAATCAAGTATTGTTTTTTCTAGCTAACTCCGTTAGAAACTGACATATATTTTACTAATGACAGTGGTCATGTCCAGTTTTATCTGGAAATCTATGTGTGAGTCATATATATATATATATATATATATATATATATATATATATATATATATATATATATATATATATATATATATATATATATATTATTGAGGCCCACGATCAAGTCCAGTTTTGTTTGGAAAACTCTGTCTAAAGCAGATATGTATTTTATTGATATGCTTGCGGTCAAGTCTAGTTTTTCTAGAAAACTCTGTTTGAAACCGATATATATATATATATATATATATATATATATATATATATATATATATATATATATATATATATATATATATATATATTACTGATGCCATCGGGTCATGTCTTGTTTTGTTTGGCAAACTCCGTTTGAAATCGGTATATATTTTATTGATGCCTTTGAGTCAAGTCCAATTTTGTACGGTAAATTCCATTTGAAGCAGGTATATATTTTACTGATGCACGCGTTCAGGTCAAGTTCATTTTTTTCTGGAAAACTCCGTTGAAGCTTGTATATGATAATACTTTTAAGTAAGAGAGAACAAATGTGTTTTCTGATAACGACAGCTGAATTCAAGGGTTGCAAAAAATAACTTGGTTCATCTCTAAAAAAATGATCTTTTTGTCGATGTGCTCAACCAGGTTAAAAACTCAACATTCAATCTCTCCAAAATTCAAGAATCAACTTAAGGCAAAGAGATGCATAGGCATGAGAAGAATGCTCAAATGAAAATGGTAAAAGCTTTGAAAAGGACATAATAATAAATCTAATTATAAATAACCATCGAAGTCTTTTTTAATTATAAATCAGTTATAACTATTTTTATTACTCTACAAATCAATGAAGCAACCAATCATGTTTATCATTTGTTACAATCATCTTTATCATTTGTTGCTAATTCCACACACCAAGTGGTAACCACATATTCAAATAACACATTAAAGTTTGGTAATCCACGACTAGTTTTTAAAATTATTGTATCTTCCAAGCATAGTGCAACACATGAAACCATATTATAAAATATAAAATGAATTATATTGACAATTAATTATCCGCTTTTGTAAAAACGGCTACAACAAAACGGTATCGGTCAGTACCGATACCGATATTGTTATTCACCATTTTTAAATTAAAAATAAATTGCAGTTAATTCACATTGTCATGATTGCTTTCAACATCGCAACATGTAGACCGATCGAAATGGTAAGAGTATTTATGCGACTAGGAAGCAACCGCAACTATTATTTTAAACAAGTTGAATTTGGCCATATAAATGTTTTATATTCCAAATCGAACTCAATAAACTTACTAATCTAACAATCATTTAAAATATATTGAGTAAACATCACTACAAATCTAAACATACTTAAAATATAATTTATTTCCCAATATAAATCACAAAATATCGTATCCCTGCAAATTCACAGAATAAAAAGGATTTTGAAGTCCTGGCATTGAGATCGCAACTTCAAACAATGCATCAAATATCTTACGAGTTTTTGATCAATTTGAAAATTATGTCTAAAAGGAATAATCAATTTCCACTATGCTTTCTCTACTTGATCAATTTTGGTTTTTTTTTTCGTTCCTTGATGCTCAAGTAGTATTTTATAATTTGACGGGGATTTTCTGATTCATACTCATAAGGATCTTCCACCAAGTCTTTTTTTCGAAATTGGTATATTAAATTCAGTAGCACCATGGATTTTTCCAACAAGTTGTTCTTTCAGTGTATCGGAGTTAGGAACAACGGTAAAAACTGGTTCAGGTGCAACATGATCAGGGACCGTGATAGCAACTGGATCACGGAATGGCTAAAATCTTCATTTGAGAATTCCCATTGCTCTTGGCCAACCTTTATAAATCCTTGATCAAATGAAAACTATCACACATTTCAATAAATAAATTAAAAAAACAAAATAATAACAAAAAAAAAAAGAAACTCTATCTGGATCTTGCAGTTTTCAAGTGTTAACAAGAAGTAATCAAGCTCAAATAAGATGATCGAAGTTAATAAGTTCAAATAAGTATATTGAAATTAACAAATCCACAAAGATAAATTTTTCTAAGGCCTCATCAAATCAAAATCCATAACTCATTTTATTTCACAATAGAAAAAAATTTTATTGGCAGTGATAAAAAATAATTAAACAAACAACATTAACATTAGAATTAAGCAAGCAAACAAAGCAATAAAAATTCTAAAGTACATTGAATTTGCTTACATGAGTGTTAAGTTGTCCGACAAAACTCGTGAATTTGTGATGTTTAAAGAATCTGGACAACAAATCTTTCGAAAATTCGAGTTGATTCCAAACAACGAAACTTCTATTGGTAGAACTCCATGAAACAATCACATTAGTCGAAGGATCAATGACCATCATATAAGTCTTAAACAAAAAAGGGGGTACAAAGGTTAAACTAATTTGACCTTGCTCCATCATAGCAAAATCTCAAATTCCAAAAAAAAAAGACAAAATTATTTCTCAAACTTCAAATCCAAAAAGAACACAAAACAATATTTCCCAAACACCCTTTAAATAGTAAATAAATCCCTATGAATTTTTTTCAGAAAAAAATAAAGTAAAAATTGATTCTTTTTATTCCTCTATTTCATTTCAATAATGAAAATATTTAATAGTAAGAAAATGTGAAAACAAGAAATGCAAGAATAAATCTCAACCATTCATTATCACCACTACCTCATGATCCCTATTAAAAAGGAAGTTAAATTTAAAATCAATTTAAAATTAACCTCTAAAATAGTGACATGTGTGCATTTTTACATTTCTTCTTCAAATTCATTCGTATTAAAAAGCATTGCTCTATCAATAAATACTAATAAGGATACTTTTTTCTTTTTCAATTCCCAATTTATTCAGAATTTAAACTTACAACTCAAAAGGTGATTGATATAGTTTAATTTTTCTTTTTTCAAATATTCATAATTTTGTTTTGTCCTTATCTGCCAAAATCTCAAAGTACACTGACTAATTTTTAAACTTTATGTATTATTGAATTGATTGTTTCTAGATAAAAATAAAATAATTTATTTTTCGAATAATAAAATTTAATATAATATTTTAAACTTATAACTTAGTGAGGAAGTCATAACAAATAGTTAATCAAATACAATGTTTTAACAAGAAAAATTTAAAAAGTATAAATATGTATCTATAAAAATTTAAAATTAAACCTAAAAATAATAAATTTAAATATTAAAAAATATAGTATTATTAAATTACTAAATTTAGATGAGGTTAATAAAAATATCTTTATTCACAGAAAAAACATTGTTCTCTCTGTTTATTTTTAAGTGTAATTTATTTATTTTTTACACATACCAATAAATCTAATCAATATAGTTACTTTTCAAACGATAATTCTTCTTTTACATATAATACCCTTAATTATTTATTACATTCATTTTACTTTTTCTCTTTCTATAATCAATACCTAGAGGTAATTTTGATAAAAGTAGAAAAAATACTACCTTAAACATTGCATGTGACAATTAAAAAGGAACAAAAAATTATCAAGAAAGTGACATTTAAAAAGGAATTGGGAGAGTATTTGGGAAGTTAGACGAGCATGAAAAGGAACTAAAACGACTTGAAGATAATGAAGTAAAGTTTAAAATCAAAGAAAAAGGGAAAGAAGAGAAACATGATGTTTATTTTTAAGCTTCATCATCAAAAGCGAATAAATCAAATGAATAAAGTGATAACTCTGACGAAAAAGCTCCTAAACAATAAGAGATGCGTTTATACGTTAGATGATATAATATATACTTGAAAAGAAACAAAATTAATCATTTCGACAAAGGCTTAGTAAATTTCCCAAATACCCACCTTCCTAAGAAAGAACACAAGAAAAAGGATGATGACATTACATGTTATGAGTGTAGAAAATCAGGACATTTAAGAAACACTTGTCCAAGTTTCACCAAACATCATAAAAAGAAAGATAAGGAATTCAAGAAGACATAAGGAAAAGGCTTCAAAGCTTGTATAGCATAATAAAGCTCCTCCTCATTTTCATACTAAAGCTCAGATGATGAGTGTGTCAACTTATGTTTGACGACACGTAAGAAAGGTCACTACTAAAAATAAGACATTTGGTTAAATGATTTTACATCAGACATTTATTATAACTAATGTAAAAAATAACGCGGTGGAAGTTTCGTAAATAATAAAAGAATTTGTTATAAGGGATTTTACATCGGGTAGTGGTTAAAACCGATGTAAAAAATAATGCGGTGGCAGTATTGTAAATAATAAAAAATTCATATAAAGCCTTTTACATCGGTTTTGCTAAACACCGATTTAAAAACTTTTTAAAAAATTATTTTGAAAAATTTAATTGATGATTACCAGCCAATGAGATTTGACTTCCCTGATGAAGACATCATGTTCCTAAAAGCAAAAGATTATGAAGAGCCTGTTCACACTAAAGGGTCTGGCCCAGAAGAAGAATGGACAATGATGTTCGATGGGGCTGTTAATATGAATGGTCATAGAGTTGGTGCAGTACTCATTAAACCTAAAGGAGTTCACATGCCTTTCTCGGCAAAGCTCACTTTTAACTGCACTAACAATGAAGCTGAATATGAAGCCTGTATCATGGGTCTTGAGGAAGCCATTGACCCCAGGATCAAGACTTTAATTGTATTCGGAGATTCAGCTCTGGTAATTGTAAACACCCCAAATTTTCCCTCACTAAGTTCATACCATGGCTTGTAATCTTTTCATTTGCATTAGTTTAATCATATCATATCATGTGGCATTTTTGCTTCACTGCATTAGGTCAAGTTCATCTGCATCTAGGGTTTGTGATCTGAGCAATCCAGGATCCATCTGAGCCACTCCAAAGGCCACCAATCATCTCAAGAGGGTCCATGTATGTTCAATCATCATATTTTATCCTCCAAAGATCAAGAAAATCAAAGAATCACAAGAACTGTCAAAGCATGAAAGCAGAGCTAGGGTTTAACTGCACAAATGACCTGAAATTAGGGTTTTGGTTTCAGAGGCCATAACTCCAATTTTTTTGGTCATTATTTTTTCTAATGGTCTCAATATGATATAAGGATCATGTGTACCAAGTTTGATGAAGGAATTCATTGTGGAAGTCATCTGATCACTGGGTAACTTCTTGAGCAAGTCAGAGCAAAATCAGGGCATCTGAGGCCCCCCAACATGGAGCCAAAGTGGATTTTTCATCAAATTGAAGTTATATGGTCTTTATTTGATCATTTAATTTCTTAGAAGTTCACAAATTTGAAGAAAAATGAGCTAAACCAAAAGTTGACAAAAAGGGAAATGACTTGTAATGTAAACTTTCCATTTTGGGAAAGTTTTTCAACCTCCTCTTTCTCAACCAAAAATGCTTCAAATGAAAAATTGTTGGTCATGAAAGTTGTAGATTGGATCATTACCTTTTCAAAAAGTACAAGAACAAGATCTAATTCATTTTGGAACTCAAATTATGGCTTGTCAAAGTTGGCAAAAATCACATAATTTTCAAGAATGCACCAAAGAGGGATTTTTGCAAAACCTCTTGCCAAGCTATTTTGTGACCTCAAATACACTTCTAAGCATCATACCAACATTATGCTATGTCTAAAACTTAGAATTGCCCAAAGAATTTCAAAATTTATGCCTTGCCCATGAAGAAATCTCAAAGGGGCAAAAGTTTCATGAAATTGCAAAATGACCAAGAACCTTTCACAAACATGCTGAATTGCCTCAAATTGAATTCCATGGACATCCTTGATCCTTGCTGCACCAGACACCCCATTGTACCAAGCCTGCCACTTGCCCATACCTCAAGTACAAGAAATGTTGACTTTTTGCATTTCACACCATACCAATCACACTATGCCACAACAACTCTCTGAACCAATTGCTTTTGTTTATACTAACCTAAAGCAAGCCAAACACGACAAGAACACAAGCTGAAACCTCAGATTGCCCAAGTTCACAAAAATCATCCCTCTTGCATTTTCCTTCGAAACACACAACACACTTGCTCATTCTTCAAACAAACACCACAATTCATTCTTAAATCAATCACTGATCACAAACCACCCACCAAAACAGCCAAGAACACACCATAAGTCAGACACGATTTTTTGACCAGTGGAGCACAAACTCACAAACCAGCCATCCTCAAAGCTCTCCAAGCATCAAAGCTTCTTCAGGGAGGTCATTGGAGACATTTTGCACCAAGGAAGCAGCCAGAAAGCTCAAGGGTTGAAAGCTCCATCTCAGGTAGCCATGCGAATTAATTTTTCCATAACCTTTATTTTGTGTTACTAAATGGTTAAGCATGTTCCCCTGAGTACTCTGAACTTGTTATTTTTGAAAATGATGAAGAAATGAGAATGTATTGCTTGTCTGAAATTTTTGACATATTTATGTTCTTCTTCGAATCTTGATTTTGGGTGAAAAGAAATGAAGTTTGAGGGTGGATTTAGGTTCAGGGGGATGAGGGGAATTGATCTTGAGCTTTAGAGCTCCAGAAATGACCTAGAAGTGAGGTTTTGGTTTTGCTCAGGGGAGGTGTGGCCGGAGAAGACGACCGGAGGTCTTTTTCGGTCACCTGAAAGTAATTAATGGCTAATTAGGGTTAGGGTTTCAGTTTAAATTCTGGCCTTTGGATCTTGTCTTCCCGCGTGTGATAAAGGGCCCAGATTAGTTCATTAACTTAATTTTAGGATTAATTAATTGGTTAATTAAAATTAGCTGGATTTGAATCTCAGCCTTTAGATGTGGCGCGCAGTCAACCCACCCAAACCCAGTTTCAATCCAAGCCATCCATTCTGCATACTTCTCATTTATTTTGTTTTTAATTCATTTTTCTTATTTATTTTGCACGAATTATTTAAAATAGTTAGAAAATCCAAAAAAATATTTTCTTTCAGCATTTTAATTCCAAATAATTTTCTCAACCCAAAAATATTTTTAGTTTTAGGGTTCATAAAATCCCATTTTTGAACCTTAACTTCAAGAATTATTTTCTGCCTAGCCAAGAATGGTATGACAATGGTTCTTTTTGCATTGATCTTCATTTGAAATATATTTTCTAGCATAATTTTGTCATGAATTTATTCTGCCTTTTTGAATTGATTGGCATTTTTTCCCTTTAGGTACCTTAAAACCCTAGATAACTTAGAAAAATAATAACTTTCATTAGGTTAAGAGTTAGGTCTCCTCCTTTGGGCTGTGAAATCATATGGGGTTAGGGTTCCTTTAAGTCCATTTTTCAATTTTTTATCTTGTCATTTGCTTTTGTTTTTTGAGTTTTGCATCTCATGTTGCATGTAAACCCTAATTTCTCATCTTCATTTACATACCTCTTGCATATGCTTGCATTCATGAACTTTCCATGACATTCCTTGCATCCACATGACTTCTAAGACATCTTAGGACACATTAGACTCATGTTTGATCATTGCATCATCCATTTTCAATGCTATGCATTCATTTCATTTCATGTGCATTCATGAACTTTCATGCTTCATTTATGCTTCCTTTGCATTCTAATCCTTTGTATGATCATCCATAACATTTGGTATGCCTTTGCATCATCTCTTAGCATCATTTGCATCCTAAATGTGCTTCTGGTTTTGGTTTGCATCCTTACATTCATTTCATTTTCATTTCATTTCATTTCCTTTCACTAACTTTTTAGGTGGTAAGTTACTTTGAGAAGTGAATTTGCCTTCACTTCTCACAATCTCTTCTCATCTCTCTAATGAATTCATTGCTGCATTTTGCTTTTGTTTAGAGTGAGCTTGCTCATTCATGTTCCTTCTTCACCTTCCTTCTTCAAGCAACTTATCTTCTTAAGTGAAGTAAGTTGACTTGCTTCTTCTGTTTCTCCTCCTTTCATCTGCTTCTTCCTTGGTGGCTTTTCTTGAAGATCTTGCAAGCCTCATAAACCCTAGTAATACCCAAGCATGATCACAATTAGGGTTTTATTAGTCCCCCATTAGTTTTACCTTTGTGTCATCTTTTGTGTCTTCTCTTCTCATCTCTTAATCAGGGACTAAACCTTAAAGGTTTTAAGGCTTTGTGATTAAGGTTATGCCTGCATCTTTCTCTTAGGATGGAGTGTATAACTTTAATCCTAAGTGTTAAACCCTTAATGTGTTTAAATATCTTAATCAATCCACCTAATAATCACTAAGACATCAAGCTTGTAACTTGGGCCTTGCATTAGGGTTCTAATTCTTCCTTAATTGGTTAAGAAGGACTAACCCTAGTGTTAATGGACAAGTCCCCCTCAAGTTGTCTTACAAATCATAAAACTCATTTATTAATCTTATCATTAGCTAAAATCCACTTTAATAAAGGTTTTGTTTTGTCATGAGGTTAATCCCTATTCATGGATTAAGTTGAGGAGCCTTCCTCAGTTTAAATGTTCTCATATATTATCCTTCTATTAGGATGGTGTAATGAGCCCATTAAATCCTTGATTATGGCTTAATTTCATTACTTAAAACTAAACAAAAATTCCAAAAAACATCTAAATAATTGCAAGTAGGTTAATGATCTTAATCCTGCATCATGGTGATTAAGTGTGAGGTGCTTACTTCATACTTAAGGTATTCTCATTACCCCTAATCAGAGGGAGGATGTGATGAGTTTACTAACCCTTGGTTTAGGCTTAAGCTCATTTTCTTATGACAAACTCCAAAAAGCAATAAAAGGTTGAAAACATCAAAAAACAAACAATAATCGTCTCCTCCAGGATTCTTTCCTCTTCTCATTCACTCATAAACGAGAACTCGCTTCTTCCCTCTAATGCAAGACAGTTTGCACCTGAGCCAGACAGGTCATACACTTGAGCATAGACAACTAAGCAGTTCACAAGTCAATATATCTTTCAGTCTCTTTGAGTCGAACTACGGTGTTCTGACTTCCTCATTGCACGAGAGGATACGTAGGCATAACTTAACAGTTATCGAACAAAAGTATCTGTCTCTTCCCCCTCTTCTAGTATTATTCTTTAAGCCTCATTCTCTTGAGCTTTATACTCTTTCCTTACACTGACACTCCTTTTATTCACTTCACATTTCTTTGGCACTGACACTTGCATCCTTTTCCAGCTTTTTGCACAGATAGCACTAACACTACCCCTTTAAACACAAACTTTCAAGTGTGGATCCCGTCGAGTACGACGGACAATCTGGGTGCTAATACCTTCCCAGGTTGTAACCAACCCCCTTTCTCAGTTTCTCTGGTTCGCGACCGTCTTATCTATCTTTCTAGGTTTATGCAGCATTACCTTTCCTTCGGGATAAAAATTCCTAGCTGGCGACTCTTTTCAGTTCATCTTCATGTTCTCTCCTTTCGCCGACCGTTCGCGTGTGTACCCCTCTTGGCCAGATGTCATTTGGTGGGGGCGACAGCTTGGCGACTCTGCTGGGGACCCTTATACTGCAACCAGGGCTTCTGGTTCTTTTTGTGGGTTCCTCCTAGCGCTTGTTTGATTTGTGTTTATGGGGGTGTTATGTGTTACTTGTGCTTATTTATTTGATTTATTTATTGCTTTATGTACAAATTTATTTATTGCTTTCCTTTACAGTTTTGTGCATATTCATACTGTCATTATCATTGTTGGATCTGCTTCTGTTTTGGTGGGTGGGGTATCATTGAGTGATTAAGGTCCTATACCTGGGACCTGAGTGACACCTAGGCTAGAGTGGCTTCATGTTCTTTCCCATTCCATTTCGGTCTGGTGCGGGAATATGAAACACGGTTCAGATGTGGGTTTCTTCTTGAGAACTCTGTGCTACAGATTTCTTGTAGTGCTAGAGCTATCTGGGAAGCCTGCTAAGTCTGGATGACCTTTATTTTGACCTTCAGAATCTGGGGAGAATTAGAGGAGGATCTTTTATGGTTATTGTAAACACTGTACCTCCGAGTTAGAAGTGTTTACACTTCTCATAACTGATCCAAGTCTGAGGATCCTTGTTCTAGAACATTACATGTGAGGGGGTTGGATTGTTTACAGGTTTGCAGGAACCCTTGGACACATCATACCCTGTTACTGTATTGTTTAAGAATACTTCACTTTGGACAGTTCTTGTGATTAACCCTGGACATGTGACTCTTTATTTGAGTCCCCCACCCTAGTTACTGGATTTCTGAGCCTCCATCCGGACCTTTGAACATACATGGACTTATACCAAGACAGATAATCAGATCCAGCTCCTGATCACAAACCCTTGCATATCATTTTCATATATCATCATTGCATCATTTAACATTTGTTTATTTGTTTTTCAGAGTATCCATCATATCATATTCGGTTTGGTTTTGACCCCTTCTACTGCTTAGACCTTAACTTCAGTTATCTTCTTCAGCATCTGCTTCAGCTATCTCCTTCAGCACCTCCTTTAGTCTGTCAGAGACTCACCTGCATCAGTCTGTCATAGACTTACCTCCAGCTTTTCAGTCTGTGATCTTCATCATCATTTGGCTTCAGCTTCTTCATCAGTACTCATGGATATTCCAAGGAAAAGCAACATATCTTACCACTTTTTTGAGCCCATATTGACTGGTATCAGGCAGGTCCAGTCACTCATCACACCTGACCATATCCCACTGTTCAAAGAGCACTATGGGGGTATTTTGGACATGGTTATGGATCTTGATTCTTCTTAGAGAAGCATGATCCACACATGCTTGCAGTTTTATGACCCTCCACTTAGATGCTTCACCTTTCCTGACTTCCAGATGGGGCCTCTGTTGGAAGAGTTTTCTTTGTTGATTGGAGTACATATCAGAGGAGGGATCCCCTTCAACCCAGAGATGACTGCTCCCAGAAGTGAGGAGATAGCTAGGGCATTGTACTTGGAGCCTTCCCTTATTGAGCAAAGCATGACAACAAAAGCTGGGATTCCTGGTTTACATCTGGACTTCTTGATTTCTCAGGCCATCCTGAAGGCTGCAGTAGGAGAATGGAGGGCAGTCTGTGCACTTTTAGCCCTCAGCATATATGGGGCTATATTGTTTGCAGATGAGCCTAAATTTGTCAATAATAATGCCATCCACTTGTTTCTGCTAAGGAACCCAGTACCTACATTGCTAGGGGAGTTTTATTACTCCATCCATCAGAGAAATGAAAAACAAAGGGGGATGTTTGTCAGATGTTGTGCTCCCTTGTTCTACTCTTGGCTACTCAGACACCTGCCTAAATCAGATGCTTTCCTGAACCCACACCAACAGAAGAATTGGGCCAAGAGGTTCATTGCCTTAACATCAGATGATATCAGATGGTGCACCCAGAGCACCAAAGGCAAGGATATTATTACCAGCTGTGGACAATACCCTAATGTGCCTATAATAGGAGTAAAAGGTTGCATCAATTACAACCCTTTGCTGTTTAAGAGACAATTGGGATATGCCTTGGTTCACCCTCCCAGAGGACAGGATTTAGCTGATACCTTATACTGTGAGGTGCAACCTAATTCAGCTGTTGTCAGGCAAGCTGTCTGGGCTTGGGACAACATCCAAACTAAGGGGACAACCATTCTTGGAAGATGTAACAATGTTGCTTCAGCTCAGTACTCTGACTGGTCCCGTACTAGAGCTCAGATCACCAGGATGCCTTTCACCTTGGAAGACACACTTGGACCATCTACAGTACAGCTTGCAACAACTGTTAGTCTGGAGGAATTTGAAAAGCTGAAAGAGAGGAATAATCAGCTATCTGAGGCCTTGAATAAGACTCTTTGGGAAAGAAATGACGGTCGTCTGGACATTGAAAGATTGGAAAGACTCAAGACTGAGCATCTGACCAAGATTGAAAGGACAGATGACTACATAAGGAAAGCAAGAGCCGGGGAACAGATATTGAAGAATGCCTGCAAGGAGGCCAAGATTCAGAATGCTAGAGCTGAGCATTACCTGGAGGAAAGCCAGGCTAGGTGGATCAGGATCACCGAAACCCGTGCACAAGAAGACCAGAGGACTGAGGCCAAGATTGAGCAGCTGGAGGCCAATGAGAAGAAGCAGCATGAAGCTTTGTTGGCAGCTCAGAAGGAGATATCAGAATTGAAGCTCCGAGCGGGGTTAAAAAGATCAAAGGATCAGGACAGGCATAAGAAGCTGACTAATGCCATTGCTACCACGAACCTCCTCATTAGGACCATTACAGAGCACCCAGCTGGTCTGGTGACTGAGGCACTCCTGAAGGATGTCAGGGAAGATGACTATGGACTGGATGTCTGATTCCTTTTGCTTGTATTTCTTTCCTTTTGATGTACTTTTTGCTTTTTGGTTGTTGTATTTTTGACCCACCATGAGCATGTTTTGTAAACAGACTATGTATTTTCATTATTTGTAATATATCGGTTTGTGGGCTTTCTCTCAACATCATCAAGCATCTCCTTGAGGTCTGGAAAGGTCAAAACCAAGAACCAAACCGGATACCCTTGGAAAACAAATAAGCATATTGCATTGCATACTAACATTTTCTTTGTTTTGTAGGTTTTTGTTTATTATTTGTTTCTCACTTTGTTGTGCTTTCAGGAAATATTGCTCGTCGCCGACTGTTCCCTGTCAACCGCACACACCGGTACCCAACACGTAATAACCTTCCAGGCATTCAGATGGAGCAGGTACAGCAGGACCTGAATGAAGTGAGAAATCAGATGGTAAACAAAAGGGTCGAGATGAGAAACCAAATGTCTCAGTTTATGGCTGTGATGACCGGCTTAGCCCAGAGCCAAGAGAGGCTGAGAGAGCTGGTAGAAAGACAGACACCTGAAGAGCCCCATCTTGGAACAGGGGGAACCAACAATAATGAACAAGGCCAGCCCCGTATCGACCCGCCAGAGTATGGGCCCCATTTGAATCCAGATGTTAATGGCACAAGGAATGTTCAAGGTAACACTGCTGGGGGTAGAATCCTGCAAGAGGATCCCCAAGAAGAACAATTTACTGTTATTGGTGCTGGGGATGAAGTGTATGACAGAAGACTGGATGAGATTGTTGAAAAGCTGAGGTCTTTGGAATCCCAGAATTCTTTAGGCTTCGACGTAATGGATATGGGACTGGTAGATGGGGTGAGGATTCCCCACAAATTCAACCCCCTTGCTTTGAGAAATATAATGGCACCTCATGCCCGCGTACTCATCTGCAATCCTTCTTAGGGAGACTCAAGGCTTATACCATGGATGAGAAGTTATGGATGTTCTATTTTGAGGACAACCTGACGGGAGCTTCAAGAGAATGGTATTCGCATCTGACAAGGGCCACTATAAGATGTTGGAAAGATTTGGCTGAAGCCTTCATCCGGCAATACCAGTACAACCTAGACATGGCTCCCAACAGAACTCTTCTAATGGGCATGTCTCAGTCTTCAAGGGAAAGCATTCGGGATTATGCTCAGAGGTGGAGACAGCTTACTGCTGCTGTCCAGCCACCCATGTCAGAAAGAGAGATGGCTGACATGTTTATGAACACCCTGCAGGGAACTTATATTGATAGACTTTCTGCTTTCTCTTCCACCAGTTTTGCCAATGTAGTGATAGCTGGTGAGAGAATTGAAAGTCTTTTGAAGATGGGCAAAATCTCTGACAATGGTGCCAGCTCCTCCAACAACCCCAGAAAACCTTTTGCAGGACCCCGTAGGGCGGGTGAAACAAATGCTATCCATGCAAGCAGGGGAAGACCCCAGTATTCTCACAGATCCATAGCAGCTGTTACCATTCCGGCTCCAGTTCCACAGCAACCACTTTATCCTCAACAACAGCAACACTATCAACAACAATCTCATTTTCCGCAACAAAGAACTTACAGCAATAACAACAACAACCAACAACAGCGCCCCTTTCAACAGAGGCCATCTCAGGCAAATAGGGTGATTGACCCTATCCCTATGCCTTATGCCGCTCTACTGCCACAACTCCTGAAGCTTAACCTGGTTGAGTTAAGGACGTTGGCTCCACCAGATCCTCTCAATCTCCCGAAGAATTATGATGCTAATGCCAGGTGTGCCTTTCACTCCAACGCACCTGGTCACAATACCGAGAAGTGCAGAGCCTTGCAAATGAAGGTTCAAGATTTTGTCGATTCCAAAGCTCTCAATTTCGCACCTCCTCCGAATGTTAACAGAAATCCTATGCCTAATCATGGTGGGCCCAAGATTAATGCCATAGAAGAGGACCAACCATCTGCACTAATTGATAATGTTGCACAGATTCAAACACCGTTGGCAGAAGTCAAAACTCAACTCTTAAGATGCCAAGTGTTCCCAGGCTGTGGGGCCTACTGCGAATCGTGTAAAACTGCTATTAATGGTTGTGAGAAGCTAAGGCTTGGAATAGATGGCCTTATCAGAGATTGAATTTTGCAGATTACCATAATGGCTCCTTCAACAACTCTTTCTTCAGCAACAATGGATTCTCCTACAACATCAACAAACCTTTCTTCAGCAACAATAGATCCTCCAACAACTGCAACAATTATCATTCCCACTGATTCATCAATAACTCCAGCAATCACTCCGTCCATTATTTCAACATATCAGAGTTCAACAACATTTACTTCTACAACATCAGCACCCATCTTATCAACGAAATCGCCTACGACACCAGCAATTACTAATGAAGATATCTCAACGGTAACAATCTATTATGACCCGACAAATGTTCATCCCAACAACAATTTCCAACAACAAACTGCAACACCTCCTGTCAGATCTCCATTCACAATCTACAACGACCCGCATACCATCACAGTTCCTTCCGCTGCAGCAATCAGTCCGGTCACCATTACGGTACCTGGACCTGTTCCTTATGAAAGCAATAATGCCATACCTTGGCACTATGGCTCTGATCTCTACTGCAACGGAAAGAAGATCACTCTAGATTCAGAAACCTATCCACCACAAGTTGATAATGTTGGGGGAGGCGGAGGCTTCACCAGAAGCGGACGCCTTTTTGCCTTACAAACACCAAGACCCAATGCTGAAGCAGAAGCTGCCGCTAAGGCAAAAGGGAAGAATGTGGTACTTGAAGAGCCAACTTTTAAAGAAACTCCGAAGGCATCTTTCGAACAAGAGGTGGACGAGTTCATGAGAATAATCAAAAAGAGTGATTACAAAGTGGTGGACTAGCTTCATTAAACACCCTCCAAAATCTCTATATTATCATTGCTAATGTGTTCTAAAGCCTACAGGAATGCATTGTTGAAGGTCCTGCACGCGGCATACGTGCCAGAAGAGATTATAGTCAATCAGCTGGAAACAGTGGTTGCAAATGTAAACACCAGTCATGGGATGGGCTTCACAAATGCTGATTTAACGACGGAGGGACGCAACCATAATAAGGCTTTACATATCACCTTAGAATGCAAAGGTGTTGTTCTTTCTCATGTGCTGGTGGACACTGGGTCTTCGCTCAATGTCCTCCCAAAGAAAGCCTTGGTGAAGCTAGAGTACGATGGTTTGGCATTGCGTCCAAGTAACTTGGTGGTGAGAGCATTTGATGGCTCTAAGATATCGGTGCTTGGAGAGATTGATCTACCTGTGTTGATTGGCCCACAAACCTTTAAAACTACCTTCTTCGTGATGGACATACAGCCGGCCTACAGCTGTCTGTTGGGTAGACCCTGGATTCACGCCGCTGGCGCTGTTACATCTACCCTTCACCAGAAGTTAAAATTTGAGTGGGAAGGCCAGATCATCACAATCTGCGGAGAGGAAGACATTTTTGTTAGCCAGCTAGCTACTTACAAGTATATAGAAATGGATGGGGAGATCCATGAGACTATGAGTCAGGGGTTTGAGGCCCTTAACATCAACGAAGCCACTGCTGTATCTGGGACTTCTATCACTTCATATCAACAAGCCGCTCAAGGATGGGGCAAGTTGCTTCCAGTAGAAAAGAAAGAAGAAAGATTCGGGTTGGGTTACAGACAAACTCGACAAGATCAATCAGAGGCTGCAACAAAGCCCAAATTTGTCAGCGGGGGAATGCTAACCCCAGATGCTGTGAACAGTCTGGAAGACGAGGAAGAAGACAAACACAACCTAGAAAACTGGATACGTCCAAGGATCCCGGGGAACCAAGTCTCAAACTGGTCTTCCCGGTAAATTATAAGAGTTACTCATGCAGAGTAATTATTATTTCCTGTCTTTTAGCATGCATCAAGTCCTGCATCTTGCCCAAGATGTCAGGGCTCATTTTGTAATCAGGCCATCTTGTATTTTGTGCAAACGATCAATTAATGAATATCAGGACATCTTTTGCAAATGAGTCTCTTTTTTCCCGCTCACTGTTTTTCATTTTTAATTTTTTGTACAAAAATAAAATGGAAATATTTTTCAAATTAATAACTTCATTTTCACTTTTTCTAAACAAGATAAAACTGATCACTAAAATGAACAAATCTAAACCCTTGCAGAGAGTGCCCTCCAGCCTGCACCGACAAGGACACTGCTATGGCTTCGTATGACTTTGACAATCCGATTAATCAAGCCGAAGAAGGGGTTGAAGAAGATTATGAGCTACCTAAAGAACTAGCCAGGTTGTTAAGACAAGAGGAGAAGGTTATCACTCCTCATCAGGAGGAAGTTGAGACAGTTAATCTGGGTACCGAGGAAGATTTGAAAGAAGTAAAGATCGGGGCCCGCCTGCAAGATTCAGTGAAGGAACAACTTATTGACATGTTGCGAGAGTACGTTGATGTCTTTGCTTGGTCCTACCAAGACATGCCAGGTTTGGATACCGACATTGTTATGCACAAGCTGCCACTAAAAGAAGATTGTCCTCCAGTAAAACAGAAGCTGCAGCGTACTCGTCCGGATATGGCCATGAAGATAAAAGAAGAGGTACAAAAACAGTGGGATGCCGGTTTCCTTGCTGTAACTAGTTACCCGCCGTGGGTCGCTAACATTGTACCTGTGGCTAAGAGGGATGGCAAAGTGCGGATGTGTGTGGACTACCGGGATCTGAATAGAGCTAGCCCAAAAGATGATTTCCCATTACCTTACATTGATGTATTGGTCGACAATACGGCTCAGTTCTCGGTATTCTCCTTCATGGATGGATTTTCAGGATATAATCAGATCAAGATGTCACCTGAAGACATGGAGAAGACAACTTTCATCACACCCTGGGGCACATTCTGTTATAAGGTAATGCCATTCGGACTGAAGAATGCGGGTGCCACTTATCAACAGGCTATGGTAACATTATTCCACGACATGATCTACAAAGAAATTGAATGTTATGTGGATGACATGATTGCCAAGTCCCTCACCGAAGAAGACCACCTGGTAAATCTGTTAAAACTGTTCAAGCATCTGAGGAAGTATCAGCTGAAGCTAAACCCCAACAAATGCACATTCAGGGTGCGGTCCGGTAAGCTGTTGGGATTTATTGTAAGTGAAAAGGGAAATGAAGTTGACCCTGACAGAGTCAAAGCCATTCAAGAGATGCCTGCACCAAAGACTGAAAAAGAAGTTCGGGGGTTCCTAGGTAGATTGAACTACATTTCACGGTTCATATCTCATCTTACTGCAACCCGTGAACCCTTGTTCAAGTTGTTAAGGAAAGAACAAGCGGTCAGGTGGAATGAAGACTGCTAGAGGGCTTTTGACAAAATCAAGGAATACTTACAAGAACCTCCAATCCTTATGCCTCCAGTTGAAGGAAGACCTCTAATAATGTACTTGACAGTGTTAGAAGAGTCAATGGGGTGTGTGTTGGGCCAACATTACGAGTCTGGTCGAAAAGAGTATGCAATATACTACCTAAGCAAAAAGTTTACCGACTGTGAACAACGTTATTCACTGCTCGAGAAAACTTGATGTGCTTTAGCGTGGGCTGCTCGCCGACTAAGGCAGTATATGTTGACCCACACTACCTTATTGATCTCCAATATGGATCCAGTCAAGTACATATTTGAGAAGCCAGCACTTACCGGACGGGTTGCAAGATTGCAAATGATTCTAACAGAATATGACATTCAGTACACATCTCAAAAAGCCATCAAGGGCAGTGTACTGTCTGACTATCTTGCTGAGCAACCCATTGATGATTACCAGCCAATGAGATTTGACTTCCCTGATGAAGACATCATGTTCCTGAAAGCAAAAGATCACGAAGAGCATGTTCACACTGAAGGGCCTGACCCGGAAGAAGAATGGACAATGATGTTTGATGGGGCTGTTAATATGAATGGTCGTGGAGTTGATGCAGTACTCATTACACCTATGGGAGTTCACATGCCTTTCTTGGAAAAACTCACCTTTAACTGCACTAACAACGAAGATGAATACGAAGCCTGTATCATGGGTCTTGAGGAAGCCATTGACCTCAGGATCAAGACTTTAATTGTATTCAGAGATTCAGCTCTGGTAATCAATCAGACCAACGGCAAATGGTACACCCACCAAGAGCATTTGATTCCATACCGGGATTATACGAGGAGATTACTGACTTTATTCACCACAGTCAAACTTGAGTATATCCCTCGAGATGAAAATCAGTTTGCAGATGCTCTGGCTACCATTTCCTCCATGATCAAAGTTCAAGCGGCCAACTTTGTGTCTCGGATTTCGGTATCCAGACTTGACAGACCAACATATGTATTCTCAGTAGACATTGTTAAAGATGATAAGCCTTGGTTCCATGACATCAAATGCTTCTTAGAGGATCAAACATACCCACATGGGGCATCATCCAATGATAAGAAGACATTAAGAAGGCTAGTTGGTAGTTTCTTCCTGAATGCTGATGGTTCATTGTACAAGAGAAACTTTGACATGGTACTTCTCAGATGTGTTGATAAGAAGGAGGCAGACTTGTTGATGCACGAGGTGCACGAAGGATTTTTGGTACCAATGTTGGAGGGCATACAATGGCTAAGAAATTGCTACGATAAGGTTACTACTGGATCACAATGGATGCAGACTGTTGTGCCTATGCCAGAAAGTGCCACAAATGCCATATTTATGCAGACAAGGTGCATGTGCCTCCAAATCCTTTGAATGTGATGTCTTAACCTTGGCCCTTTGCCATGTGGGGCATTGATATGATTGGAAAGATCGAACCGACTACTTCAAATGGCCACAGATTCATCCTTGTAGCCATTGACTATTTTACCAAGTGGGTTGAAGCAGCTTCATATGCAAATGTCACCAGGCAAGTGGTAGCCTGATTCCTAAAGAGAGAAATCATCTGTCGGTATGGAGTGCCCGAGCGAATCATTACTAATAATGGTTCCAACTTGAATAACAGAATGATGGCAGAACTGTGCCGGGACTTCAAAATCCAACACCACAACTCTTCTCCTTATAGGCCAAAGATGAATGGCGCTGTTGAGGCAACTAATAAGAACATTAAGAAGATTGTGCAAAAGATGGTTGTCACCTACAAAGACTGGCATGAAATGCTACCATTTTCCTTGCATGGGTATCACACCTCAATCAGAACATCCACTGGGGCAACACTGTATCAGCTTGTGTATGGTATGGAGGCAGTCCTACCTGTTGAAGTTGATTACCCTCTTTACGGGTACTGATGGATGTCAAGTTGAATGAAGCGGAATGGGTCCGTTCTCGATATGATCAACTGAATCTGATCGAAGAAAAGAGATTAGCTGCAATCTGTCATGGGCAGTTATATCAGAAGAGAATGAAGAGAGCCTTCAATCAGAAAGTCAGGCTTCAGGAATACCAAGTGGGAGATCTTGTGCTGAAAAAACTCCTTCCTCCTCATACAGACCACATGGGCAAGTGGACTCAGAATTACGATGGTCCGTTCATAGTGAAGAAAGTTTTCTCTGGTGGAGCACTGATGCTCACTACTATGGATGGTGAAGATTTCCTGTCCCCTGTGAATTCAGATGCAGTTAAAAAATACTTCGCATAAAATGACCCGCTGGACATAAAAAACAGAATGTAAGTCCAGGCAAAAATAGGGCATCCCGACGAGTCAAAAATAGAATAAAAGAATCGGGCAAAAATAAGGGAAAATAAAAGAAAATGTACACCCGCTGAGTTGAAAAGCCGCATTGAACAACTCAGACAAAAATGGGTATCCTGGTGGATTGAAAACCCGAAAGGGTGATCCACTCAAAATTAGGGAATAAGCAAACAACTGCATTCTGAATTCGTCTGTATCTCTTACAACATGGCAAGCTTCGAAAGGTTAAAGCATCGGACATAATCAACCTTCTTAAAAAAGCAGGATGAGAAGAACGTCAAGATCATACGAGTCATAGAAAAAGGGAAGCATTAAAGCATCGTCAACATTGCCAGCACCTTTCATTGTTTCTCAATTTTGTAACAATCTCCTCATTTCAGGGGATCTGTTTCTTTGACTGTATTTGCCAATTCAGGGTACACAAATTAATAAAATCATATTTTCAGTCACATCTCGTCTTGTACATTTTTATCTCTTTTGCAAAAATGTCTGATATCCCTGATATAATGTTTGCATAAAAACAGATGTACCTTTCTAATCACATGCTTGCAGGAAATATATTTTTACTTCCAGGAATGTCTAGACTCCTTTGATGGAATCCAGTAAGGGATGCCTCGCGGTACTTGTGCGGTTTTTTGTCATGACAGGATTGCAGGTATTCAAAGAGCAACAAGGGACATGAAAGGTTTTCCCTAGCAAAGTTACTAAACAACACCGGAAGTGTTTTCTCCCCATCAGAATTGCCAGACATTATTTCTCCAAACACATTTTCTTCAGAGCAGCATCAGAAGGTGCTCACATCCCCAGCTGAGTTGTCAGATATCCTGATCCTCAGCAGGATTCCCACGAAAATCTCTAGGAAGATCGTTCAGTGTTCTTTCCTCCCCCAACGGAGTACTAGACAGGGAACCGTCTCCCCGTAGAGCTCCAGCCTCGTGGAAGAGCAATATTTGAATTTCTCGCACAACAAAGTGACGGAAGTGTCCGCATCCCCAGCTGGGCTCCTCATTACAAAAATGGGTCTATCAAGTGACCTGTTTCCCCAAAGCAGAGTCATACATCTTATCAGATCTACCAATGATCTCATCCCCAACTGGGATATCCTTACAAGAAGATCAGTCAGAGATCTCCACAAGCAGCAGGATTCGAGTCCCGGATCGGTATCTTTTGCACAATCATAGCATTTACATCATATTTCCCCTCAAAGCGTAGCATTCCGTCTAATACGGAGCATTACGGCAAAAATTAAACATATTGCATAGATGACAAGTCAGGTTTTGAATCAGCCACTTGTGAATATCAACGATACCACATCAGCAATATACAAAATACCCCTCAATTTCCCCGGCAGAAAGCCAAAGCGTCCCCTTTGCACTCTCAAAATACAGATACATGCTCCTTTTGACACTCGTCTGTGCCATCATTCCTCAGTAAAGTTGCCAGAACATTTTCTACATACAGAAACTTCCATACTCTTTTTGACACTCTTCCATGTCACCAATCCCCAGCATGGTTGCCTAAATCATTTATTGTAAACCAAAAACTTGTTTATAATACACCTCTTGTCGACACCCATCCGTGTCATCCTATCCCAACAGATCACCAGATTACCTCTTACACTCAAGTTCATGGTTTATACACTTTATCTTTTGACACTAGTCCGTGTCACTCTCCCCAGCAAGATGAACACTCGTCTGTGTCTCACTCATGTTTATTTTTACTCATACAGATACTCATTCGTATCTTGTATATACCACTTATTTCCCCTCAGATTCGAATCTTGTCCGTGTTCTTTGTTAACCAGTTAATACTCGTCCATATCATCATCTCTGAACATGTGTCAGCGTTGTTTCTACCGATACTCGTCCGTATCATAGTCTTAAGGATGCTCGTCAGCATCTTTGATCTATACACAGTGTCAAACACTTGTACCTTTCATTTCTGGAATGTAAGCACTCGTCCGTGTTTACTATTCCCCAGCGAAGTCCCCGACAAAATTTCTTTTCCATCTGACATTCGTCCTATGTCATGGTACTTTCGGCAGCCGTACCCTGCCAGGTGATCGTCCTTCACCTTTGGATGACCGTCCCTCATCCTTCTCCCAGCGGAGTCACCATTATTGGAACCCTTTTCTATCCGACATTCGTCCTATGTCGTGATATTTTAGCAACCGTCCCCTGCTAGGTGATCGTCCTTCACCTCTTGATGATCGTCCTTCATCATTTTATCCGATGGTCGTCCCCATCGTTGATCTTGTTATCTGACATTCGTCCTATGTCATGATAAACCCCGAGAGCATTCGTGCCCTGCTAGGTGATCGTCCTTCACCTCTTGATGATCGTCCTTCATCTTGCTTATCCGATGGTGTAAACACCCCAAATTTGCCCTCACCCATTCACACCATGGCTTGTGATCATCTCATATGCATAAACACAATCACATCATCTCATGTCTCATTTGGTTTCACTGGATAGTTTCTAGGTCATCTGCACCTAGGGTTTGTGATCTGAGCAACCTCAGGACATCTTGAGCCATTCCAAAGGCCACTAATCAACTCAAAGGGGTCCATGTGTGTTCTTATATCATGTTACATCCTCACAAAGTCAAAATTGCAGAGGGATCACAAGAACTAGGGTTTGAGTGGATGCAGAGCCAGGATGAACTGCACAGTTGACTGAAAATTAGGGTTTTGGTTTCAGAGGCCATAACTCCAAATTTTTTGGTCATTCTTGTTTCCATTGATCTCTATATGGTATAGGGAGTATGCATATCAATTTTCATGAAGAAATTCCATGGGGAAGGCATCTGATCAAGAGTTGACTTTCTGGACAAGTCAGTGCAAAATCAGGGTATCTGAGGCCCCCAATGACCCGACCAATGGGTGATCTTCATCATTTTGAGTGTATATGATCTTTATTTGATCATGGAAGAAGGTTGAAGTTCATGGAAATCAAGAATTTAGGGTTTTTGCAAAAGTTGACTTTTTGGGTTTTGTTGACTTTTCAAGAATGCATCATTTTAGGTCAATTTTCAAGCCTTGATTCTTGATCCAAAAATGCTTCAAATGGAAAAACTTTGGTCATGAAAGTTGTAGATCTCATCTTTCCCTTTTCAAAAAGTACAAGAACATGATCAAACTCTTCATGGATCAAAAGTTATGGCCATGCAAAGTTGCCAAAAATCATTGTTTTTCAAGTTATGCACCAAGTGGAAATTTTGCTAAGTCTTGAATCAATGCATGATTGCTGCCTCAAATTCATGACAAACCAGCATGTGAACATCCTCTAAGTCACAAAAATCAGAAATGAACCAAGTTTGCTCATGGTTTGGTTCATGAAACTTGATTTTTCTCATGGAAATCCATAAAGCTAACCAAGTTGCAAAACACTCATGAGCTTTCAACCAACTTGCTGCATTGAGCCTTGGGTCAAGCCAACCTCTCACACTCACCATGCTGCACCAGAACCCAAGTTGTCCTTGCCTAGTATCATGCCATGCCCTATCTTACACAAAAGTGGACTTTGAGCAAAAAGCAACTCACCTATCATAGCAGGCCATGTCACATCAAGAGGCCAATCAGAATTGTTTATTCATTCATTTTGCTAGCCATATCACATAAGAACCAAGGCTGAAAACATACCATTCACAACTTTCACAAAAACCTTCCATCTTGCAAGTTCATTCGATTTTCATTACACAGCCTGCAAACACCCAAACCTTTGCCTCCATTCATCTCACCTTGATCTATAGAACACAAAGCATCAAGAAACAAAGCCAAAAACACCCTGAATCCCCATCTGCCATAGCTCACCTTCATGCTGCAGATTCTATCGAATCTCTCTCTACAAGCCACAAACACATCAACCAACACCACAAGCCTTCTCAACACACCTCATAGGTCATAAACAACCCTTCTTCACAGCCTGAAAGTGCCAAGAACTCATCTGCCATTGTTGACTGAGCAGAAGCAGTTCTCTTCGAAACTCATCATCCAACAAATATAAATTCCATTTGAGCATTCAAGCAACTTTGGGGGACCAAGAGGAGCAGATTGAGCAAGGAGAAGAGGCCTGAAAGTTCCAAAATCAAAGGTTGCAAATCTCAGGTAACTCCAAATTAATTTTTCCAGAAATCAATTTGATTGTTACAAGCTTGCTCTACATGCCTTTCTGATCATTCTTGCACCATTGGTTTTGAAAATGGTTGCGTTTTGAGAGTTTAATTGCTGTTTGAAGCTCACGAGCCCTAGATTTTGTTTTCTTCGATTCAACTTGTTTAGGTTAGATAAATTTGTTTTGAGAGAGGGTTTTAGTTCGTGAGGTGTTGGAGATCATTTCCCATAGCTTAGTTTTCATTTATGATGCGTTTTGAGAAATCTTGAAGATTTTCAGGTGACCCTCTGGCCGGAGAAGATGACCGGAGGTCTTCTCCGGCCACCTGAATGTAATTAGGGTTTAATCCCATAATTAATGACAGTTTGAATGCTGGCCGTGGATATGCGCTGACTTGTTGACTTCCCTCCAGATTGAGTGGCCCAGATGTGTTTGATTAACCCTAATCCACGTGTTAGGTTTAATTAATCTTAATTTATTTAACTTAGTCAGTTCAAACGTGGACCATTGGATGTGGCGCGTGGTCAATGAATTTATCCCCAGAATCAATCTCACGCGTCCAATCTGATTACTTCTCTTTTTATTCAATTTTTAATTCATTTATTTTCATTTAATTTGTATCAATTATTTAAAATAGCAAAAAAATCATAAAAATTATGAAACTTTTTCTTTAAGGTTTTATTAATTTTTATGACTCAAAAACATTTTTATTTTATTTTTTATCATTAAAAAAGTATTTTTAAATATTTAAAAGATTATTTTTAATTGATTAATGAGAATTAATTAATTAAAAATACTTTTAGGTATTTAAAAATTACAAAAAAATTCATGAAATGTTCTAAGACATTTAGAAACATTGTCCAACCTTCAAACCAAATTTCTTTTTTGATCTTGATGCATTTTAAGAATTTTTCATTGAATTAAATCATTTTTGATGCATTATTTTGATCATAAGTTTGAAAATTCATTTCTGTCTTTTGGTGAAGGTTGAGACATTGATTCTTTTTGCTTTGTTTTTCATTTGGCATGTGCTTTCAAGGATAAAAAGGCCAAGATTTGATCTTGCATTTTCTAATTGATTGGCATTTCTTTTGTTACAAACCCTAAAAAATCCTAATAACTTGCAAAATTCATAACTTGAGTTTGGTTGAGAGTTGAGAGCTCCCCTTTGGGCAGTGGTTCATTATAGGTCTAGGGTTTCTTTGGGTGCCATTTTCCATTTTTTATATTAGGGTTTGCTTCTGTTTTGGGTTTTTGTTTGATGTTTGATCCTTAAACCCTAATTTGAGCTTTCATTTGCATCCTTCTTGCATTTTCCTTGCATAATTTGACTTGCCATTGCATTTGGTGCATTCTTATGATTCATTTGACATCTTAAGACATGTATGGAGCATCATTGATCATTGCATTGCATATTTGCCATGTCATTTGTCTTGTATGATTCATAACATTTCATGCTTGTTCATGCTCCTTAACTGGCATCATTTGCATCCATGACTTTGTATGAACATCCCCATGCCTTGCCTCATGTTTGCAGCACCTCATAGCATCATAATCATCATGTGTATGCTTCTGGTTTGGCTTAGCATCATGTTATTTCATTTCATTTAGCATTGCATTGCATTTGTTTCTAACATTTTAGGTGGTAAGTAAAACTTGAGAGGTGAATTTGCCTTCACTTCTCATAACTTTTCTTTTCATCTCTCTTGCATACCTTGCTGCATTCTTATGTGTGTTTGAGATTGAGTTTGCTCATTCTTCTTCCTCCCACTTTCTTTCTTCAAGTGACTTGACTTCTTGAATGAAGCAAGTCACTTTGCTTCTCTTGATCTTGTTCATCTGCTTCCTGGTGGCTCATCTGAAGATTGTTCTTGAAAACCTCACAAACATTAGGACCAACCAAGCATGATAATGAATTAGGGTTTTGATTAGTCTCCCCCATAGTTTTTACCTTTGTGTCTCTCCTTGAGTCATCTCTTCTCATCTCATAATCAGGGACTAAACCCTCAAGGCTTTAAGACTTTGTGATTAAGATCATGCCTGCATCCTTCTTTTAGGATGGAGTGTATAACTTTAATCCTAAGTCTTGGACCCTTAAGGTGTTGAAATCTCTTAATCAATCCATCTAATAATCATCAAGACATTACACTTGTAACTTGGGCCTTGCATTAGGGTTCTAATTCTTCCTTAATTGGTTAAGAAGGACTAACCCTAAAGTTAATGGACAAGTCCCCCTCAAGTTGTCTTACAAATCATAAAAAACACTTCATCATCATATCATTAATAAAATCCACTTAATCAAAGGTTTGTTCTGTCATGGGTTTAATCCCTAATCATGGATTAAGTTGAGGAGTCTTCCTCAGCTTAAACATCCTCATCTATCATCCTTCTTTTAGGATGGTGTAATGGGTCTGTTTAATCCCTGATTATGGCTTAACCTCATTACTTAACACTAAACAAAAATCACAAAAACATCTAATTAATCACAAGTAGGTTAATGATCTTAACCCTACATCAAAGGTGATTAAGTGTGAGAATCTGACTTCACACTTAAGGTAATCCTCATTACCCCTAATCAGAGGGATGATGTGATGAGTTTACCAAATCCATTGATTTAGGTTTAAGCTCATTATCTTATGACAAACTCCAAAAAGAAATAAAAGACTGAAAACACAAGAACAAACAATAATCGTCTCCTTCGGGATTCTTTTCTCATCTCATTCACTCACAACCGAGAACTTGCTTCTTCCGTCTAATGCAAGACAGTTTGCATCTGTGCCAGACAGATCATACACTTGAGCATAGGCAAGTAAGCAGTTCACAAGTCAATTCATCTTTCAGTCTCTTTGGGTCGAACTACGGTGTTCTGACTTCCTCATTGCACGAGAGGATACGTAGGCATAACTTAACAGTTATCGAACAAAAGTCTCTGTACATTCCCCCTCCTTCCAGCTTTACTCTTTAAGCCTCATTATCATGAGCATTCCATTCCTGATCTCACACTGACACCGTATATATTACACATCACATTTCTTTACACTGACACCTGTACATCCTTTCCCAGCTCATTTATACACAGATTGCACTGACACTACCCCTTTAAAACACAAATCTTTTAAGCGTGGATCCCGTCGAGTACGACGGACAATCTGGGTGCTAATACCTTCCCAGGTTGTAACCAACCCCCTTTCTCAGTCTCTCTGGTTCGCAAACCGTCTTATCCATCTTTTTCTAGGTCTATGCAGCATTGCCTTTCCTCCGGGATAAAAATGCCTAGCTGGCGACTCTTTTCATTCTCCAGTGAGTTCACGGCTGTGTGTTCTCACTGTTCCCTTCGCCGACCGTTCGCGTCTGTACCTTCATATGACCCGGTGTCATTTGTCGGGAGCGACAGCTTGGCGACTCTGCTGGGGAGACCTTATACTGCAACCAGGGCTTCTGGTTCTTTTTGTGGGTTCCTCCTAGCGCTTGATTGATTTGTGTTTACTGGGGTGTTATGTGCTTATTTGTGCTTGTGTATCTGTTTTGTTTATTGCTTTATGTACAGTTGCTTTACTGCTTTCTTTATTGCATTTATATATATCATACTGTCATGCTGTCTGTGCTGGATCTGGTTTTGTTTTGGTGGGTGGGGTTCCATTGAGAGTTAAGGTCCTATACCTGGGACCTGAGTGACACCTAGGCTAGAGTGAATCATATTCTTTCCCATTCCATTTCGGTCTGGTGCGGGAATATGAAACACGGTTCAGATATGGGTTTCTTCTTGAGAACTCTGTGCTACGGATTTCCTGTAGTGCTAGGGGGATCTGGGAAGCCTGCTAAGTCTGGATGACCTTTTAGTATTGACCTTCAGAAATTGAGGTGAATTAGAGGAGGAATTGTTATGGTTATTGTAAACACTGTACCTCCGGGTTAGAGGCGTTTACACTTCTCATAACGGATCCAAGTCTGAGGATCCTTGTTCTAGATCACTACCTGTGAGGGGGTTGGGCTGTTTACAGGTTTGCAGGTACCTTGACCTCAGAATACCCTGTTACTTTGACTTTGTTAAGAATGCTCCATGTTGGATAGTTCTTGTGATTCTAAAACCCTGGACATGTGGCTCTTTATTTGAGTCCCCCACCTTGGTTACTGGATTTATAGACCTCCATCCGGAATTCTTGAACACACATGGATCTATACCAAGGCAGTTTATCCAGATCCAGCTCAGTCACAAACCCTTTGCATATCATTTGCATACATCCTCATTGCATCATATTAACATGTGCTTATTTGTTTTTCAGGGTATCCATTTTCATCAGGTTTTGGTTTTGACCCCATCTGCAGCTTTGACCCATCTTCACCAGCATCTGCTTCAGTTCAGCTGTCTGCTTCAGCACCAGTCAGTCAGTGGTTTTCTCTACTTCAGCATTGTCATCAGCACTCTACCCAGTCTTCAGCATCATGGCTCCAAAGAAAAGCAATATCACCTATCATTTCTTCCAACCAGACTTGTCAGATATCAGGAGGGTCCAAACCCTGATGACCCCAGATCACATACCTCTGTTCAGGGAGCATTATGGGGATATACTTGACTTGGTTATAGACATGGACCCATCTCAGAGGAGCCTGATCCATACCTGCATCCAGTTCTATGACCCCCCATTAAGGTGTTTCACCTTTCAAGACTTTCAGTTGGGACCTCTCTTAGAAGAATACTCATATTTGGTTGGTTTGCCTATCAAGAGAGAAATTCCTTTTAACCCTGAAATGGTCTTTCCCAGCAATGGAGAGATAGCAAGAGCTTTGCACCTGGAACCTGCTTTGATTGAGCAGCATATGACCTCTAAAGCTGGGATCCCTGGTTTTCATCTGGACTTCCTGATTTCTCAAGCTAGTTTGAAGGCCTCCCTGGGGGATTGGAGAGCTGTTTGTGCATTGGTGGCCTTGAGTGTATATGGAATTGTGTTGTTTGCAGATGAGCCCAGATTCATCAGCAAGAATGCCATCCACCTGTTCATCCTGAAGAACCCAGTGCCAACCTTGTTGGGTGACCTCTATTACTCAGTACATCAGAGGAATGAGAAACAGAGGGGTAAGCTAGTGAGGTGTTGTGCTCCACTATTCCATGCTTGGCTTCTCAAGCATCTACCCAGGACAGATGCATTCCTGAATCCTCATCAGCAAAACAACTGGGCTAAGAGGCTCACTACTCTCACTGCAGCAGACATCAGATGGTGCACCCAAGGCACCAAGGGCAGAGATATGATCACAAGCTGTGGGCACTTTCCCAATGTACCTTTGGTAGGAGTTAAGGGAAGTATCAACTACAACCCCCTGCTGTTCAAGAGGCAATTAGGCTATGCACTGGTTCATGCTCCTAGGGAACAAGACCTGGTTGAGACCCTCTACTGTGAGAACAAGATCAGTTTAACTGTTGTTAGGCAGGCTGCCTGGGCCTGGGATCATGTTCAAACCAAGGGAATCACCATTCTGGGGAAGTGCAATAATGTGGCATCAGCCCAATATCATGAGTGGTCCTATGCTAGGGCCCAAATCTCAGGATTGCCCTTCACCATCAAAGACATGCCTGAGTCATCATCAGCACCACCCCCTGCTACTGTCAGTTTGGAAGAGTTTGAAGGCTTGAAAGAAAGAAATGAGAAGCTATCCCAAGCCTTGCAGAAGACCCTCAGGGAGAGGAGTGAAGGTGTAAGGGAGATTGAAAGATTGGAGAAGCTGAGAGTGGAACACTTGACTAAGATTGAGAAGTCTGGAGACTATATCAACAAGTCTAAAGCTGGTGAGCAGATTCTGAAAAATGCTTGTAAAGAAGCCCAGTTCCAAAGAGCAAGGACAGACTTGTACTTGAAAGAGAGTCAGGCCAGGTGGGTCCGGATCACTGAAGCCCGTACTCTAGAAGACAAGAGAGTTCAAGATAAGATGGAGCAGATGGAAAAAGCCCTGGCAGCAGCCCAGGAGGAAATTTCAGAGTTAAAAATCAAAGCTGGAGTGAAGAAATCCAAAGACCAAAGCCAGAACAAGAAGTTGACTACAGCTGTTGCAACAAGAAACCTTCTCATCAGGAATCTTACGGAGCATCCGGCTGATCCTGTGACCGAAGCACTTCTTAAGGAAGTTCGCGAGGATGAGTTTGGCCTTGGAGTCTGATTATTTGCTTGTTGTTGTTCCTTTTCCATGTACTTTTGCTTTTGGTGATGTATTTTTGACCCCTTAGAGGGCTAGTGTTGTAAAAAATGAACATTTTGTATTATTTTACCTTTGTAATATATTTGTGTTTGTTTCCATCTGGGTTCACTTCAAAAGCAACTTCAACAGCATCATCTTCAAGGGTCTGGACGGGTCAAAACTGAAGACCAAGCCGGATACCTTGATAGCAAATAAGCATACTGCATTGCATACTAACCCTTTTGTTTGTTTTGTAGGTTTTTGTTTTATTGTTTCTAACCTCTGTTGTGACATTCAGGAATTATTGCTCGCCGCAGGCTATTCCCTCTCAACAGGCCACACAGGTACCCTACAAGAAACAACCTTCCGGGCATCCAGATGGACCAGTTGCAGCAAGACCTCAATGAGGCCAGGACCCAGATGGCTAATGAAAGGGTGGAGATGAGAACCCAGATAACTCAATTCATGGAAGTGATGAATAATTTAGCTCAAAGCCAGGAGAGGCTTAGAGTTCTGGTAGAGGGGAGAACTCAAGATGACCCCCATGTGGGAACTGCTGGCACCAGTAACAATGAAAGGGTGCAACCACATGTCAACCCCCCTGTATTTGGCCCACACCTACATCCTGAGATTCATATTCCTGCAAACGTTCAAGGAACAGCCACTGCAGCCAGAGTACTTCAAGAGGATCCTCAGGAGGATCAGTTTACAGTCATGGGTGCTGGAGAGGAAACCTATGATAGGAGATTGGATGAGTTGGCTGAGAAGTTGAGGTCTTTGGAATCCCAAAATTCTTTGGGGTTCGATGTCATGGACATGGGTTTAGTAGAGGGGGTCAGGATCCCTCACAAGTTCAAGCCTCCATGTTTTGAAAAGTATAATGGGACTTCTTGTCCTCGAACCCATCTGCAATCTTTTCTCGGAAGATTAAAAGCTTACACCATGGACGAAAAATTGTGGATGTTCTACTTCGAAGACAGTTTGACAGGAGCATCGAGGGAATGGTATTCCCACTTGACAAGGGCAACTGTAAGATGCTGGAAGGACCTGGCAGAGGCCTTCATCCGACAATATCAATACAACTTAGACATGGCACCCAACAGGACCCTCCTAATGGGGATGTCACAATCATCAAGAGAGAGCTTCAGAGAATATGCTCAAAGATGGAGACAGCTTGCTGCTGCTGTCCAACCACCAATGTCTGAGAGAGAAATGGCAGACATGTTTATGAACACTCTCCAGGGAACGTATATTGACAGGTTGGCTGCTTTCTCGTCCACTAGCTTCGCAGATGTTGTTATAGCCGGGGAGAGAATTGAAAGCCTATTAAAGATGGGTAAGATATCTGATAATGGTGCTAGTTCGTCCAGTGGTACAAGAAAGCCTTTTGCAGGCCCTAGAAGAGCTGGCGAGACCAATGCCATTCATACCAACAGGGGTAGGCCCCAATATGTTCAAAGGTCCATAGCAGCAGTCACTATCCCTGCTCCAGCTCATCCTCAGCCAGTCTATCAACCTCCTCAACAAAATTTCCAACAACAACCTCAGTACCATCAGAATCAGTATCCTCCGAGAAACAACTACAGCAACAACACCAACAACAACAATCAACAGAGGCCATTTCAACAGAGGCCCTCTCAAGCTAACAGAGTGATCGACCCGATCCCAATGCCATATGCTGCCTTACTGCCACAGCTTCTGAAACTCAACCTGGTTGAGCTAAGAACGTTGGCACCTCCGGATCCAAACAGTCTACCAAGAAACTATGACTCTAATGCTAGGTGTGCTTTTCACTCAAACGCGCCTGGTCATAGTACAGAAAAATGCAGGGCTCTGCATATGAAGGTACAAGACTTGGTAGACTCCAAGGCTTTGAACTTTGCACCTCCGCCCAACGTCAACAAAAACCCAATGCCAAACCATGGAGGTCCTCGAATTAACGCAATTGAAGAAGACACCCCGTCTTATTTGATAACCAGTGTGGATCAGATCAGGACACCATTGGTGGAAATCAAGGCTCAACTCCGTGAAAGCAATATATTTCCGGGGTGTGAACTAGGGTGCCCATACTGCAATATTTCTTGGAATGGGTGTGAAGACTTGAGGAATGGCATTGACAGCCTTATTCAGAGTGGCTTACTGCAGATCACTACATCATTCCCGGCAAACTCGACGACTTCAGCAACAATGGTTTCAGATCCTCCTACAAATACAGCAACAATTGTTCCCAACAATTCATCAGCAACATCGGCAAGTACTTCATCTGTTCTACCCAATGATCAGTTCTCAACAGTTCCTCCTGCTACAACTTCAGCTTCAGCCCACTTCGACTCCCCATCAACAACAACAACAGTTCTTCCAACAGAACCTTCTACAACTCCAGCAAACAATCACGAAGATGTCTCCACTATTACCATATTCTACGATCCAGAAAACAATTCCGCTTATCATTCAGAAGGTGCTGCTCCCACTAGAGCACCAGTTACAATCTTTTATGATCCACCGACAATAACAGTCCCTTCAGCGGCAGCAATCAGTCCGGTCACTGTCACGGTGCCTGGACCTGTACCATATGAAAGCGATAGGGCCATCCCTTGGCACTATGGCTCTGACGTGTACTGCGAAGGAAAAAGAATCACTCTTGAAACATCAGCACCTGCACCACAAATTGATAATGTGGGCGGAGGCGGAGGCTTCACCCGAAGCGGACGTCTCTTTGCTTCACAGGTCCAAAGACCTACTGCCGAAGCAGAAGCTGCTGCCAAAGCAAAAGGAAAGAGCCCGGTGCAGGAAGATCCAGCTGCCAAAGAAGCCCTGAAGACTCCATTCGATCAGGAAGTTGATGAGTTTATGAGAATCATCAAAAAGAGTGATTACAAAATTGTGGATCAACTTCACCAGACGCCATCCAAAATCTCCATCCTCTCTCTGCTTATGTGCTCCGAAGCCCATCGGAATGCGCTACTGAAAGTCCTGCACGCAGCTTACGTGCCAGAGGAGATTACTGTCAACCAGTTGGAAACGGTGGTTGGGAATGTTACTGCTAGCAACGGGCTAGGGTTTACCAATTCTGACCTGACAGTGGATGGCCGCAATCACAACAAAGCCTTGCACATAACCATGGAATGCAAAGGGGCTGTCCTTTCACATGTGCTGGTGGACACAGGATCATCCCTGAATGTCTTACCAAAGAAGGCTCTGGTGAAGCTTGAATATGATGGTTTGGCATTGAGACCCAGCAACCTGGTGGTTAGAGCTTTTGATGGCTCAAAGAGATCGGTTCTGGGAGAGATTGAGCTGCCCGTGACAATTGGCCCGCAGACCTTTAAAACTATCTTTTATGTGATGGACATTCAGCCCGCCTACAGCTGTTTGTTGGGTAGACCCTGGATCCACGCCGCTGGCGCTATAACGTCTACCCTTCACCAAAAGTTAAAATTTGAGTGGGAGGGTCAAGTTGTCACAATCTGTGGAGAGGAGGACATTTTTGTCAGCCACCTGGCAACCTACAAGTACATTGAAATGGATGGAGAGATCCATGAAACAATGAGCCAGGGGTTTGAAGCGTTGAATGTGAATGAAGCATCTGCTGTATCTGGTACCCCGATGTCGTCTTATCAACAAGCCCGGAAGGTTGTTGAAGAAGGAACTGCCCTAGGCTGGGGCAAAGTCTTATCTGTGGAGGAGAAGAAGGACAAATTTGGGTTGGGTTACAAACCAACTCAACATCAAGCAAAGGCTGCTGGAGAGCCTGGATTTGTCAGTGGGGGAATGCTAACCCCCGATGCTATCAACTGTCTGGAAGACGAGCTGGAAGAAGAGCGCAATCTGGAGAATTGGATTCGTCCAAAGATCCCGGGGAGCAGTGTCTCGAACTGGTCTTCCCAGGAAATTATAAGTGTTACTCGAGCAGAGTAATTATTATTTCCTGTATTTTTTATATAGCATGCATCCAAGTCTTGCATCTTGCCCAAGATGACAAGACTCATTTTGTAACCAGGGCCATCTGTACTTTTGTGCAAACAAGATTAAAATTAATGAAATATCAGACAATCTTTTTGCAAACGAGTCTTTTTCTTTTCTGCTCACTGTTTTTCCATTTTTCTTTTTGTACAGAAATAAATGGCGGTGTTTTCAAAATGATAACTTCATTTCACTTTTTTCTAAAGCAAGATTAAAATCAATCACTAAAATGAACCGACTTAACCCTTGCAGAGAGTGCCTTCCAGACAGCACCGACAACAGCACAGCTATGACATCGTATGACTTTGACAATCCGATCAATCAAGCTGATGAAGGGGTTGATGAAGAATATGAGCTTCCTGAAGAGCTAGCCAGGTTGCTGAGACAGGAGGAAAAAGTTATTACTCCTCACCAGGAGGAGATTGAAGTGATTAATCTTGGTACGGAGGAAGACGTGAAAGAAGTCAAAATCGGGGCCTGCCTGCAAGACTCGGTGAAGAGACAGCTGATAGATCTGCTTCAAGAGTATGTTGATGTGTTTGCTTGGTCCTACCAAGATATGCCAGGGTTGGATACCGATATTGTTGTGCATAAGTTGCCTTTGAGAGAAGAGTGCCCACCGGTCAAACAGAAGCTGCGCCGAACTCGCCCAGACATGGCTATGAAAATCAAGGAAGAGGTACAAAAGCAATGGGACGCCGGGTTCCTTGCTGTGACTAGCTATCCTCCGTGGGTTGCTAACATAGTACCTGTGCCTAAGAAGGACGGAAAAGTAAGGATGTGTGTTGATTACCGGGATCTGAACAGAGCCAGCCCGAAAGATGACTTCCCATTACCTCACATTGATGTATTGGTGGATAACACGGCTCAGTTCTCGGTATTCTCCTTCATGGATGGATTTTCAGGATACAACCAGATTAAGATGTCACCTGAAGACATGGAGAAGACAACATTCATCACGCCTTGGGGCACGTTCTGTTATAAAGTGATGCCATTCGGACTGAAGAATGCTGGTGCAACGTATCAACGGGCTATGGTGACATTATTCCACGATATGATCCATAAGGAAATAGAATGTTATGTGGATGATATGATCGCCAAGTCCCTTACAGAGGAAGATCACCTGGTGAATCTGCTCAAGTTATTCGAGCGTCTGAGGAAATACCAACTAAAGTTGAACCCCAACAAATGCACATTCGGGGTACGATCCGGTAAGCTGCTGGGCTTTATTGTAAGTGAGAAAGGGATTGAAGTTGACCCTGATAAAGTCAAAGCTATTCAAGAAATGCCTGCACCGAAAACTGAGAAAGAAGTTCGAGGGTTCTTAGGTCGATTGAACTACATTTCACGGTTCATATCTCACCTTACAGCAACCTGTGAACCCTTGTTCAAGCTATTAAGAAAGGAGCAAACGGTCAGGTGGAACGAAGATTGCCAGAAGGCTTTTGACAAGATCAAAGAATACTTACAGGAACCTCCAATCCTCATGCCTCCAGTTGAAGGAAGACCCCTGATTATGTACTTGACAGTATTAGAAGAATCGATGGGGTGTGTACTAGGTCAGCATGACGAGTCTGGTCGAAAAGAGTATGCGATATACTACCTAAGCAAAAAGTTTACCGACTGTGAACAGCGTTATTCACTGCTCGAGAAAACTTGCTGCGCTTTAGCGTGGGCTGCTCGCCGACTAAGGCAGTATATGTTGACCCATACTACTCTATTGATCTCAAAAATGGATCCAGTTAAGTACATTTTCGAGAAGCCAGCTCTTACCGGACGGGTTGCAAGATGGCAGATGATTCTCACAGAATACGACATACAGTACACATCTCAGAAAGCCATCAAGGGCAGTGTACTATCTGAATATCTTGCTGAGCAACCCATTGATGACTACCAGCCTATGAGGTTCGACTTCCCCGATGAAGACATCATGTTCATTAAAGCTAAAGATCATGAAGAGCCTATTCACACTGAAGGGCCTGACCCAGAAGAAGAGTGGACTATGATGTTTGATGGGGCTGTCAACATGAATGGCCGTGGTGTTGGTGCAGTACTCATTACACCTAAAGGGGTTCACATGCCTTTCTCGGCAAAGCTCACTTTCAACTGCACTAACAACGAAGCTGAATACGAAGCTTGCATTATGGGTCTTGAGGAAGCCATTGACCTCAGGATCAAGACATTGACCGTATTCGGAGATTCAGCTTTGGTAGTCAATCAGACCAACGGAAAATGGTACACCCACCAAGATCATCTGATACCTTACAGGGATTATACAAGAAGGTTATTGACTTTCTTCACAACAGTCAAGCTTGAGTATATCCCTCGGGACGAGAATCAGTTTGCGGATGCTCTTGCTACCATTTCATCCATGATCAAAGTTCAAGCTGCTAACTTTGTACCTCAGATTTCAGTATCGAGACTTGATAGACCAGCATATGTATTTGCAGCAGATATTGCTAAAGATGATAAGCCTTGGTTCCATGACATCAAGTGCTTCTTGGAGGATCAAACGTACCCACCTGGGGCATCTTCCAATAATAAGAAGACTTTAAGAAGGCTTGCTGGAAGTTTCTTTCTGAACACTGATGGGTCTTTATACAAGAGGAACTTTGATATGGTACTCCTCAGATGTGTTGACAAGACAGAAGCAGATTTATTGATGCATGAAGTGCACGAAGGATCCTTTGGTACCCATGCAGGAGGGCATGCCATGGCTAAAAAGTTGTTAAGATCAGGCTATTACTGGATCACAATGGATGCAGACTGTTGTGCTTACGCTAGAAAATGCCATAAATGCCAGATTTATGCAGACAAGGTGCATGTGCCTCCCAATCCCCTGAACATAATGTCTTCACCATGGCCCTTTGCTATGTGGGGCATTGACATGATTGGCAAAATTGAGCCAACTGCTTCGAACGGCCACAGATTCATCCTGGTCGCCATCGACTATTTTACAAAGTGGGTTGAAGCAGCCTCATATGCAAACGTCACAAGGCAAGTGGTAGCCAGATTTCTGAAAAGAGATATCATCTGTCGGTATGGAGTGCCCGAGCGAATCATTACTGATAATGGTTCCAACTTGAACAACAAAATGATGGCAGAGCTGTGCCGGGACTTCAAGATCCAACATCACAATTCTTCTCCTTACAGGCCAAAGATGAACGGCGCTGTTGAGGCGGCAAATAAGAATATCAAGAAGATTGTGCAGAAGATGGTAATCACCTACAAAGACTGGCACGAAATGCTACCATTTGCCTTGCATGGGTACCGCACATCAATCAGAACATCCACTGGGGCAACACCGTATCAACTTGTGTATGGTATGGAAGCAGTCCTACCTGTTGAAGTTGAACTACCCTCCCTACGGGTACTAATGGATGTTAAGCTAAACGAAGCAGAATGGGTTCGGGCCCGATACGAACAACTGAGTCTGATCGAAGAGAAAAGATTGGCTGCAATCTGCCATGGGCATTTATATCAGAAGAGAATGAAGAAAGCCTTCGATCAGAAAGTCAGGCACCGAGAATACCAAGTAGGAGATCTTGTGTTGAAAAGAATCCTCCCTCCTCATACAGACCACAGGGGCAAGTGGACTCCCAATTACGAAGGACCATTTGTTGTGAAGAAAGTCTTCTCTGGTGGAGCACTGATGCTCAGCACCATGGATGGTGAAGATTTCCCGTCCCCTGTGAATTCAGATGCAGTTAAAAAATACTTCGCATAAAATGACCCGCTGGACATAAAAACAGAATGTAAGTCCAGGCAAAATAGGGCATCCCGGCGAGTCAAAAACAGAATAAAAGACTCGGGCAAAAATAAGGGAAATAATTAAAAAATGTACACCCGCTGAGTTGAAAAGCCGCATTGGACAGCTCAGGCAAAAATGGGTATCCCGATGGATTGAAAACCCGAAAGGGCGATCCATGCAAAATAAGGGAATAAGCGAACAACTGCATTCTGAATTCGTCTGTATCACCTACAACTTGGTAAGCTCCAAGGGATCAAGCTGCAATCAGAATCAACTCTCTCCAGAAAGCAAGACGAGAAGAACGTCATTGTCATACGAGTCATAGCAGAAGAGGAAGCTCCTCAAAGCGTCGTCAACACCGCCAGCACTTTATTTCTCAATTTGTAACAATCTCCTCATTTCAGGAGATATGTTTCTCTGACTGTATCTTGCCAATTCAGGGCACACGAATTAATATAATCAGATTTTCAGTCATGTCTCGTTTTACATTTATGTTTTGCAAAGAGTTGTCTGATGTCTCTAAAAACACAATTGCATAAGTACAGATGCCTCTCTCTAAAAATAAAACACATGCTTGCAGGGAATATACTTACTCTCGAAAGTACTTATTTCCTATGACGGAATCTCAGTAAAAGATACCTCGGGACCATTTGTGCGTTTCTTTATCTTTGCAGGATTGCAGGTATCCAGAACACAACCTGGGGCATGCCAGTTACGCCTTAGCAAGATGGCAAATCGTTATCAACTCGGTCTATCTTCCACGTGGCAATGGGATGTGCCCATCTCCCCAGCGGAGCTGTCAAATCAACAAACGGGATGCTATATCCCCAGCTGAGTTGCCTCTTGTTGCTCTCCCCAGCTGGGTTGCCTCTCACTTCCCCAGCCGAGTTGATATTTTTCCCTCAGCAGAGTGCAGAAATCAGGGAATCATCTCCCCACAGAGCTTCAGGCCTCTATTCAGAAGAGCAGCGCACGAAGAAGTCACAACAGAGAGAGAGAAAGCTTCTACAAACCCCAGCTGGGTCCCGTATTATAAGAATATGTCAATCGATGACGTATATCCCCAAGCAGATACAACTACAGATCTATCAATGATCTCATCCCCAGCTGGGATGTTCACTTCAAGCAGATCGATCAGAGATCTTTGCAGCAACGGGATCCGAATCCCGGATCGGTGCCTCTTTGCATAATCATAGCATAGCATTCCGTCTAATACGGAGCATTACGGCAAAAAAATCAAATGCATAGCATAATCATAAGTCATGTTGTGATTTGAACACCTGTAAATATTGACAATCTGTCGGCATACAGAATACATCCCCATCAGAGTCCCAGCAAAAGCAGTTGCCCCGTATCACAAACACCAGTGCATATCTCCTTTTTGATACCCGTCCGTATCATCATTTCCCAGCAGGTTGCCTGAATACACTTTACAAACCAAGATCACCAGTATTGCAGATACATCCTGACACTCGTCCGTGTCGTGTCACCAGCAGAAAGCCAAAGACACCCTCTTGGCACTTACATATACCTATACACTTTCTTGACACCCGTCCGTGTCATATCCCCAGCGTGGTCGCCTATACTTGTATATACACCTTCCTGACACCCGTCCGTGTCATATCCCCAGCAGATAAACACTCACCTATACATTATATACTCACTACTCATTGGTACACCTACACCATGTATATCCCCGCAGATTCGACAGTAGTCCTTGTTCTTTGTTAACCAGTTGGTACTCGTCCGTACCATCATCTCAGAACATTGCGTCTAATGTTTGTTTCTACCTGATACTCGTCCGTATCATAGTCTTAAGGATGCTCGTCCGCATCTTTAATCCATACACCGTGTCAAACACTTGTGTCTTCGTGAATATAGATGCTCGTCCGTGTCTACTATTCCCCAGAAGAGTCCCTTCAGATTCAACACTCGTCCGTGTTCCTTGTTAACCAGTCGATACTCGTCCGTATCATCATCTCTGAACACGTGTCAGTTTGTTCCTACATGATACTCGTCCGTATCATAGTCTTAAGGATGCTCGTCCGCATCTTTAATCTATACACAATACCAAACACTTATACCTTTTGTTTCTTGGATGTAAACGCTCGTCCGTGTTTACTATCCCCAGTAGATCGCCAACAAAGCAAATTTTCTTTTTATCTAACACTCGTCCTGTGTTATGATACCTTTGAGAGCAGCCGTACCCTGCTGAGTGGTCGTCCTCCACTTCTTGATGGTCGTCCTCCATCATGCTCATCCGATGGCCGTCCCCATCGTTGATTTTAGCAGCCGTCCCCTGCTAGGTGGTCGTCCTCCACCTTTTGATGATCGTCCTTCATCACTTTATCCAATGGCCGTCCCCATTGTTGATTTTGGTTATCTGGCATTCGTCCTGTGTCATGATAAACCCTGAGAGCAGCCGTCCCCTGCTGAGTGGTCGTCCTCCACTTCTTGATGGTCGTCCTCCATCTTGCTCGTCCGATGGCCGTCCCCATCGTTGACCTTTTCTATCCGATGGCCGTCCCCATCGTTGATATTTTCGGCAGCCGTACCCTGCCAGGTGGTCGCCCTCCACCTTTGATGGCCGTCCCCATCATTTTTCTTTTATTCCCAACAGAGCAGCCGTCCCCTGCTAGGTGATCGTCCTTCACCTTTGATGGCCGTACCCCATCATCTGTTTATTTCATTTATTCTTTAACCCGATGGCCGTCCCCGTCGTGGTCCCTTTTCCTTTTTAGCCCGATGGCCGTCCCCGTCGATGGTTACTTTGCCTTGTGAACTTGATGGCCGTCCCCGTCATGTTTCATTAATTCCCAGAGAACCTTACTTTATCTTGATGGCCGTCCCCATCATAATTTGATTTTCCCCAGCTAGTCGGCCGTCCCCGTCTTAGCCTTACTTGTTTTTCCCCAGCCAGTCGGCCGTCCCCGTCTTGGTTTTACCGTTTATCCCCAGCATGTCGGTCGTCCCCGTCATTGCTTTATTTTTATACACTTTACCAGCATGTCGGCCGTCCCCGTCATTGCTCTTTACCCAGCAGTCGTCCTCTGCTCGACGGTCGTCCTCCGTCGCCTACACTTTACGATATACTTTATTTGCTTTTACAATCTATATCCCTTTTCTTCTTCATTTCTGTGAGTGCAAATTTTGGACTGTCTTTGGTATTCAACCACAAGTTATCTTGTTTGCCTGTTAAGCCGCCGCTTACAACCTGCACAGCTAACTCATGTTTGAATAGGGGCAGCTGTAAACACCCCAAATTTGCCCTCACCCATTCACACCATGGCTTGTGATCATCTCATATGCATAAACACAATCACATCATCTCATGTCTCATTTGGTTTCACTGGATAGTTTCTAGGTCATCTGCACCTAGGGTTTGTGATCTGAGCAACCTCAGGACATCTTGAGCCATTCCAAAGGCCACTAATCAACTCAAAGGGGTCCATGTGTGTTCTTATATCATGTTACATCCTCACAAAGTCAAAATTGCAGAGGGATCACAAGAACTAGGGTTTGAGTGGATGCAGAGCCAGGATGAACTGCACAGTTGACTGAAAATTAGGGTTTTGGTTTCAGAGGCCATAACTCCAAATTTTTTGGTCATTCTTGTTTCCATTGATCTCTATATGGTATAGGGAGTATGCATATCAATTTTCATGAAGAAATTCCATGGGGAAGGCATCTGATCAAGAGTTGACTTTCTGGACAAGTCAGTGCAAAATCAGGGTATCTGAGGCCCCCAATGACCCGACCAATGGGTGATCTTCATCATTTTGAGTGTATATGATCTTTATTTGATCATGGAAGAAGGTTGAAGTTCATGGAAATCAAGAATTTAGGGTTTTTGCAAAAGTTGACTTTTTGGGTTTTGTTGACTTTTCAAGAATGCATCATTTTAGGTCAATTTTCAAGCCTTGATTCTTGATCCAAAAATGCTTCAAATGTAAAAACTTTGGTCATGAAAGTTGTAGATCTCATCTTTCCCTTTTCAAAAAGTACAAGAACATGATCAAACTCTTCATGGATCAAAAGTTATGGCCATGCAAAGTTGCCAAAAATCATTGTTTTTCAAGTTATGCACCAAGTGGAAATTTTGCTAAGTCTTGAATCAATGCATGATTGCTGCCTCAAATTCATGACAAACCAGCATGTGAACATCCTCTAAGTCACAAAAATCAGAAATGAACCAAGTTTGCTCATGGTTTGGTTCATGAAACTTGATTTTTCTCATGGAAATCCATAAAGCTAACCAAGTTGCAAAACACTCATGAGCTTTCAACCAACTTGCTGCATTGAGCCTTGGGTCAAGCCAACCTCTCACACTCACCATGCTGCACCAGAACCCAAGTTGTCCTTGCCTAGTATCATGCCATGCCCTATCTTACACAAAAGTGGACTTTGAGCAAAAAGCAACTCACCTATCATAGCAGGCCATGTCACATCAAGAGGCCAATCAGAATTGTTTATTCATTCATTTTGCTAGCCATATCACATAAGAACCAAGGCTGAAAACATACCATTCACAACTTTCACAAAAACCTTCCATCTTGCAAGTTCATTCGATTTTCATTACACAGCCTGCAAACACCCAAACCTTTGCCTCCATTCATCTCACCTTGATCTATAGAACACAAAGCATCAAGAAACAAAGCCAAAAACACCCTGAATCCCCATCTGCCATAGCTCACCTTCATGCTGCAGATTCTATCGAATCTCTCTCTACAAGCCACAAACACATCAACCAACACCACAAGCCTTCTCAACACACCTCATAGGTCATAAACAACCCTTCTTCACAGCCTGAAAGTGCCAAGAACTCATCTGCCATTGTTGACTGAGCAGAAGCAGTTCTCTTCGAAACTCATCATCCAACAAATATAAATTCCATTTGAGCATTCAAGCAACTTTGGGGGACCAAGAGGAGCAGATTGAGCAAGGAGAAGAGGCCTGAAAGTTCCAAAATCAAAGGTTGCAAATCTCAGGTAACTCCAAATTAATTTTTCCAGAAATCAATTTGATTGTTACAAGCTTGCTCTATATGCCTTGCTGATCATTCTGGCACCATTGGTTTTGAAAATGGTTGCGTTTTGAGAGTTTAATTGCTGTTTGAAGCTCACGAGCCCTAGATTTTGTTTTCTTCGATTCAACTTGTTTAGGTTAGATAAATTTGTTTTGAGAGAGGGTTTTAGTTCGTGAGGTGTTGGAGATCATTTCCCATAGCTTAGTTTTCATTTATGATGCGTTTTGAGAAATCTTGAAGATTTTCAGGTGACCCTCTGGCCGGAGAAGATGACCGGAGGTCTTCTCCGGCCACCTGAATGTAATTAGGGTTTAATCCCATAATTAATGACAGTTTGAATGCTGGCCGTGGATATGCGCTGACTTGTTGACTTCCCTCCAGATTGAGTGGCCCAGATGTGTTTGATTAACCCTAATCCACGTGTTAGGTTTAATTAATCTTAATTTATTTAACTTAGTCAGTTCAAACGTGGACCATTGGATGTGGCGCGTGGTCAATGAATTTATCCCCAGAATCAATCTCACGCGTCCAATCTGATTACTTCTCTTTTTATTCAATTTTTAATTCATTTATTTTCATTTAATTTGTATCAATTATTTAAAATAGCAAAAAAATCATAAAAATTATGAAACTTTTTCTTTAAGGTTTTATTAATTTTTATGACTCAAAAACATTTTTATTTTATTTTTTATCATTAAAAAAGTATTTTTAAATATTTAAAAGATTATTTTTAATTGATTAATGAGAATTAATTAATTAAAAATACTTTTAGGTATTTAAAAATTACAAAAAAATTCATGAAATGTTCTAAGACATTTAGAAACATTGTCCAACCTTCAAACCAAATTTCTTTTTTGATCTTGATGCATTTTAAGAATTTTTCATTGAATTAAATCATTTTTGATGCATTATTTTGATCATAAGTTTGAAAATTCATTTCTGTCTTTTGGTGAAGGTTGAGACATTGATTCTTTTTGCTTTGTTTTTCATTTGGCATGTGCTTTCAAGGATAAAAAGGCCAAGATTTGATCTTGCATTTTCTAATTGATTGGCATTTCTTTTGTTACAAACCCTAAAAAATCCTAATAACTTGCAAAATTCATAACTTGAGTTTGGTTGAGAGTTGAGAGCTCCCCTTTGGGCAGTGGTTCATTATAGGTCTAGGGTTTCTTTGGGTGCCATTTTCCATTTTTTATATTAGGGTTTGCTTCTGTTTTGGGTTTTTGTTTGATGTTTGATCCTTAAACCCTAATTTGAGCTTTCATTTGCATCCTTCTTGCATTTTCCTTGCATAATTTGACTTGCCATTGCATTTGGTGCATTCTTATGATTCATTTGACATCTTAAGACATGTATGGAGCATCATTGATCATTGCATTGCATATTTGCCATGTCATTTGTCTTGTATGATTCATAACATTTCATGCTTGTTCATGCTCCTTAACTGGCATCATTTGCATCCATGACTTTGTATGAACATCCCCATGCCTTGCCTCATGTTTGCAGCACCTCATAGCATCATAATCATCATGTGTATGCTTCTGGTTTGGCTTAGCATCATGTTATTTCATTTCATTTAGCATTGCATTGCATTTGTTTCTAACATTTTAGGTGGTAAGTAAAACTTGAGAGGTGAATTTGCCTTCACTTCTCATAACTTTTCTTTTCATCTCTCTTGCATACCTTGCTGCATTCTTATGTGTGTTTGAGATTGAGTTTGCTCATTCTTCTTCCTCCCACTTTCTTTCTTCAAGTGACTTGACTTCTTGAATGAAGCAAGTCACTTTGCTTCTCTTGATCTTGTTCATCTGCTTCCTGGTGGCTCATCTGAAGATTGTTCTTGAAAACCTCACAAACATTAGGACCAACCAAGCATGATAATGAATTAGGGTTTTGATTAGTCTCCCCCATAGTTTTTACCTTTGTGTCTCTCCTTGAGTCATCTCTTCTCATCTCATAATCAGGGACTAAACCCTCAAGGCTTTAAGACTTTGTGATTAAGATCATGCCTGCATCCTTCTTTTAGGATGGAGTGTATAACTTTAATCCTAAGTCTTGGACCCTTAAGGTGTTGAAATCTCTTAATCAATCCATCTAATAATCATCAAGACATTACACTTGTAACTTGGGCCTTGCATTAGGGTTCTAATTCTTCCTTAATTGGTTAAGAAGGACTAACCCTAAAGTTAATGGACAAGTCCCCCTCAAGTTGTCTTACAAATCATAAAAAACACTTCATCATCATATCATTAATAAAATCCACTTAATCAAAGGTTTGTTCTGTCATGGGTTTAATCCCTAATCATGGATTAAGTTGAGGAGTCTTCCTCAGCTTAAACATCCTCATCTATCATCCTTCTTTTAGGATGGTGTAATGGGTCTGTTTAATCCCTGATTATGGCTTAACCTCATTACTTAACACTAAACAAAAATCACAAAAACATCTAATTAATCACAAGTAGGTTAATGATCTTAACCCTACATCAAAGGTGATTAAGTGTGAGAATCTGACTTCACACTTAAGGTAATCCTCATTACCCCTAATCAGAGGGATGATGTGATGAGTTTACCAAATCCATTGATTTAGGTTTAAGCTCATTATCTTATGACAAACTCCAAAAAGAAATAAAAGACTGAAAACACAAGAACAAACAATAATCGTCTCCTTCGGGATTCTTTTCTCATCTCATTCACTCACAACCGAGAACTTGCTTCTTCCGTCTAATGCAAGACAGTTTGCATCTGTGCCAGACAGATCATACACTTGAGCATAGGCAAGTAAGCAGTTCACAAGTCAATTCATCTTTCAGTCTCTTTGGGTCGAACTACGGTGTTCTGACTTCCTCATTGCACGAGAGGATACGTAGGCATAACTTAACAGTTATCGAACAAAAGTCTCTGTACATTCCCCCTCCTTCCAGCTTTACTCTTTAAGCCTCATTATCATGAGCATTCCATTCCTGATCTCACACTGACACCGTATATATTACACATCACATTTCTTTACACTGACACCTGTACATCCTTTCCCAGCTCATTTATACACAGATTGCACTGACACTACCCCTTTAAAACACAAATCTTTTAAGCGTGGATCCCGTCGAGTACGACGGACAATCTGGGTGCTAATACCTTCCCAGGTTGTAACCAACCCCCTTTCTCAGTCTCTCTGGTTCGCAAACCGTCTTATCCATCTTTTTCTAGGTCTATGCAGCATTGCCTTTCCTCCGGGATAAAAATGCCTAGCTGGCGACTCTTTTCATTCTCCAGTGAGTTCACGGCTGTGTGTTCTCACTGTTCCCTTCGCCGACCGTTCGCGTCTGTACCTTCATATGACCCGGTGTCATTTGTCGGGAGCGACAGATGGCCATCCCCATATTCGACCTTTTCTATCCGAAATTCGTCCTATGTCGTGATATTTTCGGCATCCGTACCCTGCCAGGTGATCTTCCTTCACCTTGGATGACTGTCCCTCATCCTTATCCCCAACAGAGCAGCCGTCCCCTGCTAGGTGATCGTCCTTCACCTTTGATGACCGTCCCTCATCATTTATTTCTTTAAACCGATGGCCGTCCCCGTCGTTGTTTACTTTACGTTGCAAACCTGATGGTCGTCCCCATCACTGATCTTACCTTTGATCCCCAGAAATATTTTTTACTTTATTTGATGGCCTTCCCCATCATGATTTCCTTATTTCCCCAGCATGTTGGCTGTCCCCGTCATTGCTCGGCTTACCGTTTTATCCCCAGCAGTCGTCCTCTGCTCGATGGTCGTCCTCCATCGCCCGCACTTTAAAATCATATTATACTTTCCTTTTACAATCTATATCCCTTTTCTTCTCCCTAGTGAGTGCAAATTTTGGACTGTCTTTGGTATTCAACCACAAGTTATCTTGTTTGTCTGATATGCCAGGCGCTTACATCCTGCACAGCTAACTCATGTTTGAATAGGGGCAGATGTAAACACCCCAAATTTGCCCTCACTAAGTTCACAACATGGCTTGTGATCTTTTCATTTGCATTAGTTTAATCATATCATATCATGTGGCATTTTTGCTTCACTGCATTAGGTCAAGTTCATCTGCATCTAGGGTTTGTGATCTGAGCAATCCAGGATCCATCTGAGCCACTCCAAAGGCCACCAATCATCTTAAGAGGGTCCATGTATGTTCAATCATCATATTTTATCCTCCAAAGATCAAGGAAATCAAAGAATCACAAGAACTGGCAAAATATGGAAGTAGAGCTAGGGTTTAACTGCACAAATGACTTGAAATTAGGGTTTTGGTTTCAGAGGCCATAACTCAAATTTTTTTGGTCATTCTTGTTTTTAATGGTCTCAATATGATATAAGGATCATGTGTACCAAGTTTGATGAAGGAATTCATTGTGGAAGTCATATGATCACTGGGTAACTTCTTGAGCAAGTCAGAGCAAAATCAGGGCATCTGAGGCCCCCCAACATGGAACCAAAGTGGATTTTTCATCAAATTGAAGTTATATGGTCTTTATTTGATCATTGAAGTGCTTAGAAGTTCAAAAATTTGAATAAAAATGAGCTAAACCAAAAGTTGCCAAAAATGGAAATGACTTGTAATGTAAACTTTCCATTTTGGGAAAGTTTTTCAACTTCCTCTTTCTCAACCAAAAATGCTTCAAATGAAAAATTGTTGGTCATGAAAGTTATAGATTGGATCATTCCCCTTTCAAAAAGTACAAGAACAATATCTAATTCATTTTGGAACTCAAGTTATGGCTTGTCAAAGTTGGCAAAAATCACATAATTTTCAAGAATGCACCAAAGAGGGATTTTTGCAAAACCTCTTGCCAAGCTATTTTGTGACCTCAAATACACTTCTAAGAATCGTACCAACATTATTCTATGTCTAAAACTCAGAATTGCCCAAATAATTTCAAAATTTCATGCCTTGCCCATGAAGAAATCTCAAAGGGGCCAAAGTTTCATGAAATTGCAAAATGACCAAGAACCTTTCACAAACATGCTGAATTGCCTCAAAGTGAATTCCATAGACATCCTTGATCCTTGTTGCACCAGACACCCCATTGTACCAAGCCTGCCACTTGCCCATACCTCAAGTACAAGAAATGTCGACTTTTTGCATTTCACACCATACCAATCACACTATGCCACAACAACTCTCTGAACCAATTGCTTTTGTTTATACTAACCTAAAGCAAGCCAAACACGACAAGAACACAAGCTGAAACCTCAGATTGCCCAAGTTCACAAAAATCATCCCTCTTGCATTTTCCTTCGAAACACACAAAATACTTGCTCATTCTTCAAACAAACACCACCATTCATTCTTAAATCAATCACTGATCACAAACCACCCACCAAAACAGCCAAGAACACACCATAAGCCAAACACGATTTTTTGACCAGTGGAGCACAAACTCACAAACCAGCCATCCTCAAAGCTCTCCAAGCATCAAAGCTTCTTTAGGGAGGTCATTGGAGACATTTTGCACCAAGGAAGCTGCCAGAAAGCTCAAGGGTTGAAAGCTCCATCTCAGGTAGCCATGCGAATTAATTTTTCCAGAACCTTTATTTTGTGTTACTAAATGGTTAAGCATGTTCCCCTGAGTACTATAAACTTGTTATTTTTGAAAATGATGAAGAAATGAGAATGTATTGCTTGTCTGAAATTTTTGACATATTTATGTTCTTCTTCAAATCTTGATTTTGGGTGAAAAGAAATGAAGTTTGAGGGTGGATTTAGGTTCAGGGGGATGATGGGAATTGATCTGGAGCTTTAGAGCTCCCGAAATGACCTAGAAGTGAGGTTTTGGTTTTGCTCAGGGGAGGTGTGGCCGGAGAAGACGACCGGAGGTCTTTTCCGGCCACCTGAAAGTAATTAATGGCTAATTAGGGTTAGGGTTTCAGTTTAAATTCTGGCTTTGCATCTTGTCTTCCCGCGTGTGATAAAGGGCCCAGATTAGTTCATTAACTTCATTTTAGGATTAATTAATTGGTTAATTAAAATTAGCTGGATTTGAATCTCAGCATTTAGATGTGGCGCGCAATCAACCCACCCAAACCCAATTTCAATCCAAGCCATCCATTCTGCATACTTCTCATTTATTTTGTTTTTAATTCATTTTTCTTATTTATTTTGCACGAATTATTTAAAATAGTTAGAAAATCCAAAAAAAAATATTTTCTTTCAGCATTTTAATTCCAAATAATTTTCTCAACCCAAAAATATTTTTATTTTTATTTTTTGCACTAAAAAATCATTTTTTAGATATTTAATTGTTTATTTTAATTAATTAATGAAAATTAATTAATTAAAATATCATTTAGGTTTCTAAAAAATCCCAAAAAATTCATTCTGCATCTTTAAACATTTAGAGACATTGTCATACCATCCACACAAATTTATTTTTGGTTTTGAATCATTTTGACATTTTTTCTTTGAGTTTAGGGTTCATAAAATCCCATTTTTGAACCTTAACTTCAAGAATTATTTTCTACCTAGTCAAGAATATTATGACAATGGTTCTTTTTGCATTGATCTTCATTTGAAATATATTTTCTAGCATAATTTTGTCATGAATTTATTCTGCCTTTTTGAATTGATTGGCATTTTTTCCCTTTAGGTACCTTAAAACCCTAGATAACTTAGAAAAATAATAACTTTCATTAGGTTAAGAGTTAGGTCTCCTTCTTTGGGGTGTGAAATCATATGGGGTTAGGGATCCTTTAAGTCCATTTTTCAATTTTTTATCTTGTCATCTGCTTCTTTTTTTTGAGTTTTGCATCTCATGTTGCATGTAAACCCTAATTTCTCATCTTCATTTACATACCTCTTGCATATGCTTGCATTCATGAACTTTCCATGACATTCCTTGCATCCACATGACTTCTAAGACATCTTAGGACACATTAGACTCATGTTTGATCATTGCATCATCCATTTGCCTTGTTATGCATTCATTTCATTTCATGTGCATTCATGAACTTTCATGCTTCATATATTCTTCCTTTGCATTCTCATCCTTTGTATGATCATCCATAACATTTGGTATGCCTTTGCATCATCTATTAGCATCATTTGCATCCTAAATGTGCTTCTAGTTTTGGTTTTCATCCTTGCATTCATTTCATTTCATTTCATTTCACTAACTTTTCAGGTGGTAAGTTACTTTGAGAAGTGAATTTGCCTTCACTTCTCACAATCTCTTCTCATCTCTCTTATGCATTCATTGCTGCATTTTGCTTTTGTTTAGAGTGAGCTTACTCATTCATGTTCCTTCTTCACCTTCCTTCTTCAAGCAACTTATCTTCTTAAGTGAAGTAAGTTGACTTGCTTCTTCTGTTTCTCCTCATTTCATCTGCTTCTTCCTTGGTGGCTTTTCTTGAAGATCTTGTAAGCCTCATAAACCCAAGGAATACCCAAGCATGATCACAATTAGGGTTTGATTAGTCCCCCATTAGTTTTACCTTTGTGTCATCTTTTGTGTCTTCTCTTCTCATCTCTTAATCAGGGACTAAACCATAAAGGTTTTAAGGCTTTGTGATTAAGGTTATGCCTGCATCCTTCTCTTAGGATGGAGTGTATAACTTTAATCCTAAGTGTTAAACCCTTAATGTGTTTAAATCTCTTAATCAATCCACCTAATAATCACTAAGACATCAAGCTTGTAACTTGGGCCTTGCATTAGGGTTCTAATTCTTCCTTAATTGGTTAAGAAGGACTAACCCTAGTGTTAATGGACAAGTCCCCCTCAAGTTGTCTTACAAATCATAAAACTCATTTCTTAATCTTATCATTAACTAAAATCCACTTTAATAAAGGTTTTGTTTTGTCATGAGGTTAATCCCTAATCATGGATTAAGTTGAGGAGCCTTCCTCAGTTTAAATGTTCTCATTTATTATCCTTCTATTAGGATGGTGTAATGAGCCCATTAAATCCTTGATTATGGCTTAATTTCATTACTTAACACTAAACAAAAATTCCAAAAAACATCTAAATAATTTCAAGTAGGTTAATGATCTTAATCCTACACCATGGTGATTAAGTGTGAGGTGCTTACTTCATACTTAAGGTATTCCCATTACCCCTAATCAGAGGGAGGATGTGATGAGTTTACTAACCCTTGGTTTAAGCTTAAGCTCATTTTCTTATGACAAACTCCAAAAAGCGATAAAAGATTGAAAACATCAAAAAACAAACAATAATCGTCTCCTCTGGGATTCTTTCCTCTTCTCATTCACTCATAAACGAGAACTCGTTTCTTCCGTCTAATGCAAGACAGTTTGCACCTGAGCCAGACAGGTCATACACTTGAGCATAGACAAGTAAGCAGTTCACAAGTCAATTTATCTTTCAGTCTCTTTGAGTACAACGGACAATCTGGGTGCTAATACCTTCCCAGGTTGTAACCAACCCCCTTTCTCAGTTTCTCTAGTTCGCGACCGTCTTATCTATCTTTCTAGGTTTATGCAGCATTACTTTTCCTTCGAGATAAAAATGCCTACCTGGAGACTCTTTTAAGTTCATCTTCATATTCTCTCCTTTCACTGACCGTTCACGTCTGTACCCCTCTTGGCCAGGTGTCATTTGGTGGGAGCGACAATAATCAATCAGACCAACGACAAATGGTACACTCACCAGGAGCATCTGATTCCATACTGGGACTACACGAGGAGATTACTGACTTTCTTCACTACAGTCAAACTTGAGTATATCCCTCGAGATGAAAATCAGTTTGCAGATGCTCTGGCTACTATTTCCTCCATGATCAAAGTTCAAGCTGCCAATTTTGTGCCTCGAATTTCAGTATCCCGACTTGACAGACCATCATATGTATTCTCAGTAGACATTGCTAAAGATGATAAGCCTTGGTTCTATGACATCAAATGCTTCTTAGAGGATCAGACATACCCACCTAGGGCATCATCCAATGATAAGAAGACATTAAGAAGGCTAGCTGGTAGTTTCTCCCTGAATGCAGATGGTTCATTATACAAGAGAAACTTTGACATGGTACTTCTCAGATGTGTTGATAAGAAAGAGGAGGACTTGTTGATGCACGAGGTGCATGAAGGATCTTTCGGTACCCACACTGGAGGACATGCAATGGCTAAAAAGTTATTAAGATCAGGTTACTACAGGATCACAATGGATGCAGACTGTTGTGCATATGCCAGAAAGTGCCACAAATGCGAGATTTATGTAGACAAAGTGCATGTGCCTCCGAATCCTTTGAATGTGATGTCTTCACCCCGACCCTTCTCCATGTGGGGCATTGATATGATTGGAAAAATAGAACCGACTGCTTCAAATGGCCACAGATTCATCCTGGTAGCCATTGACTATTTTACCAAGTGGGCTGAAGCATCTTCGTATGCAAATGTCACCAGGAAGGTGGTAGCCCGATTTCTAAAGAGAGACATCATTTGTCGGTATGGAGTGCCCGAGCGAATCATTACTGATAATGGTTCTAATTTGAACAACAAGATGATGGCAGAATTGTGTCGGGACTTCAAAATCCAACACCACGGTTCTTCTCCTTACATGACAAAGATGAATGGCGCTCTTGAGGCAGCTAATAAGAACATTAAGAAGATTGTGCAAAAGATGGTGGTCACCTACAAAGACTGGCATGGAATGCTACCATTTGCCTTGCATGGGTACCGTACTTCAATCAGAACATCCATTGGGGCAACATCGTATCAGCTTATGTATGGTATGGAGGTTGTCCTACCTGTTGAAGTCGAGCTACCCTCCTTGCGGGTACTGATGGATGTCAAGTTGAATGAAGCACAATGGGTCCGTTCTCGGTACGATCAACTGAATCTGATCGAAGAAAAGAGATTAGTTGCAATCTGTCATGGGCAGTTATATCAGAAAAGAATGAAGAAAGCCTTCGATCAGAAATTCAGGATTCGAGAATACCAAGTAGGAGATCTTATGCTGAAAAGACTCCTTCCTCCTCATACAGACCACAGGGGAAAGTGTACTCCGAATTACGATGGTCCGTTCATAGTAAAGAAAGTTTTCTCTGGTGGAGCACTGATGCTCACTGTAGACACCCCAAATTTGCCCTCTGGCTATTCTATCTTTATTTTCCTTTCGTTTGCATCTCATCTGCATTTCCATTAGATCATTAGCATTTAGGATTCATACGCATTTTGCATACCATTTGCATTGGCTCCTGAGACACGGGATCGTATCTTCTGAGGAATTAGGGTTTATTTCCTTGGTTTAGTGATACTCAAGGATTTCACGTCTAAAGATTATTCATATGTCCTGTCATCAACATTAAATGTGAAGTCACGGGTTTCTTCATCATCAATTCATGAGGCTTTCTTTGTCTTCTCAGTATCTCCGGAGCTTCTTGAAGTGCATGTTATATTTTTCAGTGAGCCATTTATCAGTTGATGTGTGTCCCCAGTCAGGCTGGTGTGTGTGCAATTCATCAAGGTGTCAGGCATTATTTCATGTGAGATTCCATGTGAGGTTTGGTTCAGTGATTCAGGGTTAGAAACTCAAAAGATGATTTATTCAGATGGTCGTATTCCAATTTCAAGTCGTTCAGTGGATCGTGTTTGGTTTTAATAATGTGGTTTTTCATGGAAATAATGTAAGGCAAGGATGCGATTTAATCGTGGAAAGTGTGAATACTAGTTTGGGCTCATTTACATTCTTTGTTCGATTAACCCATTTTCTATCCATTTCTCATCACTTATTTTTATCCATTAGATTCATTTCCATAATGTAAACACCCCAAATTTGCCCTCACTCATCTCACCATGGCTTGTGATTCTTTTCATTTGCATAAGTTCAATCATATCCCCTCATATTGCATTTTCGCTTCACTGCATTGGTTCTAAAGTCATCTGCATCTAGGGTTTGTGATCTGAGCCATCCCTGAGCTATCTAAGCCACCCCAAGGGTCTCCAATCATCTCAAGAGGGTCCATGTATGTTCAAGCATCATATTATATCCTCCCAAGATCAAGAAAGTCAGGAAATCACAAGAACTGAGAAAGGCATGGAAGCAGAGCCAAGCTTAACTGCCCAGATGACCTAAAATTAGGGTTTTGGTTTCAGAAGCCATAACTCCAAATTTTTTGGTCATTCTTGTTTCTATCGGTCTCTGTATGATATGAGGATCATGCATACCAATTTTCATGAAGAAATTCAATGGGTAAGGCATCTGATCAATAGATGACTTCTTGAGCAAGTCAGTACAAAATCAGGGCATCTGAGGCCCCCCAATCACCCAACCAAAGGGTCTTCTCCATCATTTTGGATGTATATGTTCTTTATTTGATCTTAGAAGAAGTTAGAAGTTCACAAAATGGAAGAATTTCAAGCCATTTGCAAAGTTACCATTTTGGGAAAGTGACTTGTAATGCAAACTTGCCATTTTGGGAAAGTTTTTCAACCTCCTCTTTTTGATTCAAAAATACTTCAAATGAAAAATTATTGTTCAAGAAAGTTGTAGATTGGATCATTCCCTTTTCAAAAAGTACAAGAACTTGATCTAATTCACCATAGAACTCAAGTTATGGCCTTGCAAAGTTGGGAAAAATCACAAAATTTCACTTATGTACCAAAGAGGGAAACTTGCAAAAACTCATACCAAGGCAATTTGTGATCTCTAATTGACTTCTAACCATTACACAAACATCATACATGACATATAATTCATAATTGCCCAAAGAAATCCCAAGTTTCATGCCTTGCCCATGAAGAAATCTCAAAGGGGCCAAAACTTCATGAAATTGCAAAATGATACACAACCCTTCATACACTTGCTGAATTGCCTCAAAACCAATTCCATGGACATCCTTGATCCTTGCTGAACCAGACACCCCATTGTACCACCTCTGAACCAGCCCATACCTCAAGGACAAAAACTTTTGACTTTTTGGCAAGAAGCCCATACCAATCAGCTGCAGCCACCACCCACTCTCTGGCCTATCACTACTTGTTATGTGGATCAAACCCAAGCCATAACACACAACATTGTAGCCTAACACTTCAGATTGCTCAGCATACACAAAATCACTCCAACTTGCAAGAGCTTTCGAAACTCTTAGCTCAGCCAACAAATCTCCAAACTTTTTCCACCATTCAACTCCACATTCATCACTGATCATCTCCCACCCTTCATTTTGCCTTGAAACACCCTATATCAAAAACACGATTTTCACATTCCTTGACCTGAGCTTCAGCCAACTGCTCATAGAGGCCACATAAACTCCAACCAAGCATTGCAAACTCTTGAGGGAGATCATTGGAGGGGTTTTGAAGTAGAGAAGCAGCTAGACAGTGCCATTTTCGAAAGCTTCATTTCAGGTAACCTCAAGAACAAATTTTCCAGAAATGATTTCTTAAGTTCTTAGATTGTTCTCCATGCTTCACTGATCACACTGCACTTTTTGGTTTTGAAAATGATTAAGTTTTAAGCATGTATGAAGCTTCTGAAATTTCTGAAAGATTTTCCGTTTTGCTTCGAATCTCATTGTTCATGTGAAATAAATGTTGTTTGATGGATGAATCTTGTTTAGAATGGGGTGGGGATCATTTCTGGAGAGTTTGGTGGTTTGAGTTTACGGATTGAGTGAGATAGCAAGAGTGGATGGCCGGAGAAGATGACCGGAACACTGTTCCGGTCACCTGAAAGTCATTAGGGTTCAGATTAGGGCTTTAATCATAATTAGCGTAGTTTGAATGTCAGCCATCCAGATGCGCGCGGAGTCAATTCCCTCCAATCTGACTTTAAACCTCAGCCCTAGGATTAGCTGACTTTCCCCTTTTTCTCATTTATTTAATATTTATTTCATTTGTTTCTATTTTATTTGCATGAATTTTTAAAAATAGTAAAATGCATAAAAAAATTCTGGAAATTTTTATCAAAACTTTTATTAATTTTCATGACCCAAAAATATTTTTATTTTTATTTTTTGCATTAAAATTTATTTTTAAATCATTTAAGTGATTATTTTTAATTAGGTAATGAGAATTAATTTATTAAAAATACATTTAGGTATTTAAAAATCACAAAAAAATTCAGAGAGCATTTCAAAACATTTAGAAGCATTTACAAACTCACAAGACAAATTTCTTTTTGGTTTTGATCATACCTTGATAATTTTCATTTGAATTAGGGTTGTTTAATTTGAATATTTTTAACCCTAACTTCAAAAATTCATAACTTTTGATCCAAGTTGAGTTTGTGAATGGTTCTTTTTGCATTGTGTTCTACATACTTACAAGCATCTAAAAACATTTTTTGTTTCATTTTTATGATGCATTTTCAATTTGTTTGGCATTTTCCCTTTAGGATCACCCTTAAAACCCTAGAAATTTAGGAAAATCATAAGTCCTTTAGGGTTTAGCTTCTGACCTTCCCCTTTGGGCAGTGAACTTGTATAGGTTTAGGGTACCTTTGATCCCATTTTCAATTTTTTATCTTGTCCTTTTCTTCTGATTTTGAATTTTGCATTGCATCTTGTACATAAACCCTAATCTTTGCCTTCATTTGCATTCATTCTTCATATGCTTGCATACATGAACTTGCCATGACATGTTGTGCATCCACGTGACTTCTAAGACATCTTAGGACACATTAGACTCATGTTTGATCATTGCATCATCCATTTGCCATGCTTTTGCTTTCATTTGATGTCATAAGCATTCATGAACTTTCATGCCTCCTTTCATGTCTCATTTGCATCTTCATTGCTTGTATGATCATCTTTATCTCTTGGTATGCTTTTGTATCATCACATAGCATCATTAGCATCATGAACATGTTTCTGATTTTGGTTTGCATCCTTGCATTCATTTCATTTTCATTTCTTTTGCTAGCTTTTCAGGTGGTAAGTGTTTGAGAAGTGAATTTGCCTTCACTTCTCATAATCTCTTCTCATCTCTTTTATGCATCCATTGCTGCATTTTACTTGTGAATTAGAGTGAGCTTGATCATTCATGCTCCTTCTCCTCTTTCTTTCTTCAAGCAACTTATCTTCTTAAGTGAAGTAAGTTGTCTTGCTTCTTGCTGCTTCTTTTTCCTTCCATCCTGCTTCTTCCTTGGTGGCTCTCTTGAAGATCTTCTTGCAAGCCTCATAAACCCTAGGAACAACCAAGCATGATCACAATTAGGGTTTGATTAGTCCCCCCATTAGTTTTACCTTTGTGTCATCTTTGTGTCTTCTCTTCTCATCTCTTAATCAAGGACTAAACCTTAAAGGTTTTAAGGCTTTGTGATTAAGCTTATGCCTGCATCCTTCTATTAGGATGGAGTGTATAACTTTAATCCTAAGTGTTGAACCCTTAATGTGTTTAAATCCTTTAATCAATCCACTTAATAATCACTAAGACATCTAGCTTGTAACTTGGGCCTTGCATTAGGGTTCTAATTCTTCCTTAATTGGTTAAGAAGGACTAACCCTAGTGTTAATGGACAAGTCCCCCTCAAGTTGTCTTACAAACCCTAAAATCCACTTCTTAATCTTACCATTAACTAAATCCATTTAATAAAGGTTTTGTTTTGTCATGAGGTTAATCCCTAATCATGGATTAAGTTGAGGAGCATTCCTCAACTTAAATGTTCGCATTTATCATCCTTCTATTAGGATGGTATAATGGGTCCATTAAATCCTTGATTATGGCTTAAACTCATTACTTAACACTAAACAAAAACTCCAAAAACATCTAAGTAAATAAAAGTAGGTTAATGATCTTAATCCTACATCATGGTGATTAAGTGTGAGGTGTTTACTTCATACTTGAGGTATTCTCATTACCCCTAATCAGAGGGAGGATGTGATGAGTTTACTAACCCTTGGTTTAGGTTTAAGCTCATTTTCTTATGACAATCTCAAAAAGCAATAAAAGATTGAAAACTATAAAACAAACAATAATCGTCTCCTCCGGGATTCTTTTCTCACCTCATTCACTCACAAACGAGAACTCGCTTCTTCCGTCTAATGCAAGACAGTTAGCACCTGAGCCAGACAGGTCATACACTTGAGCATAGACAAGCAAGCAGTTCACATGTCAATTTATCTTTCAGTCTCTTTGAGTCGAACTACGGTGTTCTGACTTCCTCATTGCACGAGAGGATACGTAGGAATAACTTAACAGTTATCGAACAAAAGTCTCTGTATATTCCCCCCTCTTCCAGCATTATTCTTTAAGCCTCATAGTCTTGAGCTTCACATTCTTTCCTTACACTGACACTCCTTTATTTCACTTCACATTTCTTTTGCACTGACACTTGCGATCTTTTCCAGCTTTTGCACACAAAATAGCACTGACACTACCCCTTTTAACACAAATCTTTTAAGCGTGGATCCCTTCGAGTACGGCGGACAATCTGGGTGCTAATACCTTCCCAGATTGTAACCAACCCCCTTTCTCAGTTTCTCTGGTTCGCAACCGTCTTATCCATCTTTTCTAGGTTTATGCAGCATTACCTTTCCTTCGGGATAAAAATTCCTAGCTGGCGACTCTTTTCTTTTCATTTATTATCTCCTTTCGCCGACCGTTTTCACTTGTACCAGGATGCAAATCTTTGGGAGCGACACATAAACCAACTACCGAATCCATTTTATTTTTATTCATTCTAATTCCTATCCATATTTTCCATTTTACCATTTACATCTATGTACCATATTAATATTGTTATTATCCAAAATCACACTTTTATCCATTTATCCAAGTTCAAAATAAGACCATATTTCTTTTAATTCTATTTTTCAATTTAATTTCTTTTCTTTGTTTTTTTTCTTCTTTTCTCTCCATCTCAAAATCCAAATTCTATTCATATTTTTTAATTTTTCTTTATTATCTATATCATTACCAATTCTTATATCCATTTCCATTTATAAATTCATTATTAAAACATTTTTATCCCATTTGCCTTTTTTAATTAAACCAATTCTTATTACCAAATTATTAAAGCCACTTGACTCCAACAATTCATCATGGCCCCACTTTACAAACACACAGCCATTTTTTTCCAGCCAAACCACATATTCCATAACAACTTTTCACTGCCATCACACGCGCCTCACGCATTTTCTTTCCTGAACTTCCTTATCACACAATTCACGTAATCCGCACACCAACATATAACAATTCCATACATCACACGCTGCAGACCCTCAATTCTGGCCCACCCACATGAATTTTCTTCTATTGACTTCATTTCAAAAATGGGACCACACACAACCAATAAGCAAAAGGGCTCAGAATACAACTTCCACTTTTCAGCCTTTTCTTGCTCACAGGATAACATTTTTTTTATTATTAAAAAAAAGAAACAACTTTCTCCAAATCCTACCTCACCATCAGCACACGATTCCCACACTCAATCACGCACAAACTTGAGGCCTCTTACACTTTTTTCCCACAATTTCAACCTGCAAATCCTCACTCTCCTGGACAAAAATCGAAAACCACACACCTTCATCACTTTCAACCCAGCCGAATCTCTTCAATCCGCTACCCTCACCAAAATCAACCTCTCGCCAGATTGAGTTCAAGGACTCCGCAGAAGTGTCTCCTGATTTCAATGGCTCAGACAATATGTCATCAGAATTGGAGATCACGGTATCCTTTTTATTATTTGCATTTGTAGTTTCTTTCCTGTTAGCAGCTACTTGTCTTTTAAGCATTTTTGTTTTGAATGGTAATGTTACTGTAGTGATCATGCTTTTTGAATCAATTATGTCGCATTCGCTCATTTTTCTTTACTTGCATTAAAAAAAGAGAAAAAAAAATTGCATCCATTTACCTCCCATTTATTTCACTGTTGATTGGCAGGTTTGAGGGAGGATGATGACAACTGAATACCCATAATTGTTGAAGGTATGCTTTCAGATTAGAACCTGCTGATGATGTACATGCATTTTTTCAATTCCCAAACACCGGAGATATAAGGGAGATAGACCCTCGTCAACCCCTTTGAGCCTTGAAGTAGGAGTTTCTTTTCTGAACGAAAAAACCCTCACATCCAACCCGAGGTAGGGTAGTCATCAGTTAATTTGACCGAGCGTTCAAATTTCCAAGGGAGTGAGCATCTGAGGATCCATTACCTTTATTCATTACACCTCATGAGGACAAGGGACGTGAAACCACCATGGTTACCCCTCAACAACAAAGGAATGAGGAAGTCACAACCCTTTTCAAAACAAGTCAGACAAACCAGTGTCACACGATTTGTTCAACAAAAATCAAAGCAAAAAAAAAAGAGAAATAAAAGCCGACTTAGGCAAAAGTTAGGGCATCCCGCTGGACTTCAAAATTTCAAAAAAATTCACAAAAAGAATCAGTCCAGGCAAAAGTTAGGGAGTAAAAGTATCAGAAAGAAAAATCTTCCATTAGAACAAAGTCGTGTGACTACAGACAGAAAGACAAAGGGGTGACTGTTACTCCAAGAAGCCTCATTCGTGCTTAAATCGTAAACAACATTGGTTCCTCAACCATTACAAAACCCTTTCGAGAGGCAAGCACTCAGGTCAAATTAGCTGAATATAGGACCGGAGAACATCAAGGAGAATGGGTGGGCATAGATAAACTTTGAGCCATAAATCTTTCTTTCTAAAACCGTGAACCAGGCCACGTCATAACCCTTGAAAGTCCTAATTGAATCAGGTTCAATTCCGAAAGCATACTGCGATAAGGTTGCGTAAACTGACTCCTAACGATTTGCTAACTCAGCACTACGTTTGGACTAACGGTCCATTCGTCACACACTGTCACAACATTCAAATAAACAAATTTTCGAAATTTGCATGTGCACTGCTGTAAAATTACCATTTGTGAATGAACAGTTTTAATTGCAAGTCAGCCTGTGTCTTCAGGGAAGTTCCTACAAAGAGCAATCATAGGAGAACTTGATCATTCAACAATGATAGCCAGACTCAAGAGCATCTTGTAGGCCTATGGATCAGGGTCATGTTATCCAGTGGTTTTGTTGACCAAGGCATTTGTCAGGGTAAAGCAGATCCCAAGCATCAGTTCATTGAAGGAACGTCATTCAAGAGTCAATTGATCAGAGCTGAATCTACCAAACAGGGGCAGGCCACCCTAATTTTTTGTTGACCAAGGATGATTTCTTCCAATGCTCAGTCAGAATGAGTCAAGTCGCTTCCACGCTCATACCGGGGCAGGACAATTCCAGAGATCACCAAGTGCAACTCTCCTCGAGAGAACATCCAAGTCTGCCATGCCAAGAATTGGATAATCAGTGACAGTCTGCTCAGAGACTCACCCAGACAGGGGCAACTTTAGCTATGAAGAGCAGGTTATATCGGCAATCTCGAAGTTCAAGATGAGTGTCGGGGAATCATGCTGCCCATTCTCGCCTTTGTCACCCTTCTCAACTAGAAGCCTTGTCACTAAGACCTTCTTCCCGCCTTGGGAGTTTTTGTAGCTTTTCATAAGCATTGCATAAGTCATTTGCATACGTTACTCATGTCGCTCGAGCATATAGAGCATACGCATCATAAGTGCATTGGGCATACCCCCGTAACATCAATCTCACACCCAAGGCCTTGTAACCCAATATCTTGACACTTCAAAGTCCAGTTCTCGTCTGGCAAACCAACTTCAAATACCAGTTCTCGTCTGGTAGGTGAATCTTTTAACCAATTCTCGTCTGGTCACCTTTTCATTTAGCCTTTTAGACTCCAGTTCTCGTCTGGTAGTCATTCTTTTTCAGAGTCAATTCTCGTTTGACAATGAACCCAAGGAGTCAGTTCTTGTCTGACGACTTATTTTTTGCCCATCAGTTCTCGTCTGTTGGCTTATCTTTAATAAACCGGTTCTCGTCTGGTAATTCACCTTCAAAGTCCAATTGCTTGGCAACCAAAAATATAAATACCAAAATCTCTATTAACCTGGCCCTGGCCACCCAACCATCCTTGTTTCGTTCATTTCCCGTGGCTCATCCTTATCATCATATCCTTAGCATCATGAGCATACATATATATCTTGCATCATTTGCATTTCATTTTCATACCGCATGGTTTCTGTTTTCTCTAGTGTGGGGCAAGAGCCGTTACAAGACGCAATATGGGGCAGTTATCTCAAGATCTGTTGAATTTTCTACGAGAGTTTGAAGACACTGGGGAAATTCTGGATGCCAGGTCTTCTGTAAAATCCTCTAAAGGCAATCTTTTGAAGATGATGCAATATGGCACAATTTCAGGAGTAAGGGATGCTTGTGCACTCATGATAATCAGTATGCAACAGTTGAGATCAGAACTGTGAAGCACTATGTTAATTCTCAAGGAATGTCTGGCAGGGCATTGGAAGTTTATTTCTTCCCCGAGCATAAGATCTTCTTTTAGCCGACAAGATTTCTTCATGAGGAGTTGGTTATTCTCATTCAGTCAAATTCCAATTTTCATTGGCATATCTTTCCAACACAATCATCATACTATACCTAGGGCACAATTTTTTTTATTATGATCTAATTCTCCAGCAAAGTCTCTCCTCAGCAGAGTATTGCCAAATATTTTTCTCAGCCATGCCAGAAGATTGACATCCCCAGCTGAGTTAGAGAAGATGATATCCCCAACAGTACTTCAAGGCTAATTGAATCGTTCTCATCCCCAAGCGGAGTTATCTTTCCACAATGAAGTATTCCCAGCAGTCAGCTGAAGACCTCACTTCCCCACAGAGTTAGAATTGTCAGAATTCTTTCCCCAGCAAATATGTTGACAGAGTATCTCCCCAGCCAAGTCTGAAGATGGTCGTTCCCCGCAGAATTTCATGTTTAGGATTCACTCCCACCACTGGAATATTCCCCAGAGAGTATGCAAATTTACTTTTGGGCCAGTGTTATGATACAGACAGTTGTTCATCCCCAGTCAGAGTTTAAGCATCATCCAAAACTCTTGACATGTTTCTCCCCTGCAAAGTTGTGAATCTTATTGTCAATCAGGGCACGTTTGTTGCTCGTCAACATTCTCCAACACTTGTCTGTGTTCACACTTTGTTACTGCTCGTTTGCCTTCCCCAGCAATTGCCCATGGTTGTAATTGTTGTTGCTCTTCTTCATTTCCCAACACTCGTCTGTGTTTAATATTTGTTGTTGCTCGTCGGCACTCCCCAGCACTCGTCTGTGGTTGTTATCTGTTTGAAGCTCGATACTCATCTGTATCATCCCTCACACTTGTCTATGTTAGCCTATATCCATATGTGCCGATTTGATAATCACTCGGATACTCGTCTGTATTGCTACTCCAATTGCTCGTCTATGTTGGATTTCTGATACTCGCCTGTATTGCTACTCCAATTGCTTGTCTGTGTTGGATTTCTGGTACTCGTCTGTATTGCTACTCCAATTGCTCGTCTGTGTTGGATTTCAGGTATTCGTCTGTACCAGTGGCTGATATAATTCTGTATCATCGCCTAAAGCGCTCGTCTGCATTTCTTAGATCATCGTCTGATATTCGTTTGTATCAATGGCTTTTGGCACTCGTCTGTGTTCTCTTGATGATCATCCAATACTCGTCTGTGTTGAAGAGGTTTAAAATCCTTACTGTGGGAAGAAATGTCAAAATGGTTACCGGTCCTGGCGTAACAGGTTATATCCGAAGGAGATTCGTCTGTCTCAAGTCATATGTCTTGCAGAGTATGTGAGGACTCGTATGTCCAGTTCCTGGCGTAACAAGATTGTTCGAAGAAGACTCGTCTGTCAAAGTATTCTGATTCCAAATAGTAATTTCAACTTAGAAGGAGCTCGTATGCTTTCTCTCCACTTCAGTCACCAAAGCTTTGTGTGATTGGTTTATTTCCCATTTCTTCATTCTCCAGCAGAGTGCAAATGTTTGGGGTCTTTATGGTATTCAATCACTGTTTATCTCGAACGTCTAATAGTCGTTGCTCTCATCCTTTTCAGATTAACAGTTGATTGAATAGGAGCAGCTGTAGACACCCCAAATTTGCCCTTTGGCTATTCTATCTTTGTTTGCCTTTCGTTTGCATCTCATCTGCATTTCCATTAGATCATTAGCATTTAGGATTCATATGCATTTTGCATACCATTTGCATTGGCTCCTGAGACACGGGATCGTATCTTCTGAGGAATTAGGGTTTATTTCCTTGGTTTAGTGATACTCAAGGATTTCACGTCTAAAGATTATTCGTCTGTCCTATCATCAACATTAAATGCGAAGTCACAGGTTTCTTCATCATCAATTCATGAGGATTTCTTTGTCTTCTTAGTATCTTCGGAGCTTCTTCAAGTGCATGTTATATTTTTCAGTGAGTCATTTATCAGTTGATGTGTGTCCCCAGTCAGGCTGGTGTGTGTGCAATTCATCAAGGTGTCAGGCATTATTTCATGTGAGATTCCATGTGAGGTTTGGTTCAGTGATTCAGGGTTAGAAACTCAAAAGATGATTTATTCAGATGGTCGTATTCCAATTTTAAGTCGTTCAGTGGATCATGTTTGGTTTTAATAAAGTGGTTTTTCATGGAAACAACGTAAGGCAAGGATGCGATTTAATCGTGGAAAGTGTGAATACTAGTTTGGGCTCATTTAAATTCTTTGTTCGATTAACCCATTTTCTATCCATTTCTCATCACTTATTTTTATCCATCAGATTCATTTCCATAAACCAACTACCGAATCCATTTTATTTTTAATCATTCTAATTCTTATCCATACTTTCCATTTTACCATTTACATCTATGTACCATATTAATATTGTTATTATCCAAAATCACACTTTTATCCATTTATCCAAGTTCAAAATAAGACCATATTTCTTTTAATTCTATTTTTCAATTTAATTTCTTTTCTTTGTTTTTTTTTCTTTTCTCTCCATCTCAAAATCCAAATTTTATTCATATTTTTAAATTTTTCTTTATTATCTATATCATTACCAATTCTTATATCCATTTCCATTTATACATTCATTATTAAAACATTTTTATCCCATTTGCCTTTTTTAATTAAACCAATTCTTATTACCAAATTATTAAAGTCACTTGACACCAACAATTCTTCATGGCCCCACTTTACAAACACACAGCCATTTTTTTCCAGCCAAACCACATATTCCATAACAACTTTTCACTGCCATCACACGCGCCTCACGCATTTTCTTTCCTGAACTTCCTTATCACACAATTCACGTAATCCGCACACCAACATATAACAATTCCATACATTACACGCTGCAGAACCTCAATTCTGGCCCACCCACATGAATTTTCTTCCATTGACTTCATTTTAAAAAGGGGACCACACACAGCCAATAAGCAAAAGGGCTCAGAATACAACTTCCACTTTTCAGCCTTTTCTTGCTCACATGATAACATTTTTTTTATTATTAAAAAAAAGAAACAACTTTCTCCAAATCCTACCTCACCATCAGCACACGATTCCCACACTTAATCACGCACAAACTTGAGGCCTCTTACACTTTTTTCCCACAATTTCAACCTGCAAATCCTCATTCTCCTGGACAAAAATCGAAAACCACACACCTTCATCACTTTCAACCCAGCCGAATCTCTTCAATCCGCAACCCTCACCAAAATCAACCTCCAACTCACCTCATCAAACCACCATCACCGAACAATCACCCTCTCATTCATCATTTAACCAACACGACAACACCTCCATAACCTTGAAAGCAATCATTTCTTCTTCTTCCTAAAGCTTGCAAAAACCCCAACCTGCATAACTTTTGTTCCGCAACAAACACAAACTCACCAACCTTCAAGGAGCACGACATTAAACCTCCTTCGTCAATCGACCAAACACCATATAACCAAACCAAAAAAGAGAAATAAACCTAAGAGTACCGACGATGAAACCAACAGAGAATCACGAACTCGCTGTTTCGGATTGCACAGAGAGAGGATTGAATCTTGACGAAAGCTGCGAGGGGATTCGTGCAAAACAGAGTAGAGTTGAAGGCGACGAGTTTTCTGTGGCAAACGGCGATTTAAAGGCTCGTGTGAGGGGATGGAATCGCGACTGAAGAGGCAAAGGCCGGAAACCGTTTTTGGACAAAGAAGAAGCGCCGTTTGTGATTTATGAAAGAGAAGGAGAACAGGGCATCGAAGAAGGAGAAATCGATTTTGAATATTCATTTGTTTTGTTTTTTTTCTTCCTCTTTATTTATTTTATTTTTTATATATTTATTTTTATGTTAAAGCAAACCCTATTTTGTTTTATATTTTTTGTGTGTTTTGTTTTTGGAAATGGGCTCAGCCCATTTGAGTTTCTGTCTGCACCCTCAGAACCAGCGAATCCCTCCATTCCCATCTCTTGTTTTTGTTCTATTTTTTATTTATATATATACATAAATATATATCTTGTTTTCTTATTTAGGTGTTATATTTGTGTTTGTTAGGATTAGTGGATAATTCATAAGAGTTGGATTCAGGTTTTTATTATAATTTTGATATAGTTTCTTAACTTAGTTAATTTTGTTTATAATTTTTATAATTTTGATATAGTTTCTTAACTTAGTTAATTTTTTTTATAATCTTTATTATAATTTTGATATAGTTTCTTAGCTTTATATTGATTAATTTGATTTAATAATTTTGGTTTTAGTTCGTGCTTAAAAGTTTTACAGGTTATTGTTGGATTTCGATGATGGCGGACGCTGCTCGATGATGACCTTGTGGTTTATTATTATCTTTCTGGACTGATGGGATTTATGGATGTGAATTGTACTTAAGCTTTGATACCATACTGAATGATTCATGGCTTTATTTATGATTCTCTTTGATGACTGCCTTTGACGCGGGACGCGATATTTGATACTCTGATTTATTTAGACTTGATGACTGATACCCGTGCTTAACTGTTGGATCCTTTTTTTTTGTTTGGACTTCTGATAAGTATTTCTGGATTCTCTTGCGCGTATTGAAGAGGCAACGGACCTTCTCCGTTAGGTACCACTGGCCCGATTTGGCTTATTGCATGCTGTTGCATCAGGAAGTCCTACTGGTGTAGGCTCTGTTTGTGCATTGTTTGTTTACTCCTTTCTGCATTCTCATCTCCTTATCTTATTTCTTTTTCATCGTAATTCTTCTTCCTCCTTCTTCTATTCTTCATCCTTTTCTTTCTTTTCTTGTCTCTTTCTTCTTTAGGATAGTAAACCTCACTAACCTAGGATTTTCTATGCATGACAACACTTAGGATTCATTAGTCCCCCATTAGACTTTTGCCTTTGTTATCCTTTTGGTTTCTTTTCTCCTCATCTCAAAACTCTAAAGAAAACACTTAATAAAGTTTGAAGTGATACCTTGAGCAATAGCCTTATCCCATGAGACACTTGTAGTCTTCCCATCTTGGGATAGTACAAGCTTGTCTTGTGATGCACAAGTCTGATCAGGATATCATCTTCACCAAGAAAATCATAAAAAAAAACACTTCTTCATTGTAAATACCAAAAACACTTAATAAGTTAATGAGTTAGTGAGCTTAGGCCCTAATCTCTGGGTTCAAGTTTTGGGGATCTTCTCCTTACTTGAGTGTGCTTGTTCTATTATTCCATCTTGGAATGTAGTGACAATTGCACATTCCATGGAAAAGAGCTTGAGTTCACTTCCTTGTGACACACTCCTAAAATCTTCTAAAAAACACAAACAAACAATAAGCGTCTCTCCTTCGGGAATTCTTTTCTCACCTCCTTCGCACTATACGCGAACTTGCTCCTACTTGTCATTTTGCAAGACGGTTACGCACTCGTCGTCCGAGCCTGCAACACCTGAGCATTGACATAGGCAGTTCAAGCCTTAATTCACAAGCATTTTCTCTTCTACCCCTAGTTAGGGGAACTACGGCGTCTCTGATCCTCATTTTCTAGATGAGGTACGTAGGCAGCGGGGTAGGGCCCGTTCGAGCACTCTTTTATTTTCCCTAAATTTTCCCTCTTTCTTTTATTTTCTTATCCAGTTCATTTTCTTTTTGCAGAAGCTTTCATTTCTTCACCCTTTGAAACATTTTCTTTGCAAGCGTGGATCCCGTCGGGTACGATGGACGATCTGGGGTGCTAATACCTTCCCAGGTCGTAACCGACTCCCGAACTCAGTTTATTTGGTTCGCAGGAACCGTGTCATTCCTCTTCTTTTCTTCTGGTTTGTGTTGCATTACCATTCCGCGCCACTTTCGCGTTTGTACCAGGATGGAAATCCGGGGGAGCGACACTCACTACTATGGATGGTGAAGATTTCTTATCTCCTGTGAATTCAGATGCAATTAAAAAATACTTCGCATAAAATGACCCGCTGGACATAAAAACAGAATGTAAGTCCAGGAAAAAATAGGGCATCCCGGCGAGTCAAAAACAAAATAAAAGACTCAGGCAAAAATAAGGGAATATAAAAAAATGTACACCAGTTGAGTTGAAAAGCCGCATTGGACAGCTCAGGCAAAAATGGGTATCCCGGTGGATTGAAAACCCGAAAGGGCTATCCACGCAAAATAAGGGAATAAGCGAACAACTGCATTCTGAATTCGTCTGTATCACTTACGACTTGGCAAGTTTCGAAAGGTTAAAGCATCGGTCAAAATCAGCCTTCTTCAGAAAGCAAGATGAGAAGAACGTCAAGGTCATACGAGTCATAGCAAAAGGGAAGCACTGAGGCGTCTTCAACATTGCCAGTACCTTTTTGTTTCTCAATTTTGTAACAATCTCCTCATTTCAGGGGATCTGTTTCTTTGACTGTATTTGCCAATTCAGGGCACACAAATTAATAAAATCAGATTTTCAGTCACATTTCTTCTTGTACATTTTATTTCATTTGCAAAAAAAAATTGTCTGATATCCTTGATATAACGTTTGCATAAAAATAGATGTGCCTTTCTAATCACATGCTGGCAGGAAATATATTTCTTACTCCCAGGAGTGTCTAAACTCCTATGATGGAATCCAGTAAGGGATACCTCGGAGTACTTGTGTGTTTCTTTGTCATAACAGGATTGCAGGTATTCAGAGCGCAATATGGGGCATGAAGGGTTTCCCCAGCAAAGTTGCTAAATCATTATTTCCTCAGCACGTCCTCCAAACAACACCGGAAGCGCTTTCTCCCCATCAGAGTTGTCAGGCATCACTCCTCCAACACATCTTTCTTCAGAGCAGTACCAGAAGATGCCCATATCCCCAGCCAAGTTATCAAGTAGCATCATCCTCAGCAGGATCCCCACGAAAAATCTCTAGAAAGACCGTTCAGTGGTCCTTCCTCTCCCAACAGAATGCTAGACAGGGGACCATCTCCCCATAAAGCTCCAGCCTCTCCCCAGATGAGCAATGTCTGAAATTCCCACACAACAAAGTGACGGAAGCTTTCTTATCCCCAGTTGGGTTCCTCTGTACAAAGATAGGTCTATCAGTGACCTATTTCCCCAAGCAGAGTCATACATCTTATCAGATCTACCAATGATCTCATCCCCAGCTGGAATATCCTTTCAAAAAGACCAATCGGAGATCTCCACAGGCAGCGGGATCCGAATCCCGGATCGGTATCTTTGCATAATCATAGCATTCATATCATAATTCCCCTCAGATCGTAGCATTCTGTCTAATACGGAGCATTACGACAAAAATCAAACATATTGCATAATCACAAGTCAGGTTTTGAATCAGCCACCTGTAAAAGTCAATAGTGCCTCATCAGCAATATACATTCCTTGTACATAAAAACCAAAGCGTCCCCTTTGCACTCTCAAGATACAAATACACACTCGTCTGTGCCATCATTCCCCAGTAAAGTCGCCAGTACACTCCCTACAAACAGATACCTATACGCACTCTTGACTCCCGTCCGTGTCACCACTCCTCAGCATGGTTGCCAAACACTTATTTATAATACACTCTTGTCGACACCCGTCCGTGTCATCTTATCCCCACAGATCACTGGATTACCTTTTACACTCAAGTTCGTAATTTATACACTTTCTCTTATGACACTCGTCCGTGTCACTCTCCCCAGCAAGTTGAACACTCGTCTGTGTCTCACCAATGCTAATCTTTACTCATATAGATACTCGTCCGTATCTTGTATACACCATTTATTTCCCCTCAGATTCAACACTCGTCCGTGTTCCTTGTTAACTAGTTGATACTCGTCCGTATCATCATCTCTGAACATTCGTCACCGTTGTTTCTACCGATACTCGTCCGTGTCGTAGTCTTAAGGATGTTCGTCCGCATCTTTAATCTATACACAGTGTGAAGCACTTATACCTTTCATTTCTTGAATGTAAGTACTCGTCCGTGTTTACTATTCTCCAGCGAAGTCCCCAGCAAGATTTCTTTTCCATCTGACATTCGTCCTATGTCATGATACTTTCGGCAGCCGTACCCTGCCAGGTGATCGTCATTCACCTTTGGATGACTGTCCCTCATCCTTCTCCCAGCGGAGTCTCCATTATTGGAACCCTTTTCTATCCGACATTCGTCCTATGTCGTGATATTTTGGCAGCCGTCCGCTGCCAGGTGATCGTCCTTCACCTTCCTGATGATCGTCCTTCATCATTTTATCCGATGGTCATCCCCATCGTTGATCTTGTTATCTGACATTCGTCCTATGTCATGATAGACCCCTAGAGCAGCCGTACCATGCTAGGTGATCGTCCTTCACCTCTTAATGATCGTCCTTCATCATGCTTATCCGATGACCGTCCCCATCGTCGACCTTTTCTATCTGGCATTCGTCCTATGTCGTGATATTTTCGGCAGCCGTACCTTGCCAGGTGATCGTCCTTCACCTAGGATGACTGTCCCTCATCCTTATCCCCAAGTGAGCAGCCGTCCCCTGCTAGGTGATCGTCCTTCACCTTTGATGACCGTCCCTCATCATTACTTCATTTATTCTCTGAACCTGATGGTCGTCCCTATCATTACCTTTATTTTTTATCCCCAGAGAGTCTTGTTTATTTACTTGATGGCCGTCCCCGTCATGATCTCTTTATTTCCCCAACATGTCGGTCGTACCCGTCATTACCCATCCCCAGCAGTCGTCCTCTGCTCGTTGGTCGTCCTCCATCGCCTGCACTTTATAATTATGTTATACTTTCTCTTACAATCTATATCCCTTTTCTTCTTCTCCCAAGTGAGTGCAAATTTTGGACTGTCTTTGGTATTCAACCACAAGTTATCTTGTTCGTCTGTTAAGCTCGTCGCTTACATCCTGCACAGCTAACTCATGCTTGAATAGGGGAAGCTGTAAACACCCCAAATTTTCCCTCACTAAGTTCACACCATGGCTTATGATCTTTCATATTTGCATTAGTTCAATCATATCATATCATGTTGCATTTTTGCTTCACTGCATTAGTTCAAGTTCATCTGCACCTAGGGTTTGTGATCTGAGCAATCTGAGATCCATCTGAGCCACTCCAAAGGTCTTCAATCATCTCAAGAGGGTCCATGTATTTTCAATCATCATATTTTATCCTCCAAAGATTAAGGAAGTCAAAAAATCACAAGAACTGGCAAAGCATGGGAGCTGAGCTAGGGTTTAACTACACAGATGACCTAAAATTAGGGTTTTGGTTTCAGAGGCCATAACTCCAATTTTTTTGGTCATTCTTGTTTCTATTGGTCTCAATATGTTATAAGGATCATGCATACCATGTTTGATGAAGAAATTCATTGTGGAAGTCATCTGATCACTGGGTAACTTCCTGAGCAAGTCAGAGCAAAATCAGGGCATCTAAGGCCCCCATCCATGGAACCAAAGTGTATTTTTCATCAAATTGAAGTTATATGATCTTTATATGATCATTGAAATGCTTAGAAGTTCACAAATTTGAAGAAAAGTGAGCTAAACCAAAAGTTGCCAAAAATGGAAATGACTTGTAATGTAAACTTTCCATTTTGGGAAAGTTTTTCAACCTCCTCTTTCTCAACCAGAAATGCTTCAAATGAAAAATTATTGGTCATGAAAGTTGTAGATTGGATCATTCCCTTTTCAAAAATTACAAGAACAAGGTCTAATTCATTTTGGAACTCAAGTTATGGCTTGTCAAAATTCGCAAAAATCACATAAATTTCAAGAATGCACCAAAGAGGGATTTTTGCAAAACCTCTTGCCAAGCTATTTTTTGACTTCAAACACACTTCTAAGCATCATACAAACATTGTGCAATGTCTAAAATCAGAATTGCACAAAATTCACAAAGTTTCATGCCTTGGATCACAAGCTTCCATAAGCCATTTTTCATAAATTCTCAAAAGAGGGATTCTTGCAAGAATGATTTCTAAGGGTTGGTTTGTTTTCTAAATGATCTCAAAGCATCATAGCAACATCATGTAAAACTTCATGACCAAAATTCAGCATTGAATGAGACATTTCCATGACCAAATATCTCAAAGTGCAACAAGTTGTGAAAATGCAAAACATGTGACATCTCACCATCCATCCACTTCTGATCACTCTAAATCATCCCATGGCCATCCTTGAAGACAGCTGGACTCAGAGCAGCCCTAATATAGCTTCTGTCATGGCCCATGCTTGAAGTACACCAACTATTGACGTTTTGGCCAATTGCTCCATACCATTCCCACAGTGCATGTCAAGTCTTCTGACCCATTCCAATAGTTTAGGGATTGCATAAGGATCATAAAACAAGCCTCATACAAGCTCAAAACATATATACAATCAGATTGCACAAAACTTGCAAAAAATCTTCCCTTCTTCGATTCTCTCAAACCATCCATCAAACTTCAGAAATTCTTTCACCATCCATTCAGAAATAACTTATAGAACACAAACCAACCCTTGAAACAGCCTGGATCACCACACACACAAACCTCCATTTCTGCTAAACCAGAACCACATAACACAAACCAGCCATTCTCAAAGATTTTTAAGCTTCACATAATCAAAGCTTCAACTCAGGTAGCCCTCTCAAACGTTTTTTCCAGAAACTCAATTTTAAGTTCTTGAATGATTCTATGTGCTCCCCTGATCATGTGGATGTGATTATTTTTGAAAATGGTTGAGAAACCAGGATGTATGCTTGCTCTGAAATTTTTGACCTAAAAACATTTTTCTTCGATTCACCACTTTGATGCAATATAAATGATTTTTATGGCTTGAATCTTGTTTAGAATGGTTTGGGGAATGTTTCTGGAGAATTTGGGGGCCTGGGGTAGCCTAGGGAAGATTCTGTTCTTGAGTTCTCGCCGGAGAAGATGACCGGAACACTGTTCCGGTCACCTGAAAAAGATTAGGGTTTAATCCTGTAGTTAATGAACTTTGAATAATGGCCCTTAGATATTAGGTTTACCGCGCGTACGAATGGCTCAGATTTGTCCATTAACCCTAATCCCATTTTAATTAATTTAATTAGGAGTAATTAGTTTAATTTAATCAGAAGCAATCCAGGCCTTAAAAAACGCGCCAAGTCAACTCCCGCCCCCAGTTTTGAATCCTATCCCTTAGATCATCATACTTCCATTTAATTCAGTTTTAATTTTATTTTTTGTCATTTATTTTGCACATTTTATTTAAAATAGATAGAAAATGCCAAAAATATTTTTCTTCTGCATTTTGACTTCAAATAATTTTCTCAACCCAAAAATAATTGTATTTTTATTTTTTACATTAAAAAATCATTTTTAAAACATTTAAATGTTTAATTTAATTAATTAATGGAAATTAATTAATTAAAATATCATTTAGGTTTCTGAAAATTCCAAAAAAATTCACATTGCATCTTAGGACATTTAGAAACATTGTTAAACCATTCATACAAATTTCTTTTTGGTTTTGAACACTCTTTGACATTTTTCTTGAATTTAGGGTTCATAAAATTCCTATTTTTGAACCCTAACTTCAAGAATTCTTTTCTGCCTAACCATAAATGGTATGACATTGATTCTTTTTGCATTGTTCTTCATTTGACATGTAGTATCTAGCATAATTTTTTCACAACTTTATCTTGCATTTTTTATTTGATTTGCATTTTTTCCCTTTAGGTACCTTAAAACCCTAGATAACTTAGAAAAATCACAACTTTCTTTAGGTTAAGAGTTAGAACTCCTCCTTTGGGGTGTGATATCATATGGGGTTAGGGTTCCTTTGAGTTAATTTGAAATTTTTTATCTTGTGATTTGCTTCTGTTTTTGACTTTTGCATCTCATGTTGCATTATAACCCTAATTTCTCATCTTCATTTACATACCTCTTGCATATGCTTGCATTCATGAACTTGCCATGACATTTCTTGCATCCACATGACTTCTAAGACATCTTAGGACACATTAGAATCATGTTTTATCATTGCATCATCCTCTTGCCATGTTATGCATTCATTTCATTTCATGTGCATTCATGAATTTTCATGCTTCCTTTGCATTCCATCTCTTGTATGAACATTCATAACACTTGACTTGCTTTGTACCATCTCTTAGCATCATTTGCATCATGAACATGCTTCTGGTTTTGGTTTTCATACTTGCACTCATTTCATTTCATTTCCTTTTACTAACTTTTCAGGTGGTAAGTAATTTGAGAAGTGAATTTACCTTCACTTCTCACAATCTCTTCTCATCTCACTTATGCATTCATTGCTGCATTTTGTATTTGTCTTAGAGTGAGCTTGCTAATTCATGTTCCTCCTCACTTTCTTTCTTCAAGCAACTTATCTTCTTAAGTGAAGTAAGTTGACTTGCTTCTTCTGCTTCTCCTCCTTTCATCTTGCTTCTCCTTGGTGGCTCTTCTGGAAGATCTCTTGCAAGCCTCATAAACCCTAGGAATACCCAAGCATGTTAACAATTAGGGTGTGATTAGTTCCCCCATTAGTTTTACCTTTGTGTCATCTTTTGTGTCTTCTCTTCTCATCTCATAATCAGGGACTAAACCTTCAAGGTTTTAAGGCTTTGTGATTAAGGTTATGTCTGCATCCTTCTCTTAGGATGAAGTGTATAACTTTAATCCTAAGTGTTAAACCCTTAATGTGTTTAAATCTCTTAATCAATTCATCTAATAATCACTAAGACATCAAGCTTGTAACTTGGGCCTTGCATTAGGGTTCTAATTCTTCCTTAATTGGTTAAGAAGGACTAACCCTAGTGTTAATGGACAAGTCCCCCTCAAGTTTTCTTACCAACCATAAAATCCACTTCTTAATATTATCATTAACTAAAATCCACTTTAATAAAGGCTTTGTTTTGTCATGAGGTTAATCCCTAATCACGGATTAAGTTGAGGTATCTTCCTCAGCTTAAATGTTCTCATCTATTATCCTTCTATTAGGATGGTGTAATGGGTCCATTAAATCCTTGATTATGGCATAAACTCATTACTTAACACTAAACAAAAACTCCAAAAAACATCTAAATAATGGCAAGTAGGTTAATGATATTAATCCTACATCATGGTGATTAAGGGTGAAGTGCTTACTTCACACCTAAGGTATTCTCATTACCCCTAATCAGAGGGAGGATGTGATGAGTTTACTAACCCTTGGTTTAGGCTTAAGCTCATTTTCTTATGACAAACTCCAAAAGCAATAAAAGATTAAAAGCACCAAAAACAAACAATAATCGTCTCCTCTGGGATTCTCTTCTCATCACACTCATTCACAAACGAGAACTTGCTTCTTCCGTCTAATGCAAGACAGTTAGCACCTGAGCCAGACAGGTCATACACTTGAGCATAGGCAAGTAAGCAGTTCACAAGTCAATTTATCTTTCAGTCTCTTTGAGTCGAACTACGGTGTTCTGACTTCCGCATTGCACGAGAGGATACGTAGGCATAACTTAACTGTTATCGAACAAAAGTATCTGTCTCTCCCCCCTCTTCCAGTATTATTCTTTAAGCCTCATTGTCTTGAGCTTTGCATTCTTTCCTTACACTGACACTCCTTTTATTCACTTCACACTTCCTTACACTGACACTTGTATTCTTTTCCAGCTTTTGCACACAAAATAACATTGACACTACCCCTTTAAACACAAATCTTTCAAGCGTGGATCCCGTCTGTAAACACCCCAAATTTGCCCTCACTAAGTTCACATCATGGATTGTGATCTTTCATATTTGCATTAGTTCAATCATACCACATCATATTGCATTTTTGCTTCACTGCATTGGCTCTAAGTCATCTGCATCTAGGGTTTGTGATCTAAACAATTCCTGAGCTATCTGAGCCACTCCAAAGGTCTTCAATCATCTCAAGAGGGTCCATGTATGTTCAAACATCATATCATATCCTCCCAAGATCAAGAAAGTCAGAAAATCACAAGAACTGAGAAAGGCATGGAAGCAGAGCCAAGCTTAACTGCACAAATGACCTAAAATTAGGGTTTTGGTTTCAGAGGCCATAACTCCAAATTTTTTGGTAATTCTTGTTTCTATTTGTCTCTATATGATATAAGGATCATACATACCAATTTTCATGAAGAAATTCAATGGGGAAGGCATCTGATCAAAAGATGACTTCTTGAGCAAGTCAGTGCAAAATCAGGGCATCTGAGGCCCCCAATCATCCAACCAAAGGGTCTTCTCCATCATTTTGGGTGTACATGATCTTTATTTGATCTTATAAGAGGTTAGAAGTTCAAAAAATTGAAGAATTTCAAGCCATTTGCAAAGTTGCCATTTTGGGAAAGTTTTTCAACCTCCTCTTTTTGATTCAAAAATGAATCAAATGAAAAATTATTGGTCATGAAAGTTGTAGATTGGATCCTCCCATTTTCAAAAAGTATAAGAACTTGATCTAATTCATTCTAGAACTAAAGTTATGGCCTTGCAAAGTTGGGAAAAATCACAAAAATTCACTTATGTGCCAAAGAGGGAAACTTGTAAATTCTTGTACCAAGGCAATTTGTGACTTCTAATTGATGTGTAAGCATTACACTAACATCATACATGACATAAAATTCAGAATTGCCCAAAGATTTCTCAAGTTTCATGCCTTGATCATTAAGATTTCTCAAAGGGGCCAAGAACTTCATGATTTGCAAAATCACCCAAAAACTTCATTCAACTTGCTGCCTTGCCTCAAAACTGATCCCATGGACCTCCCTAAAGTCAGCTGCGCAGGACACCCCATTGTACTTGGCCTGCTATGTGCCCAGACTTCAAGTACACCAACTTTTGACATTTTGGCAACTTGCCCATACCAATCAACATAGGCCAGCACCCACTGTCTGACCTATCACATTTCATTATGTGGATCAAAACCAAGCAAAAGCACATAACATTGCAACCTAACACTTGAGAATACACAGCATACTCAAAAATCCCCAAATTTGCAAAAGCCTTCGAATCTCTTAACTCAACCATCAAACCTTCAAACTTTTTCCACCATTCAACTCCATAAACACCACTGATCATTCCCCACCCTTCATTTGGCCCTAAAACACTCAGAATCAAAAATAAGATTTTGACATTTCATGAACTGAACTTCTGCCAACTTCCTCTTGAGGCCATTTAAACTCCAACCAAGCATCACAAGTTCTTGAGGGGAATCAGTGGAGTGGATTTGAGGCAAAGAACTGGCCAGAAAGCTCCTGTTTCGAAAGCTCAGCTTCAGGTAGCCATGGCATTTATTTTTCCAGAACTCTTATTTTATGTTATAGAATGATTCTACATGTTTCACTGATCACCATGATGTCTTTACTTTTGAGAATAGTTGAGAATTAAGCATTGCATAAGCTTCTGAAATTTTTGCCATGTTTTCCGTTTTGCTTCGATTCATGATTTTGATGTTGAATAAATGAGTTTTGATGTTTGATTCTTGTTGGGGTTGAGGAGAGGATCATTTCTGGAGCTTTAGGGGTCTTGGGGTTGCATATTAAGGGAGATTGGGTGAGAGGCTAGCCGGAGAAGATGACCGGAACACTGTTCCGGTCACCTGAAAGTAATTAGGGTTCAGATTAGGGCTTAATAACATAATTAGCATAGTTTGAATGTGGGCCGTCCATTTGCGCGCGCTGGTCAATTCCCTCCCTTTTTATTTGAATCTGGGCCTTTGGATCTACTGACTTTCATTTTAGTCCATTTTAATTTAATTTTTATTACATTTCTTTCTACATTTTATTTAAAATAGTAAAACATTTCTAAAAAATTTCATTTTTTGCATCATGTCTTAAAATATTTTTCTCATTCTGAAAATAATTTTTATTTTATTTTTTGCATAATTTTTGTATTTTTAAAATATTTTAATGTTTATTTTAATTATTTAATGGAAATTAATTAATTAAAATACCATTTAAGTTTCTAAAAATCACCAAAAAAATCACATTGCATCTTGATACATTTAGAAACATTACCAAACTCTTCAAACAAATTTCTTTTTGGTTCTTGACCTATTTTGACATTTTTCTTTGGAATTAAGGTTCTTAAAAGTCAATATTTTTGCCCTAACTTAGAAAAATCCATTCTGCCAAACCTTGAAGAGTTTGATGATGGTTCTTTTTGCATTGCATTCCTCATGTCATGTAGTTTCTAGGGTAAAATTGGTTTGAATTTATCTTTCATTTTCAATTTGTTTTGCATTTTTCTTTATAAGGTACCTTAAAACCCTAGCCAACTTGAGAAAATCATAACTTCCATTAGGTTAAGATTTAGGTATCCTCCTTTGGGAAGTGAACTTGTGTAGGGTTAGGGTTCCTTTGATCCTATTTTCAATTTTTTATCATGTCATTTGCTTCTGGTTTTGGATTTTGTATTGCATGTTATGTATAAACCCTAATTTTTGCCTTCATTTGCATCCATCCCACACATGCTTGCATACATGAACTTGCCATGGAATTTTGTGCATTCACATGACTTCTAAGACATATTAGAACACATTAGAATCATTATAAGTCATTTATTCATCCATTTGCCATGTTATGCATCCATTGCATTTCATAAGTTTTCATGGGCTTTTAAGGTTCAAAACATGCTTCATTTGCATCCTCATCCTTGTATGATCATCCACAATTCTTGACATGTGCTTGCATCATCTCTTAGACTCATTAAAATCATGTTTATGCTTCTGGTTTTGGTTTGCATCATTGCATTTATTTCATCTCACTTCATTTCATTTCTTTTTGCTAACTTTTCAGGTGGTAAGTATTTGAGAAGTGAATTTGCCTTTACTTCTCATAATTTCTTTTCATCTCTCTTATGCATCATTGCTGCATTTTGCTTTTGTGAGTGAGCTTGCTCATTCATGCTTCTTCTCCTCTTTCTTTCTCCAAGCAACTTATCTTCTTAAGTGAAGTAAGTTGTTTTGCTTCTTCTGCTTCTCCTCTTTCCATCTGTTCCTTCCATGGTGGCTCCTCTTGAAGATCTTCTTTCAAGCCTCATAAACCCTAGGAACAACCAAGCATGATCACAATTAGGGTTTGATTAGTCCCCCCATTAGTTTTACCTTTGTGTCAACTTTGAGTCTTCTCTTCTCATCTCATAATCAATGACTAAACCCTAAAGGTTTTAGGTTTTGTGATTAGGGTTATACTTGTATCCTTCTATTAGGATGGAGTGTATAACTTTAATCCTAAGTGTTAAACCCTTAATGTGTTTAAATCCTTTAATCAATCCATCTAGTAATCACTAAGACATCAAGCTTGTAACTTGGGCCTTGCATTAGGGTTCTAATTCTTCCTTAATTGGTTAAGAAGGACTAACCCTAGTGTTAACGGACAAGTCCCTCTCAAGTTGTATTACAAACCATAAAATCCATTTCTTAATCTTACCATTAACTAAAATCCATTTAATAAAGGCTTTGTTTTGTCATGAGGTTAATCCCTAATCATGGATTAAATTGAGGAGGCTTCCTCAGCTTAAATGTTCTCATCTATTATCCTTCTATTAGGATGGTGTAATGAGTCCATTAAATCCTTGATTGTGGCTTAAACTCATTACTTAACACTAAACAAAAACAACAAAAACATCTAAATAAACGCAAGTAGGTTAATGATCTTAATCCTACATCATGGTGATTAAGTGTGAGGTGTTTACTTCATACTTAAGGTATTCTCATTACCCCTAATCAGAGGGAAGATGTGATGAGTTTGCTAACCCTTGGTTTAGACTTAAGCTCATTTACTTATGACAAACACAAAAAGAAATAAAAGATTGAAAACACAAAAAACAAACAATAATCGTCTCCTCCGGAATTCTTTTCTCACCTCATTCCCTCACAAACGAGAACTCGCTTCTTCCGTCTAATGCAAGACAGTTAGCACCTGGGCCAGACAGGTCATACACTTGAGCATAGATAAGTAAGTAGTTCACAAGTCAATTTATCTTTCAGTCTCTTTGAGTCGAACTACGGTGTTCTGACTTCCTCATTGCACGAGAGGATACGTAGGCATAACTTAATAGTTATCGAACAAAAGTCTCTGTATATTCCCCCTCCTTCCAGCATCATTCTTTAAATCTCATAATCTTGAGCTTCATACTATTTTCTTACACTGACACTTCTTTATTTCACTTCACACTTCTTTAGCACTGACACTTGCATTCTTTTCCAGCTGTTGCACATAAAATAGCACTGACACTACCCTTTTAAACACAAATCTTTCAAGCGTGGATCCTGTCGAGTACGGCGGACAATCTGGGTGCTAACACCTTCCCAGGTTGTAACCAACCCCCTTTCTTAGTTTCTCTGGTTCGCAACCGTCTTATCCATATCTTTCTAGGTTTATGCAGCAATACCTTTCCTTTGGGATAAAAATGCCTAGCTGGCGACTCTTTTCTTTTCAGTTCACCCTTGTGTGTTCTCTCCTTTCGCCGACCGTTCCCGTCTGTACCCTATTTGACTTAGCCTCATTTAGTGGGAGCGACAGCTTGGCGACTCTAGTGGGGAACCTTATATTGTAACCAGGGCATCTGGTTCTTTTTGTAGGTTCCTCCTAGCGCTTGTTTGATTTGTGTTTACTGGGGTGTTATGTGCTAATTGTGTTTATTTATTTGCTTTATTTATTGCTTTATGTACAGCTTTATTTATTGCTTTCCTTTATAGTTTTTCATATTTCATACTGTCATTATCATTGCTGGATCTGGTTTCTGTTTTGGTGGGTGGGGTTCCATTGAGAGTTTAAGGTCCTATACCTGGGACCTGAGTGACACCTAGGCTAGAGTGGTTCATGTTCTTTCCCATTCCATTTCGGTCTGGTGCGGGAATATGAAACACGGTTCAGATGTGGGTTTCTTCTTGAGAACTCTGTGCTACGGATTTCCTGTAGTGCTAGGGCTATCTGGGAAGCCTGCTAAGTCTGGATGACCTTTATTATGACCTTCAGAATCTGAGGTGAATTAAAGGAGGATCTTTTATGGTTATTGTAAACACTGTACCTCCGGGTTAGAAGTGTTTACACTTCTCATAACTGATCCAAGTCTGAGGATTTTTGTTCTAGAACATTACCTATGAGGGGTTGGGCTGCTTACAGGTTTGCAGGAACCCTTGGCCACATCATACCCTGTTACTGTATTGTTTAGGAGTACCTCATTTTGGACAGTTCTTGTGATTAAACCTTGGACATGTGACTCTTTATTTGAGTCCCCCACCCTATTACTGGATTTCTAAGCCTTCTTCTGGACTTTTGAACATACATGAGCCTATATTAAGACAAATAATCAAATCCAGCTTGATCACAAACCCTTGCATATCATTTGTATATATCATCATTGCATCATTTAACATTTGTTTATTTGCTTTTCAGGGTATCCATATCATATCTGGTTTGGTTTTGACCCCTTCTTCTGTATAGACCTCTGCTTCAACTGTCTTCATCAGTTATCTGCTTCAGCTATCTTCATCATCACCAACATCAGCCTATCAGTGGCTCATTTCCAGCATCAGACTTTGATCTTCATCAGCACTTACCTTTAGTTTCTTCAGGAGCACTCATGACTACTCCCAGGAAGAGCAACATATCCTACCATTTCTTTGAGCCTGTGTTGACTGGTATCAGTAGTCACTCATCACCCCTGATTATATCCCTCTGTTTAGAGAACATTATGGAGGTATCCTGGATATGGTTATGGACCTTGACCCCTCTCAGAGGAGCATGATCCACACATGCTTGCAGTTTTATGACCCTCCTTTGAGATGTTTCACATTCCCGGACTTTCAGTTATGACCTCTACTGGAGGAGTTTTCTTCATTGATTGGAGTACCTATCAGTGGTGGAATCCCTTTCAACCCTGAGATGACAGCTCCCAGAAATGAAGAGATAGCAAAGGCACTGTACTTGGAGCCTGCCCTGATTGAGCAAAACATGACAACAAAGGCTGGGATTCCTGGTTTGCATTTGGATTTCTTGGTTTCTCAGGCCATCCTGAAGGCCTCATTGGGAGAATGGAGGGAAGTCTATGCATTGTTAGCCCTCAGCATATATGGGGCTATACTGTTTGCAGATGAGCCCAAATTTGTCAGCAAAAATGCCATCCATCTGTTTCTTCTGAAGAACCCAGTACCTACATTGCTAGGAGATTTCTATCATTCCATCCATTAGAGGAATGAGAAACAAAGGGGGAAGTTGGTAAGATGTTGTGCTCCTTTGTTTTACACCTGGCTGCTCAGACACCTGCCTAAGTCAGATGCCTTCTTGAATCCCCACCAACAGAAGAATTGGGCCAAGAGGCTCATTGCCTTGACTTCAGATGATATCAGATGGTGCACCCAGAGCACCAAAGGCAAGGACATTATCACCAGCTATGGACAATACCCAAATGTGCCTTTGATAGGAGTAAAGGGTTGCATAAACTACAACCCCTTACTGTTTAAGAGACAACTGGGTTATGCCTTGGTCCACCCTCCCAGAGGACAAGATTTAGCTAAGACCCTGTACTGTGAAGTGAAACCTACTTCAGCTGCTGTCAGACAAGCATCCTAGGCTTAGGACAACATCCATACAAAAGGGATGGCTATTCTTGGAAGGTGTAATAATGTTGCTTCAGCTCAATACTATGACTGGTCCCGTACTAGAGCTCAAGTTACCGGAATGCCTTTTATCTTGGAAGACATGCCTGGACCATCTATAGTACAGCCAGCAGCAACTGTCAGCCTGGAAGAATTTGAGAAGCTGAAGGAAAGGAATGAGAACTTATCTCAGGCCTTGAAGAAGACTCTCTGGGAAAGAAGTGATGGTCGTCTGGATATTGAGAGGTTGGAGATGCTTAGGGTGGAGCATCTTGCCAAAATTGAGAAGACAGAGGACTACATCAGGAAAGCAAGAGCTGGGGAACAAATATTGAAGAATGCCTGTAAAGAGGCCAAAATTCAGAAGGCTAGGACTGAGCTCTATCTGCAAGAGACTCAGGCTAGGTGGGTCAGGATCACTGAAGCCCGTACACAAGAAGACCAGAAGACTCAAGCCAAGATTGAACAACTAGAGGCCAATGAAAGAAGTAGCAGGAAGCTTTGTTGGCAGCCCAGAAGGAGATATCAGAGTTGAAGCTCAGAGCAGGATTGAAGAGATCAAAGGACAAGGATAGGCATAAGAAGTTGACCACTGCCATTGCTACCAGGAACCTCCTTATTAGGACCATTGCAGAGCACCCAGCTGGACCGGTGACTGAGGCACTCCTGAAGGAGGTCAGAGAGGATGAGTTTGGACTGGATGTCTGATTTCTTTGTTTGTGGATGTTTCCATTTGATGTACTTTTCCTTTTATTGTATTTTGACCCTCCATGGGCGAGTGTTGTAAAAAAGACTATGTATTTTTCATCATTTGTAATATATTTTAGTTTGTTTCCATTTGGGTTTTCTCTCAACAACATCAAGCATCTTCCTCGAGGTCTGGAAAGGTCAAAACTAAGAACCAAACCGGATACCTTGGAAAACAAATAAGCATACTGCATTGCATACTAACTTTGTTTTGTTTTGTAGGTTTTATTATTATTGTTGTTTCTAACTTTGTTGTGACTTCAGGAAACATTGCTCGTCGCCGAGTGTTCCCTGTCAACCGCACGCACCGGTACCCGACTCGTAACAACCTTCCCGGTATTCAAATGGAACAAGTACAACAAGATCTAACTGAGGTCAGAAATCAGATGGCTAATGAGAGAGTAGAGATGAGAAATCAGATGTCTCAGTTCATGGCAGTGATGACTGGCTTAGCCCAGAGTCAAGAAAGGTTAAGAGAGCTGGTGGAAAGACAAACTCCTGAGGATCCTCATCTTGGAACAGGAGGAACTAGTAACAATGAGCAGGGCCAGCCTCGTATTGATCCACCAGTATTTGGACCTCATCTGGATCTGGAAGTTAACATCCCGAGAAATGTGCAAGGTAATATTGTTGGGGGAATAATCTTGCAAGAGGATCCCCAAGAAGAACAATTTACTGTTATGGGGGCTGGAGATGAAGTATATGACAGGAGATTGGACGAAATTGCTGAGAAGTTAAGATCTTTGGAGTCTCATAATTCTTTGGGCTTCGATGTGATGGACATGGGACTAATGGATGGGGTGAGAATTCCCCACAAATTCAAACCCCCATGCTTTGAAAAGTACAATGGAACCTCCTGTCCACGAACTCACCTGCAGTCTTTCCTGGGAAGACTTAAAGCTTATACTATGGATGAAAAGCTGTGGATGTTCTACTTTGAAGAAAATCTGACTGGGGCTTCGAGAGAATGGTATTCACACCTATCTAGGGCCACCAAAAGATGCTGGAAGGATCTGACTGAGGCTTTCATCCATCAATATCAATACAACCTGGATATGGCTCCCAACAGGACCCTTCTAATGGGAATGTCTTAATCCTCCAGAGAGAGCTTCCGAGAGTATGCCCAAAGGTGGAGACATCTTGCTACTGCTGTCCAACCGCCCATGTCAGAGAGGGAAATGGCTGACATGTTCATGAATACATTGCAAGGGACCTATATTGATAGATTGGTTGCCTTCTCCTCTACCAGTTTTGCTGATGTGGTCATAGCTGGTGAAAGGATTGAAAGTCTACTGAAGATGGGCAAAATTTCCGACAGTGGTGCAAGCTCGTCCAGCAATCCCAGAAAGCCTTTTGTGGGACCCCGAAGAGCCGGTGAGACAAATTCCATTCATGCAAGCAGGGGCAGGCCTCAGTATGTGCACCGGTCAGTAGCATCAGTTACCCTTCCAGCTCTGATTCCTCAACAATCAGCATATCCTCAACAACAACAACCACAATATCAACAACAAGTTCATTATCCGCAACAGAGAACCTACAACAACAGCAATAAAAATCAACAACAGCGTCCTTTCCAACAAAGGCCATCACAAGCAAATAGGGTGATTGACCCAATTCCAATGCCGTATGCTGCATTCTTGCCACAACTCCTGAAGCTCAACCTAGTTGAGTTAAGGACATTGGCACCTCCGAATCCCACCAATATGCCAAATAACTATGATGCCAATGCCAGGTGTGCATTCCACTCAAACGCACTGGGGCATAACACTGAAAAATGCAGGGCCCTACAGATGAAAGTCCAAGATCTGGTGGACTCAAAAGCTCTCAACTTTGCACCTCCTCCAAATGTCACAAGGAATCCAATGCCTAGTCACAAAGGGCCTAGGATTAATGCTATTGAGGATGGAAAACTATCCACCTTAATCACCAGTGTTGCACAAATTCGAACACCTTTGGTTGAAATCAAAGCTCAGCTTTTAGAATGCCAAGTGTTCCCCAGATGTGAGCTGGGCCGTGGATATTGCAATATTGTCGTTAATGGGTGTGAAAGGCTGAGAAATGGCATAGATGGTCTTATTAAGGATGGCATCCTTCAGATTACGACAACGGCTACTACAACTCCAACAATCCCTTCATCAACAATCTGAGGTACTCCTACAACGTCAGCAACCATTGTTCCAACAGATTCCACTACATCTCCAACAACTGCTCAATCAATCATTTCAATGGATACAAGTTCAGTCACCATTCCTGCTACAACTTCAACACCCATTCAATCAACAGTACCTTCTACAACATCAGCAGCAATTGATGAAAGTGTCTCAACAGTTACAATATACTACGATCCCGCAAATGTTCCTACCAACAATTCATAACAAAATGTTACTCCCGTCAGAGCACCAATTACCATATACTATGATCCCCACACCATTGTGGTCCCCTCTACAACTGCTGTCAGTCTGGTCACTATCACAGTGCCTGGGCCAGTTCCTTACGAAAGCAATAATGCCATCCCTTGGCATTATGGCTCAGATCTATACTGCGAGGGGCAGAAAATCACTTTAGAATCATCAACTTCTTCACCTCAGATAGACAATGTGGGGGGAGGAGGAGGCTTCACTAGAAGCGGACGTCTCTTTGCCTCGCAAATTCCAAGACCTATTGCCGAAGTAGAAGCTGCTGCCAAGGCAAAAGGAAAGAGCATGGTGCAAGAAGAACAAGTTGTCAAAGAAGATTTGAAGACTCCTTTCGATCAAGAGGTTGATGAATTCATGAGAATCATAAAGAAAAGTGATTACAAGGTTGTGGATCAGCTTCACCAAACACCTTCCAAAATCTCCATACTATCATTGCTAATGTGCTCTGAGGCTCATCGGAACGCACTATTAAAAGTCCTGCACGCAGCTTATGTGCCGCAGGAGATTACCGTTAATCAGTTAGAGGCTGTGGTTGGAAATGTCAACGCTAGTCATGGGCTAGGATTTACCAACACTGATTTGACAACGGAAGGTTGCAATCACAACAAGGCTTTGCACATTACCTTGGAGTGTAAGGGTGCAGTTCTTTCTCACGTATTGGTAGACATAGGGTCATCCCTCAATGTCCTGCCCAAGAAAGCCCTTGTGAAGCTAGAGTATGACGGATTTGCACTACGCCCAAGTAACTTGGTAGTGAGAGCCTTTGACGGTTCTAAAAGATCAGTTCTGGGAGAGATAGAATTACCAATAATGATTGGCCCACAAGTTTTCAAAATGACCTTCTTTGTGATGGATATACAGCCTGCCTACAGCTGTCTATTGGGTAGACCATGGATACACGCCGCCAGCGCCGTGACATCAACCCTTCACCAGAAGTTAAAATTCGAGTGGGAAGGCCAAGTCATTACTATTTGTGGGGAGGAGGATATTTTTGTTAGCCAGCTGACTACTTTCAAATACATTGAAATGGATGGGGAGATCCATGAAACCATGAGCCAAAGGTTTGAGGCCTTTAATATTAATGAAACATCTGCTGTGCTAGGGACCTCTATCACATCATATCAGCAAGCCCGAAAGGTTGTTGAGGAAGGTACCGCCCAAGGCTGGGGCAAGCTGCTGCCCGTAGAGAAGAAGGAAGACCGATTCGGGTTGGGTTACAGACCAACTCGACAAGATCAACCAGAGGCTGCAAAGGAGCCCAAGTTTGTCAGCGGGGAGATGCTCACCCCGGATGCTGTAAATAGCTTATAAGATGAGTCAGAAGACGAGCGCAACCTGGAAAGCTGGATACGTCCAAGGATCCCGGGGAGCCATGTCTCAAACTGGTCTTCCCAGGAAATTATAAGGGTTACTCCTGCAGAGTAACTATTATTTCCTGTGTTTTTGAAGCATGCATCAAGTCCTGCATCTTGCCCAAGATGTCAGGACTCATTTTGTAATCGGGCCATCTTGTATTTTGTGCAAAGATCAATTAATGAATATCAGGACATCTTTTGCAAATGAGTCTTTTCTTTTCCGCTCACTGTTTTTCATTTTTCATTTTTTGTACAAAAATAAAATGGCAATGTTTTTCAAAATAAATAACTTCATTCTCACTTTTTTAAACAAGATAAAACTGATCACTAAAATGAACAAATCTAAACCCTTGCTGAGAGTGCCCTCCAGACTGCACCGACAACAACACTACTATGACTTCATATGAATTTGACAATCCGATTAATCAAGCTGATGAAGGGGTTGAAGAAGATTATGAGCTACCCGAAGAGCTAGCCAGGTTGTTGAGACAAGAGGAGAAGGTTATCACTCCTCATCAGGAGGAGGTCGAAACGGTTAATCTTGGTACAGAAGAAGACTTGAAGGAAGTTAAGATCGGGGCCTGCCTACAAGATTCAATAAAAGAGCAACTGATTGACATGCTTCGGGAATATGTGGATGTTTTTGCTTGGTCTTATCAGGATATTCCAGGGTTAGACACCGACATTATTATGCACAAGCTGCCTCTGAAATAAGACTGTCCGCCAGTAAAACAGAAGTTGCGTCGTACTCGTCCTGATATGGCAATGAAGATAAAGGAAGAGGTACAAAAACAGTGGGACGCCGGTTTCCTTGCTGTGACCAGTTACCCGCCATGGGTTGCTAACATTGTACCTGTGCCTAAGAAGGATGGCAAGGTGAGGATGTGTGTGGATTATCGGGATCTGAATAGAGCTAGCCCGAAAGATGATTTCCCATTACCTCACATTGATGTATTGGTTGATAATACGTCTCAGTTCTCGGTGTTCTCCTTCATGGATGGATTTTCAGGATATAATCAGATCAAGATGTCGCCTGAAGACATGGAGAAGACAACTTTCATCACACCCTGGGGCACGTTCTGTTATAAGGTGATGCCATTCGGATTGAAGAATGCTGGTGCCACTTATCAACGGGCTATGGTAACATTGTTCCACGAAATGATCCACAAAGAAATTGAATGTTATGTGGATGACATGATTGCCAAGTCCCTCACAAAAGAAGACCACCTGGTGTATCTGTTGAAGTTATTCAAACATCTGAGGAAGTACCAACTGAAGTTAAACCCCAACAAATGCACATTCGGGGTGCGATCCGGTAAGCTGCTAGGATTTATTGTAAGTGAGAAAGGGATTGAAGTTGACCCTGATAAAGTCAAAGCCATTCAAGAAATGCCTGCACCGAAGACTGAAAAGGAAGTTCGGGGGTTCTTAGGTAGACTGAACTACATTTCAAGGTTCATATCTCATCTTACAGCAACCTGTGAACCCTTGTTCAAGTTGTTAAGAAAAGAGCAAACGGTGAGGTGGAACGAAGACTGCCAGAGGGCTTTTGACAAAATCAAGGAATACTTACAAGAGCCTCCAATCCTTATGCATCCAGTTGAAGGAAGACCTCTAATAATGTACTTGACAGTATTAGAAGAGTCAATGGGGTGTGTGCTAGGCCAGCATGACGAGTCTGATCGAAAAGAGTATGCAATATACTACCTAAGCAAAAAGTTTACCGACTATGAGAAACGTTATTCACTGCTCGAGAAAACTTGTTGTGCTTTAGCGTGGGCTGCTCGTCGACTGAGGCAATATATGTTGACCCACACTACCTTATTGATCTCCAAGATGGATCCAGTTAAGTACATTTTGGAGAAGCCAGCACTTACCCGACGGGTTGCAAGATGGCAAATGATCCTCACAGAATATGACATTCAATACATATCAAAAAGCCATCAAGGGCAGTGTGTTGTATGACTATCTTGCTGAGCAACCCATTGATGATTACCAGCCTATGAGATTTGACTTCCCTGACGAAGACATCATGTTCATAAAAGCAAAAGATCATGAAGAGCCTATTTACACTGAAGGGCCTGACCTAGAAGAAGAATGGACTATGATGTTTGATGGGGCTGTTAATATGAATGGTCGTGGTGTTGGTGCAGTACTCATTACACCTAAGGGAGTTCACATGCCTTTCTCGGCAAAGCTCACCTTTAACTGCACTAACAACGAAGCTGAATACGAAGCTTGTATTATGGGTCTTGAGGAAGCCATTGACCTCAGGATCAAGACTTTAACTGTGTTCGGAGATTCAGCTCTGGTAATTAATCAAACCAACGGCAAATGGTACACTCACCAGGATCATCTGATACCCTACCGGGATTATACAAGGAGGTTATTGACTTTCTTCACAACAATCAAGCTGGAGTATATCCCTCGAGATGAAAATCAGTTTGCAGATGCTCTGGCTACCATTTCATCCATGATCAAAGTTCAAGCTGCCAACTTTGTGCCGCAGATATCAGTGTCCAGACTTGACAGACCAGCATACGTGTTCTCAGTAGACATTGCTAAAGATGATAAGCCTTGGTTCCACGACATCAAGTGCTTCTTGGAGGATCAAACATACCCACCTGGGGCATCATCCAATGACAAGAAGACATTAAGAAGGCTAGCTGGTAGTTTCTTCCTAAATACTGATGGTTCCTTGTACAAGAGAAACATTGACATGGTACTTCTCAGATGTGTTGATAAGACAGAAGCAAATTTGTTGATGCACGAGGTGCACGAAGGATCCTTTGGTACCCATGCTGAAGGGCATGCTATGGCTAAAAAGTTGCTAAGATCAGGCTATTACTGGATCACAATGGATGCAGACAGTTGTGCTTATGCTAGGAAATTCCATAAATGCCAGATTTATGCGGATAAGGTGCATGTACCTCCGAATCCTTTGAATGTGATGTCTTCACCCTGGCCCTTTGCTATGTGGGGCATTGATATGATCGGCAAGATCTAACCGACTGCTTCAAATGGCCACAGATTCATCCGGGTAACCATTGACTACTTTACCAAGTGGGTCGAAGCACCTTCGTATGCCAATGTCACCAGGCAAGTGGTAGCCCGATTCCTGAAGAGAGACATCATCTGTCGATATGGAGTGCCCGAGCGAATCATTACTGATAATGGTTCCAACTTAAACAACAAAATGATGGCAGAGCTATGCTGGGACTTCAAAATCCAACACCACAATTCTTCTCCTTACAGGCCAAAGATGAATGGCGCTCTGGAGGCAGCTAACAAGAATATCAAGAAGATTGTGCAGAAAATGGTGGTCACCTACAAAGACTGGCATGAAATGCTACCATTTGCCTTGCATGGGTACCGTACCTCAATCAGAACATCCACTGGGGCAACACCGTATCAGCTAGTTTATGGTATGGAGGCAGTCCTACCCGTTGAAGTTGAATTACCCTCCTTACGGGTATTGATGGATGTCAAGCTGAACGAAGCGGAATGGGTCCGATCCCGGTACGAACAACTAAGTCTGATCGAAGAGAAGAGATTGGTTGCAATTTGTCATGGGCAGCTGTATCAGAAAAGAATGAAGAAAGCCTTCGATCAGAAAGTCAGGCTTCGAGAATACCAAGTAGGAGATCTTGTGCTGAAAAGACTCCTTCCTCCTCATACAGACCACAGGGGCAAGTGGACTCCGAATTATGATGGTCCGTTCATAGTAAAGAAAGTTTTCTCTGGTGGAGCACTGATGCTCAGTACTATGGATGGTGAAGACTTCCTGTCCCCTGTGAATTCAGATGCAGTTAAAAAATACTTCGCATAAAATGACCCGCTGGACATAAAAACAGAATGTAAGTCCAGGCAAAAATAGGGCATCCCGGTGAGTCAAAAATAGAATAAAGGACTCGGACAAAAATAAGGGAAAATAAATAAGAAAAATGCACACCCGCTGAGTTGAAAAGCCGCATTGGACGGCTCAGGCAAAAATGGGTATCCCGGTGGATTGAAAACCCGAAAGGGCAATCCACGCAAAATAAGGGAATAAGCGAACAACTGCATTCTGAATTCGTCTGTATCACCCACAAAACGGCAAGCTTCGAAAGGTTAAAGCATCGGTCAGAATCAGCCTTCTTCAAAAAGCAAGATGAGAAGAACGTCAATGTCATACAAGTCATAGCAATAGGGAAGCACTGAAGTGTCATCAACATTGCCAGCATCTTTTTGTTTTCTCATTTTGTAACAATCTCCTCATTTCAGGGGATTTGTTTCTTTGATTGTACTCGCCAATTCAGGGCGCCCCAAATTAATAAAATCAGATTTTCAGTCATATTTCGTCTCGTACATTCCGTTTTCATTTGCAAAAATGTCCGATGTCCTTTGATTGCATAAATACAGATGCGTCTTTTCTAAATTACATGCGTATAGGAAATATAGTTGCTCCCGGGAGTGTCTAAACTCCTATGATGGAATCCAGTGAAGGATACCTCGGGATAGTTGTACGTTTCTTTGTCGTAACAGGATTGTAGGTGTTCAAAGCGCAACATGGGGCATGAAAGCTTCTCCCCAGCAAGCTGCCAAGTCACTACTTACTCAGCACATCTCCCAAATAGTACCAAAGATGTCTCCTCCCCCCAGCTGAGTTGCCAGACATCATCATCCTCAACAGAATCTCCACAAAAATCTATAAGAAGGTCGTTCAGTGATCATTCCTCCTCAACCAAGTGTTAGACAGGGAACCATCTCTCCGCAGAGTCTCAACCTCTATCCAGAAGAGCAATGTTGAAGATTTCACAACTAAATGATGAAAGCTTCCACGAACCCCAGTTGGGCCCCTCATTACCAAGATAGGTCTATCGGTGACCTATTTCCCCATACAGAGTCATATATATCGGATCTACCAATGATCTCATCCCCAGCTGGGATGTCACTTCAAACAAGTCAGCCAGGGATCTTCACTGCAACGGGATTCGAATCCCGGATCGGTATCTTTGCACGATCATAACATTCGCATCATATTTCCCCCCCAGAGCGTAGCATTTCGTCTAATACGGAGCATTACGGCAAAAATCAAACATATTGCATAGTCATAAGCCATGTTTTGAATCAAACATCTGTGTGCACCAACATTCCACCAACAGTACACAAAACACCTCTCAAATCCCCCAACAGGAAGCCAAAGCGTCCCCTTTGCACTCTCTAACACAAGTATATATACTCACTCGACACTCGTCCGTGTCATTTTCCCCAGTAAAAAATTTCCAGAACCTTTTATACAAACAGATACTTCCACATAACAGATACTTCTCGACGCTCGTCTGTGTCATATCCCCATCACAGTTGCCTAAAACCTTGTTTATTATACTTTCCAGACACTCGTCCGTGTCATCCTATCCCCGCAGATTGTCAGAGTATCTCTCACATTTATAAGTTCATAATTTATACACTTCCTCTTATGATACTCGTCTGTATCATATTCTCCCCCTGCAAGTCGAACACTCACCTGTGTCTCATTACTTTTCACTAATAACAGATACTCGTCCGTATCTTGCATACACACCCTTTTCTCCCCTCAGAGTCAACACTCGTCCGTATTCTTTGATTAAACCAGTTGATACTCGTCCGTATCACCGTCTCTGAATATGCGTCAGCATTTGTTTCTATTGATACTCATCCGTATCATAGTCTTAAGGATGCTCGCCCGCATTTTTAATCCATACACAGCGTCAAAAACTTATACCCTTTCTTTCTTAAAATTAGACACTCGCCTGTGTCTACCATTCCCCAGAAGATTCTCCAGCAAAAATTTCTTTTCTATCTGGCCTTCGTCCTATGTCATGATACTTTTGGCAGTCGTACCCTGCCAGGTGATCGTCCTTCACCTTTTTGATGATCGTCCTTCATCATTCCTCCATCGGAGTCTCTACTATTGGAACCCTCTTTTATGTGGTATTCATCCTATGTCGTGATGTTTTTAGCAGCTGTCCCCTGCTAGGTGATCGTCCTTCACCCTTTTGATAACCGTCCTTCATGATTTTTATCTGATGGTCTCCCCCATCGTTGATCTTGTTATCTGACATTCGTCCTATGTCATGATGAACCCCGGGAGCAGCCGTACCCTGCTAGGTGATCGTCCTTCACCTCTTGATGATCGTCCTTCATCATTTTATCCGATGGCCGTCCCCATCGTCGACTCATCTCTATTCGGCATTCGTCCTATGTCATGATACTTTCGGCAACCGTACCTTGCCAGGTGATCATCCTTCACCAATAGATGACCGTCCCTCATCTTACCCCCAACAGAGCAGCCGTCCCCTTCTAGGTGATCGTCCTTCACCTCTGATGACCGTCCCTCATCATTTATCTCTTCAACCTGATGGTCGTCCCCATTGTTGCCTTTACCTTTAAATCCCCAGAGAGTTTTATTGTATGGCCGTCCCCATCATGGTCCCTCTATTTCCCCAGCATGTCGGTCGTCCCCGTCATTGCTTTATCCCCAGCAATCGTCCTCTGCTCGACGGTCGTCCCCCGTCGCCCGCACTCTTTAAATCATACTTTACTTCCTTTTGAAATCTATATCCCTTTTCTTCTTCATTCAGTGAGCGCAAATTTTGGATTGTCTTTGGTATTCAACCATAGGTTATCTTGTTTGTCTGTTAAGCCCGTCGCTTACATCCTGCACAGCTAACTCATGCTTGAATAGGGGCAGCTGTAAACACCCCAAATTTTCCCTCACTAATTTCACACCATGGCTTTTGATCTTTCATATTTGCATTAGTTCAATCATACCACATCATATTGCATTTTTGCTTCACTGCATTGGCTCTAAGTCATCTAAATCTAGGGTTTGTGATCTGAACAATTCCTGAGCTATCTGAGCCACTCCAAAGGTCTTCAATCATCTCAAGAGGGTCCATGTATGTTCAAACATCATATCATATCCTCCCAAGATCAAGAAAGTCATAAAATCACAAGAACTGAGAAAGGCATGGAAGAAGAGCCAAGCTTAACTGCACAGATGACCTAAAATTAGGGTTTTGGTTTCAGAGGCCATAACTCCAAATTTTTTGGTCATTCTTGTTTCTATTGGTCTCTATATGATATAAGGATCATACATACCAATTTTCATGAAGAAATTCAATGGGGAAGGCATCTGATCAAAAGATGACTTCTTGAGCAAGTCAGTGCAAAATCAGGGCATCTGAGAAGAGGTTAGAAGTTCACAAAATTGAAGAATTTCAAGCCATTTGCAAAGTTGCCATTTTGGGAAAGTTTTTCAACCTCCTCTTTTTGATTCAAAAATGCTTCAAATGAAAAATTCTTGGTCATGAAAGTTGTAGATTGGATCCTCCCATTTTCAAAAAGTACAAGAACTTGATTTAATTCATTTTAGAACTAAAGTTATGGCCTTGAAATGTTGGGAAAAATCACAAAAATTCACTTATGTGCCAAAGAGGGAAACTTGCAAATTCTTGTACCAAGGCAATTTGTGACTTCTAATTGATGTCTAAGCATTACACAAACATCATACATGACATAAAATTCAGAATTGCCCAAAGATTTCTCAAGTTTCATGTCTTGATCATTAAGATTTCTCAAAGGGGCCAAGAACTTCATGATTTTCAAAATCACCCACAAACTTCATTCAACTTGCTGCCTTGCCTCAAAACTGATCCCATGGACCTCCCTAAAGTCAGCTGCGCAGGACACCCCATTGTCCTTGGCCTGCCATGTGCCCATACCTCAAGTACGCCAACTTTTGACATTTTGGCAACTTGCCCATACCAATCAACATAGGCCAGCACCCACTCTCTGACCTATCACATTTCATTATGTGGACAAAACCAAGCAAAAGCATATAACATTGCAACCTAACACTCGAGAATACACAACATACTCAAAAATCCCCAAATTTGCAAAAGCCTTCGAATCTCTTAACTCAACCATCAAACCTTTGAACTTTTTCCACCATTCAACTCCATAAACATCACTGATCATTCCCCACCCTTCATTTGGCCCTAAAACATTCAGAATCAAAAATACGATTTTGACATTTCATGAACTGAACTTCTTCCAACTTCCTCTTGAGGCCATTTAAACTCCAACCAAGCATCACAAGCTCTTGAGGGGAATCAGTGGAGTGGATTTGAGGCAAAGAACTGGCCAGAAAGCTCCTGTTTCGTAAGCTCAGCTTCAGGTAGCCATGGCATTTATTTTTCCAGAACTCTTATTTTATGTTATATAATGATTCTACATGTTTCACTGATCACCATGATGTCTTTACTTTTGAGAATAGTTGAGAATTAAGCATTTCAGAAGCTTCTGAAATTTTTGCCATGTTTTCCGTTTTGCTTCGATTCATGATTTTGATGTTGAATAAATGAGTTTTGATGTTTGATTCTTGTTGGGGTTGAGGAGAGGATCATTTCTGGAGCTTTAGGGGTCTTGGGGTTGCATATTGAGGGAGATTGGGTGAGAGGCTAGCCGGAGAAGATGACCGGAACACTGTTCCGGTCACCTGAAAGTAATTAGGGTTCAAATTAGGGCTTAATGACATAATTAGCATAGTTTGAATGTGGGCCGTCCATTTGCGCGCGCTGGTCAATTCCCTCCCTTTTTATTTGAATCTGGGCCTTTGGATCTGCTGACTTTCATTTTAATCCATTTTAATTTCATTTTTATTACATTTCTTTCTACATTTTATTTAAAATAGTAAAACATTTCTAAAAAAATTCATTTTTTGCACCATGTCTTAAAATATTTTTCTTATTCTGAAAATAATTTTTATTTTATTTTTTGCATAATTATTTTATTTTTAAAATATTTAAATGTTTATTTTAATTAGTTAAGGGAAATTAATTAATTAAAATACCATTTAAGTTTCTAAAAATCACCAAAAAAATCACATTGCATCTTGATACATTTAGAAAAATTACCAAACTCTTCAAACAAATTTCTTTTTGGTTCTTGATCTATTTTGACATTTTTCTTTGGAATTAAGGTTCTTAAAAGTCAATATTTTTGCCCTAACTTAGAAAAATCCATTCTGCCTAACCTTGAAGATTTTGATGATGGTTTTTTTTGCATTGCATTCCTCATGTCATGTAGTTTCTAGGGTAAAATTGGTTTGAATTTATCTTTCATTTTCAATTTGTTTTGAATTTTTCTTTATAAGGTACCTTAAAACCCTAGCCAACTTGAGAAAATCATAACTTCCATTAGGTTAAGATTTAGGTATCCTCCTTTGGGCAGTGAACTTGTGTAGAGTTAGGGTTCCTTTGATCCTATTTTCAATTTTTTATCATGTCATTTGCTTCTGGTTTTGGATTTTGTATTGCATGTTATGTATAAACCCTAATTTTTGCCTTCATTTGCATCCATCCCTCACATGCTTGCATACATGAACTTGCCATGGCATTTTGTGCATTCACATGACTTCTAAGACATATTAGGACACATTAGAATCATGATAAGTCATTTCTTCATCAATTTGCCATGTTATGCATCCATTGCATTTCATAAGTTTTCATGGGCTTTTAAGGTTCAAAACATGCTTCATTTGCATCCTCATCCTTGTATGATCATCCACAATTCTTGACATGTGCTTGCATCATCTCTTAGAATCATTAACATCATGTTTATTCTTATGGTTTTGGTTTGCATCATTGCATTTATTTCATCTTCACTTCATTTCATTTCTTTTTGCTAACTTTTCAGGTGGTAAGTATTTGAGAAGTGAATTTGCCTTCACTTCTCATAATTTCTTCTCATCTCTCTTATGCATCATTGCTGCATTTTGCTTTTGTGAGTGAGCTTGCTCATTCATGCTTCTTCTCCTCTTTCTTTCTCCAAGCAACTTATATTCTTAAGTGAAGTAAGTTGTTTTGCTTCTTCTGCTTCTCCTCTTTCCATCTGTTCCTTCCATGGTGGCTCCTCTTGAAGATCTTCTTGCAAGCCTCATAAACCCAAGGAACAACCAAGCATGATCACAATTAGGGTTTGATTAGTCCCCCATTAGTTTTACCTTTGTGTCATCTTTGAGTCTTCTCTTCTCATTTCATAATCAAGGATTAAACCCTAAAGGTTTTAAGGTTTTGTGATTAGGGTTATACCTGTATCCTTCTATTAGGATGGAGTGTATAACTTTAATCCTAAGTGTTAAACCCTTAATGTGTTTAAATCCTTTAATCAATATATCTAGTAATCACTAAGATATCAAGCTTGTAACTTGGGCCTTGCATTAGGGTTCTAATTCTTCCTTAATTGGTTAAGAAGGACTAACCCTAGTGTTAATGGACAAGTCCCTCTCAAGTTGCCTTACAAACCATAAAATCCATTTCTTAATCTTACCATTAACTAAAATCCATTTAATAAAGGCTTTGTTTTGTCATGAGGTTAATCCGTAATCATGGATTAAGTCGAGGAGCCTTCCTCAACTTAAATATTATCATCTATTATCCTTCTATTAGGATGGTGTAATGAGTCCATTAAATCCTTGATTATGGCTTAACCTCATTACTTAACACTAAACAAAAACAACAAAAACATCTAAATAAATGCAAGTAGGTTAATGATCTTAATCCTACATCATGGTGATTAAGTGTGAGGTGTTTACTTCATACTTAAGGTATTCTCATTACCCCTAATCAGAGGGAAGATGTGATGAGTTTTCTAACCCTTGGTTTAGACTTAAGCTCATTTACTTATGACAAACACAAAAAGCAATAAAAGATTGAAAACACAAAAAACAAACAATAATCGTCTCCTCCGGGATTCTTTTCTCACCTCATTCACTCACAAACGAGAACTCGCTTCTTCTGTCTAATGCAAGACAGTTAGCACCTGGGCCAGACAGGTCATACACTTGAGCATAGATAAGTAAGTAGTTCACAAGTCAACTTATCTTTCAGTCTCTTTGAGTAGAACTACGGTGTTCTGACTTCCTCATTGCACGAGAGGATACGTAGGCATAACTTAACAGTTATCAAACAAAAGTCTCTGTATATTCCCCCTCCTTCCAGCATCATTCTTTAAATCTCATAATCTTGAGCTTCATTCTATTTTCTTACACTGACACTTCTTTATTTCACTTCACACTTCTTTAGCACTGACACTTGCATTCTTTTCCAGCTGTTGCACATAAAATAGCACTGACACTACCCTTTTAAACACAAATCTTTCAAGCGTGGATCCTGTCGAGTACGGCGGACAATCTGGGTGCTAACACCTTCCCAGGTTGTAACCAACCCCCTTTCTCAGTTTCTCTGGTTCGCAACCGTCTTATCCATATCTTTCTAGGTTTATGCAGCAATACCTTTCCTTTGGGATAAAAATGCCTAGCTGGCGACTCTTTTCTTTTCAGTTCACCCTTGTGTGTTCTCTCCTTTCGCCGACCGTTCCCGTCTGTACCCTATTTGACTTAGCCTCATTTAGTGGGAGCGACACAGTCGACTACGGCGGACAATCTGGGTGCTAATACCTTCCCAGGTTGTAACCAACCCCCTTTCTCAGTTTCTCTGGTTCACAACCGTCTTATCCATCCTTTCTTAGGTTTATACAGCATTACCTTTCCTTCGGGATAAAAATGCCTAGCTGGAGACTCTTTTCAGTTAATCTTCATGTTCTTTCTTTCGCCGACCGTTCGTGTATGTACCCCTCTTGGCCAGGTGTCATTTGGTGGGAGCGACAGTACGATAAGAGATATTATGTCTCTCTCATTCGTAACTCAACTCCACCTTGTTCTTCGAATGGTCTGGTTTCACCTGCACACACCATACATTACGTTTTCTAATACTTTTGCAGGTACTTCCTTTGGAAACGGGCAATATAATGAACGACTTCAGGAAAATGAAGTTTCAACACATTCAGATATCTCGTAGTACAAGATGTCGGAGTAGAAGTGGTCAGAGAATACATGTACAACTGGGAAAAATCATAGCAAATTTGGCTATGGTGGCATGCAATAACATTCATACAGGTTCTATAATTCCTTTTTCCACCTTTCATCAAAACATTAAGGACAATGTTTAGTTTAAATGTGGGGAGGAACTTTACTGCTTTCACTTTACCGCTTTCTAGTTAGATTTAATGTTTTCTTATTTATTTCATGATTTTAGGATTTTTTTTTTCTGTTTTAATGTTTCGTTGAGTCCTTGCAAGTGTTGTCGAGTATTTATATGTGATTTTATGTTGTTTATCGATTTCCCCATTTTCTTGAGCCATACCAAATATTTTAAAAAAAATTGAATTTAAAAAATAGTGTTTCCTTTGAAAATCTTAGTTTATAGTCGAAATTGAGGTTGGATTATGAAACTTGGGAAAATTCTAAGAGACCGGTATCGTTCTAACACCGTGAGCCCCCTCCCCCAAATTATGGAAATCAATTTGAGTACTTGTTATTCCATAGCCTTAAGTTCTCACCCTTTAGTAGTCCCTAAGTAGTTTATTTAGCAGTCAACACCATCCTAAGCACACACTAAGTTGGAAGCTGATGCAAATAAGTGTATAATCCTAGGCTTAAAATGTAAATTAAGAAATAAAATGAATGAAAATAAATTCTCCTTCTAAGTTAGGTGGTCCTCGCCCAATCATTTAGTCCAAAGGTGCAAACTTCTTTATTTATTGATATTTAATCCAATGTGCAAGGAAAAGAAAAAAAAATGATGATAATGAGATCATAGTTACTAATAAGCTATACTACAATGAGTGTAAAAGGATAACAAGCTTAATATAATTGCGCCATAATGAAAAGGGATGAAAGAAGGATGAGTAACTTAGGCTTAACTATAATGACACGATTCAGATTGGTTTGTATAGGATGGATGTTGATGATTGCAAATGCAAAATTGTGTTGTTACAATATCCTTTGTGCATGAGCAAGTACCGATCGACACAAACTTAACTGAAGTAGAGTTGGTATCCTAAGATGAGTATTCATATGCATTATTTTTCTCACGAGTCATGGTTTGGTTAAGGACAAGCAAAAGTTTAAGTGTGAGGGAGTTTGATAACACGAAAACATATCGTATTTTTAGATCCTATTCACATTCTATTTATTGTACTTTTATTATATTTTCGTAGTATTATCAGGTGGTTTGTTCGTCTTTCAGGTGCATGGTGTTTTCCATGACCAAATAGCATTCGCCATTGCACCCAGCCACGTCACCAACCCACCTAAAGCTCATGGAGCTTTCCATGAGCATAATGACGCTCACCATTAACCTAATGGTGGTCGCCATTTGCTTTGTAGTCTAGAAAAGTAACTACTCACTAACAATACCGCTTTGGAGGTTTCTCCAACTTTCTCCACTATGTGAGACATGGCATAAGTTTTGAAATTGTCAAAAACTTGGTATGATTGAAATTGTGTGTGTAACACAAGGAAGAAGAAATGATCTCATGAAGAAAACTTATTTTGAAGGAAATTCAACTTCATGAGCCGACTCAACTTTATGTTCAGGCCGAATCATTTAGTGTATATGATTTGAGTCGACTCAATGCTTGTAATGAGCCGACTCATTGAAGTGATTTTTCTCCAGTTTTTCACGGGTCCTAATAGGCTGACTGAGCATGAGTCTTTGGTCAGCTCATTGACCCTGTTAGGTCAGCTCAACCTCTGTTTTGAGTCGTCTCATCCTTGTAGCTGCTATTTTTTTAATTAATTTTACTTTCTATTCATTTATTATTGTCTAACCAATATAAATAGCTGGTTTCATTTCATTTGAGAGGTTAACAAGAAAAGTGAAACAGATACACATTCTTCTCTTCATTTTCTCCTTCTTTGTATCAATCAACAATCTTTGTTGATCAAGGTGCAATCAATGGTGATAACGTCCAATTAAGATATAGAGATTTCAAATTGGGTAGAGAAGTGTGGGTTTTTCTTGTAAAAACCATTGGGGTTTTCTCCTCCAAGATCAAAGAGGATTTGGAGGTTTTACACGCAATTATCGTTCGTAGATTCAGCCAAGTGAGGGAGATTGAAGATCAAGAGGATCGTCCATTCATGTCACGTTAAGCGGAGGATTACAAATATTTTTGTGGGTTCACAAGTGTTGAAGAAACTCAGCCCTGCTCAAAGTTTGGAGGATTGTATATCCTTGCAAGAAGGGAGCAGTTAACTAGAGGCTTTCTTGACGCGCGTGAAGGACTTGGTTCTTCTCGAATCAAGGGGAAAGAAGAATGGTTAGCAACATTTTCAATTCATATTGTTAGTTGTTCCAATTTTCTTCTTGTATAAACAATTGCAATATTAATGAAATTGCCCAATTCGGTTGAGAATTGGGGGCAGAGTACTTCTAGCGAGGACGGTGAAGGAACTGCCTAAACAAATCTCTCGTGTTCGTTAACTATTTTGTTCTTATATTTTCTACATAATTTGATTGTGTGTAGTTTGAGAAATTATGGTTTGGTTGAATTGGTGAACACCAACTATTTGATAAATTGTTATCAATTTTTTACAACACTATTGTGAAAATTCTGCACTAGTTCAACATAGAAATAACACTTTGTGTGTTTTCACACCAAGTGTTTGTGAAAAAGTCAAACTACACAAATTTATTTTTCTTGTGCTTATTTCTTCTCTATTAATTCATTGTTGGAAATGGGTTATCAAATAAATTTAATTTAAGTGATTTAGTTGCTTTGTATTAATTGTCTTATCATCATTTACTTCCTATTCGGTTTCAACGCATATCGATCACCAGTGACTTTATTTGTTTTAGACGAGTTTTTCGGGGAATTTCCGCAAAACATTTTTCAAATATTTTTGAAAAGTTAAATTTTGAAAAAGGATCTATTCAACCCCCTTCTAGATTCGTGCCATCGTCTAACAAGTGGTATCAAGAGAACCGGTTTATCTAGTGCTTCACATATAACTTTTTAGAAAATGGATAACGATCCAACAGGGGAGTATAATAGAGCACCTATTTTCATCGGAGAAAATTATAGTCACTTGAAGGATTGTATGCATATTCATATAAACTCTATTGATAGAAAGATATGGAAGGTTATTCAAGATGGTCCTATTCAAATAACCATGACCGGAGAGGATAACCTTGAAATACCTAAACCTGAAGCACAATGGGATGAAAAAGATGAAAAGAACTATATCTATGATTGAAAATCTCGAAATATGATTATTGCTTCTTTGGGAGAAGATGAATATTTTAGAGTTTCTCATCACACTACGGCTAAAGCTATGTGGAAAGCGTTACAAATTGCCCACGAGGGAACTAATGACGTGAAACTAGCTAGAATTAACACTTTGCAACAAGAGTTTGATCGCTTTCACATGTACCAAGAGGAGAACAATGGTGAATTTGGAAAGAGATTTTCTCATTTGTTAAATCGCTTAAATGTTCTTGGACAAACTACTCTAATTGATGTAGCTACTAATAAAATTTTAAGGTGCCTTACTAGGGAATGGTTACCAAAGGTTATGACAATCAAAGACGCCAATGATATAAGGACTTTGGATTTGACAAAGTTGATGGGAAAGCTACAAGAGCATGAGCAAGAGCTCTTAAATCTACACGAGCAGGAAGAAAATGAGAAAAAGTAAAAGAATGAAAAACCAAAGGACAATGAGAAGAAGTCTATTGCATTGAAGACTTCTACTTCAAAATCTTCCACAAATAAAGATTGGGAGAGTGAATCAAGTGATGAAGACGATGAATCCAATGAGGATATGGGATTTTTTGTTAGAAGATACAATCGGTATTTTAGAATGAATGAAATCTCCAATTCGAACAAGCGCCATATTAACTATAGAAGGAAATCTAACCCCTCCAAGCAAGAATCAAACAAAAGACCCAAAGGTAAAGGATCATGCTACAATTGTGGAAAATCAGGTCACTACAAACCGGAATGCCCAATGCTAAAGAAAGACAAAGCTAAAGACAAATATCAAAGGAAAAGCAACAAAGCTAGAAGGGAATATATCGAATGAGAAAGTGATAGTGAATCTTCTAGCAAAGCAAGCTCAAGTGATGAGGAAGAGAAAGTGAATCTTTGTCTAATGGCACACAAAAAGGGAAAAAAGAAAGTAAGACATGTTAAATACGATAACTTTGAAAAATTGTCTTATTCTGATTTACTTAGTACTTTTAAAGTTCTCCACCAAGAAGCTCAAGAAGCTTTTAAGAGTGTAGCATCCAATAAGCGTATTTTCAAATACTTAGAGAAAAAAGGTTTTTGACAATCAAAACGCTTTGGAAGCTCTTAAGAGTTCTATGGTGGAATCTATTGAAGAATACAAACAAGAAGGGCAAACTTTCATAGTTGTGTAACTTGTTGCATTTGGCAAAAAGAAGTCAAAACTCTTCAAGCCAAATTAGACAAGATGTCACAACCAAAGATGACCTTTTCTGTTGATCCCTCAAATTTTAGAGAATCCATGAATAATCCATATCAAAGATATACTTATGTAGTGAGAGATCAAAATAGAAAATATGATTATAAACCAATCTTGTGTTATCTTTATTGTTGCAAGAGGGGTCACACTATTGCTAAATGTCGATTTAGGAGATTCTTGGTCCCTAAAGGCATTTTTCAATGGTTGGCTAAATGCAACCAAAGTTTTACTCACACACAAAAAATTGGGTACCTTTTTCTCTTGTTTAATCATGTAGGTGGAATGTCTTGAGGCTAGGAAGAAACGATGGTTTCTTGATAGTGGGTGCTCAAGACACATGACGGGTGACATCTCCTTATTCTATGACTTTGTGGCTAAGAAGAAAGGTTTTGTTACCTATGGTGATAACAGCAAGGGAGATATAATAGGAAAAGGTAGTGTAGGTAATCCCTCTTCTACATCTATCTCTAATGTCCTCTTAGTGGAAGGCCTTAAACATAATCTCATTAGCATTAGTCAATTGTGCGACAAGGGATATAAAGTCTCCTTTTCAAAAGAAGGTTGCATAATTGAACATGATGATACTAAGAATGATATGTTTAAGGGCTTTAGGGTTAATAATGTATACATGCTTGACTTGAATGCGATTTCCATGAATGATCCTAAATGTCTAGTTTACAAAAGTGATGGCTTTTGGCTTTGGCATAGATGTTTAGCACACATTAAATTTGACTTGCTTAACAAAATTGTTTACAAAAACTTAGTAGTTGGTTTACCAAAAATAAATTTCACTAAATATCATCTTTATGATGCTTGTCAAATGGGAAAGCAAACAAAATTATCTTTTAAATCCAAAAAAATTAGTTTCTACGTCTAGGCCTCTTGAACTTCTACATATGGATCTTTTGGTCCATCAAGAATCAAAAGTCTAGGAGGAAATTATTATGGATTTGTTATTGTGGATGACTACTCAAGACATTGTTGGACAATTTTCTTAGCAAGTAAAAGTGACACCTTTTCGGCTTTTGAAACATTTGCCAAGCTATCTCAAAACAAACTTAACACAAACATTGTAATGATTCGAAGTGACCATGGAAGTGAATTTGAAAATCATCTTTTTGAAAAGTATTGTGAGATACATGGAATTGAACATAATTTTCCGCTCCTAGGAATCCACAACAAAATGGTGTTGTGGAACGTAAAAATCGTGTGTTAGAGGAGTTAGGAAGAACTATGATCAATGATAGTGGCCTTCCTAAATACTTTTGGGCCGATGCTATTAGCACTGCATGTTATGTGTTGAATATAATAACTATTCGATACATTCTAAATAAAACGCCCTATGAAATTTTAAAAGGAAGGAAACCGAATGTATCACATCTTCATGTCTTTGGATTAAATGTTTTGTGTTAAATAATGGAAAAGAAAACCTTGTTAACTTTGATTCAAAGGCGGATGGAGGTATCTTTCTAGGATACTCCAATTCAAGTAAGGCATATATAGTATACAATAAAAGATTACTTATTGTTGAAGAATCTGTGCATGTCTCTTTTGATGAATCTTTTCCAAAAGTTGTTGAAAAAGGTAGTGTTGTTATTGGTGCAGGTGCTTCTTCAGAAGAGATTGCTAAAGATCAAGATATGTCTCGTATTGAACTCATTCCGAATATAGCTGTGGAGGAGCCGGTTAAAGAATATAATCTCAAAGATGAAGATAAAGTATCAATTCAAAAAGATCTACCATTGGAGTGGAAAACTTCAAAAGACCACCCCATCGAAAATATTCTTGGAGATATCTCAAAGGGTGTCACCACTCGATCATGGATAAGTAATTTTTGTTTTCATTATGCTTTCGTCTCTCAAATTGAGCCTAAAAATTCAAAAGATGCTCTACTCGATGAAAATTGGTTTTTAGCTATGCAAGAGGAACTTAATCATTTAAAAAGAAATAAGGTTTGGGACCTTGTTCCACCTCCACGAGGTCATCGAGTAATTGGCAAAAAATGGGTATTTAGGAACAATATGGACGAAAACGGCATCATTACTCGCAACAAGGCCCGTCTTATTGCTCAAGGGTATAACCAAGAGAAAGGCATAAACTAGGAGGAAACTTATGCCCATGTTTCCCGACTCGAGGCTATATGCCTTTTAATTGCATTTGCATGCTCATACAATTTCAAACTATATCAAATGGATATCTAGAGTGCTTTCGTTAACTGATACATAAATGAGGAAGTATATGTTTGTCAACCTCCCGGATTTGAAAACCATGTTTAAACACCCCAAATTTGCCATCACTAATTTCACACCATGGCTTGTGATCTTTCATGTTTTCATTAGTATAAGCATACCATCTCATATTGCATTTTGTTTCACTGCATTAGTTCAAATTCATTTGCATCTAGGGTTTGTGATCTGAGCAATCCAAGGATTCATCTGAGCCACTCGAAAGGTCTCTAATCATTCCAAGAGGGTCCATGTGTGTTCTTTCATCCTATTATATCCCTCAAAGATCAAGGAAGTGAAAAAAATCACAAGAACTTGGAAAGCATAGAAGCAGAGCTAGGGTTTCACTATGCAGATGACCTGAAATTAGGGTTTTGGTTTCAGAGGCCATAACTCCAAATTTTTTGGTCATTCTTGTCTCTAATAGTCTCAATATGTTATAAGGATCATGTGTACCAATTTTTATTAGGAAATTCATTGTGGAAGTCATCTGTTCACTGGGTAACTTCTTGAGCAAGTCAGAGCAAAATCAGGGCATCTGAGGTCCCCAACAATGGAACCAAAGTGCATTTTTCATCAAATTGAAGTTATATGATCTTTATTTGATCATTTAAGTGCTTGGAAGTTCACAAAATTGAAGAAATTTGAGCTAAACCAAAAGTTGCCAAAAATGGAAATGACTTGTAATGGAAACTTTCCATTTTGGGAAAGTTTTTCAACCTCCTCTTTCTCAACCAAAAATGCTTCAAATGAAAAATTATTGGTCATGAAAGTTGTAGATTGGATCATTCCCTTTTCAAAAATTACAAGAACAAGTCCTAATTCATTATGGAACTCAAGTTATGGCCTTGCAAAGTTGGCAAAAATCCTATAATTTTCACTTTCACACCAAAGAGGATTTTGTGCAATTTCACAAACCAAGTCATTTTGTGACCTCTAATCACTCTCTAAACATCATACAAACATAATACAATGCACTGTGACCAAAATTTCCTAAAGAATCATTCCATTTCATGCCTTGAACTTCAAGTAATTCAAAAGGGCCAAAACTTTTCAAATTTGCAAAAGGGGATGAAACTTATCATACACTTGCTACATCACCCAAAAAATTTTCCATGGCTCTCCTTGATCAATGCTGAACCAGGACATGCCCTAAAATAGCTGCAACATGAGCCCATACCTCAAGTACACATTTTATTGACTTTTTGCAAGAGAGCCCATACCAATTAGCTGCAGCCACAACAACTCTCTGGCCAATAGAGACATGTTATGTGAACCAAAAGCAAGCCATAACACAACACACGATTTCAGGCCAGTTGAGTTGCAAGCCTTCATTCCAGCCATTCTAAGCTCCTTCCAAGCATTGCAACTTCATCAGGGGGTCAAGTAAAGAGGATTTGTACAAAAGAAGAGGTCCAAAAGCTTCAGAGGTGAAAGCTCCAGCTCAGGTATCAATCTTCAAACTTTTTTCCAGAAGCATGATTTTAAGTTTCTAAATTGTTCTACATGTTATGTTGATCACCATGATGTAATTTGTTTTGAAAATGAAGAAAATAAGCTTGTATTTGACTTCTGAAATTTTGTCCGTGAAACATGTTCTTGTTTGATTCTCATGATTGATGCAAAATAAATTAGTTTTGAGGGTGGATTCGTGTTTAGGGTGAGGTGGGGAGTTGATCTGGAGCTTTAGAGCTCCTGAAATGACCTAGGGAGAGAGTTTGAGAAACTACCCTGTCGGAGAAGATGATCGGAGCACTGTTCCGGCCGTTTGAGGTGGATTAGGGCTAATCTCAGGTGATTAGCTGAGTTTGAATCTGGAGCGTAGGATCAGAGTTTCGCGCGTGTGTGGAGGGTTGAGATCATTTCACTTAACCATAATCCTTTTAATTTATTTAATTAATTAGAATTAGGCCAGATTGAATCTGGACCCTTAGATTGCGCGCTGGTCAAAGCATTCCCCCCCAGTTTGAATCTGGTCCCTTGGATTGTCATACTTTCCCTTTAATTCATTTTATTTTCATTTTTTATCCATTTATTTTGTGCATTTTATTTAAAATACATAGAAAAATCCCAAAAATATTTCCTTCTGCATTTTATTTCCAAATATTTTTCTTCACCCAAAAACATTTTTATTTTTATTTTTTGCATTAAAAATCATTTAAAAAATATTTAAATGTTTATTTTAATTAATTAATGGAAATTAATTAATTAAAATACCATTTAGGTTTCTAAAAATCCCAAAAAAATTCACATTGCTTCTTAGGACATTTAGAAACATTGTCAAACCATTCATAAAAAAATTCTTTTTGGTTTTGATCCAATTTTGATATTTTTCTTTGAATTTAGGGTTCATAAAATTTCTTTTTGGAACCCTAACTTTGAAAATTCATTTCTGCCTAACCATGAATGGTTTGACAATGATTCTTTTTGCATTATTTTCTATATATCATGTAGTTTCTAGGATATTTTTGTCTTAAATTTATCTTGAATTTTCCATTTGATTTACGTTTTCCCTCTTAAGGTACCCAAAAACCCTAGTTAACTTGGAAAATTCACAACTTTCTTTAGGTTAAGAGTTAGACCTTCTCCTTTGGGGTGTGATATCATATGGGGTTAGGGTTCCTTTGAGTTCATTTGAAAATATTTATCATGTGATTTACTTCTGTTTTTGACATTTGCATATCATCCTTTCATGTAACCCTAATCTTGCATCCATACTTGCATCTTACATTGCATTGCATGAACATGTGAACTTGCCATGACATTCTAAGCACTTGTATGCCATCTTAGACATCTTAATACATTTCTTGAACATTGCTTGGTCATTTATTCATACATTTGCTATGCTTTGCATCCATTTCATTTCATAAGCATCCATGTGTTTTCATACTTCAAAGCATGCCTCCTTTGCATCCAATCTCTCATATGAACATTCATAACACTTTGTATGCCTTTGTATCATCTTATAGCATCATTTGCATCATGTGATTGCTTCTGGTTTTGGCATTTTCCCATTCATATGCATCATTTCATATCATTTATTTCCTTATGCATCTTGTGCTAACATTTTCAGGTGGTAAGTTAATTTGAGAAGTGAATTTGCCTTCACTTCTCATTTCTCTTCTCATTCTTCATATGCATCCTTGCTGCATTTTTCTTTGTCTTAGAGTGATCTTGCTCATTCATGTTTATCTCTCACTTTCTTTCTCTAAGTTACTTATCTTCTTCAGTGAAGTAAGTAACTTGTTTCTTCTGCTTCTCCTTCTTTCATCTGCTTCTTCCATTGGTGGCTTCTTTGAAGATCTTTCTCAAGCATTACAAAACATAGGAACATCCAAGCATGACAATAATTAGGTTATGATTAGTCCCCCTTTAGTTTTCACCTTTGTGTCTTCTTTGTGTCTCTCTTCTCACCTCATCATTAGAGACTAAACCTTTAAGGCTTTAGACTTTGTGATTAGGGTTATGCCTGCATCCTTCTCTTAGGATGGAGTGTATAACTTTAATCCTAAGTGTTAAACCCTTAATTTGTTTAAACCTCATAATCAATCCATCTTAATAATCACTAAGACATTAACTTGTAACTTGGGCCTTGCATTAGGGTTCTAATTCTTCCTTTATTGGTTAAGAAGGACTAACCCTAGTGTTAATGGACAAGTCCCGCTCAAGTTGTATTACAAATCATAAAACTCACTTCTTAATCTCACCCTTATTTAAAATCCACTTTAACAAAGGTTTTTTTTGTCATGAGGTTAATCCCTAATCATGGATTAAGTTGAGGTATCTTCCTCAGCTTAAGTGTGCACATCTATTATCCTTCTATTAGGATGGTGTAATGAGTTCACTAATCTTTGATTATGGCTTAAACTCATTACTTAACACTAAACAAAAACTCAAAAAACATCTAAATAATCACAAGTAGGTTAATGATCTTAATCCTACATCATCATGGTAATTAAGTTGAGATGTTTATCTCATACTTAAGGTATTCTCATTATCCCTAATCAAAGGGAGGATATGATGAGTTTACTAACCCTTGGTTTAGGCTTAAGATCATTAACTTATGACAAACACAAAAATCCAATAAAAGATTGAAAACACAAAAACAAACAATAATCGTCTCCTTCGGGATTCTTTTCTCATCATCTTCACTCACAAACGAGAACTTGCTTCTTTCGTCTAATGCAAGACAGTTAGCACATGAGCCAGACGAGTCATACACTTGAGCATAGATTAGAAAGCAGTTTATCAGTCAATTTATTTTCAGTCTCTTTGAGTCGAACTATGGTGTTCTGACTTCCTCATTGCACGAGAGGATACATAGGCATAACTTAACTGTTATCGAACAAAAGTCTTTGTGTCTTCCCCCTCTTTCAGCATTCTTTTTAAGCCTCATTCCTGAGCACCTCACTTCACTTCCTTGCACTGACACTTGTACATTCTTTTCCAGCTTTTGCACACAGATAGCATAGACACTAACCCTTTAAACACAATCTTTTAAGCGTGGATCCCGTCGAGTACAACGGACAATCTGGGTGCTAATACCTTCCCAGGTTGTAACCAACCCCCTTTCTCAGTTTCTCTGGTTCGCAACCGTCTTATCCATATCTTTCTAGGTTTATGCAGCATTACCTTTCCTTTGGGATAAAAATGCCCAGCTGGCGACTCTATTCATCTTCATTTCATTTTCTCTTTACACCGACCGTTCGCGCTTGTATCGGGATACAAATCTTTGGGAGCGACAGCTTGGCGACTCTGCTGGGGACCCTTATATTGCAACCAGGGCTTCTGGTTCTTTTTGTGGGTTCCTCCTAGAGCTTGTTTGAATTTGTGTTTACGGGGGTGTTATATTCTACTTGTGCTTGTTTATTTGCTTTATTTATTGCTTTATGTACAACTTTATTTACTGCTTTCATTTATAGTTTTATGCATTTCATACTGTCATTATCATGTGCTGGATCTATGTTTTCCTTGGTGGGTGGGGATCATTGAATGAGTAAGGTCCTATACCTGGGACCTGAGTGACACATAGGCTAGAGTGGCTTCATATTCTTTCCCATTCCATTTCGGTCTGGTGCGGGAATATGAAACACGGTTCAGACATGGGTTTCTTCTTGAGAACTCTGTGCTACAGATTTCCTGTAGTACTAGGGCTATCTGGGAAGCCTGCTAAGTCTGGATGACCTTTTATGACCTTCAGCATCTGAGGTGAATTAGAGAAGGATCTTTTATGGTTACTGTAAACACTGTACCTCCGGGTTAGAAGTGTTTACACTTCTCATAACTGTTCCAAGTCTGAGGATCCTTGTTCTAGAATAATACATGTGAGGGGGTTGGGATGTTTACAGGTTTGCAGGAACCATTGGCCTCATTGTAACACCCAAAATTTGCCCTCTTCTTTTTAAGCATCATATTCATCATAAGCATATCATATTCTTGGCATCTTAGCATGGAAAGATGAGGCATAACATTCTCATGACCTAGCATTAGGCATATGATCATCTGTGGAGGGTTTTGAGGCATCACATGCTATGACAAGGGGCCCAATGGATTTTTTCAAGTCCTATGAGAAGTCTACATTGCATTCACAAGCTTATGATCATTCACAAAAGCCCAGGAGGTTGAGAGATCATCAGGGAATTCAAGCTAGGGCAAAGCTCCTACACAATGATCCCAAATTAGGGTTTGAGTTTCAAGCATGAAAACCTTGTGACTTTAGCCATTTCATTTGGGAAAAGACTCTCATATGTTAAGAGGATCCTAGGGATGAAATTTGGTGAGAAAATTCCTTGTGGAAGTCAGATATTTCTTCAGTTGCTTGTAAATGAAGAAATTGGTCAACTGTGCATTCTAAAAGTCAACTGTGAGATTTCAAAGGGCCCAACCCTAGTTTTCAAGCCAAGGGATATTCTTATAACCTTAAAAGAGGTTTGGCAAGATCAAAGATCAAGAATCATGAGGTTTTGAGGTGTTTTGCAAAATTGGCATATGTTTGGTCATGAAATTTCCATTTTTAGTAACATTTTGCCCTAATTTTCAAGTAAGCATAACTTGGTGAAAAAAGTTTCAAATGGATCACAACCAAAAATGAAAGTTGAAGATTAAAGCCTCCCATTTTTAAGAATTACAAGAGCATTTTCATATCCCTCATGGTTTGAGAGGAAAGCCCTTCGAAAATCTCAAGAATTTTAGGGCATGGCATAAGTTTCAAGTATCCTCCAAGTGCAAAACTTCATGAAACTTATTTTTGAGTGATATTATGAACCAAATGAGGTCACATACTTACAAAGCATTTCCAAGAGTCCATTTTGCTCCAAAAATATGACCAAATTCGTGCATGAGAAGAAGAATATTTCATGAGGTGCAAAAATGCATGAACATGAGAAATGCATGACCCTCACATCCAAGGGTCAAGATGATTTTTGTTTTGAATCAAGGGCAGGATTGTGATCCCACATGTGCAAAGAGAGAGGGAAATTCACGAGTAAATCACCTCATCACACAAATCTTGCAAGTTTTGCAATTTCACTCTCACACTCTCCCCTCACGTGCACTTTCCTTCATTCTTTCAGCATTGAATATTGAGATCATATATAAGAAAACTAGGGTTTCATTTCACCCCAGATCCATCACATTTGTTCATTCCAAAGTTTCTTGCACTCAAGCATTTCTCTTCGAATCTCCTCATTCTCTCACTCTCTTCACAAACAAATCACATATTATGAATCCTTGAGGCATAGGGATCACTAGTCCACCACTCATTCAAGCTGAAAGTGAAGGATTGAAGAGGTGCCATTCAAGGGCAGGTTGATTCGAAGCTTCAGATTCAAGCTCTCTCAAGCTTACTCTTGCATTTATTTTGCAAGAGGAGATCAAAAGGAGTAGATCTGCAGCATCTGGAGCCTTATCTTGGTGATTTTGAAGTGTTTCCATCTTAGGTATGCTCTGAAATCCATGGATCTAGAAATGGTTTTTGATGTATGCATCATGATCTGTGTGATATGCTAAGTATTCTGCACCTTTTAGATTTGAAAATGCTTGAGAATTGAGTGTTTTGTGATGATTTGAAGTTTTATGGTTAGAACTGTTTTGCTTCGATCCGTTTGATCCATTGATCCATTGTGAATTTCATGACCATATTTGAAATCAGCATGTCTTAATTGTATAATCTGGAGTGTTTGATCCATTTATTTGATGATTTGTTCTTGAGCTTGAATCTTCCGGTGCCGGAGCCCTAGCTCCGATCACCGGATTCTGGAAATATGTTGGCCTGAGTTTCATGAAGAAGATGACCCATTGGCCCTTAGATCATTTTATCTGGACGGCCCTCAGCGTGACAACGCATTAATGAACCATCTCCCTCTCACGTGATTTCTTAAATTCTGAATTAATCAATGTGTCTCTCACCTCACCATAACTTCCGTGTCTCTCACCCTTTTCCAATTAATGTATTGACTTTGTTTAATGAGTTGACTGATCTGAGGCGTGCGTTTAATCCAATGGTCCTTTGTTTTTCTGAATTTATTTGAATATCCATGTTAACTATTGTAAGCTCCGCTGAGACCAATGGGCCTGGATTGCTATTGCCCCCCCTGCGTGGAAGCCCAATTGTTTTAACTGGAAATGCTTGCTGAATACACCCCTATGGCTTCTTCTTTTATTTTTATTTCTTTTTATTTCCATTTTATTTTCAGTTTGGTTTTTAATTCTTAAAAATAGTTTTAGATCTCCAAAAATTATAAAAAAATTCATGAATGATTGTTTTAGTTTTCTCTAATTTTTGACATTTTTATTTTCCATTTATTTTTATTTTACACATGGAAATTAATTGTTCCTTTTAATTAATTCATTTTATTTCATTTTTGAACCATGCTGACTTGTCCATTTTCTATCTTGGTCATTATTTTGAATTTTTGGTTGATTCTTTTTTCTCTGGATTAATGATGAAGTGTACTTTATTGATGATTTTTGTTCTGATTTTTAGAACTTTGGTTAATTGATTGTGGTCTCTAACTTGTGAGTGAAGTCATCTAACCCTAATCCATGTTTGTATCCTTATTTGACTTGTTTAGCTTCTGAATTTCATTCCCTCCTTTTAGCATGTTGTTATGGTATGATTGAAGGTCATTTGTGCAAAGTTGTGGAATTTTTGAATGCTCATTTGATTTGTTTTGAATTTTTGTTCTTGACTTGTCCCACTTTGTCTCTTTTGGATCATTTGTTCTCTCCTTAGCCTAGAAGGGCACTTGTGCCAACTTCTTCAACTTGTTTAGAGCCTTATTAGGATATTGATACCTCTCTGATCTTTGGTTGTGGTTTGTGTCTTGGAAATTTTGTAATTTGTTTGCCTTTGGAGTTCTTCCATACTTATGTATGTCCACCTCACTTCCTTTGCTTCTTTCTTCTCATAATGTAATTGCTTGGCTATGTACCTCTTCTCTTCATCTCCCATGCTTCTTAGGCATTTTTCTAACATGATTAAGGTTCTGGTCTTGTACCTTGGGGTTGTGATTTGGTTATGTTGCTTTGCATCTTCTCATGTTTGTTTTGTTTTGCCATGGTGATTCATGTTGTTTCATTTTGAGTTGTGTGATTCTTTTCTCATTCTTGTGCTCCAAGTTTGCATTTGGCATTTATATGTATGACCTCACTTCTGGTTTTATGGTTTTGGTATGGCATTATGTTCATTTTGTATTGCCTTTATACTTGTGTCACTAACCATTTCAGGGGCCTTTGGTAAGTGAGAGGTGTGGATGTGATTCCCACATCTCCAAATCTTATCTCTTCTCTTCTTATTATTATTTGTTCTAACCTTGTGTTTGTTGGGCTTAGGCCTTACTTTCCCCTCTTCTATTCTTCTTTCTTCTTTCTTCTTCTTCTATTTTTCTTTCTTCTTTCTTCTTCTTCTATTCTTCTTTCTTTCTTCTTTAGGATTCAAACCTCACTAACCTAGGATTACCATTGCATGACAACAATTAGGATTCATTAGTCCCCCATTAGTATTTTACCTTTGTGATCCTTTGGTTCTCTTCTCTTCTCATCTCAAAAACCCTAAAGAATACACTTAATAATGGTTGAAGTGATACCTTGAGCAATAGCCTTATCTCATGAGACACTTGTAGTCTTCCCATCTTGGGATAGTACAAGCTTGTCTTGTGATGCACAAGTCTGATCAGGATATCATCTTCACCAAGAAAATCATAAAACACACTTCTTCATTGTAAATACCAAAAACACTTAATAAGTTAATGAGTTAGTGAGCTTAAGCCCTAGTCTCTGGATTCAAGTTTTGGGGATCTTCTTCTTACTTGAGTGTGCTTGTTCCATTATTCCATCTTGGGATGTAGTGACAAGTTCACATTCCATGGAAAAGAGATTGAGTTCACTTCCTTGTGACACACTCCTAGAAGTTTCTAAAAAACACAAACAAATAATAAGTGTCTTTCCTTCGGGAATTCTTTTCTCATCTCCTTCGCTCCGTACGCGAACTTGCTCCTACTTGTCACTTTGCAAGACGGTTACACACTCGTTGTCCGAGCCTGCAACACTTGAGCATTGACATAGGCAGTTCAAGCCTTAATTCACAAGCAATCTTTTTCACCCCTAGTAAGGGGAACTACGGCGACTCTGATCCTCATTGTCCAGATGAGGTACGTAGGCAGCGGGGTAGGGCCCGTTCGAGCACACTCTTTATTTTCCCTACATTTTTCCTTTTCATTTCTTTTTTCAGTTCCCTTTTATTTTATTTTCTTTCCCAGTTCCAATTTCAGTTTTGCAGCAACTTTCATTTCTTCACCCTTTGAAACAGTTTCTTTGCAAACGTGGATCCCGTCGGGTACGACGGACGATCTGGGGTGCTGATACCTTCCCAGGTCGTAACCGACTCCCGAGCTCAGTCTCTTTGGTTCGCAGGACCCGTGTCCTTTCTTTTCTTTTCTTCGGTTTGTGCAGCATTACCATTCCTGTTCCTTCGGGATAAAAATGCCTGGTTGGCAACTCTACCTCTTTCCGTGCCACTTTCGCGTTTGTACCAGGATGGAAATCCGGGGAGCAACACTCATCATACCCTTGTTACTGGATTTGTTAAGGTTGTATTATTTGGACAGTTCTTGTGATTACCCTGGACTTGTGACTCTTTATTTGAGTCCCCCACCTGGTTACTAGATTTCTAAGCCTCCATCCGGACTTATGAACATACATGGACTTTTACCAAGGCAGATAAACAGACCCAGCACTTGATCACAAACCCTTTGCATATCATTTTGCATACATCATTTTGCATCATTTAACATTTGCTTATTTGTTTTACAGGATATTCGTCTTTGTCTTTGGTTTGGTTTTGACCCCTTCTACTGCTCAGACTGCTTCAGTTATCTTCTCCAGCATCTTCATTAGTTTGTCAGTGATTCTTCTCCAGCTATCTCCATCAGAGACTCTTCTTCATCATCTTCTTCAGTGGCCTTTATCAGTAGTTACCCTCAGTTTTCTTCACCAGCATCCATCATCAGCATGGACACTTCAAGAAAGAGCAACATCACTTACCACTTCTTTGAGCCCACCCTGACTGGTATCAGGCAGATCCAGTCCCTCATTACTCCTGATCATATCCCACTATTCAGAGAACATTATGGGGGCATATTGGACATGGTCATGGACTTAGATGCATCTCAGAGGAGCATGATCCATACTTGCTTGCAGTTTTATGATCCTCCACTCAGATGTTTCACATTCCCTGATTTCCAATTGGGAGCTCTGTTAGAAGAATTTTCCATGTTGTTAGGGGTTCCTATTAGGAGAGGGATTCCTTTCAACCCAGAGATGGTTGCTCCCAGAAATGAATACTTAGCCAGGGCATTGCATTTGGAGCCTGCCCTCATTGAGCAGAACATGACAACCAAGGCTGGGGTTCCAGGCCTTCACCTAGACTTCTTGATCTCCCAGGCTACCCTACATGCTGCAATAGGAGAGTGGAAGGATGTTTGTGCACTTCTAGCCCTCAGTATATATGGGGTTATCTTGTTTGAATATGAGCCAAAGTTTGTGAGCAAGAATGCCATTCACCTGTTCTTATTAAGGAACCCAGTTCCTAGCTTGCTTGGACACTTCTACTACTCAATACATCAGAGGAATGAGAAGCAAAGAGGGATACTGGTCAGATGTTGTGCTCTCCTCTATTACTCTTGGCTGCTAAGACACTTGCCAAAGTCAGACACCTTCCTGAACCCCCATTAGTAAAAGAACTGGGCTAAGAGATTTATATCCTTGACATCAGAAGACATCAGATAGTGCACTCAGAGCACCAAGGGCAAGGACATCATTACTAGCTGTGGGCAATATCCTAATGTGCCTTTGATAGGAGTGAAAGGTTGCATAAACTACAACCCTTTACTGTTTAAGAGACAATTAGGATATGCTTTGGTTCATCCTCCAAGAGGGCAAGATTTGACTGAGACTCTCTACTGTGAAATCCAACCCAGCTCTGCTGTTGTCAGGCAAGCTGCCTGGGCTTGGGACAACATCCAGACTAAATGGATAGCCATCATTGGAAAGTGCAACAACATTGCTTCAGCACAGTATTCTGATTAGTCTCGTACCAGAGCTCAGATCACCCAGATGCCATTCACTGTGGAAGATGTACCTGGACCTTCAACAGTGCAACCTGCAGCCACTGTCAGTTTGGAAGAGTTTGAGAAACTAAAGGAGAGGAATGCTCAACCCTCTGAAGCCTTGAAGAAGACTCTCTGGGAGAGAAATGACAGCCGTCTAGATAATGAGAGATTGGAAAGGCTCAGGATTGAGCACTTGATTAAGATCGAGAAGACGGATGACTACATCAGGAAGGCAAGAGCAAGGGAGTTAGTACTGAAGAATGCTTGCAAGGAGGCAAAGACTCAGAAGGCTAGGGTAGAGCACTATCTAGAGGAGAGCCAGGCTAGGTGGATCAGGATCATTGAAGCCCGTGCACAGGAAGATATAGGACTCAGGCTAAGATAGAGCAGTTGGAAGCTAGTGAGAAGAAGCATCAGGAGGCATTATTAGCAGCTCAAAAGGAGATATCTGAATTGAAACTTCGGGCGGGGTTAAAAAGGTCAAAGGATCAGGGCAAGCATAAGAAGTTAACTAGTGCAGTTGCTACCAGGAACCTCCTCATCAGGACTATCACCGAGCACCCAGTGGGTCCAGTGACTGAGGCCATCCTGAAGGAAGTCAGAGAGGATGACTTTGGATTAGATGTTTGACTCTTTTGCTTGTAATTTTTCTTTTGTTGTACTTTTCTTTTGTTGTTGTATTTTGACCCACCATGGGGATGTTATTGTAATCAAACTATGTATTTTCTCCCTTTGTAATATATCAGTTTGTGTCATTTTTGGTGGGCTTTGTTTATCTTTACAACATCATCAACATTTCCTCGAGGTCTGGAAAGGTCAAAACCAAAGAACCAAACCGGATACCCTTGGAAGAAAAATAGGCATATTGCATTGCATACTAACATTTTTTTTTGTTTTGTAGGTTTTTTTAATTGTTGTTTCTCACTTTGTTGTGGTTTTAGGAAACATTGCTCGCAGAAGAGTGTTCCCTGTCAACAGAATACACCGGTACCCGACAAGAAACAACCTTCCGGGACTCCAGATGGATCAAGTTCAACAAGACTTGAATGAAGTAAGGGCCCAGATGGCCAATGAGAGGGTTGAGATGAGGAATCAGATGACCCAATTCATGACTGTAATGACTGGCTTAGCTCAGAGCCAGGAAAGACTAAGGGAGTTGGTTGAAAGACAAACTCTTGAAGAACACCATCCAGGTACAGGAGGTACCAGTAACAACGATCACGTGCAGCCTCACACTGATCTACCAGAGTTCGGGCCTCATATGAACCCAGAAATCAATGCCATAAGGAATACTCAGGGTAACACTGCTGGAGGAAGGGTCTTGCAAGAGGATCCTCAAGAAGAGAAGTTTACTGTAGTCGGGGCTGGGGACTAAGTTTACGATCGTAGATTGGATGAAATTGAAGAGAAGCTGAGGTCTCTTGAATCCCAGAATTCCCTAGGGTTTGATGTCATGGACATGGGACATGTGGAAGGGGTGAGAATTCCTCACAAGTTCAAACCCCCGTGTTTTGAAAGGTATAATGGCACATCCTACCCACGCACCCACCTTCAATCATTCTTGGGAAGGTTAAAAGCATACACCATGGACGAGAAGCTGTGGATGTTTTACTTCGAGGATAGTCTAACAGGGGAATCCCGAGAGTGGTATTCCCACTTGACTAGAGCCACAGTAAGAAACTGGAAAGACTTGGCTGAAGCTTTCATCCTTTAGTATTAGTATAACTTGGACATGGCCCCAAACAGGACCCTCCTAATGGGAATGTCTCAATCTTCTCGTGAAAGCTTCAGGGAATATGCCCAAAGGTGGAGGAAACTCGTTGCTGCAGTTCAGCCCCCCATGTCTAAAAGGGAAATGGCAGACATGTTCATGAATACTCTCCAAGGAACCTACATTGACAAATTGGCTGCATTTTCTTCTACCAACTTTGCAGATGTGGTAATAGCTAGGGAATGAATAGAGGACCTTCTAAAGATGGGAAAGATCTCCGATAAAGGTGCCAGTTCAAGCAGTACAAGAAAACCATTTGCTGGGCCCCGTAGATCTGGTGAGACAAACTCTGTGCACATAGGAAGAGGGAGACCCCAATACCTGCCCAGAACAGTTGCTGCTGTTACTATCCCTGCTCCACCTCCTCAGTATGCTCAACAACCACAACACTTTCCGCAACAACAACAATTTCCACAACAAAGATCATACAAAAACAATAACAATAATCAACAACAACGCCCGTTTCAACATCGGCCATCTCAGGTCAACCGAGTGATTGATCCTATTCCTATGCCATATGCTACACTGCTGCCACAACTCCTAAAGCTCAATCTTGTTGAGTTGAGGACATTGGCTCCACCTGATCCTCAAAACCTTCCAAGGAACTATGATGTCAATGCTAGGTGTGCTTTTCGCTCTAACACACCTGGTAATTCTACGGAAAAATGTAGAGCTCTGCATATGAAGGTTCAGGATCTGGTAGATTCAAAAGCCCTGAACTTTGCACCTCCTCCCAATGTAATGAAAAATCCTATGCCACGCCACAATGGGCCAAGGATTAATGTTGTAGAGGATGGCTCACCCATGAATTTAATAGAGGACATTGCATGTATTCAAACACCTCTGGCAGAGGTTAAAACCTAGCTTTTAAAGTGCCAAGTGTTTCCAGGTTGTGAGTGTCGCTCCCCGGATTTCCATCCTGGTACAAACGCGGAAGTGGCGCGGAAAAGGTTAGAGTCGTCAGCCAGGCATTTTTATCCCGAAGGAATGGGAATGGTAATGCTGCACAAACCAGAAGAAAAGAAAAGGAAGGACACGGGTCCTGCGAACCAAAGAGACTGAGTTCGGGAGTCGGTTACGACCTGGGAAGGTATTAGCACCCAGATCGTCCACCGTACCCGACGGGATCCACGCTTGCAAAGAAACCAGTTTCAAAGGGTAAAGAAATGAAAGTTGATGCAAAAGAAAATGAACTAAACTGGATTAACGAAAAGAAAAGGGAGCTGAAAAAAGATATGAAAAGGAAAAAATGTAGGGAAAATAAAGATTGTGCTCGAACGGGCCCTACCCCGCTGCCTACGTACCTCATCTGGACAATGAGGATCAGAGTTGCCGTAGTTCCCCTAACTAGGGGTGGAAAAGATTGCTTGTGAATTAAGGATTGAACTGCCTATGTCAATGCTCAAGTGTTGCAGGCTCGGACGATGAGTGTGTATCCGTCTTGCAAAATGACAAGTAGGTGCAAGTTCGCGGATGGAGCGAAGAAGATGAGAAAAGAATTCCCGGAGGAAAAGACGATTATTGTTTGTTTGTGTTTTTTAGAAGCTTTTCATGAGTGTGTCATAAGGAAGTGAACTCAAGCTCTTTTCCATGGAATGTGCACTTGCCACTACATTCCAAGATGGAATAATAGAACAAGCACACTCAAGTAAGGAGAAGATCCCCAAAACTTGAATCCAGAGATTAGGGCTCAGGCTCTCTAACTCATTGAATTTATTAAGTGTTTTTGTATTTTTGATGAAGAAGTGTTTTTATGATTTTCTTGATGAAGATGGTATCCTGATCAGACTTGTGCATCATGAGGAACAAGCTTGTACCATCCTGTCGCTCCCACCAAATGAGGCTAAGTCAAATGGGGTACAGACGCGAACGGTCGGCGAAAGAGAGAGAACACACAAGGGTGAACTCAGAAAGAAAAGAGTCGCCAGCTAGGCATTTTTATCCCGGAGGAAAGGTAATGCTGCATAAACCTAGAAAAGATGGACAAGACAGTCGCGAACCAGAGAAACTGAGAAAGGGGGTTGGTTACAACCTGGGAAGGTATTAGCACCCAGATTGTCCGCCGTACTCGACGGGATCCACGCTTGAAGGATTTGTGTTTTAAAGGGGTAGTGTCAGTGCAATTTGTGTATCAAAGCTGGAAAGAATGCAAGTGTCAGTGCTAGAAGAAAGTGAAGTGTAATATATGGAGTGTCATTGTAAGAAAAGAATGTGAAGCTCAAGACTATGAGGCTTAAAGAATAATGCTAGAAGAGGGGGAATATACAGAGACTTTTGTTCGATAACTGTTAAGTTATGCATACGTATCCTCTCGTGCAATGAGGAAGTCAGAACACCGTAGTTCGACTCAAAGAGACTGAAAGATAAATTGACTTGTGAATTGCTTACTTGTCTATGCTCAAGTGTATGACCTGTCTGACTCAGGTGCAAACTGTCTTGCATTAGACGGAAGAGGCAAGTTCTCGTTTGTGAGTGAAGATGATGAGAAAAGAATCCCGGAGGAGACGATTATTGTTTGTTTTTGTGTTTTCATTCTTTTATTGCTTTTGAGTTTGTCATAAGTTAATGAGCTTAAGCCTAAACCAAGGGTTAGTAAACTCATCACATCCTCCCTCTGATTAGGGGTAATGAGAATACCTTAAGTATGAAGTAAATACCTCACACTTAGTCACCATGATGTAGGATTAAGATCATTAACCTACTTGCATTTATTTAGATGTTTTTGGAGATTTTGTTTAGTGTTAAGTAATGAGTTTAAGCCATAATCAAGGATTTAATGGACTCATTACACTATCCTAATAGAAGGATAATAGATGAGAACATTTAAGCTGAGGAAGATACCTCAACTTAATCCTTGATTAGGGATTAACCTCATGACAAAACAAAGCCTTTATTAAAGTGAATTTTAGTTAATGATAAGATTAAGAAGTGGATTTTATGGTTTGTAAGACAACTTGAGGGGGACTTGTCCATTAACGCTAGGGTTAGTCCTTCTTAACCAGTTAAGGAAGAATTAGAACCCTAATGCAAGGCCCAAGTTACAAGTTTGATGTCTTAATTATTATTAAGTGGATTGATTAAAGGAATTAAACACATTAAGGGTTTAACACTTAGGATTAAAGTTATACACTCCATCCTAATAGAAGGATACAGGCATAACCCTAATCACAAAGTCTTAAAACCTTTAAGGTTTAGTCCTTGATTATGAGGTAAGAAGAGAAGACTCAAAGATGACACAAAGGTAAAACTAATGGGGGACTAATCAAACCCTGATTTTTATCATGCTTGGGTATCCTTAGGGTTTATGAGGCTTGCAAAAGATCTTCAGGAGAGAAACCACCAGGGAAGAAGCAGATGAAAGGGGGAAGAAGCAGAGAGAAGCAAAACAACTTGCTTCACTCAAGAAGACAAGTTGCTTGAAGAAAGAAAGTGAGAAGGAGGCATGAGTGAGCAAGCTCACTCTAGTACACATACAAAATGCAGCAAAGAAGGCATAAAAGAGATGAGAAGAGATTGTGAGAAGTGAAGGCAAATTCACTTCTCAAAACAACTTACCACCTGAAAAGTTAGCAACAAGAAATGAGATGAGATGAAAATGAGATGAAATGAAAAGATGCAAACCAAAGTCAGAAGCATAAACATGATGTTAATGATGCTACTAGATTATGCAAACACATGTCAAGAGTTGTGGATGATCATACAAGAATGAGGATGCAAATGAAGCATGCTTTGAACCATAAAAGTTCATGAAAATTTATGAAATGGAATGAATATATAACATGGAAAATGAATGATGCAATGATCAAACATGTTTCTAATATGTCCTAAGATGTCTTATATGTCATGTTGATGCATAAAATGTCATGGCAAGTTCATGTATGCAAGCAAATGAAAGATGGATGCAAAAGAAGGCAAGAATTAGGGTTTATGCATAACATGCAACACAAAATTCAAAATCAGAAGCAAATGACATGATAAAAAATTGAAAATGGGATCAAAGGAACCCTAACCCTACATAAGTTCACTGCCCAAAGGAGGGGACCTAACTCTCAACCTAATGGGGGTTATGATTTTTTTAAGTTAGCTAGGGTTTTAAGGCACCTCAAAAGGAAAAATGCTCATTAAATTGAAAGTGAAAGATAAATTCAAACCAATTTTACCTTAGAAACTACAAGACATGAGGAATGCAATGCAAAAAGAACCAACATCAAACTCTTTGTGGTTAGGCAGAATGAATTTTTCTAAGTTAGAACAAAAATAATGCCTTTTAAGAATTTTAATTCCAATGAAAAATGTCAAAATACATCAAGAACCAAAAAGAAATTTGTTTGAAGAGTTTGATAATGTTTCTAAATGTGTCAAAATGCAATGTGAATTTTTTTGTGATTTTTAGAAACTTAAATGCTATTTTAATTAATTAATTCTCATTAACTAATTAAAATAAACATTAAAATATTTTTAAAATACGAAAATTATGCAAAAAATAAAATAAAAATTATTTTCAGAAAGAGAAAAATATTTTAAGGTTGGATGCAAAAAATGAGATTTTTTAGAAATGATTTGCTATTTTAAATAAAATGGGCAAAACAAATGAATAAAAAAGAAAATAAAATGAATTAAATGGAAGGTATGCTGATCTGAGGGCCAAGATTCAAACCTAGGGGCGGGAGTTGACTACGCGCGCTAATGGACGGCTGAAATTCAAATCTCACTAATTATGATTAAACCCTAATCAGATGCCCTAATTACTTTCAGACGACCGGAACAGTGGTTCCGGTCGTCTTCTCCGGCGAGACCAAATCCCCAACTCTCTCTACAAGCCACCCACCCCAAATAAACTATCCAGAAATGATCCCCCACTCAAAACGAACTCAAACCATCATCCAAACATGATTTATAACCAGCATACATGGAGAATCGAAGAAAAAAAAGAAAACTGGACAAAGTTTCAGAAAGTCATAACATGTTCATTTCTCAACTATTTTCAAAAATAAAAAGAGCAGCATGATCAGTGAAGCATGGAGAACAACTCTATAACAAAAAATACAAGTTCTGGAAAAATTGTTCTTGGTGATACCTGAACTGGAGCTTTCACTTTTGGAGCTTTCTGGCCAGTTCCTTGCTTCCAATCACCTCTACTGACTTCCCTCAAGAGTTTGCAAAACTTGTTTGGAGTTTTTTATGGCTGATTTGTGAGATTGATTCAGTTTAGTTCAAAGAGGAGAAAAATCATATTTGGTGTATGGTGACTTTTAAAGCAAGGTAAAGGGTGGTTTGTGATCAGTGATGCATTTGGGGATGAATGGTGGAAGAAGTTTTGAGAATGGGTGACTGAGCTATGAGATTCGATAGAAAATACAAAAGAGGGATTTTTGTGAACTATGGTGATACTGTGATTTCAGGCTTGCCTCTTGTGTGTGTTTTAGTTCCATTTGGTCCACATATCAAGCTGTGATAGGTCTGTGGAGTTGGTGTGGGCTATGCTGATTGGTATGGCCTTCTTGCAAAAAAGTCAACAAAGTTGTACTTTGAGGTATGGGTTGGTTCAGTCCAAGGACAAAGGCATGTCTTGTGCAGCTGTGATCAAGGAGAACCATGGAAGTGAGGTTGAGGCAAATCAGCAAGTGGATTGAAGTCTATGGGGTTTTTTGCAATTTTCATTAAGTTTGGCCCTTTCTTGATTTCTTCATGCACAAGTCATGAAACTTGGAAATTCTTGGGCCAATTCTGAGTTTTAGGCAATGTGTTATGATGTTATGATGTGTAGAAGTCCATTTGAAGTCATAAAAATGCTTGGCAAGAGAATTTGCAAGTTTCCCTCTTTGGTGTAAAAGTGAATTTTATGTGATTTTGTCCAACTTTGCAAGGCCATAACTTTTGTTCTAAAATGAAATAGAATGAGTTCTTGTACTTTTTGAAAATGGGAGGATCCAATCTACAACTTTCATGACCAAGAATTTTTCATTTGAAGCATTTTTGAATCAAAAAGAGGAGGTTGATAAACTTTCCCAAAATGGCAAGTTTTCATTACAAGTCACTTTCCCAAAATGGCAACTTTGCAAATGGCTTGAAATTCTTCAATTTTGTGAACTTATAACATCTTCTAAGATCAAATAAAGATCATACACATTCAAAATGATGGAGAAACCCCTTTGGTTGGATGATTGGGGGCCTCAGATGCCCTGATTTTGCACTGACTTGCTCAAGAAGTCATCTTGTGATCAGATGCCTTCCCCATTGAATTTTTCCATGAAAATTGGTATGCATGATCCTCATATCATATAGAGACCAATAGAAACAAGAATGGCCAAAAAAAGTTGGAGTTATGGCCTCTGAAACCAAAACCCTAATTTTAGGTCATCTGTGCAGTTAAGCTTGGCTCTGCTTCCATGCCTTTCTCAGTTCTTGTGATTCTTTGGCTTTCTTGATCTTGGGAGGATATAATATGATGCTTGAACATACATGGACCCTCTTGAGATGATTGAAGTTCTTTGGAGTGGCTCCGATGACCCTTGGACTGCTTAGATCACAAACCCTAAATGCAGATGACTTAGAATCAATGCAGTGAAACAAAAATGTAATATGAGATGACATGATTGAAGTTATGCAAATGAAAAGACCATAAGCCATGGTGAAATGAGTGAGGGCAAATTTGGGGTGTTTACACATCCCAAGATGGGAAAACTACAAGTGTTTCATGGAATAAGGCTATTGCACAGGAGACCACTTCTATCCTTATTAAGGTGTTTTTAGGGTTTTGAGATGAGAAGAGAAGAGAAACAAAAGGATCTTAAAGGTAAAAGTCTAATGGGGGACTAACCAATCCTAATGTTATCATGCAAAGGAAACCCTAGGTTAGTGAGGCTTACTATCCTAAAGAAGGAGAAGATAAGAAGAGAAAGAGAAGAATGAAGAAGAGAAGAAGGAGGAAGTAAGGCCTAAGCCCCAATAATCACAAGTAAGAGAACCAAAGGAGAAGAGATAAGAATTGGAGATGTGGGAATCACATCCACACCTCTCACTTACCAAGGCCCCTGAAATGGTTAGTAACATAAGAATAAATGCAACACAAAATAAGCATAAGATCAAACCAAAGCCACACAACCAGAAGTGAAGACTTAATTACAAATGCCAAATGTAACTACCCAACATAAGGATGAGAGAAGGATTATACCACTCAACATGAAGCATTATGGATTATCATGACAAAACAAAATAAACATGAGATAACACAAAGCAAACTAGACAAAACAACACCACAAAGTCCAAGACCAGAACCCTAACATGTCAAGAATGTGCCTAAGGATCATATGAGATGAAAAGAAGAAGCATACAAACTCAAATATTAACATTATGAGAAGCAAAGAAGCAAAAGAAGTGAGGTGGACATGTATAAAAGTGAATGAACTTCAAAAGTAAACAAACACAAAGTTTTTCAAAGTACAAACATTAACTCAAGACCAGAGATGTATTAACATCCTAAATGGGCTCTAAACAACTTAAAGAAGTTGGCACAAGTGCCCTTCTAACCTAAGGATTGAACATATGACCAAAAGAGATGCAAAAGAAAACAAGTAAGGAGCAAAATTCAAATCAAATCAAACATACATTCAAAAATTCCACAAACTTGCACAAAGACTCTTCAAACATACAATATCAACATGCCAAAAGGAGAGAATCAAAATCAGAAGCTAAGCAAGTCAAACAAGGGCTCAAACATGGATTAGGGTTAGAAGACTTCATGCACAAGTTAAAGACCAAAACCAATTAAGCAAACTTCTAAAAATCAGAGGAAAAATCAACAATAAACTACACCTCAATATGAATCCAGAGTAAAAAGAATCAGTTCAAAATTCAAATTAATGATCAAGATAGAAATTGTACAAGACAACATGCATTAAAATTGAAATAAAAGCAATTAATAAAAGAGCAAATTAATTCCAGCGTGGCAAGTAAAAATAAATGAAAAACAAAAATGTCAAAAATTAGAGAAAACTTAAAAGATCATTCCTTAATTTTTTTAGAATTTTTAATGACTTATTTCTATTTTTAATAATTAAAAACCAAACTGAAAACAAAATAAAATAAAATAAAGAAATAAAAGAGGCCAGGGGTGAAAATAGCAATGAGATCAGTTCAATTTGGTTGGGCTTCAGATAACAGGGGGTGCAAAAAGCAAAGGAGGCCCATGAGATTTGCGTAGGACACAACATAATTGCCATGGAAATTCAATTAATCAGGAAAAATAAGAAGCCATTAGATCAAGGGGACGCATGAGATCAAGTCAAGTGAAACCCTAGGTCTCCTCATTCATTGGCCAGTGGTGTGTGAACATGATAATTATGGTGTGTGCGAAACAAAATGATTAATTCAGATTTAATTATAAAACATAAAACACGTGAGGGAGAAGGTGTCCACTTAATGTGCTGTCACAAAACCAGCCATCCAGATCAAGAATCCAATGGCCACAACATCATCTTCTCCATCTCTCATTTCCAGAATCCGGTGACGGAGCCCTAGCTCCGGTCACCAGAAAATTCATCAGAATGAACAAACCAACACCAAAATGAATCACAAACTCCAGATCAACTCAATAAATCAAGCTGAATCCAAATATACCAATGAAATTCACAATGGATCAAAGTTCAGACCAGATCGAAGACAAACAGTTTTACATATCAAACTTCAGATCAACATAAAATGCTCAATATTCACTCATTTTTCAAACTAATCATCACAGAATCACCAGCACAACAAGCACAACACAATGCATACACTTAATTTAAAATCCAGATCCATGAATTTCAAAGCATACCTGAGCTCGAAAATTCTTCAAAACACCAAGATAAGATCCCTTCAGCTACAGATCTGCTTCTTTTAACTTCTTATTGCAAAATAAATGCAAAAGAAGCCTTGAATTATCCTAGATCTTGAGATTCGAAAGCAACTGCACTTGAATGGCACCTTGTGAAATCTTGAGTTTTAGCTTGAATCAATGGTGGATTGATGATCCTTAGGGCTCAAGGAAGAAGAATATGAAGTTTGTTTGGTGAATGAGTGAGAGAATCAGAGGATTCAAAGAGAAATGCAAGAGAAGCCAAAACTTGAGGGTGATGAAATTATGATGAATCTCCGCACAAAATAAACCCTAGCTGCTTATATATGATGTTAAGTGAACACTGATGAAAAATAGGAGGAAATGCACGTGAGGAATGAGTGGGAGGAAGAAATTGCAAAATTGGCATGAAGAGTGTGATGAGGTGATTTGCCTGTGCTCTCTTCCCATCCTTTGCACATGATGATCCCTTGTTATTCATCAATTCAGAAATGGAACAATCTTGGCCCTTGGATGAATGCACCATGCTTTTTATGTGATCTTGCAATTTTGCACCTTATGAAAATATTCACTTCCCATGCACGAATTCAATGACTTTTTTGGAGAAAAATGCCTCTTATGAAATGCATTGTAATGTTATGACCTCATTTTGTCCATAAGATAGCTTGGAAATGACTTGCATGAGTTTTTGCATTTGGTGGAACCTTGGATTTCAAAGTAAACCCTAAAAATCAAGCAATTTTCGAAGGCCATATCTCATGATCCATGAAGGCTATGAAAATGTACTTGTACTTTCTGAAAATGGGAGAACCTATCCTACAACTTTCATGTTTATTGGAAGTTCATTTGATGTCTTTTTCACCATGGTATGAGCCTTTGAAAATTAGGGCAAAAGTTGCCAAAAATGGAAAGTTCCATAACCAACCATATGCCAAAAATGGAAACCTCCTCAAAACCCTTTGATTCTTGATCTTTGACTTTGCCAAACCTCTTCTAAGGTCTTAAGGATATCCCTTGACTTGAAAAATGGGGTTGGACCCCTTTGAATTCTCATAGTTGACTTTTAAAATGCAAAGTTGACCAATTTCTTCTTTTGCAAGCAACTGATGAAATAACTGACTTCCCCAAGGAATTTTCTTACCAAATTTCATCCCTAGGATCCTCTTATCATATGAAAGACTTTACCTAGATGAAATGGCCAAAGTCACAAAGGAATCATGCCTGAAAGTGAAACCCTAATTTGGGATCATTGTGTAGGAGCTTGCCCTAGCCTGAATTCCCTGATGATCTCCAAACCTCTTGAGCTTTTGTAAAGGATCTTAGACTTGTGAATGCCATGTAGACACTTCATAGGACTTGGACAAGTCCATTGGGCCTCTTGCTATAGCTTGTAATGCCTCAAATTCCCCAACAATTGATCATATGCCTAATGCTAGGACATGAGAATGTTATGCTTTACTTTTCCTTGCAAAGATGCCAAAGACATGATATGCTTATGATGATTATGACATGATGATGATGCTTAAAAAGAAGAGGGAAAATTTGGGGTGTTACAGCTGCCCCTATTCAAACAACTGTTAATCTGAAAAGAACGATAGCACGGGCTATCGACTATTCAAGATGAACTGTGGTTGAATACCAAGAAAACCTGAAATTTGCACTCTACTGGAGAATGTTAGCACTGGGAAATAAACCCATCCAAATGATGCTTTGGTGATTGGAGTGGGGAGAAAGCAGACGAACTCCTTCCAACTTGAACTGTCACACCAGATAGAAGAACTTAGACAGACGAGTCTTCAACGAGCAAACCTGTTATCCCAGAAACTGGACATGAGAGCCCTCTTCATACATTTACAAAAATATATGACTTGAGATAGACGAATCTCCTTCGGATAAACCTTTACGCCAGGACCGGTGATGCACTTAAGTCTGTGGGATAAACATGCATAATTAGGATATACGAACCCTCTTCATATATAATCTGTGGATATATGGTCTAAGACAGACAAGCCTTCTGGGTGACCGGTTACACCAGATGCAACAATAGGATTGGATGAACCCTCTTCACAAATCTTGTGTAGATAAGAGGTGCTTGAGACAGACGAACCTCCTTCGGATATACCTGTACGCCAGGACCGGTAACCATTTTGACGTTTAATCCCACCGTCAGGTCTTCAAACCTCTTCAATACAGACGAATATTTGATGATCATCAAGAGAAACACAGACGAGTGCCATAAGTCAATGATACAAACGAATATCAGACAATGATCTAAGAAACACAAACGAGCGCTTCAGGCGATGATACAGATGAATATCAGCCACTGATACAGACGAACACCAGAAACCCAACACAGACGAGCATTTGGAGTAGCAATACAGACGAGTACCAAAGTGATTATCAAATCAACACATATGGATATAAGCTAACACGGATGAGTGTGAGGGATGATACAGACGAGTATCCAAACAATGCAAACGAGCATCAAACAGATAACAAACACAGACGAGCGTTGGAGAATGCAGACAAGCCACAAGCAAATATCAACCACAGACAGGTGTCGAATACCCAAAAGGAAGTTACACACAGACGAGTGCTAAGAAGTGCAAACGAGCAACAACAATTACAACCATGGGCGACTGCTGGGGAAAGCAAACGAGCAATAACAAAGTGCTAACACAAATAAGTGTTGAGGAACACAGACAAGCAACTACTGAACATCAAACACAGACGAGCGTTGGGGAATGCAGACGAGCAATACACAGATAACGAACACATACAAGTGCTGGGAAATGCAGACGAGCAATAACGAATATCAAGCACAGACAAGTGTTAGGGAATGCAGACGAGCATCAAACAAATGCCTGACTGGCAACAAGACAACTTTGCAGGAGAGAAACAGATCAAGAGGCTTTGACAATGCCTAATTCTGACTGGGGATGAATAACCGCTTGTATCATCGCAATGGGGATATTTCAATGATGGTTGTATCTCAATCATGAAACTCTGCGGGGAAATGACGATCTTCCAACACGGTTGGGGAGATTCTTGGCCAAACATCCTCTACTTAGGCAAAGAGTTTTGACAGTTAAAAACTCTGTGGGGAATGAGCCTCCCACTGCCTGCTGGGCATACTCTACTTATGAAAAGGCAATCTGTTGTGGGATTCCACCTGCTCTAACTCAGCTGGGGAAAATCTGTTTGGGGAAGTGTGACGCCACCTGCAAAACCTGCAACAAACAGAATACCCATATGTGCCCCGGGGACTTGCATGGTATGATCTGTTCATCCATCGTCACCCGACACTCAAAGATGGTTTTAAATGTTTCCCTGCAATGTCATTTTTATTCAGAAACAAATCACCATTTTTCAAATGCAATGTTATTTTTTCAAAAATTTCAGGACATTTTTGCAAACAAAAGTAAACACAATACAACTTTTTGACTGAATATTCTTTTATTGAAAGGCCTCTGAATAGGAAAAGTTTTTACATCAGGAAGCAACCACCTGGAAAGAGGTAGCTACCATAAAATTGAGAAAATAAACTATCCTAATGGCAATGGGCACGACATCCCAATGAGTTTCCTTCTTGCTATGACCAGCATGTCTTCAAAACCCTCCATTCTTGCCTTTGCTTTCTGAAAACGATGAGGGGACTGATTCCTATCCTTCTGATATTGTCTGGCTATACGAAACGATGATTTGGTTCAGATTACCCGGATTGCAGTTGTTCGCCTATTCCCTTGTTTTGCGTGGATCGCCCTTTCGGGTTTTCAATCCACCGGGATACCCTTTTTTGCCTGAGTTGTCCGATGTGGCTTTTCAACTCAGCGGGTGTACATTTTTATTTATTTATTTTCCCTAACTTTTGCCCGAGCTTTTTATTCTGTTTTTAGCTCGCCGGGATGCCCTTTTCTTGCCTGGACCATAATTCTGTTTTTGTGTCCAGCGGGTCTTTTTATGCGAAGTATTTTTTAACTGCGTCCGAGATAACAGGGGATTGGAAATGTTCTCCATCCATAGTGGTGAGCATCAGTGCTCCTCCTGAGAAAACTTTCTTCACTATGAACGGGCCTTCGTAGTTTGGGGTCCACTTGCCCCTGTGATCTGAACCTAGAGGAACGATCCTCTTGAGCACGAGTTCTCCTACTTGATACTCCTGAGTACGTACTCGTTGGTTGAATGCTCGCTTCATTTTCCTCTGATAAATCTGACCATGACAGATAGACGCTAATCTCTTTTCCTCAATTAGACATAACTGATTGTATCGAGCACGTACCCACCCAGCCTCATCGAGCTTCACATCCATCATCACACGCACTGAAGGAATTTCTACCTCAACAGGCAAAACTGCCTCCATACCATATACCAATGAGAAAGGAGTTGCCCCAGTAGACGTCTTGACTGACGTTCGGTACCCATGCAGTGCAAACGGTAACATCTCATGCCAATATTTATAAGTGACAACCATCTTTTGCACAATCTTCTTAATATTCTTATTAGCTGCCTCTACAACACCATTCATCTTTGGTCGGTAAGGAGAAGAATTGTGATGCTGAATCTGAAAGTCCCGACACAATTCTGCCATCATCTTGTTGTTTAAGTTAGAACCATTGTCAGTAATGATTCGCTCGGGCACTCCGTATCTGCAAATAATGTCTCTTTTCAAAAACCTGGCTACCACTTGACGAGTGACATTGGCATAAGATGCTGCTTCAACCCACTTAGTGAAGTAATCGATCGCAACCAGAATGAAACGATGACCGTTTGAAGCAGTAGGCTTTATTTTCCCGATCATGTCAATGCCCCACATAGAAAAGGTCCAAGGAGATGACATGACATTGAGCGGGCTGGGAGGAACATGCACCTTGTCTGCATAAATCTGACACTTGTGGCACTTACGGGCGTACCAACAACAATCTGCATCCATTGTTAGCAAATAATACCCTGATCTCAACAACTTCTTAGCAATAGCATGCCCTCCTGCATGAGTACCGAAAGATCCCTCGTGGACTTCTTGCATTAACAGGCTTGCTTCGTGTCTATCCACGCATCTGAGCAAGACCATGTCAAAGTTCCTCTTATACAAAACCCCATCCGTATTCAAGAAGAAACTAGCAGCAAGTCGTCTTAAGGTCTTCTTGTCGTTGGATGATGCCCCAGCCGGGTATTCTTGTTTTTCCAAGAAGAGTTTAATATCAAAGTACCAAGGTTTCTCGTCAGACATTGCGTCTATAGAGAAAGCATGAGCTGGTGCGTCAAGCCGGGAAATGTCAATCCTGGGTACATAATTCCAACACAAGACTTTGATGGACGAAGAAAGAGTAGCCAATGCATTGGAAAATTGATTCTCATCTCGTGGTATATACTGAAGCTTAACCATTGTGAAGAACGTCAACAGTCTTCTGGCATAATCCCTATAAGGAACTAAGTGTTCTTGATGTGTATACCACTTGCTGGTAATCTGATTAATAACGAGGGCTGAATCTCCGAATATATCGAGGGTCTTAATCCGAAGATTAATAGCCTCCTTTATTCCCATTATGCATGCCTCGTATTCCGCTTCATTGTTGGTGCAGCCAAAAGTAATTCTGGCAGCGAAGGGAAAGTGAACACCTTCAGGAGTGATAAGAACGACACCAACTCCATGTCCGTTGATATTGACTGCCCCATCAAACATCAACTTCCATCTGGATTCAGGGTCTGGCCCCTCCTCCGGAAGTGGTTCCTTGCAATCTTTTGCTTTGAGGTACATGATGTCCTCATCAGGGAAATCAAACTTCATTGGCTAATAATCATCTTCAAGAGGTTACTGTGTAAGGTAATCTGACAATACACTTCCTTTGATGGCTTTCTGAGAAGTATACTGTATGTCATACTCTGTTAAAATCATTTGCCACCTCGCAACCCTTCCGGTTAACGCTGGTTTCTCGAAAAATATACTTGACATGATCCATTTTTGAAATTAGCAGTGTGGAATGGGTCAACATATACTGTCTCAGTCGGCGAGCAGCCCATACCAAAGCGCAACAAGTTTTCTCGAGCAGTGAGTAACGAGATTCACAGTCGGTAAACTTTTTGCTAAGGTAGTAAATAGCATACTCTTTTCGACCAGACTCGTCATGTTGGCCTAAAACACACCCCATCGACCCTTCTAGCACAGTCAAGTACATGATAAGTGGCCGCCCTGGAACTGGAGGCATTAGAATCAGAGGTGTCTGCAAATATTATTTTATCTTTTCAAAGGCTCTTTGACAGTCCTCATTCCACCTGACCATTTGTTCTTTTCTCAGCAATTTGAATATTGGTTCACACGTGGCAGTTAGATGAGATATGAACCGTGAAATGTAGTTTAATCTCCCTAAAAACCCGTGCACTTCTTTTTCTATTTTCGTGCAGGCATATCTTGTATTGCTTTTACTTTTGCAGGATCCACCTCAATTCCTTTCTGACTAACAATAAAACCTAGCAATTTTCCGGAACGCACTCCAGAAGTACACTTGTTTGGATTCAACCTCAATTTATACTTTATCAATCTATCAAACAACTTTTTGAGATTGACCAGATGTTCTTCTTCGTCTCGGGACTTGGCAATCATGTCTTCCACATAGCATTCAATCTCCTTGTGTATCATGTCGTGGAACAATGTGACCATAGCCCACTGATACATTGCCCCGGCGTTCTTCAAACCAAAGGGCATCACCTTGTAACAGAAAGTACCCCACGGGGTAATGAACGTTGTTTTCTCCATGTCCTTCGGTGCCACCTTAATCTGATTATACCCAGAGAAGCCATCCATGAAAGAAAATACCGAGAACTGAGCGGTGTTATCTACCAAGACATCAATGTGTGGTAATGGAAAGTCATCCTTTGGACTTGCTCTATTTAGATCTCTATAATCAACGCACATCTGAACTTTGTCGTCTTTCTTTGGTACAAGCACAATGTTAGCTACCCAAGGTGGGTAACTAGTTACGGCAAGGAATCCGGCATCCCACTGTTTTTGAACTTCCTCCTTGATCTTCATCGCCATATCAGGACGAGTTCTTCTCAGCTTTTGTTTCACCGGAGGACAGTCTTCTCTTAGTGGCAGCTTATGCACAACGATGTCAGTATCCAGCCCTGACATATCTTGATACGACCAGGCAAAGATATCCACATATTCACGTAGCATACCAATCAACTCTTTCTTTACCTCAGCCTGCAGACTGGCCCCAATCTTTATCTCTTTCTTTACATCTTTAGTCCCGATGTTGATGATCTCTATTTCTTCCTGATGAGGCTGAATGACCCTTTCCTCTTGTTTCAACAACCTGACCAATTCTTCGGGGAGTTCACAGTCTTCCTCAACCCCTTCATCAGCTTGGTAGATAGGATTGTCGAAGTCATGCGTGGTCATAGCAGGAACGTTATCACTAGAATCTGGATGATCAACACTGCACAGATGATGTGCTTATTTCAGAATCTGTTTTTTTCCGAAAGAGACGCAAACACACAAACAAAAGAAAAGAAAAACATTGCCATTTGATTCTTTTTTTTGTGAAAAATTTAAAGAGAAAGAAAGAGAGCACAATTTTCTTGAAAAATGTCCTTTATTTCATGGAAAAATATAAATGCATTAAAAGCAAGGTGGCCCTACAAATGGATCCGTGCACCTTGGGCAGAGTGCAAGATTGACATGCAGCATGATAAAAAAAGGAAACAAGTAAATTACTTTGATTGCCAAGTAACTTGAACAAAATCCTCGGCAGACCAGTTCCTGAGCTCCTCCCCAGGTGCACATGGGTGAATCCAGCTATCCCAGTTGCAGTCACTATCCCCTTCTTCATTTGTTGCACAATTGTTGTTGCGATCGAGCATTCCGGCGCTTGTGAAATTTATAGTCTTATTATTCTGAGGCCAGTTGGACCCACCAGGCTGGTAACCAAGACCGAAATTGTCATCCTTCTTCTCCAATTCCAGCAACTTGCCCCAGCCCTGGGCACTTCTAGATTGAACCACTTCCTTGGCTTGTTTGTATGAGTAGATGGAGGTCCCTTCCTTCTCGATGTTCCTCTCTGCCGGAGCCAAAATGCTGACATTAACCGCTTCAAAGGCCTGACACAACATTTCATGAATTTCTCCGTCCATCTCCACGTATTTGAAAGTTGACAGGTGACTCACAAAGATATCTTATTCTCCACACACAGTGATCACCTGACCATCAACCACATACTTAAGCTTTTGATGCAACGTGGATGTCACTGCCCCTGCAGCATGGATCCAGGGACGTCCCAGCAAGCAACTATATGCAGGTTGAATATCCATGACATAGAACGTGCTCTTGAACACTTGAGATCCTATCTTAACCGGTAGCTCAACTTCCCCGAACACAGACCTCCGGGAACCATCAAAGGCTTTCACAATTAAATCACCGGGTCGCAAGACGATGCCATCAACATTCAGCTTCATCAAGGCCTTCTTAGGGAGTACATTGAGAGACGAGCCTGTATCAACTAAGACATGTGACAAGACATCACCCTTACACTCCATGGTGATGTGCAGGGCCTAGTTGTGATTGCGGCCTTCAGAAGTAAGATCTCTATCCGTGAAGCCCAACCCATGGCTGGCATTCACACTGCCTACTACAGACTCCAACTGATTAACAGTTATCTCCTGTGGAACGTATGCCATCTGCAAGACTTTCAGCAGAGCCTCCCTATGAGCTGGAGAACACATCAACAAGGACAAAATTGATATCTTGGACGGAGTTTGATTCAACTACTCAACCACTTTGTAGTCACTCTTCTTTATTATCCTCATAAACTCCTCAACCTCTTTTTCAAAAGTACCTTGCCCTAAAGCAGGAGTCGTCAATTCTTCGGTCGATATCTACTTTCCTTTAGCCTTTGCAACAGCCTCAGCTTCAGGATCCCCACTAAGAACTTGAGGAGCAAAAAGACGCCCGCTTCTTGTAAAACCACCAACTCTTCCGACATTCACCACAGTCGGGTCAATTGTCACTGCCTTACTCTCCACCTTCTGACCTTCCACATACACATCCGAACCATAATGCTATGGGATGGCTTTGTCATCAGCATAAGGTACTGGTCCTGGAATAGTGATAGTAACAGGACTGACCTTTGGAACATATATAGTCACAGGCTCCCTCTGAGCAGGAACTTCAGCTGGATCAAAGTAAATTGTTATGGTAGACACACAATCACTTCTATCATCAACCTTATCAAACTGCAGCGACCCCCCGTCAATCAGATATTGTAGTCCAACCTTCAAGTCTTCACAGCCATTAATTGAACTCAAACACTCTTCACAATCATAACCACACCCCAGGAATACTTGTCCTTTCAACAGTCTGTCTTTCACCACCAGCATCGGAGTCTTCACCTCTTCCACATTCAGAATCAAGCTTAACTTCTCACCACCGTCAACAGCATTTATCCTCGCCCCTCCATGGTTTGGAATAGGGTTTGATGTAACATTAGGCGGTGGTGCAAAGTTAATCGCCTTTGAATTGATCAAATCTTGAACTTTATGCTGTAGCGCCCTGCACTTCTCAGTTGAGTGCCCGGGTGCTCCTGAATGGAACGCGCATCTCGCGTTAGAATCATACCCCACCGGAAGCTCTCCAGGTGGAGGTGGTGCTAGTGTCCTCAATTGTACCAAGTTCAAGTCTAACAACCTCTGCAGCAGTGCCGTGTACGTCATGGGAATGGCTTCAAGCACCCTATTAGCCGGACGAGCTTGTCTCGGTTGATAAGGTCTTTGCTGATAATTGCTACGATGTGGCTGTTGTTGTTGTTGTTGTTGTTGTTGCTGTTGTGGGGTTGAGTTTGTTGCACAGGACTTGATGGAATGGTGACAGCTGCCACTTGTTCATATGATCTTCTGTATCCTCGACCCCGTCCTTGGCCATACACATCATTAGTTTCACCTTCTCTTCTTCTTGGAGGTCCGTTAAAAGCTTTTCTTACACCGCTTGAACTACCTGCACCGGTGTCCTGAATCTTCCCCATCTTTAACAGAGTTTCGACCCTCTCTCCTGCTATCACAATATCATTGAACTTTGTTGCTGAACAAGACGCCAACCTCTCGATAAACACCCCTTGTAGTGTTCCCATGAACATATCAGCCATCTCATTTTCCAACAAGGGTGGTTCTACTCTAGCAGCAAGCTGACGCCACCTTTGAGCGTACTCCTTGAACCCCTCCTTAGCATTTTGAGACATGGTTTGCAACTAAGTGCGGTTTGGAGCCATATCCAAATTGTACTGGTATTGCTTCACGAATGCCTCTGCTATATCTTTCCAGCTTCAGATGTTAACCCTACTTAGCTTCATATACCACTCCAAGGAGGCCCCCACCAGGCTATCCTGGAAGTTATACATCCATAACTTCTCGTCATCAGTATGGGCAGCAATTCTTCCCACAAAGGACTGGAGGTGAGTCTTCGAGCAAGCCGTGCCGTTGTACTTATCGAAAGTAGGGACCTTGAACTTGTAGGGGATTCTAACCCCTGGCACCAAGCCCAAGTCAGTAATATCAAACCCCAGGGAGCTCTGAGATTGAATGGCACGGATCTGCTTAGCCATCTCTTCAAACTTTCTGTTTATTTCAGCCCATTGGCCTTCTTCCACGTCCAGCAAAGTAAACTGTTCATTTTCACCATCCATTTGTACGTTGTTCAGCCCATCATTGATAATAGTGATCCCTGGTTGTGCCACAGGGATTTCAGCTTGACGGGCGCCAGCACCGTTGCGATTACCTCCATCAGCAGTCCCATTGTTCCTGGCCTGATTATTTTCCACCATCTCGCGCAAGCGCTCCTGAGTCTGACCCATCCCTGCCATAAGGGTCATGAAATTGTCCATTCTCAATCTCAAGTCAGCTAAATCAGCCTGCATCTGATCCATCACTCTTTCTTTATTTACTCTTGTAGGATATCTGTGTACAACTGGCTGTTCTCGAACCTTCCTGGGAGCTATAGTGCCTGAAAGGACATAAACGTTTGAAACTGATGAACTACCTGCAAAATAAACAAACACGTTATATGCATGCAATGTAACTATTCATGTTTCCAGTTTTTGGAATTTATATGCCCCAATTCTGGTATTTGCTCCAGATAGCCACTTTGAGCATTAATTTTCAAACTCTCCCTTTGAAGAGTGTTCAGATCTCAGCAGTCTCAGACAAATAAGTTTTGCATACTCAGAAATGGTAATTGGAATTTAACATTGCATAACATGGATAACCCACCGACGACCAAAGTTAGAGCACAAACAAACTTCCCCGAAGGGTTATAAGTCAATACATGAATAAAAAGACAAAAGATAAAGCAAGACTCCTACAACAAGCATGTAGGTAATCTGAACAACAATAAAAACTAGACTAAAGACTCAGGTTCTTCTGCAGCTATCACCTCTGTCTGGTTCTTCTTCACACCTGCTCTCAGCTTAAGCTCTGCAATCTCTTTCAATGCATCCTCCAAGGCCATCTGGCTCTGTGCCAACTGTTGAATCTTTTCCCTTCATATCTTGTGAACTTGTTCTACTTCTTCTTTCTTGAAGGCCATCTGCACCTTGAAAAACTCTTCCTTTTCTTTATACTTCTTCTGCTCCTGTTCCCTTTGGCCTTGCAACCAAACAATGGACTGGTGAGCTTCTTTAAGAGTCTTCAAAGTCTTCTTACGCTCCACTTCTCTTTTTTATTCCATTAGACCCAATCTCTGAAAGTGAGCTTCTCTTCCAGCAAACTCCTTTTCCTTAGCTTCTAAGGAGACCTGCATCTTCTGTAGCTTTTCCTCTGCTTCATTCTTAGCACGATTGGCAAGATGGTACAAGTTAACCATTTCAGCATTCTCTATCCGGACCTCGTGCAACTGAACTTCCAACTTCTTATATTCTTCAAGAGAAACAGTATCCTGACAAGGCACCTCTTTGAGATACAATGGAGCTTCCACTGAAAATGGCATAAGCACTTCTCCTACACGTTTATGCAACCATGTAGCAAAAGGAGGATATGTCTTGGGTTCTGTAAACACCCCAAATTTTCCCTCACTAAGTTCACACCATGGCTTGTAATCTTTCAAATTTACATAAGTTTAAGCATATCGTATCATATTGCATTTTTGCTTCACTACATTAGGTCAAGTTCCTCTGCATCTAGGGTTTGTGACTTGAGCCATCCAAGATTCATCTGAGCCACTCCAAAGGCCATCAATCATTTCAATGGGGTCCATGTGTCATATCCCAAATTTGTCCTACCCGCACCATTTTATTTTTCTGTCTAACCGCATGTTAAAAAAAAATAATATATGTCTTTTCTTCTCTCAGAGTTTGTGCGGAAATCGGGTCAGTTTGAGTTTGTCAGTGTTTGCGTGTGCGATGTTGTGCGGAGTCATTTTATCTGATTATCACTTATCATCCCTTTATTTATTTTTATTTTCCATTATTCTATCTTAAAATCTTTTTTATTTTTTTTCAAAACCCCTTATCGTTTTTCTTCTTTTAAGCCCATTCACAAAATTATACCAAAAAATCATATTTTTTAACTCATATTATTTTCTATCCATATATCATAATGTTTATATTCAATGTCTACCATCATGTTTTTTAAATATTTTTGTTATTATTTTTTCACTATTATTATAAAAAAAATTCTGTTTATTATCTTTATTATTTTTATTTTCTATTATTTCTTTTATTTTCAGTATATAGTTTATTATTATTATTATTATTATTATTATTAATTATTAGTTTTGATATCACCATTATCATTACTAATTTTATTATTAGTGTACTTTTTAATGTCACTTTCAAAAAAAAATCCACTAACTTTTCCACCCTTGTTTCTACAACAACAACATAATATCTCTCCACTCATAAGGACATGCATCCAATTTTCTCTTCAGCCACTCTACTCATTCAACAAACCCACTCACAACGGTTTCCTCACTCCTACTATCTCTCACTCTCTCCCAAAGATACTCTAGTTTTTGCCAGCTAGCATGACTAACTTCCTCTTTTGAATTCAAAAAACGGATATCGGTAGCAAGATTTTGTTGTTAGAAAATGACACGTACCACCCACATTTTCTAGGCACCTCACACTATTTTTTCTTTCCATTACATAATCACAAATACCACCACATAACCAAAGGGATCATCTCTTCCTCTCCATTGTAAAAATCATCACTCTCTAACACTTTTTTAACACCTCTCTCTCTCTGACTTGAAGAGGAGAGAAAGTTTTTTTTCTCCTCGGAAAACTCTCATTCTTTCCTTTGCTGATCCAAACAACACCACACAAAGCTTGTTTCAACCGCCATGAGCTTCTCAAACCTCTATTAATACTCACAAAACATTTCACTCTCCTGGCAACTCACCATTTATACTACCAATATCATCACCTTCAAACCATTTTTACACCATAACCTCCATGCTTTAAACACCACCATGACAGTAACCATGAACAACAACCACAAGGAGAAACTTCACACCATATCTTTCTTCATCATTTTCTATTTTTAACAACCATTTCATCACCACTTTATTTTGAGAACTCTCTCTTCTTTCCAACCACAACAATAACGAACTCACGCCATAATCCTTCACTCACTTTGCAAAACACATTTCTTCACTCTTCGACCTCTACTAATCACCGTCAATCCACCACAACAACCGAAGGAGCACGATCTTTCCACAACTCAGCTGCTCAGTAACACAAGTCAGACCGACAAAGCAACGCAAGTTCGACGACATTCCATTAACAATAGCAATGAGATGTCGTGTCAGCCATACAAAACGCGATAGAGGACAATGAAATAGCTGCTCACCACCACTTCGAACTCACTCACGGATCGCAACAACAACAACACCGACGACAACAGTGAATAGCTCTGCCTTTTCCGTTAGAAGCCGCAACTCACAATCTTCACGTAAGAACACCAAACAAGTTCACTTTGCATCCGCAATAATAATAGCTCGCGTCGGAGGTTCGCATGTCGGTAACGATTTCATTTTCTTTTGTGCATATCCTTATTTTTTATTTTACTGCTAGTTTTCTTTAAATGTCGGTGTCGTTTAGATTTTGTTTTCAATCATTGTTGTTGGATTGTTGTGTCATGAGTATGGATTATGCATATTAAATTGTCTAGCTTAAATGTGTTTGATTCTTGTAACTCATTTTCCTTTATGGCTCAAACTGTTGCATATATCTAAGTATGTTTAAAATTGTTATGTTTTATGATAATGTGATATAGTTGATTTGAATGAAAGAATGTGTTGTTGCATGTTGTTTTTGGTTTCATGATTCTAGTGCTTAGTTAATCATATTTTGCCTAAATTTTTTTTTTGCTACTGATGTTATGACATTCTAAGCTTATGGCTGCATAATACGTTGGATTTCAGAGCATCTTTAATTGCATTTTATTTATTTATTAATACCATGACATGGAGACCACATACATACATGAGTGGGGTTAATTTCCCAATGGGGCCGATGATATTATAAAAGGCCGTTTTTCGCCCGATTACATTTAATCGGTGATGAGCGGTCAATATGAGGCCCTCTTTTGATTTTATTCTATTATTTCTATTTTGAACAAAATTGTAATATAATTCAATTTATTTTATTCATTATTTTCCACATTATTTAATTTATTTATATATTCAATTTATTATTTTATTTAATATTTCGCGATTCAATTCATTCATTTATTTTCTCATTAAAAAATTACGATTCGACTCCTTATAGAATGGTTCCCATTTTGAACCGATTCTAAGGCAGTTCACGAACAAAATTTTGTCGCGTCCCGAAAAGGTCCAACGCCTTCAAATAGTTGCGCTCGAAAAAGGTCCAACGCCTTCAAATAGTTGCGTCCCGACTAAACAGGCCGAACGCCTTCGAATAGTTCAAACACACTGCACACACGCTTTCTCTTGGGCTAATTACAACGAGACCATTTATTTCTCGCAATCCCCTGTATTTATTTTGTATCCCTCTCCCATTAATTTGTACGCACTTTTATTTCTCGCATTTTATTTCTGAATCCTTGGTCCAACGCCAAGCGATTGCATTTGCACACTCGCACTTTATTATTCATTTCGTTTTTAGGATCCACCTATCCTTGCGAGCCGAGCGCATTGTGCCTCGCAAACAAAACCACAAAATAAACCTCCATTTGCATGCACCCTTTAACCTCAAAAAAACAAAACATTTCGATTAGATCCAAACCCTTGATCCAACGTCAAGCGGCTTTAGGAAATAAAACACTTTAATAATACGAGAAGATTTGTACGCCACGAGCCTTAAGCGGTAGAAAGGAGGATAACGAGCTCTCGTTACTCGCTCCGATTATTTCGACGCAGGACGCTCGTCTTGTTGGGCGAGATAAACTATCCATAGTCTTTAGTACATTTCAACTCCTAAACCCTTTCATCGACGAAAGGTAATAAAATCGAACAACCATTACCCTTAGTAGGCCGAACTACGAGGCTCTGACTTTCCCATTGCACACGGGAGTACGTAGGCACGAGGATCTCAATCCTTTCCAAGCACCTAGGATCAATCTAACTTATAATTCAACTCATTTCCCTCTAGCAAGAAATTCGTTGAAGCATAGACATCCTTTCTCGCGCGTTAACTTAGATGGTTCCCATCGAGTACGATGGATGTAGGGGGTGCTAATACCTTCCCCCTGCATAACCGACTCCCGAACCCAGGCAATGGTTTTGTTGACCTTTGTCCTCATCCTTCTCTTCCCGGGTTGTATCTATATCTTCCCTTTCCCTCTTCGGGAATAAATAGAATTAGGTGGCGACTCTTCAGTCCGTCCGGCGCGCGGCTCCGTCCATTCGGATCGCGTAAGGTCGTATTTTTCGGGGTATGACACCATGTATGTTCAATCATCATATTATATCCACCAAATATCAAGGAAGTCAAAGAATCACAAGAACTGGCAAAGCATGGAAGCAGAGCTAGGGTTTAACTGCACACATGACCTAAAATTAGGGTTTTGGTTTCAGAGGCCATAACTCCAAACTTTTTGGCCATTTTTGTTTCTAATGGTCTCAATATGTTATAAGGATCATGTGTACCCAGTTTGATGAAGAAATTCATTGTGGAAGTCATCTGTTCATTGGGTAACTTCTTGAGCAAGTCAGAGCAAAATCAGGGCATCTGAGGCCCCCACCCATGGAACCAAAGTGGATTTTTCATCAAATTGAAGTTATATGATCTTTATTTGATCATTTAAGTGCTTGGAAGTTCAAAAAATTGAAGAAAAGTGAGCTAAACCAAAAGTTGCCAAAAATGGAAATGACTTGTAATGTAAACTTTCCATTTTGGGAAAGTTTTTCAACCTCCTTTCTCAACCAAAAATGCTTCAAATGAAAAATTGTTGGTCATGAAAGTTGTAGATTGGATCATTCCCTTTTCAAAAAGTACAAGAACAAGATCTAATTCATTTTGGAACTCAAGATATGGCTTGACAAAGTTGGCAAAAATCCCATAATTTTCAAGAATGCACCAAAAGGAATTCTTTGCAAAACCACTTGCCAAGGCTTTTTATGACTTCAAACACACTTCAATGTATCATAACATCTTGCCTTTAGATCAAAATTTCCCAAAGAATTGCAAGATTACATGCCTTGAACATCAAGATTTCTCAAAAGGGCCAAAACTTCACATAATTGCAAAACACCCCATAACTTTGTTTCAACTTGCTGAATTGCCTCCAAATGGATTCTATGGACATCCTTGAAGTCAGCTACGCATGGACAAGCCAAAAAGCCAGATGCATCCTTGCCCATACCTCAAGTACACAAGTTGGTGACTTTTTGCAAGAAGGCCATACCAATCACCATAGGCCACAACCACTTCTCTGACCTATCACAACTTGATATGTGGACCAAAGGCAGATCATAACACACAAGTTTGCAAGCTGAAACCTAAGATTGATCAAGTTCCCAAAATCTCTCCCTCTTGCATTTTCCTTCGAATCTCCCAGCTCACTCACTCAAACTCAAAACCAATTCCACCATTCATCTCTAAATCACTCACTAACCCCAAAGCAACCCTTAAAACAGCCAAGAACACACCATACACAAAACACGATTCTCAGCCATTTGTAGTGCAAACTCATAAACCAGGCATTCTCAAAGCCTTTGAAGCATTCCATTAGCCTCAGGAGGTCAAAGGGAGTCTTTTTGCGCAAAGGAAGTGGCTAGAAAGTTCAAGTTTGGAAAGCTCCATCTCAGGTAGCCATCTGAATTCATTTTTCCAGAACTCTCTTTTTATGTTACAATATGATAAAGCATGCTTCACTGATCACACTGAGCTTTGAATTTTCGAAAATGGTGTAGAAACGAGTATGTACTGAATCTCTAAATTTTTTGCCATGGTTATGTTTCTCTTCGAATCTCAGGTTTGAGCATGAATAAATGTGATTTGAGTGTGGATTTGAGCTTAAGGGAGTGAGGGTAGTTAATCTGGACCTTTAGAGCTCCAGAAATAACCTAGGGAGAGAGTTGGAGATTTTCAGGTGAGGGGGTCACCAGAGAAGACGACCGAAGCTCTTCTCCGGTGACCTGAAAGTCATTAATTATTTAAATTAGGGTTAGGGAAAATTTTGAATTATAGCCGTAGGATCTGAGTTTCCCGCGTGAGATGAGTGGCCAGGATTGTGTCATTAATATTTAATCTGGATTATTTAAATAATTAATTGAGATTAGTTGAGTTTGAATGTCATTCGTTAGATTGCGCGCCAGGTCAATCCCAAAATCCCCAGAATCAGCCTGAACCATTGGATGTGATTACTTTTATTTAATTCAGTTTTAATTCATATTTTCTCATTTTATTTTGCACATTTATTTAAAAATAGTTAGAAAATTCCAAAAAATAATTTTATTCTGCATTTTTACTTCAAATAATTTTCTTAACCCAAAAATATTTTTATTTTTTATTTTTTGCATTAAAAAATCATTTTTAAAACAATTAAATGTTTATTTTAATTAATTAATGAAAATTAATTAATTAAAATATCATTTAGGTTTCTAAAAAATCCCAAAAAATTTACATTGAATCTTTAAACATTTAGAGACATTGTCATACCATCCACACAAATTTCTTTTTGGTTTTGAACCATCTTTGGTAATTTTCTTGAATTTAGGGTTCATAAAATTCCTATTTTAGAACCCTAACTTCAAGAATTATTTTCTGCCTAACCAAGAATGGTATGACAATGGTTCTTTTTGCATTGATCTTCATTTGACATGTAGTTTCTAGCATAATTTTGTCACTAATTTCTTCTGCCTTTTTGAATTGATTTGCATTTTTTCCCTTTAGGTACCTTAAAACCCTAGATAACTTAGAAAAATCATAACTTTCATTAGGTTAAGAGTTAGGTCTCCTCATTTGGGGTGTGGTATCCTATAGGTTTAGGGATCCTTTGATTGCATTTTCAATTTTTTTATCTTGTCATTTGCTTCTTTTTTTGACTTTTGGATCTCATGTTGCATTAAAACCCTAATTTCTCATCTTCACTTGCATACATCTTGCATAAGCATTCATACATGAACTTGCCATGACATTTTATGCATCCACATGACTTATAAGACATCATAGGACACATTAGACTCATGCTTGATCATTTCCTCATCCATTTGCCATGTTATGCATTCATTACATTCCATGAACATTCATGAACTTTCATGCTTCTTTCATGTTTCATTTGCATGCCCATCACTTGTATGATCATTCACAACTCTTGTCACACCTTTGCATCATCTCTTAGCATCATTTACATCATGAATATGCTTCTGGTTTTGGTTTTCATCCTTGCATACATTTCATTTTCATTTCATTTCATTTTGCTTATGATAACTTTTCAGGTGGTAAGTATTTGGGAAGTGAATTTGTCTTCACGTCTCAGTTCTCTTCTCCCCACTTCTTTTATGCATTATTGCTGCATTTTGTATTTGTCTTAGAGTGAGCTTGCTCATTCATGTTCTCTATCCACTTTCTTTCTTCAAGAAACTTATCTTCTTAAGTGAAGTAAGTTAACTTGTTTCTTCTGCATCTCCTCCTTTCATCTGCTTCTTCCTTGGTGGCTTTTCTTGAAGATCTCTTGCAAGCCTCATAAACCCTAGGAACACCCAAGCATGTTAACAATTAGGATTTTATTATTCCCCCATTAGTTTTACCTTTGTGTCATCTTTTGTGTCTCTCTTCTCATCTCATAATCAAAGACTAAACCTTTAAGGTTTTAAGGCTTTGTGATTAAGATTATGCCTGCATCCTTCTCTTAGGATGGAGTGTATAACTTTAATCCTAAATGTTAAACCCTTAATGTGTTTAAATCTCTTAATCAATTCATCTAATAATCACTAAGACATTAAGCTTGTAACTTGGGCCTTGCATTAGGGTTCTAATTCTTCCTTAATTGGTTAAGAAGGACTAACCCTAATGTTAATGGACAAGTCCCCCTCAAGTTGTCTTACAAACCATAAAACTCACTTCTTAACCTTACCATTAGCTAAAATCCACTTTAATAAAGGCTTTTTTTGTCATGAGGTTAATCCCTAATCATGGTTTAAGTTGAGGTATATTCCTCAGCTTAAATGCTCTCATCTATTATCCTTCTATTAGGATGGTGTAATGAGTCCATTGAATCCTTGATTATGGCTTAAACTCATTACTTAACACCAAACAAAAACTCCCAAAAACATCTAAATAATTGCAAGTAGGTTAATGATCTTAATCCTACATCATGGTGATTAAGTGTGAGGTGATTACTTCATACTTAAGGTATTCTCATTACCCCTAATCAGAGGGAGGATGTGATGAGTTTACTAACCCTTGGTTTAGGCTTAAGCTCATTTTCCTATGACAAACTCAAAAAAGCAATAAAAGATTGAAAATACCAAAAACAAACAATAATCGTCTCCTCCAGGATTCTTTTCTCACCTCATTCACTCACAAACGAGAACTCGCTTCATCCGTCTAATGCAAGACAATTAGCACTTGAGCCAGACAGGTCATACACTTGAGCATAGACAAGCAAGCAATTCATCCGTCAATTTATCTTTAAGTCTCTTTGAGTCGAACTATGGTGTTCTGACTTCCTCATTGCACGAGAGGATACGTAGGCATAACTTAACTATTATCGAACAAAAGTCTCTGTATATTCCCCCTCTTCCAGCATTATTCTTTTAGGCCTCATTGTCTTGAGCATTGCACTCTTTTCTTGCACTGACACTCCTTTTTATTCACTTCACACTTCTTTAGCACTGACACTTGTATTCTTTTCCAGTTTTTTTTGCACACAGAATATCACTGACACTACCCCTTTAAACACAAACTTTTAAGCGTGGATCCCGTCGAGTACGACGGAAAATCTGGGTGCTAATACCTTCCCGTGTTGTAACCAACCCCCTTTCTCAGTTTCTCTGGTTCGCGACCGTCTTATCCATCTCTTTTCTAGGTTTATGCAGCATTACCTTTCCTTCGGGATAAAAATGCCTAGTTGGCGACTCTTTTCAGTTCATCTTCATTTTCTCCTTCGCCGACCGTTCGCGTCTGTACCCCGTCTGACCAGGTGTTATTTGGTGGGAGCGACAGCTTGGCGACTCTACTGGGGAACCTTATACTGCAACCAGGGCTTCTGGTTCTTTTTGTGGGTTCCTCCTAGCGCTTGTTTGATTTGTGTTTACGGGGGTGTTATGTTCTAATTGTGTTTATTTATTTTCTTTATTTATTGCTTTATGTACAGCTTTATTTACTGCTTTCTTTACAGTTTTTATACATCATACTGTCATTATCATTGCTAGATCTGGCTTCTGTTTTGGTGGGTGGGGTTTCACTGAGTGATTAAGGTCCTATACCTGGGACCTGAGTGACACCTAGGCTAGAGTGGTTCATATTCTTTCCCATTCCATTTCGGTCTGGTGCGGGAATATGAAACACAGTTCAGATATGGGTTTCTTTTTGAGAACTCTGTGCTACAAATTTCCTGTAGTGCTAGGGCTACCTGGGAAGCCTGCTAAGTCTGGATGACCTTTATATGACCTTCAGAATCTGGGGTGAATTAGAGGAGGATATTTTATGGTTATTGCAAACACTGTACCTCCGGGATAGAAGTGTTTACACTTCTCATAACTGATCCAAGTATGAGGATCTTTGTTTTAGAACATTACATGTGAGGGGGTTGGGTTGTTTACAGGTTTGCAGGAGCCCTTAGCCACATCATACCTTGTTACTGTATTGTTTAAGAGTAATTCACTTTGGATAGTTCTTGTGATTAACCCTGGACATGTGACTCTTTATTTGAGTCCCCCACCCTGGTTACTGGATTTTTGAGCCTCCATCCGGACCTTTGAACATACATGGACCTTATACCAAGACAGATAATCAGATCCAGCTCTTGATCACAAACCCTTGCATATCATTTGCATATATCATCATTGCATCATTTTACATTTGTTTATTTGTTTTTCAGGGTATCCACCTCATTATATTTGGTTTGGTTTTGACGCTTTCTACTACTTAGACCTCTGCTGCAGTTATCGTCTTTAGCATTTGCTTCAGCTATCTCCTTCAGCACCTACATCAGTCTGTCAGAGACTCACCTGCATCATTCTGTCAGAGACTTATCTCCAGCTTTTCAGTCTTTGATCTTCATTAGCATTTGACTTCAGTTTCTTCATTAGCACTCATGGATATTCCAAGCAAAAGCAACATATCTTACCACTTTTTTGAGCCCTCTCTGACTGATATCAAGCAGGTCCAGTCACTTATCACACCCGACCACATCCCACTGTTTAGAGAGCACTATGGGGGTATTTTAGACATGGTCATGGATCTTGATTCTTCTTAGAGGAGCATTATCCACACATGCTTGCAGTTTTATGACCCTACACTCATATGCTTCACCTTTCCAGATTTCTAGATGGGGCCTCTGTTGGAAGAGTTTTCCTTGTTGATTGGAGTGCCTATTAGAGGAGGGATCCCCTTCAACCCAGAGATGACTGCTCCCAGAAGTGAGGAGATAGCTAAGGCAGTGCATTTGGAGCCTGCCCCCATTGAGCAAAGCATGACAACAAAAGCTAGGATTCCTGGCTTACATCTGGACTTCTTGATTTCTCAGGCCACCCTGAAGGCTGTAGTGGGAGAATGGAAGGCAGTCTGTGCACTTTTAGCCCTCAGCATATATGGGGTTATATTGTTTGCAGATGAGCCCAGATTTGTGAGTAAGAATCCAAAGGGGGAGGTCAGAAGCTAAACCTAGGAGTAGTTATGAATTTCCTAAGTTTCTAGGGTTTTAAGGGTGATCCTCAAAGTAAAATGCCAAACAAATTGAAAATGAAAGATAAAAATGAAACAAAAATGTTCTTAGAAACTAGAAGTCATGCATAGAACAATGCAAAAACAATCACTCACAAACTCAACTTGGTTTAAAAGTTATGAATTTTTGAAGTTAGGGTTAAAAATGTATAAATTTAAGAACCCTAATTCATTGAAAAAATGTCAAAGTGTGATCAAAACAAAAAAGAAATTTGTGTGGTGAGTTTGTAAATGCTTCTAAATGTTCAAAGATGTTCTCTGATTTTTTGGTGATTTTTAAATACTTAAATGTATTTTTAATTAATTAATTTCCATTAATTAGTTAAATAAAACATTTAAATAAATTAAAAATACTTTTTAATGCAAAAAAAAATAGTTTTGGTTTTTGAAAATTAATAAAATGCTTGATAAAAAAATTCAGAATTTTTTGACTATTTTTGCTATTTTTAAAAATTCGTACAAAAGAAAATAAGAAAAATGCAATAAAAATTAAATAAATGGAAAGTATGCAGGATGGATGGTGGGGATTGATTCTGGGCTTGGGACTGGTTGACTGGGCGTGCATCTGGATGGCCCACATTTAAACTCAACTAAACCTAATTAAAAAATTAATTAAACCTCATTAAACATTAATGACTTGATCCTAGCCCTACACTGCACGCGGGAAAGCTTAATCTAACGGCCCACATTTAAAAATTGCCCTAACCCTAATTAATTAAACTAATGACTTTCAGGTGGCCGGAAATGACCTCCGGTCATCTTCTCCGGCCACACCTCCCCTGAAAATTTTCTATCTCACTCCCTAGGCTATAAAAACGTGCCAAAATCTCCATAACTCAACCTCTAACATCAAACAACAAGAATCCAGCAACATAAACAATTTATTTCACTCACACAAAGAGAATCGAAGAAGAACAAGTTTAGGGCAAAAGTTTCAGAGCCACATAAAATGCTTGTTTCTGGCTCATTTTCGAAAATAAACACATCCTCATGATCAGGGCAACACATAGAACAACATTTTAACAAGAAAACAAGGTTCTGGAAAAATTGTTCATCATGTTACCTGAGGTTGAGCTTTCGAATTCTGAGCTTTCTGGCCTTCTTCCTTATGCTTTTCTACTCCAATGAACCCCTTGATGCTTCTGGTAAGCTTGAAACAAGTTTGTATGGAGTGTTTTGAAGGTTTCAGTTCAGAGGTGGTGAAAAATCATATTTTGGTTTGAGGTGGTTTATGGCTATTTTGATGGGTGGGAAATGATCAGTGATTGATTTGAAGATGAATGGTGGAAGAAGTTTGAAGTTTTGTTGAGTGTGCTGAGAGTTTCGAAGCAAAATGCAAAGGAGAGGATTTTTGTGAACTATGGAAATGATGAAGTGTTAGGCTTGGTTCTTGTGTGAAATGGCTTGCATAAAGCATGTATGTGAAGCTGTGATAGGTCAGAATAGTTGGCGTGGGCTATGCTGATTGGTATGGTGCAAAATGCAAAAAGTCAACATTGGTTGTACTTTGAGGTATGGGCTGGTTCAGGTCAAGTACAAAGGGGTGTCTGGTGCAGCAAGATTCAAGGATGTCCATGGAAATCTCTTTGAGGCAAATCAGCAAGTTGTGAGAAAGTTATGGGAGGTTTTGCAAATTCATGAACCTTTGGCCCTTTTGAGATTTCTTTATGTGCAAGTCATAGAATTTGGAAATTCTTGGGCCAATTCTGAGTTTTAGGCAATGTGTTATGTTTGTATGATGATTAGAAGTCAATTTGAGGTCACAAAATGGCTTGGAAAGAGGTTTTGCAAAAATGCCTCTTTGGCATGAAACATGAAATTATGTGATTTTTGCCAACTTTGGAAAGCCATAACTTGAGTTCCAAAATGAATTAGATCTTGTTCTTGTACTTTTTGAAAAGGTAATGATCCAATATACAACTTTCATGACCAATAATTTTTCATTTGAAGCATTTTTGGTTAAGAAAGAGGAGGTTGAAAAACTTTCCCAAAATGGAAAGTTTACATTACAAGTCATTTCCATTTTTGGCAACTTTTGGTTTAGCCCACTTTTCTTCAAATTTGTGAACTTCTAAGCACTTCAATGATCAAATAAAGACCATATAACTTCAATTTGATGAAAAATCCATTTTGGTTCCATGTTGGGGGGCCTCAGATGCCCTGATTTGGCTCTAACTTGCTCAGGAAGTTACCCAGTGATCAGATGACTTCCACAATGAATTTTTCCATAAAACTTGGTATGTATGATCCTTATGACATATTAAGACCAATAGAAACAAGAAAGACCAAAAAAATTTGGATTTATGGCCTCTGAAACCAAAACCCTAATTTCAGGTCATCTGTGCAGTCAAACCCTAGCTCAGCTTCCATTCTTTGCCAATTCTTGTGATTCTTTGGCTTCCTTGGTCTTTGGAGGATATAATATAATGATTGAACATACATGGACCCTCTTAAGATGATTGAAGACCTTTGGAGTGGCTCAGATGAAACCTGGATGGCTCAGATCACAAACCCTAGATGCAGATGGACTTGAACCAATGCAGTGAAGCAAAAAGGCCACATGATATGATATGATTGAACTAATGAAAATGAAAAGATCACAAGCCATGGTGTGAACTTAGTGAGGGAAAATTTGGGTTGTTTACAACTACACCTTTAAACACAAATCTTTTAAGCATGGATCCCGTCGAGTACGACGGACAATCTGGGTGCTAATACCTTCCCAGGTTGTAACCAACCACCTTTCTCGTTTTCTCTGGTTCGCGACCGTCTTATCCATATCTTTCTAGGTTTATGCAGCATTACCTTTCCTTCGGGATAAAAATGCCTAGCTGGCGACTCTTTTCAGTTCATCTTCATGTTCTCCTTTCGCCGACCGTTCGCATCTGTACCCCTTCTGACCCGGTGTCATTTGGCGGGAGTGACAGATATCAAGCTCTGTTTTAACCGAGTGATCGTAGCTAACCTAGGACCAGTGGAGTTTGAATTATTGATTGATAATACCATTGTCCATGCCTTTACTTTACCGAACCATGAGAGGACAAGTGTCTATAACAGGGAAAATTGGTTGTTTGAATTGGATGTAGTGGACGAGATACCTTTTCCACCCGAGTCACCCAAACCCTATGAGCATATGGTTGTTATCCCGCCTCAGGAAGTTATATATAGTTCCACCAATGTTATACCTAAAGCGCCTAATCATTTTACAATAATCATTCCTGATGCCATTTACGCACTACAAGTTGAAGTAGGTGATCTTTATGCTGAAATAGAATCACTTAGAGTGGACCATATTCAGTTCGTGGATGTTGTGAATGAGTTGTTTGACCATCTTTACCAAATTGTGTTTTCACTCCGCAATGTCGTCGACTCTTTAATCGGGCGACTTAACGGATGATTCCCGCATTTTCAACCAATTTCCATTTTTTTCTTAGGACTAGTTTTCAATTCCTTGTATTGTTTTTCCCTTTCACGTATTGTAAGCTCACTTTTAGTATTTTCTCCGTCGGAATGCCGACGCGTATTTGTACCTAACCATTCATTTCAAGTTATGCAATTTCCATTTTTTCCTTTAGTGTGTTTACCTTAATACTTTTTATTCCACCTTAGTAAAAACAACAAAAACATTCAGAAAAATGACAAAACAACAAAAAACACTCAAACCAGAGCATAACCCTCTGCTCTGCAGGCTTCTGGCCACACATCAGGACAATGGCGTTCGCCATTTACCTACAGAGGAAGAAGGGCACGTATTTCACTCTGCACCCTTTAAATTCCATTTTATTTCCCCCTTTTTTTTCTTTTACCACCTTTTTGAATATTTTCTACCACCCAACCAACCTCATAACTCCCATTAAATTCCTCTTCACCATCCCAACCACTTATATTCCATTCCATTTCTTTATAAACCCCTTTCCATAACCAATTCTCACACCCACAAAAATCGCATTATCCACCATAACCCACTTCTAAAATCTTTCTTATTTTCTCTCAACTTTCCTTATGGATACAGACTACGAAGTTGATTACATGGGAATTGAGTTTTCAGAAGGAGAATTCGGCGATACCATGCGTGAGGATTACCATCGCATATCGAAGAGAGATATCGAACCAACTAGGTACCCCGACGGGGACGTTCTTTGTGCCTTGGGTCTCATGTCAAGCATCGCCTGGATGCTCCGGAACCTAGGTATGACTTGCTTTTGTTGTACTGGTAATTTAAATTCCACTAGGTTGACTTACGAGTTCCTTAGTTCACTCCGCTACATACATGACATACATCGTACCTCCAGAACCATTACCTTTAGGCTGCTTAACCAATTCTTTTCACCGTCACATGGGAGAATTAGGGATATTTTTGGTTTTCCATCAGTTACCAATGTAAACACCCCAAATTTGCCCTCACCCATTCACACCATGGCTTGTGATCATCTCATATGCATGAACACAATCATATCACCTCATATCTCGTTTTTTTGATTCACTGCATAATTTCTAAGTCATCTGCACCTAGGGTTTGTGATCTGAGCAATCCAAGAGCTTCTTGAGCCACTCCAAAGGCCATAAATCACTTCAAAGGGATCCATGTGTTTTCAAGCATCATATTACATCCTCTTAAAGTCAAAGATGCCAAAGAATCACAGGAACTGGGATTGGTATGGAAGCAGAGCCAAGTTTGACTGCACAGTTGACCTAAAATTAGGGTTTTGGTTTCAGAGGCCATAACTCCAAATTTTTTGGTCATTCTTGTTTCCATTGGTCTATATATGGTATAGGGAGTATGCATATCAATTTTCATGAAGAAATTCCATGGGGAAGTCATCTGATCAAGAGTTGACTTTTCAGACAAGTCAGTGCAAAATCAGGGCATCTGGGGGCCCCAATGACCCAACCAAGGGGTGATCTTCATCATTTTGAGTGCATATGATCTTTATTTGATCATGGAAGAAGGTTGAAGTTCACAAAATTCAAGAATTTGAAGTTTTTGCAAAGTTGACTTTTTAGGGCATAGTTGACTTTTAAGGAATTTGTCAATTTAGGTCACTTTTCAAACCTTACTTTTTGATCCAAAAATGCTTCAAATGGAAAAACTTTGGTCATGAAAGTTGTAGGATACATTTTTCCCTTTTCAAAAAGTACAAGAACATGGCCTAATTCATTTTGGATCAAAAGTTATGGTGTGACAAAGTTGGCAAAAATCACTAATTTTCAAGATATGCACCAATTGGAAAATTTGCAAAATCATGAACCAAGGCAAATTGTAACTTCTAGTTCATATCAAACCAAGGCACAAACATCACATGTGACCTAAAAATCAGATTTGGACCAAGATTTCTCATGTTCATGGTTGGCAAGGCTAGGGATTTTCATGAAGTTTCAAAAGTAAACAACTTGCAAAATCATCATCACACTTTCCCCCACTTGTTACATTGGATGCTGAACCATGCTAGCCTCCCTCACACACCATGCTGCGCCAGCCCATGTACTTGTGCTAGCCTAGAACCAAGCCCATGCTTTCCTTACACAAGAGTGGACTTTTTGCAAAAGTGAACATCCCAATCACAGCAGGCCAGGTCACATCATCTGACCAATTGGAGTTGTTTATACTATCCATTTGCAAGCAAAACATAACATCAAGCCAGCCTGAAGCAAGTCATAGCATCACTTCTCCATTTTCACTCCATAGAGCAAAAGCCTTCGAATCTGTTTCCACAAGCCATAAACACTCAAACAAATTCCACATATCAACTCACCTTGCTTCATGGACCAGAAACCAACCCTTGTTTTGGCCTGAGACCCTCCATATCACAAACACGATTCTCACACTCCCTTGGTCAGAGCTTCTGCAAACTCACTCAAGAGGTTGTTTAAACTCCAACCAAGTATCCAAAGCTTCAAAGGGGGATCATTGGGACCTGTTTGAGCCAAAGGACTAGCCAGAAAGTGCCAGAGATCAAAGCTCCAGTTCAGGTGAGCTTCATGAACATTTTTTCCAGAAGCTTATTTTTAAGTTCTTAAATGGTCCTCTATGTTCCACTGATCATGATGATATGTTTGGTTTCGAAAATCATTGAGTTTTGAGCATGTATGGTGTTCCTGAAATTTTTTGACCTAAACCCCTTTTGCTTCGATTCAGCTTTGTTGTGTAAAATAAATGTGTTTTGGCTTTTGATTCCTGCTCTATGATGATTGGGGATGAATTCTGGGCAAGAAAATTAGGTTTTAGTGAGCTAGGGTGAAAGTTGGCATTTTTCAGGGAGGGTGCTGGCCGGAGAAGACGACCGGAAGTCTTCTCCGGCCACCTGAAAGTCATTAACTCCTAATTAGGGTTAGGGCACCAGGTTTGAATGTGAGCCAATGGATTGTGTTTCCCGCGCGCAATTGGAGGGCCTGGATCATTTCATTAAGATTTAATTATGGATTAATAATTAATTAATTAGAATTAGGGAAGTTTGAATCTGGGCCGTCCAGATGCGCACCCAGTCAAACCTTGTGAAGCCCAGAATCAATCTCAGCCTCTCCTTCTGATTACTTCCATTTATTTTAATTTTTATTTCATTTCTTTTCTTTCATTTTGCACAATTTATTTAAAATAGCAAAATTTGTTTAAAAATTATGAAATTTTTTATCCTGAGTTTCATTAATTTTTAAGACACAAAAATATTTTTATTTTCATTTTTAGCATTTAAAATGTATTTTTAAATATTTAAAAGTTTATTTTTAATTGATTAATGGAAATTAATTTATTAAAAATACTTTTATGTATTTAAAAATCACCAAAAAATTCATGAAATGTTCTAAGGCATTTAGAAACATTGTCCAACCTTCAAACCAAATTTATTTTTTGATCTTGATGCATTTTGAGAATTTTTCATTGATTTAAAATCATTTTTATGCATTAATTTGATCCAAAGTTCAAAAAATCATTTTCTGCCTATCCATGAAGATTTGGACATTGATTCTTTTTGCATTGCATTGTGTTTAGTATGTAGTTTGTGATATTAAATGGCCATGATTTGATCTTTCATTTTCAATTTGTTTGACATTTCTTTTGTTTGGAAACCCTAAAACCCTAGCAAACTTGTAAAAATCATATCTTGAGCTTGGTTAGGAGTTGAAACCTCTCCTTTGGGCATTGGTTTAGTATAGGATTAGGGGTCCTTTGAGTAGCATTTTCAATTTTTTATCTTATGTTTTGCTTCTGATTTTGGTTTCTGTTTGATGTATGGTTCATAAACCCTAATTTGGGCTTCCATTTGCATCCATCTTGCATTCTCTTGCATAACATGACTTGCCATGACATTCCATGCTTCCATGTGATTCATTTGACATCATAAGACATATTGAAAGCATGTTTGATCATTGCATCATGTATTTGCCATGTTGTATGCCATGTGCACTTCATAACTTTTCATGTATGTCTATGCTTCCTAACTTGCTCCATTTGCATTCATGAACTTGTATGATCATTTCCATGTGCTGCCTCATGTTTGTAGCATCTCATAGCATCATTAGCATCATGTATATGCTTCTGGTTTTGTTTCTCATCATGTCATCTCATCCCATTTTGCATTGCATTGCATTTATTTTCTAACATTTCAGGTGGTAAGTGATGTTGAGAAGTGAATTTGCCTCCACTTCTCATAACTTTTCTTTTCATCTCTCTAGCATCCATGCTGCATTTTTATATGTGTTTGAGTTTGAGCTTGCTCATTCTTCTTCTTCCCACTTTCTTTCTTCAAGTGACTTGACTTCTTGAATGAAGCAAGTTGCTTTGCTTCTCTTGATCCTTTCATCTGCTTCCTGGTGGTTCCATTAAAGATTGTTCTTGTAAACCTCACAAACCTTAGGAATAACCAAGCATGACAATGATTAGGGTTTTGATTAGTCTCCCCTCTTAGTTTTACCTTTGTGTCTCTTTTGAGTCTTCTCTCCTCATCTCATAATCAGGGACTAAACCCTAAAGGCTTTAAGGCTTTGTGGTTAAGCTTATGCCTGCATCCTTCTCTTAGGATGGAGTGTATAACTTTAATCCTAAGTGTTAAACCCTTAATGTGTTTAAATCTCTTAATCAATTCACATAATAATCATCAAGACATCACACTTGTAACTTGGGCCTTGCATTAAGGTTCTAATTCTTCCTTAATTGGTTAAGAAGGACTAACCCTAGTGTTAATGGACAAGTCCCCCTCAAGTTGTCTTACAAATCATAAAACTCACTTCTTCATCTCATCATTAAATAAAATCCACTTAATCAAAGGCTTGTTTTGTCATGAGTTTAATCCCTAATCATGGATTAAGCTGAGGAGTCTTCCTCAGCTTAAACATTCTCATCTATTATCCTTCTATTAAGATGGTGTAATGAATCTGTTTAATCCCTGATTATGGCTTAATCTCATTACTCAACACTAAACAAAAACACAAAAAACACCTAAATAATCATAAGTAGGTTAATGATCTTAATCCCATACCAAAGGTGATTAAGTGTGAGAATCTGACTTCACACTTAAGGTATTCTCATTACCCCTAATCAGAGGGAAGATGTGATGAGTTTACTAATCCATTGATTTAGAATTAAGCTCATTAACTTATGACAAACTTTCAAAAGCAATAAAAGACTGAAAATTCAAAAACAAACAATAATCGTCTCCTTCGGGATTCTTTTCTTATCTCATTCACTCATAACCGAGAACTTGCTTCTTCCGTCTAATGCAAGACAGTTTGCACCTGAGCCAGACAGGTCATACACTTGAGCATAGGCAAGTAAGCAGTTCACAAGTCAATTCATCTTTCAGTCTCTTTGGGTCGAACTACGGTGTTCTGACTTCCTCATTGCACGAGAGGATACGTAGGCATAACTTAACAGTTATCGAACAAAAGTCTCTGTATATTCCCTCTCTTTCTAGCCTCATTCTTTAAGCCTCACGATCTCGAGCAATTCATTCTCATTCTTACACTGACACTGTATATTATACACTTCACTTCTGTTACACTGACACCTGTACATATTGCTTTCCAGCTCTTTACACACAAATTGCACTGACACTACCCCTCTAAAACACAAATCTTTCAAGCGTGGATCCCGTCGAGTACGACGGACAATCTGGGTGCTAATACCTTCCCAGGTTGTAACCAACCCCCTTTCTCAGTCTCTCTGGTTCGCAACCGTCTTATCCATGTCTTTCTAGGTTTATGCAGCATTGCCTTTCCTCCGGGATAAAAATGCCTAGCTGGCGACTCTATTCATCTCCAGTGAGTTCACGGCTGTGTGTTCTCATTGTCCCTCTCGCCGACCGTTCGCGTCTGTACCCCATTTGACCCGGCTTCATTTGGTGGGAGCGACAGCTTGGCGACTCTGCTGGGGACCCTTATACTGTAACCAGGGCTTCTGGTTCTTTTTGTGGGTTCCTCCTAGCGCTTGTTTGATTTGTGTTTACTGGGGTGTTATGTGTTATTTGTGTTGTATATTTATTTTGTTTATGTACAGTTGCTTTACTTCTTTCTTTATAGCTTTGCATTATATCATACTGTCATACTGTGCTGCTGGCTGGATCTGTTTGTTTGCTTTGGTGGGTGGGTGTTCCATTGAGAGTTAAGGTCCTATACCTGGGACCTGAGTGACACCTAGGCTAGAGTGAATCATATTCTTTCCCATTCCATCTCGGTCTGGTGCGGGAATATGAAACACGGTTCAGATGTGGGTTTCTTCTTGAGAACTCTGTGTTGCAGATTTCCTGCAATGCTAGGGCTATCTAGGAAGCCTGCTAAGTCTGGATGACCTTTTAGTATTGACCTTCAGAAACTGAGGTGAATTAGAGGAGGAACTTTTATGGTTATTGTAAACACTGTACCTCCGGGTTAGAAGTGTTTACACTTCTCATAACTGATCCAAGTCTGAGGATCTTTGTTCTAGAACACCACCTGTGAGGGGGATGGGCTGTTTACAGGTTTGCAGGTACCTTGGCCTCGGAATACCCTATTACTTTGTTTGTTTAAGAGTACTCCATGTTGGGACAGTTCTTGTGATTCTAAAACCCTGGACATGTGGCTCTTTATTTGAGTCCCCCACCTTGGTTACTGGACTTATAGACCTCCATCTGGATTTCTTACACACATGGACTTATATCAGAGCATTTGATCAGATCCGGCTCAGTCACAAACCCTTGCATATCATTTGCATACATAATCATTGCATCATATTGACATTTGCTTATTTGTGTTTCAGGGTATCCACTTTCATCTTTGGTTTTGGTTTTGACCCCATCTTCAGCATTGACCCATCTTCATCAGCATCTGCTCAGCCTCAGCATCATGGCACCTAAAAAGAGCAACATCACCTATCACTTCTTCCATCCAGAGCTATCTGACATCAGGAGGATTCAGACCCTGATCACTCCAGATCACATACCATTGTTCAGGGAACACTATGGAGATATACTTGATATGGTTATGGATGTGGACCCCTCACAGAGAAGCCTGATCCACACTTGCCTTCAGTTTTATGATCCCCCACTGAGATGTTTCACTTTTCAGGACTTTCAGTTGGGCCCCTTATTGGAAGAATACTCATCATTAGTTGGTATACCTATCAGGGGTGGAGTCCCTTTCAACCCTGAGATGGTCTTTCCTGGTAATGGAGAAGTAGCAAAGGCTTTGCATCTGGAACCTGTTCTGATTGAGCAGCATATGACTTCTAAAGCTGGAATCCCTGGCTTTCATCTGGATTTATTGATCTCTCAAGCTACCCTGAAAGCTTCTTTAGGAGAGTGGAAAGCTGTCTGTGCTTTATTGGCCTTGAGCATATATGGAATTGTATTGTTTGCAGATGAGCCTCGATTCATTAGCAAGAATGCAATCCATCTTTTCATCCTGAAGAACCCAGTTCCCACTTTATTGGGGGACCTCTACTATTCAGTGCATCAGAGGAATGAAAAGCAGAGGGGAAGATTAGTGAGGTGTTGTGCTCCATTGTTCCACACTTGGCTTCTCAGGCATCTACCCAGGACAGATGCATTTTTGAATCCTCATCAGCAGAGAAACTGGGCTAAGAGACTCACTGCTCTAACTTCAGCAGATATCAGATGGTGCACTCAAAGCACCAAAGGCAGGGATATCATCACCAGCTGTGGGCATTTTCCCAATGTGCCCCTAATAGGAGTTAAGGGTAGTATTAATTACAATCCTCTGCTGTTCAGAAGGCAACTGGGCTACGCACTGGTCCACACTCCTAAGGCACAGGATTTGGTTGAAACTCTTTATTGCGAGAACAAGCCTAATTTGGCTGTTGTTAGGCAGGCTGCCTGGGCATGGGATAATGTTCAAACCAAGGGAGTAACCATTCTGGGGAAGTGCAGCAATGTGGCATCAGCACAATATTATGAGTGGTCTCGTGCCAGGGCTCAATTCTCTAGAATGCCCTTTACCATAGAAGATATGCCTGAATCATCTTCAGCACCACCCCCTGCCACTATCAGTTTGGAGGAGTTTGAGAGCTTGAAGGAAAGAAATGAGAAGTTAACTCAGGCTTTGCAGAAGACTCTCCGGGAGAGGAATGATGGCAGGATGGAGATTGAGAGGCTAGAGAAGCTGAGAGTGGAGCATCTGGTTAAGATTGAGAAGTCTGGGGATTATATCAAAAAGTCTAAAGCTGGAGAACAAATTCTGAAGAATGCTTGCAAGGAAGCCCAGTCCCAGAGAGCAAGGACAAACTTGTATCTGAAGGAGAGTCAGGCCCGGTGGGTCAGGATCACCGAGGCTCGTACCCTGGAGGACAAGAGGGTCCAAGACAAGATGGAGCAACTGGAAGCTAGTGCAAAAGAGCAGCAAGAAGCCCTGGCAGCAGCCCAGAGGGAGATATCAGAGCTGAAGATCAAAGCTGGAGTGAAGAGGTCAAAAGACCGAGGTCAGCACAAGAAGCTAACAGCAGCTGTTACGACCCGGAATCTCCTCATCAGGAATCTCACGGAGCGTCCAGCTGATCCTGTGACCGAAGCACTTCTCAAGGAAGTTCGTGAGGATGAGTTTGGTCTTGGCGTTTGACCATTTGTTTGTTGTTGCTTTCATTCCGTGTACTTTTACTTTCTTGTAATGTATTTTGACCCCTCCGAGGGCTTGTATTTGTAAAACAAACTATGTACCATTTGCCTTTTGTAATATATGCATTAGTTTGTTCCATCCGAGTTTCACTTCGAAAGCAACATCAACAGCGTCTTCAAGGGTCTGGAAGGGTCAAAACTGAATGCCAAGCCGGATACCTTGAAAACAAATAAGCATACTGCATTGCACGCTAACCTTTTGTTTGTTTTGTAGGTTTTTGTTTTATTGTTGCTAACTCTGTTGTGATGCTCAGGAACTACAGATGGATCAGATGCAGCAGGACCTTACTGAGGTCAGGAACCAAATGACCAACGAGAGGTTGGAAATGAGGAACCAGATGACTCAGTTTATGGAAGTGATGAACAACTTAGCTCAGAGCCAGGAAAGATTGAGGGCCATGGTGGAAAGGCAGAATCAAGAAGATCCACATATAGGAACTGCTGGCACAAGCAATAACGAGAGGGTCCAACCTCATGTCAATCCCTCAGTCTTTGGACCACACCTCCATCCTGAGGTCAACATCCCTGCAAATGTTCAAGGGACTGCCACTGCAGCCAGGGTACTGCAAGAAGACCCCCAAGAGGATCAATTCACAGTAATGGGTGCTGGGGAGGAAGCCTATGATAGAAGGCTGGATGAGATAGCTGAGAAATTAAGGTCCTTAGAGTCTCAAAACTCTTTGGGTTTCGATGTCATGGACATGGGCTTGGTAGTCGGGGTCAGGATTCCCCATAAGTTCAAGCCTCCTTGTTTTGAAAAATATAACGGGACTTCATGCCCCCGGACTCATTTGCAATCATTTCTGGGAAGGCTGAAGGCCTATACTATGGATGAGAAGCTCTGGATGTTCTATTTCGAGGATAGCTTAACTGGAGCGTCAAGAGAATGGTACTCTCACTTGACAAGGGCAACTATCAGGTGTTGGAAGGACCTGGCAGAGGCCTTCATCAGACAGTATCAGTACAACTTAGACATGACACCCAACAGGACCCTCCTAATGGGAATGTCACAGTCGTCAAGGGAAAGCTTCCGAGAATATGCCCAGAGATGGAGGCAATTGGCTGCTGCTGTTCAGCCACCTATGTCTGAAAGGGAAATGGCAGACATGTTTATGAACACCCTTCAGGGGACACACATTGACAGGTTGGCTTCTTTTTCTTCCACTAGCTTTGCAGATGTTGTCATAGCTGGGGAGAGAATTGAGAGCTTGTTAAAGATGGGCAAGATCTCAGACAACGGTGCAAGCTCATCCAGTAGTACAAGAAAGCCTTTTGCGGGCCCAAGAAGAACTGGCGAGACCAATGCCATCCACACCAACAGGGGCAGGCCCCAATATGTCCATAGATCTGTGGCAGCAGTCACCATTCCCGCTTCAGCTCATCCTCAACCAGTTTATCAACCTCCACAACAAAACTATCAGCAACAACCTCAGTACCATCAACAAGCTTAGTATCCTCCAAGGAACTACAACAACATCAACAACAACAACCAGCAAAGTCCATTTCAGCAGAGGCCATCTCAAGCCAACAGGGTAATCGATCCGATCCCTATGCCATATGCTACATTGCTGCCACAACTCCTGAAACTCAACCTAGTTGAGCTAAGGACGTTGGCACCTCCAGATCCCAACAGTCTACCCAGGAATTATGACTCCAACGCCAGATGTGCTTTTCATTCCAATGCGCCTGGCCACAGTACAGAAAAGTGCAGAGCCCTGCACATGAAGGTACAAGACCTGGTAGACTCAAAAGCTCTGAATTTCGCACCACCACCCAATGTCAATAAGAACCCAATGTCGAACCACGGTGGTCCCAGAATTAACGCTATTGAAGAAGACAAGCCGTCTTATTTAATAACCAGTGTGGGTCAGATCCGGACACCGTTGGTAGAAATCAAGGCTCAACTCCTCGAATGTCAAATGTTCCCGGGGTGTGAGTTAGGGTGTGCTTACTGCAATATCTCAGTAAATGGGTGCGATAACCTGAGGAATGGCATAGATGGTCTTATTCAGAGTGGCCAGCTTCAGATCACCACATCATTTCCAACAAATCCAGCAATCTCATCAGCAACAATTCCGGTATCCCCTACAACTGCAGCAGCCATTGTTCCTGACAATTCTTCGGCTTCATCAACAAGTACTTCATCTATCATCTCAACTGATCAGCTATCAACAAATTTTCCTTCTACAACTTCAGCACCACTCCAATTTGAATCTCCTACAACAACAACGTTCATCCTTCCGACAATATCTCCTACAACATCAGCAACAAATCATGAAGACGTCTCAACTGTCACAATATTTTATGATCCTGAAAACAACTCTGTCTACAATTCAGAAGGTGTTGCTCCCATTAGAGCACCAGTTACAATTTATTATGATCCGCAAACTATCACAATCCCTTCTGCAGCTGCCGTCAGTCCAGTCACTGTCACAGTGCCTGGACCAGTACCTTATGAAAGTAGTAGGGCCATCCCTTGGCACTACGGCTCTGACATATACTGCGAGGGACAAAGAATCACTCTTGATACATCAACACCTGCACCACAGATAGACAACGTGGGAGGAGGCGGAGGCTTCACTCGAAGCGGACGTCTCTTTGCTCCACAAATTCAAAGACCCACTGCCGAAGCAGAAGCTGCTGCCAAGGCGAAAGGAAAGAGCCCGGTGCAGGAAGATCAAGCTGTTAAGGAAGCTTTGAAAACACCATTCGATCAAGAAGTTGATGAGTTTATGAGAATCATCAAGAAGAGTGATTATAAAATAGTGGATCAGCTTCACCAGACGCCATCCAAGATCTTTATCCTATCACTGCTTATGTGCTCCGAAGCCCATCGGAATGCACTACTCAAAGTCTTGCACGCAGCTTACGTTCCTGAAGAGATCACTGTCAATCAGTTGGAAACCGTGGTTGGAAATGTTACTGCTAGCAATGGACTAGGGTTCACCAACACTGATTTGACCACGGAAGGCCGCAACCATAACAAGGCCTTGCACATAACCATGGAATGTAAAGGTGCAGTCCTTTCTCATGTGCTGGTAGACACAGGGTCATCCCTTAATGTCTTACCCAAAAAGGCCCTGGTGAAGCTAGAATATGACGGATTGGCGTTAAGACCCAGCAACCTGGTGGTAAGAGCCTTTGATGGCTCAAAGAGATCGGTTCTGGGAGAGATCGAGTTGCCCATAACGATTGGCCCGCAGACCTTCAAAACGACCTTCTACGTGATGGATATACAGCCTGCCTACAGCTGTCTATTGGGTAGGCCATGGATTCACGCCGCTGGCGCCGTGACCTCTACCCTTCACCAGAAGTTAAAATATGAGTGGGAGGGTCAAATCGTTACAATCTGTGGAGAGGAGGATATTTTTGTCATCCACCTGGCTACCTATAAATACATTGAGATGGATGGGGAGATCCATGAAACAATGAGCCAAGGTTTCGAAGCCTTGAATGTCAATGAAACATCCGCTGTACCTGGTACTTCAATATCATCATACCAACAAGCCCGAAAGGTTGTTGAGGAAGGAACTGCCCAAGGCTGGGGTAAGGTTTTAGCTGTGGAGGAGAAGAAAGACAAATTTGGGTTGGGTTACAAACCAACTCAACAAGATCAAGCAGAGGCTGCAAAGGAGCCCAACTTTGTGAGTGGAGGGATGCTCACCCCTGATGCTGTCAACTGTTTGGAAGACGAGCTGGAAGAAGAACGCAACCTGGAAAGCTGGATTCGTCCAAAGATCCCGGGGAGCAGTATCTCAAACTGGTCTTCCCAGGAAATTATAAGAGTTACTCATGCAGAGTAATTATTATTTCCTGTATTTTTATAGCATGCATCAAAGTCTTGCATCTTGCCCAAGATGACAAGACTCATTTTGTAATCGGGCCATCTGTACTTTTTGTGCAACAAGATTAATCAATGAAATATCAGACATCTTTTTGCAAACGAGTCTTTTTTTCTTTTCCGCTCACTGTTTTTTTCATTTTTCTTTTTGTACAAAAAATAAATGGCAGTGTTTTCAAAATGACAACTTTATTTCACTTTTCCTAAACAAGATTAAAATCAAATCACTAAAATGAACAAACTGAATCCTTGCAGAGTGTGCCTTCCAGACAGCACCGACAACAGCACGGCTATGACTTCGTATGACTTTGACAATCCAATCAATCAAGCTGATGAAAGGGTTGAAGAAGAGTATGAGCTTCCTGAAGAGCTAGCCAGGTTGTTGAGACAAGAGGAAAAGGTTATTACTCCTCACCAGGAGGAGGTTGAAGTGATCAATCTTGGTACAGATGAAGACGCGAAAGAAGTTAAAATCGGGGCCTGCCTACAAGACTCAGTGAAGAGACAACTGATTGACCTGCTTCAAGAGTATGTGGACGTGTTCGCTTGGTCTTATCAAGATATGCCGGGGTTGGACACCGACATTGTTGTGCACAAGCTGCCTTTGAGAGAGGAATGCCCGCCGGTTAAACAGAAGTTGCGCCGTACTCGCCCAAACATGGCAATGAAGATCAAGGAAGAGGTACAAAAGCAATGGGACGCCGGGTTCCTTGCTGTAACTAGCTATCCGCCGTGGGTTGCTAATATTGTGCCTGTGCCTAAGAAAGACGGCAAAGTAAGAATGTGTGTTGACTACCGGGATCTGAACAGAGCCAGCCCGAAAGATGACTTCCCATTACCTCACATTGATGTATTGGTGGATAACACGGCTCAGTTCTCGATATTCTCCTTCATGGACGGATTTTCAGGATACAATCAGATCAAGATGTCACCTGAAGACATGGAGAAGACAACATTCATCACACCCTGGGGCACGTTCTGTTACAAAGTGATGCCATTCGGACTGAAGAATGCTGGCGCAACATATCAACGGGCTATGGTGACATTATTCCACGATATGATCCATAAAGAAATAGAATGTTATGTGGATGACATGATTGCCAAGTCCCTCACTAAAGAAGACCACCTGGTAAATCTACTGAAGTTATTCAATCGTCTGAGGAAGTACCAACTGAAGTTGAACCCCAACAAGTGCACATTCGGGGTGCGATCTGGTAAGCTGCTGGGCTTTATTGTGAGCGAGAAAGGGATTGAAGTTGACCCTGATAAAGTCAAAGCTATTCAAGAGATGCCTGCACCGAAAACTGAGAAAGAAGTTCGAGGGTTCTTAGGTCGATTGAACTACATCTCACGGTTCATATCTCACCTTACAGCAACCTGTGAACCCTTGTTCAAACTACTGAGAAAAGAACAGACGGTCAGGTGGAACGAAGACTGCCAAAGGGCTTTTGACAAGATCAAGGAGTACTTACAAGAGCCTCCAATCCTCATGCCTCCAGTTGAAGGAAGACCTCTGATAATGTACTTGACAGTATTAGAAGAGTCGATGGGGTGCGTGTTGGGCCAGCATGACGAGTCTGGTCGAAAAGAGTATGCAATTTACTACCTGAGCAAAAAGTTTACCGACTGTGAACAACGTTATTCACTGCTCGAGAAATCTTGCTGTGCTTTAGCGTGGGCTGCTCGCCGACTGAGACAGTATATGTTGACCCACACTACTTTATTGATCTCAAAAATGGACCCAGTTAAGTACATTTTCGAGAAGCCAGCACTTACCGGACGGGTTGCAAGGTGGCAAATGATTCTCACAGAATATGACATCCAGTACACCTCTCAGAAAGCCATCAAGGGCAGTGTATTGTCTGAATATCTTGCTGAGCAACCGATTGATGATTACCAGCCTATGAGATTTGACTTCCCTGATGAAGACATCATGTTCATAAAAGCAAAAGATCATGAAGAGCCTGTTCACACTGAAGGGCCCGACCCGGAAGAAGAATGGACTATGATGTTTGATGGGGCTGTTAATATGAATGGTCGTGGTGTTGGTGCAGTACTCATTACACCTAAAGGAGTTCACATGCCTTTCTCGGCAAAGCTCACTTTCAACTGCACTAACAACGAAGCTGAGTACGAAGCCTGCATTATGGGTCTTGAGGAAGCCATTGACCTCAGGATCAAGACATTGACTGTGTTCGGAGATTCAGCTCTGGTAGTTAATCAAACCAACGGAAAATGGTACACCCACCAGGACCATCTGATACCTTACAGGGATTATACAAGGAGGTTATTGAATTTCCTTACAACAGTCAAACTTGAGTATATCCCTCGGGATGAGAATCAGTTTGCAGACGCTCTTGCTACCATTTCATCCATGATCAAAGTTCAAGCTGCCAACTTTGTGCCTCAGATTTCAGTGTCCAGACTTGACAGACCAGCATATGTGTTCGCAGCAGATGTTGTCAAAGATGATAAGCCTTGGTTCCATGACATTAAATGCTTCTTGGAGGATCAAACATACCCACCTGGGGCATCTTCCAATGATAAGAAGACTTTGAGAAGGCTTGCTGGTAGTTTCTTTCTGAACACTGATGGGTCTTTATACAAAAGGAACTTTGATATGGTACTCCTCAGATGTGTTGACAAGACAGAAGCAGACTTGTTGATGCATGAAGTGCACGAAGGATCCTTTGGTACCCATGCTGGAGGGCATGCCATGGCTAAGAAGTTGTTAAGATCGGGATATTACTGGATCACAATGGATGCAGACTGTTGTGCCTACGCCAGAAAATGCCATAAATGCCAGATTTATGCGGATAAGGTGCATGTGCCTCCCAATCCTTTGAATGTGATGTCTTCACCCTGGCCCTTTTCTATGTGGGGCATTGATATGATTGGCAAGATTGAGTCGACTGCTTCGAATGGCCACAGATTCATCCTGGTTGCTATTGACTATTTCACCAAGTGGGTCGAAGCAGCCTCATATGCAAATGTTACAAGGCAAGTGGTAGCAAGATTTCTGAAGAGAGATATCATCTGTCGATATGGAGTGCCCGAGCGAATCATTACTGATAATGGTTCCAATCTAAACAACAAAATGATGGCAGAACTGTGCCGGGACTTCAAGATCCAACATCACAATTCTTCTCCTTACAGGCCAAAGATGAATGGCGCTGTTGAGGCGGCAAATAAGAATATCAAGAAGATTGTGCAGAAGATGGTAGTCACCTACAAAGACTGGCATGAAATGCTACCATTTGCCTTGCATGGGTACCGCACGTCAATCAGGACATCCACTGGGGCAACACCGTATCAGCTTGTGTATGGTATGGAAGCAGTCCTACCTGTTGAAGTTGAATTACCCTCTCTACGGGTACTAATGGATGTTAAACTGAGTGAAGCAGAGTGGGTCCGATCCCGATACGAACAACTGAGTCTGATTGAAGAGAAAAGATTGGCTGCAATTTGTCATGGGCAATTGTATCAGAAAAGAATGAAGAGAGCCTTCGATCAGAAAGTCAGGCACCGAGAGTACCAAGTGGGAGATCTTGTGTTGAAAAGAATCCTCCCTCCTCATACAGACCACAGGGGCAAGTGGACTCCGAACTATGAAGGACCATTCGTAGTAAAGAAAGTTTTCTCGGGTGGAGCACTGATGCTCAGCTCCATGGATGGTGAAGACTTCCCGTCCCCTGTAAATTCAGATGCAGTCAAAAAATACTTCGCATAAAAATGACCCGCTGGACATAAAAACAGAATGTAAGTCCAGGCAAAAATAGGGCATCCCGGCGAGTCAAAAACAGAATAAAGACTCGGGCAAAAATAAGGGAAAATAAACAAAAAAATGTACACCCGCTGAGTCGAAAAGCCGCATTGGACAGCTCAGGCAAAAATGGGTATCCCGATGGATCGAAAACCCGAAGGGGCGATCCATGCAAAATAAGGGAATAAGCGAACAACTGCATTCTGGATTCGCCTGTATTGCTTACAACTGGGTAAGCTTCAAAAGGATCAAGCTTCAATCAGAATCAACCTTCTTCAGAAAGCAAGACGAGAAGAACGTCAAATGTCATACGAGTCATAGTGAAGAGGAAGCTCCTTAAAGCGTCATCAACACTGCCAGCATTTTGTTTCTCAATTTATAACGATCCCTTCATTTCAGGGGATTCGTTTCTTTGACTGTATCTCGCCAATTCAGGGCATAAGAATTAATAAAATCATATTTTCAGTCATGTCTCGTCTTGTACATTTTTATTTTGCAAAAAATGTATGATGTCTAAAAGAAAAACTGATTGCATAGAATACAGATGTTTATCTTCAAAAGTGAAAACACATGCTTACAGGAAATATGCTTACTCCCAGAAGTATCCAGACTCCTATGACGGAATCCGGTAAGGGATACCGCGGAATTATCTTGTGCGTTTCTCTATCTTTTTCAGGATTGCAGAATCCAGAGCGCAACTTGGGGCATGCAAGCTTCATCCCAGCAGGCTGGCCAATCAACACTCAATTTTAGCACCCGAAGTGCTCTCTCCCCAGCTGAGTTGTCTCTCACAGCTTTCCCCAGTGAGCTGCCACTTGCTACTACCACCAGCCGAGTTGTTGATTCTTCCTCAGCAGAATGCAGAAATTCAAGGGACCATCTCCCCACAGAATTCTCAGCCTCTATTCAGAAGAGCAACGCATAAAGGAATCACAACAGAGTGACGAAGGCGTCCACAAACCCCAGCTGGGTCTCTCATTTATTAGGATAGGTCTATCAGTGACCCGTATCCCCAAGCAAATATCATCTTATTAGATCTACCAATGATCTCACCCCCAGCTGGGACGTCTACTTCAACAGATCGATCAAAGATCTTCGCAGCAACGGGACCCGGATCCCGGTTTGGTATCTTTGCACAATCATAGCATTCGCATCATGTTCACCCACAAAGCGTAGCATTCCGTTTTAACACGGAGCATTATGGCAAAAATCCAACACATAGCATAATCATAAGCCATGTTTTGAATCAACACTTGTGAATAATGACAGTTCATCAACATACAGAAAAATCCCCACCAGAGTCCCCAGCAAAAGCAGCTGCCTCACAATCCACAAACACCAGTATATACTCATTTTGACACCCGTCCGTGCCATCTTTCCCCAGTAAAGTCGCCTGAACACTCTTTGCAAACAACACACCCGTATTACAGATACGTCCTGACACCCGTCCGTGTCATACCCTAGCAGAAAGCCGAAGACATCCTCTTTGCACTCACATATACCTATATACACTTTCTTGACACCCGTCCGTGTCATATCCCCAGCGCAGTCATCTACACTTTGTATATCAGATACTTGTTCATATTACACTCTTCTCTTTTTTTTGACACTCGTCCGTGTCACCCTCCCCAGCAGATAAACACTCATCTATACAATACTCATACTCACTGCTCATGTACACTCATACAGATACTCGTCCGTATCTTGTATATACCATTCATATCCCCACAGATTCAACACTCGTCCGTGTTCTCTGTTAACCAGTTGATACTCGTCCGTATCATCATCTCTGAACATGCGTCAAGCGTTTGTTTCTACATGATACTCGTCCGTATCATAGTCTTAAGGATGCTCGTCCGCATCTTTAATCCATACACCATGTCAAACACTTCTGTCTTCTTGAATATGGATACTCGCCTGTGTCTACTATCCCCCAGAAGAGTCCCTTCAGATTCAACACTCGTCTGTGTTCTCTGTTAACCAGTTGATACTCGTCCGTATCATCATCTCTGAACATGTGTCGGTTTATTTCTACCCGATACTCGTCCGTATCGTAGTCTTAAGGATGCTCGTCCGCATCTTTAATCTATACACAAACATCTAAACACTTATACCTTCTTTTCTTGGTTGTAAACACTCGTCCGTGTTTACTACATCCCCAGTAGATCGCCAACAAAGCAAATTTTCCTTTTTATCTGACACTCGTCCTGTGTTATGATAAACCTTGAGAGCAGCCGTACCCTGCTAGGTGGTCGTCCTCCACCTCTTGATGGTCGTCCTCCATCATGCTCATCCGATGGCCGTCCCCATCGTTGATTTTTAGAAGCCGTCCCCTGCTAGGTGGTCGTCCTCCACCTTTTTGATGATCGTCCTTCATCATTTCATCCAATGGTCGTCCCCATTGTTGATTTCGGTTATCTGGCACTCGTCCTGTGTCATGATAAACCTTGAGAGCAGCCGTACCCTGCTAGGTGGTCGTCCTCCACCTCTTGATGGTCGTCCTCCATCATGCTCATCCGATGGCCGTCCCCATCATTGATTTTTAGCAGCCGTCCCCTGCTAGGTGGTCGTCCCCCACCTTTTTGATGATCGTCCTTCATCATTTCATCCAATGGCCGTCCCCATTGTTGATTTCGGTTATCTGGCACTCGTCCTGTGTCATGATAAACCCTAAGAGCAGCCGTACCCTGCTAGGTGGTCGTCCTCCACCTCTTGATGGTCGTCCTCCATCATGCTCATCCGATGGCCGTCCCCATCGTTGACCTTTTATCCGGCATTCGTCCTATGTTGCGATATTTTCGGCAGCCGTACCCTGCCTGGTGGTCGTCCTCCACCTTAGATGACCGTCCCTCATCTTAACCCCAACAGAGCAGCCGTCCCCTGCTAGGTGATCGTCCTTCACCTTTGATGACCGTACCTCATCATCTGTTTATTTCATTTATTCTTTAACCCGATGGTCGTCCCCGTCGTGGTCCTTTTTCTTTTTAACCCGATGGCCGTCCCCATCGTTGGTTACTTCGCTTTATGGACGTGATGGCCGTCCCCGTCATGTTTCATTAATTCCCAGAGAATCTTACAGCTTTATCTTGATGGCCGTCCCCATCATAATTTCTTTTTTCCCAGCTAGTCGGCCGTCCCCGTCTTGGCTTCACCTTTTATCCCCAGCATGTCGGCCGTCCCCGTCATTGCTTTATTTCCCGCGCTTTTCCCAGCATGTCGGCCGTCCCCGTCATTGCTCCCTACCCAGCAGTCGTCCTCTGCTCGACGGTCGTCCTCCGTCGCCCATACTTTATAATATACTTTATTTTCCTTTACAACCTATATCCCTTTTCTTCTTCATTCTGTGAGTGCAAATTTTGGACTGTCTTTGGTATTCAACCACAAGTTATCTCGCTTGCCTGCTAAGCCGTTGCTTACATCCTGCACAGCTAACTCGTGTTTGAATAGGGGCAGCTGTAAACACCCCAAATTTGCCCTCACCCATTCACACCATGGCTTGTGATCATCTCATATGCATGAACACAATCATATCACCTCATATCTCATTTTTTTGATTCACTGCATAATTTCTAAGTCATCTGCACCTAGGGTTTGTGATCTGAGCAATCCAAGAGCTTCTTGAGCCACTCCAAAGGCCATAAATCACTTCAAAGGGATCCATGTGTGTTCAAGCATCATATTACATCCTCTCAAAGTCAAAGATTCCAAAGAATCACAGGAACTGGGATTGGTATGGAAGCAGAGCCAGGCTTGACTACACAGATGACCTAAAATTAGGGTTTTGGTTTCAGAGGCCATAACTCCAAATCTTTTGGTCATTCTTGTTTCCATTGGTCTCTATATGGTATAGGGAGTATGCATATCAATTTTCATGAAGAAATTCCATGGGGAAGTCATCTGATCAAGAGTTGACTTTTCAGACAAGTCAGTGCAAAATCAGGGCATCTGGGGGCCCCAATGACCCAACCAAGGGGTGATCTTCATCATTTTGAGTGCATATGATCTTTATTTGATCATGGAAGAAGGTTGAAGTTCACAAAATTCAAGAATTTGAAGTTTTTGCAAAGTTGACTTTTTAGGGCATAGTTGACTTTTAAGGAATTTGTCAATTTAGGTCACTTTTCAAACCTTACTTTTTGATCCAAAAATGCTTCAAATGGAAAAACTTTGGTCATGAAAGTTGTAGGATACATTTTTCCCTTTTCAAAAAGTACAAGAACATGGCCTAATTCATTTTGGATCAAAAGTTATGGTGTGACAAAGTTGGCAAAAATCACTAATTTTCAAGATATGCACCAATTGGAAAATTTGCAAAATCATGAACCAAGGCAAATTGTAACTTCTAGTTCATATCAAACCAAGGCACAAACATCACATGTGACCTAAAAATCAGATTTGGACCAAGATTTCTCATGTTCATGGTTGGCAAGGCTAGGGATTTTCATGAAGTTTCAAAAGTAAACAACTTGCAAAATCATCATCACACTTTCCCCCACTTGTTACATTGGATGCTGAACCATGCTAGCCTCCCTCACACACCATGCTGCGCCAGCCCATGTACTTGTGCTAGCCTAGAACCAAGCCCATGCTTTCCTTACACAAGAGTGGACTTTTTGCAAAAGTGAACATCCCAATCACAGCAGGCCAGGTCACATCATCTGACCAATTGGAGTTGTTTATACTATCCATTTGCAAGCAAAACATAACATCAAGCTAGCCTGAAGCAAGTCATAGCATCACTTCTCCATTTTCACTCCATAGAGCAAAAGCCTTCGAATCTGTTTCCACAAGCCATAAACACTCAAACAAATTCCACATATCAACTCACCTTGCTTCATGGACCAGAAACCAACCCTTGTTTTGGCCTGAGACCCTCCATATCACAAACACGATTCTCACACTCCCTTGGTCAGAGCTTCTGAAAACTCACTCAAGAGGCTGTTTAAACTCCAACCAAGTATCCAAAGCTTCAAAGGGGGATCATTGGGACCTGTTTGAGCCAAAGGACTAGCCAGAAAGTGCCAGAGATCAAAGCTCCAGTTCAGGTGAGCTTCATGAACATTTTTTCCAGAAGCTTATTTTTAAGTTCTTAAATGGTCCTCTATGTTCCACTGATCATGATGATATGTTTGGTTTCGAAAATCATTGAGTTTTGAGCATGTATGGTGTTCCTGAAATTTTTTGACCTAAACCCCTTTTGCTTCGATTCAGCTTTGTTGTGTAAAATAAATGTGTTTTGGCTTTTGATTCCTGCTCTATGATGATTGGGGATGAATTCTGGGCAAGAAAATTAGGTTTTAGTGAGCTAGGGTGAAAGTTGGCATTTTTCAGGGAGGGTGCTGGCCGGAGAAGACGACCGGAAGTCTTCTCCGGCCACCTGAAAGTCATTAACTCCTAATTAGGGTTAGGGCACCAGGTTTGAATGTGAGCCAATGGATTGTGTTTCCCGCGCGCAATTGGAGGGCCTGGATCATTTCATTAAGATTTAATTATGGATTAATAATTAATTAATTAGAATTAGGGAAGTTTGAATCTGGGCCGTCCAGATGCGCGCCCAGTCAAACCTTGTGAAGCCCAGAATCAATCTCAGCCTCTCCTTCTGATTACTTCCATTTATTTTAATTTTTATTTCATTTCTTTTCTTTCATTTTGCACAATTTATTTAAAATAGCAAAATTTGTTTAAAAATTATGAAATTTTTTATCCTGAGTTTCATTAATTTTTAAGACACAAAAATATTTTTATTTTCAGTTTTAGCATTTAAAATGTATTTTTAAATATTTAAAAGTTTATTTTTAATTGATTAATGGAAATTAATTTATTAAAAATACTTTTAGGTATTTAAAAATCACCAAAAAATTCATGAAATGTTCTAAGGCATTTAGAAACATTGTCCAACCTTCAAACCAAATTTATTTTTTGATCTTGATGCATTTTGAGAATTTTTCATTGATTTAAAATCATTTTTATGCATTAATTTGATCCAAAGTTCAAAAAATCATTTCTGCCTATCCATGAAGAGTTGGACATTGATTCTTTTTGCATTGCATTGTGTTTAGTATGTAGTTTGTGAGATTAAATGGCCATGATTTGATCTTTCATTTTCAATTTGTTTGACATTTCTTTTGTTTGGAAACCCTAAAACCCTAGCAAACTTGTAAAAATCATATCTTGAGCTTGGTTAGGAGTTGAAACCTCTCCTTTGGGCATTGGTTTAGTATAGGATTAGGGGTCCTTTGAGTGGCATTTTCAATTTTTTTATCTTATGTTTTGCTTCTGATTTTGGTTTTTGTTTGATGTATGGTTCATAAACCCTAATTTGGGCTTCCATTTGCATCCATCTTGCATTCTCTTGCATAACATGACTTGCCATGACATTCCATGCTTCCATGTGATTCATTTGACATCTTAAGACATATTGAAAGCATGTTTGATCATTGCATCATGTATTTTCCATGTTGTATGCCATGTGCACTTCATAACTTTTCATGTATGTCTATGCTTCCTAACTTGCTCCATTTGCATTCATGAACTTGTATGATCATTTCCATGTGCTGCCTCATGTTTGTAGCATCTCATAGCATCATTAGCATCATGTATATGCTTCTGGTTTTGTTTCTCATCATGTCATCTCATCCCATTTTGCATTGCATTGCATTTCTTTTCTAACATTTCAGGTGGTAAGTGATGTTGAGAAGTGAATTTGCCTCCACTTCTCATAACTTTTCTTTTCATCTCTCTAGCATCCAGGCTGCATTTTTATATGTGTTTGAGTTTGAGCTTGCTCATTCTTCTTCTTCCCACTTTCTTTCTTCAAGTGACTTGACTTCTTGAATGAAGCAAGTTGCTTTGCTTCTCTTGATCCTTTCATCTGCTTCCTGGTGGTTCCATTGAAGATTGTTCTTGTAAACCTCACAAACCTTAAGAATAACCAAGCATGACAATGATTAGGGTTTTGATTAGTCTCCCCTCTTAGTTTTACCTTTGTGTCTCTTTTGAGTCTTCTCTCCTCATCTCATAATCAGGGACTAAACCCTAAAGGCTTTAAGGCTTTGTGGTTAAGCTTATGCCTGCATCCTTCTCTTAGGATGGAGTGTATAACTTTAATCCTAAGTGTTAAACCCTTAATGTGTTTAAATATCTTAATCAATTCACATAATAATCATCAAGACATCACACTTGTAACTTGGGCCTTGCATTAAGGTTCTAATTCTTCCTTAATTGGTTAAGAAGGACTAACCCTAGTGTTAATGGACAAGTCCCCCTCAAGTTGTCTTACAAATCATAAAACTCACTTCTTCATCTCATCATTAAATAAAATACACTTAATCAAAGGCTTGTTTTGTCATGAGTTTAATCCCTAATCATGGATTAAGCTGAGGAGTCTTCCTCAGCTTAAACATTCTCATCTATTATCCTTCTATTAGGATGGTGTAATGAATCTGTTTAATCCCTGATTATGGCTTAATCTCATTACTCAACACTAAACAAAAACACAAAAAACACCTAAATAATCATAAGTAGGTTAATGATCTTAATCCCATACCAAAGGTGATTAAGTGTGAGAATCTGACTTCACACTTAAGGTATTCTCATTACCCCTAATCAGAGGGAAGATGTGATGAGTTTACTAATCCATTGATTTAGAATTAAGCTCATTAACTTATGACAAACTTTCAAAAGCAATAAAAGACTGAAAATTCAAAAACAAACAATAATCGTCTCCTTCGGGATTCTTTTCTTATCTCATTCACTCATAACCGAGAACTTGCTTCTTCCGTCTAATGCAAGACAGTTTGCACCTGAGCCAGACAGGTCATACACTTGAGCAAAGGCAAGTAAGCAGTTCACAAGTCAATTCATCTTTCAGTCTCTTTGGGTCGAACTACGGTGTTCTGACTTCCTCATTGCACGAGAGGATACGTAGGCATAACTTAACAGTTATCGAACAAAAGTCTCTGTATATTCCCTCTCTTTCTAGCCTCATTCTTTAAGCCTCACGATCTCGAGCAATTCATTCTCATTCTTACACTGACACTGTATATTATACACTTCACTTCTGTTACACTGACACCTGTACATATTGCTTTCCAGCTCTTTACACACAAATTGCACTGACACTACCCCTCTAAAACACAAATCTTTCAAGCGTGGATCCCGTCGAGTACGACGGACAATCTGGGTGCTAATACCTTCCCAGGTTGTAACCAACCCCCTTTCTCAGTCTCTCTGGTTCGCAACCGTCTTATCCATGTCTTTCTAGGTTTATGCAGCATTGCCTTTCCTCCGGGATAAAAATGCCTAGCTGGCGACTCTATTCATCTCCAGTGAGTTCACGGCTGTGTGTTCTCATTGTCCCTCTCGCCGACCGTTCGCGTCTGTACCCCATTTGACCCGGCTTCATTTGGTGGGAGCGACAACCAACGCTGCAACTATTTCTCCTTTAGACAGTGAGTGGCAAGGCAATGCCTTTGAGTTTTAGAACCACATCACCGGCCTTACCACTAATAAATGGGGAGGAATTAAGGCCACATCTATTCAAAACCCAACCATTAAAGTGTTCCACCGCATCCTTGCTTCTACCATCTTTGGCCGTAAGAACACTGACAATGTGAATTCCAAAGACCTGTATTTCCTTCACTGTGTGCTAACCAAACACCTATTGACCTTGTGCCATTTTTCTTAGCCCACTTGGTTAGTGTGTCTAATAGAGTAGGATGACCTATTTGCATAGGTATCATAGTCTCCACCATTGCTCTAGCCCTTAACCTTGAAATTGTCGAGGACGGCAACTGTTTTGAGAGCATTGTAGCCGACTTAGATTACTGGAAAAGTACGCGGCTTGTCAAAAGTTTACCTGATGGAAAGTATCGCATTATGATTCGTGACCGTGCACACCATAGTTTCTCCTTGCCTTCCCATACTCGTATTGATGTGTGCGTGTGTGCTACTGGTTACTTATTACTGACCCAGAGGGTGGGAATGCTGCAGTGCATCCCCGTCCTCAACCCTATGCTTCTAACGCACCCGGTCCTAGTATCGCACCATACACTTCACCTATTTCTGATGATTTTGCAGGTATGAGAGTGTCGCTCCCAAAAGATGAGACTCTACTCAAATGAGGTACAGACGCGAACGGTCGGCGAAAGGATGTGTGAGAACACACAGGAGTGAACTCACAGGAAAAGAAAAGAGTCGCCAGCTAGGCATTTTTATCCCGGAGGAAAGGTAATGCTGCATAGACCTAGAAAAAGATGGATAAGACGGTTGCGAACCAAAGAGACTGAGAAAGGGGGTTGGTTACAACCTGGGAAGGTATTAGCACCCAGATTGTCCGCCGTACTCGTAGGGATCCATGCTTAAAAGACTTGTGTTTTAAAGGGGTGGTGTCAGTGCAATCTGTGTATAAAAGAGGCTGGAAGAAAATGTACAGGTGTCAGTGTAAAAGAAGTGTAAAGTGTAATATATACAGTGTCAGTGTAAGAACAAAAATGAAATGCTCATGATCATGAGGCTAAAGAATAAAGCTGGAAAGAGGGGGAATATACAGAGACTTTTGTTCGATAACTGTTAAGTTATGCCTACGTATCCTCTCGTGCAATGAGGAAGTCAGAACACCGTAGTTCGACCCAAAGAGACTGAAAGATGAATTGACTTGTGAACTGCTTACTTGTCTATGCTCAAGTGTATGACCTGTCTGGCTCAGGTGCAAACTGTCTTGCATTAGACGGAAGAAGCAAGTTCTCGTTTATGAGTGAATGAGATGAGAAAAGAATCCCGAAGGAGACGATTACTGTTTGTTTTTGCATTTTCAGTCTTTTATTGCTTTTTGGATTTTGTCATAAGTTAATGAGCTTAAGTCTAAACCAATGGATTTAGTAAACTCATCACATCCTCCCTCTGATTAGGGGTAATGAGAGTACCTTAAGTGTGAAGTCAGATTCTCACACTTAATCACCTTTGATGTAGAATTAAGGTCATTTACCTACTTGTGATTATTTAGATGTTTTTGTGATTTTTTGTTTGGTGTTAAGTAATGAGGTTAAGCCATAATCAGGGATTAAACAGACTCATTACACCATCCTAATAGAAGGATAATAGATGAGAATGTTTAAGCTGAGGAAAGCTCCTCAACTTAATCCATGATTAGGGATTAAACTCATGACAAAACAAAGCCTTTATTGAGTGGATTTTAGTTAATGATATGATGATGAAGTGAGTTTTAGGGTTTATAAGACAACTTGAGGGGGACTTGTCCATTAACACTAGGGTTAGTCCTTCTTAACCAATTAAGGAAGAATTAGAACCCTAATGCAAGGCCCAAGTTACAAGTGTGATGTCTTGATGATTATTAAGTGAATTGATTAAGGGATTTAAACACATTAAGGGTTTAACACTTAGGATTAAAGTTATACACTCCATCCTAAGATAAGGATGCAGGCATAAACTTAATCACAAAGCCTTAAAGCCTTTAGGGTTTAGTCCCTGATTATGAGATGAGAAGGGAAGACTCAAAAGAGACACAAAGGTAAAACTAAGAGGGGAGACTAATCAAAACCCTAATCATTGTCATACTTGGTTGTTCCTAAGGTTTGTGAGGTTTTCAAAAGAAGTCTTCAAATGGAACCACCAGGAAGCAGATGAAAGGATCAGGAGAAGCAAAACAACTTGCTTCATTCAAGAAGTCAAGTCACTTGAAGAAAGAAAGTGGGAAGAAGAAGAATGAGCAAGCTCAAACTCAAACACATATAAAAAATGCAGCATGGATGCAAGAGAGAGATGAAGAGAAGTATGAGAAGTGAAGGCAAATTCACTTCTCAAAATCACTTACCACCTGAAAGGTCAGAAAAGAAATGCAATGCAATGCAAAATGGGATGGAATGACATGATGCAAACCAAAACCAGAAGCATGTTTATGGTGTTAATGATGCTATGAGATGCTACAAACCAGAAACAACCCATGTGGATGATCATACAAGCTTATGAATGCAAATGAAGCAAGTTAAGAAGCATGAACATTCATGAAAAGTTATGAAGTGCACATGGCATACAACATGACAAATGCAAGGTGCAATGATCAAACATGCTTTCAATATGTCTTATGATGTTAAATGAATCAAATGGAAGCATGGAATGTCATGGCAAGTCATGTTATGCAAGAAAATGCAAGATGGATGCATATGGAAGCCCAAAATAGGGTTTATGATCAATGCAACAAACAAAAACCAAAACCAGAAGCAAACAACATTATAAAAAATTGAAAATGCACTCAAAGGACCCCTAATCCTATACTAACCCACTGCCCAAAGGAGAGGTCTCAACTCTTAACCAATTTCAAGTTATGATTTTCCTAAGTTTTCTAGGGTTTTAGGGTTCCTAAACAAGAAAATTATCAAACAAATGGAAAATGAAAGATCAAATCATGGCCATTTAATCTCACAAACTACATGCTAAACACAATGCAATGCAAAAAGAATCAAGGTCCAACTCTTCATGGTTAGGCAGAAGTGATTTTTTTGAAGTTTGGATCAAAATAATGCATAAAAATGATTTTAATTCAATGAAAAATTCTCAAAATGCATCAAGATCAAAAAATAAATTTGGTTTGAAGGTTGGACAATGTTTCTAAATGTCTTAAAACATTTCATGAATTTTTTGGTGATTTTTTAAATACCTAAAAGTATTTTTAATAAATTAATTTTCATTAATCAATTAAAAATAAACTTTTAAATATTTAAAAATACTTTTTTAATACTAAAAATGAAAATGAAAATATTTTTGTGTTTTAAAAATTAATGAAACTCTTGACAAAAAGTTTCATAATTTTTAAAACATTTTTGCTATTTTAAATAAATTGTATAAAACAAATATGAAATAAATGAATTAAAACAAAGAAAATAGACAAGTCAACTGAATGGAGGGCTGGGATGGATCCTGGGTTTGAAATTGTTGACTGCGCGCGTTTTTAAAGGGCCTGGATTGCATCTGATTTTAATTAAGTTTATAAATTAATTAAATGGATTAATTAGACTTAATGGTGATTAGGGCACAGTGGACCCATCTGAACCACTCACTCACGCGCGAAGTCAATGCAAGTCATCTGATCCAACGCTCAAGATTTAAACCTCATTTAATTACAGGATTAGGGTTAAACAAATTCAGGTGACCGGAGGGGAGCTCCGGTCATCTTCTCCGGTGATAACAAAACCCTAGGTCCTGATTTAGGCTTCTAAACATCAAATTAAACACAGCCAAGTGATCCTCTAACATCCTAGGACACGAATCCACTCTCAAACATCATTTAAACATCAAGAATCAAGCAAATCGAAAGAAACAAATTTCACGGGTGAAATTTCAGAGTGACAATACAAACTCATTTCTTACTCATTTTTTGATTCTAAGAACATCCTCATGACCAGCAAGACATGAGCAATCAATTTATAACTTAAAATGTAAGCTCTGAGGAAAAAGAATCCATGGTCATACCTGAGCTGGAAAGCTTCAATACTGAGCTTCCAAAGCCTCCTTCGTGTGCAAATGAACTTCTTTGACTCTCTTGAACTCAAAGAGAAGCTCCAAAGTTCTTGTGGATGGCTGGTTTGAAGAGAAGAGTTCTGGTGCAGCAGGTTTCACAGTCAGGAATTGTGAGGTTTCAGGCTACTCCAATGGTGGATTCTTGCTCCTTTGGGTGTGTTTGACTTGTTGGTGAAGAGAAATGGGGTGTTTGATGGCTGGAAAGTGAGATTCGAAAGTTCTGGCTTTGAGGATGAAAAATGGTGAAGCTCAGTTCTTGCTTAGTTCAGGCCTGACTCTTGCTGGTTTTGGCTCAGTGAAGCAAGGTGAGTTGATCAGTGGACTTGGTTTTTGTGTTTGTGAGCTGTGTAGAGAAATTCGAAGAGAAATGCTTGAGGGAGTGAGTTTGTTAATGTGTTGTGTCTATGTGTTTCAGCCTTGCTTGTTATGTGAAATGGCTAGCATTTTGTTTGCATAAAAAACTCACATTGGTCAGATGATGTGACCTGGCCTGTTGTGATAGGTAAGTTCACTTTTGCAAAATGTCAACTTTGGTGTAAGGAAAGCATGGGTTGAGCCCTAGGCTAGTATATGTGTATGGGCTGGCGCAGCATGGTGTGTGAGAGATGCTAGAATGGTTCAGCAGCCAAGGCAACAAGTGGGTGAGGTGTGATGATGGTTTTTGCAAGTTGTTCACTTTTGGTTCATATGAAACTTTCTTGTCCCACAAGCCATAAAACATGAGGAAATCTTGGTCCAATCTGAACTTTAGGACTTACATGATGCTTGTGTAATGGTTTGACATGAATTAGAAGTTATAAATGCCTTGGTACAAAGTTTTTGCAAGTTTCTCATTTGAGGCATGTCTTGAAAATTAGTGATTTTTGCCAACTTTGACATACCATAACTTTTGATCCAAAATGAATTAGATCATGTTCTTTTACTTTTTGGAAAGGTAAAGATCTAATCTACAACTTTCATGACCAAAGTTTTTCCATTTGAAGCTTTTTTGGATCAAAAAGCAAGGGTTGAAAAAGTGGCATAAAATGACATTTCATGAAAAGTCAACCATGCCCTAAAAAGTCAACTTTGCAAAAACTTGTAATTCTTGAATTTTGTGAACTTCAACCTTCTTCCATGATCAAATAAAGATCATATACACTCAAAATGATGAAGATCACCCCTTGGTTGGGTCATTGGGGGCCTCAGATGCCCTGATTTTACACTGACTTGCTTGAAAAGTCAACTCTTGATCAGATGACTTCCCCATGGAATTTCTTCATAAAAATTGATATGCATACTCCCTATACCATATAGAGACCAATAGAAACAAGAATGACCAAAAAATTTGGAGTTATGGCCTCTGAAACCAAAACCCTAATTTTAGGTCATCTGTGCAGTTAAACCTGGCTCTGCATCCACACCATTTCCATTTCTTGTGATTCTTTGACATTCTTGACTTTGAGAGGATATAATATGATGCTTGAACACACATGGACCCCCTTGAAGTGATTGATGACACTTGGAGTGGCTCAAGAGGCTCTTGGATTGCTCAGATCACAAACCCTAGATGCAGATGACTTAGAACCAATGCAGGGACTCAAAACTGTGATATGAGATGCTATGATTGAGTTTATGCATATGAAATGATCACAAGCCATGGTGTGAATGGGTGAGGGCAAATTTGGGGTGTTTACAGCTGCCCCTATTCAAGCATGAGTTAGCTGTGAAGGATGTAAGCAACGGCTTAACAGGCAAACAAGATAACTTGTGGTTGAATACCAAAGACAGTCCAAAATTTGCACTCACAGAATGAAGAAGAAAAGGGATATAGATTGTAAAGGAAAATAAAGTATATTGTAAAGTGTGGGCGACGGAGGACGACCGTCGAGCAGAGGACGACTGCTGGGGAAAGAGCAATGACGGGGACGGCCGACATGCTGGGAAAAGTGCGGAAAATAAAGCAATGACGGAGACGGCCGACATGCTGGGGATAAAAGAATTATGATGGGGACGGCCATCAAGGTAAAGTTGTAAAATTCTATGGGGATTAATGAAACATGACGGGGACGGCCATCAAGTTCATAAAGTAAAGTTACTAACGATGGGGACGGCCATCGGGTTAAAAAGAAAAGGGACCACGACGGGGACGGCCATCGGGTTAAAGAATAAGCGAAATAAACAGATGATGGGGTACGGCCATCAAAGGTGAAGGACGATCACCTAGCAGGGGACGGCTGCTCTGTTGGGGATAAGATGAGGGACGGTCATCTAAGGTGGAGGACAACCACCAGGCAGGGTACGGCTGCCGAAAATATCGCGACATAGGACGAATGCCAGATAAAAGGTCAACGATGGGGACGACCATCGGATGAGCATGATGGAGGAAGACCATCAAGAGGTGGAGGACGACCACCTAGCAGGGGACGGCTGCTCTCAAGGTTTATCATGACATAGGACGAATGCCAGATAACCAAAACCAACAATGGGGACGGCCATTGGATAAAATGATGAAGGACGATCATCAAAAGGTGGAGGACGACCACCTAGCAGGGGACGGCTGCTAAAAATATCAACGATGGGGACGGCCATCGGATGAGCATGATGGAGGACGACCATCAAGAGGTGGAGGACGACCACCTAGCAGGGTACGGCTGCTCTCAGGGTTTATCATGACATAGGACGAATGTCAGATAAAAAGAAATTTGCTTTGTTGGCGATCTGCTGGGGAATAGTAAACACGGACGAGTGTTTACATCCAAGAAATAAAGGTATAAGTGTTTTGACGTTGTGTATAGATTAAAGATGCGGACGAGCATCCTTAAGACTACGATACGGACGAGTATCGGGTAGAAACAAATACTGACACGTGTTCAGAGAGGATGATACGGACGAGTATCAACTGGTTAATAGAGAACACGGACGAGTGTTGATTCTGAGGGGACTCTTCTGGGGAAAAATAGACACAGGCGAGTATCTATATTCGAGAAGACAAAAGTGTTTGATACAGTGTATGGATTAAAGATGCGGACGAGCATCTTTAAGACCTATGATACGGACGAGTATCATGTAGAAACAAACTCTGGACGCATGCTCTGAGATGATGGTACAGACGAGTACCAAAGAGTTAACAAAGAACAAGGACTAGTGTTGAATCTGAGGGGATATATAAGTGGTATATACAGGATACGGACGAGTATCTGTATAAGAGTGATTGGTATATAGATGAGTATTTAACTGCTGGGGAGAGCGACACGGACGAATGTCAAAAGGAGAAGAGTGTAATATGAACAAGTATCTGATATACAAAGTGTAGATGACTGTGTTGGGGATATGACACGGACGGGTGCCAGAGGATTGTGTATGTAAGTACATGTGAGTGCAAAGAGGATGCCTTTGGCTTTCTGCTGGGAGTATGACACGGACGGGTGTCAGGAAGTATCTGTAATACGGGTGGTGTTGTTTGCAAAGAGTGTTCAGGCGACTTTACTGGGGCAAGATGGCACAGACGGGTGTCAAAATGAGTATATACTGGTGTTTGTGGATTGTGAGGCAGCTGCTTTTGCTGGGGACTCTGGTGGGGATTTTTCTGTACGTTGATGAACTGTCATTATTCACAAGTGTCGGTTCAAAACATGGCTTATGATTATGCTATATGCTTGATTTTTGCCGTAATGCCCCGTGTTAAACGGAATGCTACGCTTTGTGGGTGAGTATGATGCGAATGCTATGATTATGCAAAGATACCAAACCCGGATTCGGATTCCGATGCCACGAAGATCTTCGATCGTTCTGTTGAAGTGGACATCCCAGCTGGGGATGAGATCATTGGTAGATCTGATGAGATGTATCTGCTTGGGGAAATGGGTCAATGAGAGACCCAGCTGGGGTTTGTAGAGGCTTTCTTCACTCTACTGTGATCTTCCACGCGCTGCTCTTCTGGACAGAGACTGGAGCTCTGTGGGGAGATGATTCCCTGACTTTTGTGCTCGGCTGAGGACGAAATGGCAATTCGGCTGGGGAGAAATAGAGGAATCACTGAAAGGCCTCCCTAGAAATTCTGTTGAGGTAGCTTCTTGACTCAGCCGGGGATATGGGCGCCTTCTGTGATACCTGGCCATTCTGATGGGGATAAGTAATAAGTGGCAACTCAGCTGGGGAGAGAATACTTTGAGTGCTGAGTGTTGATTTGTCAGCTTGCTGGGACAAAACTTTCGTGCCCCAAGTTGCGTTCTGGATACCTGCAATCCTGCAAAGATAGAGAAACGCACAAGTAATCCTGAGGTATCCTTTACTGGATTCCGTCATAGGAGTTTAGACACTTCTGAGAGTAAGCATATTTCCTGCAAGCATGTTTTTATTTTTGAAGATAAACATATGTATTCATGCAATCGTTTTTTCTTTAAGACATCAGACATTTTTTGCAAAAAAAAAATAAAAAATGTACAAGACGAGACATGACTGAAAATCTGATTCTATTAATTCACTTGCCCTGAATCGGCGAGATACAGTCAAAGAAACAAATCCCCTAAAATGAGGGGATTGTTATAAATTGAGAAACAAAGTGCTGGCAATGTTGATGACGCTTTAAGGAGCTTCCTCTTCACTATGACTCGCATGACTTTTGACATTCTTCTCATCTTGCTTTCTGAAGAAGGCTGGTTCTGACCGAGGCTTGATCCTTTCGAAGCTTACCAAGTTGTAGGTGATACAGACGAATTCAGGATACAGTTGTTCGCTTATTCCCTTATTTTGCATGGATCGCCCTTTCGGGTTTTCAATCCATCGGGATACCCATTTTTGCCTGAGCTGTCCAATGTGGCTTTTCAACTCCGCGGGTGTACATTTTTGTCTATTTTCCCTTATTTTTGCCCGAGTCTTTTATTCTATTTTTGACTTGCCGGGATGCCCTATTTTTGCCTGGACTTACATTCTGTTTTTATGTCCAGCGGGTCAGTTTATGCGGAGTATTTTTTAACTGCATCTGAATTCACAGGGGACGGGAAGCCTTCACCATCCATGGTGTTGAGCATCAGTGCTCCACCGGAAAAAACTTTCTTTACCACAAATGGTCCTTCATAATTTGGAGTCCACTTACCCCTGTGGTCTGTATGAGGAGGGATGATTCTCTTCAGCACAAGATCTCCTACTTGGTACTCTCGGTGCCTGACTTTCTGATCGAAGGCTCTCTTCATTCTTTTCTGATACAACTGCCCATGACAGATTGCAGCCAACCTCTTCTCTCCAATCAGACTCAGTTGTTCGAATCGGGATCGGACCCACTCTGCTTCGTTCAGCTTAACATCCATCAGTACTCGCAAGGAGGGTAATTCCACTTCAACAGGTAGGACTGCCTCCATACCATACACAAGTTGATACGGCGTTGCCCCAGTGGATGTTCTGATTGACGTGCGGTACCCATGCAAGGCAAACGGTAGCTTTTCATGCCAGTCTTTGTAGGTGACTACCATCTTCTGCACAATCTTCTTGATGTTCTTGTTCACTGCCTCAACAGCGCCATTCATCTTTGGCCTGTAAGGAGAAGAATTGTGGTGTTGAATTTTGAAGTCCCGGCATAGCTCTGCCATCATTTTGTTGTTTAGATTGGAACCATTATCAGTAATGATTCGCTCGGGAACTCCATATCGACAGATGATATCTCTCTTCAGAAATCTTGCTACCACTTGTCTTGTAACATTGGCATAGGAGGCTGCTTCGACCCACTTGGTGAAATAATCAATGGCAACCAGGATGAATCTGTGGCCGTTTGAAGCAGTTGGTTCGATCTTACCAATCATGTTGATGCCCCACATAGCAAAGGGCCAGGGTGAAGACATCACGTTCAAAGGATTGGGAGGTACATGCACCTTATCTGCATAAATCTGGCATTTATGGCATTTCCTGGCGTAGGTACAACAGTCAGCATCCATTGTGATCCAATAATAGCCTGATCTCAGCAACTTCTTGGCCATGGCATGCCCTCCAGCATGGGTACCAAAGGATCCCTCGTGCACTTCATGCATCAACAAATCTGCTTCCGTCTTGTCGACGCACCTGAGGAGTACCATATCAAAGTTCCTTTTGTATAAAGACCCATCAGTGTTCAGAAAGAAACTACCAGCCAGCCTTCTCAAAGTCTTCTTATCATTGGAAGATGCCCCAGGTGGGAATGTCTGATCCTCCAAGAAGCACTTAATGTCATGGAACCAAGGCTTATCATCCTTGGCAACATCTGCTGCAAATACATATGTTGGTCTGTCAAGTCTGGACACTGAAATTTGAGGTACAAAGTTGGCAGCCTGAACTTTGATCATGGACGAAATGGTAGCCAGAGCATCTGCAAACTGATTCTCGTCCCGAGGGATATACTCAAGCTTGACTGTTGTAAAGAAAGCCAATAACCTCCTTGTATAATCCCTGTAAGGTATCAGATGATCCTGGTGTGTGTACCATTTGTCGTTGGTTTGATTGATTACCAAAGCTGAATCTCCGAATACAGTCAATGTCTTGATCCTGAGGTCAATGGCTTCCTCAAGACCCATAATACAAGCTTCGTATTCAGCTTCGTTGTTAGTGCAGTTGAAAGTGAGTTTTGCCGAGAAAGGCATGTGAACTCCTTTAGGTGTAATGAGTACTGCACCAACACCGCGACCATTCATGTTAACAGCCCCATCAAACATCATAGTCCATTCTTCTTCTGGGTCAGGCCCTTCAGTGTGAACAGGCTCTTCATGATCTTTTGCTTTCATGAACATGATGTCTTCATCAGGGAAGTCAAATCTCATAGGCTGGTAATCATCAATAGGTTGCTCAGCAAGATATTCAGACAATACACTGCCTTTTATGGCTTTCTGAGAAGTGTACTGAATGTCATACTCTGTAAGGATCATTTGCCATCTTGCAACCCGTCCGGTAAGTGCTGGCTTCTCAAATATGTACTTAACTGGGTCCATTTTTGAGATCAACAAGGTAGTGTGGGTCAACATATACTGCCTCAGTCGGCGAGCAGCCCACGCTAAAGCACAACAAGTTTTCTCGAGCAGTGAATAACACTGTTCACAGTCGGTAAACTTTTTGCTTAGGTAGTATATTGCATACTCTTTTCGACCAGACTCGTCATGCTGGCCCAGCACACACCCCATTGACTCTTCTAATACTGTCAAGTACATTATCAGAGGTCTTCCTTCAACTGGAGGCATAAGGATTGGAGGCTCTTGTAAGTACTCCTTGATCTTGTCAAATGCCTTCTGGCAGTCTTCATTCCACCTGACCGTCTGTTCTTTTCTTAACAACTTGAACAAGGGTTCACAGGTAGCCGTAAGGTGAGAGACGAACCTCGAGATGTAGTTCAATCGACCTAAGAACCCTCGAACTTCTTTCTCTGTCTTTGGTGCAGGCATCTCTTGGATGGCTTTGACTTTATCAGGGTCAACTTCAATCCCTTTCTCACTTACAATAAATCCCAGCAGCTTATCAGATCTCACCCCGAATGTGCATTTGTTGGGGTTCAACTTCAGTTGATACTTCCTCAGACGCTTGAATAGCTTCAGCAGATTCACCAGGTGATCTTCTTCAGTAAGGGACTTGGCAATCATGTCATCCACATAGAATTCGATTTCTTTATGAATCATATCGTGGAATAATGTCACCATAGCCCGTTGATACGTCGCACCGGCGTTCTTCAGTCCGAATGGCATCACCTTGTAACAGAACGTGCCCCAAGGTGTGATGAATGTTGTCTTCTCCATGTCTTCAGGTGACATTTTGATCTGATTGTATCCTGAGAATCCGTCCATGAAGGAGAATACCGAGAACTGAGCCGTATTATCAACCAATACATCAATGTGAGGTAAAGGGAAGTCATCTTTCGGGCTGGCTCTGTTCAGATCCCGGTAGTCAACACACATCCTTACTTTGCCGTCTTTCTTAGGCACAGGCACAATATTAGCAACCCACGGTGGATAGCTAGTTACAGCAAGGAACCCGGCGTCCCACTGCTTTTGCACCTCTTCTTTGATTTTCATTGCCATGTCTGGGCGAGTGCGGCGTAATTTCTGTTTGACCGGCGGGCAATCTTCTTTCAAAGGCAACTTGTGCACAACAATGTGGGTGTCCAACCCTGGCATATCTTGATAAGACCAAGCAAACACATCCACATATTCTTGAAGCAAGTCAATCAGTTGTCTCTTCACTGAGTCTTGTAGGCAAGCCCCGATTTTAACTTCTTTCACGTCTTCATCCGTACCAAGATTGATCACTTCAACCTCCTCCTGGTGAGGAGTAATAACCCTTTCCTCTTGTCTTAACAACCTGGCTAGCTCTTCAGGAAGCTCATATTCTTCTTCAACCCCTTCATCAGCTTGATTGATTGGATTGTCAAAGTCATACGAAGTCATAGCCGTGCTATTGTCGGTGCTGTCTGGAAGGCACACTCTGCAAGGGTTCAGTTTGTTCATTTTAGTGATTGATTTTAATCTTGTTTAGAAAGGTGAAATAAAGTTGTCATTTTGAAAACATCGCCATTTATTTTTTGTACAAAAAGAAAAATGGAAAAACAGTGAGCAGAAAAGAAAAAAGACTCGTTTGCAAAAAGATGTCTGATATTTCATTGATTAATCTTGTTGCACAAAAAGTACAGATGGCCCGATTACAAAATGAGTCTTGTCATCTTGGGCAAGATGCAAGACTTTGATGCATGCTAAAATACAGGAAATAATAATTACTCTGCATGAGTAACTCTTATAATTTCCTGGGAAGACCAGTTCGAGATACTGCTCCCCGGGATCTTTGGACGAATCCAGCTTTCCAGGTTGCATTCTTCTTCCAGCTCGTCTTCCAAATTGTTGACAGCATCAGGGGTGAGCATCCCCCCACTAACAAAGTTGGGCTCTTTCGCAGCCTCTGCTGGATCTTGTTGAGTTGGTTTGTAACCCAACCCAAATCTATCCTCTTTCTTCTCCACCAGTAGCAGCTTGCCCCAGCCTTGGGCAGTTCCTTCCTCAACAACCTTCCGGGCTTGTTGGTATGATGTCATTGAAGTTCCAGGTACAACAGATGTTTCATTCACGTTCAAGGCCTCGAACCCCTGACTCATTGTTTCATGGATCTCCCCATCCATCTCAATATACTTATAAGTAGCCAGATGGCTAACAAATATATCCTCCTCTCCACAGATAGTAACGACTTGGCCTTCCCACTCGAATTTTAACTTCTGGTGAAGGGTAGACGTTACTGCGCCAGCGGCATGAATCCATGGTCTACCCAACAAACAGCTGTAGGCAGGCTGAATGTCCATCACGTATAAGATCGTTTTAAAAGTTTGTGGGCCAATCGTTATGGGCAACTCAATCTCTCCCAGAACCGATCTCTTGGAACCATCAAAGGCTCTCACCACCAGGTTGCTGGGACGCAACGCCAATCCTTCATATTCTAGCTTCACCAGGGCCTTTTTGGGTAAGACATTAAGGGATGATCCCGTGTCTACCAGCACATGGGAAAGGACCGCACCTTTACATTCCATGGTGATGTGCAAGGCCTTGTTACGGTTGCGGCCTTCCGTTGTCAAGTCAGTATTGGTGAACCCTAGCCCATTGCTAGCAGTAACATTTCCAACCACGGTTTCCAACTGATTAACGGTGATCTCTTCAGGCACGTAAGCTGCGTGCAAGACTTTGAGTAGTGCATTCCGATGGGCTTCAGAACACATAAGCAGTGATAGGATAGAGATCTTGGATGGCGTCTGGTGAAGCTGATCCACTATTTTGTAATCACTCTTTTTGATGATTCTCATGAACTCATCAACTTCTTGATCGAATGGTGTTTTCAAAGCTTCCTTAACAGCTTGATCTTCCTGCACTGGGCTCTTTCCTTTTGCCTTGGCAGCAGCTTCTGCTTCGGCAGTGGGTCTTTGAATTTGTGGAGCAAAGAGACGTCCGCTTCGAGTGAAGCCTCCGCCTCCTCCCACATTGTCTATCTGTGGTGCAAGTGTTGATGGTTCAAGGGTGATTTTCTTTCCTTCGCAGTATATGTCAGAGCCGTAGTGCCAAGGGATGGCCCTATTGCTTTCATAAGGTACTGGTCCAGGCACCGTGACAGTGACTGGACTGATGGCAGCTGCAGAAGGGACTGTGATAGTCTGTGGATCATAATAAATTGTGACTGGTGCTCTGATGGGAGCAGCACTTTCTGAGTTGTAGGCAGAGTTGTTTTCAGGATCATAAAATATTGTGACAGTTGAGACATCTTCATGATTTGTTGCTGATGTTGTAGGAGATATTGTCGGAAGGATGGACGTTGTTGTTGTAGGAGTTTCAAAATGGAGCGGTGCTGGAGTTGTAGAAGGAACGTTCGTTGACATCTGGTCAGTTGAAATGACAGATGAAGCACTTGCCGATGAAGCCGAAGAACTGTCGGGAACAATGGTTGTTGCAGTTGTAGGAGATACCAGAATCGTTGTTGATGAGATTGCTGGATTAGTAGGAAATGATGTGGTGATTTGAAGCTGGCCACTCTGAATGAGACCATCTATGCCATTCCTCAGGTTATCGCACCCATTTACCGAGATATTGCAGTAAGCACACCCCAACTCACACCCCGGGAACATTTGACATTCGAGGAGTTGAGCCTTAATTTCCACCAACGGTGTCCGGATCTGACCCACACTGGTTATTGAATAAGACGGCTTGTCTTCTTCAATAGCGTTAATTCTGGGACCCCCGTGGTTTGGCATAGGATTTTTGTTGACATTAGGTGGTGGTGCAAAATTCAGAGCTTTTGAGTCTACCAGGTCTTGTACCTTCATGTGCAAGGCTCTGCACTTTTCTGTACTGTGGCCAGGTGCATTTGAATGAAAAGCACATCTGGCGTTGGAGTCATAATTCCTGGGTAGACTGTTGGGATCTGGAGGTGCCAACGTCCTTAACTCAACTAGGTTGAGTTTCAGGAGTTGTGGCAGCAACGTAGCATATGGCATAGGGATCGGATCGATCACCCTATTGGCTTGAGATGGCCTCTGCTGAAATGGCCTTTGCTGGTTGTTGTTGTTGGTGTTGTTATAATTCCTTGGAAGATACTGAGCTTGTTGATGGTACTGAGGTTGTTGCTGATAGTTTTGCTGCGGAGGTTGATAAGCTGGTTGAGGGTGAGCTAGAGCGGGAATGGTGACTGCTGCTACAGACCTGTGAACATACTGGGGTCTGCCCCTGCTGGTGTGGATGGCATTGGTCTCGCCAGTTCTTCTTGGGCCTGCGAAAGGCTTCCTTGTATTGCTGGACGAGCTGGCACCATTGTCAGAGATCTTGCCCATCTTCAACAGGATCTCAATTCTCTCCCCAGCTATGACAACATCTGCGAAGCTAGTGGAAGAGAAAGCGGCCAGCCTGTCAATATATGTTCCCTGGAGGGTATTCATAAACATATCTTCCATTTCCCTCTCGGACATAGGTGGCTGAACAGCAGCAGCCAATTGCCTCCATCTCTGGGCATATTCTCGGAAACTTTCCCTTGACGACTGTGACATTCCCATTAGGAGGGTCCTGTTGGGTGCCATATCTAAGTTGTACTGATATTGTCTAATGAAAGCTTCTTCCAAATCCTTCCAACACCTGATGGTTGCCCTTGTCAGGTGAGAGTACCATTCTCTTAAGGCTCCCGTCAAGCTATCCTCAAAATAGAACATCCAGAGCTTTTCGTCCATGGTGTAGGCCTTCATCCTCCCCAGAAATGATTCTAAGTGAGTCCTGGGGCATGAAGTCCCGTTGTATTTTTCGAAACAAGGAGGCTTAAACTTATGGGGAATCCTGACCCCGTCTACCAAGCCCATGTCCATGACATCGAAACCCAAAGAGTTTTGAGACTCTAAGGACCTCAACTTCTCAGCTATCTCATCCAGCCTTCTATCATAAGCTTCCTCCCCAGCACCCATTACTGTGAACTGATTACTGTGAACTGATCCTCTTGGGGGTCTTCTTGCAGTACCCTGCCTGCAGTGGCAGTCCCTTGAACATTTGCAGGAATATTGACCTCTGGATGAAGATGGGGGCCAAATACAGGGGGGTTAACATGAGGTTGGACCCTTTCATTGTTGCTGGTGCCGGCAGTCCCTATATGTGGATCTTCTTGATTCTGCCTTTCCACCATGGCTCTCAATCTTTCTTGGCTCTGAGCCATGTTGTTCATCACTTCCATAAACTGAGTCATCTGGGTTCTCATTTCCAATCTTTCGTTTGCCATTTGATTTCTGACCTCTGCAAGGTCCTGCTGTACCTGATCCATTTGTATGCCCGGAAGGTTGTTACGGGTTGGATATCGGTGCGGACGGTTGAGGGGAAATACCCGGCGTCGAGCAATAGTTCCTGAATATCACAACAGAGTTAGCAACAATAAAACAAAAGCCTGCAAAACAAAACAAAAGGTTAGCATGCAATGCAGTATGCTTATTTGTTTTCAAGGTATCCGGCTTGGCATTCAGTTTTGACCCTTCCAGACCCTTGAAGATGCTGTTGATGTTGCTTTCGAAGTAAACTCGGATGGAACAAACTAATACATATATTACAAAAGGCAAATGGTACATAGTTTGTTTACAAATACAAGCCCTCCGAGGGGTCAAAATATATTACAGGAAAACAAAAGTACATGGAATGAAAGCAACAACAAACAAATGGTCAAACACCAAGACCAAACTCATCCTCCCGAACTTCCTTGAGAAGTGCTTCGGTCACAGGATCAGATGGACGCTCCGTGAGATTCCTGATGAGGAGATTCCGGGTAGTAACAGCTGCAGTTAGCTTCTTGTGCCGACTTTGGTCCTTTGACCTCTTCACTCCAGCTTTGATCTTCAGCTCTGATATCTCCCTCTGGGCTGCTGCCAGGGCTTCCTGCTGCTCTTTTGCACTAGCTTCCAGTTGCTCTATTTTGTCTTGGACCCTCTTATCTTCCAGAGTACGAGTTTCGGTGATCCTGACCCACCTAGCCTGACTCTCTTTCAGATGCAGGTCTGTCCTGGCTTTCTGGAACTGGGCTTCCTTGCAAGCATTCTTCAGAATTTGTTTCCCAGCCCTAGACTTCTTGATATAATCCTCAGACTTCTCAATTCTAGCCAGATGCTCTATTTTCAACTTCTCTAGCCTCTCAATATCCATCCTACCATCACTCCTCTCTCGGAGGGTCTTCTGCAAAGCCTGAGTCAACTTATCATTCCTCTCTTTCAAGCTCTCAAAATCCTCCAGACTGACAGTGGCAGGGGGTGGTGCTGAGGATGATTCAGGCATATCCTCCATGGTAAAGGGCATTCCAGAGAACTGAGCCCTGGCATGGGACCACTCATAGTATTGTGCTGATGCCGCATTGTTGCACTTCCCCATAATGGTTACTCCCTTAGTTCGAACATTGTCCCAGGCCCAGGCTGCCTGCTTAACAATAGTCAGATTAGGCTTGTTCTCACAATAAAGAGTCTCAACCAAGTCCTGTGTCTTAGGAGTGTGGACCAGTGCATAGCCCAGTTGTCTTTTGAACAGCAGAGGGTTGTAATTAATACTACCCTTAACTCCTATTAGGGGCACATTGGGAAAATGCCCACAGCTGGTGATGATATCCCTGCCTTTTGCGCTTTGAGTGCACCACCTGATATCAGCTGAAGTTAGAGCAGTGAGTCTTCTAGCCCAGTTTCTCTGCTGATGAGGATTCAAAAATGCATCTGTCTTGGGCAAATGCCTGAGAAGCCAAGTGTGGAACAAAGGAGCACAGCACCTCACTAATCTTCCCCTCTGCTTTTCATTCCTCTGATGCACTGAGTAATAGAGATCCCCCAATAAAGTGGGCACTGGGTTCTTCAGGATGAAAAGATGGATTGCATTCTTGCTAATGAATCGAGGCTCATCTACAAACAATACAATTCCATATATGCTCAGGGCCAATAAAGCACAAACTGCTTTCCACTCTCCTAAAGAAGATTTCAGGGTAGCTTGAGAGATCAAGAAATCCAGATGCAGGCCAGGGATTCCAGCCTTAGAAGTCATATGCTGCCCAATCAGAACTGGTTCTAGATGCAAGGCCTTTGCTACCTCTTCATTACCAGGAAAGACCATCTCAGGGTTGAAAGGGATTCCACCCCTGATAGGTATACCAACTAATGATGAGTATTCCTCCAATAAAGGGCCCAGCTGAAAGTCCTGAAAAGTGAAACATCTCAATGGGGGATCATAAAACTGAAGGCAGGTGTGAATCAGGCTCCTCTGTGAAGGGTCCAGATCCATAACCACATCAAGTATATCTCCATAGTGTTCCCTGAACAGTGATATATGGTCTGGAGTGACCAGGGTCTGAATCCTCCTGATGTCGGATAGCTCTGGCTGGAAGAAGTGGTAGGTGATGTTACTCTTTTTAGGAGCCATGTTGTTGAGGATGAGTAGAGACAGGTGCTGATGATGATGCTGAAAGAATGGGCCACTGATTGGCTGGTGCAGGTGACTGAAGTGGATAGCTGATAGCAGAAGCAGATGCTGACGAAGATAGGTCAATACTGAAGATAGGGCCAAAACCAAACCAAAAATGAAGGTGAATACCCTGAAACACAAATAAGCAAATGTCAATATGATGCAATGGTTATGTATGCAAATGATATGCAAGGGTTTGTGACTGAGCTGGATTTGATCAAATGTCCTGATATAGGTCCAAGTATGTTCAAGAATTCCAGATGGAGGTCTATAAATCCAGTAACCAAGGTGGGGGGGCTCAAATAAAGAGCCACATGTCCAGGGTTTAGAATCACAAGAACTGTTCCAACATGGAGTATTCTTAATCACATCAAAGTAACAGGGTATGTTGAGGCCAAGGGTACCTGCAAACCTGTAAACAGTCCAACCCCCTCACAGGCGGTGTTCTAAAACAAGGATCCTCAGACTTGGATCAGTTATGAGAAGTGTAAACACTTCCAACCCGGAGGTACAGTGTTTACAATAACCATAAGAGTTCCTCCTCTAATTCTCCTCAGTTTCTGAAGGTCAATACTAAAAGGTCATCCAGACTTAGCAGGCTTCCCAGATAGCCCTAGCATTGCAGGAAATCTGCAACACAGAGTTCTCAAGAAGAAACCCATATCTGAACCGTGTTTCATATTCCCGCACCAGACCGAGATGGAATGGGAAAGAATATGAACCACTCTAGCCTAGGTGTCACTCAGGTCCCAGGTATAGGACCTTAACTCTCAATAGAACCCCACCCACCAAAGCAAAACCAGATCCAGCCAGACAGCATGACCGTATGATATATATAAAGCTATAAATAAAGCAAATAAACAACTGTACATAAAGCAAAAACAAATACAAATATACAAACACAAATAAGCACATAACACCCCAGTAAACACAAATCAATCAAGCGCTAGGAGGAACCCACAAAAAGAACCAGAAGCCCTGGTTGCAGTATAAGGGTCCCCAGCAGAGTCTCCAAGCTGTCGCTCCCAAAAGATGAGACTCTACTCAAATGAGGTACAGACGCGAACGGTCGGTGAAAGGATGTGTGAGAACACACAGGAGTGAACTCACAGGAAAAGAAAAGAGTCGCCAGCTAGGCATTTTTATCCCGGAGGAAAGGTAATGCTGCATAGACCTAGAAAAAGATGGATAAGACGGTTGCGAACCAGAGTGACTGAGAAAGGGGGTTGGTTACAACCTGGGAAGGTATTAGCACCCAGATTGTCCGCCGTACTCGACGGGATCCACGCTTAAAAGACTTGTGTTTTAAAGGGGTGGTGTCAGTGCAATCTGTGTATAAAAGAGGCTGGAAGAAAATGTACAGGTGTCAGTGTAAAAGAAGTGTAAAGTGTAATATATACAGTGTCAGTGTAAGAACAAAAATGAAATGCTCATGATCATGAGGCTAAAGAATAAAGCTGGAAAGAGGGGGAATATACAGAGACTTTTGTTCGATAACTGTTAAGTTATGCCTACGCATCCTCTCGTGCAATGAGGAAGTCATAACACCGTAGTTCGACCCAAAGAGACTGAAAGATGAATTGACTTGTGAACTGCTTACTTGTCTATGCTCAAGTGTATGACCTGTCTGGCTCAGGTGTAAACTGTCTTGCATTAGACGGAAGAAGCAAGTTCTCGTTTATGAGTGAATGAGATGAGAAAAGAATCCCGAAGGAGACGATTACTGTTTGTTTTTGCATTTTCAGTCTTTTATTGCTTTTTGGATTTTGTCATAAGTTAATGAGCTTAAGTCTAAACCAATGGATTTAGTAAACTCATCACATCCTCCCTCTGATTAGGGGTAATGAGAGTACCTTAAGTGTGAAGTCAGATTCTCACACTTAATCACCTTTGATGTAGAATTAAGGTCATTTACCTACTTGTGATTATTTAGATGTTTTTGTGATTTTTTGTTTGGTGTTAAGTAATGAGGTTAAGCCATAATCAGGGATTAAACAGACTCATTACACCATCCTAATAGAAGGATAATAGATGAGAATGTTTAAGCTGAGGAAAGCTCCTCAACTTAATCCATGATTAGGGATTAAACTCATGACAAAACAAAGCCTTTATTGAGTGGATTTTAGTTAATGATATGATGATGAAGTGAGTTTTAGGGTTTATAAGACAACTTGAGGGGGACTTGTCCATTAACACTAGGGTTAGTCCTTCTTAACCAATTAAGGAAGAATTAGAACCCTAATGCAAGGCCCAAGTTACAAGTGTGATGTCTTGATGATTATTAAGTGAATTGATTAAGGGATTTAAACACATTAAGGGTTTAACACTTAGGATTAAAGTTATACACTCCATCCTAAGATAAGGATGCAGGCATAAACTTAATCACAAAGCCTTAAAGCCTTTAGGGTTTAGTCCCTGATTATGAGATGAGAAGGGAAGACTCAAAAGAGACACAAAGGTAAAACTAAGAGGGGAGACTAATCAAAACCCTAATCATTGTCATACTTGGTTGTTCCTAAGGTTTGTGAGGTTTTCAAAAGAAGTCTTCAAATGGAACCACCAGGAAGCAGATGAAAGGATCAGGAGAAGCAAAACAACTTGCTTCATTCAAGAAGTCAAGTCACTTGAAGAAAGAAAGTGGGAAGAAGAAGAATGAGCAAGCTCAAACTCAAACACATATAAAAAATGCAGCATGGATGCAAGAGAGAGATGAAGAGAAGTATGAGAAGTGAAGGCAAATTCACTTCTCAAAATCACTTACCACCTGAAAGGTCATAAAAGAAATGCAATGCAATGCAAAATGGGATGGAATGACATGATGAAAACCAAAACCAGAAGCATGTTTATGGTGTTAATGATGCTATGAGTTGCTACAAACCAGAAACAACCCATGTGGATGATCATACAAGCTTATGAATGCAAATGAAGCAAGTTAAGAAGCATGAACATTCATGAAAAGTTATGAAGTGCACATGGCATACAACATGACAAATGCAAGGTGCAATGATCAAACATGCTTTCAATATGTCTTATGATGTTAAATGAATCAAATGGAAGCATGGAATGTCATGGCAAGTCATGTTATGCAAGAAAATGCAAGATGGATGCATATGGAAGCCCAAAATAGGGTTTATGATCAATGCAACAAACAAAAACCAAAACCAGAAGCAAACAACATTATAAAAAATTGAAAATGCACTCAAAGGACCCCTAATCCTATACTAACCCACTTCCCAAAGGAGAGGTCTCAACTCTTAACCAATTTCAAGTTATGATTTTCCTAAGTTTTCTAGGGTTTTAGGGTTCCTAAACAAGAAAATTATCAAACAAATGGAAAATGAAAGATCAAATCATGGCCATTTAATCTCACAAACTACATGCTAAACAAAATGCAATGCAAAAAGAATCAAGGTCCAACTCTTCATGGTTAGGCAGAAGTGATTTTTTTGAAGTTTGGATCAAAATAATGCATAAAAATGATTTTAATTCAATGAAAAATTCTCAAAATGCATCAAGATCAAAAAATAAATTTGGTTTGAAGGTTGGACAATGTTTCTAAATGTCTTAAAACATTTCATGAATTTTTTGGTGATTTTTTAAATACCTAAAAGTATTTTTAATAAATTAATTTTCATTAATCAATTAAAAATAAACTTTTAAATATTTAAAAATACTTTTTTAATACTAAAAATGAAAATGAAAATATTTTTGTGTTTTAAAAATTAATGAAACTCTTGACAAAAAGTTTCATAATTTTTAAAACATTTTTGCTATTTTAAATAAATTGTATAAAACAAATATGAAATAAATGAATTAAAACAAAGAAAATAGACAAGTCAACTGAATGGAGGGCTGGGATGGATCCTGGGTTTGAAATTGTTGACTGCGCGCGTTTTTAAAGGGCCTGGATTGCATCTGATTTTAATTAAGTTTATAAATTAATTAAATGGATTAATTAGACTTAATGGTGATTAGGGCACAGTGGACCCATCTGAACCACTCACTCACGCGCGAAGTCAATGCAAGTCATCTGATCCAACGCTCAAGATTTAAACCTCATTTAATTACAGGATTAGGGTTAAACAAATTCAGGTGACCGGAGGGGAGCTCCGGTCATCTTCTCCGGTGATAACAAAACCCTAGGTCCTGATTTAGGCTTCTAAACATCAAATTAAACACAGCCAAGTGATCCTCTAACATCCTAGGACACGAATCCACTCTCAAACATCATTTAAACATCAAGAATCAAGCAAATCGAAAGAAACAAATTTCACGGGTGAAATTTCAGAGTGACAATACAAACTCATTTTTTGATTCTAAGAACATCCACATGACCAGCAAGACATGAGCAATCAATTTATAACTTAAAATGTAAGCTCTGAGGAAAAAGAATCCATGGTCATACCTGAGCTGGAAAGCTTCAATACTGAGCTTCCAAAGCCTCCTTCGTGTGCAAATGAACTTCTTTGACTCTCTTGAACTCAAAGAGAAGCTCCAAAGTTCTTGTGGATGGCTGGTTTGAAGAGAAGAGTTCTGGTGCAGCAGGTTTCACAGTCAGGAATTGTGAGGTTTCAGGCTACTCCAATGGTGGATTCTTGCTCCTTTGGGTGTGTTTGACTTGTTGGTGAAGAGAAATGGGGTGTTTGATGGATGGAAAGTGAGATTCGAAAGTTCTGGCTTTGAGGATGAAAAATGGTGAAGCTCAGTTCTTGCTTAGTTCAGGCCTGAGTCTTACTGGTTTTGGCTCAGTGAAGCAAGGTGAGTTGATCAGTGGACTTGGTTTTTGTGTTTGTGAGCTGTGTAGAGAAATTCGAAGAGAAATGCTTGAGGGAGTGAGTTTGTGAATGTGTTGTGTCTATGTGTTTCAGCCTTGCTTGTTATGTGAAATGGCTAGCATTTTGTTTGCAGAAAAAACTCCCATTGGTCAGATGATGTGACCTGGCCTGCTGTGATAGGTAAGTTCACTTTTGCAAAATGTCAACTTTGGTGTAAGGAAAGCATGGGTTGAGCCCTAGGCTAGTATATGTGTATGGGTTGGCGCAGCATGGTGTGTGAGAGATGCTAGAATGGTTCAGCAGCCAAGGCAACAAGTGGGTGAGGTGTGATGATGGTTTTTGCAAGTTGTTCACTTTTGGTTCATATGAAACTTTCTTGTCCCACAAGCCATAAAACATGAGGAAATCTTGGTCCAATCTGAACTTTAGGACTTACATGATGCTTGTGTAATGGTTTGACATGAATTAGAAGTTATAAATGCCTTGGTACAAAGTTTTTGCAAGTTTCTCATTTGAGGCATGTCTTGAAAATTAGTGATTTTTGCCAACTTTGACATACCATAACTTTTGATCCAAAATGAATTAGATCATGTTCTTGTACTTTTTGGAAAGGGAAAGATCTAATCTACAACTTTCATGACCAAAGTTTTTCCATTTGAAGCTTTTTTGGATCAAAAAGCAAGGGTTGAAAAAGTGGCATAAAATGACATTTCATGAAAAGTCAACCATGCCCTAAAAAGTCAACTTTGCAAAAACTTGTAATTCTTGAATTTTGTGAACTTCAACCTTCTTCCATGATCAAATAAAGATCATATACACTCAAAATGATGAAGATAACCCCTTGGTTGGGTCATTGGGGGCCTCAGATGCCCTGATTTTACACTGACTTGCTTGAAAAGTCAACTCTTGATCAGATGACTTCCCCATGGAATTTCTTCATGAAAATTGATATGCATACTCCCTATACCATATAGAGACCAATAGAAACAAGAATGACCAAAAAATTTGGAGTTATGGCCTCTGAAACCAAAACCCTAATTTTAGGTCATCTGTGCAGTTAAACCTGGCTCTGCATCCACACCATTTCCATTTCTTGTGATTCTTTGACATTCTTGACTTTGAGAGGATATAATATGATGCTTGAACACACATGGACCCCCTTGAAGTGATTGATGACCCTTGGAGTGGCTCAAGAGGCTCTTGGATTGCTCAGATCACAAACCCTAGATGCAGATGACATAGAACCAATGCAGGGACTCAAAACTGTGATATGAGATGCTATGATTGAGTTTATGCATATGAAATGATCACAAGCCATGGTGTGAATGGGTGAGGGCAAATTTGGGGTGTTTACAGAGAGGATCGCTGGATCAAATTTTATCCGAGCTCGGGCAACAGAGAGAAAGAGAGGAGGAGCGTGACAAGGTGTACACAGAGCATCGCAACAACCAAGTAGAATTCATGGCCAAGACAAATCTTGCATTGACCGATATTACTGACAAGATGATACGTCTATGCAAATCCGTAGGTATACTTGGAGGCCAGCACAAGCGTAATGATCCAGATGCCAAAGAAGATCAATACCAGCGCCGAGGTCGTGCCCGCCGCCACTGATTTCTCACTAGGTTCCATCGCTCCCTTCCTATTCACTTTAAATCAAAACATTGAGGACAATGTTTAATTTAAGTGTGGGGGAGGAGTCGTTTACTATTTTTATTTATTGCTTTATGTCATTTCATGTTTTAATAGGATAGTTTCTTTCACTTGTTTAAATTATCGAGTCACATGCTTGTTTGAGTTGTCATTTACCTTATGTTTTCACATAGTCTGAAATTCCCCAAAAAAATTAAAAAATTTCTCGATTCAATAAGGCAGGACACACTTAGTATAGGTTGATTTAGGCTAGGTAGATAGACTTGGGAAAGTTTTGTCAACATAGGTACTGTCTTTACACCTTAGAGTCCCCATTATGAGATATTAGTTTAGATCCTTATTATGTCGAGACCTTGTTCTTAGTTTCTTTTATTTTTCTTCTCTATTAGTTTATTTGAGCAGTCAGCACCATCCCTTACGTGAACTAAGTAACGAAATGATGCAAATTTGTGTGGATCTCTGAAAAACAAAAAAAAAATTGTTTATGAGTTTCATGGAAAAATATGAATTAAAGACCTGTTCTCACTAAGTTAGGTGATCCTCACCCGATCACTTAGCCGAAAGATTAGATCTCGAAATTCATAAGAAAAAAAGCAAGAAAGAGAAAGAAAAAAATGTTGAATTAAGAGATCACACAAACAGGTTCGATTACCATGTAAGCAAGGGGATAACGGGCTTAATGTGATTGCGCTAGAATGAAAGAGAGGGGAATAAGAACAAAAGTCAGTAGGTCAAGGTATAATATCATGATTTGAACCGGTATTGCATAGGAAGGAACTCTTTGTCCATTTTTGTGGAATCGTGTCATTATGATACTCTTGTTTTCGTTATTTAGTACTTATCTATTTGCTTAGGCTTAGCGATATTTTGCTTAATCGTGTCCGGTGTGCCTATGATTCGAAACATTGTGCTGACTATTTTTATTCGCATTAGGAGTTTGCTTGGGGACAAGCAAAAGTCTTAGTGTGGGGGAGTTTAATGACTCGATTTTGTATAGGTTATTTCGATTCATTTCATGCATGTTTTATCGCATTTTATCGAGTCATTATCGTTTTTCGTATTCATTTACCTTATATTTTTTTCATTTTACGTTTTTAGGACCCAAGTGTCGCTTCCCCGAAAAGACACCAGGGTCCCCAAGGTACAAACGCAAACAGTCAGCGAAAAGAGAGAAAATGAAGGTGAAATGAATAGAGTCGCCAGCTAGGCATTTTTATCCCGAAGGAAAGGTAATGCTGCATAAACCTAGAAAGAAATGGATAAGACGGTTGCGAACCAGAGAAACTGAGAAAGGGGGTTGATTACAACCTGGGAAGGTATTAGCACCCAGATTGTCCGTCGTACTTGAAGGGATCCACGCTTACAAGATTGTGTTTAAAAGGGTAGTGTATGTGCTATCTGTGTGCAAAAGCTAAAAAAGAAGGTACAAGTGTCAGTGCAAAAGGGTGAATGCTCAGGAACTGAGGCTTTAAAAAGAATGCTGCAAGAGGGGGAAGACACATAGACTTTTGTTTGATAACAGTTAAGTTATGCCTACGTATCCTCTCGTGCAATGAGGAAGTAAGAACACCGTAGTTTGAATCAAAGAGACTGGAAATAAATTGACTATGAACTGCTTACTTGTCTATGCTCAAGTGTTTGACTCGTCTGGCTCGAGTGCTAATTGTCTTGCATTAGACGGAAGAAGCAAGTTCTCGCTTGTGAATGAGTGTAATGAGAAAAGAATCCCGAAGGAGACGATTATTGTTTGTTTTTGTGTTTTCAGTTTTGTTATTGTTTTTGGTGTTTTGTATAATTTAATGAGCTTAAGCCTAAATCAAGGGCTTGTAAACTCATTATATCCTCCCTGATTAGGGATAATAAGCCTACTTAAGTGTGAGATAAGCATCTCAACTTAATTACCATGATGATGTAGGATTAAGATCGTTAACCTACTCGTGATTAATTAGATGTTTTTTTTTGGATTTTTGTCTAGTTTTAAGTAATGAGTTTAATCTCTAATCACAGATTAGTGAACTCATTACACCATCCTAATAGAAGGATAATAGTTGAGAACACTTAAGCTGAGGAAGATACCTCAACTTAATCCATGGTTAGGGATTAAATTCATTATATAACAAGCCTTTATTAAATGGATTTTAATTAAAGGATGAGATTAAGAAGTGGATTTTAAGTTTGTAAGACAACTTGAGGAGGACTTGTCCATTAAACACTAGGGTTAGTCCCTCTTAACCATAAGGAAGAGTTAGAACCCTAATGTAAGGCCCAAGTTACAAGATAAAGTCTTGATGATTATTAAGTGATTTGAGTAAGAGGTTTAAACAAATTAAAGGTTTAACACTTAGGATTAAAGTTATACACTCCATCCTAAGAGAAGGATGCAGGCATAACCCTAATTCCAAAGTCCTAAAACTTTAAGAGTTTAGTCTCTGATTATTGAGATGAGAAGAGAGACTCAAGGAGACTCAAAGATAAAAAGCTAGGGGGACTAATTACAACCCTAATCATTATCATGCTTGGATATCCTATTGTTTGTGAGGATTAGAGAAAGATCTTCAAGGAAGCCACCAATGGAAGAAGCAGATGAAAGGAGGAAGAAGCAGAAGAATAAGTTACATACTTCCTAAGAAGATAAGTAACTTAAAGGAAGAAAGTGAAAGAGATGGAACATAAGTGAATTAGATTCACTTCAAGGACAAACAAAATGAAAATGAAATAGATAAGAATATGTGAGAGGTGAAGGCAAATCCACCTCTCAAAATAACTTACCAAAAGTACCTGAAAATGATAGCATGAATGCATAAGATATAAGGCATGAAGAAATGAATTGAAATGAGATGAAATGAGATGCAATGATCAAAGTCAGAAGTGATTATGCCATGTAAATGTCATGTGTGATGATGCAATGTCATACAAGATTCACATGAATGATCATACAAGGATGAGATGTTATGAGAGCATGCTTTGAAGTTTGAAAACACATGAAAGCTTATGAAATGAAATGGATGCTAAACATGGAAAATGAATGAAGAAATGATCAATCAAGGTTCTAACATGTCCTAATATGTCTAAGATGACATATGAATGTTTGAAATCTCATGGCAAGTTCATGTGATGATGAATACGCAAGGTGAATGCAAATGAACATGAGAAATTAGGGTTACATGGATATGTGAGATGCAAATGGATAAAACAGAAGCATATGACATGATAAAATTTGAAATCAAGCTCAAACAAACCCTAATCCCATATTAGGTCACACCCCAAAGGAGAAGGTCAGAAGCCTAACCTATCAAAAGTTATGATTTTCCTAAGTTTTCTAGGGTTTTTGGGTGATTCAAAGAGACAAATGCAAATCAAATTGAAAATTCAAGATAAATTCATGAGGAAAATGATCTATAAACTACATGCAATATGTAACACAATGCAAAAAGAATCAAGTTCAAACTCTTCTTGGTTAGGCAGAAATGATTTTTCAAAGTTAGGGTTTAAAAATGTTGTTTTAATGACCCTTAATTCAAAGAAAATTGGTAAACTATGACCAAACCTAAAAAGTAATTTGTGTGAAGAGTTTAAAAATGTTTCTAAATGCATTGGAATGGTTCATGAGTTTTTTTGGTGATTTTTAGAAACCTAAATGTATTTTTAATTAATTAAAATACTTTAATTAATTAAAAATATCATTTAAATATTTTAAAAATACTTTTTTAATGCAAAAAATAAAATAAAAATTATTTTTGGATTAAGAAAAATATTTAAAGTCAGAATGCAAAGTTTCATATTTTTGTGATGATTTTTGATATTTTAAAATAATTATGCAAAAGAAATGAAAAGAAATGAAATAAAAATGAAATAAGAGAAAAGTATGAGGATCTGATGGCTGAGATTCAAACTGGGAAAGGGAGGGTTGACTGCACGCGGCATCCAAGGGCATACATTTAAACTGAGTTAATTAATTAATTAAACCTAATTATTTTAATTAAACTGAATTAGGGCTTAAGTGGATCAATCTGGATCCTACAAACACGCGCTAAACAGGATCCTACGGCTGATATTCACACTGGTTGGATTAACCCTAGTTACAACCCTAAACAAATTCAGGTGACCGGAGCAAGCTCCGGTCATCTTCTCCGGCGAGCACAAAATGCTATCTCTCTCCCTAGGCTATGAGAACCTCCCAAACTCTCCAGAATCACTCCCCAAGCATCAATAAGCAAGAATTAGCCATCAAAAACAATTTATTTCACGCATACATGATGAAACGAAGCAAGAACAAATTCACGGGCAAAGTTTCATAAGAATAATACGTGCTCATTTCTCAATCATTTTCAAAAATAAACATATCACCATGATCAGCTAAACATGTATAATCATTTAGAAACGTAAAACAAGAGTTCTGGAAAAAAGGTTCATCATGGCTACTTGAGTTGAAGCTTTGCAAACTGGAACTTTCTGACCTCCTCCTTTGTGCAAAATGCCTCCAATGATCCCTCTTGTGCTTCTCAAAAGCTTGGATGGATTTTAAATGGGCTGGTTTGAGTGATTCAGTTCTGAGGAGTGAGAAATTGTGTTTGAGTTTAAGAGTGTTTCAGGCTATGGTGATGGGTGGGAAATGATCCTGAGGTGATGTTGAGTTGAATGGTGAAGGAAGTTTGAAGTTTGAGTGGTTGTGCTAAGAAATTCAAAGAGGTGAAGGTATGAGGTGATTTTTGGTAATCTGAGTGTTGAGAGGCTTTCAGGCTTGTGTGTTATCTGTTTTGTGATCCATGATATTTGTATAAAACAATGGGATTGCTCAGAAAGTGGGTGGTGGCACAACTTGATTAGTATGGGCCAAGTTGCAAAAAGTCAAGGTGATGTGTACTTGAAGCATGGCACGGGTCAGAGGTTGTTTGGAGGGTGTCGTACCTCGAAAAATACGATCCTAAAACAAACAATAGAGTCGCCACCTAATTCTATTTATTCTACGAGAGAAAAGGGAGATATAGACACAACCTAAATGGGATAGGAAATGGTCAACGAAACCACTAATCTAAGTTCGGGAGTCAGTTACGCAAAGGGAAGGTATTAAGCACCCCTCACGTCCGTTGTACTCAACGGGAACCTCTTAGTCTAATTTGCGCTTTAAATGTTAACTTATATTATTGTCTTCTTTTGATGATTAAGGATTGTTTTAAGGAATTATTATTTGTTACGGGGAAAGGTTAAGTTTTTTATTATTGTGATCGCGAAGGATTAAAATCCCCGTGCCTACGTATTCCCTTGTGCAATGGGAAAATTAGAGCTTCGTAGTTCGTGCAACTACGGTTTGTGGTTTTTATTGAACGATTGTTTGAAAGTGCTTTCTACTGCTAAGCGTTGGCTTATCTGCTCACGATGAGAGGCTGAAGCGCTAGCTTGTTTGCGAGATAGAAAGATTTAAACAATGTTCGTTTAGAGAAATGATGTTTGATCTTTATTAACGTGTTTTAAATGAGAGGGTGAAAGAACCACAACGCGTGGGGCTAGCCCAGGAGTGATTGCATTCAAGAACGTGCAGAGTGCTAGACTCCGGAATCCAGTTACTCGCTGATTAATTATGGAAAATAGTTTGTGTTGGTTGGTAAGTTTTAAATTGTATTTAAAAAGAAAGAGACAAGTCGTCATCTTTAAGGGGAGGTATCCCACTTATTCCACCACAAACATTTGAGGAACGAGAAACCGAAAGAAGCTTTAAACTTGGATACGAGGATTGACAAGCAATGCCACATTCTTTCTTTGAGAAATAAAATAGGAAAGAAGCTTTAAACTTTGATATAATGATCGACAAGCAATGCCACATTCTTCCTTTGAGAAAAAATATTGTTTGTAAGATTTGATTTGTGTTTGTGGGGATAGGAGAAATATATTCTTAGTGAAATGAATAGTGTTTAATCCTTTTAAAATTGTTGAATTGTTTTGAATTCGAAAGAGTGAATGAATTACAAATCGGGGGCTGGCCTCAAGAGTAATTCAGTTCAAGCACCCGAGGAATGCTAGATTCCTGAGTTCAGTTCTTCATATAGTTTATTTAAAGGTTTCTGTGTTTTAGGAACGAGAGGGTGAATAAACCACATCGCGTGGGGCTAGCCCAGGAGTGATTTAATTCAAGAACGTGCAGAGTGCTAGTTTCCGGAGTTCAGTTACTCGTTATTTGATTTGTGAATTAAGACGCGATTGCTTTGAAAACGAAAGAGCGAATGAATTACAAATCAGGGGCTAGCCCCAACAGTAATTCAATTCAAAAACCCAAGGAATGCTAGATTCCTGAGTTTAGTTCTTACGTTAATTTATTAGACGTGTAATGTTGTGCAGACGACGATCACGAGTGACCGACTTACGTGTGTGCAAATGTAGGCGCGATGAATTGTTTGATTGATTAATTAAGTTGAGTGTTTTAAATACGATAAGGCGAATGAACCACAACGCGTGGGGGCTAGCCCATGAGTGATTCACTCAAGAACGTGCGGAGTGCTAGACTCCGAAGTTCAGTTCTTTCGCAAATTAATTAGTTTGAAAGTTTTTTAGGTGTTTTATTATTTAGACACGGTGGTGATGTAAGATAATCGGATAAACACAAATGTGGCATCAGGACTAAATTGAAACGCAAAAGAGATAAAGTTGAGTTTTAACGATACCTAACGGAGAAGGTCCATTGCCTCTTCAACATGCGCAAAAGAAATCAAGAAGAAATATCAAGTCCAAAGCAGATTTACAAGTTAAACACAATTATCCATTATCATGATGTCAGAAAAATGTCAATTATAAACTTCAAGCGTCCAAGCCGACTAACAAAGAGAACCAAAAATTGGTCTAAAAGATATCAGGGATTAAATACAATCTGCATCCGGAATCTCATCAGCCCAAACAAAGTAAAGAGAAATATTAATTATACGTTCTAAAATAAAATGTAATTACAAATCTAAACCAATAAACTTTAAACGAAATTTTATCCTCATAAACCAAAATTTTCTAACTAAACTATCAAAATAAAATAAACAAAAATAGTAAAGTTGTTAGGATACTAAACAATCAATAATATAAATTAAATTTTGAAATTAAAAATCCAATTAGAATTCTAATTAATCTAAAAATAAATAAACAAACATTAGTTAAAATTAATTAAAAGTTATGAAAGAAGAAGAACAAAATGAAAGAAAATAAACAAACAGGGGGGGGGGGGTCGCCGATGCTAGTGTGAAGAGAAGGTTTTGAAAACATGGGTCAAGAGATCTGGGCCCAATATCCATCAAGAATATGGTAAAAAAAAATTGTTTATAATACATTATTAAAAAAATAAAGGGACGATAATCCAAAGAATCGGCCAAAACAAATGACCCAGCCTTATCACTTCAAAAGCAAAAACGTTCCAGCTTTATCTTCTCTAAACAACACTTCAAAAGAAGAAGAAAACAAACACCTTTACGTTAAATGATGTGACGTTGCTCTCTATCGGTTCTCACTCAAGATCTCTCTCGATTGATCGTCTCTCTTTCTCTCGGTGTTTTCGTTGACAGGCGATGATAGGTTGTGGTTGGATGGTGGCACGCGGTGGATTTTGAAAGGGTTTGTGAAGTGGTGATAAAGGTGGTTTCGGTGGTGTTGCAGGTAATGAGAACGTGATGAAGAAGGGTGTGTTGTGGAGGGTGTTGGTTTTGATTTCGACGGTTTCACGACAAGATCTCTCTGCGTTTGGCTTGTGTGGTTCTCTCACGCGGTTTTCTCGGCTTCGTGTCTCTCTTCTCTCAACTCACGATTTATGGTTTATTCACGATGGTGGTTATGGATGATTTATGAGTGAAAGGTTTTGACGATTTCGGTGTTGATTGAACGGTGTATGCGGAAAGGGTTTGAAGGGTGATGAAGTTTCATTGGCGGGTTCGCGATTTGCGGCGGAGGCTTGGTTCAGGTTCCCAACAGTTTTGTTTGTGATCTGGTTTTGGGTTGCAAATGTTTCGGTTTGCGATTGGTGAAGAGAGGTTGTTCTGTGGTGTGTTTTGTGTTGGTTCGACAGAATTTATGTGAGGTTGTTGGTGGATTGTTATGATTGAAGTTTGTATGTCAATGTATCGTGAAAGGTCATGGTGGTTTATATGAGGATTTATGGGTTGTGTTTTCGGCTTGTATGGTGAGGTTAAGGTTTTCGTTGAAGTGAGTAGCAAGGTTGTATGGTTTTTGGTGAGAATCAGGCTTGTTGGCAAAGCAAATGGTGTTGAAAATCAGTTGTTTGGCGAAGTTCCCCCCTTTTCTTCTGTTCGTCCCCCCCTTTTTTATAAAATTAGGTTTTCTGTGTTGTTTGAATCTCCTAGGAAATCAAAGCAAAGTCCACTACCAATTTATGAGTTCAGAAATTATTTTTGCCAAAACCATGACATTGAATCTGTCTTCTTTTGTATACTGTCATGAAATGTCACTTTCGTGTTGCAGGATTTTTGCATGTAAGCTTGGCTAAAAGCAGAGGTTTTGAAAAAGTTTTTGATCCTTTGGTATTGTCCGCTGGGTTGATGAGACAAATGACAGCTGGATGCAAGCTAGCCTTGGGAAAAGTAGCAGCAAGGGTGTTGGAGAAAAAATAAAAATTTAGAACAAAAAACAAAAACACACTTAATCAACTGAATTAAATTAAATATACTAAACAATTAAATTAATTAATCGAAATTAAATTTAAAATAAACTAAACAAAGATTAAACTAATTAAATTATTAATCTAAAATTAAATATATGTTAATTAAACTATGACTAATTAAAATATAAATAAATTAAAGACTAATAAATAAATAAATAAAACTATTTAAGATAATCTAATTAATGCTTAAATTAATATAAATTAATGGAAAGATTAAACCAAATTGAATTCAAAATAAAAGTACTCTAGAATAAAATTTTAAACAAATATTAAAAGTAAACTAAATTAGAGATAAATAATAAAAGAAAAAGTTTAAATTAAAAATGAGACAATGATAATTTTGAATCAAGACAAAGTCTAAAAAAACAATAATAATAATAAAAACGTTGAAACGATAAAACGACTGAAAATGCATGATTAATGAAATGTTTGACTAAAATGCAGAAAATGGTTGAACATCGATAAATCGATAATAAAAAAAATGCGTCATAAGAAATGAAATTTTGAAAATTTATGGTCAAAATTTAGGGTATGACAGCTGCCCCTATTCAATTATCTTAAACCTGAATGTACGAGTAACAAAGAGATTGTTTTTGGGACATTCAAGGTGGAAGAGGGTTAAATATCAGAATACCTAAAATTTTGACCGAAAATGCAAATGGAATGATATGATATGCAATGTGAAATGCAAGACAAAGGCTGCAACGCTACTGGGAAAGAAAATTGCCACTACTGGGGATTCGAAACACATGACTGGAGTACAAACCACACGAGGAAATTTATCTTGAGCGAAGCCAAACGACAACTGTCTACAAGTCTTAAGATGACTCGAAACCTTTGAACAAAATTTTACTTTGAGGAATCTACTGCCGAGATTTAAAACCTCATTTGGAAATACCTTCTGTTGAGGTATCAAAATGAACCAGAAATCTACTGCCGAGATTTTGGAAAGAAAACATCTTCTGCTGAAGTTTACTGGAAATCTACTGCCGAGACTACCAGAGAATCTAAGAATGAAATACCTTTTGCCGAGGTATCAAAATGAACCAGAAATCTACTGCCGAGATCTTGGAAAGAAAAACAAATTCTGTCGAAATCTACTGGAAGTCTACTGCCGAGACTTTCCAGAGAATTTAAGAAAGAAATACCTTCTGTCGAGGTATCAAAATGAACCAGAAATCTACTGCCGAGATCTTGGAAAGAAAAACAAATTCTATCGAAATCTATTGGAAGTCTACTGCCGAGACTTTCCAGAGAATTTAAGAAAGAAATATCTTCTTCCGAGGTATCAAAATGAACTAGAAATCTACTGCCGAGATCTTGGAAAGAAAAACAAATTCTGTCGAAATCTACTGGAAGTCTACTGCCGAGACTTTCCAGAGAATCTAAGAATGGAATACCTTCTGCCGAGGTATACTAGGAATCTTCTGTCAAGCATTAATTGAGGACACACCTGTTGCCAAATCTTTTATCGTGATTTAAATAAGGATACAAATGTCGAGACCATAAAAGAAAACACCTTCTGTTGAAGTCTACTGGAGATCTACTGCTGAGATTACCAAAGAATCTAAGAAAGAAATACCTTCTGTCGAGGTATCAAAATAAACCAAAAATCTACTGCCGAGATCTTGGAAAGAAACAAATTCTGTTGAAGTCTGCTGGAGATCTATTGCAGAGACTTTCCAGAGAATCTAAGAATGAGATACCTTCTGCCGAGGTATACTATGAAATTCCTACTGCCGAGGATTAACTGAGGATGCGCCTGTCGCCAAATCTTCGGCCGAGATTTAACTAAGGATGCCATTGTCAAGATCATAAAAAGTAAATACCTTCTGCCGAGGTAGACTGGAAATCTTCTGCCGAGACTTGCCAGGAATAAAAGGAATCACCTGTTGCCAAATCTTCTGCCAAGATTTAACTAAGGACGCCATTGTATAGAATTCTCACCATACTTCCCTTCTTCTGAAAGAGACGCCATATGATGGAGAAACTACTTCACGCTCAAACTTCTCAACTTGTCTGGAAGAGATGCCATTTGACGAAAATTGGAAATTCACAACAAACTTCTCACCTTGTCTGGATAAGATGCCATTTGTTGGAAAAAGGAGATTCATAACAAACTTCTCAACGTGTATTGGAGAGATGCCATTTGATAGAACCCTCATCATACTTCCCTTCTTCTGAAAGAGATGCCATATGATGGAAAACAATCTTCACGCTCAAACTTCTCAACCTGTTTGGAAGAGATGCCATTTGACGGAAATTGGAAATTCACAACAAACTTCTCACCTTGTCTGGATGAGATGCCATTTGTTGGAAAAAGGAGATTCATACAAAACTTCTCAACGTGTATTGGAGAGATGCCATTTGATAGAACAGAAACCTTGCTGAGGATGAACAAACTGCTCGAAAAGAGAATGCCATCTGTTGATTCAATGGGAAATCCATGGATAAGAAACAAGCTTCTCAAATAGGAGATGGCCACTTGTTGATTCCGCTTAGAGGTCTAGGGATAAGAACAAGCTTCTCCAATAAAGAGACTGCCACTTGTTGATTCCACTTAGAAGTTCAAGGACGAAACAAGCTTCTCGAATAAAGAGACTGCCACTTGTTGTCAGGTGTAAGTATTCCAAGAGAATGTTGCAATAACACTGCTGGAGAGCAACATTTGTCTTTATTGGGGGAAATTTCAACAAATTCCTTCTAGGAGACAAAGTACTCAAAGGCGCAAAATGATTTCACTTTCCATCTGGAATCACTGGGGATGGATCAACTGCTCGGAAAGAGACTGCCATCTGTTGATTTACTCAAAAGTTCGAAGACAAAACAAGCTTCTCAAATAAAGAGACTGCCACTTGTTGTCAGGTGTAAGTATTCCAAGAGAATGTTACAACAACACAGCTAGAAAACAAATTTTGTCTTCAATGGAGGCCTTCAATAAATTCCTTATGGGAGACAAAGTACTCAGAGGCGCAAAATGAATTCACTTTCCATCTGGAAATCCAATCATCAAAAATGTCAAAGACCAAATTCAATCCAGGAACGAACTAGAGAGAAACTGTCAAGCAAGACACTTACCCATGAGGAATGAACTCAACTGGGGATTTATCCTATCCAAGTGTTGAAAGGAGAACTGAAACAAACATCTTCCACGAGGGTAAAAACTCAGTAGGGAATTAGAAAGATCGTACATTTTCTGCCTAAAGCTGACAACTCTATTTTCAGAGAGATACATCACTTGGGGATAAACACGACCAAGGTGGATGAAGTATGCATCAATGAATGCAACATGAATATGAATGTGAATTCAATTATGATGTACATGTATGTATATGCGTTACGTTTATGCTGACAAACAGACAAAACAGACACAAGAGATAAATTGGTGATGAAATAAACATCACAACAAACGGATACTCGACCAATATCATTAAAGTGTATGCAATCACTGAAGATAGGGTAGAGAGCCATACATGGAATAAAGTCCTGCTACAAAGCTCAAATCTCTTTAAGGAGAGAAAGATACTTCAATCGGGAAATAAACCCAAGCAAATCTTCTAACTTCAATGTTCATCAGAGGGAAACAAACATACAAACTATATTTGCTTAAGATGAAGTAAATTTGTACTCCGTTGGGGGGGAGAAAATCACATTCAGCTGGAGAAGCTTGAATCAATGCTCAAATGGGGATACTAGACTTAGTATCTCACTGAAAGCACTAAGTAGTAAAAGAAATTCATCAGAAAATACCGAGGCATGCCCCTGACACATCATAGCAACTTGATGTAAGGACCCCGTCATCTGGAGATACTTGCAAGGTAGATCACTAGAGCGTCTTGCTTAGGAAAACACATGGTCATGCACCCATGAAATGGTTTGTGAGAAGAGATCATCTCAAGAGGATCTTATAGAAGACTTGGCATTCAAGATGCCCTAGTGTCTTTGGACTCTTGGAGATATTTTTTCGAATCTCGACATAACTGCCCCAGGTTAACTGTATTTGGCACAAATAAGTCTTTAATACTTATCCTTTTGGGGATGATCAGAATGTGTAAGCAACAAATTGGGAAAAAACTTGCCCCTGTCTAGCAAAGTCTTCAAGCAACTTGCCACTGTCTGGCAAAGTCTTCAAGCAACCTGCCACTGTCTGGCAAAGTCCTCAAGCCACCTGCCCCTGCCTGGAAAAGGCTTTAAGCAACCTGCCTCTGTCTGGCAAAGGCCTTAAGCAACCTACCCCTGTCTGGAAAAGTTTTCAAGCAACATGCCTCTAGAGATGATCATTCTCTGAAATGGTTGTTCAACTACTCATTAGAATTTCAAAATCTCAAGATATTAAGCTCATCACTGGTACTCATACATAGACTTCTATGATATCAAGCAAATGCTAACAAGAAAAATGTTAATGTTGAGACTGCTAATGCAACACAAATGTTTGTCTTAAGTTTTTGTTTTGTTTTTGAAAATATTTTCACAATAGTCTGTGACCAAATCACTAGCTAGGATATGATATTCATTTTTATAAAGCCAACACAAATTTTGAGCATATCTCATAGGAGTCAGGAAACACTTTCTCATTAAGTGTGCTTTCGAAATAAACCCCACTTTAATTAGGACTTTTGAGGGTTGTAATGTGGTTTGGTTCACGGTTCTTAGAAACAAAGGATAAAGGCTCAAAGTTTATTTGGTGCCTACCCATTCTCCGTGATGTTCTCCAATCCTAGGTCCAGCTAAATTGACACATACATTTGTCTTGATAACATAGAGATAATGCTCCAAGGTCCGCTTGAAATGACAGTCTTCTTATTTGTTTTTCATGGATATCGGTGACCCATTTGATTTTGGTATGGTGGTCACTAAATCTTATCTGCTTGAAGTTGAGAATTTGAGGACCTCTCATGATTGACTTATTCTATTGATCTTTTTTGTTTCTAAGTCCTTTTGTAGGTTTGACTTAGCGGGATTTTCTTTTCTTTTTTCTCTTTTTTTTGGAAGACTGAAAGTTGTGATTGTCAAGTCATTGGTTGTAGTGCATTCTCAGGTGGGATGTTTCATCTTATGATTTGAATGTGTAACCAGATTAACTGAACACTACCCTGCCCCAAGTTAAGCGTAAGGGTTTTGAAATATTTGAATGAAACTCCTACTTCTAGGCTCGAAGTGGTTGACTAGGGATTAACTCCTTATTTCTCCAGTGTTTGGGGATTCGAAACAATGCTTGTACATCGTCAGTAGGGTTTTAATAAAAAGTATTCCACTAAAGGATTTGTGTTTTAATTTTGTCATCCTCCCTCCAATTCTCTGCCTAGGAAAGAGATGGGATGATGTTGGTATTATAAAAGTAGAAAAAGCATTATGAGTGAATACAAATGGATTACTTCAAGACAAACATATTCATTGCACTAATAATTCAAAACAAATAAGTTCTTACATGCCATAACAAATGCATTAACAAACAGAGAAAAATACATATGGAAAGTAGTGAGCGAGCTAAACATATGAGAACATAAACTTCAAAGTATCAAACGATCATATGGTTTGAGGAACTTGTCCTACGTTCCAGCAACAGATTGACTTGGACAAACCCCTCTTGAGTTTTTTATCAGCACAAAGGCACTCCGTCCATAGATGGGATTCCTCCATTGAAGGCCAGCATCCCATAGTCGATCATCTCTTGAACCTTTTCCTGGGAAACTGAACCTTTTCCTGGAAAACTTTGCATTCTTCAATCGGATGCCCCAGTACTCCACCATGAAATTCACAACTGGTGTTTGGATTGAAACAACGAGGGCGAGACCTCATGGCTCAGGTCTTTCTGGATGTCATTATTGAGTTCTGGGCAAAATAAGACCACAATTGACTGTAAGTCATTGGGATTGGGTCAAACTTGTGGGTTGCTCCTTCAGGACTATTTGGAAATCTCCGCTGATTCTGACATCGCTGACGAGTAGAAGTAGAATTTGACCGACGCTGAGAAATAACCAGATCTTTGATCAAAGAAATCAGTTGTCCTTTTCCAACTTTCAAGCTGTGAATCTCTTCATGAAGTTCATTGTTCTCCTGCACAAGGTTGTCTACTAGAGTCTTCATCGTAGTCGAGAATATTCCCATATGGTTTCTCAAAGTAGTGACTTCATCTCTAAGCTCTCTATTTTCTTGCTCAAGTTGGTCCATCTTTCTTTGGTGACTAGTCGAGTACATTTGACTGACGGAGAATAAGACATGTGTGAGTTGGATTGTTGGGAGATGATATACAATGCAAATGAAAATGCAAATGATATGCGAATGAATGCAATGTTCAGAATGTTCAGGATTACACACATAAACAGTTGCAGAACTGGAGTATGAAGGCAAGATGTTGGATCCAAGATACAAGTAACTCGGAATCTCCTAACTGGTAAGCCTTAAGTGGAGAGTTCTAAATTCTTTACCCATAAAGCCCACTCATAGGGTAGCTTCTATGGTGATGGTATAAGGATACTCAAGGTCACGAACGTTTATCGTACTAACGCCCCGCCGCAGGTTGGCTGCATTGTGACGATAATGACGATAAGGTCTACCTTGAGTGGTGTTCTCGTGCTAGGCCCTCAAGAGGCGAGCCCTTGGAGACTAACACTACACAACTGCCAATTTCGAAACTGGTTCTAAGGGGACCCAGATTCAGAGCCCTTCTGTGAATCAGGTCACGCGACAGGCTAGCTGCGCTGTGACAAGATCTACGAAAAGTCTAACTATCTGGGGGAGCTTTCATGCTAGGCTGGCAAGGAGAGAGTCCTTGGAGACTAACACTATTTGTTACGGGGAAAGGTTAAGTTTTTTATTATTGTGCTCGCGAAGGATTAAAATCCCCGTGCCTACGTATTCCCTTGTGCAATGGGAAAATCAGAGCTTCGTAGTTCGTGCAACTACGGTTTGTGGTTTTTATTGAACGATTGTTTGAAAGTGCTTTCTACTGCTAAGTGTGGGCTTATCTGCTCGCGATGAGAGGCTGAAGCGCTAGCTTGTTTGCAAGATAGAAAGATTTAAACAATGTTCATTTAGAGAAATGATGTTTGATCTTTATTAAAGTGTTTTAAACGAGAGGGTGAATGAACCACAACGTGTGGGGCTAGCCCAGGAGTGATTGCATTCAAGAACGTGCGGAGTGCTAGACTCTGGAGTTCAATTACTCGCTGATTAATTATGGAAAATAGTTTGTGTTGGTTGGTAAGTTTTAAATTGTATTTGAAAAGAAAGAGACAAGTCGTCATCTTTAAGGGGAGGTATGCCACCTATTCCACCACAAACATTTGAGGAACGAGAAATCGAAAGAAGCTTTAAACTTGGATACGAGGATCGACAAGCAATGCCACATTCTTTCTTTGAGAAATAAAATTGGAAGAAGCTTTAAACATGGATATAATGATCGACAAGCAATGCCACATTCTTCCTTTGAGAAAAAAAAATTGTTTGTAAGATTTGATTTGTGTTTGTGGGGATAGGAGAAATATCTTCTTATGGAAATGAATCGTGTCTAATCCTTTTAAAATTGTTGAATTGTTTTGAATACGAAAGAGTGAATAAATTACAAATCGGGGGCTGGCCTTAAGAGTATTTCAGTTCAAGCACCCGAGGAATGCTAGATTCCTAAGTTCAGTTCTTCGTATAGTTTATTTAAAGGTTTCCATGTTTTAGGAACGAGAGGGTGAATAAACCACATCGCGTGGGGCTAGCCCATGAGTGATTTAATTCAAGAACGTGCGGAGTGCTAGACTCTGGAGTTCAGTTACTCGTTATTTGATTTGTGAATTAAGACGCGATTTCTTTGAAAACGAAAGAGCGAATGAATTACAAATCGGGGTCTAGCCCCAACAGTAATTCAATTCAAAAACCTGAGGAATGCTAGATTCCTGAGTTTAGTTCTTACGTTAATTTATTAGACGCGTAATGTCGTGAAGACGGCGATCATGAGTGACCGACTTACGTGTGTGCAAATGTAGGCGCAATGAATTGTTTGATTGATTAATTAAGTCGAGTGTTTTAAATACGAAAAGGCGAATGAACCACAACGCGTGGGGGCTAGCCCAGGAGTGATTCACTCAAGAACGTGCGGAGTGCTATACTCCGGAGTTCAGTTCTTTCGCAAATTAATTAGTTTGAAAGATTTTTAGGTGTTTTATGATTTAGACATGATGGTGATGTAAAATAATTGGATAAACACAAATGTGGCATCAGGACTAAATTGAAACGCAAAAGAGATAAAGTTGAGTTTTAATGATACCTAACGGAGAAGGTTCGTTGCCTCTTCAATATGCGCAAAAGAAATCAAGAAGAAATATCAAGTCCAAAGCAGATTTACAAGTTAAACACAATTATCCATTATCATGATGTCAGACAAATGTCAATTATAAACTTCAAGCGTCCAAGCCGACTAACAAAGAGAACCAAAAATTGGTCTAAAAGATATCATGGATTAAATACATTCTACATCCGGAATCTCATCAGCCCAAACAAAGTAAAGAGAAGAATTAATTATACGTTCTAAAATAAAATGTAATTACAAATCTAAACCAATAAACTTTAAACGAAATTTTATCCTCATAAACCAAAATTTTCTAACTAAACTATCAAAATAAAATAAACAAAAATAGTAAAGTTGTTAGGATACTAAACAATCAATAATATAAATTAAATTCTGAAATTAAAAATCCAATTAGAATTCTAATTAATCTAAAAATAAATAAACAAACATTAGTTAAAATTAATTAAAAGTTATGAAAGAAGAAGAAAAAATGAAAGAAAATAAACAAACAGGGGGGGTTTCGCCGATGCTAGTGTGAAGAGAAGGTTTTGAAAACATGGGTCAAGAGATTTGTGCCCAATATCCATCAAGAATATGGTAAAAAAACCTGTTTATAATACATTATTAAAAAAATAAAGGGACGATAATCCAAAGAATCGGCCAAAACAAATGACCCTGCCTTATCACTTCAAAAGCAAAAACGTTTCATCTTTATCTTCTCTAAACAACACTTCAAAAGAAGAAGAAAACAAACACCTTTACGTTAAATGATGTGACGTTGCTCTCTATCGGTTCTCACTCAAGACTCTCTCGATCGATCGTCTATCTTTCTCTCAGTGTTTTCGTTTACAGGCAATGATAGGTTGTGGTTGGCTGGTGGCACGCGGTGGATTTCGAAAGGGTTCGTGAAGTGGTGATAAAGGTGGTTTCAGTGGTGTTGCAGGTAATAAGAACGTGATTAAGAAGGGTGTGTTGCGGAGGGTGTTGGTTTTGATTTCGACGGTTTCACGACAAGATCTCTCTGCGTTTGGCTTGTGTGGTTCTCTCACGCGGTTTTCTCGGCTTCGTGTCTCTCTTCTCTCAACTCACGATTTATGGTTTATTCACGATGGTGGTTATGGATGATTTATGAGTGAAAGGTTTTGACGATTTCGGTGTTGATTGAACGGTGTATGCGGAAAGGGTTTGAAGGGTGATGAAGTTTCATTGGCGGGTTCGCGATTTGCGGCGGATGCTTGGTTCAGGTTCCCAACAGTTTTGTTTGTGATCTGGTTTTGGGTTGCAAATGTTTCGGTTTGCGATTGGTGAAGAGAGGTTGTTCTGTGGTGTGTTTTGTGTTGGTTCGACAGAATTTATGTGAGGTTGTTGGTGGATTGTTGTGATTGAAGTCTGTATGTCAATGTATCATGAAAGGTCATGGTAGTTTAGATGAGGATTTATGGGTTGTGTTTTCGGTTTGTATGGTGAGGCTAAGGTTTTCGTTGAAGTGAGTAGTAAGGTTGTATGGTTTTTGGTGAGAATCAGGCTTGTTGGCAAAGCTAATGGTGTTGAAAATCAGTTGTTTTGCGAAGTTCCCCCCTTTTCTTCTGTCCGTCCCCCCTTTTTTATAAAATTAGGTTTTCTGTGTTGTTTGAATCTCCTAGGAAATCAAAGCAAAGTCCACTACCAATTTATGAGTTCAGAAATTATTTTTGCCAAAACCATGACACTGAATCTGTCTTCTTTTGTATACTGTCATGAAATGTCACTTTCGTGTTGCAGGATTTTGGCATGTAAGCTTGGCTAAAAGCAGAGTTTTTGAATTTTTTTTGATCCATTGGTATTGTCCGCTGGGTTGATGAGACAAATGACAACTGGATGCAAGCTAGCCTTAGGAAAAGTAGCAGCAAGGGTGTTGGAGAAAAAACAAAAATTTAGAACAAAAAACAAAAACACACTAAATCAAATGAATTAAATTACATATACTAAACAATTAAATTAATTAATCGAAATTAAATTTAAAATAACTAAACAAAGACTAAACTAATTAAATTATTAATCTAAAATTAAATATGGGTTAATTAAAGTATGACTAATTAAAATATAAATAAATTAAAGACTAATAAATAAATAAATAAATAAATAAATAAAACTATTTAAGATAATCTAATTAATGCTTAAATTAATATAAATTAATGGAAAGATTAAACCAAATTGAATTCAAAATAAAAGTACTCTAGAATAAAATTTTAAACAAATATTAAAAGTAAACTAAATTAGAGATAAATAATAAAAGAAAAATTAAAAATTAAAAATGAGACAACGATAATTTTGAATCAAGACAAAGTCTAAAAAAACAATAATAATAATAATAAAAACGTCGAAACGATAAAACGACTGAAAATGCATGATTAATGAAATTTTTTGACTAAAATGCAGAAAATGGTTGAACATCGATAATAAAAAAATGCATCAAAAGAAATGAAATTTTGAAAATTTCTGGTCAAAATTTAGGGTATGACAGAGGGGTGTCTGGCCTCAGCTTGGTTCATGGAGGACCATGGGATTGAATTTGATGTGCTGGAAGGCTTGGATCATGAGATGGCATAGATTTTGCAACTTTCCCTCTTTGGTGTTTCTTGGATCACAAGCCATGAAAACCCTAGATTCAAAGTCCAATTATGATCTTTTGAAGTTGCATAGGCATGTTATGAAGTGTTTGTGTACATTAAAGGTCATTAGAATGCTTGGCAAGTGAAATTGCAAAATTCTCTCTTTGGCATGAACTTGAAAATTATGTGATTTTTGCCAACTTTGAAAGGCCATATCTTGAGTTTTAGGATGAACCAAGACATGTTCTTGTACTTTTTGAAAAGGTAAAAACCTAATCTACAACTTTCATGCCCAAGAATTTTTCATTTGAAGCACTTTTGGTCATGAAAGAGGAGATTGAAAATCTTTCCCAAAATGGATAGTTTGCATTTCAAGTCATTTCCAAAAAAGGCAAGTTTGCAATTGGCTCAAAATTCTTCAATCTTGTGAATTTACAACAACTTCTAAGATCAAATAAAGATCATTGAACTTCAATTTGATGAAAATACCCCTTTGGTTCCATTGTTGGGGGCCTCAGATGCCCTGATTTTGACTTAACTTGTTCAGGAAGTTATCCAGTAAACAGATGACTTCCACAATGAGTTTCTTCATTAAACTTGGTACAAATGATCCTTATAACATATTAAGAACATTAGAAACAAGAATTACCCAATGAGGTTAAGGCCTCTGAAACCAAAACCCTAATTTTGGTCATCTGTGCAGTGAAAACCCTAGCTCTGCTTCCATGACTTTGCTAGTTCTTGTGATCTCTTGACTTTCATGAACTTTGAGGAGCATAATATGATGATAGAACACACATCGACCCTCTTTGAAAGATTTGAGACCTTTGGGATGGCTCAGATGGATTCTTTGATTGCTCATATCACAAACCCTAGATGTAGATGAACTTGAACTATGTAGTGAAACAAAAATGCAATATGAGAAGTAATGCTTATGCTTATGCAAAAATGAAAGATCACAAGCCATGGTGTGATAAAGAGTGAGGGAAAATTTGGGGTGTTTACACCAAGCAGTTGATTCAAAGGAAACAAAAAGAAATCGTGGCAAATCAGTGATAAAGAGGAAGAATTATATGCATTATGCATTCTGCATGTGAATGGCGTTCGCCCCCCCCCCCCCCCAAAGGAACCAAATGGTGTTTTCCATTTGCCACAAAGTCCCAGATTATCAACAGCAGACCAATGGCATTAGCCATTGGCATATGGCGATCACCATGCATCTCGGGAGCAGTTTTCTCAGCAGTTTCATGACAGTTTTTCCCTGTTCGAATTTCAAACACTCCACATGTTTTGGATCCATATTTCCTCTATAAATAGGAGTCTTCAGAGCAGTTTTTTAGATGTCCAATTACCTCGCGGAAGCACTGCCTAATTTTCACTAGAACTAGAAATTCATTAGCCAAAGTATTAATCACTCACATCGAGTGGTTAATACACCATTGTATCGTTTTCTTTTCCGTTTCGTTGTACTTGGATCGTTTCGCAGAATTTAATAATGTTTCATTTCAGTTTATTTCAGGTTATTTAATTATTGCTTTCTTTAAATTACTGCACTATACTTTATTACAATTCTTGTATGTTCTTGTTCATCACTTTAACAATTTTTATATAAAAACTCTAAAAACAGAATTTCTTAAAATCAATCAATATGTATGTTTCTAAATTTGTTAACTTAATTATGTCAACTTTAAAACCAACTATATTAGGCAAAATTTGCATGAGCCCGTAGTTTGAGGACCGTCGTCTCGACGGGACTTCGTAGGATAACCGACATATTTGTAAATGCTTGAAATTCTGGTTTTCTGTTCTAAGTTTAATTTAGGTAGTCTTGTCGTCAGAGCGAGAGGCTGCTTACCAGAGTTTCGTCACGAGAGTGGGGAATGCACTAAGGCGAGTCCAACATAGCGAGAGTTTGAGGTACGCATCAGATAATAGGCACAAGACACTGGAACCTAAACATAGAGAGAGATCTTTAGGTATTTCTTTTTGATCTTATCCACCTTCAAAAATACGTCCTTTAACTATCGAGCGAGAGAGAGCATAATCTTGGGGTTATTGGTAGTGGCTTGATCAATAGTAAGAGAGTTTGAGATCGAACCTTTAGGCTGGTATTTTCGTCAGAATAACTTCTGCATTAAATTCAACCCCAAATCCTATAGAGTCCTTAAGAGTCTCAGGAATCATTCTATGGTCTCGTTTCTTTTAATTCGTGCAAGTACCCTTTCTTTTCATAATTATTATTTTATCCCTTTCTTCCGTGACAACCTTAGCCTTAGCCTTACACCGCAATTATAAGACACTCCTTATTGACTATTAATCCATGTGGGTTCAAAAATATTTTAAAACTAGGAAATCACCTGTATGCATTCAGTATCTATCCGACCTAACACATAGAGTCGAGCGATCAACCTCATCGAGAAACTAAGGATCAGAGTCGACGTAGTTTGCCTAACTAAGGCAAGAACTGTTCGTTTGTGTTTCTTAAGATTGAATTGCTTATCCCTATGTTCATTTGTTGCAGGCTCGTCTGGTACAATTGAATTTACCGTCTTACAAAGAGACATGTAGTAGCAAGTCCTTACGTTTAGAGTGAAGGTAATGCGAAAAGAATTCCCGCAGGAAAATACATTCGTTGTTTGTTTACTGTCTTTTAAAAGAAGTTTTTTGCTTTTGTTATTTGTGAAACAGTCTCATGCTAAGACTTATTCATCATGATAGATATCCTATGCCTCATGCCAAAATGGAATGTGTGCAAATACCCCACGGTAAAGTCTCCTAGAACAAGAGAAAGCTCGACCTTTATTAGGTGTTTTGATTTTTTCTTTGAGATGAGAAAGAGGAACTCAAGTCGAAAAAAGGACAAAACTAGGGGAACTAAGACACACCTTATGTTGTTTCTTCAAGGGATATCCTAGGGTTAGTGTGGTTTTCTAATCCAAATAAATAAGCAAAAGGAAAATAAAAAAACTAGAAAGCAACTTACTTCTCTAAAGAAGTTAAGTTGTTTCTAAAGAGGGTTAACATGAAGTTGTACAAACAAAGCCTAAAGGGTTAAGACATACACAATGTGAAAGCATAAAGAAGATGATGAAAGAAGTTGTATAAACAAGCTTACCTCAACCTCCCTAAAAGAGAAAGGATAGCTTTACAAGGTTAAAGTGATAAAAAGAAAGAAGTAATCAAGTACCAAACAATTCTTAATACATTTATGACCTAACTAGACTCAATTCTAAGTCTAAGGACACTAAAAAGCTAAGCGAAGCCTAAAGTCAACAGCTACTACAACTTCCTATTTTACAAACATCTACAAATGCAACTAGCAAAGCAAACAACCTATTACAGCTACCAAACAACATGAAAATAGGTGTAAAAAGATCAAAACAGAATAATGCAGCATGTTTTTACAGCTTCTGTTTCCAAATGTAGCGATGAAAACATGGCAGATTTTCAATTGTTTTTCGAATGCAAAAATGAGTTTTAATGCACATAATGAAACAAAAAGATCATGCTCTTAATGCAACAACATGAAATGGATACCGACAATGGAATGCAACACATAAACACATAACTAATGGATACGAATATGCGAATAGTGCGGTTTTAAACAATATTCATTTTTTCTCAAATTCGCGCACAATTGACCTAAACATTAGTGGATCACAAATGTGATGCAAAATAGAAGTATATACACTCATTATCATGCTATTGATGATGCTAAACCATGCAAACAATGATCACAATATGTTATGGACATATATGCAACATTTATGTTGAAAATCGAAACCTAACAAAAAAGCATATCGAAAGTTATCGAAACTACACACACCTGCTCTAAATCAGCTCCTAAAAACTCTTTAAAATCATGTCTTAAAGATTCATGATGATTGGAGGGGGAATGGATATCAAAAATGAAAGAAAATGCAAGAATTTCTCATTCTGGTTCAGTGGTAACCGGTTACTACCTATGTAGTAACCGGTTACCAGTTCAAAAAAACTGGATTTTTTGCAAAATTAACTCAGGTAACCAATTACTACCTATGTGGTAACCGGTTACTCTACAACCAAAATAAAAAATTTCTGCATTTTCATGCAAAAACCAGTAGAAACTTATCCAAATAAGCTCTAATCTGAGGCCTACCAACATAGCACGAAAATCACACATAAATGCAACATTCTAACACCTATTAATCATTATAATCACACTACACATCTAGCTCTTATGATCAAACCAATCAAAGCATAAAAAAACAAGAAAAAGAGAAGAATGTGCGAGGCGAGATGAAGAGAAATAAGTTAAAACGAGAAGTGATTTCAAAGAATACCGGACGAGAAGTGATCAATACACGAACGAAGAGAATACCGGAGATTCGAAGCTTCGATCCGCAAGTGCATAAAATAAATGCGATTAGTGAGAATTATATGAAATTCATCCAAACGGTGAAATAAACACCGCAACCGTAGCTATTTCTTGTATTATCTGCTGAATCAGTGAAGATGATGGAGGCTTAACTTCCGATTCTTCAAATTTCAATGCAAAACTTGAAGAATCTTGATGATGAAGCTTTGGTGTGAGTTTGGAAAATGGAGAGAATTGAGATTGTGAAAATGGTGAAGTTTGTGAAAATGTGACTCTAACTTGTGTCTCTAAAAACTTTTTGGCTTGATGAGCAAGGTTTATATAAGAGGTAGCTTTTGAGTTAGGTCTAGGTTTGGCGCAAGGCTTGGGTCCTAAGCTAAGGGTTGGTCGGGAATATTCCTAGAATGTTCTATGGCATATACTTGGAATATTCCTTGGCATGTTCTAGGAATATTCCCTTAGAAGAATGTGGAATGTTCTAGAATTGGGTGGAAACACAAAGCAAAGTGAAAAATGGAAAGTTGAGGGAAGCAACCAACTGAATTTTGAATTTTTGAAAATCTGGGCGTAGTAACCGATTACTACCTTTGATGAAACCGGTTACCAGTACAAAAACTTGGCTTTTTTCTCCAAATTTCAACACGTAATCGGTTACTACCTATGAGGTAACCGGTTACTTCAACCAAAATTTGAATTTTTCTCCTTTTGGTGGGAAAACCTGGACATCCAGTCTTGGTCATATTTTCTGAGATTATTTTCCTTCCGAGATCCGATAGTCGCCCAATAACCCTTGATCACATGCCTCGTGCCTCAACCGATGATGTATGCTTTCTATGATTTTTTTTATTATGCAATCAACGGAAACGAAGCATAAGCTACTCGGAAACGGTGATAAATAAGAGGGCAAATTTTGGGGTTTTACAGTGTGTACTTAGTTTTCCACCAAATATTATTAAGTCCAACACTTTGGAACTCAAAACTCACGTGACCAACAACAACCACGTCAATGCAAATCAACTTTCCCAAATAGTGGATTCCAACGGATCTCTTATGGTAGATCCTCTTCCATTCGTTTCCCACTTGCCCACTCCTCTCCCATCTAGACCCTCCACCACAAACCCATGCAATCTCATAAAATATTCCTTACATTCTGGCCCCCTTTGAAATTGGACAACACATCGCTTTCCCATACTCCACCTTCTGCCACGTCTGACTTGCACAAAGCTCAATGTTTCACAATTGTAAACCACTTGCCTTCACAGCCAGCTAGAACCCAAGCCAAGAAATGGGCTTCTTCTTTTATCAATTCTGGATCCGGGCCTAGTGTTATACCCATCCTTCAGGTCAGGGATTGTTTTAGGCTGATGAGTAGTGTTAGCAGGCCCATATGAATTAAGGGCAGGCCCAAATGGATGAGTGATTATAAAGTATAATTAAATTAGTTATTAAGTCTTCATGTCTATTATGGTTTTCTTGTTGCGCTTGGCCTTTTATGTTAGATCCAATAGGGTTGTATTTAAGCTATTTTATCTTTGAAAGTGAGGACAAAAAATTAATGAGAAATTTATTTTATCTTTACTTTTATATTGTGTTTTCTTTTGTTAGAAACCTAGATCTAGAAAACAGTTGTGAAAAACTTCTTATCAAAAGTTTACTACATAACATTGCTAAATGCATAAAATTAGTGCTTTAAAACAACATAACCTTTGTTTTTATTTATTTAAACCCATTTGAATGGTAAATTATGTAATGACATGATTCTAGAGAAAAAATAAACACACATACACTCACAAATTAACCCTAAAAACATGAGAAGCATGATATCTATGTCACATAGTATAGATAATTCAGTTGTTAACATTTGCCGAAGAATCAATTGTTGAAGACGTCTAGCTCACTCTTCGGCATGCAAATATGAGAAGTTCTACTCAATAGAATGCAATATAAAAGAACAATAAGTTAACCATACTTCATATGCAAGAATAAATGGGAATACTACCTCTTCAAGATTTTTTCTATACTATCTTTTAGTTTCTATTGCTAATTCTATTATACCAGTGTTTACCAAGTCAGGATACATATCTGTAATGTCGGTAACACTAATGGTTATAGCATTACACATTTGAATACCCTAAGATTTCCAAAATCCTGAATAAAGGTAGAGAATAACTTAGAATTTCCTTTTACAATCAGTATTTGCATTTATAAGCAAACAACAGGACCAAATTATGAGGACTTTGTGAAGAGGAACTAGAAATTTGAAGTACATATGAAGGCAGAAGTCAAGACATAAAATGAATAAATGACTCGCAATTTGCATATTTCACAAATGAAAAGAGTTTGATGAAATTCATAAAAATGCATATATTGCTGCAATTCATGTAGGTAAAATTGTGAATAAATAACATACATGGACCAGTGCAATTTCCAATTATGAAAACACATTGAACTTATAGAGTTTTTTTATATGAAGATTATTAGATAAATACTAAAGAGCCATAGCCTAAAATCTAGAACATAGTTATAATTTATGATTGACGTAAGGGTTGTAAATATAGTTTTAATTTATGATTGTCGTAAGGGTTATATCAATTCACATGGAGCTAGTTAACTTCAAGCCAGCAAGCACTATTAGTTATATCAATTGAAATATTTCTATTTAACATTCATAATCTCATAAAACATACACTTTCGTGAGCAATCTAAGTCTGCGATATTGCCCGCCTTACTTCAGAATAAATTATTTTATATATATCACAGCCTCCTAGATGATCCCAATGAAGAGAATCATGTTCAGGGTTGCGAAAAATGTTGGAGTTTGAATTTTTTTTAGTTTAATAAGTCATCTACAGTTATATAGTAGAGTCTGTTTCCTAGCTTCTAGCAGTAGTGGAGTATGTTCCTAGTTTCTAGCAGTAGCGGAGTCAGAGTCGGTTTCCTTGTTTCCTAGTTTCTAGCATGCTTCTGTTATTTTATTTATTCACTCCTGTAAGGCTATATAATGCCATTGTCTTTGGTTTAATAATGTATCACTTTCAGCTTTATATTTCACATTTGGAATCAGAGAAAGAACCTGAGTGAGAAAGTGATCGAGAGAGATGTCTGAGAAATCTGAAAAATTTGTGTAGCCGGCCATCCCAAAATTTGATAGCCATTACGATTTCTGGTCCATGACAATGGAGAATTTTATGAGAAGCATAGAATTGTGGAGCCTGGTGGAAGATGGGATTCTAGCAATGTCGATCGAAACAACATGGGTGAGTGAGGTGCAAAACAAATTTATAGAAGAGGCAAAATTGAAGGATTTAAAGGTCAATAATTTCTTATTCTAGTCCATTGACAGAGAGATTCTGGAAACTATACTTGATAAAGGTACATCTAAGGCGATTTGGGAGTCCATGAAAAAGAAGTATCAAGGCTTTACAAAGGTGAAAAGGGCGCAATTGCAAGCTTTGAGAAGGGAGTTCGAATTGATGGCCATGAAAGAAGGAGAAAAGATCGACATTTTCCTAGGAAGAACCTTGACGGTGGTGAACAAGATGAAGGTGAATGGTGAGTCAATGGAGTAGAGCACGATCGTGAGTAAAATTCTCATATCGCTAATCTCGAGATTTAACTATGTGGTGTGTTCGATTGAGGAATCGAATGATCTGAGCATGATGAGTATCGATGAATTACATGGCAGCCTACTTGTCCACGAGCAGCGATTGAATGGATATGTGGAAGAAGAGCTGGCACTAAAAGTGTCTCAAGATGAAAAACCTAGTAAAGGAAGAGGTCGCTGAATGTTCCGAGGAGGACGCGGTAGAGGAAGAGGTAGAAATGCAGTCGATCGTGCCATTATGGAGTACTACAAATGTCACTGGTTAGGGCACTATCAGAACGAGTGTCCCAAATGGGAGAAGAAGGCGAATTATGTTGAACTAGAAGAAGAAGAAGAGTTGCTCTTGATGTCTTATCTTGAGAAACATCGGGCAAACAGAGAAGAATTTTTGTTTCTTGTTTCCGGGTGCAACAATCATATGACCAGATGCAAAGATTGGTTTTTTGATTTGGAAGAAGGTTTCAATCGATCTATGAAACTTGGAAACGACACAAGAATGTTGGTGATGAGAAAATGAAGCGTGAAAGTACAAGTTAACGGAGCCACCCAAGTAATATCTGAAGTTTATTATGCCCCGGAGCTCAAGAACAATTTACTAAGCCTTGGACAATTGCAAGAGAAAGGCTTGGCAATTTTGATTCATGATAAAACCTGCAAAGTATATCATCCCAAGAAAGGTGAAATCATGGAGACTAATATGAGTGGAAACAAGATGTTCTTTCTTCTAACATCCAAATTGCAGAAAATAACGATGTGCTTGAAGACAAAAGAGGTGATCGAGAAGGAGACAAATTTGTGGAATTCTTGTTTTGGGCATTTAAACCAAGAATCTCTAAAACAACTTGCACAAAAGAAGATGGTTATTGGGATGTCGATGCTGAAGTCAACGAAGGAGATACGTGCGGTGTGTCTGACAGGAAAAACACACAGTGTTTCAATGTCAAAAAGAAGCCTCTGGCGTGCATCGAGACAGTTGCAGCTGGTGCACTCAGATACATGTGGTCCAATTACACCAATTTCACACAGCGAAAAGCGGTACATTTTGACTTCCATTGATGATTTCAATAGAAAAACCTGGGTTTATTTTCTCCATGAAAAATCATAGGCACTCATCACCTTCAAGGCTTTCAAAGAAAGTGTTGAAAAGGAGATTGGAACCTTCATCACTTTCCTGAGGACAGACCGCAGAGGGGAATTCACGTATAACGAATTCAAAGAGTTTTGTAAAACTCATGGTATCACACGGCAATTGACGGTTTCATTTACACCACAACTGAATGGAGTGGCAGATAGGAAGAACATAATAATAATGAATGCGGTACGATCTATACTGAGTGAGAGGCAAGTCCCAAAGGAGTTTTGGTCTGAAGCTACAAGATGGAGTGTGCACATCCAGAATCGATATCCAACAGCAGCAGTAGAAGACATGACACCTGAAGAAGCTTGGAGCGGTTCAAAACCTGAGGTGGATTATTTTTGTGTCTTTGAGTGCATAGAATATACGCATATACCTGATCAGAAGAGGAGAAAACTAGATGACAAAAGCAAGAAATGTGTTTTTCTTGGAGTCAGTGAGGAATCAAAAGCATGGAGGTTGTATGATCCGGTTACAAAAACGACCGTGATAAGCAAAGATGTAGTGTTTAATGAAGAAAAAAGTTGGGATTGGAATCAAACCGATGTAAAAGATAAAACACTCGATTGCGGAGAAGAAGAACAGGATACAAAAGAGAGAGAAAGTGACATGGCTTCTCCTCTGTCAACTGTGAATTCATCGCCTTCTGGTTCGTCTTTGTCTTCTACATCTGGTGGTAATTTGACACCGCCAAGCCCAATCTCTCCTCGGCCCAGTCCAATTTTGTCATCTCCATCAAGATCGATTGAAAGAGAAGTGGTTGCAGGCCCGCGGGTAAGGAGAATACCGGCTTATTTGGTTGATTATGTCACAGGTGAAAGAGAAGATGAGCAAGAAAGCTTATCGGTCATGCTATTGATGATGATGACAGAAAATGATCCGATCAAATTTGAAGAAGCAGTGAAAGACAAGGTGTGGAGAGAAGCAATGAAAAATGAGATCGAATCGATCGAGAAAAACAAACAATGGGAGCTAACTATCTTACCTGCAGGGTTTACACCAATTGGAGTTAAATGGGTGTATAAAACAAAGTTGAATGAAGATGGTAAAGTAGACAAATACAAGGCGAGGTTGGTGGCAAAAGGATATGCTCAGTGTTATGGGATAGACTGTCTTTGCTCCGGTGGTGAGGCTCGATATGATTCGAACTATACTTGCGGTTGCAGCATAATCAAATTGGGAAATATTCCAATTAGATTTCAAGAGTGTGTTTCTACATGGAGAACTAAAAGAGAATGTGTATGTGCGACAACCAGAGGGATTCATAAAGAAAGGAGAAGATGAGAAAGTGTATAAGCTGAGGAAGGCATTGTATGGGCTCAAACAAGCCCCAAGAGCTTGGTACATCCTTATTTTAGGATATTTCTTGGATGAGAAGTTTGAGAGTTGTCTGAGCGAGTATACTCTATTTACCAAGATGAAAAGAGATAAAATTCTCATTGTCAGCTTGTATGTTGATGACTTAATATTCATTGGAAATGATAGAGCTGTGTGTGATGAGTTTAAGAAGTCGATGATAATGGAATTTGAGATGTCATATTTGGGGAAAATGAAACATTTTCTTGGGGTAGAGGTGAAGCAGAGTGTTAATGGGATTTTTATTTGTCAAAAACGGTATGCTCGTGAAGTTTTAGCAAGGTTTGGAATGGAAGAAAACAATGCTGTTAAAAATCCATTGTGCCAGGAATGAAACTCACAAAAGATGAAAATGGCGAGAAGGTGGATGCAACTATGTTCAAGAAATTGGTTGGGAGTCTTATGTATCTAACAGTGACCAGGCCGAATTTAATGTATGGAGTATGTCTCATAAGTCGATTCATGGCAAATCCAAGGATGTCACATTGGCTTGTTGCGAAGAGGATCTTAAAATACTTAAAAGGTACAATCGAACTTGGAATCTTCTACAGAAGAAGTGAAAGCAGTAGTATGAGACTTATGGAATTCACGGATAGCGACTACACCAACGATTTGGATTATCGAAGAAGCACAACAGGCTGTGTGTTTTTGATAGGGTCCGGTGCGATTTCTTGGGCATAAAAAAAGAAGCCTGTCGTCGCTCTTTCCACCACTGAGGCCGAATATATTTACGCTGCCTTTTGTGCTTGTGAATGTGTGTGGATTAGAAGGATCTTAGAGAAGATTGGAGCTGAAGAAGAGTCTGCAACCGTCATTCATTGTGACAATAGTTTGACGATTGCTTTGTCCAAACATCTTGTCCTTCACGGGAAAAGTAAGCATATCGAAGTAAGGTTTCATTATCTCAAAGAGATGGTGAATGGAAAAATTGTTAAGCTGGAGTATTGTGCAACAAAAAACCAAGTTGTAGATATCGTTATGAAGCCATTGAAGCTGGAGCAATTCGAGAAGTTGAGAGCATTACATGGAATTGTAAACTTGTCTGAAGTAAGCTTAATTCAGGATAGTTAAGCTTAAGGAAGGGTATGTTGGAGTTTGAATTTGTTTTAGTTGAATAAGTCATCTACATTTATGTAGTAGAGTCTTTTTCCTAGTTTCTAGCAGTAGTGGAGTATGTTTCCTAGTTTCTAGCAGTAGTGGAGTCAGAGTCAGTTTCCTTGTTTCTTAGTTTCTAGCATGCTTCTATTATTTTATTTATTCACTCATGTAAGGCTATATAATGTCATTGTCTTTAGTTTAATAATGTATCACTTTCAGCCTTTATATTTCACAAAAAATAACTTGGATCATCTCTAAGACAATGATGTTTTGGAGATGTGCACAACCAGGTTTAACTTAAGGCGAAGAAACCACTGATGAACTGTATAGGCAGGAGAAGAATGCCTAATTAAAAATGGAAAAAACTTTGAAAATGACATTAATAAATCAAATTATATATAACCACTAAAGTCTCTTTTTATATTATAAATCAATTTAATTATTTTTATTACTCTACAAATCAATGAAGCAAACAATCATCTTTATAATTTGTTTCTATGAATAACAATAAAAGTAATAAATATAAATTTAATATTATAATGTGATAATTATTTTGAGATTAGAAAAAGCTAAAATATGACATATTGAGATAACAATTAGACATTATAAAACAATTCTTAACAATTGAACTTTTATTAGCCTTAAATATAACTCTCCTTCAAAATATAGTTTTTAATTTAATTTTTATAAACTTTAGAAAGATTCTTCTAATATTACACTTTTAAGTTCTACTATAATATCATGATATATCATGATATAACCAAAGGGAACTAAAACATCACTAAAGAAGATGTTGAAGATTGTCTGACCCTTTTATTTTCACCAAGTGGACCATATAATAATTTTTACTTTAGAATAATCAAACTTGTTCTTAACATGCATCAATATTTTTTCGTCCAAATTAATGTATCATTGTAATTAAAATTAATTATAACAAGTATTTAAAATATAGTAGGGAAACTAGCCCACATATGCTTATATGTAGTCTATACGATTGGATGAAAAATCCCACTGATTTTCTGTAATTTTTACAATTTACTTCTTTTTGACTTTTGAATATTGGTTTTTTGTATCGGGTTGGAGAATCCATTTTACTCCCTTTTAATACAAATTGCTTATAAAAAAGACATCGTTATTCATAATTTTTATATTAAAAATCAAATTGTAGTAATTCACACTTTCATGATGGCATTCAACATTGCAACATCTAAACCAATCGAAATGGTAAAAGCATTTATGTGACAAATTGAATCTGTTCATATAATTGATTTAGATTCCAAATCAAACTCAATAAATGTACTAATCTAATAATCGTGTAAAATATATTGAGTAAACATCACTGCAAAATCACAAAATATATTGTCACAATAACATAATTTTAAATTGTAATTAGCAATATAAAGGATTTTGAAGTCTCGACATCGAGATTGCAATTTCAAACAATGCATCAAAAGCTAATAGGGATAATAAATTTCGACTAAGCTTTCTCTGGTTGATCAATTTTTTCTCATAAGAATCTCCCACCAAGTATTTTTTTTCCAAAATGGTGTATTAAAGTCAGTAGAACCCGGGATTGTTCCGACAAGTTGTTCTTTCAGTGAAGCAGAGTCAAGTGAAACTTCAAAATCTAGTTGCACATGAGATATTTTGGGACTATGTGCACGATTCATAGAATCATCAAAGCCGAAGTTTGAACCAGTTTCATAAGACGGGTTGGTAACTTCCTTTACAAGATTCACCAAGAAGTCAATGATGACTCAAGCATATCTGATCATTCCATGTTTATACTGAGATCAGACACACTCTCAACAATTACTCTAGATATATCTTCTAAAGGTTCCTTATGAAGTTCATTCCGGGCTAAGTTATTAAAGGGACTATGGACCAGATAACTTTGTTTTGTCCCCATGTTTACCGTAGATGGCCGGAGACTTGCCTTTTCCGCGGAAGAGAGCAAACATTGTTGATTTAGTTCCAACTGTTGCAAATGATCCTTCAAATAATGCAACTTCTTCTCATTTTGATTCCACTCCTCTCGCTGCTTCTGACGCTCCATAAGTAGTTGTTCTTTTTCATGTCTAAGATTTTCTATTTGAGCTTTAAAATTCCGCCACTCTGATTCTGTTAATGGAGCACCGGGCCAGAAGTCGTCGCGCATTGGCTTTGAACATTAGGCATAAAGTCGGTCAAAACTGGTCTGCACCTGATATTCTTCAAGAGATCTGGTTAATCTCTTACAAAATCTTCATTTGAGAATTCCCATTGCTCTTGAGCAACCTTTCTAAAGACCTGATCAAACGGAAAACCATAACACAGTTCAATAAATAAATTTAAAAACAAAACAAGAAAAAAAAAATAAGAAACTCTATTTGGGTCTCCCATTTTTCAAAATTTCGCCTAAACTTTTTAGAACAGTTAACAGAAGTAATCAAGCTCAAATAAGACGATCGAAGTTAACAAGCTCAAATAAGTAAACAAGCTAAAATAAATCAATTGAAGTTAACAAATCCATAAAGATAAATTTTCCTAAAGCCTCATTAAATAAAAAATCATAACACAATTCATTCAACAATAAAAATCTTTAACGTCGGGATAAAAACGAATTAAACTAATAAAATTAACAAAAGAATCAATCAAACAAACAAAGAAATAAAATTTATGAAATACATTGAATTTTCTTACATAAGTGTTAAGCTGTCTGACGAAACTCGAGAAGTTGTTATGGTTAAAGAGTCTGGGAAACAAATCTTCTAAAATTTCATATTGATTCCAAACAACGAAACTCCTATTAGTAGAACACCATGAAACAATGGCATTAGTTGAAGGATCACTTACCATCATACAAGTCTTAGACAGAAAAAGAGGTACAAAGTATAAACTATCAGGAGCTTGCTCCATCATAGCACAATCTCAAATTAAGAAAAAAACACACAAAAAAAGATTTCTCAAATCTCAAATCCAAAAAACACACAAAAAAATATTCCTCAAACACCCTTTAAATAGTAAAAAAACCCTATAATTTTTATAAAAAAAGCAATAAAAATTCATCCTTTTTATTCCTAAAAGGGTACTTTTTTCTTTTTCAATTCTCAATTCATTCAAAATTTAATCTTAAAACTCAAAACATAATATCTTTTATTGATTCATATGCTGAAAATTATAAATTTGTGTCTAGAATTTGTATCTATAAAAATTATTTTTTATTGATTCAAAAGGTAATGTGTCTTTTATCTATTTTTTCTTTTTTCAAATGTTCATAATTTTTTCTTGTCCTTATCTACCAAAATCTCAAAGTACTTAGACTACTTTTTGAAATTTATGTATCATTGAATTTATGAATTCTAGATAAAAAATAAAATAATTTATTTTATTAATAATAAGATATAATAAAATATTTTAAACTTATCAACTTAGTGAGCAAGTCATCACAAATAGTTATTCAAATACAATGTTAAACCTTTAAATCAGAAAACTTTAAAATCTATAAATTTGTATATATAAAAAATAAAAATTATACATATAAACATTTAAATTTAAATAATAAAATATATTCTTAATAAGTTATATTTAAAAAGTAAAAAAGTAATATAGCATTATAAAAATAGTATTATTAAATTATTAAAATTAAATGAGGTTAAATAAACTTTATTCATAGAAGAAAAATATTATTTAGGAAGTTAGCCCATCATGAAAATGAATTGAAACGACTTGTTGATAGAGTTGTAAAATTAGAGGGTCGGAGAATAATTTTTAAATCCCTAAAAATATAGGGCACCCAAAATTTTATAAATAAATGAGCCATAATATAAGTAGGCCCTCTAAACTAAAAGTTCTTAAAACTCAAGAAGGGCTTCAAGGCCCCTATGTAACACCCATATTTAATTAAATATTGTTGCGTATTTTCCCGATTATTGGTTGTTGAATCTTGTTTGTTTCGTTTGTGTCGTTAAGTTGTTTAAGTTGTTAAGTTGATTTACGTTGCAGGTTAAGTTGTGTTTGGGTGGTTTAATTTAATTAAGTCGAATAAATAAAATAAGTATTAATGCTATAATATTAAGTTGAGCTTGGTTGTGTGTGAGAGTAGTAAAGTTGGGGGTGCTATTTTAGGTCCATTAGTAATTAGGTTGATTAATGATAATTTAGTAGAATTAGACAAAAGACCTAATTAGAGTTAATAAGAATTTTTGTAACAAAGAAGAAAAAGTCTTAAAGGGAGATAAAGTAGAGGCTAGGTTGAGGATTTTCGCGGAGATTTCTACGGTGAATTCGAGCTGCCTTCAATCCAAGGTAAGGGTGGGGTTCGAATTCCATAACAGTGACTAGATAATTTGTATGTAGGTTGGGTTTTCATATGATTTTCGTTGTTGTGTTTGGTATGAATTGTTGTTGTCAATTTCGTGTTGATATTCTATGAAGAGTTATGTTTTTCTTGTTGTATTGTTGTTCTGTAAATTGTTCTCGTTGTGGTAATCGTTGTTGTGTCTGTGTTGTTGGACTGATAAATGCAGGAATCGTGTAAAGAAAGAAGTTAGGGTTCATAAAATCAATCGTAGAAATTAGTAGATGAATAGATACAAAGGTTTTAGAGAATAAAATCGATGTAGAAACTCAATTAGGCTTGAATGGAGTGATGAGATGGTGCAATTCGTAGCAAAGGGGGATTGTATGCATTCTGGTGTTTTGTGTAACAGATCTTGAATTACGCGTAACAAGGTAGGGCATTACGCGTAACATATGCCAGTACACAGGCATTACACGTAACAAGATTGGGCATTACACGTAAGGAGTAAGGCATTACGCGTATGGGTAGATTGGGTGCAGAAAAATGTAGTTTTTGGCGATTCGTCCTGTTTTCGCATTCGTTTCGAGTTGGGTTGATGATAGACTTTAAGCAGAGATAAAAATAAGTTGATTTTAGTTGATTTGATGATTAAAAATAATTAATTTAGTAATCTAATCGATTAAGCCGAAAATTGTCGTTTTCCACGTTGAAGTTGTTATAAGCTGTGTTGTCCCAATCTTGGGGGAAATTCCTAAGTTGTAGGTCGTTTGACCAACATTGATTCAAGTTGTTATGTTTTTAATTTGTTGATTACATTTTTGTTGTTTATGCCATTCATAGTTGCATACATTTGCATATTTTCAAGTTTGAAAAAATGCTCAATTCAAGTTGGCCTGGATTGGCAAATAAGTTATTGATGCCTCGATGAAATGGCAAGAATTTAAAGTTGGGAGTTTACTCCAAATGGTACCACATGCATATATAAGTTGAGTTTCATTTTATCTATGTTGTTAATTGTTGATTGGTTGCAAGTTGTACTTTGATGTTGCTTGTTGTATGAAGTGGGTGATTGTATGATCTCTTGCATATATATTGATTATCATACTCCTATTTATGTTATTTGACATCTCACCCCTTTTATTTGAATGTTTCCCTCTGTTGGTAACTTGAAGGTGTCGCTCCCGGGATTTTCATCCTAGTACAAACCCGAAAGTGGCGCGGAAAAGATAAAGTCGCCAGCCAGGCATTTTTATCCCGAACGAACGGGAAATGTAATGTTGCACAAACATGAGGAAGAAGGAAAGGACAAGGCCTTGCGAACCAAATATCTGGTTTCGGGATTTGGTTACGACCTGGGAAGGTATTAGCACCCCAGATCGTCCGCCGTACCCAACAGAATCCATGCTTGTTTGTCTGTTTCAAAGGGTAAAAAATAAGATGATGTTGAACAAAAGAATTTCTAACTGGAATGAAAGTGAGAAATGAGATGGAAAAGAGAATGGAAAGAAAGAGGGAAATGTAGGGAAAATAAAGAATGTGCTCGAACGGGCCCTACCCCGCTGCCTAAGTACCTCATCGGGAAAATGAGGATCAGAGTCGACGTATTTCGCCTAACTAAGGCGAGAACTATTTGTTTGTGTTTTTTATGGTTTGAACTGCGTATGTCTATGCTCATGTGTTGTAGGCTCACCTTGAACGAGTGCATTTACCGTCTTGCAAATGAGACAAATCGTCGCAAGTTCGCGTTTCGAGTGTGTGAATGAGATAAGAAGAGAAGTTCCCGCAGAAGAGTCGTTTATTGTTTGTTGTTTTCTTTTAAAGAGTTTTCCTGAATTTGGCACAAGGAAGTGAATTCAAACTCTTTTCCATGGAATGTGTACTTGCTACTACATTACAAGATGGAATACTAGAACAAGCACACCAAACAAGGAGAATTTATCCAAGACTTATTCCCAAGGATTAGGGTCTAAGTTCACTAGCTTGTTGAACTTATTAGATGTTTTTGTAGCTTGTGAAGAAGTATCTTTTAGATTTTCTTTGTTAAAATAACCTCTTGATAAGACTTGTACATCATGCTAGACAAGCTCACACTATTCCAAGTTGTAATGAATGTAAGTGCCCCATGGAATAAGGCTATACACGAGAGATTATTTCATGCATTTATTAAGTGTTTTTATTTTTGTTGGAAGATGAGAAAAGGAGACTCAAAAGGCAAAAGGTCAAAGCTAATGGGGGACTAAGACACAACCCTAAGTGATCTTATTATGTTTAAGAGGTGATCCTATGGTTTATGAGGTATTCTAAACCTAAGGAAAAGAAAAGCAAGTTAGAGTTCAACTTACTTCATAAGGAAGTTAAGTTGAATCTAAGGAAAAAAAGGGAAGCCTATGAACAAAGCACCAAGTGCTAAGGAAAATACAATAAAAATTTATAAGAGATAGTAATGAAGAATGATTACCTCATATTCCCCCTACAAAACAAATGTTATCATGATGAAGTAATTTGAAAAATTATAACATGGCAAACTTCAATTAAGAACTCACACTAACTAATAAAGCACTAATGAGCTTCTAAACCTAAAAACTAAGGTCTAAAGAATTCTACAAGTTAGATAACTTCTAAAGGCAGGAGCTAAGCCATATTAAAAATATCTAAAGGGATGAAGTGAATCAAATTCAAACTATGCCCTAAAATGTTATTAAACCCTAATGAAACCTAAGGATGAAGTTAAAAGGGAAACCTAAGTGTTTGGTCATGTTAAAATATCCTAAAATCTAAAGTGAGTGTAAAGTACAGAACTTAACACTAAATTAAAATGAAGGATGGGATTAGGTCATATTAGAAAGAAGAGATTCAAGTTAAGGAGATTCTAACATGAGAGTGGAAGATGAAAGAATGACATGGAAACATGGTTTTAGAAGTGAAGCTAATGACTTAATAAGAAAAAATAAAAATGATAAAGGGAACTTGAACTCCCCATACAAAAACCAGAGGCTTGATGAAAAGTTAGAATGAAAGTTAGACTCACAAAGTATTCACAATGAAGTGGTAAGAATTGTCTTAAGGCTAAGTGTCACAAATTAGGGTTTTAAGGACCTTTGGATGACAAATGAAATTCACAAGAATGCAAGATGGTCTAAACTTGAGGTAAACACATGGAGATTATTATAATACACTTATGAGACACAAAACAAAGATATTACAAGGCTAACTTATGCACAAATGCAATTTGAGATGGCTAAGATGGAAGGAGAAGTAAAATTAGGTCAAAGTAAGGCAAGCATGACTTATGACTCAAGAAACCCTAAAACATCAAAGGTGAAACCCTAATGAGGGTACTTAGCACATGAATACATCCCATAGGACCTATAAGAATCAAAATCAAGACCTTAAGGTAAATACCAAATGGCTTAGAAAAATTATAAAACTTGACAATCAAATACAAAATCCAGAAGGTGACTTATGTCCAAACAATCTCACTAAAACTCTTATTTTTGAATGGTCAAATGAGGTATAAAATGAGATTAGGGTTTATGTGCATACATGTGAAAGAATGGGACCAAAACATGACTTACAATGACCTAAAAATCAAAACAAAAATATTTTTGGGAGAATTATGGAGTCCTCTGAATAAAGCAACAAGAATGGATTATTTATCATTTATGGTTTAAGAGAAATAAAATGGACAAATTGATTGGTCAGAAAAGAGGAAAATAGGGAGAAAATTAATTGGGAAATTAAGTCTACCTTAAAAATAAAATAAAAATGGAAACAAAAATTATGGAAAATTAAAGAAAAATATGAGGATCACATATGAATTTTTGGGGAATTTTTAAAGGTGATTTGGTATTTTATAAAATCAAAACGAAAATTGAATATAATGAAATAAAAAATAAATAAAAGAGATTCAAAGAAATAAAGGATTGGGCCTGGGGGGTGGAAACAGAAAGAAAATGCACTTGAATGGGCCTAACACATGATGTGGGTACAAAAAGCAAGCTGAACATTCCTTCACAAAAACCACACGTGACTTGCATGCTGGTCATTAATGTCTTGGCGTGTTTGTGTATGTTGGATGAAAATGATCCAATTGACGTGTTATAAAGTTCAATTAATTTTAGGGCAACTGTTCAGATGACCGGAGCTAGTCTCCGGTCATCTTCTCCGGTGAAGCTCAGTTAGGGCACATCATAAACCTCCACTAAAATGAATTCTAAGACCATAGCTAGACTCGCCTCACACCACTGATCAATAACCTGACTTTAGATTTCATGTAAGGTTCTTATACTATGCAAATCGAAGCAAGCAATTTCATCCCTAAAAATTGAAACTAAACACCTAGGGTTCATATCAACTAGCCAGTGTAAAACCTGGAAATGCAGAGATGTTGAGGTCAAAGAATACCAGAGAGGAGGCTCCTATTGATACGTTGCTTGATCTTGAATGCTTGCAGAGTGAAATAAACACTTTGTGAGTTGAGGATCTTAAGAAGCTGATGAAAATTCAGAGCAATGCCAATGGATGTAGTGATGAGATTTTGGAGGATTCAGGCTGCAAGTTCCATGTATATGATGCTAAACTTGATGTTGGTGATGGCTTGAAGAAGAATGAGATTGGATTGATGAAGTTTGAAGAACCTTGACCCAAAATGCAGTAGAACTTTCTGATTATGTAGTGAATATTATTGATGAATCAAGCTGTGAATTCCATGGATATGATGTGAAGCATGGTGATGATGATGAACTGAAGGAGAATGGATCAATCTGGATGAAGAAAAAGCTTCTTCGAATTCAAATGCAGAAGAAGAAATTGAGAGGATTTGATGGATGCAGAGTGAGATTTCTGAGCAAAATGAAGTGGGATCATGTGATTCAGTTAGAGAGGCTCTTATATATGTGAGGTTAAGCTTCTAACCAGCTCAGTTAACAGTTGGAACCCTAGTTAAGTGAGTCAAGTTAGTCATGGTTAGTGTAGGTTAGTTATGCCAACTGTGAACTCTAGAAGTTTCCAATGCTTGGACCATATTCAATGTGATGATGAGCATGACATTGATGGTGTATTTGAGGTGATGGATTGTGTATCAATTTAGCCATGAGGTATGATTTGGTATAATGATGAACATGTTAATTGAAGTATGCTTGAGATGATAAACTGCATGAGGAATTTTCTTTTTGCTCGAGTTGGATCCAATGTGGTGATGCTTATGACAACTATAGTGATGCAATCTTGTTGATATGTGATGAAGCAATCCAATGCAGCTAATGTTTGTTATGAAATGCTTCTCATGCTTGAATCTCCAAGGTACATGACAGCATGATGTGTATGAGCAAGTATGAGATAATTGGCCCTCTAAGTATGATAGCTTATGATCAATAACATGGTAATGGAGTGTATGCACTGAACTGAAGTGAGAACTTCATGAAATACATTACCTTACACTACGAGCAAACCAGATGGAATGTTATGATCTTCCATTGGATGTTTCTTCATGATCAAGGTATCAAATGGTGGAGTTCTTGTGCTCAATTTGAAGATGGGACTTCATAGAACAAATTTAGTGTTCACTCCAAATGGAAATGAAGCCTTGTGATACCTCAAAAATGTCAATGAACACAATGCCACAAGATTGCATACTTGGATCTGCAGAGATTTTCTTGCCTTAGGAAAATGTGCCTAGGATCTGATCAGGATTGGAACCTTACTTTGAACTTTCATAAATCCACAACCATTGATCATATGAAAAATCTATAAACATGAAAATTGTAGAGAAGACAACAATGAACAACTTTGATGTTCAAAGAAATTTCAATTGAAGCCTTCTTGATGGAGAAAAATGGATTGACATGTTGTGTAACACCCTTCTACCCCAAAACAGAATATTTAAATAATATCAGAGTAATCATCGAGAAGGGTATCACATTTCATCATAATTCAAACAAACAGTGTCCTGTCCCGTAACACGGGTTAATCAACATCAAGAATAACATATAGCATTTCGCAGCGGAATTTAAACTTCGTATTTCAAAATCATAATTTTTACATCATAAACATAGTTTTCACCATCCTGAATTTCAACATCATATAATGAGAAAACATTTATCAAAGTAATAACATAACTGAAAACAGTTTAACAAATAAACCCCGTCCCAGTGTTACATGACACAGAGCAGGACACATAGACCAAAACCACTTCTAAGGAACACTAAAGCACGCTCCGAGACTCATGAAAAACACCTCTTGCACTGCAAGCCTATTCTTTATCATCTGCAAGTTACCCACGAAAGAGGCAACATTTCCAAGCAGGCAGGTTGAGTAATCATAATATATCATAAACGTACAAGAATATAGAACATAAATAAATTAGTACAACATATTATGACATCATCAACTATAAAATTCAACAACGACAACAACACGATCATGAAATTAAGCAACACCAACACAGTCATGAAATTCATCCAGAATATGCAATTCTAACATCCTGATATGCAATATGCATGTGGTACCAATTTCATCATGAGATGGATACATGACCATTAACCCTCCACAAAGGAGCACATCGTAAATCATTGAGACACTTCAATCCACACAATGGGATTGAAGCAATAAAATAGGCCGAAGCCCCATCGTGAATGTTATGAAATGCAATGATGCGCTACATTGTAAAATTCATCAAAATAATTTGCATCATTAATTTCACATCAGCAAACCAATCATCAAATAAGCATATATATCATCATGACATTACACCCAGAACACTGGTTCTATAACTCCTCTAACACATCAAGAATTGACCCGTACCCCATAAATTATGAGGCAATTACAAGGTTATTTCATAAATTCATTTATAAAAACTATTGCATTTTTTTCATTTTTATTCATCAAAATAAAGTTCAGTTTATGCTCTTTCCGACGCTTCAAACGGAAATGCGAATCGGACTTACGGTTTGAAAGTTATGGATTTTTAAAGAATTAAAATTTGTCTCTCAAACAGTGTTAACCGGTTAACCCATAGCGTTAAACGGTTAACTCCTGCGAAAATTTTAGAAAAACACCAAATTTTCAATTGTTAACCGGTTAACCCATAGCGTTAACCAGTTAACGCATGTTTTCCAGCAGTTCTCTGCTATACAATTGCAGACTGCTTCAACACCAAAATCCCCCAAATCCCATTACGGGTTTCACATCAAAACACTCAAAAACCATTCAAAAACATCAATCAAACATCAACAACATCAAGATAACGATTATACAAACAAATATATGATTATAACTCACTCTAATCACTCTAATTCATCAAGATTTCTCTCATAAACTCCACCTAAATCAAAAACCCCTAAAACTCATAAACTCATACAATCCTAAACTATTCATAATCCAATTCCTAAACATTTACAATAGATTATAAAAACTCCCCATACCTTAGAGAATTTCTCCACTTTACATTCTTCTATGGGGTTCTCCACAGCCTCCTGACTCTGAGCTTCCTCTTTCTTCAGAGCACTTCACCAAACACGATAGAAAACCAAATGAGAAAACTGATCGTGTATTCCTTTTTACCAAAACACATTCCAGTTGAGTCTTTTCCCTCTTTACCCTCATATATCTCACAAAAGGACCACCTTACCCTTTTTTCTTTAATATATTTTTAATAATAATTATAAAATAGTATAATAAAACACTATTTATCCTTATTATATAAAAAATACTCTTTTTCTCCAAAATTCTCTAATTAATCCAAACTCTCCAATTTTCTAAATTAATTAAATAAATGATTAAATAATTAAATTTAGATTTTCGGGGTGTTACATGTTGCACAACACATGCTTGATAAAATGCCAGGCAGGGCGCGCGCGCAGGCTAGCAGGCTGCCTCGCCCATTACTTGCCTCTTGCCTTGTTTTGCCCAATCTTTGCATTATCATATCTCTCTCAAATGTAATGCTATGAGTGAGTTCCACATATGGATTTGAAGCTTAAGATGCCCTCTTTAATTGGCTCAAGGGAGAATTTTCATAGCCCTTGAATTTTGGGAGAAGGCCTCTTTTGAAGTAGTTGCAAAAATGGCCAAAACTTGCCATTTTTGGAAACCCTAATTTTCCAAAAATGGTAAGTTTTGGTTTTCTTGATTTCTCTTGATTCCTCCATCATTTCTTGATCAAATTTGAACCATAGGATCCTTGTAACCCTAATTTCATGATTTTGATCTCAAAAAGCCAGGATTTGATGTTTTCCTTAGCATGGTTGACTTTTCCCCAATTCCCTGATTTTTAATCATCTAGACAATTGAACCTCTTCCAAAATGTTTCTATGGATGAAATTTGAACCCTAGGCACTTGACATCATATAGAAGACAATGGAATCAAATTTGGATCAAAATTTCACTGATAAGCCTTGTAGAATAGAAACCCTAATTTGGCCCCTTTTCATCATGAGATGTTGCACTGCTTGCCTCCTTTGATCAATTCAATTCTTTTCAAGACTTGTGGCTTCAAGTGAAGACTTGTGGGATGTTGTGAACCCTTTGCACAAGGTGAGAAGCTTTGTGGCTCCTTGGTTGTCTTTGTATAGCCTTCAATTGCTTCAATCAATGATCGCATACCTATGCCTTAGCTATGATGAACATGATGCAATATTTTTTATTGTATCATGAATTTGTTTATGCTAAATGCTATGCAAAATGTTGAGAAAATGAGAGGGAAAAATTTGTGGTATTACAACAGGTAATCAAGATTGGAGTACCTATTCGTCTCAAGTCGGTGTTTTTCGCTCTGATACGTAGCACTCTGGGGGATGAACGCATGTTTTGTCTTTGTGGCTTTTGTCTAGTTTATGAACTAGTTTTAGTTGTTTTACGTTGAGAACCATGTTGAAGTATTTGATGTTGATTTTATTGAAGTTGTTTTAAAATTGTAACTTTGTTGAATCCGATGCGTTGTTATCGGAATATTTCATTAATGTAGTTTTGTTAGTTGATTTTAAAGTTGAAAATGTGATATCCCATGTTTTGGTGAAATTTTATTTAACACTGATTTATTTAATTAAATTCGGGTAGAAATGGGGTGTTACACCCTGCATTTTCTAAAATTTCATTTTTTTGAATTTTTTTTTAATTTATATAAAAATATTTTTTGTTTTAAAAAATTGAAAAAAATTATTTTATTTATTTGATTTTTTAACCTTCCAAAATCCACTATTTTTAACCTTCGAAAAAAATAAACTTTTTATTTTCAGAAAAAATTGACATTTTATTTCATAATTGTTTTTATATTGAAAAACGACATTTTTTTCTTCAGAAAAAACAGTTTTTCTAAAAACCCATAATTGTTTTTAGATATGAAAAACATTAATTTTTATTTACTTTCAAAAAAATTATTTTTTATTTACTTTAAAAAAATACTTTTTATTTACTTTCAAAAAATTCATTTATTTTTTTTTATTTTTAGAAAAAATCGATTTTTTTCGAAAAATATGACTTTTTTATTTTAGAAAAAATCTTTTTTTTTTTCAAAACAAAACTGACATTTTTGTTTTGAAAAAAGGGTTAATGCCTATTTTTACCCCTGCCATATGAGCGTGTTTTGAAAAACTCGCGTGTGAAAAAAATTGCAAGACTGAACCTTAACAAATTTTAAAAGTTTTGATTTACACATTTATCAAACCACATCATCAAAAATAATGATATGGCAACCTTTTATTTTATTTTTAATGTAGCCGAAATGTCACATTAGTTAATTTGTTTTTTTTTAATTCTTTTTAACTTTTTATATTTAAAGTTGTATTTATTGTTAAGGTATTTATTTATTTTTATTTTAAGCTTTATTTTATTAATTTATTTTACATTTTCTTAAATTATTTATATTAATAATTTTTATTATGATTTTTTTAAAATTATCAAAATATTGTAATAGTGCCTAAGCCCAGTCCAATATTACTTCTAATTTATCCCATTACTCAACTTTTGATTGTTTTGTGGAAAAAAAGCTATATAAACACTTTCTTTACTTTTTAAATGATCGATGTGGGACAACAACAAAACACAATAACATCACAGTCACCCACTTCTTCTCTTATTCAACCTGTTGAAAACACTACTTTTGTATCACAGCCACCCACTTTTATTGGCTTCTTTTGTTGTTCCACGGGAGCACCAAATGATGCAACTAATGGAACATTTTCAAATAGTTGTTCAACAACAAAAATAAACAAGTAAAAGTTGTATTCCTCTTATGACTTGGTACGAATAATGCATTCTAGAGGGAGACCTTGAGGAAAATGTTTAACAGAGAGTCAAACAAACTGGAAAGTGAACTTACAAAATGAATACTTTTTTAAACTTGAAGGTCAACAAACTTGAAGGTGAACATCATTGCAAGAAACCGTTGAAGAATAATTTTGTTCTTCCTCTCTGCTATTCTTGCAAAAAAGACTCAAACAAAAGTTTAAAATAGCATAGTGGAAACCATTTAAAATAATACTTTTGTGAGGGAACTGGGGGTAGTGTGGTAAACAAGTAAATGTGTTCTTTGTGAGGGAACTGGGGAAGTATTTCATTTTCAAATCTTCATTTTCAAATCTTCATTATTCTCTATGTCCCCAGCTTCCGTTTGGTATCGTGCTACATGTTCGATGGTGGATTTCTCTATTTCACATGCAAACTTCGTGAATTTTGGAAACTTCCACCCCCTGCGTAATTCTGTCAATAACACGTAATGGGACAATGGGGACTTGTATGTTGGTCGTTGAAAGCATATGAACTACTAGAAAATTTGCTTTTAGTTACTGAATTAGAGACCGAAAAAATGTTAAAATTGGTCACTTTAACGTTTAGCGACCAATAAAACGACTTCTAATTTTCGGTTGGAAAAGTGATAGTCGCTAACCTATAGCGGCCTATTTAGTGACAAAACTTTAGTGACCGAATTAGTAATAGATTTTAGTGACCGATTTTAGTGACCATTTTTAATTAATTAAAATAAAATAAATTTTTTTGCCACATTCAAGAATTGAACCAATGCCCCTACATTTGTGAAATTTATACATGACCACGAGACTATTATGTTTTAGAAGTATATTTTTCTTTAAGAATGTATGTATTATAAACGAAATTCAAATTTTTAATTTTATTAAAAGAATTTATTAAACTAATTATCATTTAAATTATTTTTTTTAATATTAAATTTGTATAAATATATAATTTATTTTTTTAAATAATAAAAAAAATCTGAAACGTCCACTATATAATAAAAATTGAAAAGGAATTAAAATATTAATGAATGAATTTTCGGTCACTAAAGTTTCGGTCACTAAAATTTTTTATAAATTAATTTTGTATACAAATGCTTATTTGAGACTAAAAATAACGGTCACAAAATTTCAGACACTAATTCAGTGGCTAATTTATTTAGTGACCGATTTAGTGACTTTTAACATTTTATTAACTTGATGTCCAATATCGAAGGCTAATTCGGTGGCTTTGGTGACCGAAAAATTGCAGCCACTAATTTCGTCACTAAAAGCGATTTTTCTAGTAGTGAGGTTGGCCCCATTAAGAACCATGATTCTTTGTACCATAGCCTCATCCATGGAATCCTGATGAAACTGCATGATCACGTCATCTGGGTCTTGGTGTCGATGCACCATTATGACGGGAGGCCTCTGTGCCACCCTAGGTATATATGCAGCCTCTCGGTAAGGCTGCTCGTGTATCTCTTTGTATTCCTCCTCCTGTCGAATAGATGTTTCTGGTCGAGGAGGTGGGGTTCGTCGGTGCCCCAAGGAAGTCCCCAATTCGGGTCATTTGAGTTGCCAATTGTCGGTAACTCTGCATCGAATCTTGTATTAGTGGTCTCAGAATGGTTCCCATTTGTTGGGTCAACATGTGGACCATTTCATGATTACTCTCGTCCATCTGCTATCTTATTACTTCCATAGAGTTTGGAGTAACTGTTGGGATGGACTAAGATAAAAAACAAAACCCTAGTGGTCGATTAAACTGGTTTGTCAAAGTTCTTGCACCTAGTATGGTGAGAATGTCAAAGAATAACTCTCTCCAAACGTCGATCCACTGTTATGTAAACCTGACATAAAATTCGGGTGGCATCCCTAACGTTAAGTCTGATGGTTTCAATCCAACAAAGCGTGGCAGTTGATCTATTATATGCAGTCGACACCGCTGAAGTGATCTGCATAATTGCTTCAGTTGTGTTTGTACAACATATCATCATGAAAAGATAGACAGACAAAAGTTGTTAATCGTTGCTTAGAAAGATATCTATGTTGTTTTACAAGTGAACAACCCAAGCAGTGGTTCAAATACTTACATTTGGAAGAATTTTGGCACAATACATCTCTCCATATCTCAATTAGTATGACTCCTTTAGAAGCCCTCTATGGACGACCACCTCCAACTTTCCACCAATACACCTCGTGTTCCTCTTCAATCGAAGACATGGAGCTATCTCTTCAAAAATGAGATTAAATCGTTAGCAGTCTGGAACAATATCTGGATCGAAGTCGCAAAAAAATGGAAAAACTATCTAATAAAAACGTCAAGACCTTACCTTTGAAGTGAACTATTTAGTCCTGCTACGCCTTCAACCATAAAGATAGGCCTCAGTTCAACGTCGTTCATCTATGAAACTAGCAAAATGTTACTTCGGCCCCTTCAAGATTTTGCAGAGAATCGGCCATTATCATCCAAAATTCATCCAGTGTTCCACATATCTCAGCTGGGAGCTTTCCACATATCAAATGACCTTTTGTCCTTTCAAATGATTCCATATGAGTTTGAAGGCTCTGACGACTTACCACCAGAATTGACACTCTTACACTACTTTCCATATGCATGAAGAGTCGAAGCCACTGCAGGATGAGAAGAACCCGCAAGTGAGCGAAAATGAGACAAGTTTGTGTTTAAAGTAAGAAGAGAGAACAAAAAATATTTGTTAAGGTGAAGAAATTTTTCAACATAACGCTGAGAAGGAAGAGAATTCACAAATCAAGGATGGAACTAAAGAGTGTGTGTCGCTCTCGAGATTTTCATCCTAGTACAAACGCGAAAGTGGCGCGGAAAAGGTAGAGTCGCCAGCCAGGCATTTTTATCCCGAATGAATGGAAAAGGTAATGCTGCACAAACCTAAGAGAAAAGGAAAGGACAAGGTCCTGCGAACCAAAGAACTGGGTTCAGGAGTCGGTTATGACATGGGAAGGTATTAGAACCCCAGACTGTCCGCTGTACCCTACGGGATCCACGCTTGTTAGTCTGTTTCAAAGGGTGAGAAATAAAATTGCTGCTGAATTAAAACCGCAACTGGAACTGAAATGAGAGAGGGAATTAGAAAAAAAGAACGAAAAGGTACGGTAAAATGTAGGGAAAATAAAGAGTGTGCTCGAACGGGCCCTACCCCGCTGCCTACATACCTCTTCGAGAAAATAAGGATCAGAGTCAACTTAGTTCACCTAACTAAGGCTGGAACTGTTCGTTTGTGTTTTTTAAGATTGAACTGTTTATGCCTATGCTCAGGTGTTGTAGGCTCGTCTGGTGCGAGTGTGTTTACCGTCTTACAAAGAGACATGTAGGAGCAAGTCCTTACGTTTAGAGTGAAGGTGATGGGAAAATAATTCCCGCAGTTAAAGTCATTTGTTTGTTTACTGTCTTTTAAAAGAAGTGTTTTGCTTTTGTTATTTGTGAAACAGTCTCATGCTAAGACTTGTTCATCATGATAGATATCCTACACCTTATCCCAAAATGGAATGCGTGCAAATACCTTACGGTAAAGTCTCATAGCGCAAGAGAAAGCTCGACCTTTATTAGGTGTTTTGATTTTTTATTTGAGATGAGAAAGAGGAATTCAAGTCGAAAAAAGGACAAAACTAGGGGAAATAAGACTCACCCTAAGTTGTTTCTTCAAGGGATGTCCTAGGGTTAATGTGGTTTTCTAATCCTAAAAAAGAAGCAAAAGGAAAAGAAAAAAACTAGAAAGCAACTTACTTCTCTAAAGAAGTTAAGTTGTTTCTAAAGAGGGTTAACATGAAGTTATACAAACAAAACCTAAAGGGCTAAGACATACACAATGTGAAAGCATAAAGAAGATGAGGAAAAAGTTGTATAAATAAGCTTACCTCAACCTCCCTACAAGACAAAGGTTAGCTTTATAAGTTTAAAGTGATAAAAAAATAAGTAATCAAGTACCAAACAATTCATAATACAACTATGACCTAACTAGACTCAATTCTGAGTCTAAGGACACTAAAACGCTAAGTGAAGCCTAAAGTCAGCAACTACTACAACTTCCTATTGCACAAACAACTACTAAATGCAACTAGCAATGCAAACAACCTTTTACAGCTACCAAACAACATGAAAATAGGTGTAAAAAGACCAAAATAGAATAACGCAGCATGTTTTTACAACTTCTGTGTCCAAATGGAGCGATGAAAACATGGCAGATTTTCAATTGTTTTTCGAATGCAAAAATGAGTTTTAATGCACACAACGAAACACAAAGATCATGCACTTAATGCAACAACATGAAATGGATATCTACAATGGAATTCAACACATAAACACATAAACAATGGATGAGAATTATGTGAATCGTGCGGTTTTAAACAATATGCAATTTTTCTCAAATTCGCGCACAATCGACCTTAACATGAGTGGATCACAAATGTGATGCAAAACAGAAGTATAAACACTTATTATCATGCTATTGATGATACTAAACCATGCAAACAATGATCACAATATGTTATGGACACATATGCAACATTTATGTCAAAAATCGGAACCTAACGAAAAAGCACATCGAAAGTTATCGAAACTACACACACCTGCTCTAAATCAGCTCCTAAAAACTCTCTAAAATCATGTCCTAAAGATCCATGATGATTAGAGGGGTAATGGATTTCAAAAATGAAAGAAAATGCAAGAATTTCTCATTCTAATTCAGTGGTAACCGGTTACTACCTATGCAGTAAACGGTTACGAGTTCAAAAAAACTGGATTTTCTGCAAAATTAACACAGGTAACGGGTTACTACCTATGTGGTAACCGGTTACTCTGCAACCAAAATAAAAAATTTCTGCATTTTAATGCAAAAACCAGTAGCAACTTATCCAAATAAGCTCTAATATGAGGCCTACCAACCTATCACGAAAATCACACCTAAATGCAACATTCTAACACCTATTAATCACTACAATCACACTGCACATCTAGCTCTTATAATCAAACCAATCAAAGCATAAAAAAACAAGAAAAAGCGAAGAATGCGCGAGGCGAGATGAAGAGAAATAAGTTAAAACGAGAAGTGATTTTGAATTCACCAACCTACAAAGCGGAGGCTTGCTTTTGAAATTGCTGCGACGTCGATCAATACAGGAACGAAGAGAATACCGGAGATTCGAAGCTTCGATCCACGAGTGCGCAAAATAAATGCGATTGGTGAGAATTATCCGAAACGCTTCCAAACAGTGAAATAAACACCGCAACTGTAGCAATTTCTTCGATTATCTGCTGAATCAATGAAGATGATGGAGGCTTAGCTTTCGATTCTTAAAATTTCAATGCAAAACTTGAAGAATCTTGATGATGAAGCTTTGGTGTGAGTTTAGAAAATGGAGATAATTGAGAGAATTGAGATTGTGAAAATGGTGAAGCTTGTGAAACTGTGACTCTAACTTATGTCTCTAAAAACTTTTTTTCTTGATGAGCAAGGTTTATATAAGAGGTAGCTTTGGAGTTAGGTCCAGGTTTGGCACGGGGCTTGGACGCAAGGCTTGGATCCTAAGCTAAGGGTTGGTCGGGAATATTCCTAGAATATTCCAAGGCATATTCTTGGAATATTCCTTGGCATATTCTGGGAATATTCCCTTAGAAGAATGTGGAGAATTGGGTGGAAACACAAAGCAAAGAGAAAAATGGAAAGTGGAGAGAAGCAACCAACTGAATTTTGAATTTTTGAAAATCTGGGCGAAGTAACCGGTTACTACCTATGAGGTAACTGGTTACTGTCGCTCCCACCAAATGAAGCCGGGTCAAATGGGGTACAGACGCGAACGGTCGGCGAAGGGAGCAATGAGAACACACAGCCGTGAACTCACTGGAGATGAATAGAGTCGCCAGCTAGGCATTTTTATCCCGGAGGAAAGGTAATGCTGCATAGACCTAGAAAAAGATGGATAAGACGGTTTGCGAACCAGAGAGACTGAGAAAGGGGGTTGGTTACAACCTGGGAAGGTATTAGCACCCAGATTGTCCGTCGTACTCGACGGGATCCACGCTTAAAAGATTTGTGTTTTAAAGGGGTAGTGTCTGTGCAATCTGTGTATAAAATAGCTGGAAAAGGATGTACAGGTGTCAGTGTAAAAGAAGTGTGAAGTGTGATATATACAGTGTCAGTGTAAGAATGAGAATGAATTGCTCATGATAATGAGGCTGAGAGAAAGATGCTGGAAAGAGGGGGAATGTACAGAGACTTTTGTTCGATAACTGTTAAGTTATGCCTACGTATCCTCTCGTGCAATGAGGAAGTCAGAACACCGTAGTTCGACCCAAAGAGACTGAAAGGTGAATTGACTTGTGAACTGCTTTCTTGTCTATGCTCAAGTGTATGACCCGTCTGGCTCAGGTGCAAACTGTCTTGCATTAGACGGAAGAAGCGAGTTCTCGTTTGTGAGTGAAGATGATGAGAGAAGAATCCTGAAGGAGACGATTATTGTTTGTTTTTGAGTTTTCAGTCTTTTATTGCGTTTGAAAATTTGTCATAAGTTGATGAGCTTAAGCCTAAACCAATGGGTTAGTAAACTCATCACATCCTCCCTCTGATTAGGGGTAATGAGAATACCTTAAGTGTGAAGTCAGATTCTCACACTTAATCACCTTTGGTATAGGATTAAGATCATTAACCTACTTGTGATTATTTGAATGTTTTTGTGGTTTTTGTTTAGTGTTAAGTAATGAGGTTAAGCCATAATCAAGGATTAAACAGACTCATTACACCATCCTAATAGAAGGATAATAGATGAGAGTGTTTAAGCTGAGGAAAGCTCCTCAACTTAATCCATGATTAGGGATTAAACTCATGACAAAACAAGCCTTTATTGAGTGGATTTTATTTAATGGTATGATGATGAAGTGATTTTTAGGGTTTGTAAGACAACTTGAGGGGGACTTGTCCATTAACACTAGGGTTAGTCCTTCTTAACCATTTAAGGAAGAATTAGAACCCTAATGCAAGGCCCAAGTTACAAGTATGATGTCTTGATACTTATTAAGTGAATTGATTAAGAGATTTAAACACATTAAGGGTTTAACACTTAGGATTAAAGTTATACACTCCATCCTAAGAGAAGGATGCAGGCATAAGCTTAATCACAAAGCCTTAAAGCCTTTAGGGTTTAGTCCCTGATTATGAGATGAGAAGAGAAGACTCAAAAGAGACACAAAGGTAAAACTAAGAGGGGAGACTAATCAAAACCCTAATTATTGTCATGCTTGGTTGTTCCTAAGGTTTGTGAGGTTCACAAGAGAAGCCTTCAATGGAACCACCAGGAAGCAGATGAAAGGATCAAGAGAAGAAAAACAACTTGCTTCATTCAAGAAGTCAAGTCACTTGAAGAAAGAAAGTGGGAAGAAAAAGAATGAGCAAGCTCAAACTCAAACACAAACAAAAATGCAGCATGGATGCAAGAGGGATGAAAAGAAAAGTTATGAGAAGTGAAGGCAAATTCACTTCTCAAAGTCACTTACCACCTGAAAGGTTAGAAAAGAAATGCAATGCAATGCAAAATGGGATGAGATGACATGATGAGAAACAAAACCAGAAGCATTTACATGATGCTAATGATGTTATGAGATGCTACAAACGTGGGGCAGCACATGGAAATGATCATACAAGCTTATGAATGCAAATGAAGCAAGTTAGGAAGCATGGACATACATGAAAAGTTATGAAGTGCATATGACATACAACATGGCAAATACATGATGCAATGATCAAACATGCTTTCAATATGTCTTATGATGTCAAATAAATCAAATGGATGCTTGAAATGTCATGGCAAGTCATGCTATGCAAGAGAATGCAAGATGGATGCATATGGAAGCCCAAATTAGGGTTTATGAATAATGCATCAAACAAAAATCAAAATCAGAAGCAAACAACATTATAAAAAATTGAAAATGCCACACAAAGGACCCCTAATCCTATACTAACCCAATGCCCAAAGGAGAGGTCTTAACTCCTAACCAATTTCAAGTTATGGTTTTTACAAGTTTCTTAGGGTTTTAGGGTTTCCAAACAAGAAAATTACCAAACAAAATGAAAATGAAAGATCAAATCATGGCCATTTAATCTCACAAACTTCATGCTAAACACAATGCAATGCAAAAAGAATCAATGTCCAACTCTTCATGGATAGGCAGAAATGCTTTTTTAAACTTTGGATCAAAATAATGCACAAAAATGATTTTAATTCAATGAGAAATTCTTAAAATGCATCAAGATCAAAAAATAAATTTGGTTTGAAGGTTGGACAATGTTTCTAAATGTCTTAGAACATTTCATGAATTTTTTGGTGATTTTTAAATACATAAAAGTATTTTTAATAAATTAATTCTCATTAATCAATTAAAAATAAACTTTTGAATATTAAAAAAATACTTTTTAATGCTAAAAATGAAAATAAAAATATTTTTCTGTTTTAAAAATTAATGAAACCCTTGGGAAAAAGTTTCATAATTTTTAAAACAATTTTGCTATTTTTAATAAATGGTACAAGTTAAATAGAAAGAAAATGAAATAAAACAAAATAAAATGGAAAGTAATCTGATCCAATGATCCAGATTCAAAGTTGAGGGGAAAGGGTTGACTGGCGCGCTAATGGATGGCCTGGATTTCTCCTGAGTTAATTAATTATGATTAAATTAAATAAACAAAAATTAGGGCTAATGACATGATCTGGGCCCTTGAAACACGCGCGGGAAGCTTCATCCTACGTTCCAGATTCAAACCTACCCTTAAACCCTAATTAAGCATTAATGACTTTCAGATCACCGGAGACGAGCTCCGGTCGTCTTCTCCGGTGACCTCCCTCCCTGAGAATTTCCAAAACCTTCCCTAGGTCATTTCTGGAGCTCTAAAGCTCCAGATTTGTTCCTCTCACTCTCCTAAACTCAACCCCACCCTCATTTCTCATTTATTTCCAGCCATGATCATGAATCGAAGCAAAGAACAAAAACGGCCAAAATTTCAGACAAGCAATACAACTTCATTTCTCAACCATTTTCAATAATTTTTAGTTCAGGGTGATCAGTGAAGCATACTTAATCAATTAGAAACAATAAAAAGAGGTTCTGGAAAAATGGAATGCCATAGCTACCTGATTCGAAGCTTTCAAAATAGGAGCTTCTGGGCCAGTTTCTTGCTTCTAAACAACTCCAATGACCTCTCCAAAGTGTTTGCCAGGCTTGCTTGAAGTTTATTTGGGCTGATTGAAGAGTTTGCCTGAGTTCTGTTCAAGATGGTGTAAGAATCGTGTTTCTGATTCTTTGAGCTTTGGGATGTTTTGAGGGGCGCTTAGTGACCAGGGAGGGATGTTGAAAAGGTTTATGAAGTTTGCTTATGTCTTTGTGAGCTGTGGAGAGAGATTCGAAGGGTTTTGCTCTATGGAGTGAAAATGGAGAAGTGATGCTATGACTTGCTTCAGGCTGGCTTGATGTATGAAATGGCTAGCTCTTTGTTTGCATAAACAAATGGGATTGGTCAGAAGATGTGACCTGTGCTTTTGTGATAGGTGTAGCTACTTTTGCAAATATGTCAACTTCTTGTAAGAGAGGGCATGGGAAACTTCTATCCAAGTACAAAGGGCTTGTCTGGCGCAGCATGGCATGAGGGAAAGGCTAGTGTGATTCAGCAGGCTAGGCAGCAAGTGGATGAAGTGTGATCATTGGTTTTGCAACTTGCTTGCCTTTAGTTCTCATGAAAAGATCATGCCTCATAAACCATGAAGACATGTGATTCCCTTGGTTCAATCTGAACTTTAAGGCTTGGATTATGTTGGTATAAGGATTAGGCATCAATTAGAAGTCACAAATGCCTTTGGTACATGAAATTGCAAGTTTTCCTTTTAGTGCATAACTTGAAAATTAATGATTTTTACCAACTTTGTCACACCATAACTTTTGATCCAAGATGAATTAGATCATGTTCTTGTACTTTTTGAAAAGGGAAAAATGTATTCTACAACTTTCATGACCAAAGTTTTTCCATTTGAAGCATTTTTGGATCAAAAAGTAAGGTTTGAAAAGTGACCTAAATTGACAAATTCCTTAAAAGTCAACCATGCCCTAAAAAGTCAACTTTGCAAAAACTTGTAATTCTTGAATTTTGTGAACTTCAACCTTCTTCCATGATCAAATAAAGATCATATACATTCAAAATGATGAAGATCACCCCTTGGTTGGGTCATTGGGGGCCTCAGATGCCCTGATTTTACACTGATTTGTCTGAAAAGTCAACTCTTGATCAGATGACTTCCCCATGGAATTTCTTCATGAAAATTAATATGCATACTCCCTATACCATATAGAGACCAATGGAGACAAGAATGACCAAAAAATTTGGAGTTATGGCCTCTGAAACCAAAACCCTAATTTTAGGTCAACTGTGCAGTCAAACTTGGCTCTGCATCCACACCAATCCCAGTTCTTGTGATTCTTTTGCATTTTTGACTTTGAGGGGATGTAATATGATATAAGAACACACATGGACCCCTTTGAAGTGATTGGTGGCCTTTGGAGTGGCTCAAGAAGCTCTTGGATTGCTCAGATCACAAACCCTAGGTGCAGATGACTTAGAAACTATGCAATGAACCAAAAATGTAATATGAGGTGATATGATTGTGTTTATGCATATGAAATGATCACAAGCCATGGTGTGAATGGGTGAGGGCAAATTTGGGGTGCTTACAGCTGCCCCTATTCAAACATGAGTTAGCTGTGCAGGATGTAAGCAATGGCTTAACAGGCAAACAAGATAACTTGTGGTTGAATACCAAAGACAGTCCAAAATTTGCACTCACAGAATGAAGAAGAAAAGGGATATAGATTGTAAAAGAAAAATAAAGTATATTGTAAAGTGTGGGCGACGGAGGACGACCGTCGAGCAGAGGACGACTGCTGGGTAAAGAGCAATGACGGGGACGACCGACATGCTGGGAAAAGTGCGGAAAATAAAGCAATGACGGGGGCGGCCGACATGCTGGGGATAAAGGGTAAAGCCAAGACGGGGACGACCGACTAGCTGGGAAAAATAAGAAATTATGATGGGGACGGCCATCAAGATAAAGCTGTAAAATTCTATGGGGATTGATGAAACATGACGGGGACGGCCATCAAGTTCATAAAGCAAGGTAACCGACGATGGGGACGGCCATCGGGCTAAAAGAAAAGGAAAAGGGACCACGACGGGGACGGCCATCGGGTTAAAGAATAAATGAAATAAACAGATGATGGGGTACGGCCATCAAAGGTGAAGGACGATCACCTAGCAGGGGACGGCTGCTCTGTTGGGGATAAGATGAGGGACGGTCATCTAAGGTGGAGGACGACCACCTGGCAGGGTACGGCTGTCGAAAATATCGCGACATAGGACGAATGCCGGATAAAAGGTCAACGATGGGGACGGCCATCGGATGAGCATGATGGAGGACGACCATCAAGAGGTGGAGGACGACCACCTAGCAGGGGACGGCTGCTCTCAGGGTTTATCATGACATAGGACGAATGCCAGATAACCGAAATCAACAATGGGGACGACCATTGGATAAAATGATGAAGGACGATCATCAACGGGTGGAGGGCGACCACCTAGCAGGGGACGGCTGCTAAAATCAACGATGGGGACGGCCATCGGATGAGCATGATGGAGGACGACCATCAAGAGGTGGAGGAAGACCACCTAGCAGGGGACGGCTGCTCTCAGGGTTTATCATGACACAGGACGAGTGTCAGATAAGAAGGAAAATTTGCTTTGTTGGCGATATACTGGGGAGTAGTAAACACAGACGAGTGTTTATATCCAAGAAACAAAAGGTATAAGTGTTTGGCATTGTGTATAGATTAGAGATGCGGACGAGCATCCCTAAGACTACGATACGGACGAGTATCGGGTAGAAACAAATACCGACACGTGTTCAAAGATGATGATACGGACGAGTATCAACTGGTTAACAGAGAACACGGACGAGTGTTGAATCTGAGAGGATTCTTCTGGGGAATGACAGACACAGGCGAGTATCTATATTCAAGAAGACACAAGTGTTTGACACAGTGTATGGATTAAAGATGCGGACGAGCATCCTTAAGACTATGATACGGACGAGTATCATGTAGAAACAAACGCTGGACGCATGTTCAGAGATGATGGTACGGACGAGTACCAACTGGTTAACAAAGAACAAGGACTAATGCCGAATCTGTGGGGATATATAAGTATATATACAAGATACGGACGAGTATCTGTATGAGTGTAATATGAGTAGTGAGTATGAGTATTGTATAGACGAGTGCTTATCTGCTGGGGAGAGTGACACGGACGAGTGTCAAGAGAGAAAAGTATAATAATAACAATGAGTATATGGGTTGTAAAAGTGTAGATGACTGTGTTGGGGGTACGACACGGACGGGTGTCAAGAAAGTGTATATAGGTATATGTGAGTGCAAAGAGGATGTCTTTGGCTTTCTGCTGGGGTATGACACGGACGGGTGTCAGGACATATCTGTACTACGGGCGATCTTGTTTGCGAAGAGTGTTCAGGCGACTTTACTGGGGAGTGATGGCACGGACGGGTGTTAGAATGAGTATATACTGGTGTTTGTGGATTGTGAGGCAGCTGCTTTTGCCGGGGACTCTGGTGGGGATTTTTCTGTACGTTGATGAACTGTCAATATTCACAAGTGTTGGTTTAAGACACGGCTTATGATTATGCTATGTGTTGAATTTTTTCCGTAATGCTCCGTGTTAAAACGGAATGCTACGCTTTGTGGGTGAACATGATGCGAATGCTATGATTGTGCAAAGATACCAAACCGGGATCCGGGTCCCGTTGCTGCGAAGATCTTCGATCGATCCGTCTGAAGTAGACATCCCAGCTGGGGATGAGATCACTGGTAGATCTGATGATATGATATCTGCTTGGGGATTCGGGCCATTGATAGACCTATCCTAATAAACATAGGACCCAGCTGGGGTTTGTAGAAGCTTTCTTCACTCTGTTGTGAGTTCTTCATGCGTTGCTTTTCTGGATAGAGGCTAGAACTCTGTGGGGAGATGATTCCCTGACTTTTGTACTCGGCTGAGGATGAAATGGCAACTGGGCTGGGGAGAAAGAGAAATCATTGAGATCTCCCTAGGGATTCCGCTGAAGTAGATTCTTGACTCAGCCGGGGATACGGGCGCCTTCTGTGATGCCTGGCAACTCTGATGGGGAGGAGTAATAAGTGGCAAACTCAGCTAGGAGGAGTCATGAAAGGCAACTCAGCTGGGGAGAGAGCACTTTGGGTGCTAAAATTGAGTGTTGGTTTGCCACCTCGCTGGGACGAAGCTTACATGCCCCAAGTTGCGTTCTGGATACCTGCAATCCTGAAAAAGATAGAGAAACGCACAAAATAATCCCGAGGTATCCCTTACTGGATTCCGTCATAGGAGTTAGGCACTTCTGAGAGTAAGTATATTTCCTGCAAGCATGTTTTTGTTTGAAGATAAACATCTGTATTTTATGCAATCAGTTTCTTCTTTTAAGACATCAGACATTTTTGCAAATAAAATGTACAAAACGAGACATGACTGAAAATCTGATTTTATTAATTCATATTCCCTGAATTGGCGAGATACAGTCAAAGGAACATATCCCCTGAAATGAGGAGATTGTTACAAATTGAGAAACAAAATGTTCGCAGTGTTGATGACGCTTTAAGGAGCTTCCTCTTTACTATGACTCGTATGACTTTTGACGTTCTTCTCATCTTGCTTTCTGAAGAATGTTGATTCTGATTGAAGCTTGATCCCTTTGAAGCTTACCAAGTTGTAGGTGATACAGACGAATTCAGAATGCAGTTGTTCGCTTATTCCCTTATTTTGCATGGATCGCCCTTTCGGGTTTTCAATCCATCAGGATACCCATTTTTGCCTGAGTTGTCCAATGTGGCTTTTCAACTCAGCGGGTGTACAGTTTTTTTTGTTTATTTTCCCTTATTTTTGCCCGAGTCTTTTATTCTGTTTTTGACTCGCCGGGATGCCCTGTTTTTGCCTGGACTTACATTCTGTTTTTATGTCCAGCGGGTCATTTTTATGCGAAGTATTTTTTAACTGCATCTGAATTCACAGGGGACGGGAAGTCTTCACCATCCATGGTGCTGAGCATCAGTGCTCCACCAGAGAAAACTTTCTTTACCACAAATGGTCCTTCATAGTTTGGGGTCCATTTGCCCCTGTGGTCTGTATGAGGAGGGAGGATTCTTTTCAGCACAAGATCTCCTACTTGGTACTCTCGGTGCCTGACTTTCTGATCGAAGGCTCTCTTCATTCTTTTCTGATATAACTGCCCATGACAGATTGCAGCCAATCTCTTCTCTTCAATCAGACTCAGTTGTTCGTATCGGGACCGAACCCATTCTGCTTCACTTAGTTTAACATCCATTAGTACCCGTAGAGAGGGTAATTCAACTTCAACTGGTAGGACTGCTTCCATACCATACACAAGCTGATACGGTGTTGCCCCAGTGGACGTTCTAATTGACGTGCGGTACCCATGCAAGGCAAACGGTAGCATTTCATGCCAGTCTTTGTAAGTGATTACCATCTTCTGCACAATCTTCTTGATATTCTTATTTGCTGCCTCAACAGCGCCATTCATCTTTGGCCTGTAAGGAGAAGAATTGTGATGTTGAATCTTGAAGTCCCGGCACAGCTCTGCCATCATTTTATTGTTTAAATTGGAACCATTATCAGTAATGATTCGCTCGGGCACTCCATATCGACAGATGATATCTCTCTTCAGAAATCTGGCTACTACTTGTCTTGTAACATTGGCATAGGAAGCTGCTTCAACCCACTTGGTGAAATAATCAATGGCGACCAGGATGAATCTGTGGCCATTTGAAGCAGTTGGCTCAATCTTGCCAATCATATCAATGCCCCACATAGCAAAGGGCCAGGGTGAAGACATTATATTCAAAGGATTGGGAGGCACATGCACCTTATCTGCATAGATCTGGCACTTATGGCATTTTCTGGCGTAAGCGCAACAGTCGGCATCCATTGTGATCCAGTAATAACCTGATCTTAGCAACTTTTTAGCCATGGTATGCCCTCCTGCATGGGTACCAAAGGATCCCTCGTGCACTTCATGCATTAACAACTCCGCTTCTGTCTTATCAACACATCTGAGGAGTACCATATCAAAGTTCCTTTTGTATAAAGACCCATCAGCGTTCAGAAAGAAACTACCAGCAAGCCTTCTCAAAGTCTTCTTATCATTGGAAGATGCCCCAGGTGGGTATGTTTGATCCTCCAAGAAGCATTTAATGTCATGGAACCAAGGCTTATCGTCTTTGGCAATATCTGCTGCGAATACATATGCTGGTTTGTCAAGTCTGGACACTGAAATTTGAGGTACAAAGTTGGCAGCTTGAACTTTGATCATGGATGAAATGGTAGCCAGAGCATCCGCAAACTGATTCTCGTCCCGAGGGATATACTCAAGCTTGACTGTTGTGAAGAAAGTCAATAACCTCCTTGTATAATCCCTGTAGGGTATCAAATGATCCTGGTGGGTATACCATTTTCCATTGGTCTGATTGATTACCAAAGCTGAATCTCCGAATACAGTCAACGTCTTGATCCTGAGGTCAATGGCTTCCTCAAGACCCATAATGCAAGCTTCGTATTCAGCTTCGTTGTTAGTGCAGTTGAAAGTGAGTTTTGCCGAGAAAGGCATGTGAACTCCTTTAGGTGTAATGAGTATTGCACCAACACCACGACCATTCATGTTAACAGCCCCATCAAACATCATAGTCCATTCTTCTTCCGGGTCAGGCCCTTTAGTGTGAACAGGCTCTTCATGATCTTTTGCTTTTATGAACATGATGTCTTCATCAGGGAAGTCAAATCTCATAGGCTGGTAATCATCAATGGGTTGCTCAGCAAGGTATTCAGACAATACACTGCCTTTGATGGCTTTCTGAGACGTGTACTGGATGTCGTATTCTGTAAGGATCATTTGCCATCTTGCAACCCGTCCGGTAAGCGCTGGCTTCTCAAATATGTACTTAACTGGGTCCATTTTTGAGATCAACAAAGTAGTGTGGGTCAACATATATTGTCTCAGTCGGCGAGCAGCCCACGCTAAAGCACATCAAGTTTTCTCGAGCAGTGAATAACGCTGTTCACAGTCGGTAAACTTTTTGCTTAGGTAGTATATTGCGTACTCTTTTCGACCAGACTCGTCATGCTGGCCCAACACACACCCCATCGACTCTTCTAATACTGTCAAGTACATTATCAGAGGTCTTCCTTCAACTGGAGGCATAAGGATTGGAGGTTCCTGTAAGTATTCCTTGATTTTGTCAAAAGCCTTCTGGCAGTCTTCATTCCACCTGACCGTTTGTTCTTTTCTTAACAGCTTGAACAAGGGTTCACAGGTTGCTGTAAGGTGAGATATGAACCTCGAGATGTAGTTCAATCGACCTAAGAACCCTTGAACTTCTTTCTCTGACTTCGGTGCAGGCATCTCTTAGATGGCTTTGACTTTATCAGGGTCAACTTCAATCCCTTTCTCGCTTACAATAAAACCCAGCAGCTTACCAGATCGCACCCCAAATGTGCATTTGTTGGGGTTCAACTTCAATTGGTATTTCCTCAGACGCTTGAATAACTTTAGTAGATTCACCAGGTGGTCTTCTTCAGTAAGGGATTTGGCAATCATGTCATCCACATAACACTCTATTTCTTTATGGATCATATCATGGAATAATGTTACCATAGCCCGTTGATATGTGGCACCAGCATTCTTCAATCCGAATGGCATCACTTTGTAACAGAACGTGCCCCAAGGTGTGATGAATGTTGTCTTCTCCATGTCTTCAGGTGACATCTTGATCTGATTGTATCCTGAAAATCCATCCATGAAGGAGAATACCGAGAACTGAGCCGTGTTATCCACCAATACATCAATGTGAGGTAATGGGAAGTCATCTTTCGGGCTGGCTCTGTTCAGATCCCGGTAGTCAACACACATCCTTACTTTGCCGTCTTTCTTAGGCACAGGTACTATGTTAGCAACCCACGGTGGATAGCTAGTTACAGCAAGGAACCCGGCGTCCCATTGCTTTTGCACCTCTTCCTTGATTTTCATTGCCATGTCTGGGCGAGTACGGCGCAGTTTCTGTTTAACTGGTGGGCATTCTTCTCTCAAAGGCAGCTTGTGCACAACAATGTCGGTGTCCAAACCTGGCATATCTTGATAAGACCAAGCAAACGCATCCACATACTCTCGAAGCAGGTCAACCAGTTGTCTTTTCACTGAGTCTTGCAGGCAGGCCCCGATTTTAACCTCTTTCACGTCTTCATCTGTACCAAGATTAATCGTTTCGACCTCCTCCTGATGAGGAGTGATGACCTTCTCCTCTTGTCTTAACAACCTGGCTAGCTCTTCAGGAAGCTCATATTCTTCTTCAACCCCTTCATCAGCTTGATTAATTGGATTGTCAAAGTCATACGAAGTCATAGCCGTGTTGTTGTCGGTGCTGTCAGGAAGGCACACTCTGCAAGGGTTCAGTTCGTTCATTTTAGTGATTTGATTTTAATCTTGTTTTAGAAAAAGTGAAATGAAGTTGTCATTTTGAAAACACTGCCATTTATTTTTTGTACAAAAAGAAAAAATGGAAAAACAGTGAGCGGAAAAAACTCGTTTGCAAAAAGATGTCTGATATTTCATTGATTAATCTTGTTTGCACAAAAAGTACAGATGGCCCGATTACAAAATGAGTCTTGTCATCTTGGGCAAGATGCAAGACTTTGATGCATGCTATAAAAATACAGGAAATAATAATTACTCTGCATGAGTAACTCTTATAATTTCCTGGGAAGACCAGTTTGAGATACTGCTCCCCGGGATCTTTGGACGAATCCATCTTTCCAGGTTGCGTTCTTCTTCCAGCTCGTCTTCCAGACAGTTGACAGCATCAGGGGTGAGCATCCCCCCACTCACAAAGTTGGGCTCTTTCGCAGCCTCTGCTTGATCTTGTTGAGTTGGTTTGTAACCCAACCCAAATCTGTCCTCTTTCTTCTCCACCGATAACAGCTTGCCCCAGCCTTGGGCGTTTCCTCCCTCAACAACCTTCCGAGCTTGTTGGTATGATGATATTGAAGTACCAGGCACAGCAGATGTTTCATTCACATTCAAGGCCTCGAACCCCTGACTCATTGTTTCATGGATCTCCCCATCCATCTCAATGTATTTATAGGTAACCAGGTGGCTGACAAAAATATCCTCCTCTCCACAGATTGTAACGATTTGGCCCTCCCACTCATATTTTAACTTCTGGTGAAGGGTAGAGGTCACGGCGCCAGCGACGTGAATCCATGGCCTACCCAATAGACAGCTGTAGGCAGGCTGTATATCCATCACGTAGAAGGTCGTTTTGAAGGTCTGCGGGCCAATCGTTATGGGCAACTCAATCTCTCCCAGAACCGATCTCTTTGAACCATCAAAGGCTCTCACCACCAGGTTGCTGGGTCTTAACGCCAATCCATCATATTCTAGCTTCACCAAGGCCTTTTTAGGTAAGACATTGAGGGATGACCCCGTGTCCACCAGCACATGGGAAAGGACAACACCTTTACATTCCATGGTTATGTGCAAGGCTTTGTTATGGTTGCGGCCTTCCGCTGTCAAATCAGTATTGGTGAACCCTAGTCCGTGACTAGCATTAACATTTCCAACTACAGCTTCTAGCTGATTGACAGTGATCTCTTCAGGCACGTAAGCTGCGTGCAAGACTTTGAGTAGTGCATTCCGATGGGCTTCGGAGCACATAAGCAATGATAGGATTGAGATCTTGGAAGGCGTCTGATGAAGCTGATCCACTATTTTATAATCACTCTTCTTGATGATTCGCATGAACTCATCAACCTCTTGATCGAAGGGTGTTTTCAAAGCTTCTTTAACAGTCTGCTCTTCCTGCACCAAGCTTTTTCCTTTTGCTTTAGCAGCAGCTTCTGCTTCGGCAGTGGGTCTCTGAATTTGTGGAGCGAAAAGACGTCCGCTTCGAGTGAAGCCTCTGCCTCCTCCCACATTGTCAATTTGTGGTGCAGGGGTTGATGATTCAAAAGTGATTCTTTGTCCTTCGCAGTACAGGTCAGAGCCGTAATGCCAGGGGATGGCATTACTACTTTCATAAGGTACTGGTCCAGGCACCGTGATAGTGACTGGACTGACTGCAGCTGCGGAAGGAATTGTGATAGTCTGTGGATCGTAATAAATTGTGACTGGTGCTCTGATGGGAGCAGCACCTTCTGAGTTGTAGACAGAGTTGTTTTCAGGATCATAAAATATTGTGACAGTTGAGATATCTTCATGATTTGTTGTTGATGTTGTAGGAGACGTTGGTGGAAGGATGGATGTTGTTGTTGTAGGAGTTTCAAAATGAAGTGGTGCTGAAGTTGTAGAAGAACAATTTGTTGATAACTGATCAGTTGAGATGATAGATGAAGTACTTGTTGATGAAGCCGAAGAATTGTCGGGAACAATGGTTGTTGCAGTTGTAGGAGGTTCTGGAGTTACTGCTGATGAGATTGCTGGATTTGTTGGGAATGATGTGGTGATCTGAAGTTGGCCACTCTGAATAAGACCATCTATGCCATTCCTCAGGTTATCGCACCCATTGACTGAAATATTGCAGTAAGCACACCCTAACTCACACCCCGGGAACATTTGACATTCGAGGAGCTGAGCCTTAATTTCCACCAACGGTGTCCGGATCTGACCCACACTGGTTATTAAATAAGACGGCTTGTCTTCTTCAATAGCGTTAATTCTGGGACCTCCGTGATGTGGCATAGGATTTTTGTTGACATTGGGTGGTGGTGCGAAATTCAGAGCTTTTGAGTCCACCAGGTCTTGTACCTTCATGTGCAAGGCTCTACACTTTTCTGTACTGTGGCCAGGTGCGTTGGAATGGAAGGCACATCTGGCGTTGGAATCATAATTCCTGGGTAGACTGTTGGGATCTGGAGGTGCCAACGTCCTTAGCTCAACTAGGTTGAGTTTCAGGAGTTGTGGCAGCAATGTAGCATATGGCATAGGGATCGGATCGATTACCCTGTTGGCTTGAGAAGGCCTCTGTTGGAATGGCCTTTGCTGATTATTGTTGTTGGTGTTGTTGTTGTTGTAATTTCTCGGAGGATATTGAGCTTGTTGATGGTACTGAGGTTGTTGATGATAGTTTTGTTGCGGAGGTTGATAAACTGGTTGAGGATGAGCTGGAGCGGGAATGGTGACTGCTGCCACTGATCTGTGAACGTATTGGGACCTGCCCCTGTTGGTGTGGATGGCATTGGTCTCGCCAGTTCTTCTTGGGCCTGCAAAAGGCTTCTTTGTACTACTGGACGAGCTGGCACCGTTGTCAGATATCTTACCCATTTTTAACAGGCTCTCAATTCTCTCTCCAGCTATGGCAACATCTGCAAAGCTAGTGGAAGAGAAAGCAGCCAGCCTGTCAATATATGTCCCCTGAAGGGTGTTCATAAACATATCTGCCATTTCCCTCTCAGACATAGGTGGTTGAACAGCAGCAACCAATTGCCTCCATCTCTGGGCATATTCTCGGAAACTTTCCCTTGACGATTGTGACATTCCCATTAGGAGGGTCCTGTTGGGTGCCATATCTAAGTTGTACTGATACTGCCTGATGAAGGCCTCTGCCAGGTCCTTCCAGCATCTAATAGTTGCCCTTGTCAGATGGGAATACCATTCCCTTGAAGCTCCTGTCAAGCTGTCTTCGAAATAGAACATCCAGAGCTTCTCATCCATAGTATAAGCCTTCAACCTCCCCAGAAATGATTGTAAGTGAGTCCGGGGGCATGAAGTCCCGTTGTATTTTTCAAAACAAGGAGGCTTAAACTTATGGGGAATCCTGACCCCGTCTACCAAGCCCATGTCCATGACATCGAAACCCAAAGAGTTTTGAGACTCTAAGGACCTCAATTTCTCAGCTATCTCATCCAGCCTTCTATCATAGGCTTCTTCCCCAGCACCCATTACTGTGAATTGATCCTCCTGGGGGTCTTCTTGTAGTACCCTGCCTGCAGTGGCAGTCCCCTGAACATTTGCAGGAATATTGACCTCTGGATGGAGGTGTGGTCCAAAGACTGGGGGATTGACATGAGGTTGGACCCTCTCATTGTTGCTGGTGCCGGCAGTCCCTATATGTGGATCTTCTTGATTTTGCCTTTCCACCATGGCCCTCAATCTTTCCTGGCTCTGAGCCATGTTGTTCATTACTTCCATAAACTGCGTCATTTGATTCCTCATCTCTAGCCTTTCATTGGCCATTTGGTTTCTGACCTCAGTAAGGTCCTGCTGCATCTGATCCATTTGAATGCCCGGAAGGTTGTTACGGGTCGGATAACGGTGCGGACGGTTGAGGGGAAATACCCGGCGCCGAGCAATAATTCCTGAACATCACAACAGAGTTAGCAACAATAGAACAAAAACCTACAAAACAAACAAAGGGTTAGCATGCAATGCAGTATGCTTATTTGTTTTCAAAGTATCCGGCTTGGCATTCAGTTTTGACCCTTCCAGACCCTTGAAGATGCTGTTGATGTTGCTTTCGAAGTGAAACTCAGGTGGAGCAAACTAATACATATATACATTACAGGAAGTAAAATAATACAACTTGTTCTTTTTACAACACAAGCCCTCTAAGGGGTCAAAATACATTATAAGAAAATAAAAGTACATGGAATGAAAGCAACAACAAGCAAATGGTCAAACACCAAGACCAAACTCATCCTCACGAACTTCCTTGAGAAGTGCTTCGGTCACAGGATCAGCCGGACGCTCCGTGAGATTCCTGATGAGGAGATTCCGGGTCGTAACAGCTGCTGTTAGCTTCTTGTGCTGACTTTGGTCCTTTGACCTCTTCACTCCAGCTTTGATCTTCAGCTATGATATCTCCCTCTGGGCTGCTGCCAGGGCTTCCTGCTGCTCTTTTGCACTAGCTTCCAGTTGCTCTATCTTGTCTTGGACTCTCTTGTCTTCCAGAGTGCGAGCTTCGGTGATCCTGACCCACCTAGCCTGACTCTCCTTCAGATACAAGTCTGTCCTTGCTCTCTGGAACTGGGCTTCCTTGCAAGCATTCTTCAGAATTTGTTCTCCAGCCTTAGACTTCTTGATATAGTCCCCAGACTTCTCAATCTTAGCCAGATGCTCCACTCTCAACTTCTCTAACCTCTCAATATCCAACCTGCCATCACTCCTCTCCCGGAGGGTCTTCTGCAAAGCCTGGGTTAACTTCTCATTCCTTTCTTTCAAGCCCTCAAACTCCTCCAAATTGATAGTGGCAGGGGGTGGTGCTGAAGATGTTTCAGGCATATCTTCTATGGCAAAGGGCATTCCAGAGAATTGAGCCCTGGCGTGGGACCACTCATAATATTGTGCTGATGCCACATTGTTGCAGTTCCCCAGAATGGTTAATCCCTTGGTTTGAACATGATCCCAAGCCCAGGCCGCCTGCCTAACAATAGCCAGATTAGGCTTGTTCTCACAATAAAGAGTATCAACCAAATCCTGTGCCTTAGGAGTGTGGACCAGTGCATAGCCCAGTTGTCTTCTAAACAGCAGAGGGTTGTAATTAATACTACCCTTAACTCCTATTAGGGGCACATTGGGAAAATGCCCACAGCTGGTGATGATATCCCTGCCCTTGGTGCTTTGGGTGCACCATCTGATATCGGCTGAAGTTAGAGCAGTAAGCCTTCTAGCCCAGTTTCTCTGCTGATGAGGATTCAAAAATGCATCTGTCCTGGGTAGATGCCTGAGAAGCCAAGTATGGAACAATGGAGCACAACACCTCACTAATCTTCCTCTCTGCTTTTCATTCCTCTGATGCACTGAGTAGTAGAGATCCCCTAATAAAGTTGGCACTGGGTTCTTCAAGATGAAAAGATGGATTGCATTCTTGCTAACGAATCGAGGCTCATCTGCAAACAATATAATTCCATATATACTCAAGGCCAATAAAGCACATACAACTTTCCACTCTCCTAGAGAAGCTTTCAGGGTAGCTTGAGAGATCAAGAAATCCAGATGGAAGCCAGGGATTCCAGCTTTAGAAGTCATATGCTGCTCAATCAGAACAGGTTCCAAATGCAGAGCCTTTGCTACTTCTTCATTACCAGGAAAGACCATCTCAGGGTTGAAAGGGATTCCACCTCTGATAGGTATACCAACTAATGATGAGTATTCTTCTAATAAGGGGCCCAGCTGAAAGTCTTGAAAAGTAAAACACCTCAAAGGGGGATCATAAAACTGAATGCAGGTGTGAATCAGGCTTCTCTGTGAGGGGTCCAGATCCATAACCATATCGAGTATATCTCCATAGTGTTCCCTGAACAATGGTATATGGTCTGGAGTGATCAGGGTCTGAATCCTCCTGATGTCAGATAGCTCTGGCTGGAAGAAGTGGTAGGTGATGTTGCTCTTTTTAGGAGCCATGATGCTGAAGACGAGTAGAGACAGGTGCTGATGATAACACTGAAGAATGGGCCACTGATTGGCTGGTGCAGGTGACTGAAGCAAATAACTGATAGCTGAAACAGATGCTGATGAAGATAGGTCAGTACTGAAGATGGGGTCAAAACCAAAACCAAATGAAGATGGATACCCTGAAACACAAATAAGCAAATGTCAATATGATGCAATGAGTATGTATGCAAATGATATGCAAGGGTTTGTGACTGAGCCGGATCTGATCAAATGCCTTGATATAGGTCCAAGTATGTTCAAGAAATCCAGATGGAGGTCTATAAATCCAGTAACCAAGGTGGGGGGCTCAAATAAAGAGCCACATGTCCAGGGTCTTAGAATCACAAGAACTGTTCCAACATGAAGTATTCTTAATCAAGTCAAAGTAACAGGGTATTCTGAGGTCAAGGTACCTGCAAACCTGTAAACAGCCCAACCCCCCTCACAGGTGGTGTTCTAAAACAAGGATCCTCAGACTTGGATCAGTTATGAGAAGTGTAAACACTTCTAACCCGAAGGTACAGTGTTTACAATAACCATAAAAGTTCCTCCTCTAATTCACCTCAGTTTCTGAAGGTCAATACTAAAAGGTCATCCAGACTTAGCAGGCTTCCCAGATAGCCCTAGCATTGCAGGAAATCTGCAACACAGAGTTCTCAAGAAGAAACCCATATCTGAACCGTGTTTCATATTCCCGCACCAGACCGAGATGGAATGGGAAAGAATATGATTCACTCTAGCCTAGGTGTCACTCAGGTCCCAGGTATAGGACCTTAACTCTCAATGGATCACCCACCCACCAAAGCAAACAACAGATCCAGCCAGCAGCACAGTATGACAATAATATATGCAAAGCTATAAAGAAAGCAAGTAACAACTGTACATAAAGCAATAAATAAAATAAATATACAAGCACAAATAGCACATAACACCCCAGTAAACAACAAATCAAACAAGCGCTAGGAGGAACCCACAAAAAGAACCAGAAGCCCTGGTTGCAGTATAAGGTTCCCCAGCAGAGTCGCCAAGCTGTCGCTCCCACCAAATGAAGCCGGGTCAAATGGGGTACAGACGCGAACGGTCGGCGAAGGGAACAATGAGAACACACAGCCGTGAACTCACTGGAGATGAATAGAGTCGCCAGCTAGGCATTTTTATCCCGGAGGAAAGGTAATGCTGCATAGACCTAGAAAAAGATGGATAAGACGGTTTGCGAACCAGAGAGACTGAGAAAGGGGGTTGGTTACAACCTGGGAAGGTATTAGCACCCAGATTGTCCGTCGTACTCGACGGGATCCACGCTTAAAAGATTTGTGTTTTAAAGGGGTAGTGTCTGTGCAATCTGTGTATAAAATAGCTGGAAAAGGATGTACAGGTGTCAGTGTAAAAGAAGTGTGAAGTGTGATATATACAGTGTCAGTGTAAGAATGAGAATGAATTGCTCATGATAATGAGGCTGAGAGAAAGATGCTGGAAAGAGGGGGAATGTACAGAGACTTTTGTTCGATAACTGTTAAGTTATGCCTACGTATCCTCTCGTGCAATGAGGAAGTCAGAACACCGTAGTTCGACCCAAAGAGACTGAAAGGTGAATTGACTTGTGAACTGCTTGCTTGTCTATGCTCAAGTGTATGACCCGTCTGGCTCAGGTGCAAACTGTCTTGCATTAGACGGAAGAAGCGAGTTCTCGTTTGTGAGTGAAGATGATGAGAGAAGAATCCCGAAGGAGACGATTATTGTTTGTTTTTGAGTTTTCAGTCTTTTATTGCTTTTGAAAATTTGTCATAAGTTGATGAGCTTAAGCCTAAACCAATGGGTTAGTAAACTCATCACATCCTCCCTCTGATTAGGGGTAATGAGAATACCTTAAGTGTGAAGTCAGATTCTCACACTTAATCACCTTTGGTATAGGATTAAGATCATTAACCTACTTGTGATTATTTGAATGTTTTTGTGGTTTTTGTTTAGTGTTAAGTAATGAGGTTAAGCCATAATCAAGGATTAAACAGACTCATTACACCATCCTAATAGAAGGATAATAGATGAGAGTGTTTAAGCTGAGGAAAGCTCCTCAACTTAATCCATGATTAGGGATTAAACTCATGACAAAACAAGCCTTTATTGAGTGGATTTTATTTAATGGTATGATGATGAAGTGATTTTTAGGGTTTGTAAGACAACTTGAGGGGGACTTGTCCATTAACACTAGGGTTAGTCCTTCTTAACCATTTAAGGAAGAATTAGAACCCTAATGCAAGGCCCAAGTTACAAGTATGATGTCTTGATACTTATTAAGTGAATTGATTAAGAGATTTAAACACATTAAGGGTTTAACACTTAGGATTAAAGTTATACACTCCATCCTAAGAGAAGGATGCAGGCATAAGCTTAATCACAAAGCCTTAAAGCCTTTAGGGTTTAGTCCCTGATTATGAGATGAGAAGAGAAGACTCAAAAGAGACACAAAGGTAAAACTAAGAGGGGAGACTAATCAAAACCCTAATTATTGTCATGCTTGGTTGTTCCTAAGGTTTGTGAGGTTCACAAGAGAAGCCTTCAATGGAACCACCAGGAAGCAGATGAAAGGATCAAGAGAAGCAAAGCAACTTGCTTCATTCAAGAAGTCAAGTCACTTGAAGAAAGAAAGTGGGAAGAAAAAGAATGAGCAAGCTCAAACTCAAACACAAACAAAAATGCAGCATGGATGCAAGAGGGATGAAAAGAAAAGTTATGAGAAGTGAAGGCAAATTCACTTCTCAAAGTCACTTACCACCTGAAAGGTTAGAAAAGAAATGCAATGCAATGCAAAATGGGATGAGATGACATGATGAGAAACAAAACCAGAAGCATTTACATGATGCTAATGATGTTATGAGATGCTACAAACATGGGGCAGCACATGGAAATGATCATACAAGCTTATGAATGCAAATGAAGCAAGTTAGGAAGCATGGACATACATGAAAAGTTATGAAGTGCATATGACATACAACATGGCAAATACATGATGCAATGATCAAACATGCTTTCAATATGTCTTATGATGTCAAATGAATCAAATGGATGCTTGAAATGTCATGGCAAGTCATGCTATGCAAGAGAATGCAAGATGGATGCATATGGAAGCCCAAATTAGGGTTTATGAATAATGCATCAAACAAAAATCAAAATCAGAAGCAAACAACATTATAAAAAATTGAAAATGCCACACAAAGGACCCCTAATCCTATACTAACCCAATGCCCAAAGGAGAGGTCTTAACTCCTAACCAATTTCAAGTTATGGTTTTTACAAGTTTCTTAGGGTTTTAGGGTTTCCAAACAAGAAAATTACCAAACAAAATGAAAATGAAAGATCAAATCATGGCCATTTAATCTCACAAACTTCATGCTAAACACAATGCAATGCAAAAAGAATCAATGTCCAACTCTTCATGGATAGGCAAAAATGCTTTTTTAAACTTTGGATCAAAATAATGCACAAAAATGATTTTAATTCAATGAGAAATTCTTAAAATGCATCAAGATCAAAAACTAAATTTGGTTTGAAGGTTGTACAATGTTTCTAAATGTCTTAGAACATTTCATGAATTTTTTGGTGATTTTTAAATACCTAAAAGTATTTTTAATAAATTAATTCTCATTAATCAATTAAAAATAAACTTTTGAATATTTAAAAAATACTTTTTAATGCTAAAAATGAAAATAAAAATATTTTTGTGTTTTAAAAATTAATGAAACCCTTGGGAAAAAGTTTCATAATTTTTAAAACAATTTTGCTATTTTTAATAAATGGTACAAGTTAAATAGAAAGAAAATGAAATAAAACAAAATAAAATGGAAAGTAATCTGATCCAATGATCCAGATTCAAAGTTGAGGGGAAAGGGTTGACTGGCGCGCTAATGGATGGCCTGGATTTCTCCTGAGTTAATTAATTATGATTAAATTAAATAAACAAAAATTAGGGCTAATGACATGATCTGGGCCCTTGAAACACGCGCGGGAAGCTTCATCCTACGTTCCAGATTCAAACCTACCCTTAAACCCTAATTAAGCATTAATGACTTTCAGGTCACCGGAGACGAGCTCCGGTCGTCTTCTCCGGTGACCTCCCTCCCTGAGAATTTCCAAAACCTTCCCTAGGTCATTTCTGGAGCTCTAAAGCTCCAGATTTGTTCCTCTCACTCTCCTAAACTCAACCCCACCCTCATTTCTCATTTATTTCCAGCCATGATCATGAATCGAAGCAAAGAACAAAAACGGCCAAAATTTCAGACAAGCAATACAACTTCATTTCTCAACCATTTTCAATAATTTTTAGTTCAGGGTGATCAGTGAAGCATACTTAATCAATTAGAAACAATAAAAAGAGGTTCTGGAAAAATGGAATGCCATAGCTACCTGATTCGAAGCTTTCAAAATAGGAGCTTCTGGGCCAGTTTCTTGCTTCTAAACAACTCCAATGACCTCTCCAAAGTGTTTGCCAGGCTTGCTTGAAGTTTATTTGGGCTGATTGAAGAGTTTGCCTGAGTTCTGTTCAAGATGGTGTAAGAATCGTGTTTCTGATTCTTTGAGCTTTGGGATGTTTTGAGGGGCGCTTAGTGACCAGGGAGGGATGTTGAAAAGGTTTATGAAGTTTGCTTATGTCTTTGTGAGCTGTGGAGAGAGATTCGAAGGGTTTTGCTCTATGGAGTGAAAATGGAGAAGTGATGCTATGACTTGCTTCAGGCTGGCTTGATGTATGAAATGGCTAGCTCTTTGTTTGCATAAACAAATGGGATTGGTCAGAAGATGTGACCTGTGCTTTTGTGATAGGTGTAGCTACTTTTGCAAATATGTCAACTTCTTGTAAGAGAGGGCATGGGCAACTTCTATCCAAGTACAAAGGGCTTGTCTGGCGCAGCATGGCATGAGGGAAAGGCTAGTGTGATTCAGCAGGCTAGGCAGCAAGTGGATGAAGTGTGATCATTGGTTTTGCAACTTGCTTGCCTTTAGTTCTCATGAAAAGATCATGCCTCATAAACCATGAAGACATGTGATTCCCTTGGTTCAATCTGAACTTTAAGGCTTGGATTATGTTGGTATAAGGATTAGGCATCAATTAGAAGTCACAAATGCCTTTGGTACATGAAATTGCAAGTTTTCCTTTTAGTGCATAACTTGAAAATTAATGATTTTTACCAACTTTGTCACACCATAACTTTTGATCCAAGATGAATTAGATCATGTTCTTGTACTTTTTGAAAAGAGAAAAATGTATTCTACAACTTTCATGACCAAAGTTTTTCCATTTGAAGCATTTTTGTATCAAAAAGTAAGGTTTGAAAAGTGACCTAAATTGACAAATTCCTTAAAAGTCAACCATGCCCTAAAAAGTCAACTTTGCAAAAACTTGTAATTCTTGAATTTTGTGAACTTCAACCTTCTTCCATGATCAAATAAAGATCATATACATTCAAAATGATGAAGATCACCCCTTGGTTGGGTCATTGGGGGCCTCAGATGCCCTGATTTTACACTGATTTGTCTGAAAAGTCAACTCTTGATCAGATGACTTCCCCATGGAATTTCTTCATGAAAATTGATATGCATACTCCCTATACCATATAGAGACCAATGGAGACAAGAATGACCAAAAAATTTGGAGTTATGGCCTCTGAAACCAAAACCCTAATTTTAGGTCAACTGTGCAGTCAAACTTGGCTCTGCATCCACACCAATCCCAGTTCTTGTGATTCTTTTGCATTTTTGACTTTGAGGGGATGTAATATGATATAAGAACACACATGGACCCCTTTGAAGTGATTGGTGGCCTTTGGAGTGGCTCAAGAAGCTCTTGGATTGCTTAGATCACAAACCCTAGGTGCAGATGACTTAGAAACTATGCAATGAACCAAAAATGTAATATGAGGTGATATGATTGTGTTTATGCATATGAAATGATCACAAGCCATGGTGTGAATGGGTGAGGGAAAATTTGGGGTGCTTACAGTTACCAGTACAAAAACTGGGCTTTTTTCTCTAAATTTCAACAGGTAACCGATTACTACCTATGAGGTAACCAGTTACTTCAACCAAAATTTGAATTGTTCTCCTTTCGGTGGGAAACCTTGGACGTCTGGTCTTGGTCATATTTTCTGAGATTATTTTCCTTCTGAGACCTGATAGTCGCCCAATAACCCTTGATCACATGCTCCGCGCCTCAACCGATGATGTATGCTTTCTATGATTGTTTTTATTATGCAATGTATGGACAGGTATGCAGGATGGAATGGAAACGAAGCATAAGCTACTCGGAAACGGTGATAAATAAGAGGGAAAATTTTGGGATGTTACAACTGCCCCTATTCAATCACTGTAGACCTGAATGGATGATAGCAATAACTTTCAGACGTTCAAGGTATGGAGGAATTGAATACCCGAATAAACCGGAAAATTTGCACTACTGTGGGAAAATGAAATAACCTAACTCTTAAAGGGAGCAATGATACGAGGCCAAGCCGAAGGTGGACCCGAGAAAGTAAGACCAAGCCAAATATGGACTTACAAAGCAATGAGACTAAGCCGAAGGTAGACTCAAACAATGATACGAAACCAAGACAAAGGTGGAATCGTAAACGTAAGGCTAAGCAAAGGTAAACTTACGATAAGATTCTAGAACAATTCGAAGGTGAACTCAAAAAAGTAAGACCAAGTCGAAGGTGGACTTACAAAGCATGAGACTAAGCCGAAGGTAGACTCAAACAATGATACGAAACCAAGCCAATGGTGGAATCATAAATATAAGGCTAAGCCGAAAGTAGACTTACGAAAAGGTTCGAGAACAAGTTGAAGGTGAACTCAAAAAATGTAAGACCAAGCCGAGGGTGGACTTACAAAGAATGAGACCAAGCCGAAGGTAGACTCAAACAACAATACAAAACCAAGCCAAAGATGGAGTCGTAAACGTAAGGCTAAGCCGAAGGTACACTTACGATAAGATTCGAGAACAAGCCGAAGGTGAAATCGAAAAAGGTAAGACCAAGTCGGGGGTGGACTTACAAAGAATGAGACTAAGCCAAAGGTAGACTCAAATAAGGATACGAGACCAAGCCGAAGGTAGACTCGAAAACGTAAGGCTAAACCGAAGGTAGATTTACGATAAGGTTCGAGAACAAGCCGAAGGTGAACTCGAAATAAGTAAGACCAAGCCGAAGGTGGACTTACAAAGAATGAGACTAAGTAGAAGGTAGACTCAAACAACAATACGAAACCAAGACAAGGGTGGAATCGTAAACGTAAGGCTAAGCCGAAGGTAGACATACGATAAGATTCGAGAACAGGCCGAAGATAAACTTGAAAAAGTAAGACCAAGCCGAAGGTGGACTTACAAAGCATGGGAATAAGCCAAAGGTAGACTCAAACAACTATATGAAACCAAGCCAAGAGTGGAATTGTAAACGTAAGGCTAAGCAAAAGATAAAATTACGATAAGATTCGAGAACAAGCCGAAGGTGAACTCAAAAAAGGTAAGACCAAGCCGAGGGTGGACTTACAAAGAATGAGACTAAGCTGAAGGTAGACTCGAATAATACGATACCAAGCCGAAGGTGGAATCATAAACGTAAGGCTAAGCCGAAGGTAGACTCAAATAATACGATACCAAGCCGAAGGTGGAATTGTAAACATAAGGCTAAGTCAGAGGTAAACTTACGATAAGATTTGAGAACAGGCCAAAGGTGAACTCGAAAAATTAAGACCAAGCCGAAGGTGGACTTACAAAGCATGAGACTAATTCAAAGGTAGACTCAAACAATTGTACAAGAACAAGCTGAAGGTGGAGTCGTAAACGTAAGGCTAAGCCTAAAGTAGAATTACGATAAGGTTCGAGAACAAGCTGAAGGTGAACTCGAAAAAAGTAAGTACAAGCCGAGGGTGGACTTACAAAGGATGTCATAAAAGATGACTCCGCAGGGATAACAAGTATCTGAGGGATAAATTAATAAATATATGATCCTTTGATTATACTTTCAATTCTGTTCGGGAATATATTGGGTATTCTCTATGGGGATACTTCGGTCTGATTGAAGAAATAATGTTTCAGGCCTTTTGTGTAAGGTACCGAAAATAGCTTATGCTTCGCATGCATATGTTTGAATTTTCCATGGCGTAATGCTCCATAATGATGGAAATGCTATGCTTTTTTAGGATGCAAATATAATGATGAGTACTAGATGCAAATGCAAAAGGGCCTTCTGATGAGGAGATAACAGGTATCCCAGATAGCTTTACTATGGAGATATAATCATTGCATTGATTTAATGAGTCCCCGTGGGGAATAGCAACTCTGTGGGGGAGGATTTTAAAGATACATTGGCTCTGAATTGCCATCATTGCCAAAAATAAATTGGACTTTGAGTTTTGGGAGAACGACAATCCTGTTGGGGGAATATCTTGATCTGGGAAGTATGTCACCCATAGAACTTCGTTGGGGAAATAATAACCTCCTGAATCGGCTGGGGAAAAGGATTTGTTGATACTTTGCTGAGGCAGAATCTACTAGGGAGCTTCTCAAGCATGGAATTTTCTGTTGGGGGAAGAGACGCCAATTAATATTGGACTTTTATTCTCTGACTTCACTGGGGAAAACTTCAAATAAAACTATGAAATAAAACCATTGGGCTTCTCCCCATCTTTACCTCTGCTAGGGAATACCGAATCTTCATGTACTGCTAAAGATAATAAGACTCTGGTGGGTAACACTTTTGTTGAAGGGAAACTCTCTGCTTGGGGAGAAGATCAAACTTCTGTTACTTCGTTAGGGAAGGTTTCAATTTCCGACTCTTCTGGGGATGATGGAAAACATCAAAGAGAATACTTCTTGCAGAAGATAAAATTTCTTATCATCTCCCTCTAGGAATGAGAGATAATAAGCATCTTACACTGGGGATGAGAGATACATCATTTCATACTGGGAATGAGAGATGGTGATACCCTCCTGCTCGGGAAATATCAAACCTCTTGTTTATGCCCCGCTGGAGAAGAAGTGGTCTGATATTTCCTGTTAAGGAATCTTGCTCAATGATCTGCTGAGAAAAAACTTTTTGATGTCTTGTATTAGCAATGGCTTTGTTCAGCATCTCTACATGCATATTAGTGAACACAACTGATAGTACCTGCAAAAGAGAGAGTTAGTTCAGCCTGTGTGTCCCAGGTTCGTGGTCTGAATCGCCATCCCTGTTACTCCACAAATCAGATTCATGTCAAGTGTTTTTAATCTTATGCATGTATTATAAAGCATCCATGTATTCACAATGAAATATGTATCACAATTTTGTTGGACGTTTTTGCAATCAATCAGTAGTAGATGAAAATCAAAAACACATGAGAGCAAGTTTGAATGAAATTTTACTTTTATTGATTGAAAAGAATAACCATGAATAGATGTAACACCCCAAATTTTCCCTCTCCTTTTTATCATCATCATCATCATCATATCATAATCATCATCAGCATGTCATATCCTTAGCATATTGCATAGAAAAATGAAGCATAACACTCGCATGTTCCAGCATAAGGCATATGATCAATCATCCGGGAAATTCAAAGCTCACAAGGCATGTATACAAGCTCTGTATTATGATCAAAGCCTTAAAATGGGAATTAGAAGTGCTTTTGGAGCCAAAATTCTGCATCAAGACCCTTTGCTTGCATTTATTTTGCATGGAGTGTGAAGCTTAGTACCAGATCTTCAAAGTTTTCCGTGAAATCTCTCATTTCTAGCTCAAACAATAATTACCAAAGCGTACCTCGGCTTTGTAGGTTGGTTTAATTCAGATCTAGCTCTATTTTAGCTTATTTACATGCTTGTGCTTTAGATCCACCATGTGCTTGTGTATTTGCTTGTGTTGCTTGAATTGATTGGTTGATTTGTAACCGAATCCATGTGCTAATGTTCATGAGCTTAATGATGTTAATTAATGTGAATTGATCCATTTATTTCATGCTTAATTGATTGATGGTCTGGTGAGGAATTAATTAGATAAGCTGGTTTGAGCTGATTTTCTACAGGAAATTGCTGCAGTTTTTACAGTGTTAACCGGTTAACGCTTTGGTTAACCGGTTAACTCAACTTTTTTCTGCGTATTTTGCTGCAAGTTTGGAATGGTTAATCGGTTAATGCTTTGGTTAACCGGTTAACACTGATGCAGAATGTCATATTTGAGCTATTTTGAGCTTGTTTGTTCCCCTTACTTGTTTTAGTTGCCATGGATCATTGTATGATCATTGAATATGATAGTTTAGGGTGATTTGCTTGCTGGTTGATGCATGCTTCCATGTTTTCGACACGTAAATGCTTGTATGTGAAATGTTTGTCATGTTGTTTGATCTTTGTTGATTTGGGCTTTGAGCATGCTATCTCCATGAGTTTTGTTGATGAACATGTGCTGGATTTTGCTAATACTTGCAGGGGCTCATGGTAAGAGAAGTGTGGATGTTCATCCACATTTCAACTCTTCATCTTTCCTTTTTAAGTTGCTTTCTCTTTGTGATTTTTGACGTGCTTTATGCCATCATGTGTTTCATCTCTTTTCTTCCCCCTTTAAGAGCAACTTACCTCCTTTAGAGGAGTAAGTTGCTTGCTAGCTTTCTTCTCCTCTCCTTTCCTTCTCCTTTGGTTCTTCTTTTTTCTTAGGATAGTTGAAACCTTACTAACCTTAGGACCACTTTTACATGATAACTTTAGGTTTAGTCTTTCCCCATTAGACTTTTGTCTTTTGCGCCTTTGGTTCTTTCTCTTCTCATCTCAAAACTAAGCCTCAAAAACATTAATAAAGAAAGAAGTGATCTCTTGTGTATAGCCTTATTCCATGGGGCATATGTATTCATTTCATCTTGGAATAGTGCATTTGTCTAGCATAATGCACAAGTTGGATCATGAGGTCATCATCATCAAGGAAAATCCTAGAAAAAAACACTTCTTCATTTTTAATCACTAAAACACTTAATAAATTCAACAAGTCAGTGAATTTAGTCCCTTGCCCTTGGAAACAAGTCTTGGATATGTTCTCCTTACTTGATGCGCTTGTTCTATTATTACATCTTGGAATGTAGTAGCAAGTACAAATTCCATGGAAGAGAGTTTGAGTTCATTCTCTTGTGCCACACTCTCATAAAAAATTCATAAAAAACACAAACAAACAATAAGTGTCTTTCCTTTGGGAATTCTTTTCTCATCTCCTTCGCTCCATACGCGAACTTGCTCCTACTTGTCATTTTGAAAGATGGTAACACACTCGTCGTCCGAGCCTGCAACACCTGAGCATTGACATAGGCAGTTCAAGCCTTAAGACACAAACAATCTTTTCCACCCCTAGTTAGGGGAACTACGTCGTCTCTGATCTTGATTTCCAGATGAGGTACGTAGGCAGCGGGGTAGGGCCCGTTCGAGCACAATCTTTATTTTCCCTATATTTTTCCTCTTTGTTTCCTTTTTCAATTCTTTTCTCATTTCAGTTTCAGTTTTGCAGCAGTTTTTATTCTTTCACCCTTTGAAACAGTATCTTTGCAAGCGTGGATCCTGTCGGGTACAACGGACAATCTAGGATGCTAATACCTTCCCAGGTCGTAACCGACTCCCGAACTCGGTTTCTTTGGTTTGTAGGACACGTGTCCTTCCTTTTCTTTTTCTTTTGGTTTGTGCATCATTACCATTCCCGTTTCTTCGGGATAAAAATGTCTGGCTGGCGACTCTACCTCTTTCCGCGCCACTTTCTCGTTTGTACCAGGATGGAAATCCAGGGAGCGACAGCTGGCGACTATGCTGGGGACTCCTTAACTAGAGAATCTATGGTTCCCTTGAAAGTCTCTCCTAGCGCTTGCGTGTTTTTGTTTCATTGGGTGTTGTTTGTTTGCTATTGCATGTTTATTTTACTGTTGTTTATTTACAGTTTTCAGTATTTATATTCATGCATCATATATTATACTGGACTGTCTGGGTCCTGGTTTCATTTTTTCTGTGGGATTGGGAATTATTACTGAGAGATGAACTCGTAACCGGGGCTCGAGTGCACCCTAGGACTTAGAGGGGATAGTCACTTTGGCTTCATGGCATCTTGCTATGTTGGTAGTAGGGAGTTCCACACCCAGACTTGCGACCGTCTTGAAAATGTATTTATGCCGGAATCTTTCTGGGGTAATCCCTGACCTCGATAGTTATGTGCATCTGGGTACCGATCATTGAGGACCTTTGTGGAAACATCCCTCTCCAATGGTGACAGTGGCAGACCACATTTTGTGGCAAACTCATTCGCACCCGATGGCCCACTGGGAGCTCGCATAGGATAGCCTTGTTCTTTTGTAGGAACTCATTCAAAGCATCTGGTCATATGACGATAGTATTGTACCCTTCGGGATGAATGTACTATTGTTTCTTGATTCCAGTGCTTGAAGCTGGGAACTTATAAAGGATGCTTGTTTTTCCCGGACTCACGTTGAGGCCTCCCTTAGTAGTACATAATTCGAAACTGATTCCATGATTTGGTCATGAGCCATTTCTCGGAAATGGTGAACGTATTATTGTTATTCGACTTTGAGAGTTCGTGATGTTTGACCCGGAGCACACCTGTGAGATTGGGAGGGGTTTACAGGTTTGCAGGAACCCTTGACCTCATCATACCTCATTGCCAGTACAGTTATATGGTTTGATATGGCTACGTGGATTCCTGATATCTGATTTTGGGACTTTTGAGATTGAATTCTTATTCACAGGGCTTTATTCAAAGGATCTTGGTTCTTGGTCACTTGGGTCCAGTGTTTCGTATCCAGACAGTCCCAGTTGTTGATCATATGCCTGCATTACATTCGCATCGCATCATACTTGCATTAACTATTTGTGTTTCCATTATAGGTTATCCTTTATTCATTGTACCCAGTTTTGGTATTCATTGTTTTCTCTAGATGACAGAAGTCCAAGAGATACCCAGAAAAAGGAATGCTCATTATACTTTCCCGCAACCCGAAATTGAGAGTATTTAGAAACTGGTGGACTTGATGAGTGACAAAGTTTCAGATGATCTCAGAAGTTGGTATGGGAAGATCTTGGGTTACATGAACAAGCCTATTGTTGATCAGAGAGATAGTCTTCATTCTTTGTTGCAGTTTTATGACCCTCAGTTGAGAATTTTCGTGTTTGCTGACTACGTCTTGGCTCTTACTGTGGAGGAGTGTCGCTCCCGGGATTTTCATCCTAGTACAAACGCGAAAGTGGCGCGGAAAGGTTAGAGTCGCCAGCCAGACATTTTTATCCCGAAAGGATGGGAAAGGTAATGTTGCACGAACCTGAGGAAGAAGGAAAGGACAAGGCCTTGCGAACCAAAGATCTGAATTCGGGAGTCGGTTACGACCTGGGAAGGTATTAGCACCCCAGATCGTCCGTCGTACCCGACGGGATCCACGCTTGCTTGTTTTGTTTCAAAGGGTGAGAAAATACGAATGCTGCTGAATAAAACCGCTACTGGAATAAAGGGAATGGAAAACGAGAAATGAACTGAAATGAGAATGAAAAGAAAGGGGGAAATGTAGGGAAAATAAAGAATGTGCTCGAACGGGCCCTACCCCGCTGCCTACGTACCTCATCGGGATAATGAGGATCAGAGTCGACGTAGTTCGCCTAACCTAGGCTTACATTCGCTTGTGGTTTTTAGGATGACGTTGCCATAGCTCTAGCTCAGGTGTTACCGGCTCTGACACGAGGGTGTTTACCGTATCGCTGTTTGAACTGTCGAGACAAGTCATGAAGAGTATGAGATGAGAAAGAAGACGTGACTTCTTGGTTTGTTGTTTTTTAGACGAAATGTTTTGAATTTGTTTGTGAACGGTCTTGTACTAAGACCTATCCATCGCGGGAAGTATTTACACCTCGCCCCGAAACAGGACGCGTATAAACACTCCGCAACAAAGTCTCGTGTCGTACAAGATTGTTCGGTTTTTTATTAAGTGTTTTATTGCTTTTCTTTTGAGATGAGAAAGAATGACTCAAGTGGGAAAAGGGACAAAAACTAAGGGGGACTAAGACACAACCCTAAGTTGTTTATTCAATGTCACGGAGATCCTAAAGGTTAGTGAGGTTTCTAATCCTAAGGAGGAGAGGAAAGCAAAAGGGAAAAGGAAGAAGAACACAACTTACTTCCTAATGAAGTTAAGTTGGTTCCAAAAGGGGAAAACCTAACAAGCACAAACATTATGTAAGGCAAAATGGTGCAAATTAAATGCATTAGAAATACCAAAGAGGATAGGGTTTTTAGACATACCTTGCCCTCCCTACAAAACAAAGGTTAGCATGGTAAACATGATAAAAATAAGGCTAACAAAATTACCTAATTAATTCCTAAGGGAACTAGGACCTAAACTAGACTCAATCTTTAGTTTAAAGGACCTAAAGCTAATGAAATATAAAATTCAGCACCTTATTTACAGCACTTAATGCACAAACAGCTATGAAATGCACTATGCAATGCAACAGCTTTTTACAGCACCTATGCAGCATGAAAAAGTAGGTGTAAAAAGTCAAATACAGCATGTACACATAACAAACAGCATACATTTTACAGCACTTATGCAAAACAACAGCTATGAAATGCAAAATCCAGAATTGATTATTTCCATTTTTTAATGCACACACTCAATTAAAAAATGCATTAATATCAACATATACATGCCTTTGAACATGGATCAACATACATAAATGGAAGAGCATGAACATTTAGGATTATTCAAGAATGCATCATGTGGATTATGCAACAAGTAATGCACAAAGTAGCATATAAACATGCATATGAACATGGCATATGAACATGATGATCATTTATTATGAACATGCAACATGATAGTTCAACAAACACATTAAACTCAATGCAAAATTCAGAATTGAATTGATATGAATGCTATGATCAAGTATGCAAACAAATGCAACCAAATGCACATATATACATGATTATGCAAAATGCAACATTATCTTGATATAATGGAAATGCAAAAATGATTTAATGCCATGCAAACATATAAAACGGAATGCAACATGATTATTACATGTCAAATAATGCACAAACATAGCAACATAATGCAAGAACTTAAGCTATGCACAAAGAAACACAAAAATGCATAAAACGCAACATGAACGGAATCGTGTCGAAACGACTCGAAATGGGGGAACTAGCTACTGGAAATGGACCCAAAAATTCCCTAAAATCACTACCTAAACAAGTATGAACACTAGGGGCACTAGGACTTAGGGCTAAGCAATCAACTAAACCAAGAATCCGAAAATTCACAGCGTTAACCGGTTAACCATATAGGTTAACCGGTTAACAGACCCAAAACAGAAGCAATTTGGCCAAAAACGCATGTGTTAACCGGTTAACCATATGCGTTAACCGGTTAACACTGAACAGAGTTGAAAAAAAGCTTTTAAAAAAAGTGCTTTTGGCCACAAACTTGCTTCTAGTCAATCCTAACATACCTAGGGACATGCTAACACTAATTTCGACTTATTCGGAGTTTATCTACACATGCTAACACCTATATCTATTAACACTTTAAAAACTAATTCAACGAAAATCACAAAAATGCAAGCAACACATAATCGACGGAATTAATTCAAGCAAATCGAAAAGCACTTAAAGAATGCCGAAAGTGGCGAGATGAAGAGAATAACTTAAAGAAGAAGTGATTAAGATCACCAACCTACGAAGCGGAGGATTGCTTCGGTAATTGTTGCAAGTATCGAAGCTTGAATCGAAGAGAAAACCGAAAACCGAAAACCGCAAAATAAATGCGTTCTTGATCTTGAATCTTCGTGTGCTTCCGATAAGTCGATAATCTTCACCAAAATCACTAGCTTCTTCTTCTACGATCCACCATTAATGGAGGTTGGAGGCTTAAGCTTCAAGATCTTCAAGTTTCAATGTGAAACTTGAAGAGCTTATTTGAAAAAAGCTTTGGTGAAAGGGAGAGGAAAAGTGAGAGAGAAAAAGTGATTATGGAAGAAGTGAAAAATTTGGAAAAAATGGTGGGAACCCTTTTGCATTGAAGTGATTAAGGGTTATATAGAGGCTAGGCTTGGAGCTAGGTTTGGAATGGAATGAGGTTTGGGGCCCAAAAAATAGGTTTGGGATCCAAAATTAGGTTTGGAAGTTAGTTAGGGTTAGGGTTGGAAAATGGAATATTCCTTGGAATATTCCTTGGAATACTCTAGAACATTCCTTGGAATACTCTAGAACATTCCTTGGAATACTCTAGAAGATGGTGGAAGGTGGTGGAAGTTTCCAAGGGAAATGGAGTTGAATTGGAGTGGAAAAATGGAATGGAAAGAATGAAAGGAAGTGTGGAAAGAAAGTGGAAGGAAAAGCGGAAAGAAAAGGGGAGGAAAGTGGTGAATTCTTCCTTTTTAATGGGTTAGCTTGAAAGTGGTGTGGATTATTTTTGGTACATCATTTTCTCTTGAACTCCAATGTTTGCCAAGCCTTGATCGACCATACACCTCATGCAAAGGACGATGAATGATTTATTTATTTTTTCAAATGCGATGCGATGATATGCGGAATGATGCAAGAATGAAGCGTGAATCGCTCGAGGTTGATGATAAATAAGAGGGCAAATTTTGGGGTGTTACAGCTGCCCCTATTCAATCACTGTAGACTTGAATGGATGATAGCAGCTGCTTTCAGACATTTGAAGTATGCAGGGATTGAATACTAGAAACAACCAGAAAATTTGCACTCGGTGGAAGAGAACAGGGAAATAAACCCAACCATCCAAACTCTGCTTGTGGAGAACTCGGACATGAAGAGTAGCGAATTGGTGAATGTTTTTGGAACATCACTGGGAGATTGTTGATTTGTCACGCTATGGGTGGACTTTGGAAATTGCCACGCTGCGGGTGGACTTGTGACATGATGCCACCCTGAGGGTGGACTTTCGCCAATCTGCGGTTGGACTTCAAAATACATTGCCACACTGCGGGTGGACCTTAAAGAGTTGCCACACTTCGGGTGGACTTTTGCTCGCTGTGGGAGATTTTTGAAACTTGCCACGCTGCGGGTGGACTTTTGAAGCTTGCCACCCGAAGATGGACTTTGGCCAGTCTGCGGCTGGACTTTAAAATACATTGCCACACTGCGGGTGGACCTTGGAAATTGCCACGCTGCGGGTGGACTTTGGGAATGATGCCACCCTGAGGATGGACTTTCGCCAATCTGCGGTTGGACTTCAAAATACATTGCCACACTGCGGGTGGACTTTTGCTCACTGCGGGAGACTTTTGCTCACTACGGGAGACTTTTGCTCACTACGGGAGACTTTTGCTCACTACGGGAGACTTTTGCTCACTACGGGAGACTTTTGCTCACTACGGGAGACTTTTGCTCACTACGGGAGACTTTTGCTCACTACGGGAGACTTTTGCTCACTACGGGAGACTTTTGCTCACTACGGGAGACTTTTGCTCACTACGGGAGACTTTTGCTCACTACGGGAGACTTTTGCTCACTACGGGAGACTTTTGAGATTTGCCACCCGAAGATGGACTTTGGCCAGTCTGCGGCTGGACTTTTGCTCGCTACGGGAGACTTTTGCTCACTACGGGAGACTTTTGCTCACTACGGGAGACTTTTGCTCACTACGGGAGACTTTTGCCCACTGCGGGGGACTTTAGAGATTTGCCACCCGAAGATGGACTTTGGCCAGTCTGCGGCTGGACTTTTGCTCACTACGGGAGACTTTTGCTCACTACGGGAGACTTTTGCTCACTACGGGAGACTTTTGCTCACTACGGGAGACTTTTGCTCACTACGGGAGACTCTTGCTCACTACGGGAGACTTTTGCTCACTACGGGAGACTTTTGAGATTTGCCACCCGAAGATGGACTTTGGCCAGTCTGCGGCTGGACTTTTGCTCACTACGGGAGACTTTTGCTCACTACGGGAGACTTTTGCTCACTACGGGAGACTTTTGCTCACTACGGGAGACTTTTGCTCACTACGGGAGACTTTTGAGATTTGCCACCCGAAGATGGACTTTGGCCAGTCTGCGGCTGGACTTTGAAATTTGCCACCCGAAGATGGACTTTGGCCAGTCTGCGGCTGGACTTTGAAATTTGCCACCCGAAGATGGACTTTGGCCAGTCTGCGGCTGGACTTTTGCATATGTTGACTTGCATGACATGTTGCCCCATGACACTGGGGATGTTATGTCTTAAGTATTGTCAATGAACTGGTATGATTGTAAAAGAAATTCCTGACGCGGAAATGATAAGTCTCTGCTGACTCTGTGGGGGAAACACAATGATCGCGAATTCGATATCAAGTAGTCCCTTGGGGATAACATCTCTGTCGGAGAGAAGCGTGAATAATCCATCTGCCCGAATCATCACCTTTGCCAAAAATAAATTGGACTTTTAGATTTGAGGGTCGTGCCCCAGGATACTCGGACTATTGAGGAATACCCACTCTTATGGATCTGCTGGGGAGGAGAATGATTTGTCTGAAATCTTCTAGGGGAATAGGAATTGCCTTAGATCTGTTGAGGAATCAGGATCAAGGAAACCTTCTGAAGGAAAAACTTCTGACTTTAGTGAGGATAGATTTTACTCGCCTGTTGGTGATGACCACATCGAGACACGTCCTGCTGAGGAGGAAAGATTTCAAATTGTCTCGTGCTGGGGATCAGTTGCTTCCGTATGGACTTTACCTCAAGAGGATTTTACAAAAAGACTTGGCGTCTTTAAACTCTTAGGTATTGTAACGACTGCATGAATCAATGTGATGACCTCGCTGAGGAGGTGACCATTGCCAATGTGGATGAATTTGTATCTGTCAGAAGTGTTGAACGAGATAGTTGGCTTGACAAGTAACCACGGTATTCTAGACTCCGGGTAAATGCTTCCGATCGTCTGTCTTCGGGAAAGAATGAATTCTCGTACTATTAGGGTGGCCTGCCCCCAGGATGAGTACTTGAATAGTTTTGCTCTTGACTGACTAATCTTCGCTCTTGGAGAGGTTTGAATCTCGAGGTGATTGCCCCAGTTTGACTGAAATTTGAAGGGATTGCTCAACATAACTGCCCCAGATTGGCTCAGTATTTTAATTTTGAAGAGATTGCTCGACGTGACTGCCCCGGATTAGCTGGCTCTTACCATGACTAACTGGGGAAATCTCTGCTCAATGAAGCTTTATTCGGATAAGTGCACCTTGACGTGACAGTCTTTCAGAAGTTTTAGACTCCTCAACCTGGCAAGCTTGAGCTTCTGGATTGAATTTCCGTATGTGAACCAATTATGATGCTCAACAAATGTATGCAAGTGAGAAAATGTTTATTCTTAGAATGAAAATCCTAATTCAACAAACATGTTAATCTCGAAATTTTGAAAATGGATCGTTAACCTTTGTGAGCGAATCACTGGTTAAAATACGACCTTTATTTGAATGAAAGTATGTACATGCAATACCAACAAACGTCTTTTAGCACAACTCATAGGAGTCAGGAACGCGGTCTCGTGGTAGTACGCTCTCAATTTAATCCTGTTTCAGTTAGGACTTTTAAGGGTTGTATCGTGGCCTGGTTCACGGTTATAGAAACAAGGGATATAGGCTCGAATTTTATTTGTGCCCACCCACTCTACGTGATGTTCTTCATACCTAAATTCAGCTAGTTTTCACAAGCATTCACCTTTCATAAGGGTTTCGTGTTGATTGAGGAACCATTGCTACTATTAGTTCAAGCACCAATCAGGTTATTGTTGAGAGTCAGTCACTCCTCTATCTTTCGTGTCTATGCCACACGACTTTGTTCTCATTTGAGGATCTTTCTTGTGTAATCCTTTTCTGTTTTTCGCTTTTGCATTATTTTTCTTATCCCTAACTTTTGCCTGGACTGATTCTTGTGAATCTTTGATTGTGAAGTCCAGCGGGATGCCCTAACTTTTGCCTAAGTCGCTTGTTTTCAAGTTTCGACTTAGCAGGCCTTTTCTTTTCTTTTTCTTTTTGTATTTTGAACAAGTCGCGTGACATTGTTTGTCTTGATTGCTTCTCGAGGGTTGTGACTGCCTCATTTTGTGGTCGACGAAGAATAACCATTGTGGTTGTCAATCTTTGGACCTTTTGACTTGGATAACCGTTGTGGTTTCGGGTCTTTGGACCTCTTGATTAGCATAGTAGGATGCAATGGATCTTCAGATACACTTCTTTATGAAAGTTTGGACGCTTGGTCTGACTAGCTGACGTCTACCCTGCCCCTGGGTTACATGTGAGGGGTTTTTTTTATGTGAAAAGAAACTCCTACTTCAAGGCTCAAAGGGGTTAGCAAGGGTTTATCTTCCTTATATCTCCAGTGTTTAGAATTTGAAACAATGCCTGTACATCGTCAACAGGGTCTCACTTGAGAGCACACAATTAGAGATTTTGCGTTCTTGTTTCGTCATCCTTCCTCATAGAATTTAAGCACGACAATTGGTATTGCGATATACATATGCAAAATTGTAAGGGAATGCAAATGAATTTACTTCAAGAAAAACATGTGAGTTTTATTATTTCTAACATTCAAAAGCAAACAAATTTCATACATTGTAGACAAATGTTTAACATATAAAAGAAACTACAAATGGAAATGCAGTAGAGAAACTGAATATTGCCGTGGTTGAGGAGACTTGGCTCCGTCTGGACCTGTCAGTCTTGGATACTTTCAATGATCAATAGCTCTTTTCACAGACTTGCAATCTTCAATTTGCAGTTGCATGCCCAACCATGGCAGTAATACTTCCTCTTCTAGCTATTCTGACTCTGACGCGAGACATTTGAAGGAAAAAGTGAAGCTGGGGAGTAAAGTTGCCCCAGAAGGTTGCTCGGAAAGACCTGACGATCTTCTGCCTACGTATCTCCATTGACTGATGACCAATGAAGAATCAGAGCGACGTAGTTCCCCTCAATAGGGATGAAAAACGAACAATGAAGAAAGGCAATCACATAAATGCCATCACTGAGAGTATTTGAATACTGCTGGCTTTATTTGCTTCATGAATACCCTGGTGTCCTGGGTGATCAGCTTGAAGACTTCAGCTTAACGTGAACCATCTGGTAGAACGACCGCGACACCAGTTCCATTATGATTAGGCATCGGATTATGAAGTACATTTGGGAGAGGAGCGAAATTGATCGCCTTGGAGTCAACTAGGTCCTGTACCTTGTTCTGAAAGGCCCAACATTTCTCAATACTGTGCCCCTGGGCACCTGAATGGAATTCGCACCTGGCGTTAGCATCAAAATTCGGAGGTAGATTGTCAGGAGCGGGAGGTCTCATGGTACGAAGCTCGACCAAGTTCAACTTTAGCAGCTCTGGAAGCAATACAGCATATGGGCATGGGACGGGGTCGAGTCTGCGGTTTCTCGCTCTTGTTCTTTCTTGGAATGGCCTCTGTACCTGTTGTTGCTGACCCTGTGGTCGTTGTTGTTGAAACTGTGGTTGTTGTTGTTGAACCTGTGGAGTAATAGTCACTGCAGCCGTTTGGTAGTAACCTTGAGAATAACTTCTGTCTCGGCCCCTATACACAGCATTCGTCTCGCCTTCTCTTCTTCTTTGGCCATGGCCAAAAGGTTTTCTCACACCAGAAGAACTAGCACTGCTTGCATCCTGGATCTTTCCCATTTTCAGAAAATTCTCTATCCTTTCTCCAGCAATGACGATATCAGAAAAACCAATGGACGGGCAGGCGGCCAGACGATCCAAGTAAACACCTTGCAAGGTGCCCATAAACATGTCTGCCATCTCCCGATCCAGCAAGGGAGGTTGAACCTGTGCGGCCAGCTCACGCCACCTCTGGGCATACTGCTTAAAACTCTCTTTAGGTCCTTGAGACAAGTTCTGCAACTGAGTGCGATTCGGAGCCATATCAATATTGTATTGATACTGCTTGAGGAATGCCTCAGCTAGATCTTTCCAACTTCGAATAGAGACCCGACTCAGCTTCATGTACCAGCTCAACGAAGCTCCAGATAAACTGTCTTGGAAGAAATGCATCCAAAGTTTCTCGTCATCAGTATGAGCCGAGATTTTTCCGAAGTACGCATGAATGTGAGTCCTAGGACACGTGCTGCCGTTGTACTTGTCAAACGATGGTACTTTGAACTTTGGAGGGATTCTGACTCCTGGTACTAACCCGAGACTGGTTACATCGATACCCAAGGAATTCTGACATTCCATGGCCTTGATCTTCTCTGACAGCTCTTCATACCTGCGATTGTTGATCTCATTCATGTTACCCATATCAGCATCCAGTAGAGTGAACTGGTCCTCTTGATTGTCTTCTAAACCTGCATTACGTGTTGCGGTCCTATTTGGATGAGGCTCTCCGTTACGGGCAGCGTTAGCATCCACGTTCTCAGCTGGTGTTCCTGTATTAACATTCCCATGAGGTTGCTCAACCATCAACCGGAGACGTTCCTGGTTCTGGGCCATGCCAGTCATCATTTCCATGAACTGATCCATCCTCTGTCGGAACTCATTGAGATCAGTCTGCACTCGATCAGCCATCCTTACTCGGTTTCTTTTGGTCGGATATCGGTGAATGCGTTGACCAGCTATATTGCCTACGATCAAATAAGTTAGAAACCCTGGGTAACCTGCAAAAATACAAGAATATGGTATGCAGGAAATGAATGCTATGGCATGTTGATTCATTCTTTAGGGCATCCCATCCCCTGATTCCAGTTTTGTGAGTTTGATGAAGACAGGAGCTCTTTTGTTGTAAATAACACTTCTTGGGTTCCATGCTCATAGATCAATACCCACAACCGGAATCACGGATGTAATATGCAGCCCTGTAAATGAATAAACATGCGTTAGGAATGCAAGTATGCGGATGATGTGATGCAATGCACTGGTATGTGATCAATGATCTGATGTTGGTGTCGGTGCATGGTCTCAAAATCCAGATATCACAATAATCATCCCTCTGATCCGGGGTCCATAACTTAAGAACAGAAATCCAGATCACAAAACTGAATCAAAGGCAAAGTGGGTATGCTGAAGGTACCAGGGTTCCTGCAAACCTGTAAACCCCTCCCAATCTCACGGGTGTGCTACTCGGGTCAACATCACGGACTCTCAAAGCCGAATAGCAATAATACGTTCACCATCTCCGAGAAATGGCTCATGACCAAATCAGGGAATCGGTTTGGTATTATATACTACGCAGGGAGGTCTCAGTTGAGTCCGGAAAAACAAGCATCCCTCACAAGTCTCTAGCTTCAAGCACTGAATCAAGAAACAATAGTACATTCATCCCGAAGGGTACAATACTATCGTCATACGAACAGTTTGCTTTAACTGAATTCCTATGAGAGAACCAGGCCATCCTATGCGAGTTCCCAATGGACCCTCGGATGCGAGTGGGTTTGCCAACAAATGTGGTCTGCCACTGTCATCACTGGAGAGGGTTGTTTCCATTAAGGTTCTCAATGATCGGTCCCCAGCTGCACATAACCATCAAGGTTGTACCCTGAAGTGGGGAAGAACCCCCACACAGAATAGTCCCAAGACAGTCGCAACCTGGGTGTGGAACACATCACCACTCATCATGTAACCATGCGAGCACAACGTGTCCACGCTAATCCTATAGTGCACTCAAGCCGGGTATTTGGCTTATCTCACAGTAACTCCCAACCCACAGAAAAAATGAAAACCAGCACAGCCAGACAGTCCAGTATAATATGATGCATGGAAAATAAAATACTGAAAGCGGTAAATAAATGCTGTAAAGTAAAGCTGTAAAGTAAAAACTGTAAATAAACAGTAAAGCTAAACTAAAGCACACAGCAACAAACAGGTAAACACCCAAAGAAACAAAACCAAACAGGCGCTAGGATTGACTCTACAAGGGAAACCGGAAGAATCAGGTTGGTCCCCAGCAGAGTCGCCAGCTGTCGCTCCCGGGATTTTCATCCTAGTACAAACGCGAAAGTGGCGCGGAAAGGTTAGAGTCGCCAGCCAGACATTTTTATCCCGAAAGGATGGGAAAGGTAATGTTGCACGAACCTGAGGAAGAAGGAAAGGACAAGGCCTTGCGAACCAAAGATCTGAATTCGGGAGTCGGTTACGACCTGGGAAGGTATTAGCACCCCAGATCGTCCGTCGTACCCGACGGGATCCACGCTTGCTTGTTTTGTTTCAAAGGGTGAGAAAATACGAATGCTGCTGAATAAAACCGCTACTGGAATAAAGGGAATGGAAAACGAGAAATGAACTGAAATGAGAATGAAAAGAAAGGGGGAAATGTAGGGAAAATAAAGAATGTGCTCGAACGGGCCCTACCCCGCTGCCTACGTACCTCATCGGGATAATGAGGATCAGAGTCGACGTAGTTCGCCTAACCTAGGCTTACATTCGCTTGTGGTTTTTAGGATGACGTTGCCATAGCTCTAGCTCAGGTGTTACCGGCTCTGACACGAGGGTGTTTACCGTATCGCTGTTTGAACTGTCGAGACAAGTCATGAAGAGTATGAGATGAGAAAGAAGACGTGACTTCTTGGTTTGTTGTTTTTTAGACGAAATGTTTTGAATTTGTTTGTGAACGGTCTTGTACTAAGACCTATCCATCGCGGGAAGTATTTACACCTCGCCCCGAAACAGGACGCGTATAAACACTCCGCAACAAAGTCTCGTGTCGTACAAGATTGTTCGGTTTTTTATTAAGTGTTTTATTGCTTTTCTTTTGAGATGAGAAAGAATGACTCAAGTGGGAAAAGGGACAAAAACTAAGGGGGACTAAGACACAACCCTAAGTTGTTTATTCAATGTCACGGAGATCCTAAAGGTTAGTGAGGTTTCTAATCCTAAGGAGGAGAGGAAAGCAAAAGGGAAAAGGAAGAAGAACACAACTTACTTCCTAATGAAGTTAAGTTGGTTCCAAAAGGGGAAAACCTAACAAGCACAAACATTATGTAAGGCAAAATGGTGCAAATTAAATGCATTAGAAATACCAAAGAGGATAGGGTTTTTAGACATACCTTGCCCTCCCTACAAAACAAAGGTTAGCATGGTAAACATGATAAAAATAAGGCTAACAAAATTACCTAATTAATTCCTAAGGGAACTAGGACCTAAACTAGACTCAATCTTTAGTTTAAAGGACCTAAAGCTAATGAAATATAAAATTCAGCACCTTATTTACAGCACTTAATGCACAAACAGCTATGAAATGCACTATGCAATGCAACAGCTTTTTACAGCACCTATGCAGCATGAAAAAGTAGGTGTAAAAAGTCAAATACAGCATGTACACATAACAAACAGCATACATTTTACAGCACTTATGCAAAACAACAGCTATGAAATGCAAAATCCAGAATTGATTATTTCCATTTTTTAATGCACACACTCAATTAAAAAATGCATTAATATCAACATATACATGCCTTTGAACATGGATCAACATACATAAATGGAAGAGCATGAACATTTAGGATTATTCAAGAATGCATCATGTGGATTATGCAACAAGTAATGCACAAAGTAGCATATAAACATGCATATGAACATGGCATATGAACATGATGATCATTTATTATGAACATGCAACATGATAGTTCAACAAACACATTAAACTCAATGCAAAATTCAGAATTGAATTGATATGAATGCTATGATCAAGTATGCAAACAAATGCAACCAAATGCACATATATACATGATTATGCAAAATGCAACATTATCTTGATATAATGGAAATGCAAAAATGATTTAATGCCATGCAAACATATAAAACGGAATGCAACATGATTATTACATGTCAAATAATGCACAAACATAGCAACATAATGCAAGAACTTAAGCTATGCACAAAGAAACACAAAAATGCATAAAACGCAACATGAACGGAATCGTGTCGAAACGACTCGAAATGGGGGAACTAGCTACTGGAAATGGACCCAAAAATTCCCTAAAATCACTACCTAAACAAGTATGAACACTAGGGGCACTAGGACTTAGGGCTAAGCAATCAACTAAACCAAGAATCCGAAAATTCACAGCGTTAACCGGTTAACCATATAGGTTAACCGGTTAACAGACCCAAAACAGAAGCAATTTGGCCAAAAACGCATGTGTTAACCGGTTAACCATATGCGTTAACCGGTTAACACTGAACAGAGTTGAAAAAAAGCTTTTAAAAAAAGTGCTTTTGGCCACAAACTTGCTTCTAGTCAATCCTAACATACCTAGGGACATGCTAACACTAATTTCGACTTATTCGGAGTTTATCTACACATGCTAACACCTATATCTATTAACACTTTAAAAACTAATTCAACGAAAATCACAAAAATGCAAGCAACACATAATCGACGGAATTAATTCAAGCAAATCGAAAAGCACTTAAAGAATGCCGAAAGTGGCGAGATGAAGAGAATAACTTAAAGAAGAAGTGATTAAGATCACCAACCTACGAAGCGGAGGATTGCTTCGGTAATTGTTGCAAGTATCGAAGCTTGAATCGAAGAGAAAACCGAAAACCGAAAACCGCAAAATAAATGCGTTCTTGATCTTGAATCTTCGTGTGCTTCCGATAAGTCGATAATCTTCACCAAAATCACTAGCTTCTTCTTCTACGATCCACCATTAATGGAGGTTGGAGGCTTAAGCTTCAAGATCTTCAAGTTTCAATGTGAAACTTGAAGAGCTTATTTGAAAAAAGCTTTGGTGAAAGGGAGAGGAAAAGTGAGAGAGAAAAAGTGATTATGGAAGAAGTGAAAAATTTGGAAAAAATGGTGGGAACCCTTTTGCATTGAAGTGATTAAGGGTTATATAGAGGCTAGGCTTGGAGCTAGGTTTGGAATGGAATGAGGTTTGGGGCCCAAAAAATAGGTTTGGGATCCAAAATTAGGTTTGGAAGTTAGTTAGGGTTAGGGTTGGAAAATGGAATATTCCTTGGAATATTCCTTGGAATACTCTAGAACATTCCTTGGAATACTCTAGAACATTCCTTGGAATACTCTAGAAGATGGTGGAAGGTGGTGGAAGTTTCCAAGGGAAATGGAGTTGAATTGGAGTGGAAAAATGGAATGGAAAGAATGAAAGGAAGTGTGGAAACAAAGTGGAAGGAAAAGCGGAAAGAAAAGGGGAGGAAAGTGGTGAATTCTTCCTTTTTAATGGGTTAGCTTGAAAGTGGTGTGGATTATTTTTGGTACATCATTTTCTCTTGAACTCCAATGTTTGCCAAGCCTTGATCGACCATACACCTCATGCAAAGGACGATGAATGATTTATTTATTTTTTCAAATGCGATGCGATGATATGCGGAATGATGCAAGAATGAAGCGTGAATCGCTCGAGGTTGATGATAAATAAGAGGGCAAATTTTGGGGTGTTACAAGGAGATTTCTGACATCCTGAAGATTCCTATCAGGAATGGTGTTCCCTATTATGCTTTTGAGAAGTGTCCCCCGTACAAGGACATTGCAGGTGCCTATCATTTGAGTATGCTTCGAGTGAAAATGGAATTGGAAGCTAGTAAAGGGAAGGGATTTACTCTGGATTTTCTCATCACGGAAGCTCATGTGTTTGCTTTGGGAGGGAAGTGGTTAGAGTTTAGTGTGCTGATATCATTAATGGTCTACGGGATAAGTCTTTTCCCAGGAGAGAAAGGATGGGTAAGCTTGGATGCTATTACCCTTTTCATTAAAGAAAACCCGGTGCCTACGCTGTTGGGAGATTTCTATTATGGTGTCCATCACATAAATGAGAAGACAAAAGGGTACGTGAATTGCTGTGCTCCGTTGTTCGCTGAGTGGTTCGCTAAGAAGCTTCCAAAGTCAGGGCCGTTCAAAGATCTTAAGCAAGATTGGAAGTGGGCTAGAAGATCGATGGGGTTAACATCTGATGATATAGCCTGGGGATGTAGCAGAAACTTGGTAAGGAAGGAGTTTATTACAAGATGTGGTGAATTTCCATACATGCCTTTGTTAGGTAGGAAAGGAGGGATAAGTCATAACCCTGTGCTGTCTAGAAAACAATTTGGTTATCCACTAAAGGATCCTCCATCAGATGAAGAAATAGCTAAGACTATGTATTTTCCAGCTAAAGATAATGAGCGGTTGGTGGTCCAAGTATCTCAAGCTTGGGAAACAAAGGTTAGGGAGGGTAAGAAATAATTTGGAAAGGTGGACCCTAAGACTTATCCCTCTTTTGCTGCTTGGATACAAGGTAGGGTCGACACCTTCTTCCTTCCGTTTTCAGTTGAGGCTCCACTATATCCAAAAGAAGTACCGGTACAAACCACTATTTCTCTTGAAGATTACAAGAAATTGGAAGCTTAGTTGCACGAGGTTCGGATAAAGAACTCCAAAATGACTAGCTTGTATCACCGTGCCAATCACGCTAAGCAAGAAGCAAAAGAAAAGCTACAGATGGTGCATGCTACCTTAGAAGCTAAAGAAAAAGAGTTTGCTGGGAGAGAAGCTCATTTTTAGAGATTGGGTTTAACAGAGTCAAAAATAGAAGCGGAGCGTAAGAAAACTTTGAAGACTCTTAGAGAAGCTCGCCAGTCAATTACTTGGTTACAGGGCCAAAGGGAATAGGAGCAGAAGAAGTACAAAGAAAAGGAAGAATTATTTGAGGTGCAGATGGCATTCAAGAAAGAAGAAGTAGAACAAGTTCACAAAATACGAAGGGAAAAGACTCAGCAATTGGAGCAGAGCCATCTAGCCCTGGAGGAAGCAATGAAGGAGATTGCATATCTTAAGGTGAGAGCAGGCATCAAGAAGAACCAGATAGAGGTGGGACTGCAGAAGAGAAGCTCAGATCTTCTTTTAGCCTAGTGTTTTAGTTTATCGTTTCTTGTATCCATACTACCTACAGGCTTCTTGAAGGAGTCTTGCTTTATTTTTTTATTTTTTTGGTTTTTGTATTGAATTGTAACCCTTTAGGGAATCCTGCTTATGTTTGTGACTCTGTGTAAACACCCCAAATTTTCCCTCACCCATTTTCACCATGGCTTGTGATCATTTCATATGCATAAATTCAATCATACCATCACATATCACAATTTTGATCCATTGCATTGGTTCTAAGTCATCTGCATCTAGGGTTTATGATCTGAGAAACCCAAGAGCTTTTTGAGCCACTCCAAAGGCCATCAATCACTTAAAAGGGGTCTATGTGTGTTCAAGTATCATGTTATATCCTCTCAAAGTCAAGAATGTCAAAAGATCACAAGAACTGGGATTGGTATGGAAGCAGAGCCAGGCTTGACTGCACAGATGACCTAAAATTAGGGTTTTGGTTTCAAGGGCCATAACTCCAATTTTTTTGGTCATTATTGTTTCTATTGGTCTCTATATGGTATAGAGAGTATGCATATCAATTTTCATGAAGAAATTCTTTGGGGAAGTCATCTGATCAAAGGTTGACTTTCTGAACAAGTCAGTGCAAAATCAGGGCATCTGAGGCCCCCAATGACCCAACCAAAGGGTGTTCTTCATCATTTTGAATGTATTTGATCTTTATTTGATTATGGAAGAAGTTTTAAGTTCACAAAATTCAAGAATTTCAAGTTTTTGCAAAGTTGACTTTTTGGGCAAGTTTGACTTTTAATGAAAATGCCATTTTAGGCAACCTTTTCAACCCATACTTTTTGATCCAAAAAGGCTTCAAATGGAAAAACTTTGGTCATGAAAGTTGTATAATAGATCTTTCCCTTTTCAAAAAGTACAAGAACATGACCTAATTCATTTTTTATCAAAAGTTATGGTTTGTCAAAGTTGGCAAAAATCACTAAATTTCAAAGTTTCTACCAAAGAGGTATTTTGCAAAATGACTTGATCAAGTGTTCAAAGGCTAACAAATGGACTTCTAATTCACATAACATGACTATGTAACACCTAAATTTCAGAATGAACCAAAGAATTGCACATTTTTAGGGTTTTTGGAACAAGATCTTTTCATAAGAACCAAAGTGAACCAAGTTGCAAAAGTCATCATATCTCCTCATCCACTTGCTGGCTATTTTGCTGATCCACCCTAGGCTTTTCCTCACCTCATGCTGCGCAAGACATGCCCTTTGTACCAAGCTAGCAAGTAGCCCATGCCCTTCTTACACAAAAGTTGACATTTTGCAAAAGCACCCATACCTATCACAAAAGGCCATGTCATGTCATCTGACCAATGAGATTTGTTTATGTTAATCAAATGCAAGCCAAAGCACATAACAAGCAAGCCTGAAACCAGCCATAGCACAACATACACATTTTCACCCTCACTTGCAAAACCCTTCGAAACTGATCACACAGCTCACAAACACAAAAACAAACTTCATAGATCAACTCAACTCATCTTCCTGGTCACAAAGCATCCATCATCCTTGCCTTAAACTGCCAGACTCACAAACACGATTCCTTCACTGCACTGAACAGAACTTGTTCAAACTTCCAAACTAGCCAGCACAAACTCCTTCTAAGCATCAATATGTCATCAGGGGCCTAAAAGGAGTGGATTGCACAAAGAAAAGAGGTCAGAAAGTTGCAAACTGAAAAGCTTCAAACTCAGGTAGCTTCATGAACATTTTTTCCAGAAATGGATTTTTAAGTTCTTAAGTTGTTCTTCATGATTCACTGATCACTCTGGTGCTTTTATTTTCTGAAATGGTTGAGAAATGAGAGTTTAATCTTGTTCTGAAACTCTTGCCCTAAAAAATGTTTTGTTTCGATTCAGTTGATTGAGGAAGAATAAATGAGTTTTGGGTTAGGGTTTTGATTCAGTGAGGTGTGGGAATGATTTCTGTTCTTTTAGATTTCATTTTAGTGAAGTTTTGAAGGTTTTAGGAATTTTCAGGTGGGGTTCCCACCGGAGAAGACGATCGGAGGTCTTCTCCGGCCACCTGAAAAAGATTAGGGCTAACCAGCGTAATTAATGCAAGTTTGAATTTGGACCCTTGATCTGGCTGACTTTAGTTGACTCCTGCGTGAACCAATGGCCCAGATCTTTCATTAAACCCTAATCCTGATTTATTAAATTAATTAATTGGGATTAAATTTGAATTTTGCCAGAAATGAACCGAGCCTTCCATTTACGCGCTAGTCAATTCGCACGTGTTTTATTCAAATCTCAGCCTTTGGATTGTCATACTTTCCATTTAAATTCATTTTTATTTCATTTTTATTCATTTATCTTTCATATTTATTTTAAAATAGTTAGAAAAATCCTAAAAATATTTCCCTTTGCATTTTTGTTTCAAATATTTTTCTTAATCAGAAAACATTTTTATTTTTATTTTTTGCATTTTAAAAATATTTTTAAATATTTAAAAGTTTATTTTTAATTAATTAATGAGAATTAATTAATTAAAAATGCTTTTAGGTATTTAAAAATCACCAAAAAATTCATGAAACATTTAAAACCATTTAGAAACATTGTCCAACCCTCAAACCAAATTTCTTTTTTGATCTTGATGCATTTTGAGAATTTTTCATGGAATAAAAATCATTTCAAGGCATTATTTTGATCCAAACTTCCAAAAATCATTTCTGCCTAACCATTGAGAGTTGGACTTTGATTCTTTTTGCATTGTCTTTAGCATATCATGTAGTTTGTGAGATTAAATGGTCATGATTTGATCTTTCATTTTCCATTTGTTTGACATTTTTTCTTGTTAAGGAACCCTAAAACCCTAGAAATCTTAGGAAAATCATAACTTGAATTAGGTTAAGAGTTGGAACTTCTCCTTTGGGCAGTGGGTTAGTATAGGTTTAGGGATCCTTTGAATGCATTTTCAATTTTTTATCTTGATGTTTGCTTCTGATTTTGGTTTTTGTTTGATGCTTTGATCATAAACCCTAATTTGGGCTTCCATATGCATCCATCTTGCATTTGCTTGCTTAACATGACTTGCCATAGCATTTTATGCATTCTTTTGAGTCATTGAACATCCTAAGACATATTGAAAGCATGTTTGATCATTGCATCATGTGTTTGCCATGTTGTATGTCATTTGCATGTCATGACTTTTCATGTTTGTTCATGGTTCTTAACTTGCTCCATTTGCACCCATAGTCTTGTATGACCATCCTCATGCCATGCTTCATGTTTGTAGCATCTCATAGCATCATTATCCTCTCATGTATGCTTCTGGTTTTGATATGCATCATGCCAATTCATCTCATTTTTGCATTGCATTGCATTCCTTTATTAACATTTCAGGTGGTAAGTAACTTTGGGGAGTGGATTTGCCTTCACTTCCCACATTTTATTTTCATCTCCTTCATGCATCCTTGCTGCATTTTGTTATGTGTTTGAGTTTGAGCTTGCTCATTCTTCTTCTCACTTTCTTTCCTCAAGTGACTTGTCTTCTTAAGTGAAGCAAGTTGCTTTGCTTCTTCTGATCCTTTCATCTGCATTCCTGGTGGTTCCATTGAAGACTTCTTTTGTTAACCTCACAAACCTTAGGAACAACCAAGCATGACAATGATTAGGGTTTTGATTAGTCTCCCCATTTAGTTTTACCTTTGTGTCTCTTTGAGTCTTCTTTTCTCATCTCATAATCAGGGACTAAACCCTAAAGGCTTTAAGGCTTTGTGATTAAGCTTATGCTTGCATCCTTCTATTAGGATGGAGTGTATAACTTTAATCCTAAGTATTAAACCCTTAATGTGTTTAAATCTCTTAATCAATTCACTTAATAATCATCAAGACATCACACTTGTAACTTGGGCCTTGCATTAGGGTTCTAATTCTTCCTTAATTGGTTAAGAAGGACTAACCCTAGTGTTAATGGACAAGTCCCCCTCAAGTTGTCTTACAAACCCTAAAAAACATTTCATCATCTTATCATTCAATAAAATCCACCTAATAAAGGCTTTGTTTTGTCATGAGTTTAATCCCTAATCATGGATTAAGTTGAGGAGCTTTCCTCAGCTTAAACATTCTCATCTATTATCCTTCTATTAGGATAGTGTAATGAGTCTGTTTAATCTTTGATTATGGCTTAACCTCATTACTTAACACTAAACAAAAACACCAAAAACATCTAATTAATCACAAGTAGGTTAATGATCTTAATCCTGCATCAAAGGTGATTAAGTGTGAGAAGTTGACTTCACACTTAAGGTATTCTCATTACCCTTAATCAGAGGGAGGATGTGATGAGTTTACTAACTCATTGGTTTAGGCTTAAGCTCATTAACTTATGACAAACCTTCAAAAGCAATAAAAGACTGAAAACACAAAAACAAACAATAATCGTCTCCTCCGGGATTCTTTTCTCATCATCTTCACTCACAAACGAGAACTCGCTTCTTCCGTCTAATGCAAGACAGTTTGCACCTGAGCCAGACAGGTCATACACTTGAGCATAGACAAGTAAGTAGTTCACAGTCAATGCATCTTTCAGTCTCTTTGGGTCGAACTACGGTGTTCTGACTTCCTCATTGCACGAGAGGATACGTAGGCATAACTTAACGGTTATCGAACAAAAGTCTCTGTATATTCCCCCTCTTTCAGCTTCATTCTTATATCCTCATGTTCATGAGAATTCTCATTCTTACACTGACACTATACATATTACACTTTACACTTCTTTTACACAGACACCTGTACATCTTTTTTCCAGCTCTTTTTATACACAAATTGCACTGACACTACCCCTTTAAAACACAAATCTTTTAAGCGTGGATCCCGTCGAGTACGACGGACAATCTGGGTGCTAATACCTTCCCAGGTTGTAACCAACCCCCTTTCTCAGTCTCTCTGGTTCGCAACCGTCTTATCCATATCTTTCTAGGTTTATGCACCATTGCCTTTCCCCCGGGATAAAAATGCCTAGCTGGCGACTCTTTTCTTTTCCAGTGAGTTCACTGCTGTGTGTTCTCATTGTTCTTTTCGCCGACCGTTCGCGTCTGTACCTTTATTTGGGCCATTCCCAATTATCGGGAGCGACAGCTTGGCGACTCTGCTGGGGATCCTTATACTGTAACCAGGGCTTCTGGTTCTTTTTGTGGGTTCCTCCTAGCGCTTGTTTGATTTGTGTTTACTGGGGTGTTATGTGCTATCTGTAGTTGTATTTTTGTTTTGTTTATTTCCTTATGTACAGTTGTTTTACTGCTTTCTTTATAGCTTTGTGCATATATCATACTGTCATGCTGTGCTGGCTGGATTTGTTTGGTTGCTTTGGTGGGTGGGGTTCTATTGAGAGTTAAGGTCCTACACCTGGGACCTGAGTGACACCTAGGCTAGAGTGGTTCATATTCTTTCCCATTCCATCTCGGTCTGGTGCGGGAATATGAAACACGGTTCAGATATGGGTTTCTTCTTGAGAACTCTGTGTTGCAGATTTCCTGCAGTACTAGGGCTATCTGGGAAGCCTGCTAAGTCTGGATGACCTTTAGTATTGACCTTCAGAAACTGAGGTGAATTAGAGGAGGAACTTTTATGGTTATTGTAAACATTGTACCTCCGGGTTAGAAGTGTTTACACTTCTCATAACCGATCCAAGTCTGAGGATCCTTGTTTTAGAACACCACATGTGAGGGGGTTGGGCTGTTTACAGGTTTGCAGCTACCCTTGACCTCAGCATACCCTGTTACTTTGTTTGATTAAGAGTACTCCATGTTGGAACAGTTCTTGTGATTTTAACCCTGGACATGTGGCTCTTTATTTGAGTCCCCCACCTTGGTTACTGGACTTATAGACCTCCATCTGGATTTCTTGAACATACCTGGACTTATATCAGAGCACTTGATCAGATCCAGCTCAGTCACAAACCCTTGCATATCATTTGCATACATCATCATTGCATCATTTTAACATTTGCTTATTTGTTTTTCAGGGTATCCATACTTTATTTTTGGCTTGGTTTTGACCCCATCATCAGCATAGACCTATCTTCATCAGCATCTACTTCAGCTATCAGCTACCTGCTTCAGTCACCTGCACCAGCCAGTCAGTGGCTCATTTTCAGTGTTATCATCAGCACCTGTCTCAACTCTTCTTCAACAACATGGCACCTAAGAAGAGTAATATCTCCTACCACTTCTTTCAGCCTGAGCTAGCTGACATCAGGAGGATTCAGACCCTGATTACTCCAGACCATATGCCACTTTTCAGAGAACACTATGGAGGCATACTTGATGTGGTTATGGATTTGGACCCTTCGCAGAGGAGCTTGATTCATACTTGCCTGCAGTTCTATGATCCCCCTCTAAGGTGTTTCACTTTTCAGGATTTTCAGTTGGGCCCTTTATTATAGGAGTATTCATCATTGGTTGGTATACCTATCAGGGGTGGAGTCCCTTTCAACCCTGAGATGGCTTTTCCAAGTAATGAAGAGGTGGCAAAGGCCTTGTATTTGGAGCCAGTTCTGATTGGGCAAAATATGACTACCAAGGCTGGAATCTCTGGTCTGCATCTGGATTTCTTGATCTCTCAAGCTACCCTGAAGGCTTCCTTGGGAGAGTGGAAAGCAGTCTGTGCTTTATTGGCCCTGAGCATATATGGGATCATATTATTTGCAGATGAGCCTAAATTTGTTAGTAAGAATGCAATCCATCTTTTCATCCTGAGGAACCCAGTGCCCACTTTACTGGGAGATTTCTACTACTCTGTCCACCAAAGGAATGAAAAGCAAAGAGGAAGATTAGTGAGATGCTGTGCTCCCTTGTTCCATACTTGGTTGCTCAAGCATTTGCCCAAGACTGATGCATTTCTGAATCCTCATCAGCAAAAGAATTGGGCTAGAAGACTCACTGCTCTAACTTCAGCTGATATCAGGTGGTGCACTCAAAGCACCAAGGGCAGGGATATTATTACCCGTTGTGGTCAGTTTCCCAATGTACTCCTGATAGGAGTTAAGGGTTGCATCAATTACAACCCTCTGCTATTCAAAAGACAACTGGGTTATGCATTGGTCCACACTCCTAAGGTACAAGAGCTGGCTGAGACTCTTTATTGTGAGAACAAGCCTAATCTGGCTATTGTCAAGCAAGCAGCCTGGGCCTGGGACAATGTTCAAACTAAAGGAGTAACCATTCTGGGAAAGTGCAACAATGTGGCATCAACACAGTACTATGATTGGTCCCATGCCAGGGCTCAATTTTCTGGGATGCCCTTCACCATGGAAGATATGCCTGGGCCATCCTCAGCACCACCCCCTGTCACTATCAGTCTGGAGGAGTTTGAGAATTTGAAAGAGATAAATGAGAAGTTGACTCAGGATCTACAGAAGACCCTCTGGGAGAGGAGTGATTGTAGGTTGGATATTGAGAGGTTAGAAAAGCTGAAAGTGGAGCATTTGGCCAGAATTGAGAAGTCTGAGGATTACATCAAGAAGTCTAGGGCTGGAGAGCAGATCTTGAAAAATGCCTGCAAGGAGGCTCAGTTCCAAAAAGCCAGGACTGATTTGTATCTGAAGGAGAGTCAAGCTAGGTGGGTCAGGATCACCGAAGCTCGTACTCTGGAAGATAAGAGGACTCAGGACAAGATTGAGCAGCTAGAAGCTAGTGCAAAAGAGCAATAGGAAGCCCTGGCAGCAGCCCAGAGAGAGATCTCAGAGTTGAAGATTAGAGCTGGAGTGAAGAGGTCAAAGGACCAGAGTCAACACAAGAAGCTAACTGCAGCTGTTACTACCAGGAATCTCCTTATCAGGAACCTCACAGAGCGCCCAACTGATCCTGTGACTGAAGCACTTCTCAAGGAAGTTCAGGAGGATGAGTTTGGTCTCGGTGTCTGACTACTGCTTGTTGTTGCTTTCATTTTATGTACTTTTATTTTCTTATGTTGTATTTTGACCCCTCGGGGCATGTTTTGTAAAGAACAAACTATGTATCATTTGCTTATTTTGTAATATATGTATCAGTTTGTTCCATCTGGGTTTCTTTCAAGCAACATCAACAGCATCTTCAAGGGTCTGGAAAGGTCAAAACCAAGTGCCAAGCCGGATACCTTGGAAACAAATAAGCATACTGCATTGCATGCTAACCCTTGTTTGTTTTGTAGGTTTGTTTTGTTTTTGTTGCTAACTCTGTTGTGATATTCAGGAATTATTGCTCGCCGACGGGTGTTCCCACTTAACCGTCCACACAGATATCCAACCCGTAACAATCTTCCGGGCATACAGATGGACCAGGTACAGCAGGACCTTACAGAGGTCAGGAACCAAATGGCCAATGAGAGATTGGAAATGAGGGCTCAGATGACACAGTTTATGGAGGTGATGAACAATATGGCTCAGAGCCAAGAGAGACTAAGAGCAATGGTAGAGAGGCAGAATCAGGAAGATCCCCATCTAGGGACTGCTGGAACAAGCAACAATGAGAGGGTCCAACCTCATGTCAACCCCCCTGTATTTGGACCCCACCTTCATCCAGAGATCAACATTCCTGCTAATGTACAAGGTACTGCCACTGCAGGCAGAGTGCTGCAAGAAGACCCCCAGGAGGATCGGTTCACAGTAATGGGTGCTGGGGATGAGGCCTATGACAGAAGGCTGGATGAAATTGCTGAAAAATTAAGGTCTTTGGAGTCTCAAAACTCCTTGGGTTTTGACGTTATGGACATGGGCTTAGTGGACGGGGTCAGGATTCCCCATAAGTTTAAGCCTCCTTGTTTCGAAAAGTACAACGGGACCTCCTGCCCACGGACCCACTTACAGTCCTTTCTGGGGAGGTTGAAGGCATACACCATGGACGAGAAGCTATGGATGTTTTATTTTGAGGATAGATTAACGGGAGCTTCAAGGGAATGGTACTCCCATCTGACTAGAGAAATCATCAGATGTTGGAAAGACCTGGCTGAGGCCTTTATCCGACAATACCAGTATAATTTGGATATGGCACCCAACAGGACCCTCCTGATGGGAATGTCACAGTCATCCAGGGAAAGCTTCCGGGAGTACGCCCAGAGGTGGAGGCAGCTGGCTGCTGCTGTCCAGCCACCTATGTCAGAGAGGGAGATGGCAGATATGTTTATGAACACCCTCCAAGGAACATACATTGACAGGCTGGCTGCTTTCTCTTCTACCAGCTTTGCAGATGTCGTTATAGCTGGAGAGAGAATTGAGAGCCTGTTAAAGATGGGCAAGATTTCTGACAACGGTGCCAGCTCATCCAGCAACACAAGGAAGCCTTTTGCGGGTCCCAGAAGAACTGGCGAGACCAATGCTATCCATACCAACAGGGGCAGACCCCAATATGTTCATAGGTCTGTGGCAGCAATCACCATTCCCGCTCCAATTCATCCACAACCAGCTTATCAACCATAGCAACAAAACTATCAGCAACAAAATCAGTATCCTCCTCAGAGAAACTACAACAACACCAACAACAACAATTAGCAAAGACCGTTCCAACAGAGACCTTCTCAGGCCAACAGGGTGATCGATCCGATCCCTATGCCATATGCCACATTACTGCCACAACTCCTAAAACTCAACCTGGTTGAGCTAAGGACGTTGGCACCTCCAGATCCCACCAGTCTACCCAGAAACTACGACTCCAACTCCAGATGTGCCTTCCATTCAAATGCACCTGGCCATAGTACAGAAAAGTGCAGAGCTTTGCACATGAAGGTACAAGACTTGGTAGACTTTAAGGCTCTGAACTTCGCACCACCACCAAATGTTAACAAGAACCCTATGCCAAACCACGGATGTCCCAGAATCAATGCTATTGAAGAAGACAAGTCGTCTTACTTGATAACCAGTGTGGGTCAGATTCGGACACCGTTGGTAGAGATCAAAGCTCAACTCCTGGAATGTCAAATGTTCCCGGGATGTGAGCTAGGGTGTGCTTATTGCAACATTTCAGTGAATGGTTGTGATAACTTGAGAGATAGCATAGATGGTCTCATCCAGAGTGGCCTGCTTTAAATCACAACATCAATTCCTACCAATCCAGCAATCTCATCAGCAACAATCCCCGAGTCTTCTACAAATACAACAACCGTTGTTCCAAGCAACTCTTCAATCTCGTCAACAAATGCTTCATCTGTTACTTCAACGGACCAGATATCAGCAAACATCCCTTCTACAACTTCAGCACCCCTTCATTCAGGATCTCCTACAACAACAACACCCATCCTTCCAACAATGTCTCCTACAACTTCAGCAGCAAATGTCTCAACGGTTACAATTTATTATGATCCTGAAAATGATTCTGCCTACAACTCACAAAATGCTACTCCCATCAGAGCACCAGTCACAATATACTATGATCCACGGACTATCATGGTTCCTTCCGCAGCTGCCATCAGTCCAGTCACTATCACAGTGCCTGGGCCAGTACCCTATGAAAGCAATAGTGCCATCCCTTGGCATTACGGCTCCGATCTATACTGAGAAGGAAGAAAAATCACTCTTGAATCATCAACCCCTGCACCACAAATAGACAATGTGGGAGGAGGCGGAGGCTTCACTCGAAGCGGACGTCTCTTTGCTCCACAAATTCAGAGACCCAATGCCGAAGCAGAAGCTGCTGCCAAGGCAAAAGGGAAGAGCTTGGTGCAGGAAAAGCAGATTGTTAAAGAAGCTTTGAAAACACCTTTTGATCAAGAAGTTGATGAATTCATGAGAATCATCAAGAAAAGTGATTACAAAATAGTGGACCAGCTTCACCAGACGCCTTCCAAGATTTCTATTCTATCATTGCTTATGTGCTCCGAGGCTCATCGGAACGCACTACTAAAAGTCTTGCACGCAGCTTATGTGCCAGAAGAGATCACCGTCAATCAGTTGGAAGCTGTGGTTGGAAATGTTAATGCTAGTCATGGAATAGGGTTCACCAACACTGATTTGACTACGGAAGGCCGCAATCATAACAAGGCTTTGCACATTACCATGGAATGTAAAGGTGCAGTTCTTTCCCATGTGCTGGTAGACACATGATCATCACTCAATGTCTTACCTAAAAAAGCCCTTGTGAAGCTAGAGTATGACGAATTGGCATTACGTCCCAGCAACCTGGTAGTGAGAGCCTTTGATGGTTCCAAGAGATCGGTTCTGAGGGAAATTGAGTTGCCTATAACGATTGGCCCACAAACTTTCAAAACGACCTTCTACGTGATGGATATACAGCCTGCCTACAGCTGTCTATTGGGTAGGCCATGGATTCACGCCGCTGGCGCCGTGACCTCAACCCTTCACCAGAAGTTAAAATTCGAGTGGGAGGGTCAAGTCGTTACTATCTGTGGAGAGGAAGATATTTTTGTTAGCCACCTGGCTACCTACAAATACATTGAGATGGATGGGGAGATCCATGAAACGATGAGTCAAGGGTTTGAGGCCTTGAACATAAATGAAACATCTGCTGTACCTGGAACCTCAATGACATCTTACCAACAAGCCCGGAAGGTTGTTGAAGAAGGAACTGCCCAAGGCTGGGGCAAATTATTACCTGTGGAGAAGAAAGAAGATAGATTTGGGTTGGGTTACAAACCAACTCAACAAGATCAAGCAGAGGCTGCTAAGGAGCCCAACTTTGTTAGTGGGGGGATGCTCACCCCTGATGCTGTCAACAATTTGGAAGACGAGGATGAAAGCAACCGTAACCTGGAGAGTTGGATTCGTCCAAAGATCCCAGGGAGCAGTATCTCAAACTGGTCTTCCCAGGAAATTATAAGAGTTACTCCTGCGGAGTAATTATTATTTCCTGTATTTTTATAGCATGCATCAAGTCTTGCATCTTGCCCAAGATGACAAGACTCATTTTGTAATCGGGCCATCTGTAATTTTTGTGCAACAAGATTAATCAATGAAATATCAGACATCTTTTGCAAATGAGTCTTTTTCTTTTCCGCTCACTGTTTTTCCCATTTTTCTTTTTGTACAAAAAATAAATGGCAATGTTTTCAAAATGACAACTTTATTTCACTTTTCTAAATAAGATTTAAATCAAATCACTAAAATGAACAAACTGAACCCTTGCAGAGTGTGCCTTCCAGACTGCACCGACAACAGCACAGCTATGGCTTCGTATGACTTTGACAATCCGATCAATCAAGCTGATGAAGGGGTTGAAGAAGAATATGAGTTTCCTGAAGAGCTAGCCAGGTTGTTGAGACAAGAGGAAAAGGTTATCACTCCTCATCAGGAGGAGGTCGAAACGATCAATCTTGGTACAGATGAAGACGTGAAAGAAGTTAAAATCGGGGCCTGCCTACAAGACTCAGTGAAGAGACAATTGATTGACCTGCTTCAAGAGTATGTGGATGTGTTTGCTTGGTCTTATCAAGATATGCCAGGGTTGGACACCGACATTGTTGTACACAGGCTGCCTTTAAGAGAAGAATGCCCGCCAGTTAAACAGAAGCTACGCCGTACTCGCCCAGACATGGCAATGAAAATCAAAGAAGAGGTACAAAAGCAATGGGACGTCGGGTTCCTTGCTGTAACTAGCTATCCACCGTGGGTTGCTAATATTGTGCCTGTGCCTAAGAAAAACGACAAAGTAAGGATGTGTGTTGACTACCGGGATCTAAACAGGGCCAGCCCGAAAGATGATTTCCCATTACCTCACATTGATGTATTGGTTGATAATACGGCTCAGTTCTCGGTATTCTCCTTCATGGACGGATTTTCAGGATACAATCAGATCAAAATGTCACCTGAAGACATGGAGAAGACAACTTTCATCACACCCTGGGGCATGTTCTGTTACAAGGTGATGCCATTCGGACTGAAGAATGCTGGCGCAACATATCAACGGGCTATGGTGACATTATTCCACGATATGATCCATAAAGAAATTGAATGTTATGTGGATGACATGATTACCAAGTCCCTAACTGAAGAAGATCACCTGGTAAATCTGCTGAAGCTGTTCAAGCGTCTGAGGAAGTACCAATTGAAGTTAAACCCCAACAAGTGCACATTCGGGGTGCGATCCGGTAAGCTGCTGGGATTTATTGTAAGCGAAAAAGGGATTGAAGTTGACCCTGATAAAGTCAAAGCTATTCAAGAGATGCCTGCACCGAAGACAGAAAAAGAAGTTCGAGGGTTTCTAGGTAGATTGAACTACATCTCAAGGTTCATATCTCACCTTACAGCAACCTGTGAGCCTTTGTTCAAACTGCTGAGAAAAGAACAAACGGTCAGGTGGAATGAAGACTGCCAGAAGGCTTTTGACAAGATCAAGGAATACTTGCAAGAACCTCCAATCCTTATGCCTCCAGTTGAAGGAAGACCTCTGATAATGTACTTAACAGTATTAGAAGAGTCAATGGGGTGTGTGCTGGGCCAGCATGACGAGTCTGGTCGAAAAGAGTATGCAATATACTACCTAAGCAAAAAGTTTACCGACTGTGAACAACGTTATTCACTGCTCGAGAAAACTTGTTGTGCTTTAGCGTGGGCTGCTCGCCGACTGAGACAATATATGTTGACCCACACCACTTTATTGATCTCAAAGATGGATCCAGTCAAGTACATATTTGAGAAGCCAGCACTTACCGGACGGGTCGCAAGATGGCAAATGATTCTTACAGAGTATGACATTCAGTACACTTCTCAGAAAGCCATCAAAGGCAGTGTATTGTCTGAATATCTTGCTGAGCAACCTATTGATGATTACCAGCCTATGAGATTTCACTTCCCTGATGAAGAGATCATGTTCATAAAAGCAAAAGATCATGAAGAGCCTATTCACACTGAAGGGCCTGACCCGGAAGAAGAATGGACTATGATGTTTGACGGGGCTGTTAATATGAATGGTCGTGGTGTCGGTGCAATACTCATTACACCTAAAGGGGTTCATATGCCTTTCTCGGCAAAACTCACCTTTAACTGCACTAACAACGAAGCTGAATACGAAGCCTGCATTATGGGTCTTGAGGAAGCCATTGACCTCAGGATCAAGACGTTGACCGTATTCGGAGATTCAGCTTTGGTAATCAATCAAACCAACGGCAAATGGTACACCCACCAGGATCATCTGATACCTTACAGGGATTATACAAGGAGGTTATTGACTTTCTTTACAACAGTCAAGCTTGAGTATATCCCTCGGGACGAGAATCAGTTTGCAGATGCTCTTGCTACCATTTCGTCCATGATCAAAGTTCAAGCTGCCAAGTTTGTACCTCAGATTTCAGTATCCAGACTTGACAGACCAGCATATGTGTTCGCAGCAGATGGTGTCAAAGATGATAAGCCTTGGTTCCATGATATTAAGTGCTTCTTGAAGGATAAAACATACCCACCTGGGGCATCTTCCAATGATAAGAAGACTTTAAGAAGGCTTGCTGGTAGTTTCTTCCTGAACACTGATGGTTCCCTATACAAGAGAAACTTTGATATGGTACTCCTCAGATGCGTTGATAGAACAGAGGCAGACTTGTTGATGCATGAGGTGCACAAAGGATCCTTTGGTACCCATGCAGGAGGGCATGCCATGGCCAAGAAGTTGCTAAGATCAGGGTATTATTGGATCACAATGGATGCAGACTGTTGTGCCTACGCCAGAAAATGCCATAAATGCCAGATTTATGCGGATAAGGTGCATACCTCCCAATCCTTTGAATGTGATGTCTTCACCCTGGCCCTTTGCTATGTGGGGCATTGACATGATTGGCAAGATTGAGCCAACTGCTTCGAATGGCCATAGATTTATCCTGGTTGCCATTGACTATTTCACCAAGTGGGTCGAAGCAGCTTCCTATGCCAATGTTACAAGACAAGTGGTAGCCAGATTTCTGAAGAGAGATATCATCTGTCGGTACGGAGTTCCCGAGCGAATCATTACTGATAATGGTTCTAACTTGAACAATAAAATGATGGTAGAACTGTGCCGGGACTTCAAGATCCAACACCACAATTCTTCTCCTTATAGGCCAAAGATGAATGGCGCTGTCGAGGCAGCTAATAAGAATATCAAGAAGATTGTGCAGAAGATGGTAATCACCTACAAAGACTGGCATGAAATGCTACCGTTTGCCTTGCATGGGTACCGCACGTCAATCAGAACATCCACTGGGGCAACACCGTATCAGCTTGTGTATGGTATGGAGGCGGTCCTACCTGTTGAAGTTGAATTACCCTCTCTACGGGTACTGATGGATGTTAAGTTGAACGAAGCAGAATGGGTCCAGTCCCGATACGAACAACTGAGTCTGATTGAAGAGAAAAGATTCGCTGCAATCTGTCATGGGCAGTTATATCAGAAGAGAATGAAGAAAGCCTTCGATCAGAAAGTCAGGCACCGAGAGTACCAAGTAGGAGATCTTGTGCTGAAAAGAATCCTCCCTCCTCATACAGACCACAGGGGCAAGTGGACCCCAAACTATGAAGGACCATTCGTAGTAAAGAAAGTTTTCTCTGGTGGAGCACTGATGCTCAGCACTATGGATGGTGAAGACTTCCCGTCCCCTGTGAATTCAGATGCAGTTAAAAAATACTTCGCATAAAATGACCCGCTGGACATAAAAACAGAATGTAAGTCCAGGCAAAATAGGGCATCCCGGCGAGTCAAAAACAGAATAAGAGACTCGGGCAAAAATAAGGGAAAATAAACAAAAAAATGTACACCCGCTGAGTTGAAAAGCCGCATTGGACAACTCAGGCAAAAATGGGTATCCCGATGGATTGAAAGCCCGAAAGGGCGATCCAGGCAAAATAAGGGAGTAAGCGAACAACTGCATTCTGAATTCGTCTGTATCATTTACAACTTGGTAAGCTTCGGATGGATCAAGCTTCTTTCAGAATCAGCCTTCTTCAGGAAGCAAGACGAGAAGAACGTCAAGTGTCATACGAGTCATAGCAAAGGGAAGCTCCTTAAAGCGTCGTCAACATTGCCAACACATTTATAACAATCTCCTCATTTCAGGGGATATGTTTCTTTGATTGTATCTTGCCAATTCAGGGCACATGAATTAATAAAAGTAGATTTTCAGTCATGTTTCGTCTTGTACATTTTTATTTGCAAAAAATGTCTGATGTCTTAAGAAAAACGGATTGCATAAATACGGATGCTTATCTTCAAAAAATGTGTATATGTCACATGCTTGTAGGAAATATACTTACTCTCAGAAGTGTCTAAATTCCTATGACGGAATCCGGTAAGGGATACCTCGGGATTATTTGTGCGTTTCTATATCTTTGCAGGATTGCAGGTATCCAGAATGCAACTTGGGGCATGTAAGCTTCATCCCAGCAAGCTGGCAAATCAGTACTCACTCAGTCTCAACACTCAAAGTGTTTTCTCCCCAGTTGAGTTGCCACTTGTTGATTCTCCCCCTTCAGAGTTGCCAAGCATCACCTCTCCAACAGTGCAGTACCAGGAGACACCCATATCCCCGGCTGAGTCAAGGAGCCCTCCTCAACAGAATCTCCAGGGAGATCTTTCAGTGATCCCTCTTTCTCCCAGCCGAGTTGCCATTTAATCCTCAGCCGAATACAAAAGTCAGGGAACCATCTTCCCCACAGAGCTTCAGCCTCTATCCAGAAGAGCAACGCATGAAGGAAGCACAACAGAGTAAAGAAAGCTTCTACAAACCCCAACTGGGCCCCTTATTACCAGAGTGGGTCTATCGGTGACCTATCCCCCTCAAACATATTGCATAACCATAAGCCATGTTCTGAATCAAACGCTTGTGAATATTGACAATCCATCAACATACAGAAAACTCCCCCCAAAATCCCCAGCGGAGATTCCCCAGCAAAAACAGTTGCCTTACATTCACAAACACCAATATATACTCTCTTTGGCACCCGTCCGTGTCATATCCCCAGCAGAAAGCCAAAGACATCCTCTTTGCACTCACGAATACTCATATATACATTTCCCTGACATTCGTCCGTGTCATTCTCCCCAGTACAGTAACCTAAACACTTTGTACATCAGATACTTGTTTATACTATACTCATCTCCTTTTGACACTCGTTCGTGTCACCCTCACCAGCAGTTTGAATACTCATCTATACATCACTTACTACTCATACAGATACTCGTTCGTATCTTGTATATGTCACTTATATCCCCGCAGATTCGACACTCGTCCGTGTTCTTTGTTAACCAGTTGGTACTCGTCCGTACCATCATCTCAGAGCATGCGTCAAGCGTTTGTTTCTATCTGATACTCGTCCGTATCATAGTCTTAAGGATGCTCGTCCGCATCTTTAATCCATACACTGTGTCAAACACACTTCTGTCTTCTTGAATTTAGACACTCGTCTGTGTCTATCATTCCCCAGAAGAATCCCTTCAGATTCAACACTCGTCCGTGTTCCTTGTTAACCAGTTGATACCTGTCCGTATCATCATCTCTGAACACGTGTCAGTATTTGTTTCCTCCCGATACTCGTCCGTATCGTAGTCTTAAGGATGCTCATCCGCGTCTTTTAATCTATACACAAACATCTAAACACCTATACCTTTATTTCTTGGATGTAAACACTCGTCCGTGTTTACTATTCCCCAGTAGATCGCCAACAAAGCAAATTTTCTTTTTTATCTGACATTCGTCCTGTGTCATGATAAATCCTGAGAGCAGCCGTCCCCTGCTAGGTGGTCGTCCTCCACCTCTTGATGATCGTCCTTCATCATTTTATCCAATGGTCGTCCCCATTGTTGATTTTGGTTATCTGACATTCGTCCTATGTCATGATAAACCTTGAGAGCAGCCGTCCCCTTCTAGGTGGTCGTCCTCCACCTCTTGATGGTCGTCCTCCATCATGCTCGTCCGATGGATGTCCCCATCGTTGACCTTTTATCCGGCATTCGTCCTATGTCGCGATATTTTCGGCAGCCGTACCCTGCCAGGTGGTTGTCCTCCACCTTAGATGACCGTCCCTCATCTTAACCCAACAGAGCAGCCGTCCCCTGCTAGGTGATCGTCCTTCACCTTTGATGACCGTACCTCATCATCTGTTTATTTCATTTATTCTTTAACCCGATGGCCGTCCCCGTCGTGTTCCCTTTTCCTTTCAGTTTAGCCCGATGGCCGTCCCCATCGTTGGTTACTTTATAAACTTGATGGCCGTCCCCGTCATGTTTCATTAATCCCCCAGAGATTGTACAGCTTTATCTTGATGGCCGTCCCCATCAATACTCCTTTTATCCCCAGCATGTCGGCCGTCCCCGTCATTGCTTTATTTCCCGCACTTTTTCCTGCATGTCGGCCGTCCCCGTCATTGCTCTTTACCCAGCAGTCGTCCTCTGCTCGACGGTCGTCCTCCGTCGCCCATACTTTACAATATACTTTATTTTCTTTTACAATCTATACCCCTTTTCTTCTTCATTTTTGTGAGTGCAAATTTTGGACTGTCTTTGGTATTCAACCACAAGTTATCTTGTTTGCCTGATAAGTCGTCGCTTACATCCTGCACAGCTAACTCATGTTTGAATAGGGGCAGCTGTAAACACCCCAAATTTGCCCTCACCCATTTTCACCATGGCTTGTGATCATTTCATATGCATAAATTCAATCATACCATCTCATATCACAATTTTGATCCATTGCATTGGTTCTAAGTCATCTGCATCTAGGGTTTGTGATCTGAGCAACCCAAGAGCTTTTTGAGCCACTCCAAAGGCCATCAATCACTTCAAAGGGGTCTATGTGTGTTCAAGTATCATGTTATATCCTCTCAAAGTCAAGAATGTCAAAAGATCACAAGAACTGGGATTGGTATGGAAGCAGAGCCAGGCTTGACTGCACAGATGACCTAAAATTAGGGTTTTGGTTTCAAGGGCCATAACTCCAATTTTTTTGGTCATTCTTGTTTCTATTGGTCTCTATATGGTATAGAGAGTATGCATATCAATTTTCATGAAGAAATTCTTTGGGGAAGTCATCTGATCAAAGGTTGACTTTCTGAACAAGTCAATGCAAAATCAGGGCATCTGAGGCCCCCAATGACCCAACCAAAGGGTTTTCTTCATCATTTTTAATGTATTTGATCTTTATTTGATCATGGAAGAAGTTGGAAGTTCACAAAATTCAAGAATTTCAAGTTTTTGCAAAGTTGACTTTTTGGGCAAGTTTGACTTTTAATGAAAATGCCATTTTAGGCAACCTTTTCAACCCATACTTTTTGATCCAAAAAGGCTTCAAATGGAAAAACTTTGGTCATGAAAGTTGTAGAATAGATCTTTCCCTTTTCAAAAAGTACAAGAACATGACCTAATTCATTTTGATCAAAAGTTATGGTTTGTCAAAGTTGGCAAAAATCACTAAATTTCAATGTTTCTACCAAAGAGGTATTTTGCAAAATGACTTGATCAAGTGTTCAAAGGCTAACAAATGGACTTCTAATTCACATAACATGACTATGTAACACCTAAAGTTCAGAATGAACCAAAGAATTGCACATTTTTAGGGTTTTTGGAACAAGATCTTTTCATAAGAACCAAAGTGAACCAAGTTGCAAAAGTCATCATATCTCCTCATCCACTTGCTGGCTATTTTACTGATCCACCCTAGGCTTTTCCTCACCTCATGCTGCGCAAGACATGCCCTTTGTACCAAGCTATCAAGTAGCCCATGCCCTTCTTACACAAAAGTTGACATTTTGCAAAAGCACCCATACCTATCACAAAAGGACATGTCATGTCATCTGACCAATGAGATTTGTTTATGTTAATCAAATGCAAGCCAAAGCACATAACAAGCAAGCCTGAAACCAGCCATAGCACAACATACACATTTTCACCCTCACTTGCAAAACCCTTCGAAACTGATCACACAGCTCACAAACACAAAAACAAACTTCATAGATCAACTCAACTCATCTTCCTGGTCACAAAGCATCCATCATCCTTGCCTTAAACTGCCAGACTCACAAACACGATTCCTTCACTGCACTGAACAGAACTTGTTCAAACTTCCAAACTAGCCAGCACAAACTCCTTCTAAGCATCAATATGTCATCAGGGGCCTAAAAGGAGTGGATTGCACAAAGAAAAGAGGTCAGAAAGTTGCAAACTGAAAAGCTTCAAACTCAGGTAGCTTCATGAACATTTTTTCCAGAAATGGATTTTTAAGTTCTTAAGTTTTTCTTCATGATTCACTGATCACTCTGGTGCTTTTATTTTCTGAAATGGTTGAGAAATGAGAGTTTAATCTTGTTCTGAAACTCTTGCCCTAAAAAATGTTTTGTTTCGATTCAGTTGATTGAGGAAGAATAAATGAGTTTTGGGTTAGGGTTTTGATTCAGTGAGGTGTGGGAATAATTTCTGTTCTTTTAGATTTCATTTTAGTGAAGTTTTGAAGGTTTTAGGAATTTTCAGGTGGGGTTCCCACCGGAGAAGACGACCGGAGGTCTTCTCCGGCCACCTGAAAAAGATTAGGGCTAACCAGCGTAATTAATGCAAGTTTGAATTTGGACCCTTGATCTGGCTGACTTTAGTTGACTCCCGCGTGAACCAATGGCCCAGATCTTTCATTAAACCCTAATCCTGATTTATTAAATTAATTAATTGGGATTAAATTTGAATTTTGCCAGAAATGATCTGAGCCTTCCATTTACGCGCTAGTCAATTCGCGCGTGTTTTATTCAAATCTCAGCCTTTGGATTGTCATACTTTCCATTTAAATTCATTTTTATTTCATTTTTATTCATTTATCTTTCATATTTATTTTAAAATAGTTAGAAAAATCCTAAAAATATTTCCCTTTGCATTTTTGATTCAAATATTTTTTTTAATCAGAAAACATTTTTATTTTTATTTTTTGCATTTTAAAACTATTTTTAAATATTTAAAAGTTTATTTTTAATTAATTAATGAGAATGAATTAATTAAAAATGCTTTTAGGTATTTAAAAATCACCAAAAAATTCATGAAACATTTAAAACCATTTAGAAACATTGTCCAACCCTCAAACCAAAATTCTTTTTTGATCTTGATGCATTTTGTGAATTTTTCATGGAATAAAAATCATTTCAAGGCATTATTTTGATCCAAACTTCCAAAAATCATTTCTGCCTAACCATTGAGAGTTGGACTTTGATTCTTTTTGCATTGTGTTTAGCATATCATGTAGTTTGTGAGATTAAATGGTCATGATTTGATCTTTCATTTTCCATTTGTTTGACATTTTTCTTGTTAAGGAACCCTAAAACCCTAGAAATCTTAGGAAAATCATAACTTGAATTAGGTTAAGAGTTGGAACTTCTCCTTTGGGCAGTGGGTTAGTATAGGTTTAGGGATCCTTTGAATGCATTTTCAATTGTTTATCTTGATGTTTGCTTCTGATTTTGGTTTTTGTTTGATGCTTTGATCATAAACCCTAATTTGGGCTTCCATATGCATCCATCTTGCATTTGCTTGCATAACATGACTTGCCATAGCATTTTATGCATTCTTTTGATTCATTGAACATCCTAAGACATATTGAAAGCATGTTTGATCATTGCATCATGTGTTTGCCATGTTGTATGTCATTTGCATGTCATGACTTTTCATGTTTGTTCATGGTTCTTAACTTGCTCCATTTGCACCCATAGTCTTGTATGACCATCCTCATGCCATGCTTCATGTTTGTAGCATCTCATAGCATCATTATCCTCTCATGTATGCTTATGGTTTTGATATGCATCATGCCAATTCATCTCATTTTTGCATTGCATTGCATTCCTTTATTAACATTTCAGGTGGTAAGTAACTTTGGGGAGTGGATTTGCCTTCACTTCCCACATTTTCTTTTCATCTCCTTCATGCATCCTTGCTGCATTTTGTTATGTGTTTGAGTTTGAGCTTGCTCATTCTTCTTCTCACTTTCTTTCCTCAAGTGACTTGTCTTCTTAAGTGAAGCAAGTTGCTTTGCTTCTTCTGATCCTTTCATCTGCATTCCTGGTGGTTCCATTGAAGACTTCTTTTGTTAACCTCACAAACCTTAGGAACAACCAAGCATGACAATGATTAGGGTTTTGATTAGTCTCCCCATTTAGTTTTACCTTTTTGTCTCTTTGAGTCTTCTCTTCTCATCTCATAATCAGGGACTAAACCCTAAAGGCTTTAAGGCTTTGTGATTAAGCTTATGCCTGCATCCTTCTATTAGGATGGAGTGTATAACTTTAATCCTAAGTATTAAACCCTTAATGTGTTTAAATCTCTTAATCAATTCACTTAATAATCATCAAGACATCACACTTGTAACTTGGGCCTTGCATTAGGGTTCTAATTCTTCCTTAATTGGTTAAGAAGGACTAACCCTAGTGTTAATGGACAAGTCCCCCTCAAGTTGTCTTACAAACCCTAAAAAACATTTCATCATCTTATCATTCAATAAAATCCACCTAATAAAGGCTTTGTTTTGTCATGAGTTTAATCCCTAATCATGGATTAAGTTGAGGAGCTTTCCTCAGCTTAAACATTCTCATCTATTATCCTTCTATTAGGATAGTATAATGAGTCTGTTTAATCTTTGATTATGGCTTAACCTCATTACTTAACACTAAACAAAAACACCAAAAACATCTAATTAATCACAAGTAGGTTAATGATCTTAATCCTGCATCAAAGGTGATTAAGTGTGAGTAGTTGACTTCACACTTAAGGTATTCTCATTACCCCTAATCAGAGGGAGGATGTGATGAGTTTACTAACTCATTGGTTTAGGCTTAAGCTCATTAACTTATGACAAACCTTCAAAAGCAATAAAAGACTGAAAACACAAAAACAAACAATAATCGTCTCCTTCGGGATTCTTTTCTCATCATCTTCACTCACAAATGAGAACTCGCTTCTTCCGTCTAATGCAAGACAGTTTGCACCTGAGCCAGACAGGTCATACACTTGAGCATAGACAAGCAAGCAGTTCACAGTCAATGCATCTTTCAGTCTCTTTGGGTCGAACTACGGTGTTCTGACTTCCTCATTGCACGAGAGGATACGTAGGCATAACTTAACGGTTATCGAACAAAAGTCTCTGTATATTCCCCCTCTTTCAGCTTCATTCTTATAGCCTCATGTTCATGAGCATTCTCATTCTTACACTGACACTATACATATTACACTTTACACTTCTTTTACACAGACACCTGTACATCTTTTTTCCATCTCTTTTTATACACAAATTGCACTGACACTACCCCTTTAAAACACAAATCTTTTAAGCGTGGATCCCGTCGAGTACGACGGACAATCTGGGTACTAATACCTTCCCAGGTTGTAACCAACCCCCTTTCTCAGTCTCTCTGGTTCGCAACCGTCTTATCCATATCTTTCTAGGTTTATGCAGCATTGCCTTTCCCCCGGGATAAAAATGCCTAGCTGGCGACTCTTTTCTTTTCCAGTGAGTTCACTGCTGTGTGTTCTCATTGTTCTTTTCGCCGACCGTTCGCGTATGTACCTTTATTTGGGCCATTCCCATTTATCGGGAGCGACACTCTGGTTATCGATAGTTTGTTCATGTTATGCAATGATACTTTCCAGTTACCATTTCTGAATGAGAAAAGTTGTTTGTCCTAAGCCATCAGGGTCTAAATAATCCTCAAAAGAGTTTGAAAATCTAGTTTCTAAAAAGTCATCTGGAGTATTTTCTGTCAAAATACCAGAACTGGGGCATATTAATGTCAGGGCGCGGAAACATGAATAGTTACATTGCATGCATATAATGTATTTGCTGTTTTTGCAGGTGTTTCTCCGGTGTTCTAACATTTACGTCGTTTGTAGGCACTATAGCTCCCAAGAAGGTTCAGAGATAGCCAACAGTGCACAGATACCCTACAAAGGTGAACAGAGAGAGAGAGAGAGCAATGGAGCAGATGCAAGCGGATCTGGCTGATTTGAGGACGAGAATGGACAATTTTCATGACCCTCATGGCTGGGATGGGTCAAACTCAAGAGCGTTTGCGCGAGATGGTGGAGAATAATCAAGCCAGGAACAATGGGACAACAGATGGAGGTAACCGCAATGGGGCTGGCGCCCGTCACGTTGAAATCCCTGTGGTGCAACCGGGGGTCACTATTATCAATGATGGAGTGAATAATATGCAGATGGATGGGCAAGATGAGCAGTTCAATTTGTTGGATGAGGCGGAAGGCCATGGAATTTGACATGAATATGAGATTTGAAGAAATGGCTGAGCAGATTCGCGCCATTCAATCTCAGAGTTCTCTGGGGTTTGACATCACTGATTTGGGCTTGGTGCCAGGGGTGAGCATTCCCTACTAGTTCAAGGTCCCTACTTTTGATAAGTACAATGGAACAGCTTGCCAAAAAACTCACCTTCAGTCTTTTGTGGGAAGGATTACTGCGCATACAGATGATGAGAAGTTGTGGATGTATTACTTCAGAATAGTCTTGTAGGGGCTTCCTTGGAATGGTACATGAAGCTTAGCAGGGTCAATATCCGAAGCTCGAAGGATTTAGCTGAGGCATTTGTGAAGCAGTATCAGTATAATTTGGATATGGCTCCTATCGCTCCCCCGAAAGGACACCAAGGTCCCAGGGTGCAAACGCGAACGGTCGGCGAAAAGAGAAAATGAAGGTGAAGTGAATAGAGTCGCCAACTAGGCATTTTTATCCCGAAGGAAAAGTAATGTTGCATAAACCTAGAAAGAGATGGATAAGACGATTTCGAACCAGAGAAACCGAGAGAGGGGGTTGGTTACAACCTGGGAAGGTATTAGCACCCAGATTGTCCGTCCTACCCGACGGGATCCACGCTTAAAAGATTGTGTTTAAAAGGGGTAGGTATATGTGCTATCTGTGTGCAAAAACTAAGAATGAATGTACAGGTGTCAGTGCAAAGAGGTGAATTGCTCAGGAACTGAGACTTAGAAAAGGATGCTGAAAGAGGGGGAAGACACTGACACTTTTGTTCGATAACTGTTAAGTTATGCCTACGTATCCTCGCGTGCAATGAGGAAGTCAGAACACCTTAGTTCGACTCAAAGAGACTGAAAATAAATTGATAGTGAACTGCTTACTTGCCTATGCTCAATTGTAAGACTTGTTTGGCTCGAGTGCTAACTGTCTTGCATTAGACGGAAGAAGCAAGTTCTCATTTATGAATGAGTGTGATGAGAAAAGAATCCCGAAGGAGACGATTATTGTTTGTTTTTTTGTGTTTTCATTTGTTATTGTTTTTAGTGTTTTTCATAAGTTAATGAGCTTAAGCCTAAATCAAGGGCTTGTAAACTCATTATATCCTCCCTGATTAGAGATAATGAGCCTACTTAAGTATGAGATAAGCATCTCAACTTAATTACCATGATGATGTAGGATTAAGATCATTAACCTACTTGTGATTATTAAGATGTTTTTGGGTTTTTGTTTAGTGTTAACTAATGAGTTTAATCTCTAATCACAGATTAGTGGACTCATTACACCATCCTAATAGAAGGATAATAGATGAGAACACCTAAGTTGAGGAAGATACCTCAACTTAATCCATGGTTAGGGATTAAATTTATTATATAACAAAGCCTTTACTAAGTGGATTTTAATTAAGGGATGAGATTAAGAAATGAATTTTATGGTTTGCAAGACAACTTGAGGGGGACTTGTCCATTAAACACTAGGGTTAGTCCTTCTTAACCATAAGGAAGAATTAGAACCCTAATGTAAGGCCCAAGTTACAAGATAAAGTCTTAGTGATTATTAGATGATTTGATTAAGAGGTTTAAACAAATTAAAGGTTTAACACTTAGGATTAAAGTTATACACTCCATCCTAAGAGAAGGATGCAGGCATAACCCTAATTCCAAAGTCCTAAAACTTTAAGAGTTTAGTCTCTGATTATTGAGATGAGAAGAGAGACTTAAGGAGACTTAAAGGTAAAAAAGTCTAAGGGGGACTAAACACAACCCTAAGATTATCATGCTTGGATGTTCCTATGGTTTGTGAGGCTTAAGAGAAAAGATCTTCAAGGATGCCACCAATGGAAGAAGCAAATGAAAGGAGGATGAGAAAGAAGAACAAGTCACTTACTTCATTGAAGAAGATAAGTAACTTGAAGAAAGAAAGTGAGAGAGATAGAACATAAGTGAATCAAATTCACTTCAAAGACAAGTTAAAATGCAAATGAAAGAGATAAGAAGAAGTGAGAGGTGAAGGCAAATCCACCTCCCAAAATAACTTACCAAACCGGAAATGGTTAGTATGAATGCATAAGTGTAAAGCACGAAGAAATGAATTGAAATGAGATGAAATGAGATGAAGTGACCAAAGTCAGAAGTGTTTATGTTGTGAAAATTTCATGTGAGATGATGCAAAGTCATACAATAAGCATATGTGTGATTATACAAAGATGAGATGCAAAGGAAGCATGCTTTGAAGTTTGGAAACACATGAAAGTTTATGAAATGAAATGAATGCAAAACATGGCAAATGGATGAAGAAATGATCAAGCAAGGTTCCAACATATCCTAAGATGTCTAAGATGACATATGAATGCAAGAAATGCCATGGCAAGTTCATGTAATGATGCATATGCAAGGTGAATGCAAATGAACACATAAAATTAGGGTTTTATGGACATGTAAGATGCAAAAGGATAAAACAGAAGCATATTACATGATAAAAATTTGAAATCAAACTCAAACAAACCCTAATCCCATATTAGGTCACACCCCAAAGGAGAAGGTCAGAAGCCTAACCTATCAAAAGTTATGATTTTCCTAAGTTTCCTAGGGTTTTTGGGTGGTTCCAAGGGAAAAATGCAAGATAAATTCATGAGGATAAATACCTATAAACTACATGCAAAATTTAACACAATGCAAAAAGAATCAACTTCAAACTCTTCTTTGTTAGGCATAAATGATTTTTCCAAGTTAGGGTTCAAAAAATGTGATTTTTTTGACCCTTAATTCAAAGAAAATTGGCAAACTATGATCAAACAAAAAAAGAAATTTCTGTGAAGAGTTTGAAAATGTTTCTAAATGCATTGGAATGATTCATGATTTTTTTGGTGATTATTATAAACCTAAATGTATTTTTAATTAATTAAAATACTTTAATTAATTAAAAATAACATTTAAATATTTTAAAAATAATTTTTTAATGCAAAAAATAAAATATAAATTATTTTTGGAATGACAAAAATATTTAAAGTCAGAATGCAAAGTTTCATATTTTTGTGATGATTTTTGATATTTTAAATAAATTGTGCAAAAGAAATGGAAATAATTGAAATAAAATGAATAAAAATGACAAGTATGCGTATCCAAGGGTTGAGATTAAAATTCAGGGGGTAATGGTTGATTGCGTGCGTGAATCAATGGTCCAGATCATTCCTGACTAATTAAACATAATTAATTTAATTAATTATATTTAGGGTTTAATGACTTAATCCTAGCCATCCACGCACGCGGGCAAAATAGATCCAAGGGCCACCATTCAAATTGGAAACTAAACCCTAATTAGAACCCTAATTACTCTCAGGTGACCGGAGCAAGCTCCAGTCATCTTCTCCAGGCACACCAAAACCTCAACTTCTTCTCTAAGCCACCCCAAGCCCTAAAAACTGCCCAGAATCACTCCCCAAACACCATGGAACATGAATCAGCAAGCAAACAACATTTATTTTTCATGAATCAAGTGATATGTATCAAAGCGAAAAACACGCAGAAATTTCAGAAGTCAAATACATCCTACACACTCAACCATTTTCGATGATTCAAAGCTCAAAATGATCAGCACATCACATAGAATCAGTTTATAACTTAAAACGCAAGTTTTGGAAAAAATGTTCTTGGATGATACCTGAAATGGAGCTTTGTGTTCTTGAGCTTTCTGATCCTTTCTTTGGTGCAAATCCACCACCCATTTGACCTCCTGAAGCTAATGGTAAGCTTGAATGAAGCTTAGAGTGGCTATTTTGAGTGTTTTGTTTCTGAAGTTGCAGAAATCATATTTGTGTTTGGAAGTGTTTTAGGCTATGGTGATGGGTGGGAAATGATCCTGGGGTGTTTTTGAGTTGATTGGTGAAGGAAGCTTGAAGTTTTAGTGGTTGAGCTATGAATTTCGAAGAAGGGAAGTTTCTTGAGGTTTTTGTGATTCTGAGTGTTCAAGAGATTTCAGGCTGTAGTGTTATATGAAATGTGATCTATGATGTTTGTTTAAGCCAATGGGATTGCTCAGAAAGTGGGTGGTGGCACAACTTGATTGGTATGGGCCAAGTTTCAAAAAGTCAAGGTGAGGTGTACTTGAAGCATGGCATGGGTCAGAGATGGTTTCGTGGGGTATCTGGACTCAACTTGGTTCAAGGATGGCCATAGGATTGCTTTTGATGTGCTGGAAGGCTTGGATGAAGAGTTATCACATGTTTTGCAAATTTCCCTCTTTGAAGTTTCTTGGATCATAAGTCATGGAAACCCTAAGTTCAATGCACAATTCTGATTGTTTGAAGTTCATTTGACATATTGTTAAGTGTTTGTGTACATTAGAGGTCATTAGAATGCTTGAACATGCCAAAATGCAAAATCCCTCTTTGACATGAAACTTGAAATTATAGGATTTTTGCCAACTTTGAAAGGCCATATCTTGAGTTCTATGATGAATCAAGACATGTTCTTGTACTTTTTGAAAAGGGAAAGACCTAATCTACAACTTTCATGACCAAAATTTTTTCATTTGAAGCATTTTTGATCATGAAAGAGGAGGTTGAAAAACTTTCCCAAAATGGAAAGTTTGCATTTCAAGTCATTTCAAAAAATGGCAAGTTTGCAATTGGCTCAAAATTCTTCAATCTTGTGAACTTTTAACCACTTATAAGATCAAATAAAGATCATAGAACTTCAATTTGATGAAAATACCCCTTTGGTTCCTTTGTTGGGGGCCTCAGATGCCCTGATTTTGACTTAACTTGCTCAAGAAGTTACCTAGTGAACAAATGACTTCCACAATGAATTTCTTCATCAAACTTGGTACACATGATCCTTATAACATATCAAGACCATTAGAAACAAGAATGACCCAAAAATTTGGAGTTAAGTCCTCTGAAACCAAAACCCTAATTTTGGTCATCTGTGTAGTGAAAACCCTAACCCTGCTTCCATGCCTTTGCCAGTTCTTGTGATCCCTTGACTTTCATGAACTTTGAGGAGCATAATATGATGATAGAAAACACATGAACCCTCTTGGAAAGCTTTGAGACCTTTGGAATGGATCAGATGGGTTCTTGGATTATTCAAATCACAAACCCTAGATGCAAATGAACTTGAACTATGCAGTGAAACAAAAAAAATGCAATATGAGGTGTAATGCTTATGCTTATGAAAAAATGAAAGATCACAAACCATGGTGTGAGAAAGAGTGAGGGAAAATTTGGGGTGTTTACAGCTCCAAATCATACCCAGTTGCAGACAATGTCTCAGAATGCTAAAGAATGATTCAAAGAGTATACCCAGAGGTGGCGTCAGCTTGCTGCTCGAGTGCAACCTCCTTTGTTGGAGAATGAAATGGCCGACATATTTATGGGAACACTGCAGGGGGTGTTTATTGAGAGACTGGCGTCGTGTTCAGCAACAAAGTTCAATGACATCGTGATCGCTGGAGAAAGGGTTGAAACTCTGCTGAAAATGGGGAAGATTCAGGACAGTAGTGCGGGTAGCTCAAGTGGTGTTCGAAAGGCTTTCAATGGACCTCTAAGAAGAAGGGAGGGAGAAGCTAATGTTGTGTATGGTCGAGGCCAGGGCCGCGGATATAGAGGATCTTACGAGCAGGTGGAAGCTGTCACCATTCCAGCAAGTCCTGTGCAACAACAACAACAACAATAACAACAACCGCATCGCAATAACTATCAGCAAAGTCCCTATCAACAGAGGCAAGCTCGTCCTGCTAATAGGGTGCTTGAGGGTATCCCTATGACGTACACAACATTACTCCAGAGATTTTTAGACTTGAACTTGGTGCATTTGAGGACATTAGCACTACCACCACCTGGAGAGCTTCCAGTGGGGTACAATGCTAATGCAAGACGCAAATTTCATTCAGGAGCTCTCGGGCACTCAACAGAGAAGTGCAGGGCATTGCAGCATAAGGTCCAAGACTTGATTGATTCGAAGGTAATTAATTTTGCACCACCTCCAAATGTTACATCAAACCTCATTCCAAATCATGGAGGGGCCAGGATAAACGTTGTCGATACTGGCGAGAGGTTGAACTTGATTTTGAACGTGGGTGAAGTGAAGACTTCCTTGTTAGTCGTGAAAGACAGATTGTTGAAAGGGCAGGTGTTCCCAGGTTGTGATTTCGACTGCAAGGGTTGCATGAATTCCGTTAATGGTTGTGGGGATTTTAAAGCTGGGTTGTAGTGCTTGATCAATGAGGGGTCTTTACAATTCGACAGGGTTGACCGTAGAAGTGATTGTGTGTCTACAGTGACAATTTATTTTGATCCTGCTGAAGCTCCCATCCGAAGAGAGCCGGTGACCATCTATGTTCCATAAGTGAGTCCAGTAACTATCACTGTTCTGGGACTAGTTCCCTATGCTGATGACAAGGCCATTCCTTGGCACTATTTCTCAGATGTGTATGTAGAAGGTCAGAAAGTAGAAAGTCAAGCGGTGACAATTGGCCCGACTGTTGTGAATGTCAGAGGAGTTGGTGGATTCATACGGAGTGGGCGTCTCTTTGCTCCTCAAGCTCTCAGAGGTGACCCGAAGCTGGATCTGCTGCAAATGCTAAGGGTAAACAAATAGTGACTGAAGAAGTGACAACTCCTGCAGCTAGTCAGGGCACTTTTGAAAAGGAAGTCGAGGAGTTCATGAGGATAATTAAGAAAAATGACTATAAGGTGGTTGAACAGTTGAATCAGACCCCGTCCAAGATATCCATTCTGTCATTGCTGATGTGTTCTCAAGCTCACCGGGAGGCTTTACTGAAAGTTTTGCAAATGGCGTATGTACCACAAGAGATAACAGTCAACCAGTTGGAGGCTGTGGTAGCCAGTGTAAATGCCAGCCATGGGTTGGGATTCACAGATAGAGATCTCACTTCTGAGGGAAGCAATCACAACAAAGCCTTGCATATCACCGTGGAGTGTAAGGGTGTTGTTCTATCACATGTCTTGGTAGATACAGGCTCTTCTCTCAATGTGCTTCCTAAGAAGGCTCTCATGAAGCTGAATGTCGATGGCATCGTCTTGCGACCTAGTGATTTGATTGTGAAAGCCTTTGATGGGTCACGAAGGTCCGTGTTCGGGGAGGTAGACCTAGTGATTCGACCAACGAGTATGTACTCGAGAGTATCAAGTAGGCAAGATTGTATTCAAGAGGATTATTCCTCCAGGTTCAGATCACAGGGGCAAGTGGACCCCAAACTACGAAGGCCCATTCATAGTAAAGAATGTTTTCTCAGGTGGGCGCTGATGCTCACTACTATGGACGAAGAAGATTTTCAGTCTCCTGTTAACTCAGACGCAGTTAAAAAATACTTCGCATAAAAAGACCCAATGGACACAAAAACAGAATTAAAGTCCAGGCAAGAAAAGGGCATCCCGACGAGCTAAAAACAGAATAAAAAGCTCGGGCAAAAGTTAGGGAAATAATAAAAAAATGTACACCCGCTGAGTTGAAAAACCACATCGGACGACTCAGGCAAAAAAGGGTATCCCGGTGGATTGAAAACCCGAAAGGGCGATCCACGCAAAAACAAGGGAATAAACGAACAACTGCGGTCCGGGTAATCTGAACCAAATCATCGTTTCACATAGACTGGCAATATCATAAGGGTAGGAATCAGTCTCCTCATATTCTTCAGAAAGTCTTGAAGACATGTTGGTCATAGCAGGAAGGAAACTCATTGGAATGTCGTATACATTGCCATTAGGATAGATTCTTTTCTCAAATTTATGGTATCTACCTCTTTCCAGGTAGTTACTTCCTGGTGTAAAACTTTTCCTATTCAGGGGCCATTCAATGAATGAATATTCAGTCAAAAGTCGTGTTGCGTCGTGTTTACTTTGTTTGCAAAAAGAACATAGCATTTGAAACGTGTTGATTTTTTCTGAGAAAAATTGACATTGCAGGGAAACAGTTAAAACTATCTTTGAGTGTCGGGTGACAATGGATGAACAGATCATACCATGAAAATCCCCAGGGCACATGTGTGTATACTGTTATTGCAGGTTTTGCAGGATGGTGTTATACTTTCCCAAGCAGAGACTTCTCCCTAGCTGAGCTATGGAAAATGGAATCCCTAGCAGAATTTCAAACCTAATCAAAGATGGTGTTCTCCTCAAGCGGAGTTTGTTCTTCACAAGAAGACCTGCTTATCCCCAGTAGAGCAGAATGGCTATCCCCATCCGAGTCAGAGCAGGGTGGTATTCCTAGCAGAACTTCAAATCCAGCTGAATAGTTCTCACTTCTGAGCGAAGTCTTTATGTCAGATTAAGTTATTCCCAACAAGCATCCGAGTACCTAATTCGCCACAGAGTTGTAGCTACCAGAACTCTTATATTAGCAAAGGTCGTTTGACCATGTATCCCCCAGACGGATCGGAAGTTCGTCTTTTCCTCGCAGAGTTTCATGTTTGGAAGTTGCAACCATCATTGAAATATCCCCCAATGAGTCACCAGTGAGTCCGCCAATTTATTTTTGGCCAATGGGACAAAGTAATGCAGACATTTTTTTCACATTTCATTCCTCAATCAAGTATCACCAGGATATCTTGGATGTTTCCCCAGCAGAATTCCAAGGATATTTGAAGAGCTTTCACCCCTAAGGGATCATATTTCCAAAAGTGAAGTCCTCCCCAGCGAGTAGCTATGCGCCAGATTTCCCCAAAGAGTTGAAATTTTCAGAAGACTCTCCCCAGCTAGGGTCTTAACCAAGTCTATTCCCCAGCCGGGTCGAAAGTTCGTCTTTTCCCCGCAGAGTTCATGATTGGGATTTACTCCCCATCATTGAAGTATTCCCCAGAGAAGTCGCCAATTTATTTTTGGCTATGGTGATGATACAAAAAGTTATTAATCTCCACAACCATAGTTAGGTGTCAAAGCCTCTTGACCTAGTTCCCCCCTGCAGAGTCGTGATTTTTTGTTGCCAATCAGGGCATTTCACATGATGCTCGTATGCATGTCCTAACACTCGTCTGTGTTTGATGTTTGTCGATGTTCGTTTGCGTCTCCCCAACACTCGTCTGTGTTCACACTTTGCAGTTGCTCGTCTGCACTCCCCGGCATGCGTCTGTGCTCGTACTTTGCTCGTCTGCATCCCCAGCACTCGTCTGTGTTTGATGTTTGATATCTGATGGATGTTCGTCTGCATTCCCAGCACTCGCACGTTTGTGAATTATTTTTCGTTTGATTCTCCCCGGTAGAGTTGTGATGCTTATTAGAAATATATTTATTGTTTGTCTGCATCGCCCCAACACTCGTCTGTGCTCATACTTTGTCGTCGCTCTTCGGTATTCCCCAGCAGTCGCATGTGGGTGGTAGAGGTTTGATTCTCGTATGCATGCCCCAACACTCGTATGTGTTTGCAATCTGTTTGATGCTCGTCTGCATTTTCCTGTCACTTGTCTGTGTTCGCACTTTGCTGATGCTCGTCTGTATTTGATTCACTTGTTACTCGTATGCATGCCCCTACACTCGTATGTGTTTGCAATCTTTTTGATGCTCGTCTGCATTTTCCTATCACTCGTCTGTGTTCGCACTTTGCTGATGCTCGTCTGTGTTTGATTCACTTGTTGCTCGTATGCATGCCCCAGCACTCGTATGTGTTTGCAATCTGTTTGATGCTCGTCTGCATTTTCCTGTCACTCATCTGCGTTCGCACTTTGCTGATGCTCGTCTGTGTTTGATTCGCTTGTTGCTCGTCTGCATTTCCCCAGTACTCATCTGTGTTTGATCTTCATCATTGTTCGTCTGCATCGCCCCGACACTCGTCTGTGTTTATGATCTATTCAAAGTTCGTTCGCTTTGGTTGGATACTCGTCTGTATCATCCCTCGCACTCGTTTGTGTTAGCTTATATTCATTTTTGTTGATTTGAAAATCGCTTTGGTACTCGTCTGTATTGCTGCTCCAAATTCTCGTATGTGTTGGATTTCTGGTATTCGTATGTATCAATGGTGGGTATTCGTCTGTATCATCACATGAAGCGCTCGTCTGTGTTTCTTAGATCAGCGTCTGATAATCGTTTGTGTCATTGACTAATGGCACTCGTCTGTGTTCCTATTGATGATCATCCAATACTCTTCTGTATTGAAGAGGTTTGAAGTCCTGACGGTGGGATTAAACATCATAATGGTTACCGGTCCTGGTGTAACAAGTTTATCCGAAGGAGGTTCGTATGTCTCAGAGACCACTTATCTACGCAAGATTTGTGAAGAGGTTTTGCCCAATCCTAATGTTACACCTAGAGTGACAAGTTTACTCGAAAAAGACTCGTCTGTCTTAGACCATATATCCACGGATAATATATGAAGAGGGTTCGTCTATCCTGATTATGCACGTCTATCCCACAGACTTAAATGCATCACCGGTCCTGGCATAACAGGTTCATCCGAAGGAGATTCGTCTGTCTCAAGTCATATGTTTTTGTAAAATGTATGAAGAGGGCTCGTATGTCCAGTTCCTGGCGTAACAGGATTATTTGTAGAGGGTTCGTATGTCCAGTTCCTAGCGCAATAGTTTATCTGAGAGACTCGTCTGTCTATGTTCTTCTTATTCAGCGTAACAATGCAACTTGGAAGGAGCTCGTCTGCTTTGTCCCCACTTCAGTCGCCAAAGCTTCATTTGGTTGGGTTTATTTCCCATTTCTTGCATTCTCCAGCAGAGTGCAAATTTCAAGTCTTCTTGGTATTCAATCACATTTTATCTTGAACGGTTGATAGTCGTGCCACCGTCCTTTTCAGATTAACAGTTGCTTGAATAGGGGCAGTTGTAACACCCCAAATTTTCCCTCTCCTTTTTATCATCATCATCATATCATAATCATCATCAGCATGTCATATGCTTATCATATTGCATAGAAAAATGAAGCATAGCACTCGCATGTTCCAGCATAAGGCATATGATCAATCCTCCGAGAAATTTAAAGCTCACAAGGCATGTATACAAGCTTTGTATTATGATCAAAGCCTTAAAAGGGATTGAGGATCAAAATCAGGTCAAAACGGTTGTCGTCGAGTTATTCCTGAGGTTTCCCACCAAAAGGAGGGAAAATTCAAAATTCACTAGCGTTAACCGGTTAACACTTTGGTTAACCGGTTAACGCCTGCAAATTTTGAATTCCAGCAGCAAATTCAGCATGTGTTTTAGCTCCAAATTTTTGATTTTTTTTATTCATTTGAATTATGGAGAAGGATCTAGATCATTAATCCAAGCCTAATTCCATTGCTAAATCCTAATCACTTTCCCAAACCATATTTTTTGGATCCCAAGCCTAAATTTTGGGCCCCAAACCTAAACCGTGTTTAATCCATTTCCCTCCAAACCAAGAGGGGGCTCTCTCATTTTTTTCACTCTTCATTCTGAATTTTCACTCTCCTCTCTCACCATTCTCTCATTTTCTCTCCCACATTTTCCAAATACACTAAGAGTTCCTCTTTGAAGATCGCATAACCTTGCATTAAGGTGTGTAGATCTTGGAACTAGACCTCCATCCATAGCTCCTTTGCATCATTTAGCTGGTTTAATTGGTGATTCAGATCTGGTTTGGGAAATAGAAGTTCTTTTGGAGCCAAAATTATGCATCAAGACTCTTTGCTTGCATTTATTTTGCATGGAGTGTGAAGCTTAGCACCAGATCTTCAAAGTTTTCCGCGAAATCTCTCATTTCCAGCTCAAATAAAAATTACCAAAGCGTACCTCGGCTTTGTAGGTTTGTTTAATTCAGATCTAGCTCTGTTTTAGCTTATTTACAAGCTTGTGCTTTAGATCCACCATGTGCTTGTGTATTTGCTTGTGTTGCTTGAATTGATTGGTTGATTTGTAACCGGATCTGTGTGCTAATGTTCATGAGCTTAATGATGTTAATTAATGTGAATTGATCCATTTATTTAATGCTCAATTGATTGCTGGTCTGGTGAGGAATTAATTGGATAAGCTGGTTTGAGCTGATTTTCAGCAGGAAATTGCTGCTATTTTTACAGTGTTAACCGGTTAACGCTTTGGTTAACCGGTTAACGCACCTATTTTCTACGTATTTTGCTGCAGGTTTGGACTGGTTAACCGGTTAACGCTTTGGTTAACCAGTTAACACTGATGCAGAATGCCATATTTGAGCAGTTTTGAGCTTGTCTGATCCCCTTACTTGTTTTAGTTGCCATGGATCATTGTATGATCATTGAATATGATAGTTTAGGGTGATTTGCTTGCTGGTTGATGCATGCTTCCGTGTTTTCGACACGTAAATGCTTGTATGTGCAATGATTGGCATGTTGTTTGATCTTTGTTGATTTGGGCTTTGAGCATGCTATCTCCATGAGTTTTTTTGATGAACATGTGCTGGATTTTGCTAATACTTGCAGGGGCTCATGGTAAGAGAAGTGTGGATGTTCATCCACATTTCAACTCTTCATCTTTCCTTTTTAAGTTGCTTTCTCTTTGTGATTTTGATGTGCCTTATGCCATCATGTGTTTCATCTCTTTTCTTCCCCCTTTAGGAGCAACTTATCTCCTTTAGAGGAGTAAGTTGCTTGCTAGCTTTCTTCTCCTCTCCTTTCCTTCTCATTTGGTTCTTCTTTTCTCTTAAGATAGTTGAAACCTCACTAACCTTAGGACCACTTTTGCATGATAACTTTAGGTTTAGTCTTTCCCCATTATACTTTTGCCTTTTGCTCCTTTGGTTCTTTCTCTTCTCATCTCAAAACAAAACCTAAAAAACATTAATAAAGAAAGAAGTGTCCTCTTGTGTATAGCCTTATTCCATGGGGCATATGTATTCATTCCATCTTGGAATAGTGCATTTGTCTAGCATGATGCACAAGTCGGATCATGAGGTCATATTCATCAAGGAAAATCCTAGAAAAAAACACTTCTTCATTTTTAATCACTAAAACACTTAATAAATTCAACAAGTCAATGAATTTAGGCCATTTTCTTGGAAACAACTCTTGGATAAGTTCTCCTTACTTGGTGTGCTTGTTCTATTATTCCATCTTGGAATGTAGTAGCAAGTACACATTCCATGGAAGAGAGTTTGAGTTCATTCTCTTGTGCCACACTCTCATAAAAAATTCATAAAAAACACAAACAAACAATAAGCGTCTTTCCTTCGGGAATTCTTTTCTCATCTCTTTCGCTTCGTACACGAACTTGCTCCTACTTGTCATTTTGCAAGACGGTAACGCACTCGTCGTCTGAACCTGCAACACCTGAGCATTGACATAGGTAGTTCAACCCTACGACGTCTCTGATCCTCATGTCCAGATGAGGTACGTAGGCAGCAGGGTAGGGCCCGTTCGAGCACACTCTTTATTTTCCCTACATTTTCCTCTTTGTTTCCTTTTTTAGTTCTTTTCTCATTTCAGTTTCAGTTTTGCAGCAACGTTCATTCTTTCACCCTTTGAAACAGTTTCTTTGCAAGTGTGGATCCCGTCGGGTACGGCAGACGATCTGGGGTGCTAATACCTTCCCAGGACGTAACCGACTCCTGAACTTTGTTTCTTTGGTTCGTAGGACCTGTGTCCTTCCTTTTCTTTTCTTTTGGTTTGTGCAGTATTACTATTCCCGTTTCTTCGGGATAAAAATGCCTGGCTGGCGACTCTACCTCTTTCTATGCCACTTTCGCGTTTGTACCAGGATGGAAATCCAGGGAGCGACAATAGGCATTACATCGGGAAGCAATCCTTAGAAAGAGGAAATTGCACAAAAGGAAAATCAGATCTCATCAAGCTCCGACCCGACTATGACTCGTATATCTTCAAGACTTTTCGCATGCTTTGCTTTTTAAAGAAGACGATTGGACTGATTCCTAACCCTCAAATTATCCTTGATTGTAGATGACGAATCACAGATGTCGCAGATCGTAGTTGTTCGTTTCAATCCTTCTTTTGCATGGATCTCCCTTTCGGGTTTTCATTCCACCGAGATACCCTTTTTTGCCTGAGCTGTCCAATGTGGCTTTTCAACTCAGCGGATGTACATTGTTCCCATTTATTTCCCTAACTTTTGCCTGAGCCTTTTTATTCTATTTTTGGCTCGCCGAGATGCCCCTTTTTGCCTGGACTTTTATTCTGTTTTTCTCCAGCGGGTCTCTTTACACTAAGTATTTTTTTAAAAGCGTATGCGTTGACTGGGGCTGAGAAGTCTTCTCCATCCATGGTTGTTAACATTAAGGCTCCGCCCGAGAAAACCTTTTTAACCACGAATGGACCTTCATAGTTGGGTGTCCACTTCATAGTTGTAACATTGAGGCCTCACATTCTGGTCGAACACCCGTTTCATTCGTCTTTGATACAACTGTCCATGGCATACAACTGCTAATCATTTCTCTTCAATGAGGCTCAACTGATTGAACCTGGATTAGAGCCATTCAGCTTCATCAAGCTTAACATCCATCATTATCCTTAGAGAAGGAATATCGACTTCAACCGGTAGGATTGCCTCCATACCATACACAAGCGAGAATAGGGTTTCCCCTGTTGAGGTGCACACAGATGTTCGGTACCCATGCAATGCGAATGGCAACATCTCATGCCAATATTTATACGTCACAACCATCTTATGTACAATCTTCTTGATATTTTTTTTGGCTGCCTCAAGAGCTCCATTCATTTTTTTGGGAGGTACGACGAAGAGTTGGGTGATGTTCGATCTTGAATTTCCGACACAGATCTGTCATCTTCTTGTTATTGAGATTAGAACCATTATCAGTAATGATTCTTTAGGGTATTCCATATCGACAAATGATATCCCTCTTTATGAAACGAGCTACCACTTGTTTAGTGACATTAGCATAGGATGCCACTTCTACCCACTTGGCTGCCTCAAGAGCTCCATTCATCTTTGGGAGGAAAATGCACCTTATCAGCATAAATTTGACATTTATGACATTTGCAGGAGTATTTGCAGCAATCAGATTCCATGGTGATCCAATAATACCCCGACCTTGGTAGTTTCTTTTCCATGGCATGTCCTCCAACATGGGTACCGGAGGATCCCTCATTAACTTCTTGCATTAACATGTCTGCTTCGTGTCTATCCACGCATCTGAGCAAGACCGTGTCAAAGTTCCTTTTATAAATTACATCATCCTGGTTTAAGAAGAACTCGCCTAACAACTGTAACATTCTAAAATTTTCCCTCATTTTTATTACCATCAAACCAGCTTATGGTTCACATTCATTTGCATTTCCATTAGGTCATAATACTTACAATCATGAATCTGAAGGCATGGAACCAAAACATTATCTTGTGATGGAATTTTCTATTCATAGGTGATATATCTGGCTATTGCACTGATACAAGTGGTTCAAGGGGCTTTGTCTTTGGAATGGGTTTGTTGATGGTGATCAATGGAAAAGGGTGATCAAGATTTCATATCAAAGTTATCGTGATATTCATGGTATGAGAGATCAAGTGGTGAACTCGTAATCAGGCCATTATGGTTCTTTTGGTTACTCGTTGCTTGTGATACAAGTTAATGAAGTTTAAGTTCCAAGTTAACCGAAGGTTGAGGATCCACTAATAATATCAATCCAATTTTCCAACCAATGAACGTTTTCATGTTAATATCCAATTTCGACCTAATTCATCATTTTAAGCCCAATTGTTCCCATTATTAGCCCAAAATCCCTATTTAATTTCTAATCTCATTTATTTAATCTAATTTAAATATAAAAATCTCTTCTAACCAAAAGTCTCCTTTGTTTTTCCAAACCATCATAAAGAAGGTCAAAGCCAAGTCATTATCCAATTTATTCATTCATTTTTTTAAAACCATTTAGATCTAATTAAATAAAAAAAAACTCTTCTCTTCACTTCTTGTTCTTGTTCTAGATTCCAATCTGTTTTTTTGTACACTCTCAATTTCATAATAATAGAAAGGGGATTCATATTTTGTCAAGAATGTTGGCCATTGGAAGTCCTATTACTAGTATCCATTTAAGCACTACTTGCACTTCCTTGCTTAGAGAACTTGAGCAAATATGGAACGATATTGGGGAGACCGAGAAGGACAAAGATCAGATATTGATGGAGCTAGAGAGGGAATGCTTAGATGTTTATAGGAGAAAAGTTGATGAGGCCACCAACACAAAAGCACGTTTCCATCAATCTGTTGCAGCCAAGGAAGCTGAAATTGCAATGCTAATGGCTGCACTTGGGGAACATGACATTCACTCTCCGATTAAGACAAATAAAAGATCGACATCATTGAAGGTGAAACTCGCATCTGTGACACCATTGGTTGAGTAATTGAAGAAGAAAAAGAAGAAAGGTTGAAATAATTTGAAGATATTGAAACTCAAATAGAGAAGATAAGAGGCGAGATTTGTGGAATCCATCTTGTCAATGATGATGTGAGTAGCACAGGTGGTAAAGAGGAAAGAGACTTGTCACTTAGAAGACTTAATGAATATCAAACACGTCTTCGTAGTCTTCAAAAAGAAAAGTCAGATCGACATCAGAAAGTCTTGCAATATGTTAATGAGGTGCATTCTCTATATGGTGTTGTTGGACTGGATTTCGTCCAAACGGTAGAAGATATGCATCCAAGCCTGCATGGGACTTAGGTGGAGAAATCAACTAATATTAGTGATAGCACATTGGAAGGTTTAGAGAAGACCATTCTCAAGTTAAAAACCAAAAGAAAAGTTAGTGAAATAAAAACTTCAACAAGAGATAACAAAGAGAGAAATTCAGTTACAAACCATAATAGAATTGAGAAAAGCTATAACAGATTGGTTTCCTCACTCTCCATTCTTTGCGGTTTTCTTCATTTTTTATAACTGATAACAAATTCTTATCAAAACAAAAAAAACGGATAATTGAGTTTTCACGGGGAGAAACTCATATCAGTAAAAGAAGTTCATAACAGGCCACAATAAAATTGGCAGAATATTTGTTTTGCAAAGTAATAACAAAAAAGAATGAAAAATTTCTTCAATCAATCTCTCGACGAAAAACGCTTCAAACAGTTTTTTTCTGCAAGCTCTCTCAACTCCAATCTTTAGTTAGTATCTAGCTTCAACCTCCAAGTCTCCACACTCCTACAATAACAAAAACAAACTTAGCACATAAAAGGGTAACCAATCACTCTGTATCAAAAATTTCAGAAGGGAAAACTCATGAGAAAATCAGTACAACAAAAACGCAGAACAAAAAATCACAAACTGCTAACAAAAAGTTCTAACTGACAATAACAAACTCTAACAGAATTTACCTGTGAAATTCCCACCTCACCCCTAATTTCATGACTATAAATCAGAGTCATCCCTCTTCTTTAAAGCTCTACTCACCATTTGTCAGATTTTTCCCTCATTCTTCACCATTCCTTTTCCCTTTTCGTTTTTCTTCTCCATCCTTCTCTCCAATCATCTTCATCAATCTCTCTGAAAACTTCAACAACTTCCATCAATCTCCATGATTTTCTGATTTGATTTCCATCATCTTCCTAGCTTCACCTCTGATCTTCATTCAGTCACCAATGAAGCCTTCAATCCCTGCATCTTATCTCAACTCTTCATCATCAACAATTAACTTCATCTATAACTGCACCATCATCTTCAACAATCAACATCTGTTACCTGCGAATCACCAATACAATGACATCATAATCACCATCAAAAGAACACACGTAGACTCAACCCAAATCATCAACGACAAGAAGTGCAACAAAAGGCAAAAGGAGGAAGAAGATGTGAAATCGGTACGCATACCTGAACAGAATTTTGTGACATTCTGCATCATGCCATCGACATATTTATCGTCGCATCATCATTGTTTGACATCCAGAATCGTCATCAAGCTCTCAACGCCACCAGAAGAACGACAATGTCATCCTTCTTCATCGAGATTGTCGACTCAGCTTCAATTCACAAGGTACGAGTTCACATCCCTCTTGTATGTTGCTATGCTGTTGATTTCTCCTCTTTGCGTTTGTATTTCTAAGATTTCCTATCGGTTTAGAATGGAGAACGATTAGGTTGTTGTGGCGTTTTGTTGTTCGGATTTTTGTTAGGGATGTTGATTAGGTTATGGATTAATGGTGAATTTCGCGGAGGAATAGGTTGGCTTCTTTGACAAGATTTTCTTTCGCGGCGGAGGAATAGGTTACGTTTGTTGTAGAGGAGTTAGCGGCGGAGGGAGAGAGATAGGATGAGGTTTGAGTTGTAGTCATAGAGAGAGGATGAAGCTCGTAGAGATGGTGGTTGCAGTGGTGCTATATGTTTAGAGAAGAAGTCGTAGCAATGAAGGGAGGAAGAATATGATTTTAGGGTTTTTCTTTTTTTGATTTGTTATGATTTTTCTTTATAGAAGTTTAGTAGAATGTTATGAAAATATCATAAAGAATAATTAAAATCATTTACACCGTTTTGATTCCCAACAAATAAGGGATAAGATCCTGAAGGTTTTTGGATTTCAACTATACCGACGGTGACACTTGTCACCGTCCGGTAGGTTTTTCCCAGGCCAATCCCATGTGTGCTCACACACCATACATATCTTGTTACTACGCTTCCCTGCCATCTGATGGTCATACTTACTCAACCATTTTATCGTACATCTCAGAAGAAGTTAAACCGTGTTGACCTGTATCCTCACCATAGACACTTTCAGCTTCTTGCGTTTGGGCCTAGTACTTCTTGTTATCCGCACCTGTGTCTCCTAAGCCCAATGTCTTTTGAACTAACAAATTACTAATGGTGCACCCCTTTCATTTTCCTAATTTATTTAATTTTTGTTTTCATACCTTATCCATTTTAATCCATAAAAAATATTAAAATTCTACAATAATTACAGAGAAATCCTAACTCATTTTTAAAATTTTGTATGTTTTTACTTTCTAATTTCAATATTTTTTCAATTTTATTTTGATTTTACATTTGATTTCTTTTTCATGGGATTTCCATATTAATGCTTCAGTTTGTCCGATTTATTTCTTCCACCTCAAGAAACATTTTCACCCATTCTTTTTGCATATTTTAGAAGACTAGGAAAGGAACCTAAAAATACTTTTGTTATTTGAACTCATTTTGTCCATTATTTTGGTAGCCTTATTTGTGAAAGTTTGTTATTTCTCATTAGGTAACTTTGAGTGATCTTTTCGTAGAGTTTAATTGTGAATTTTTGGGAGTATTTTAACACAACATCGGCTTCTTGTTGGGGACTTTAGGGAATTAATTTCACAATTTTTCCATGACCATTTCTATTTGTTTGGTGCCTTTTTCCATCTAATTTCACTTCGATTTCCTTTAGGGTTTTAACACTTCATTAAGACATAGATCGTAATTGTTTGATCTTAGAACATTAGATTGATTTATTAGGGTTTAGATACTGACTGAAGATTTCTTGTTATCATTTAAGATCCTTTAGTTTGAGGGCTTAGGCTTAGGAATTCCTTAATGCATTTCCCTAGTTAGTTGGGCTTTATTTGAACCTTTTCCATGATTTATGTTTTCAATATGCTTTGTAAAACTAATCTTTGTTTGGTAGGGAGGTTGAGGTAAGCCCTTGGTTATATACTTCTCCCTCATTTCTTTGTGCTTTCTAATTTTATTTTCCTTAGCACTTTGTGCTTTGCTTGTATAGGCTCCCCCTTTTTAGAAACAACTTACCTTCCTTAGAAAGTAAGTTGAGTTCTAATTCTCTGTTCTTCTTTTCCTTTTCTTCATTAGGATTAGAAACCACACAAACCATTAGGATCTCCTTTTGCATGCAATAAACAACTTAGGATTATGTCTTAGTTCCCTTAGTTTTTCCTTTCTCGATTTGAGTCTCTCTTCCTCATCTCAAAGAAAAGCTTAAAAAATACTTTAATAAATATTGAAGTAGTTTTAGATGCAGAGACTTATTCCATGGGGCACTTGTATTCATCCCATCTTGGTGATAGTACAAGCCTGTCTAGCATGATGTACAAATCTAATCATGAGACAATTTTCACAAACAAAAGCAAAAACACTTCTTCAAAAGACAGTTAACAAACACCACACGTCTTGTACTGCGGGAATTCTTTTCTCACCTCACTCACTCATAACGAAAGAACTCGCTTCGATATGTCTCTTTGCAAGATGGTAAACGCATTCGTACCAAACGAGCCTACAACAACTGAGCATAGGTGTCACACCCTAAATTTTGACCGGATTTTTTGCAAATTTTATTCATCTGGCGTATTTTTATCGAATTATTTGATAGTTAGTCATTTTTGCATTATAATAAATTAATCATTAATCATGCAGTTCTATTTATTTTACTTTTAATGTCATATTTTATTTTTTTAGAATTACTTATTTTGCTTTAAGAATAGGAGTTTAGATTATATTAGATATTTTAGAATTAGTTTTAATTTAAATTTTATTTTGGTTCAATTCTAATTTAGATTTTTTTTATTTAAGTTAATTTTGATTTTAGTTTAATTTCAATTTCAATTTATTTAGTTTAACTTCAATTTATTTAATTCAATATAATTTATTTTTTGATAATCATTTTTCAATTTTTTTTTTCTTTTTTATTATTATTATTATTATTATTATTAGTTTTATTATTATTATTTATTTTATTATTACTACTTTTCTTTTGTTTTTCTTCATATTCAAAAAAGGAAAAATAGCAAGTGGGGTCCACTACAATGTAGTACAAACACTTCACATGGATTGCCAACTTGGAATTATCAATGACCAAAAATCATTCTCATAAAGTCACATAGATTGCCAACATGGACTTATCAATGACCAATAATCATTCTCACACCTTACATGGATTGCCAACTTGGACTTATCAATGACCAAAAATCATTTTCATAAAGTCACATGGATTGCCACATCAACACTCCTATCTCATTCACACTATAAATAAGATCTATCTTTCTCTCATTTGAGACTAATAAGATCACCCTTATATTCTCAAAATCTAGCACATTCATTACATATTTTTCAAAGTCAAAATTCTTTTTTTTTTACTTACACAATACCCATAAACATTCACCATCTTCACCACAACAACAACCTCCATCAAAACATATTCACTTTCTTCTACACAACAAACTCAACTTTTACTAGCCTTGAAGTTTGTGAGTATCATTCATCATTCATCATTTTCTTTTTATATTTTAGTTTTTTATCTATTTAAATTATTAAAAAATTTCCTTATTAGTTTAAGTTATTAGATTGACTTAGTTTCTTCCTTTCAAAATATAGTTTTGTTTAATTTATTTATTAATGTTAGAAGTAAAGTATATATGTGATTAACACTTAAAAATATAAAAAATATTATTGTGTAGTAAGTTATTTAAATTTAGTTTTTAAGTTTAGTCGTAATTTTGTTTAGTTGTTGATAAACTAAAAATTCAAAAAGATGTGTCTTTGCTTTTCAATTCCGTTTTGATTTTTATTTGGGCCGATGATATAACAAAGCCTCGATAAATCAATCATGACCGATACGAGGCCATTTGTTTATTTTTATTTTCATTCTATTTAATTTATTCTATTTTTATTTTCATTCTATTTAATTTATTCTATTTTTTATTTCACTCTATTTAGCCTATTTATTTATTTTATTTATTTCTCACACTTTTATACAATATTTAATACTAACGGTTCCGATTAATTCGTACACTACACACACGCTTTCTCTTGGGAAAATTACAACGAGACTATTTATTTCATCGCATTCTCGTGTAAAATTATTATTGTATCCCTCTCCCGTTTTTGTACATAATTTATTTCTTCTGCCTTTATTTTACCGGTTTCGTTTTCACGAGGAATACCTTTAGGAATTAGAAATCGAATCCACTTCATTTAATCAATTCATACGCCTGCATTTTTGCACACACGTAAGTCGGTCACTATGTGATCGCCGTCTGCACGACTTTTACGCGTCTTAATTAATTTAACAAGGAACGGAGCTCCGGAGTCTAGCATTCCACACGTTCTGGAACGAACCACACCTGGGCTAGCCCCACGCGTAGTGTTTCGTTCACTCCTTCGTTCTTAAACATGTTATTTCTAAAATGTCTAAAAACAAAATAATATCTAATCACACAAATTAACTTACGAAAACAGAGCTCCGGAGTCTAGCACTCTGCACGTTCTGGATTGGATCGTTCCTGGGCTAGCCCCACGCGACGTGGTTCAATCATCGTTCGTATATCAAAATATCTCAATCATTTTATAATTTCAAATACAAAAGAATAGAGCTCCGAAGTCTAGCATTCCGCACGTTCTAGAGTAAACCGCTCCTGGGATAGCCCCACGCAACGTGGTTCATTCACTCTTTCATACTTAAACAACTTAAAACTTACCAACCAATTTAAATCACTTTCATAATCAATCAGCGAAAGACGGAACTCCGTAGTCTAGCACTCCGCACGTTTTGGAATGCAATCACTCCTGGACTAGCCCCATGCGACGTGGTTCATTCGCCCTTTCGTTTAAAACACCTTAACAAAAGTCAAACACTTTTCTCTAAAACGAACATTGTTTAAATCATTCTATCTCGCAAACAAGATAGCGTTTCAACCTCCACCGCGAGTATAAGCCAACGCTTAGCAGTAGAATGCGTTTTGAACAATCGTTCGATTAAAAACCACATACCGTAGTAGCACGAACTACGAAGCTCTGACTTTCCCATTGCACAAGGGAATACGTAGGCACGAGGATTTTAATCCTTCGCGAGTACAATAATAAAAAAAATTTAATCCTTTCTCCGTCTTAATATTAATTTAAAACTTTTCTTTAAGAACAAACATATTAACAATCATTTAGAAGACAAAGACTTAAGATCAAACATTTAATCGCATAATTAGCTAAGAGGTTCCCGTTGAGTACAACGGACGTGAGGGATGCTAATACCTTCCCATTGCGTAACCGACTCCCGAACTTAGAATTTGGTTTCGTAAACCATTTCTTATCCTTTATTAGGTTGTATCTATATCTCCCTTTTCTTTAAATAGAATAAATAGAATTAGGTGGCGAATCTGTTGTTTATTCTAATTCTATTTAAAGAAAAGGGAGATATAGATACAACCTAATAAAGGATAAGAAATGGTTTATAAAACCAAATTCTAAGTTCGGGAGTCGGTTACGCAAGGGGAAGGTATTAGCACCCCTCACGTCCGTTGTATTCAACGGGAACCTCTTAACTAATTATGCGATTAAATGTTTGATCTTAAGTATTTGTCTTCTAAATGATTGTTAGTATGTTTGTTCTTAAAGAAAAGTTTTAAATTAATATTAAGACGGAGAAAGGATTAAAGTTTTTTTATTATTGTGCTCGCGAAGGATTAAAATCCTTGTGCCTACATATTCCCTTGTGCAATGGGAAAGTCAGAGCTTCGTAATTCGTGCTACTACGGTTTGTGGTTTTTAATCGAACGATTGTTCAAAACACATTCTACTGCTAAGCATAGGCTTATACTCGCAGTGGAGGTTGAAGCGCTATCTTGTTTGCGAGATAGAATGATTTAAACAATGTTCGTTTTAGAGAAAAGTGTTTGACTTTTGTTAAGGTGTTTTAAACAAAAGGGCGAATGAACCACGTCGCATGGGGCTAGCCCAGGAGTGATTGCATTCCAAAACGTGCGGAGTGCTAGACTCCGGAGTTCCGTCTTTCGCTGATTGATTATGAAAGTGATTGAAATTGGTTGGTAAGTTTTAAGTTGTTTAAGTATGAAATAGTGAATGAACCACGTCGCGTTGGGATAGCCCAGGAGCGGTTCACTCTAGAAAGTGCGGAATGCTAGACTTCGGAACTCTATTCTTTCGTATTTGAAATTATAAAATGATTGAGATATTTTGATATAACGATGATTGAACCACGTCGCGTGGGGCTAGCCCAGGAACGATCCAATCCAGAACGTGCGGAGTGCTAGACTCCGGAGCTCTGTTTTCGTAAGTTAATTTGTGCGATTAGATATTATTTTGTTATTAGACATTTTAGAAATAACGTGTTTAATAACGAAGGAGTGAACGAAACACTACGCGTGGGGCTAGCCCAGGTGTGGTTCGTTCCAGAACGTGCGGAATTCTAGACTCCGGAGCTCCGTTACTTGTTAAATTAATTAAGACGCGTAAAAGTCGTGCAGACGGCGATCACATAGTGACCGACTTGCGTGTGTGCAAAAATGCAGGCGTATGAATTGATTAAATGAAGTGGATTCGATTCCTAATTCCTAAAGGTATTCATTCCTAGTGAAAACGAAACCGGGAAAATAAAGGCGAAAGAAATAAATTACGTACAAAAACGGGAGAGGGATACAATAATAATTTTAAACGAGAATGCGATGAAATAAAGGGTCTCATTGTAATTTGCCCAAGAGAAAGCATGTGTGTAGTGTACGAATTAATCGGAATCGTTAGCATTAAATATTGTATAAAAGTGTGAGAAATAAATAAAATAAATAAATAGACTAAATAGAGTGAAATAAAAAAAAGAATAAATTAAATAGAACGAAAATAAAAATAGAATAAATTAAATAGAATGAAAATAAAAATAAACAAATGGCCTCGTATTGGTCATGATTGATTTATCGTGGCTTTGTTATATCATCGGCCCAAATAAAATCAAAACGAAATTGAAAAGCAAAGACACATCTTTTTGAATTTTTAGTTTATCAACAACTAAACAAAATTACGACTAAACTTAAAAATTAAATTTAAATAACTTACTACACAATAATATTTTTTATATTTTTAAGTGTTAATCACATATATACTTTACTTCTAACATTAATAAATAAATTAAACAAAACTATATTTTGAAAGGAAGAAACTAAGTCAATCTAATAGCTTAAACTAATAAGGAAATTTTTTAATAATTTAAATAGATAACAAACTAAAATATAAAAAGAAAATGATGAATGATACTCACAAACTTCAAGGCTAGCAAAGGTTGAGCTTGTTGTGTAGAAGAAAGTGAATATGTTTTGATGGAGGTTGTTGTTGTTGTGAAGATGGTGAATGTTTATGGGTATTGTGTAAGTAAAAAAAAAATGAATTTTGACTTTGAAAAATATGTAATGAATGTGCTAGATTTTGAGAATATAAGGGTGATCTTGTTAGTCTCAAATGAGAGAAAGATAGATCTTATTTATAGTGTGAATGAGATAGGAGTGTTGATGTGACAATCCATGTGACTTTATGAAAATGATTTTTGGTCATTGATAAGTCCAAGTTGGCAATCCATGTAAAGTGTGAGAATGATTATTGGTCATTGATAAGTCCAAGTTGGCAATCCATGTGACTTTATGAGAATGATTTTTGGTCATTGATAATTCCAAGTTGGCAATCCATGTGAAGTGTTTGTACTACATTGTAGTGGACCCCACTTGCTATTTTTCTTTTTTTGAATATGAAGAAAAACAAAAGAAAAGTAGTAATAATAAAATAAATAATAATAATAAAACTAATAATAATAATAATAATAATAATAATAATAATAATAATAATAATAATAATAAAAAAGAAAAAAAATTGAAAAATGATTATCAAAAAATAAATTATATTGAATTAAATAAATTGAAGTTAAACTAAATAAATTGAAATTGAAATTAAACTAAAATCTAAATTAACTTAAATAAAAAAAATCTAAATTAGAATTGAACCAAAATAAAATTTAAATTAAAACTAATTCTAAAATATCTAATATAATCTAAACTCCTATTCTTAAAGCAAAATAAGTAATTCTAAAAAAATAAAATATGACATTAAAAGTAAAATAAATAGAACTGCATGATTAATGATTAATTGATTATAATGCAAAAATGACTGACTAACAAATAATTTGATAAAAATGCGCCAGATGAATAAAATTTGAAAAAAATCCGGTCAAAATTTAGGGTGTGACAGTTGCCCCTATTTAATCTTTTTGAACCTGAATGTATGAATAACAGTTTTTTTTTTAACATTCAAGGTAGAAGAGGATTAAATATTAGAATACCTAGAATTTTGACCGGATGCGGATGAAATGCAATGTGAATGGATGTATGAGAGATTGAGTTATGCAGGAAATGATGTTATATGAAACAAGATAACAAAAGAGGATCCCACTAGGGAAAATGTTTGAGAACATTGAGGATGGAGAAACATAGACAGGAAGTATTCGAAGTGATAAATCAACATGTTCAAGTGTAACTGTTTATACTAAGAATAACAAAAGACGGAAACAAAAAGAAATCCAAAGCATTGGTTCAACTAACACGGGTGATGTCAAGTTGACACTTAGGATGACAAGGAAATATTCAAAGTGAATGCGCAGTGGCACGATGCGACCAAATGACACTTAAGAATAAAAACAAAGAAGAAATAACGTTCATGGATTGGATTGGACGAAGTCGAATAAAAACAGACATCCATAGATTGTATTGGACGAACATAAAGTAAGAGATTTTCAATCAAAGGCAAGACATTCAATCATAACTTTAGACAAGGGACACGATATCCAAGAATGGCATTGGATAAGGTGAGCAATGATTTTCAGGAATGGCACTAAAGGTAAATGAAAATCACTATATTCAAAAATGACACTGAATATACAGATAAAACTTTCAGGAATGGCACTGAAGGTAAAGGCAAATACCTATATCCAGAAATGACACTGAGTAAAGGCTGAGCAATGATTTTCAGGAATGACATTGAAGTTAAAGGCAAATCCCTGTATTCAGGAATGGCATTGGAGGAAGAGTATATCCAGGAATGGCACTGGAGTGGAAGAATATATCCAGGAATGGCACTGGAGTGGAAGAATATATCCAGGAATGGAACTGGAGTGGAAAAATATATCCAGGAATGGCACTGGAGTGAAAGAATATATCCAGGAATGGCACTGGAGTGGAAGAATATATCCAGGAATGGCACTGGAGTGGCATAACATATCCAGGAATGGCACTAGATATACAGATAAAAATTTCAGGAATGGCACTGAAGAAACAAAATATAGACCCAGGAATAGCACTGGAGGAACAAAAATATTCAAGAATGGCACTGGAGTGAATAAAATATCCAGGAATGGCACTGGAATGAAAGAAAGGTAAGTTTTTGCTAGGTGCCAAAAAGTTGGATTTTCAAAGTGAGGTAAATGTTTGACCACAACATGACCCACGGTAAATGAAAATGAGGATAAAACACTCTTGTTATGCATATTATATGAACTTGTTATGACGCATGATCAAATACATGTAATGCGGATGATGACAACAGGGCCTGACTCTTTTGGAGATGACAAGATGGGAAGGCTGATTTTTCAACACTGCGAGATCAATGTTATTCCTCTCGGGGACTAAAGATGTTGATGTTGAACATACCTTTGCCACACTAATAAATTGTAACAAGTTGACGATCCTTGGAGATGAAAAAATTCTGTTAGAGATTCTTCCAATGAATTGCCCCAGATAAGCTGATTGTTGTAGATGAGCTGATCGTTGCTTCAGCTTGACTGACTCTGAAAATGATTGCCTTATGATGCGCTTGGAAGCCTGCTTCAGTATAAGTTTTGTAAATTCTTTTGTATAAACCAATTCTGAGATGGACTTCCCCCGAACAACAACCTTGCCCTGATTCTCAACATGGTCTGGAAGGAACTTGCCCCTGATAGGATCACTAGACCGGTTCTTAACTGTTTGTAAATTCCTTGCTAGAAAAGATAGTTTGCAAACAAAAACATTTATACAACCATGGTAATTAAAAGCAAATGCAACTTTTGAAATCAAAATTATTGTTGGAAGAAAAGAAAATGAATCACTAGTCAAAACACGATGGTTTATAATGTTCAAGGTGAAAGGTAAAGTGAAAATATGTACAAAACAAAATGACTTGCAAAGATCTTTTTTGGATTTAGTTTACACAACCTTATTGTAGTAAGCTTTCAGAATAAATTCTGCCTTAATTAGGTCTTTTAAGGGTTGTATTGTGGTCTGGTTCACGGTTTATGAAACAAAGGATAAAGGCTCAAAATTGTGTTTGTACCCAACCATCTTCGTGATGAATCTCCAATCCTACATTCAATTAAATCTACCACATTTATTTTGACAACGTAAGGGTAAAAATGATGATTTGAGGTTTACTGGAAATGGCAATCATTTTATTTGGCTTTGATGGATGTTTGTAGTGACCAAACGATTTTGGACATGGTGGTCACTAAATCTTACTTGTTTGATGTCGAGGGTTTGAGGGCCTCTTTTGCTTGAATTTCTTTTTGAACTGATCCCTAACTTTTGCCTAAGTCCTTTTTTTTACTTAGCGGGATTTATATTTTTTGTACTTTTGATATTCTGAAAGTTATGATTGCCAAACCATTGGTCATAATGGATCCATCTTATAATTTGAATGTGTAATCAAAATATTTGAACAACTACCCTGCCCCAGGTTAAATATAAGGGTTTAAATCCGAAAGAAACTCCTACTTCTAGGCTCGAAGTGGTGAACTAGGGATTAACTCCTTATCTCTCCAGTGTTTGGGAATTGAAACAATGCCTGTATATCATCGACAAGATTTTATCCGAAAGAAAACCACAATAACTATGGGTACTTTTTCATCATCCTCCCTTAAACATTTGCATAATCAAAAGTTTTGAACAAAAGGTATATATGTATTTTTTTAAATAGAAAGTGTAAGGACATAAATAAACAGATGAACTGAATTCAAAAGATTGCAAATGCTCATTTCATTAATCAAAGAAGTACACACATAATTGATAGGCAAATAGTTGATACAATTAAAGGAAAATGCAAACAAAAAAGAAACAAGGCCTAGTGACTAATCAGTTACAAGGATGAGCTGTCCTGTCTTGAAACACTGGCTTTTACGGAGAACTGGTTGAAGTTGATTGAAGCTTCAAGTGGCATGCCTTGGCAAAGGATTGTCCTTGACACTTGGATTAGGATCACTGAAGGAGAGGACCTTGTCTCTGATCAACTCTTTCACTCTTGTCTTCAAAGCAAAACAATGTTCCAAATCATGGCCCGCTTCACCCTAATGAAATTCGCAATGAAGATCTACCCTATAGCTTGGTGGGAGAGGATCTGGAGGAGGAGGCATATGTCTAGTGGTTATCAAACCTTTCTGAACCAAACCAGGATATAACTTAGTGTACGTCATGGGAATAGGGTCAAAGTGAACCCTTTCACGATTCTGAATTTGTCCAAAGGTCGGACGTTGAGGAGCTCTAGTTGGTTGAGCAGCAATCACAGGAGCAATAGCAACAACATAAGCTTGATTATCATGTTGGGCCCTGTATTGAGGTCTTCTACCCACATCGAAAATAGCATTGGTCTCATCTTCCTTCCTCCTTTGGAAATTCCCAAAAGGTTTCTTAGCAACATTGGAAGACTCAATAACTTTGGACACTTTTCCATTCTTAATTCCTTCTTAAGGCCTCTGTCCAATGGTAACCAGATCAGTGAAACTGGAAGAGACACTTCCGATCATTTTTTCCCAATAGAAAGGAGCCAAAGTATCCATGAACATACTAGTCATTTCTTTCTCAGCTAGGGGAGGTTCAACTTGAGATGCCAACTCTCTCCAGCGTTGAGCATATTCCTTGAAGGATTCCCTCTCTTTCTGAGACATATTCTGCAGTTGACGGCGATCAAGTGCCATGTCCAAGTTGTACTTGTATTGTTTCACGAAAGCATCACCCAAATCCGCCCAGCTGTGGATATGATCTTTATCAAGCCCCATGTACCACTTCATAGAGGCACCGCTCAGACTGTCTTGAAAACAATGAATAAGTATCTTGTCGTTCTTGGCGTAAGCAGCCATCTTGCGACAGTACATCGTTAAATAGAGCTTTGGACAAGTGTGCCCCTTGTACTTCTCAAATTCTGGAAGCTTGAACTTGGAAGGCACGATGAGATCGGATACCAAACACATATCACTTGCATCAACATTGAAGAAGTCATTACCCTCTACAACCCTTAATCATTTTTCAATAGCTCGATACTGCTCACGACCAACTTCAGGTTCAACATAATCTTCAAGATCATCATCCTGAGCGCTAGCAGCATTGTGTTCATAGGGAATTTGGCCAGTATGAATCACATGTCTGGATTAAGTGAAAATAGGAACTTGAAAAGCGGGTCTGGATGCCTGACCGATCATAGAAGTAGTAACATGAGGTGGAGAGTAGTTGTGTGGCAATCCAAACTCCGGCCAAGTTGAAGGTGGAAAATGGGTAGACTAAGGTTCGACAATAGAGTTTTCAACCTCTTGGATCACTGTCCTCTGAGGTGGCTCTCCTCTGGCAAACAAAAATTGAAGCATTTCAGTCAGCTTCGTCACACTCGTCTTCAACTCCTCAATTTCCATTCGGACCTCATCATTATGAACCTCTTGTTCTGACATCCTGCGTCTGCGGTAAGCTCGGGTTCTGTATTGGCTACGAAGCTTCAGTTTGACGGTTGACACATAATTGGAATACAGAGACAACTTGAATGAATTGACGAACAACCCGGGTGTGTTCAATAAATGCAAATGATGCAAATGGTATACGACACCATGCAATGCAGATATGTTTAGGGTCACAGACACAAACAGACTTGGAAGCTGGAAAAGCTCAAAACTTCCTAAATGGTAGGCTGTAAGAGATTGGTTCTACAGTCTGTACCCATAAATCCCACTCACAAGATGGTTTCTACGGTGACGGTTTAAGGAAACTCAAAGTCACAGACGTTTATCGTACTAACACCCCGCCGCACGCTAGCTGCATTGTGACGATAATAACGATAAGGTCTACCTTGAGTGGAGTTCTCATGCTATGATGATAAAGGGGCGAGCCCTCGGAGCCTAACATTACACAACTACCAAAATTGAAACAGGTCCTAGGGGGTCCCAGAATCACAGCCCTTTCGTGAATCAGGTCACGCGACAGGCTAGCTACGTTGCGACAAGATCTATGAAAAGTCTAACTATCTGGGGGAGCTTTCATGCTAGGCGTGCAAGGAGCGAGTCCTTGGAGACTAACACTAATAACATCCAATTCTAAACTTAGGTGTTCCATCTGCTTTTTCCACCACTCAAATTTTACTTGCAAAGTGACCCCAATATCCCACAGACAAGTAATATAATGAGCAATACAGGGAAAGCGGTAAAAGAATAAACAAACATAAATAACAAACATAGAAAAGACAAGAAAAGATAAGATCAAACAAATAAACACACAAAGCTAAGTTAGGCTCGACTCTCTCTAGCATGGAGCTAGTCCCCAGCAGAGTCGCCAACTGTCGTACCTCGAAAAATACGATCCTAGAATAAACAACAGAGTCGCCACCTAATTATATTTATTCTATTTAAAGAAAAGGGAGATATAGATACAACCTAATAAAGGATAAGAAATTGTTTACGAAACCAAATTCTAAGTTCGGGAGTCGGTTACGCAAGGGGAAGGTATTAGCACCCCTCACGTCCGTTGTACTCAACGGGAACCTCTTAGCTAATTATGCGATTAAATGTTTGATCTTAAGTCTTTGTCTTCTAAATGATTGTTAATATGTTTGTTCTTAAAGAAAAGTTTTAAATTAATATTAAGACGGAGCAAGGATTAAAGTTTTTTTATTATTGTGCTCGCGAAGGATTAAAATCCTCATGCCTACGTATTCCCTTGTGCAATGGGAAAGTCAGAGCTTCGTAGTTCGTGCTACTACGGTTTGTGGTTTTTAATCGAACGATTGTTCAAAACGCATTCTCCTGCTAAGCGTTGGCTTATACTCGCGGTGGAGGTTGAAGCGCTATCTTGTTTGCGAGATAGAATGATTTAAACAATGTTCGTTTTAGAGAAAAGTGTTTGACTTTTGTTAAGGTATTTTAAACGAAAGGGCGAATGAACCACATCACGTGGGGCTAGCCCAGGAGTGATTGCATTCCAAAACGTGCGGAGTGCTAGACTCCGGAGTTCTGTCTTTCGCTGATTGATTATGAAAGTGATTTAAATTGGTTGGTAAGTTTTAAGTTGTTTAAGTATGAAAGAGTGAATGAACCACGTCACGTGGGGCTAGCCCATGAGCGGTTCACTCTAGAACGTGCGGAATGCTAGAATTCAGAGCTCTATTCTTTCGTATTTGAAATTATAAAATGATTGAGATATTTTGATATACGAACGATAATTGAACCACGTCGCGTGGGGCTAGCCCAGGAACGATCCAATCCAAAACGTGCAGAGTGCTAGACTCCGGAGCTCTGTTTTCGTAAGTTAATTTGTGAGATTAGATATTATTTTGTTTTTAGACGTTTTAGAAATAACGTTTTTAATAACGAAGGAGTGATCGAAACACTACGCGTGGGGCTAGCCCAGGTGTGGTTCGTTCCAGAACGTGCGGAATGCTAGACTCCGGAGCTCCGTTCCTTGTTAAATTAATTAAGACGCGTAAAAGTTGTGAAGACGGCGATCACATAGTGACCAACTTACGTGTGTGCAAAAATGCAGGCGTATGAATTGATTAAATGAAGTGGATTCGATTCCTAATTCCTAAAGGTATTCCTAGTGAAACTGAAACCGGTAAAATAAAGGCGGAAGAAATAAATTACGTACAAAAACAGGATAGGGATACAATAATAATTTTACACGAGAATGCGATGAAATAAAGGGTGTCGTTGTAATTTGCCCAAGAGAAAGCGTGTGTGTAGTGTACGAATTAATCGGAACCGTTAGTATTAAATATTGTATAAAAGTGTGAGAAATAAATAAAATAAATAAATAGACTAAATAGAGTGAAATAAAAAATAGAATAAATTAAATAGAACGAAAATAAAAATAGAATAAATTAAATAGAATGAAAATAAAAATAAACAAATGGCCTCGTATCGGTCATGATTGATTTATCGTGGCTTTGTTATATCATCCGCCCAAATAAAAATCAAAACGGAATTGAAAAGCAAAGACACATCTTTTTGAATTTTTAGTTTATCAACAAGTAAACAAAATTACGACTAAACTTAAAAACTAAATTTAAATAACTTACTACACAATAATATTTTTTATATTTTTAAGTGTTAATCACATATATACTTTACTTATAACATTAATAAATAAATTAAACAAAACTATATTTTGAAAGGAAGAAACTAAGTCAATCTAATAACTTAAACTAATAAGGAAGTTTTTTAATAATTTAAATAGATAACAAACTAAAATATAAAAAGAAAATGATGAATGATACTCATAAACTTCAAGGCTAGCAAAGGTTGAGCTTGTTGTGTAGAAGAAAGTGAATATGTTTTGATGGAGGTTGTTGTTGTGGTGAAGATGGTGAATGTTTACGGGTATTGTGTAAGTAAAAAAAAAGAATTTTGACTTTGAAAAATATGTAATGAATGTGCTAGATTTTGAGAATATAAGGGTGATCTTGTTAGTCTCAAATGAGAGAAAGATAGATCTTATTTATAGTGTGAATGAGATAGGAGTGTTGATGTGGCAATCCATGTGACTTTATGAAAATGATTTTTGGTCATTGATAAGTCCAAGTTGGCAATCCATGTAAAGTGTGAGAATGATTATTGGTCATTGATAAGTCCAAGTTTGCAATCCATGTGACTTTATGAGAATCATTTTTGGCCATTGATAATTCCAAGTTGGCAATCCATGTGAAGTGTTTTTACTACATTGTAGTGGACCCCACTTGCTATTTTTCCTTTTTTGAATATGAAGAAAAACAAAAGAAAAGTAGTAATAATAAAATAAATAATAATAATAAAACTAATAAAAATAAAGAAAAAAAATTGAAAAATGATTATCAAAAAAAATTTATATTGAATTAAATAAATTGAAGTTAAACTAAATAAATTGAAATTGAAATTAAACTAAAATCTAAATTAACTTAAATAAAAAAAATCTAAATTAGAATTGAACCAAAATAAAATTTAAATTAAAACTAATTCTAAAATATCTAATATAATCTAAACTCCTATTCTTAAAGAAAAATAAGTAATTCTAAAAAAATAGAATATGACATTAAAAGTAAAATAAATAGAACTGCATGATTAATGATTAATTGATTATAATGCAAAAATGACTGACTATCAAATAATTCGATAAAATTGCGCCAGATGAATAAAATTTGAAAAAAATCCGGTCAAAATTTAGGGTGTGACAATAGGCATAAGCAATTCAGTCATAAAAAAACAAACACAAACAAGTTCCCGCCTTAGTTAGGAAAACTATGTCGACTCTGATTCTCATTTCCCGTGAGATACGTAGGCAGCGAGGTAAGCCCCGTTCTAGCATATTCTTTATTTTCCTTGCATTTTTCCAATGTCTCTTTGTTCTCTTTTCTAATTCCTTTCTCATTCCAGTTCTAGTTAGCAGTTCTTTTGTTCATCAGCATTTTATTCCTTACCCTTTGAAACAGACTAACAAGCATGGATATCATCAGGTACGGCGGACGATCTAGGGTGCTAATACCTTCCCAGGTCGTTATCGACTCTCGAACCAAGATCTTTGGTTCGCAGGACCTTGTCATTTCCTTTTCTCTTCGGTTTGTTCCGCATTACCTCTCCCATTCATTCGGGATAAAAATGCATGGATGGCGACTCTACCTTTTTCGCGCCACTTTCGCGTTTGTACTAGGATCAAAATCCCCGGAGTGACAGCTGGCGACTCTGCTAGGTATCGAACCCAGAATCTCTAGTTTCCCCTTTGAGAGTCAATCCTAGCTTGCCTATTTTTTGTTTCTTTAGGTGTTTAGTTGTTTGCTATTGTGTGCTTTAACTTAGCTTTACTGCCTTTATTTACAACTTTCATTTACAACATTTATTTACCGCTTTATGTATTTATTTTCACATGCATCATATATACTGGACTGTCTGGTCTGTCGTTTTTCTGTGGGAGGGGGTTACTATGAGATGAGTTCGTAACCGGGGCTCAAGTGCACCCTAGAACTTAGAGTGCACAGTCACTTTGGCTTCATGGCATTTTGCTATGTTGGTAGTAGTGAGTTCCACACCCAGACTTGCGACCGTCTTGGAAGCGTTTTGATTCAAGAATCTTTCTTGGATCATTACACGACCTCGATAGTTATGTGCAGCTGGGGGCCGATCATTGAGGACCTTTGTGGAAACATCCCTCTCCAGTGATGAAAGTGGCAGACCATATTTGTTGGCAAACCCACTCGCATCCGAGGGCCCATAGGGAACTCGCATATCTTGGTTCTCTCATAGGAACCCAGTCAAGGAAAACTATTCGTATGACGATAGTACTGTATCCCAAGGGCTATATGTACTATTGTTTCTTGATTCAGAGCTTGAAGTTGGGGATTTATGAGGGATACTTGTTTCTTGGACTCAGCTGAGACCTCCCTGAGTAGTATATAATGCTAAACTAGTTCCCTAATTCGGTCATGAGCCATTTCTCAGAAATGGTGAACGTATTATTGTTATTCGGATTTGAGAGTCCATGATGCTTGACTCGGAGCGTATACCCGTGAGATGGGAGGGGTTTACAGGTTTGCAGGAACCCTAAAACTTCCAATATACCCAATTTTCCAGTATTGTTCAGTATTATGATCTGGTTTTATGGTTATTTGGTTCTGAGATACGGGATTTCTACTCATTGAAACTATTATACTGCTATTGTGACCTTGCAGAGACACTTGATTATATGATCAGTACAACACAGACACGTAACTGATCACATGCCTTGCCTTTCATAATATCATCACATCATTAATCATTTGTGTTCTTTTTCATTCTCAGGGTCCATATTATTCCATGTTCCCGGTCGGAGTCCTGCTTCAGAAATGGAAACTCCCAAAAAGAAGAATGTTCACTACACCTTTCTACAACCAGAAGCCGAGAGTATTCAGAAACGGATCAGTTTGATGAATGACATAGTTCCATATGACTTCAGGAAAGAGTATGGGGAGATTCTATATTATGTGAATAAGCCTACAGTTGATCAGAGGGACATCCTTCACTCCTTGCTATAGTTCTACGATCCTCAGTTGCGAGTTTTTATGTTTAAAAATTATATCTTGGCTCCTACCTTGGAAGAGGTTTCTAGCATCCTAAAGGTTCCTATCAGAGACGACATTCCTTATTATACTTAAGAAAGGGTCCCTCCATATGAAGACATAGTTAGTGCTTGTCACTTGAGTATGCTTAGAGTCAAGATGAGACTAGAAGCCAACAAGGGTAAAGGGATTTACTTGGATTTTCTTATCACAAAAGCCCATGTTTTGGCATTGGGGAACCGGTGGGCAGAGTTCATTGCATTGCTAGCCCTGATGATATATGGGATAAGTTTGTTCCCAATAGAGAAAGGGTTAATCAATATGGAAGCCATTTTCGTCTTCATCAAGAGAAACCCAATGCCTACGTTGTTAGGAGATTTTTACTATGACGTTCATTACAGGAACAAGAAGAGGAAGGGGTATGTGAATTGTTGTGCTCCCTTATTTGCTGATTGGTTTGTTAGCCAACTTCCAAAGTCAGGACCTTTCCAAGATTTGAAACAATAATGGAAGTAGTCTAAAAGATTGATGGGCTTAACTTCGGAGGAAATATCTTGGAGATGCAATATAAATTTGATAGGGAAAGAGATCATTACTAGTTGTGGCGGTTTTCCCAATATACCTTTGATAGGAAGAAAATGGGGGATAAACTACAATCATTTGCTAGATAGTAAGCAATTTGGTTACCCTTTGAAGGACCCACCATCCATTAGGGAGATATTTGAATCGTTGTATTTCCCGATAGAAGGAAACATTAAGTTGTGTATTCAAGCTGCCCAAGCTTGGGAAGTCAGGATGATGAAAGGAAAGAAGGATTTTGGGAAAGTGGACCTAAAGACGTATGATCCTTTTGCTACGTGGTTGAAAACCAGTGTAGAAGTCTTACTCCTCCCATTCTCCATCGAGTCTCCTTTGTATCCAAAAGAAGTGTTACCACAAACTTCAGTTCCTCTGAAAGATTATCAGAAGTTGGAAGCTTTGGTCTAACAACTTAGAGCTAAAAATCTAGAGGCGAACAACTCTTGCCAGAAGTTTATGATCCACAACAAGAAGCTAGAGGAAAGAGCTCATTAAGCCGAAGAGATCGGCAGGCTCAAGAAAAAAGACTTTGAAGAGCGAGGGCTCTATTTCAAGAAGAAAGGTTGTGCTGAGATCCATAAGGAGAGTCAGTGTCGGAATGACAAGAAGTCTTTAGATAAAGCCAATGAATCTGTGACCCATTGGCAAGCAAAATGGGATGACAACTTGAAAAAGAAAAAGGAGGTAGAAGTTGAGTATAATCTGAAGATCAAAAACCTCCAAGAGCTCCTGGCTGAATAGGAAAGGCTACTTCAGAAAGCCCATGAGCAACGTAGAGACTACCTTCAGAAGATAGGCCAAGGTCAACAAGAAGTTGAAGACACCCAGAAAGAGGTAGAAGAGTTAAAACTCCATGCTAAAGTCAAGAAAGCTAAGCCTGGAACAAGTCTTAACAAGGAGAGGGAAGACGTGTTCCTGCAACAAATTATCGAGTTTCATGCTTCATTTGATCAGAGAGATCTCCTTATTCAAAAGCTAATCCAAGAGCCAGGTCATCCATACATAACTCAACTATTTCAGGAGGTCAAGCGTCTCATCTGGAGGCTGAAGGACATGGAGCTTCCTAGGGCTTAGTTTCATTTTCTTGTACCTGGATTACCCACATTCCTGCTGTAGGATTCCATTTATGTTTTGTTATTTCCTATTGTTGTATGAATTGGCACCCTTTGGGGATTTTGTTATCTTCAGATTTCAGTTTATGATATTTTAATTGGTTCTAAGCACCGATTCTGCACTATTATCCAATCTGAGCTTCATGTGTGGGTTTTCTCCCTAAAATCTGAATTTTTAAAGGCCATCCGATATTTTCTCAAATACCGGAACATGAATGTAAAAAAACCTTGAGAATGAAAAGAACACAACATTGTATGCATTCATATCATTTGCATTCTTTCTTTTGCAGGTTATCCGAATTTCTTAACTTATCTGTTTATACATGAAATAATTGGGAGAGCCATAAAGAGCCATCCTATTCGACATGACACTCCTCTGCACCAGTATGCTACTCACCGCAACCAAAGATACATCATGGACACCATACAGACTAAGCTGAATGAACTCCGCACCAGGATGGTTGAGTTTATGACTATGATGCAAGGCATGGCCCAGGGGTAGTAGGAGCTAAGAGTTGTTGTTCTCAGACTTGATCCACCATAGATGAATCCTCCAGTTATCACTTTGGATGCTCATGGAAATCCAATTAACAACATTGTTATTCCACCTAAGGGAAATAGACCTCCAACACCAGAGGGTGGTGGCCCTATTCCCGTTATTTTGGAAGATCGTCAAGAAGATCAATTCACCTTAGTCAATAAAGACATGGGTTTCGGCACAGGTGGTAACTCCCAAGACTTTCAGATGTTGGCTGAGAAAGTTAGGGCTTTGGAATGCAGAGATACTCTCGGCATGGATGTCTCTGACATGGGCCTGGTTCAAGGAGTGATCATTCCTCCAAAGTTTAAGCCTCCAGGCTTTGACTAATACAACTATAATTCTTCCCCAAAAAATGATCTGTAAGCTTTTTATCGCAATATTGTTGCGTATACCAAAGATGAGAAGCTTTGGATGTACTATTTCTAAGACAAACTGTCTGGGGGCTCGCTGGAATGGTACATGAAATTGGAGAGGGCCGTTGTTCGCAATTGAAAAGAGCTTTGGGAGGCTTTCCTCAAGAAATACCAATATAATATCAACATAGCCCCAAGTCGGAGCCAACTGCAAAGTTTGTCTAAAAAGAACTCTGAATGCTTCAAGGAATATGCACAGAGGTGGCGCAATGTCGCTGCTAGAGTTTAACCACCACTGCTGGAGAGAGAAATGGTTGACCTTTTCATGGATACCCTCTCTGGGAACTTTATGGAAAAGTTAGTAGGTTGTTCATCTAGCGGCTTTTCTGACATCATCCTAACTGGTGAGAGAATTGAAAGTTGAATGAAGCAAGGAAAAACTCAGAATAGCGGAGCGTCGACTTCTAGAATCAATAAACCCTTTGTGAAGCGGAAGGAAGGTGAAATCGGGGCCGTATTCACCCAAAGGAAAAGGGGATATCAGAACTCCTATCATTGGGCCTCTTCTGTTACCATTTATGCTCCAACAATTCAACAACAAGTTCAACATCCGCAACCTTCAATCCATGCATCTTATCTCAACTCTGCATCACACTCTTCATCATCAACAATCAACTTCATCTATAACTGCACCATCATCTTCAACAATCAACATTTGATACCTGCGAATCACCAATACAATGACATCATAATCACCATCACCATCACAAGAACACACGCATACTCAACCCAAATAATCAACGACAAGAAATGCAACAAAACTCAGAATGAGAAAGAAGAGGTGAAATCGATACGCATACCTGAACGGAATTTCGCGACATTCTTCTTTGTGCTATCGACGTCTTTATCGTTGCATCATCGTCTTTCGACAACCGGAATCATCATAAAGCTCGCAGCGCCATCAAAAGAACGACAACGTCATCCTTCTTCATTGAGATTGTCGATGCAGCTTAGATTAACAAGGTAAGAGTTCACATCCCCCTTGTATGTTGCTATGCTGATGATTTCTCTTGTTTGTATTCATATTTCTGAGATTTCCTATCGGTTTAGAATGGAAAACGATTAGGTTGTTGTGGCGTTTTATTGTTCGTATTTTTGTTAGGGATGTTGATTAGGTTGTGGATTAGTGGTGAATTTCGCGACTGATAACACTAAAATTCACCGTATTTCTGACTCCAATTTCGCATGCATTCTTAGTTTTTATTGTTATTTTGTTATGTTATTACTTTGTTTTTCTTTATTTTCAGGTTTTCTATGTAATCGGGGCCTAAATCGAGAAAAGGAGCGAAAAAGGAGTGGAAACTGACGAAAACCAAGAAATTCAGCTTTTTACACTTACGGCATCCGCCATTGCTGGCGCCATGGGGTCTGCCATGACGTGGCCACGTCTCAAGACCACTCCACAACTGCCAAGACCCATGATCCCCACTCTCTTCTTCCACATTAGTCTCATGGCGGGAGCCATGGCCTTGTGGCGGGCGCCATAAGGCAAAAACTTTTCCCTCCACTTTTTAGTGGAGGGGGACATCCTGGTCTTTTCTTGCTATTTGTTTTCCTATAAATAGGGCCTTAGATTTTCGTTTTCAATCATCCAAACTTAGAATCTCTTAGGCATATATCAGTTTTAAAGTAGTTATCATTCCACATCGGGGTATTACTGCAATCGAGTGATCGAGTCTGTATACGTCTGTGTGATCGAGTGTTGGAGCACTCTGGGAGGAAGTTAATCCTGCCGCCATTTTAATTCCAGTTCGTATTTTATTTTTACGCATTGCTTTACTTTTGTTTATTTTCCGCATTGCTTTACTTTTGTTTATTTTCCGCATTGCTTTACTTTTGTTTATTTTCCCGCACTCGCTTTACTTTATTTATTTCTTGCACTCGCACTACTTTCGTTTATTTTCCGCACTCGCTTTAAATACCTTTATTTCTCGCACTCGCACTACTTTTATTTACTTTCCGCACTTGCACTAATTTTATTTACTTTCCGCACTAATTACTTTTATGAAAAATTATAAAAAGAACTTTTACTTTACCATGTCTAACTAAATCCATAAAGGTTAGAATGTAAGGATCATAATTGAACCAGTAATCCGTACAATTGTTCGTGGAAACACTTAAGGGCTATTTTATCTTTCAATTTAAGTAATTGTTTTTAACTATTTCAAAAACAGCCAAAAGCGCTTTGTCTAGTTCATTAGGAGTTTTTAGAATAAAAAGAAAAGATATTTTAAAATGATTTTCGGACGCGTTAAGAAGTTTAGAGTCTGGTTCGTGAGAACCTCTTTTTGCTAAGAAATCCAGGTTAAAGTACTTTTCAACTTAGTTAAGATACTATATTTCTTAAAAATAGGTTTACTACTCTAACACAGTACGCACCTTTTTATCCGTGACAATAGGAGGGGTTGATTAGAGAGTACAACTCGGTTCTGAATACGCGAAAGCGACAGTTCCTGTTAAATTAGTTCTTTTCAAAGTGGAAAACATTGCCCATAAGTAGTTCTATTAACAAGTACCGGAATATCTATTGATTACGTGAGTTACATTCGAGCCTGTCTTTATTAATTGTTTAAAATTATTATTTTATTTACCATTGCGCACTCCTTAAAACCCTTATATTCAGTTGCCTTAGATACACACCATAACAACAGGTACGATAGATTGACACTTGGTCTCTGTGGATTCGACAATCTTTTATATTACTCTGGCGTGTTCATAGACTTGCGAAAAACACGCATCAAGTTTTTGGCACTGTTGCCGGGGACCAATTTCGTCAAATTTCATACCCTATATTTATACCGTTTAGACTAAGGTTGTTACCCACCGGTCAATGCGAAAGACTCGCAGTGCCAGAAGTTTAGTAGACCCTCTAGCTGAACCTGAATGTTACGCTCGCGCACGTTTGTTTTTCCATAGGAATAGGAGAGCTATGGCCGAAGATCAAAACCAAAGACCTCTTAAGGACTTCACCCAACCATCAAACGAGGAACCTAGTTCCAGTATAGTAAACCCCTCTATCCCAGCCAATAATTTTGAACTTAAACCATCCCTGCTGCAATTAGTGCAACATAGACAATTCGCAGGTCTTGCTACTGAGAACCCAAACCAACATTTAAAAAACTTTCTCTAGTTAGCAGACACCTTTAAAACCAATGGAGCTCCTCCTTAGGCGATTCGCTTAAGATTATTTCCTTTTTCTCTCAGAGATAAAGCTCTATCATGGTTAGATTCCCTTCAACCCAATTCCATAACAACTTGGGAAGACGTTAGAAAATTTTTCCTTGCTAGATATTTTCCCCCAAGTAAGACCGCTCTTCTTCGAAACCTAATAACCAGATTTATCCAACACCAAGGAGAGTCGTTGTTCAAAGCCTGGGAGAGATATAAAGAGCTATTAAGAGCATGCCCACATCATGGCTTAGAGAATTGGCTAATCATTCAAACCTTCTATAACGGACTTCATTATAACACTAAGATGACCATCGACGCTGCCATTGGTGGTGCACTGATGAACAAACCTTACCCTGAAGCTAGTGCCCTTATCGAAGATATGGCCCAAAACCATCAATCATGGGGAGTAGAATGAGCGACAGTGGAAAAGAAGGAATCCCAAGGAGGAATACATGAGCTAAGCTCTATGGACATGATGCAAGCTAAAATGGACGCATTGGCCCTTAGAGTCGAACATATGTGTACAACCCCGAATACTGTAGCTGCAGTTTCTCCAAATTGTTAGATATGTGGGACGCAAGGACACTAATCCACCGAATGCAATCTTTTAAATGAGACCAACCCTGAGCAAGTGAACTACACCCAAGGGAACCCATTTTCAAACACATACAACCCTGGATGGAGGAATCACCCAAACTTCTCCTATAAAAAATAATAACCCTATCCAAAATACCGCACCTCCGAGACAACAAGGTTACCAAGCCCTAAGAACAAATCAACCTATGCAACCTGTACCACCAAGTCCGAGCCTTGAAAAATTGTGGAAAATTTTATCACCGCTCAAACACAACAAAACAAAGAGTTCATGAACCAAAACGTCCATGTTAACGAAGTAATCACCCAGTTAGGAACCAAGGTTGACCAAATTATTACTCATAATAAGATGCTTGAAACCCAGATCTCTCAGGTAGCTTTAAACCAAGCCCCTCAGACTACACCTGGAGGACAGTTCCCTGGACAACCTCAACAAAACCCAAAAGGGCAAGCAAATGCCATTACTCTACGAAGTGGAACCGCTTATAAGGAACCTTTTAACCCTAGATTAAGTGATCCCGAAACTTCTGAGAGAAATGAGGAGAAGGAACCAGAGGAATCTTAAAACCTGAAAAGTCAAGAAAAAGGAGAAGAACCTAAAAACAAAACCTATGTACCACCACCGCCATACAAACCACCTATACCATACCCTCAAAGATTAAAGAAAACCCAAATCGATAATCAGTATCAAAAATTCGTTAAGGTTATAGAAAAACTTCACGTAGAAATCCCATTTACAGAAGCCATCACCCAAATACCTTCTTACGCTAAGTTTCTCAAAGACATACTTACAAATAAATGTAGACTTGAAGATCTGAAACCCGTGGAATGTAATTCTATTTCCGAAAATAGGTTAGCAAAGAAAGATAAAGATCCCTGAAATTTTTCCATTCCTTGTGTTTTGGGGAATCATGTCATCGAAAAGGCTTTTCTAGACTTAGGAGCTAGTGTGAGCTTAATGTCTTTAGCAGTTTGTGAGAGATTAAACTTAGGAGAATTACAACCCACTAAGATGTCACTTCAATTAGCCGATAGATCAGTTAAATACCCTATAGGCATACTTGAAGATCTCCCTGTTAGGATAGGTCAACTGTTTATACCTACTGATTTTGTTGTCATGGACATTAAAGAAGATGACGACATACCAATCCTCCTAGGTAGACCGTTCTTATCAACTGCTGGAGCCGTAATAGATGTTAAAAAAGGGAAACTAACCTTTGAGGTAGGTGACGAGAATATAGAATTTGTACTTTCAAAATTCCTTATGGCACCTGTAATAGGAGATGCTTGTTATTCCTTAGATATCATTGATGAATGCATTAGGGAATTAGAACAAGAAGAAGAAATGGAATCTATTAAATTGCCATCAACCCTTATTTGGGAAGATGACAGTTATAAAAAACCCTACATTGATGATAACCTTCACGAATGTTTATCTCTTACCCCATATCCTATGCCTTGCCCTATGAAAGCAACCGTAAAACTTAAGGAAATGCCTAAAAACCTGAGATATGAATTTCTTGATGAAGAAATGAACTGTCTAGTTATAGTCAGTGCTACCTTAAACCAAGAGGAAACAAACCAATTGTTAGATGTTTTACGAAGGTACCCCTCAGCCTTAGGATATAAGATCTCAGATCTAAAAGGAATAAGCCCATCCGTATGCATGCATCGGATTTTGCTTGAAGAAGATTCAAAACCCTCTAGAGAACACCAACGAAGAATAAATCCTATGATGAGTGAAATAGTTAAGACTGAAGTTCTTAAGTTACTATAGGCAGGTATAATATATCAGATCTCGGACAGTAAATGGGTGAGTCATGTGCATGTAGTACCTAAAAAGGGAGGCATCATAGTCGTGCAAAACAAGAAGGGCGAACCTGTAGCAAAAAGAACCGATGGAGGTTGGCGTATGTGCATAGATTATAGAAAATTAAATAAAGCAACTAGGAAGGACCATTTCCCATTACCATTCATAGACCAAATGTTGGAGCGCCTAGCCAGACACTCTTACTTTTGTTACCTAGATGGATATTCAGGATTCTTCCAAATACCTATTCACCCTGAAGATCAAGAAAACACTACCTTTACATGCCATGTTGGAACTTTTGCCTATAGAAGAATGCCTTTTGGACTCTGTAATGCCCCTGCCACTTTCCAACACTGCATGATGTCTATCTTTGCAGACTATTTAGATGGAATCATGGAAGTATTTATGGACGATTTCTCAGTTTGTGGATCTGATTTCAAAAATTGTCTTATCAACCTTGAGAAAATCCTGGAAAGATGTGTGGAGGTAAACCTTGTGCTAAATTGGGAAAAATGTCATTTCATGGTCACCGAAGGGATTGTTTTAGGACATATAGTTTCCGAAAAAGGTATAGAGGTAGACAAAGCTAAAATAGAAGTCATAGAGAATCTAAAACCGCCAAAGACTATCAGGGAGATAAGAAGTTTTCTTGGACATGCCGGATTTTACCGGCGTTTTATCAAGGACTTCTCCAAAATAACAAAGCCCTTAACTGGTCTTTTGATGAAAGTTGATGAATTCATCTTCGATGAAAAATGTACTTAAGCATTTAATCTATTAAAGCAAGCTCTGATTTCAGCACCTATAATGAAACCCCCTGATTGGTCATAACTGTTTGAAATAATGTGTGACGCTATTGACTATGTTGTAGGAGCCGTTCTAGGTCAGAGAAAAGATAAAAAGTTGCACGTAATTTATTATGCTAGTAGAACCCTAGACCCTTTACAACTCAACTATGAGACAACCGAAAAAGAGCTCATAGCTGTAGTTTTCTCCATAGACAAATTTAGATCTTATCTAGTAGGAGCCAAAATTATAGTTTACACCGACCATGCTGCCATTCTTTACTTACTAAGTAAAAAGGATGCCAAACCTAGGTTACTTCGATGGATTCTATTACTGCAAGAGTTTGATTTAGATATCCGTGATAAGAAAGGCACAGATAATGTAGTAGCTGATCACCTTTCTAGGCTAGAATACATGAAACCTGATTCAGTGCCCATAAATGACGATGTTGCCTATGATAGACTGATAGCCCAACTAGAAACTATTGAAGATGATAACCCAGACCCACATGAGCATTCTCATAAATCCTTAGCTATAAGTAATGCACCTTGGTATGTAGACTTTGTTAATTACCTAGCCGCTGACATCATACCCCCCGATCTAAACTACCACCGGAAGAAGAAGTTCTACAGTGATGTGAGAAACTTCTATTGGGACGAACCATTTCTTTTCAAGAGAGGTAAAGATGGCATTTTCCGCCGTTGTGTTCCAGAAGAAGAGGTACATAATATAATTGAGCATTGTCACTCTGCACCCTATGGTGGACATGCAAGCACATCTAAGACCTACGCCAAGATTCTTCAAGCTGGCCTATTCTGGCCTACTATGTGGTGTGATGTCCATGCTTTCATTGTCAAGTGTGACAGATGCCAACATACAGGAAATATTTCAAGACGTAATGAAATGCCTTTAAGAAATATCCAAGAAGTATAACTCTTTGACATATGGGGTATAGACTTTATGGGACCGTTCCCACCATCTTTAGGGAATCAGTACATCTTAGTAGCTATTGGCTACGTTTATAAATGGATTGAAGCTATCGCCGCACTCACGTACGACACCAGAGTAGTCATCAAATTATTCAAAAGCTATATATTTCCCAGGTTTGGAACCCCCCATTTAGTCATAAGTGATGGAGGATCACACTTCATATCGAGAATATTTGATAAACTTTTAAGCAAGTATGGAGTTAAGCATAGAGTAGCAACACCATACCACCCACAGACCAATGGACAAGTGGAAGTATCTAATAGGGAGATCAAACAAATTCTTGATAAGACTGTCTCTATATCTAGAAAGGATTGGTTGCAGAAACTTCAAGAGGCATTATGGGCCTATAGAACCACTTTCAAAACCCCTATAGGAACAACCCCTTATCAACTGGTCTATGGAAAATCATGTCACTTACCTTTTGAATTGGAGCATAAGGCCTATTGGGCCATCAAAACTTTGAATTTGGATTACTTGACTGCTGGTGAAAAATGTATCCTTGATATCCACAAATTAGAAGAGCTTAGACAATCTGCCTACGAAAATGCCATCATATACAAAGAAAGAACAAAAGATTGGCATGACAAAAGAATCATAAGAAAAGACTTCAAAATAGGCGAACTTGTTCTCCTCTTCGATTCTAGGCTACGACTTTTTCCAAGGAAGCTTCGTTCGAGATGGACCGGCCCTTTCGAAGTATCTAAGATTCTAAGATCTGGTGCTATCGAAATAAAGAACCAAACATGTAAACCGTTCATCGTCAATGGACAGAGGTTGAAGCTCTACGAAGGAGGTGACATCCTAACAACATACACATGCCATACTCTGAGTGATCCACCGTATCCTTCAAACGATATATAAAATCTGGTCGTCGAGCTAATGACGTTAAACAAGCGCTGCATGGGAGGCAACCCATGGTTTTCTTATTTACGTACTTTTTATTTATTTTTACTTTATTTTAATTTTTTTACTTTATTATTATGTCAGGACTAACGATTGAATGTTTTATGTGATTTCAGGACTTGTTTGCTAACCTTGTGCAGAATGCAGAACCCCGATGACATGCACGTGGCCTTTAGAGACGACTCACAGAGAGAGCGTTACTATGTCCACATGAGACGCCCTATGGCACCTACCAGGTACCCAGATCAAGATTGCATGGATGCCTTAGGGATAGAGCCAAGCGTCAGATTCTTATGCCACCAACTCCAGTGGGACCAGTTTGACGATAGGAACAACACTTACAGGAACTTGACTCTAGAGTTCCTCATCTCGTTTCATTATGATCCTTAGGCTGGACCCGATGGACATGTTGTTTTCAGGTTGTTCGGGATTGACTACTCCTTCTCTCACAAAGAGTTTGGTGATTTACTAGGTTTTCAGACTACTCCTAATGCTATTCCAGAGACACTGATGGGGTATTTTATGAGCAGAGAAGTGGAAAAGTTTTGGTCTAACATCTCAGGTGGAGGGAGCCAAGATCCTTCCACTCAGTTTTCTCAGGTAATCCACAACCCTGCGGTAAGGTACTTCCAGATGATTCTAGAACACTCTTTCCTCGGTTTGCTAGATACAGAGACTCTGCTGAGTGAAGAGGAGATTTTCCTACTGTTTTGTGTGACTCAGTCACGCCCAGTTGCTTGTGGAAACTTTCTGTTGAAGGGCCTTGCCAGTGTCTCCAGATCATCTGTAGGCATTATACATGTCGGTTGGATTGTTACACAGATTGCTACTGCATTGGGTTTGTCTCGAAAATTATTGCACCTCAGGACCTTCTGCTGCTACACCACCCTGGATGTTGACTTTTGTCTTGACAGATGGCTGATGAGAAGGGCCTCTTTTGAGCCCAACACGTTTAGATTACTGATCAACGGCGAAGTGATACATTACTTTACATTACCAGACCTGTTGATGACCAGTGTCCATGATCCTGCTAATTGGAGTTATGCTTTAGAGGGTTATGGAGAGACTGTCGAAGAGCCGAAATCACCTCCCGCCGCTGAGTACACTCCTACACCTCTTTCCCCCCGAATCACTGTTATGTCTAACAATATGTCTTTGCAGCCTCCTGATCTACAAACTCAGATTTATGAGCTCCGCAAGGAGACTGCCCTGCTAAAGCAGGAAGTAGCAGACTTGGAATTACAGATCCAGGTATCTGATCTCACTCATGCCTCAGAGGCCGATGATCTATATCAGGAGATTGAAGAGCTTCGGAGGGTGATAGCCGAGATTCGTGGATCAAACCAGGAAGAGAAGCCTACCACATGATTCGTTTTACACTGACGCTATTACCCTAGTATTTAATTTCTTTTTCATGCTTTATTTTATTTCTCGCATCTCCAGACATATTTTATATTATTGCATCTATTACATTTTCTTTTCATGTACTTTGATTTTATCTTATATATTTTTTCATGCACTAATCTCATTTTTTCTCTTTTCTTTTGATTTATTTTATTTTATTTTTGTCGAATAAAGAAAAAAAATATAAAGACAAAAATATTTTCATTTTTGTCTTCATAAAAAATATGCAAGCTTCATGCCTTAGAAGAGAGAAGAAAACACTATCCGGACCCCCCGAAGACCGAAGGTGCAAAGGGCCCAAAAGAAGAATTGAAAAAATCCAAGGCCCAACAAAAATTGGCCTTATGGCGGGCGCCACACCGTCCCACAACAAATACGGGGCTGATTCCCCATTTCCACCATTTTCACACCTTCAAACCTCAAAAACCCATTTTTCCAACTTCCAAAAACCCCATTGAACCCCATCAAAGCTCCCTCATATCCAAAACATTCACCATCTATAAAACTTATCCAAAATCCATTTTCATTTTCATCCACCACAAACCATAAAAATCAAACCTTTATCATTTCTCTCATAAACCATTTTTCACCACTTTTCACTTCTCAAGGAGCAACAACAATGGAGTTCAATGGATATCTTCTTCGCGATGGAAGACCAGGTGATAGGCAAAGGAAAATTATTCAAAGGCTTTAGAGTCGAGAAATTCTCTCGACTAGGTACGTCGATGATAACTGTCTTTATGCTTTGGGTCTGTATCATAGTGTTTTTCATTTATTAGATTTTTTAGGCTTGCATAATATTTTTGTTAACCAGGAACCTACCTATGAGAGGCTGACAGTTGAGTTTTTAAGTTAATTGATATACAATGTCCGTCCTAACACTGCTAGCACAATCGGTACTGTTAATTTTAGAATGTTTGGAATTGAATACGAATACAGTACCGACGAACTAACAAGCTTGTTAGGAATCCCTCATAGGGAAGGTGAGATATGTGAGGCACCTTTGGATGCAGAATGGTCGGCCGAGGTATTTTCCTTATGGCAGAGGCTGTCAAGTACTTCAATAAATTCTTTTGAAGGAATACTTGCGTCGACCATCCATAACCCGACCATAAGAGTTTTCAGATATCTTTTGGCATGTACTATTTTTGGCCGGGAGAGTCCAAATAAGGTAAATTCTAGAGAACTCCTATTTTTGCAAGGATGCCTCACTAGTACCCATATCAATCCGGTCCCGTTTATGCTTGCACACATGGCTTTAACTACTAATAAAACAGGACCGATTGTTTTTGGAGGACTTGTTACGTCTATTGCTCGGGCTCTTGACCTGAACAATGAGATAGCTACACTTGAACCACTACGTCCTCGCACAATTAATTTAAAATTTCTAAAAGACATGAAATTGTGCCAAACAAGGAGAGAAGGTGGTTATGAGTTGATGGTTCATGGGGTAGTGTAAACACCCCAAATTTGCCCTCACCCATTCACACCATGGCTTGTGATCATTTCATATGCATAAACTCAATCATACCATCTCATATCACATTTTTGATTCACTGCATTGGTTCAAAGTCATCTGCATCTAGAATTTGTGATCTGAGCAATCCAGGAGCCTCTTGAGCCATTCCAAAGGTCAACAATCACTTCAAAGGGGTCTATGTGTGTTCAAGTATCATATTATATCCTCTCAAAGTCAAGAATGTCAAAGAATCACAAGAACTGGGATTGGTATGGATGCAGAGCCAGGCTTGACTGCACAGATGACCTAAAATTAGGGTTTTGGTTTCAGAGGCCATAACTCCAATTTTTTTGGTCATTCTTGTTTCTATTGGTCTCTATATGGTATAGGGAGTATGCATATCAATTTTCATGAAGAAATTCCATGGGGAAGTCATCTGATCAAGAGTTGACTTTTCAAGCAAGTCAGTGCAAAATCAGGGCATCTGAGGCCCCCAATGGCCCAACCAAAGGGTGTTCTTCATCATTTTGATTGTATATGATCTTTATTTGGTCATGGAAGATGTTTGAAGCTCACAAAATTCAAGAATTTCAAGTTTTTGCAAAGTTTATTTTTTGGGCAAGTTTGACTTTTAATGAAAATGTCATTTTATGCAACTTTTTCAACCCTTAATTTTTGATTCAAGAAAGCTTCAAATGAAAAAACTTTAGTCATGAAAGTTGTAGAATAGATCTTTCCCTTTCCAAAAAGTACAAGAACATGACCTAATTCATTTTGGATCAAAAGTTATGGCTTGCCAAAGTTGGCAAAAATCACTAAATTTCAAGTCATGCACCAAAGAGGCAAAATTGCAAATTCACTTCTCAAGGCCAATTAAGTCATCAAATGAACTTCTAATTCACATAACATGATCACACAACATCTAAAAATCAGAATTAACCCAAGGAATCACATGTTTCATGGCTTATGGATCAAGTTTCTCTCATAAGAACCAAAGGCAAGCCAAGTTGCAAAAGTCATGATAACATCTCATCCACTTGCTGCCTAGGTTGCTGAACCATCCTAGCCCCTTCCTCACATCATGATGCGCAACACACCCTTGCTATACTTGGCTAGAACATGACCCATGCTTCTCTTACACAAAAGTTGACATTTTGCAAAAGCAACCATACCTATCACAAAAGGACATGTCACATCTTCTGACCAATAGGATTTGTTTATGTTAATCAAAAGCAAGACAAAGCATACATTACACAAGCCTGAAACCGGCCACAAGACCACATTCTCATTTTCACTCCATAGAGCAAAAGCATTCGAAACACTCTCCTCAGCTCACAAACACACAAACAAACTTCATAGATCAACTCCACTCATCTTCCTGGTCACAAAGCATCCATCATCCTTGCCTTAAACTGCCAAAATCACAAACACGATTCCTTTACTGCACTGAACAGAACTTGTTCAAACTCCCAAACCAGCCAACACAAACTCTCTCTAAGCATCAGAAGTTCATCAAGGGCATAAAAGGAGTGGATTGCACAAAGAGAAGGGGCCAGAAAGTTGCAGACTGAAAAGCTTCAAACTCAGGTAGCTTCATGAACTTTTTTTCCAGAAATGGATTTTTAAGTTCTTAATAGCTTCTACATGCTTCCCTGATCATGAATATGTGATTGTTTTCGAAAATGAGTGAAAAATGAATATGTATGCAGTCTCTGAAACTTTTTGCCCTAAAACTATTTTGATTCGATTTGGTTGATTTAGGAAGGATAAATGATGTTTGAGTGAGGGGTTTGATTCGTTTTTGGATGGGGATGATTTATGGATAGTTAGTTTTCATTTTCATTGCGTATAGAGTGATTTAGCATTTGGACTCGCCGGAGAAGATGACCGGAACCACTGTTTCGGTCATCTGAAAGTCATTAAGGCTGGATTAGGGCTAATTAATTAGGGTTAGTGAGTTTGAATGTAGGCTGTCCAGATGCGCGCCTAGTCAACTCCCGCGCGTGTGAGTTTGAATGATGGCCTTAGGATCAGTTGACTTCTTCATTAATTCATTTAATTTCATTTTTATTTTCATTTAAATACATTTGTTTTCTATATTTTATTTAAAATAGCAAAACTTATTCAAAAATTCTGAAATTTTTTATACAAACTCTTATTTAATTTCAGAAACCAAAAATATTTTTATTTTTATTTTTTGCATTCAAAAAATATTTTTAAATATTTAAAAGTTTATTTTTAATTAATTAATGAGAATTAATTAATTAAAAATGCTTTTAGGTATTTAAAAATCACCAAAAAATTCATGAAACCTTTGAAAACATTTAGAAACATTGTCCAACCCTCAAACCAAATTTCTTTTTTGATCTTGATGCATTTTGAGAATTTTCCATGGAATTAATTCATTTTCAAAGAATTATTTTGATCCAAACTTCCAAAAATCATTTCTGCCTAACCATTGAGAGTTGGACCTTGATTCTTTTTGCATTGCATTGTGCTTAGCATGTAGTTTGTGAGATTAAATGGCCATGATTTGATCTTTCATTTTCCATTTGTTTGGAATTTTTCTTGTTAAGGAACCCTAAAACCCTAGAAAATTTAAGAAAATCATAACTTGAATTAGGTTAAGAGTTGGAACTTCTCCTTTGGGCAGTGAGTTAGTATAGGTTTAAGGATCCTTTGAATGCATTTTCAATTTTTTATCTTGGTGATTGCTTCTGATTTTGGCTTTTGTTTGATGCTTTGATCATAAACCCTAATTTGGGTTTCTATTTGCATACATCTTGCATTTGCATTCATACCTTGACTTGCCATAGCATTTTATGCATTCTTTTGGTTCATTGAACATCTTAAGACATATTGAAAGCATGTTTGATCATTGCATCATGTGTTTGCCAGGTTGTATGTCATTTGCATATCATGACTTTTCATGTTTGTTCATGGTTCTTAACTTGTTTCATTTGCATCCATAAGATTGTATGATCATCCTCATGTATTGATTCATGTTTGTAGCATCTCATAGTATCATTATCATCCCATATATGCTTCTGGTTTTGGTTTGCATCACGCCATTTCATCTCATTTTGCATTGCATTGCATTTCTTTCACAAACTTTTCAGGTGGTAAGTTATTTTGAGAAGTGAATTTGCCTTCACTTCTCACAACTTCTTTTCATCTCTCTTATGCATCCTTGCTGAATTTTGTTTTGTGTTTGAGATTGAGCTTGCTCTTTCTTCTTCATTTTAATTTCTTTCCTCAAGTGACTTGACTTCTTAAATGAAGCAAGTTACTTTGCTTCTCCTGATCCTTTCATCTGTTTCCTGGTGGTACCATTGAAGATTTTCTCTTGTTAACCTCACAAACCTTAGGAACAACCAAGCATGACAATGATTAGGGTTTTTGATTAGTCTCACACTTAGATTTTACCTTTGTGTCTCTTTGAGTCTTCTCTTCTCATCTCATAATCAGGGACTAAACCCTAAAGGCTTTAAGGCTTTGTGATTAAGCTTATGCCTGCATCCTTCTATTAGGATGGAGTGTATAACTTTAATCCTAAGTGTTAAACCCTTAATGTGTTTAACTCCTTTAATCAATTCACTTAATAATCATCAAGACATCAAGCTTTTAACTTGGGCCTTGCATTAGGGTTCTAATTCTTCCTTAATTGGTTAAGAAGGACTAACCCTAGTGTTAATGGACAAGTCCCCCTCAAGTTGTCTTACAAACCCTAAAAACACTTCATCATCATATCATTAAATAAAATCCACTTAATAAAGGCTTTGTTTTGTCATGAGTTTAATCCCTAATCATGGGTTAAGTTGAGGAGCTTTCCTCAGCTTAAACACTGTCATCTATTATCCTTCTATTAGGATGGTGTAATGAGTCTGTTTAACCCCTGATTATGGCTTAATCTCATTACTCAACACTAAACAAAAACACCAAAAACATCTAAATAATCACAAGTAGGTTAATGATCTTAATCCTACATCATGGAGATTAAGTGTGAGAAGCTGACTTCACACTTAAGGTATTCTCATTACCCCTAATCAGAGGGAAGATGTGATGAGTTTACTAATCCATTGGTTTAGGCTTAAGCTCATAAACTTATGACAAACTCCCAAAAGCAATAAAAGATTGAAAACTCAAAAACAAACAATAATCGTCTCCTTAGGGATTCTTTTCTCATCACCTTCACTCATAAACGAGAACTAGCTTCTTCCGTCTAATGCAAGACAGTTAGCACCTGAGCCAGACAGGTCATACACTTGAGCATAGGCAAGCAAGCAGTTCACAAGTCAATTCACCTTTCAGTCTCTTTGGGTCGAACTACGGTGTTCTGACTTCCTCATTGCACGAGAGGATACGTAGGCATAACTTAACAGTTATCGAACAAAAGTCTCTGTATATTCCCCCTCTTTCCAGCTTTATTCTTTTAGCCTCATAGTCTTGAGAAATTCATTCCCATTCTTACACTGACACATCATTTATACACTTTACACTTCCTTTACACTGACACTTGTACATCCTTTTCCAGCTCTCTTACACACAAATTGCACTGACACTACCCCTTTAAAACACAAATTTTTTAAGCATGGATCCCGTCGAGTACGACGGACAATCTGGGTGCTAATACCTTCCCAGGTTGTAACCAACCCCCTTTCTCAGTCTCTCTGGTTCGCAACCGTCTTATCCATCTTTTCTAGGTTTATGCAGCATTACCTTTCCTCCGGGATAAAAATGCCTAGCTGGCGACTCTTTTTCATCTCCAGTGAGTTCACTGCTGTGTGTTCTCATTGTTCTTTTCGCCGACCGTTCGCGTCTGTACCCTTATACTGCAACAGCTTGGCGACTCTGCTGGGAACCCTTATACTGCAACCAGGGCTTCTGGTTCTTTTTGTGGGTTCCTCCTAGCGCTTGTTTGATTTGTGTTTACTGGGGTGTTATGTGCTATTTGTGTTTGTATATTTGTTTTGTTTATTGCTTTATGTACAGTTGCTTTATTGCTTTCTTTATAGCTTTGCATATATCATACTGTCATACTGTCTGGCTGGATCTGGTTTATTGCTTTGGTGGGTGGGTGTTCTATTGAGAGTTGAGGTCCTATACCTGGGACCTGAGTGACACCTAGGCTAGAGTGGTTCATATTCCTTCCCATTCCATCTCGGTCTGGTGCGGGAATATGAAACACGGTTCAGATATGGGTTTCTTCTTGAGAACTCTGTGTTGCAGATTTCCTGCAATGCTAGGGCTATTTGGGAAGCCTGCTAAGTCTGGATGACCTTTAGTATTGACCCTCAGAAACTGAGGTGAATTAGAGGAGGAACTTTTATGGTTATTGTAAACACTGTACCTCCGGGTTGGAAGTGTTTACACTTCTCATAACTGATCCAAGTCTGAGGATCCTTGTTTTAGAACACCACCTGTGAGGGGGTTGGGCTGTTTATAGGTTTGCAGGTACCCTTGACCTCATGATACCCTGTTACTTTGTTTGATTAAGAGTACTCCATTTTGGAACAGTTCTTGTGATTTTAACCCTGGACATGTGGCTCTTTATTTGAGTCCCCCCACCCTGGTTACTGGACTTATAGACCTCCATCTGGATTTCTTGAACATACCTGGACTTATATCAGAGCACTTGATCAGATCCAGCTCAGTCACAAACCCCTGCATATCATTTGCATACATCATCATTGCATCATTTTAACATTTTCTTATTTGTTTTTCAGGGTATCCATACTTTATTTTGGCTTGGTTTTGACCCCATCATCAGCATAGACCTATCTTCATCAGCATCTACTTCAGCTATCAGCTACCTGTTTCAGTCACCTGCACCAGCCAGTCAGTGGCCCATTTTCAGTGTTATCATCAGCACCTGTCTCAACTCATCTTCAACAACATGGCACCTAAGAAGAGTAATATCTCCTATCATTTCTTTCAGCCTGAGCTAGCTGACATCAGGAGGATTCAGACCCTGATTACTCCAGACCATATACCACTGTTCAGGGAACACTATGGAGGCATACTTGATGTGGCTATGGATTTGGACCCTTCACAGAGGAGCCTGATTCATACTTGCCTGCAGTTCTATGATCCCCCTCTGAGGTGTTTCACTTTTCAGGATTTTCAGTTGGGCCCTTTATTAGAGGAGTATTCATCATTAGTTGGTATACCTATCAGGGGTGGAGTCCCTTTCAACCCTGAGATGGCCTTTCCAAGTAATGAAGAAGTGGCAAGGGCATTGCATCTGGAACCTTGTCTGATTGGGCAAAATATGACTACTAAGGATGGAATCTCTGGTCTACATCTGGATTTCTTGATCTCTCAGGCTACCCTGAAGGCTTCTCTGGGAGAGTGGAAAGCAGTCTGTGCTTTATTGGCCCTGAGCATATATGGGATCATTTTATTTGCAGATGAGCCTAAGTTTGTGAGTAAGAGTGCAATCCATCTTTTCATCCTGAGGAACCCAGTGCCCACCTTACTGGGAGATTTCTACTACTCTGTCCACCAGAGGAATGAAAAGCAAAGGGGAAGATTAGTGAGGTGATGTGCTCCTTTGTTCCATGCTTGGCTGCTCAAGCATTTTCCAAAGACTGATGCATTCTTGAACCCTCACCAGCAAAGAAATTGGGCTAGAAGACTCACTGCCTTGACTTCAGTTGATATCAGGTGGTGCACTCAAAGCACAAAAGGAAGGGACATCATCACCAGTTGTGGGCAGTTTCCCAATGTACCCCTAATAGGAGTTAAGGGTTGCATCAATTACAACCCTCTGCTATTCAGAAGACAACTGGGCTATGCATTGGTCCACACTCCTAAGGTACAAGATCTGGCTGAGACTCTTTACTGTGAGAACAAGCCTAATCTGGCTATTGTCAGGCAAGCAGCCTGGGCCTGGGACAATGTTCAAACTAAAGGAGTAACCATTCTGGGGAAGTGCAACAATGTGGCATCAACACAGTACTATGAGTGGTCCCATGCCAGGGCTCAATTTTCTGGGATGCCCTTCACCATGGAAGATATACCTGGACCATCCTCAGCACCACCTCCTGTCACTGTCAGTTTGGAGGAGTTTGAGAAATTGAATGAAAGAAATGAGAAGTTGACTCAGGCCCTACAGAAGACCCTCTGGGAGAGGAGTGATGGTAGGTTGGATATTGAAAGGTTAGAGAAGCTGAAAGTGGAGCATCTGGCCAGAATTGAGAAGTCAGAGGATTATATCAAGAAGTCTAGGGCTGGAGAACAGATCTTGAAGAATGCCTGCAAGGAAGCCCAGTTCCAGAAGGCCAGGACTGATTTGTATCTGAAAGAGAGCCAAGCTAGGTGGGTCAGGATCACCGAAGCTCGTACTCTGGAAGATAAGAGGACTCAGGACAAGATTGAGCAGTTGGAAGCTAGTGCAAGAGAGCAACAGGAAGCCCTGGAAGCAGCCCAGAGGGAGATCTCAGAGTTGAAGATTAGAGCTGGAGTGAAGAGGTCAAAGGACCAGAGTCAACACAAGAAGCTAGCTGCAGCTGTGACTACCAGGAATCTCCTTATCAGGAATCTTACAGAGCGTCCAGCTGATCCTGTGACTGAAGCACTTCTCAAGGAAGTTCAGGAGGATGAGTTTGGTCTTGGTGTTTGACTTTTGCTTGTTGTTGTTTTCATTTCATGTACTTTTATTTTCTTATGTTTTATTTTGACCCCTCGGGGCATGTTTTGTAAAGAACAAACTATGTATCATTCGCTTTTTAATATATGTATCAGTTTGTTCCATCTGAGTTTCCTTCAAAGCAACATCAACAGCATCTTCAAGGGTCTGGAAAGGTCAAAACCAAGTGCCAAGCCGGATACCTTGGAAACAAATAAGCATCCTGCATTGCATGCTAACCCTTGTTTGTTTTGTAGCTTTGTTTTGTTTTTGTTGCTAACTCTGTTGTGATATTCAGGAACTATTTCTCGCCGACGGGTGTTCCCACTCAACCGTCCACACAGATATCCAACCCGTAACAATCTTCCGGGCATACAGATGGACCAGGTACAACAGGACCTTACAGAGGTCAGGAACCAAATGGCCAACGAGAGGTTGGAAATGAGGGCTCAGATGACACAGTTTATGGAAGTGATGAACAATATGGCTCAGAGCCAGGAGAGATTAAGAGCAATGGTAGAAAGGCAGAATCAAGAAGATCCCCATCTAGGGACTGCTGGGACAAGCAACAATGAGAGGGTCCAACCTCATGTCAACCCCCCTGTATTTGGACCCCACCTTCATCCAGAGATCAACATTCCTGCTAATGTACAAGGGACTGCCACTGCAGGCAGAGTGCTGCAAGAAGACCCCCAGGAGGATCAGTTCACAGTAATGGGTGCTGGGGATGAGGCCTATGACAGAAGGCTGGATGAAATTGCTGAAAAATTAAGGTCCTTGGAGTCTCAAAACTCTTTGGGCTTTGATGTTATGGACATGGGCTTGGTGGACGGGGTCAGGATTCCCCATAAGTTTAAGCCTCCTTGTTTTGAAAAATACAACGGGACTTCCTGCCCACGGACCCACTTGCAATCCTTTCTGGGGAGGTTGAAAGCATATACCATGGACGAGAAGCTATGGATGTTTTATTTTGAGGATAGCTTAACGGGAGCTTCAAGGGAATGGTACTCCCATCTGACTAGGGCAACCATCAGATGTTGGAAAGACCTGGCTGAGGCCTTTATCCGACAATACCAGTATAATTTGGATATGGCACCCAACAGGACCCTCCTGATGGGGATGTCACAATCATCTAGAGAAAGTTTCCGGGAGTACGCCCAGAGGTGGAGGCAGCTGGCTACTGCTGTCCAGCCACCTATGTCAGAGAGGGAGATGGCAGATATGTTTATGAATACCCTCCAAGGAACATACATTGACAGGCTAGCTGCCTTTTCTTCTACCAGCTTTGCAGATGTCGTTATAGCTGGAGAGAGAATTGAGAGCCTGTTAAAAATGGGGAAGATTTCTGACAACGGTGCCAGCTCATCCAGCAACACAAGAAAGCCTTTTGTGGGTCCAAGAAGAACTGGTGAGACCAATGCTATCCATGCCAGCAGGGGCAGACCCCAATATGTTCATAGGTCTGTGGCAGCAGTCACCATTCCCGCTCCAATTCATCCACAACCAGCTTATCAATCACAGCAACAAAGTTATCAGCAACAAAATCAGTATCCTCCTCAGAGAAACTACACCAACACCAACAACAACAATCAGCAGAGACCGTTCCAACAGAGACCTTCTCAGGCCAATAGGGTGATCGATCCGATCCCTATGCCATATGCCACATTACTGCCACAACTCCTAAAACTCAACCTAGTTGAGCTAAGGACATTGGCGCCTCCCGATCCTGCCAGTCTACCCAGAAATTATGACACCAGCGCCAGATGCGCTTTTCATTCAAATGCACCTGGCCATAGTACAGAAAAGTGCAGAGCTTTGCACATGAAGGTACAAGACTTGGTAGACTCTAAAGCTCTGAACTTTGCACCACCACCGAATGTTAACAAGAACCCTATGCCAAACCACGGAGGTCCCAGAATCAATGCTATTGAAGAAGACAAGCCGTCTTACTTGATAACCAGTGTGGGTCAGATTCGGACACCGTTGGTAGAGATTAAAGCTCAACTCCTCGAATGTCAAATGTTCCCGGGATGTGAGCTAGGGTGTGCTTATTGCAACATTTCCGTGAATGGTTGTGATAACTTGAGAGATGGCATAGATGGTCTCATCCAGAGTGGCCTGCTTCAAATCACAACATCAATTCCTACCAATCCAGCAATCTCATCGGCAACAATTCCCGTGTCTTCTACAAATACAACAACCATTGTTCCAAGCAACTCTTCAATTTCGTCAACAAATGTTTCATTTGTTACTTCAACGGACCAGATATCAGCAAACATTCCTTCTACAACTTCAGCACCCCTTCATTTAGAATCTCCTACAACAACAACATCCATCCTTCCAACAAAGTCTCCTATAACTTCAGCAGCAAATGTCTCAACGGTTACAATTTATTATGATCCTGAAAATGATTCTGCCTACAACTCACAAAATGCCACTCCCATCAGAGCACCGGTCACAATATACTATGATCCACAGACTATCATGGTCCCTTCTACAGCTGCCATCAGTCCAGTCACTATCACAGTGCCTGGGCCAATACCTTATGAAAGCAGTAATGCCATCCCCTGGCATTACGGCTCCGATCTATACTGCGAAGGACAGAAAATCACTCTTGAACCATCAACCCTTGCACCACAAATAGATAATGTAGGAGGAGGCGGAGGCTTCACTCGAAGCGGACGTCTCTTTGCTCCACAAATTCAAAGACCCACTGCCGAAGCAGAAGCTGCTGCTAAGGCAAAAGGGAAGAGCTTGGTGCAAGAAGAGCAAATTGTTAAAGAAGCTTTGAAAACATCTTTTGATCAAGAAGTTGATGAATTCATGAGAATCATCAAGAAAAGTGATTACAAGATAGTAGACCAGCTTCACCAGACGCCTTCTAAGATCTCTATTCTATCATTGCTCATGTGCTCCGAGGCTCATCGGAATGCACTACTAAAAGTCTTGCACGCAGCTTATGTGCCAGAAGAGATCACAGTCAATCAGTTGGAAGCTGTGGTTGGAAATGTTAACGCTAGTCATGGACTAGGATTTACCAACACTGATTTGACTACGGAAGGCCGCAATCACAACAAGGCTTTGCACATTACCATGGAATGTAAAGGAGCAGTTCTTTCCCATGTGCTGGTAGACACAGGATCATCCCTCAATGTCTTACCTAAAAAAGCCCTTGTGAAGATAGAGTATGACGGATTGGCATTACGCCCCAGTAACTTAGTAGTGAGAGCCTTCGACGGTTCTAAGAGATCAGTTCTGGGAGAAATTGAGTTGCCCATAACGATTGGCCCACAAACTTTCAAAACGACCTTCTACGTGATGGATATACAGCCTGCCTACAGCTGTCTATTGGGTAGGCCATGGATTCACGCCGCTGGCGCCGTGACCTCAACCCTTCACCAGAAGTTAAAATTCGAGTGGGAGGGTAAAGTCGTTACTATCTGTGGAGAGGAGGATATTTTTGTTAGCCATCTGGCTACCTACAAATACATTGAGATGGATGGGGAGATCCACGAAACAATGAGTCAAGGGTTTGAGGCCTTGAACATAAATGAAACATCTGTTGTACCTGGAACCTCAATGACATCTTACCAACAAGCCCGGAAGGTTGTTGAAGAAGGAACTGCCCAAGGCTGGGGCAAATTGTTACCTGTGGAGAAGAAAGAAGATAGATTTGGGTTGGGTTACAAACCAACTCAACAAGATCAAGCAGAGGCTGCTAAGGAGACCAACTTTGTTAGTGGGGGAATGCTAACCCCTGATGCTGTCAACAATTTGGAAGACGAGGATGAAAGCGACCGCAACCTGGAAAGTTGGATCCGTCCAAAGGTCCCGGGGAGCAGTATCTCAAACTGGTCTTCCCAGGAAATTATAAGAGTTACTCATGCAGAGTAATTATTATTTCCTGTATTTTTATAGCATGCATCAAAGTCTTGCATCTTGCCCAAGATGACAAGACTCATTTTGTAATCGGGCCATCTGTAATTTTTTGTGCAACAAGATTAATCAATGAAATATCAGACATCTTTTGCAAATGAGTCTTTTTTCTTTTCCGCTCACTGTTTTTCCATTTTTCTTTTTGTACAAAAAATAAATGGCAATGTTTTCAAAATGACAACTTTATTTCACTTTTCTAAACAAGATTAAAATCAATCACTAAAATGAACAAACTGAACCCTTGCAGAGAGTGCCTTCCAGACTGCACCGACAACAGCACGGCTATGACTTCGTATGACTTTGGCAATCCAATCAATCAAGCTGATGAAGGGGTTGAAGAAGATTACGAGCTTCCTGAAGAGCTAGCCAGATTGTTGAGACAAGAGGAGAAGGTTATCACTCCTCATCAGGAGGAGGTTGAAACAATCAATCTTGGTACAGATGAAGATGTGAAAGAAGTTAAAATCGGGGCCTGCCTACAAGACTCAGTGAAGAGACAACTGATTGACCTGATTCAAGAGTACGTGGACGTGTTTGCTTGGTCCTACCAAGATATGCCAGGTTTGGACACCGACATTGTTGTGCACAAGCTGCCTTTGAGGGAAGAATGCCCACCGGTTAAACAGAAACTGCGCCGTACTCGCCCAGACATGGCTATGAAAATCAAGGAAGATGTACAAAAGCAGTGGGACGCCGGGTTCCTTGCTGTAACTAGCTATCCACCATGGGTTGCTAATATTGTGCCTGTGCCTAAGAAAGACGGTAAAGTAAGGATGTGTGTTGACTACCGGGATCTGAACAGAGCTAGCCCAAAAGATGACTTCCCATTACCTCACATTGATGTATTGGTGGATAACACAGCTCAGTTCTCGGTATTCTCCTTCATGGATGGATTTTCAGGATACAATCAGATTAAAATGTCCCCTGAAGACATGGAGAAGACAACCTTCATCACACCCTAGGGCACATTCTGTTACTAGGTAATGCCATTTGGACTGAAGAATGCTGGTGCAACATATCAACGGGCTATGGTAACATTATTCCACGATATGATCCATAAAGAAATCGAGTGTTATGTGGATGACATGATTGCCAAGTCCCTTACTGAAGAAGACCACCTGGTAAATCTGCTAAAGTTGTTCAAGCGTCTGAGGAAATACCAACTGAAGTTGAACCCCAACAAATGCACATTCGGGGTGCGATCTGGTAAGCTGCTGGGATTTATTGTGAGCGAGAAAGGGATTGAAGTTGACCCTGATAAAGTCAAAGCTATTCAAGAGATGCCTGCACCGAAAACTGAAAAAGAAGTTCGAGGGTTCTTAGGTCGATTGAACTACATTTCACGGTTCATATCTCACCTCACAGCAACCTGTGAGCCCTTGTTCAAGCTGTTGAGAAAAGAACAGACGGTCAGATGGAACGAAGACTGCCAGAAGGCTTTTGACAAAATCAAGGAATACTTGCAAGAGCCTCCAATCCTTATGCCTCCGGTTGAAGGAAGACCTCTAATAATGTACTTGACAGTATTAGAAGAGTCAATGGGGTGTGTGTTGGGCCAGCATGACGAGTCTGGTCGAAAAGAGTATGCAATATACTATCTAAGCAAAAAGTTTACCGACTGTGAACAACGTTATTCACTGCTCGAGAAAACTTGCTGTGCTTTAGCGTGGGATGCACGCCGACTGAGACAGTATATGTTGACCCACACTACCTTGCTGATCTCAAAGATGGACCCGGTTAAGTACATATTTGAGAAGCCGGCTCTTACCGGACGGGTTGCAAGATGGAAAATGATCCTCACAGAATATGACATCCAATACACATCTCAGAAAGCCATCAAGGGCAGTGTATTGTCGGAATATCTTGCTGAGCAACCTATTGATGATTACCAGCCTATGAGATTTGACTTCCCTGATGAAGACATCATGTTCATAAAATCAAAAGATCACGAAGAGCCTGTCCACACTGAAGGGCCTGACCCAGAAGAAGAATGGACTATGATGTTTGATGGGGCTGTTAACATGAATGGTCGAGGTGTTGGTGCAGTACTCATTACACCTAAAGGAGTTCACATGCCTTTCTCGGCGAAACTCACTTTCAACTGCACTAACAACGAAGCTGAATACGAAGCTTGTATCATGGGTCTTGAGGAAGCCATTGACCTCAGGATCAAGACTTTAACTGTATTCGGAGATTCAGCTCTGGTAGTTAATCAAACCAACGGCAAATGGTACACCCACCAAGAACATCTGATACCTTACAGGGATTATACAAGGAGGTTATTGACTTTCTTTACAACAGTCAAGCTTGAGTATATCCCTCGGGACGAAAATCAGTTCGCAGATGCTCTGGCTACCATTGCATCCATGATCAAAGTTCAAGCTGCCAACTTTGTACCTCAAATCTCAGTGTCCAGACTTGACAGACCAGCATATGTATTCGCAGCAGATGTTGTCAAAGATGATAAGCCTTGGTTCCATGACATTAAGTGCTTCTTGGAGGATCAAACATACCCACTTGGGGCATCTTCCAATGATAAGAAGACTTTAAGAAGGCTAGCTGGTAGTTTCTTCTTGAACACTGATGGTTCCCTGTACAAGAGAAACTTTGATATGGTACTCCTCAGATGCGTTGACAGGACAGAAGCAGATTCGTTAATGCATGAAGTGCACGAAGGATCCTTTGGTACCCATGCTGGAGGGCATGCCATGGCTAAGAAGTTGCTAAGATCAGGTTATTACTGGATCACAATGGATGCAGACTGTTGTGCATACGCCAGAAAATGCCATAAATGCCAGATTTATGCGGATAAGGTGCATGTGCCTCCCAATCCTTTAAATGTGATGTCTTCACCCTGGCCCTTTGCTATGTGGGGCATTGACATGATTGGCAAGATTGAACCGACTGCTTCGAATGGCCACAGATTCATCCTGGTTGCCATTGACTATTTCACTAAATGGGTCGAAGCAGCTTCATATGCAAATGTTACAAGACAAGTGGTAGCCCGATTCCTGAAGAGAGATATCATCTGTCGGTATGGAGTGCCCGAGCGAATCATTACTGATAATGGTTCCAACTTGAACAACAAAATGATGGCAGAGCTGTGCTGGGACTTCAAGATCCAACACCACAATTCTTCTCCTTACAGGCCAAAGATGAATGGCGCTGTTGAGGAAGCTAATAAGAATATCAAGAAGATTGTGCAGAAGATGGTAGTCACCTACAAAGATTGGCATGAAATGCTACCGTTTGCCTTGCATGGGTACCGCATGTCAATCAGGACATCCACTGGGGCCACACCGTATCAACTTGTGTATGGTATGGAAGCAGTCCTACCAGTTGAAGTTGAATTACCCTCTCTACGGGTAATGATGGATGTTAAACTGAGTGAAGCAGAATGGGTTCGGGCCCGATACGAACAACTGAGTCTGATTGAAGAGAAAAGATTGGCTGCAATCTGTCATGGGCAGTTATATCAGAAGAGAATGAAGAAAGCCTTCGATCAGAAAGTCAGGCACCGAGAGTACCAAGTAGGAGATCTTGTGCTGAAAAGAATCCTCCCTCCTCATACAGACCACAGGGGAAAATGGACTCCGAACTATGAAGGACCATTTGTAGTAAAGAAAGTTTTCTCTGGTGGAGCACTGATGCTCAGCACCATGGATGGTGAAGATTTCCCGTCCCCTGTGAATTCAGATGCAGTTAAAAAATACTTCGCATAAAAATGACCCGCTGGACATAAAAACAGAATGTAAGTCCAGGCAAAAATAGGGCATCCCGGCGAGTCAAAAACAGAATAAAAGACTCGGGCAAAAATAAGGGAAAATAAACAAAAAAATGTACACCCGCTGAGTTGAAAAGCCGCATTGGACAACTCAGGCAAAAATGGGTATCCCGATGGATTGAAAACCCGAAAGGGCGATCCATGCAAAATAAGGGAATAAGCGGACAACTGCATTCTGAATTCGTCTGTATCACCTACAACTTGGCAAGCTTCGAAAAGATCAAGCTTTTTCAGAATCAGCCTTCTTCAGAAAGCAAGACGAGAAGAACGTCAAATGTCATACGAGTCATAGCAAAAGAGGAAGCTCCTTAAAGCGTCGTCAACATTGCCAGCATTTTGTTTCTCAATTTGTAACAATCTCCTCATTTTAGGAGATATGTTTCCTTGACTGTATCTTGCCAATTCAGGGCATTTGAATTAATAAAATCAGATTTTCAGTCATTGTTTTGTTTTGTACATTTTTATTTGCAAAAATGTATGATGTCTTAAAAAAAACTGATTGCATGAATACAGATGTTTATTTTCAAAAATAAAAACACGTGCTTGCAGGAAATATACTTACTCTCAGAAGTGTCTAACTCCTATGACGGAATCCAGTAAGGGATACCTCGGGATTACTTGTGCGTTTCTCTATCTTTTCAGGATTGCAGGTATCCAGAACGCAACTTGGGGCATGAAAGCTTCACTCCAGCAAGCTGACAAATCAGCACTCAGCCTTAGCACCCAAAGTGTCTTCTCCCCAGCTGAGTTGCCACTTGTTACTTCTCCCCATCCGAATTTCCATTTCCTCCTCAGCCGAGTACAAAAGCCAGGGAACCATCTCCCCACAGAATTTCAGCCTCTATCCAGAAGAGCAGCGCATGAAGGAATCACAACAGAGTGACGAAAGCTTCCACAAACCCCAGCTGGGTCTCTCATTTACTGGAATAGGTCTATCATTGACCCATATCCCCAAGCAGATATCATCTCATCAGATCTACCAATGATCTCATCCCCAGCTGGGATGTCTATTTCAAGCAGATCGACCAGAGATCTTCGCAGCAACGGGACCCGGATCCCGGATCGGTATCCTCACATAATCATAGCATTCACATCATATTCACCCACGAAGCGTAGCATTCCGTCTAATGCGGAGCATTACGGCAAAAATCCAACATATTGCATAATCATAAGCCTTGGTCCGAATCAAACACTTGTGAATAATGACAATCCATCAACATACAGAAAACTCCCCCCAAATCCCCAGCGGAGATTCCCCAGCAAAAGCAGTTGCCTCACATTCACAAACACCAGTATATACCCTCTTTGGCACCCGTCCGTGTCAATACTCCTCAGTAAAGTCGCCTGAACACTCTGTGCAAACAAGTACCACTCGTATTACAGATACTTTTTGACACCCGCCTGTGTCATACCCCCAGCAGAAAGCCAAAGACATCCTCTTTGCACTCACATATACTTATATAACTTTCCTTGACGTCCGTCCGTGTCATTTTCCCCAGTGCTGTGACCTAAACACTTTGTATATCAGATATTTGTTTATACTATACCTTTCTCCTTTCGACACTCGTCCGTGTCACTCTCCCCAACAGTTGAATACTCATCTATACACCACTCATACTCATACAGATACTCGTCCGTATCTTGTATACACCACTTATATCCCCGCAGATTCGACACTCGTCCGTGTTCTTTGTTAACCAGTTGGTACTCGTCCGTACCATCATCTCGGAACATGCGTCAAGCGTTTGTTGCTACCTGATACTCGTCTGTATCATAGTCTTAAGGATGCTCATCCGCATCTTTAATCCATACACTGTGTCAAACACTCTTGTCTTCTTGAATATAGACACTCGTCCGTGTCTACTATTCCCCCAGAAGGGTCCCTTCAGATTCAACACTCGTCCGTGTTCTCTGTTAACCAGTTGATACTCGTCCGTATCATCATCTCAGAACACGTGTCAGTATTTGTTTCTACCCGATACTCGTCTGTATCATAGTCTTAAGGATGCTCGTCCGCATCTTTAATCTATACACAAACATCTAAACACTTATACCTTTTGTTTCTTGGATGTAAACACTCGTCCGTGTTTACTATTCCCCAGTAGATCGCTACCAAGACAAATTTTCTTTTTTATCTGACATTCGTCCTGTGTCATGATAAACCCTGAGAGCAGTCGTACCCTGCTAGGTGGTCGTCCTCCACCTCTTGATGGTCGTCCTCCATCATGCTCATCCGATGGCCGTCCCCATCGTTGATTTTCTATCCGACATTCGTCCTATGTCGTGATATTTAGCAGCCGTCCCCTGCTAGGTGGTCGTCCTCCACCTTTTGATGATCGTCTTTCATCATTTTATCCAATGGCCGTCCCCATTGTTGATTTTGGTTATCTGACATTCGTCCTATGTCATGATAAACCCTGAGAGCAGCCGTCCCCTGCTAGGTGGTCATCCTCCACCTCTTGATGGTCGTCCTCCATCATGCTCATCTGATGGCCGTCCCCATCGTTGATTTTCTATCCGACATTCGTCCTGTGTCGCGATATTTTCGGCAGCCGTACCCTGCCAGGTGGTCGTCCCCCACCTTAGATGATCGTCCCTCATCTTAACCCAACAGAGCAGCCGTCCCCTGCTAGGTGATCGTCCTTCACCTTTGATGACCGTACCTCATCATCTGTTTATTTCATTTATTCTTTAACCCGATGGCCGTCCCCGTCGTGGTCCCTTTTCCTTTCACTTTAGCCCGATGGCCGTCCCCATCGTTGAATACCTTGCTTATGAACTTGATGGCCGTCCCCGTCATGTTTCATTAATCCCCAGAGAATTTTACAGCTTTATCTTGATGGCCGTCCCCATCATAATTCTTTTTATCCCCAGCATGTCGGCCGTCCCCGTCATTGCTTCATTTCCCGCACTTTTTTCCTGCATGTCGGCCGTCCCCGTCATTGCTCTTTACCCAGCAGTCGTCCTCTGCTCGACGGTCGTCCTCCGTCGCCCACACTTTACAATATACTTTATTTTCTTTTACAATCTATATCCCTTTTCTTCTTCATTTTGTGAGTGCAAATTTTGGACTGTCTTTGGTATTCAACCACAAGTTATCTTGTTTGCTTGTTAAGCCGTTGCCTACATCCTGCACAGCTAACTCATGTTTGAATAGGGGAAGCTGTAAACACCCCAAATTTGCCCTCACCCATTCACACCATGGCTTGTGATCATTTCATATGCATAAACTCAATCATACCATCTCATATCACATTTTTGATTCACTGCATTGGTTCAAAGTCATCTGCATCTAGAATTTGTGATCTGAGCAATCCAGGAGCCTCTTGAGCCATTCCAAAGGTCAACAATCACTTCAAAGGGGTCTATGTGTGTTCAAGTATCATATTATATCCTCTCAAAGTCAAGAATGTCAAAGAATCACAAGAACTGGGATTGGTATGGATGCAGAGCCAGGCTTGACTGCACAGATGACCTAAAATTAGGGTTTTGGTTTCAGAGGCCATAACTCCAATTTTTTTGGTCATTCTTGTTTCTATTGGTCTCTATATGGTATAGGGAGTATGCATATCAATTTTCATGAAGAAATTCCATGGGGAAGTCATCTGATCAAGAGTTGACTTTTCAAGCAAGTCAGTGCAAAATCAGGGCATCTGAGGCCCCCAATGGCCCAACCAAAGGGTTTTCTTCATCATTTTGATTGTATATGATCTTTATTTGGTCATGTAAGATGTTTGAAGCTCACAAAATTCAAGAATTTCAAGTTTTTGCAAAGTTGACTTTTTGGGCAAGTTTGACTTTTAATGAAAATGTCATTTTATGCAACTTTTTCAACCCTTACTTTTTGATTCAAGAACGCTTCAAATGAAAAAACTTTGGTCATGAAAGTTGTAGAATAGATCTTTCCCTTTCCAAAAAGTACAAGAACATGACCTAATTCATTTTGGATCAAAAGTTATGGCTTGCCAAAGTTGGCAAAAATCACTAAATTTCAAGTCATGCACCAAAGAGGCAAAATTGCAAATTCACTTCTCAAGGCCAATTAAGTCATCAAATGCACTTCTAATTCACATAACATGATCACAAAACATCTAAAAATCAGAATTCACACAAGGAATTACATGTTTCATGGCTTATGGATCAAGTTTCTCTCATAAGAACCAAAGGCAAGCTAAGTTGCAAAAGTCATGATAACATCTCATCCACTTGCTGCCTAGGTTGCTGAACCATCCTAGCCCCTTCCTCACATCATACTGCGCAGCACACCCTTGCTGTACTTGGCTAGAACATGACCCATGCTTCTCTTACACAAAAGTTGACATTTTGCAAAAGCAACCATACCTATCACAAAAGGACATGTCACATCTTCTGACCAATAGGATTTGTTTATGTTAATCAAAAGCAAGACAAAGCATACATTACACAAGCCTGAAACCGGCCACAAGACCACATTCTCATTTTCACTCCATAGAGCAAAAGCATTCGAAACACTCTCCTCAGCTCACAAACACACAAACAAACTTCATAGATCAACTCCACTCATCTTCCTGGTCACAAAGCATCCATCATCCTTGCCTTAAACTGCCAGAATCACAAACACGATTCCTTCACTGCACTGAACAGAACTTGTTCAAACTCCCAAACCAGCCAACACAAACTCTCTCTAAGCATCAGAAGTTCATCAAGGGCATAAAAGGAGTGGATTGCACAAAGAGAAGGGGCCAGAAAGTTGCAGACTGAAAAGCTTCAAACTCAGGTAGCTTCATGAACTTTTTTTCCAGAAATGGATTTTTAAGTTCTTAATAGCTTCTACATGCTTCCCTGATCATGAATATGTGATTGTTTTCGAAAATGAGTGAAAAATGAGTATGTATGCAGTCTCTGAAACTTTTTGCCCTAAAACTATTTTGATTCGATTTGGTTGATTTAGGAAGGATAAATGATGTTTGAGTGAGGGGTTTGATTCGTTTTTGGATGGGGATGATTTCTGGATAGTTAGTTTTCATTTTCATTGCGTATAGAGTGATTTAGCATTTGGACTCGCCGGAGAAGATGACCGGAACCACTGTTCCGGTCATCTGAAAGTCATTAAGGCTGGATTAGGGCTAATTAATTAGGGTTAGTGAGTTTGAATGTAGGCCGTCCAGATGCGCGCCTAGTCAACTCCCGCGCGTGTGAGTTTGAATGCTGGCCTTAGGATCAGTTGACTTCTTCATTAATTCATTTAATTTCATTTTTATTTTCATTTAAATACATTTGTTTTCTATATGTTGTTTAAAATAGCAAAACTTATTCAAAAATTCTGAAATTTTTTATACAAACTCTTATTTAATTTCAGAAACCAAAAATATTTTTATTTTTATTTTTTGCATTCAAAAAATATTTTTAAATATTTAAAAGTTTATTTTTAATTAATTAATGAGAATTAATTAATTAAAAATGCTTTTAGGTATTTAAAAATCACCAAAAAATTCATGAAACCTTTGAAAACATTTAGAAACATTGTCCAACCCTCAAACCAAATTTCTTTTTTGATCTTGATGCATTTTGAGAATTTTCCATGGAATTAATTCATTTTCAAAGCATTATTTTGATCCAAACTTCCAAAAATCATTTCTGCCTAACCATTGAGAGTTGGACCTTGATTCTTTTTGCATTGCATTGTGTTTAGCATGTAGTTTGTGAGATTAAATGGCCATGATTTGATCTTTCATTTTCCATTTGTTTGGCATTTTTCTTGTTAAGGAACCCTAAAACCCTAGAAAACTTAAGAAAATCATAACTTGAATTAGGTTAAGAGTTGGAACTTTTCCTTTGGGCAGTGAGTTAGTATAGGTTTAAGGATCCTTTGAATGCATTTTCAATTTTTTATCTTGGTGTTTTCTTCTGATTTTGGCTTTTGTTTGATGCTTTGATCATAAACCCTAATTTGGGTTTCTATTTGCATACATCTTGCATTTGCATTCATACCTTGACTTGCCATAGCATTTTATGCATTCTTTTGGTTCATTGAACATATTAAGACATATTGAAAGCATGTTTGATCATTGCATCATGTGTTTGCCAGGTTGTATGTCATTTGCATATCATGACTTTTCATGTTTGTTCATGGTTCTTAACTTGTTTCATTTGCATCCATAAGATTGTATGATCATCCTCATGTCTTGATTCATGTTTGTAGCATCTCATAGTATCATTATCATCCCATATATGCTTCTGGTTTTGGTTTGCATCATGCCATTTCATATCATTTTGCATTGCATTGCATTTCTTTCACTAACTTTTCAGGTGGTAGGTTATTTTGAGAAGTGAATTTGCCTTCACTTCTCACAACTTCTTTTCATCTCTCTTATGCATCCTTGCTGCATTTTGTTTTGTGTTTGAGATTGAGCTTGCTCTTTCTTCTTCATTTTACTTTCTTTCCTCAAGTGACTTGACATCTTAAATGAAGCAAGTTACTTTGCTTCTCCTGATCCTTTCATCTGTTTCCGGGTGGTTCCATTGAAGATTTTCTCTTGTTAACCTCACAAACCTTAGGAACAACCAAGCATGACAATGATTAGGGTTTTTGATTAGTCTCCCACTTAGATTTTACCTTTGTGTCTCTTTGAGTCTTCTCTTCTCATCTCATAATCAGGGACTAAACCCTAAAGGCTTTAAGGCTTTGTGATTAAGCTTATGCCTGCATCCTTCTATTAGGATGGAGTGTATAACTTTTATCCTAAGTGTTAAACCCTTAATGTGTTTAACTCCTTTAATCAATTCACTTAATAATCATCAAGACATCAAGCTTTTAACTTGGGCCTTGCATTAGGGTTCTAATTCTTCCTTAATTGGTTAAGAAGGACTAACCCTAGTGTTAATGGACAAGTCCCCCTCAAGTTGTCTTACAAACCCTAAAAACACTTCATCATCATATCATTAAATAAAATCCACTTAATAAAGGCTTTGTTTTGTCATGAGTTTAATCCCTAATCATGGGTTAAGTTGAGGAGCTTTCCTCAGCTTAAACACTCTCATCTATTATCCTTCTATTAGGATGGTGTAATGAGTCTGTTTAACCCCTGATTATGGCTTAATCTCATTACTCAACACTAAACAAAAACACCAAAAACATCTAAATAATCACAAGTAGGTTAATGATCTTAATCCTACATCATGGAGATTAAGTGTGAGAAGCTGACTTCACACTTAAGGTATTCTCATTACCCCTAATCAGAGGGAAGATGTGATGAGTTTACTAATCCATTGGTTTAGGCTTAAGCTCATAAACTTATGACAAACTCTCAAAAGCAATAAAAGACTGAAAACTCAAAAACAAACAATAATCGTCTCCTTAGGGATTCTTTTCTCATCACCTTCACTCATAAACGAGAACTAGCTTCTTCCATCTAATGCAAGACAGTTAGCACCTGAGCCAGACAGGTCATACACTTGAGCATAGGAAAGCAAGCAGTTCACAAGTCAATTCACCTTTCAGTCTCTTTGGGTCGAACTACGGTGTTCTAACTTCCTCATTGCACGAGAGGATACGTAGGCATAACTTAACAGTTATCGAACAAAAGTCTTTGTATATTCCCCCTCTTTCCAGCTTTATTCTTTTAGCCTCATAGTCTTGAGTAATTCATTCCCATTCTTACACTGACACATCATTTATACACTTTACACTTCCTTTACACTGACACCTGTACATCCTTTTCCAGCTCTCTTACACACAAATTGCACTGACACTACCCCTTTAAAACACAAATTTTTTAAGCATGGATCCCGTCGAGTACGACGAACAATCTGGGTGCTAATAGCTTCCCAGGTTGTAACCACCCCCCTTTCTCATCTCTCTGGTTCGCAACCGTCTTATCCATCTTTTCTAGGTTTATGCAGCATTACCTTTCCTCCGGGATAAAAATGCCTAGCTGGCGACTCTTTTTCATCTCCAGTGAGTTCACTGCTGTGTGTTCTCATTGTTCTTTTCACCGACCGTTCGCGTCTGTACCTTTATTTGGGCCAGTCCCATTTATCGGGAGCGACAGGTAGCTATCCCATCTGTTGCTTTACCTTGCAGTAGACGTACTGATGTACGTAATGAAAGGACCTATGATCTGAATGCTCCACCTGTTTTGGGTCCACTTCCTCCTAATATTCCTGATGGGGAGGCACATGACACTGATGAAGAATATGATCGGAGAGAGCAGTCTCCCGTACCTCACATGTCCCCCCATCGTCCTTCATAGTCACACACCGCACCATCTTCCTCTAACCCTGTTGCAGGTGCTGCTCCTGGATTCTATGTCACTGAGGAGATGTGGCGTGATATGACGGCTAAAGAGGAAAAGCGAGACAGCCTACTCTCTACTATTTCACAACAACTGACAGACAACATGAGCTTCATGCAAAAATCGCGATCGGTATCGGATCGTGCCTATAGTAACGTTTGACGTGCCTTGAACAATATCACATCAGAGCAGGCCCGTCAGCGAGAAGTCAATCGCCGGCACTACCAGCTTATGGAGGCCACTCAGGGTTCCATCCTAGGTAACCTTCGAGAGGTCCGGGGTGCCCAGGCTGCCTTATCGGCACGAATTGACCGGAGGGACCAGCAGCGCAGTAGATCTCGTCGTTCCAGACCATCACAGCAGGACGGCGAGGACACCAGTGCTCCTCCGCATTAGTTTTTCAGGTTACCCTCCTTATCTTATTTCGAAACATTGGGGACAATATTCGATTTAAGTGTGGGAGGGGATTTTATTGCTTTTTGGCATTTCCTTTTTTAGTTATTTATTTGCTTTCATTTATTTTCCTTTTCAGTAAGTTATTTAGTTTAACTTTCCTTAGATAATGCATGAGTCTGACGAGTCACTAGTATAGTGTATATTTAGTACATCCTCATTTTTTCCCATTTCTTTAGCCTTAACAAAAAAAAATTTAAAAAGAAAACAATGTTGTTTCACATGTTTTTTGGGCTTTGAGACAGGTTTAGATTAGGATGCGGTGACTTAGGTCAACTTTTTGAAACATCAGTACCATTGTAGCACCATAGACCTCTTGAATATATGAATCACTCCTAAACCCCACACTATGGCCTTTATTATCATTCAAAAAATTGTCCCAAGTAGTTTATTCTAGCATTCAGCTCCGGCCTAAGCATGCCCTACGTAGGGGGCCGATGAACATAAGTGAATGATCTAGTGCTAACAAAAAAATAATAATAAAAGGCAAACTCTGGGATAGGTGACCCTCACAAAGTCATTTAAACCGAAAAAAGAGAAGAAGAAAATTTTTGACACAAAAAGAAAAAAATTTGCAGTTACCTATTGTTAGTTGGTTCAGAGGTATCTGGCACTGAACTTGGTAGGGTGGATTACGATCCGATCCCCCGCAGCTACATTTAGGCGAAATAAAAACAGGTTTACACATGCTTATGTGCCAGAAAACCTTATGTTATGGATCAGAATCACTAACTGGTCACTCTACTATGAAGCATGTACGGATAACGGGCTTAATGTGATTGTGCCTGAATGAAAAGGACCCAAAAAGATGAGAAGATAGGCCTAGGTATTGTGGGATGACATGGGGTGGTTAATATAGGATTGGAGTTTGTGTGTGTGTTATTATGGTACCCTTGGTTCACTTAGTTAGTACCTGTCACTGCATCATGACTTGAACTTAGAAGCCCTTTAGCCCAAAATCACGTGTTGACACCAGTTTCTTCATTCTCGAGCTTTAAATGTTTGCTTGAGGACAAGCAAAGGTGTAAGTGTGGGAGGATTTGATAACACTAAAATTCACCGTATTTTTTACTCCGATTTCGCATGCATTCTTAGATTTTATTGTTATTTTTTTATGTTATTACTTTGTTTTTCTTTATTTTCAGGTTTTCTATGTAATCGGGGCCTAAATCGAGAAAAGGAGTGAAAAAGGAGTGGAAACTGACGAAAACCAAGAAATTCTGCTTTTTACACTTACGGCATCCGCCATTGCTGGCGCCATGGGGTCTGCCATGACGTGGCCACGTCTCAAGACCACTATACAACTGCCAAGACCCACGATCCCCACTCTCTTCTTCCACATTAGTCTCATGGCGGGAGCCATGGCCTTGTGGCGGGCGCCACAAGGCTAAAACTTTTCCCTCCACTTTTTAGTGGAGGGGGACATCCCTGTCTTTTCTTGCTATTTGTTTTCCTATAAATAGGGCCTTAGATTTTCGTTTTCAATCATCCAAACTTAGAATCTCTTAGGCATATATCAGTTTTAAAGTAGTTATCATTCCACATCGGGGTGTTACTGCAATCGAGTGATCGAGTCTGTATACGTCTGGGTGATCGAGTGTTGGAGCACTCTGGGAGGAAGTTAATCCTGCCGCCATTTTAATTCCAGTTCGTATTTTATTTTTCCGCATTGCTTTACTTTTGTTTATTTTCCGCATTGCTTTACTTTTGCTTATTTTCCCGCACTCGCTTTACTTTATTTATTTCTCGCACTCGCACTACTTTCATTTATTTTTCGCACTCGCTTTAAATACCTTTATTTCTCGCACTCGCACTACTTTTATTTACTTTCCGCACTCGCACTAATTTTATTTACTTTCCGCACTAATTACTTTTATGAAAAATTATAAAAAGAACTTTTACTTTACCATGTCTAACTAAATCCATAAAGGTTAGAATGTAAGGATCGTAATTGAACCAGTAATCCGTACAATTGTTTGTGGAAACACTTAAGGGCTATTTTATCTTTCAATTTAAGTAATTGTTTTTAACTATTTCAAAAACAGCCAAAAGCGCTTTGTCTAGTTCATTAGGAGTTTTTAGAATAAAAAGAAAAGAGATTTTAAAATGATTTTCGGACGCGTTAAGAAGTTTAGAATCTGGTTCGTGAGAACCTCTTTTTGCTAAGAAATCCAGGTTAAAGTACTTTTCAACTTAGTTAAGATACTATATTTCTTAAAAATAGGTTTACTACTCTAACGCAGTACGCACCTTTTTATCCGTGACAATAGGAGGGGTTGATTAGAGAGTACAACTCGGTTCTGAATATGCGAAAGCGACAGTTCCTGTTAAATTAGTTCTTTTCAAAGTGGAAAACATTGCCAATAAGTAGTTCTATTAACAAGTACCGGAATATCTATTGATTACGTGAGTTACATTCGAGCCTGTCTTTATTAATTGTTTAAAATTATTATTTTATTTACCATTGAGCACTCCTTAAAACCCTTATATTCAGTTGCCTAAGATACACACCATAACAACAGGTACGATAGATTGACACTTAGTCTCTGTGGATTCGACAATCTTTTATATTACTCTGATGTGTTCGTAGAGTTGCGAAAAACACGCATCAAGTTTTTGGTGCTGTTTCCGGGGACCAATTTCATCAAATTTCATACCCTGTAGTTATACCGTTTAGACTAAGGTTGTTACCCACCGGTCAATGCGAAAGACTCGCAGTGTCGGAAGTTTAGTAGACCCTCTAGATGAACCTGAATGTTACGCTCGCGCACGTTTGTTTTTCCATAGGAGTAGGAGAGCTATGGCCGAAGATCAAAACCGAAGACCTCTTAAGGACTTCGCCCAACCATCAAACGAGGAACCTAGTTCCAGTATAGTAAACCCCGCTATCCCAGCCAATAATTTTGAACTTAAACCATCCCTGCTGCAATTAGTGCAACAAAGATAATTCGCAGGTCTTGCTACTGAGAACCCAAACCAACATTTAAAAAACTTTCTCCAGTTAGCAGACACCTTTAAAACCAATGGAGCTCCTCCTAAAGCGATTCGCTTAAGATTATTTCCTTTTTCTCTCAGAGATAAAGCTCTATCATGGTTAGATTCCCTTCAACCCAATTCCATAACAACTTGGGAAGACCTTAGAAAAGTTTTCCTTGCTAGATATTTTCCCCCAAGTAAGACCGCTCTTCTTCGAAACCTAATAACCAGATTTACCCAACACCAAGGAGAGTCGTTGTTCAAATCCTGGGAGAGATATAAAGAGCTATTAAGAGCATGCCCACATCATGGCTTAGAGAATTGGCTAATCATTCAAACCTTCTATAATGGACTTCATTATAACACTAAGATGACCATCGACGCTGCCGTTGGTGGTGCACTGATGAACAAACCTTACCCTGAAGCTAGTGCCCTTATCGAAGATATGGCCCAAAACCATCAATCATGGGGAGTAGAACGAGCGACAGTGGAAAAGAAGGAATCCCAAGGAGGAATAAATGAGCTAAGCTCTATGGACATGATGCAAGCTAAAATGGACGAGTTGGCCCTTAGAGTCGAACATATGTGTACAACCCCGAATACTGTAGCTGCAGTTTCGCCGAATTGTGAGATATGTGGGACGCAAGGACACCAATCCGCCGAATGCAATCTGTTAAATGAGACCAACCCTGAGCAAGTGAACTACACCCAAGGGTACCCATTTTCAAACACATACAACCCTGGATGGATGAATCACCCAAACTTCTCCTATAAAAAATAATAACCCTATCCAAAATACCGCACCTCTGAGACAACAAGGTTACCAAGCCCTAAGAACAAATCAACCTATGCAACCTGTACCACCAAGTCCGAGCCTTGAGAAAATTGTGGAAAATTTTATCACCGCTCAAACACAACAAAACAAAGAGTTCATGAACCAAAACGTCCATGTTAACGAACTAATCACCCAGTTAGGAACCAAGGTTGACCAAATTATTACTCATAATAAGATGCTTGAAACCCAGATCTCTCAGGTAGCTTTAAACCAAGCCCCTCAGACTACACCTGGAGGACAGTTCCCTGGACAACCTCAACAAAACCCAAAAGGGCAAGCAAATGCCATTACTCTACGAAGTGGAACCGCTTATAAGGAACCTTTTAACCCTAGATTAAGTGATCCCGAAACTTCTGAGAGAAATGAGGAGAAGGAACTAGAGGAATCTCAAAACCCGAAAAGTCAAGAAAAAGGAGAAGAACCTAAAAACAAAACCTATGTACCACCACCTCCATACAAACCACCTATACCATACCCTCAAATATTAAAGAAAACCCAAATCGATAATCAGTATCAAAAATTCGTTAAGGTTATAGAAAAACTTCACGTAGAAATCCCCTTTACAGAAGCCATCACCCAAATACCTTCTTACGCTAAGTTTCTCAAAGACATACTAACAAATAAATGTAGACTTGAAGATCCGAAACCCGTGGAATGTAATTCTATTTCCGAAAATAGGTTAGCAAAGAAAGATAAAGATCCCAAAATTTTTTCCATTCCTTGTGTTTTGGGGAATCATGTCATCGAAAAGGCTTTTCTAGACTTAGGAGCTAGTGTGAGCTTAATGTCTTTAGCAGTTTGTGAGAGAACCTATTTTTGCTAATAAATCCAGGTTAAAGTACTTTTCAACTTAGTTAAGATACTATATTTCTTAAAAATAGGTTTACTACTCTAACGCAGTACGCACCTTTTTATCCGTGACAATAGGAGGGGTTGATTAGAGAGTACAACTCGGTTCTGAATACGCGAAAACGATAGTTCCTGTTAAATTAGTTCTTTTCAAAGTGGAAAACATTGCCCATAATTAGTTCTATTAACAAGTACCGGAATATCTATTGATTACGTGAATTACATTTGTGCCTGTCTTTATTAATTGTTTAAAATTATTATTTTATTTACCATTGTGCACTCCTTAAATCCCTTATATTCAGTTGCCTTAGATACACACCATAACAACAGGTACGATAGATTGACACTTGGTCTCTGTGGATTCGACAATCTTTTATATTACTCTGACGTGTTCGTACACTTGCGAAAAACACGCATCAGCGACGGAATAGGTTGGCTTCTCCGACAAGATTTTCTTTCGCGGCAGCGGAATAGGTTAGGTTTGTTGGAGAGGAGTTAGCGGCAGAGGGAGAGAGATAGTATGAGGTTTGAGTTGTATTCATAGAAAGAGGATGAAACTCGTAGAGATGGTAGTTGCGGCGGCGCTATATGTTTGGAGAAGAAGTCGCGGCAGCGAAGGGAGGAAGAAGAGGATTTTAGGGTTTTTCTTTTTTGATTTGTTATGAGTTTTATTTATAGAAGTTTAATAAAATGTTATGAAAATATCATAAAGAATAATTAAAAGCATTTACACCGTTTTGATTCCCAACGGATAAAGAGATAAGATCCTGAAGTTTTTTTTGGATTTCATCCGTACCGGCAGTGACACTTGTCACTGTCTGGTAGGTTTTTTCCATGCCAATCCCATGCGTGCTCACACACCATACATATCTTGTTACTGCGCTTCCCTGCCATCTGATGGTCATACTTATTCAGCCATTTGATCGTACATCTCAAAAGAAGTCAAACCGTGTTGATCTGCATCCTCACCATAGAAACTTTCAGCTTCATGCGTTTGGGCCTAGTACTTCTTGCTATCCGCACCCGTGTATCATAAGCCCAATGTTTTTTGAACTAACAAATTACAAATGGTATACCCCCTTTTTCCTTTTCCTAGTTTTTTTAATTTTTTTTCATACCTGTTCCATTTTAATCCATAAAAAATATTAAAATTCAAGATAAAATTTTACAAAAATTACAGAGACATCCTAACTCATTTTAGAAATTTTGTATGCTTTTACTTTCTGATTTCAGTGAATTTTCAATTTTATTTTGATTTTTCATTTGATTTCTTTTTCATGGGATTTCCATATTAACGCTTCAGTTTGTCCGATTTATTTCATCCATCTCAAAAAAAATTTTCACTCCATTCTTTTTGCATCTTTTAGAAGACTCAGAAAGAAACGTAAAAATATTTTTGTTATATTTTTGAACTCATTTTGTCCATTGTTTTGGTAGCCTTGTTTGTGAAAGTTTGCTTGTTCTCATTAGGTAACTTTGAGTGATCTTTTGGTAGAGTTTAATTATGAATTTTTAGGAGATATTTTAACACAACATCAGCTTCTTGTTGGTGACTTTAGGGGATTAATTTCACAATTTTTACAAGACCATTTCTATTTGTTTGGTGCCTTTTTCCATCTATTTTCACTTCGATTTCCTTTAGGGTTTTAACATTTCATTAAGACATAGTTCATAATTTTTTGATCTTAGAACCTTAGAGTGACTTATTAGGGTTTAGATAATGACTTTAGAAGCTTCTTATCATTTAAGATCCTTTAGTTTGAGGGCTTAGGCTTAGGAATTCCTTAGTGCATTTCCCTAGTTAGTTTGGGCTTTATTTGAACTTTTTTCATGCTTTATGTTTTCAATATGCTTTGTAAAACTAATCTTTGTTTTATAGGGAGGTTGAGGTAAGCCCTTGGTTATATACTCCTTCCTCATTTCTTTATGCTTTCTAATTGTATTTTCCTTAGCACTTTGTGTTTTTCTTGTATAGGCTCCCCCTCTTTAGAAACAACTTACCTTCCTTAGGAAGTAAGTTGAGTTCTAATTCTCTGTTCTTCTTTTCCTTTTCTTCATTAGGATTAGAAACCACATAAACCATTAGGACCTCCTTTTGTATGCAATAAACAACTTAGGGTTATGTCTTAGTTCCCTTAGTTTTTCCTTTCTCGATTTGAGTCTCTCTTCCTCATCTCAAAGAAAAGCTAAAAAAAATACTTTAATAAAGATTGAAGTAGTCTTAGATGCAGATACTTATTCCATGGGGCACTTGTATTCATCCCATCTTGGTGATAGTACAAGCCTGTCTAGCATGATTTACAAGTCTAATCATGAGACTATTTTCACAAACAAAAGCAAAAACACTTCTTCAAAATACAATTAACAAACACCACATGTCTGGTACTGCAGGAATTCATTTCTCACCTCACTCACTCATAACGAAAGAACTCTCTTTGACATGTCTCTTTTAAGACGGTAAACACACTCGTACCAGACGAGCCTGCAACACCTGAGCATAAGCATAAGCAGTTCAGTCATAAAAAAACAAACACAAACAAGTTCCCGCCTTAGTTAAGCGAACTACGTCGACTCTGATTCTCATTTCTCGTGAGATACGTAGGCAGCAAGGTAGGGCCCGTTAGAGGGCATTCTTTATTTTCCCTACATTTTTTCCATGTCTCTTTGTTCTTTTTTCCAATTCCTTTCTCATTCCAGTTCTAGTTAGTAGTTTTTTTGTTCAGCAACATTTTATTTCTTACCCTTTGAAACAGACTAACAAGCATGGATCCTGTTGGGTACGGCGGACAGTCTGGGGTGCTAATAAATTCCTAGGTTGTAACCGACTCCCGAACCCAGATCTTTGGTTCGCAGGACCTTGTACTTTCCTTTTCTCTTTGTTTTGTGCAACATTACCTTTCCCATTCATTCGGGATAAAAATGCTTTGCTGGCAACTCTACCTTTTCCGCGCCACTTTCGCGTTTGTACTAGGATGAAAATCCCGAGAGCGACAACAACCTCCTAAGGGTCTTCTTATCTATGATGGATTCCCCTACTGGGTATTCCTGAGATTTCAAAAATCGCTTGATATTGTAGTTCCACGGCTTGTCATCGTTAACACCATCAACTGCAAACACATATGCAAGCTTATCAAGACGATACACCTCGATTTTGGGCACATAGTTCTCTTGGTGGACCTTATTCATGGAAGATAAGGTTGCCAGAGCATCAACAAATTGGTTTTTGTCCCGAGGTACATAATGCTGCTTGACCTTTGTGAAGAATGTCAACAACCTCATGGTATAATCCTTGTAAGGAATCAGATGTGGTTGATGGAGAGCCATTTTTCGTACCTGGTTGATAACCAAATATGAATCACCGAAGATATCATAATTCGCAAATTAATCGCATCCTCTATCCCTACTATACAGGCTTCGTATTCTGCCTCATTATTGGTGCATTCAAAGGTCAATCAGATAGTGAAGGACATATGGACTCCTTCCGGTGAGATAATAACGACACCAACTCCGTTACCGTTTAAGTTAATGGCCCCATCAAACATCAGACTCCATTTGGATTCAGGGTCTAGCTCCTCCTCTAGGAGTGGTTCTTCACAATCTTTCAATTTGAGGAACATGATGTCTTCATCAGGGAACTCAAACCTCATTGGCTGGTAATCCTCAATCTGTTGTTGGGCCAGATAATTTGATATTACACTTCCCTTGATAGCTTTTTGAGAAGTATACTAGATGTCGTATTCAGTTAAGATCATCTGCCAACGAGATACTCTTCCGGTCAAAGCTGGCTTTTCAAATATGTATTTGACGAGGTCTATCTTGGATATCAGTAGGGTAGTATGAGTTAGCATGTACTGTCTTAGTCGGCGAGCAGTCCATGCCAAAGCACAACAAGTATTCTCGAGCAGTGACTATCTTGTATCATTGTCAGGAAACTTTTTGCTTAGGTAATATATTGCATTCTCTTTTCGACCAGACTCGTCATGCTGACCCAATACACAACCCATTGATCCCTTCAGCACTATAAGATACAAGATCAAAGGTCTCCCTGACACTGGAGGCATGAGGCTTGGAGGTTCTTGCAGGTATTCTTTGATTCGGTCGAAAGCCAATTGATAATCATCATTCCACTCGATGGCCTGATTCTTTCTTAAGAGTTTGAAGATTGGTTCGCACATAGTTGTTCAGTGAGATATGAATCGTGCAATGTAGTTCAATTTTCCTAAGAAGCCACGTACTTCTTTATCGGTTCTAGGCTCATGCATCTCCTGAATTTCTTTCACCATTGCAGGGTCGACTTCAATCCCCCTTTCACTTACAATGAAGCCCAGCAGCTTCCCAGAGGGCACCCTGAATGTACACTTGTTCAGGTTTAACCTTAGTTTGAACTTTCGCAGCCTGTCAAACAGCTTGGCCAAGTTAACTAAGTGTTCCTCTTCTGTTTGTGACTTTGCGATCGTATCATCAACATAGACCTCGATCTCGTGATGAATCATATCATGGAAAAAAGTCACCATTGCTCGTTGGTATGTTACCCCAACATTCTTTAAACTAAACGGCATCACTTTGTAACAGAAGGTGCCCCATGGGGTGATGAAAGTATTTTTCTCCATGTCATTTGGAGACATCTTGATTAGGTTGTAGCCTAAAAAGCCATCCATGAAGGAAAACACAGAAAATAGGGTTGTATTGTCAACTAGCACGTCAATATGTGGCATTGGGAAGTCATCTTTGGGACTTGCCCTGTTCAAGTCTCGATAATCCACACACATTCTGACTTTGCCATATTTTTTAGGATCTGGTACAATGTTTGCAACCCATGGTAGATAACTCGTCACAGCCAAGAATCCGACATCAAACTTCTTTTGAACTTCTTCCTTGATTTTTATTGCCATATCAGGTAAAGTTCTTCTCAATTTCTGCTTCACCGGCGGGCCGTCTTCTCTGAGTGGCAGCTTGTGTACAACAATATCAATGTCCAACCCTAGCATATCCTGGTAAGACCAAACAAAGATGTCATCATATTCTCGTAGAATGGAGATCAACCGACTCTTTACAAATTTTTCCAAAGCAGCCCTGATCTTGACTTCTTTCTTGTCCTCTTCGGTTCCCAGGTTCACCACCTCAATGGTCTCTTCATGTGGCTGAATCACCCTCTCCTCTTGCTTCAGCAATCTGGCTAATTCCTCGGGTAATTCACAATCTTCTTCACCTTCCTCGTCGGCTTGGTAAATTGGATTACCGAAGTCATAACGAGCCATAGCAGGATCGTCATTGATGAGACCCGAGGGGGTACATCTGCATGAATGATGATTCATGCTAGATTTTAGAAAAAGTGGGAGGCATGAAAAAACATGCATTGCCATTTATTTTAAAATTAAAATTAAAATGAAAAACAAGGAACACCATGAATGAATGCCAAAATGTCCTTTTTTATTAATGATTGTATTATTGCATTATGAACAATGAACCCTCATAATGAGCTACTATGCCCCGGGCAAGGCATGGAGCTTTCATACAAAGAATGAAAACACAAAACTATTACTCTTGTTGAGTGACAAAGACGTGCTTCGGAAGACCAATTTATGAGTTCCACACCCGGGACACATGGCTTGATCCACTCGTCCAATTCATAATCACTTCTTCCTTAGGGACTTCAACCATCTTGCCCCAACCATCTTTCACACCTGATTCCACAGCTTTCAAGGCCTGCTTGTAGGACGAGATAAACACACCTTTCTTCTTTTCCTTTGAAAGAGCAACTGATGACGACGTAGCCTCAGTTCGGACCGGCTCAACGGCTTGACAAGATGTCTCAAAAATCTCGCCGTCCATCTCCACGTATTTGAATGAAGATAGATGGCTGATGAAAATATCCTCCTCCCCACACACTGTAACAATTTTCCCTTCCCAGACAAACTTGAGCTTCTGGTGGAAAGTTGAAGACACAGCCCCGAAAGCGTGGATCTAGGCACTTCCAAGCAAACAACTATAAGCAGGTTGGATGTCCATGACATAAAAGGTTGTATTGAATACTTGTTGTTCCGGACTGGCCCAAACATCAGGATTGGGCCATACCTGTCTCGCAGACCAACGGCCCAGAAAACCTGACCGCGCTCGGAATATGAAACCAACTGATCGACCTACCCACGGTCGGGTAACTCCCCTGCTGGGAAACGGATCTGTCGAGCGAAATATTTCTCGCCCCAACGGCTAGTTCCTAATCACCGTCGATTATTGCGGGATTCGCGATCCACGCCCAATGTTCTGGGCCAATGAACACCCTCTTGGACCAATATATAATCCCTCTCATAGGAGAGGGCCAGGTATTCAATTCTCTCACCTTAATTATCGTACTTGCACGCTCTTTTCTCAGTCTCTTACTTTAGCATCGGAGTGCCTTGCAGGCACACCCCCTCCTCTCCTTATCAACTGTCCTTCAACAATGCACGACGCCACCCAAATCGGATCCTGATCTCCAGGTACGATCAGGTGGCGCTGTTTGTGGGAACCACTGATTTCCCTGTTCTTCTCCCTCGAGATCTTCAAGAACCACAGTCTTTTACCAAGATCCATGGCTGCTCGAGACAACAATACAAATATTCGGTCAAACGACGGTATGCTCCTCACGCAACATGAGATCAACACTAATAATCCTCCGCACGAAGAAACCATGCATGATCGCTGTCGCTCCCACCAAATGACACCCAGGTCAGAAGGGGTACAGACGCGAACGGTCGGCGAAAGGAAGAGAACACACAAGGGTGAACTCGGAAAGAAAAGAGTTGCCAGCTAGGCATTTTTATCCCGAAGGAAAGGTAATGCTGCATAGACCTAAGAAAAGACGGATAAGACGGTTGCGAACCAGAGAAACTGAGAAAGGGGGTTGGTTACAACCTGGGAAGGTATTAGCACCCAGATTGTCCGCCGTACTCGACGGGATCCACGCTTGAAAGTTTGTGTTTAAGGGGGTGGTGTCAGTTCTATTTTGTGTGCAAAAGCTGGAAAAGAATGCAAGTGTCAGTGCAAAAAGAAATGTGAAGTGTATAAGAGAAGTGTCAGTGTAAGAACAAGAATGAAATGCCCAAGATAATGAGGCTAAAAGAATAATACTGGAAGGAGGGGGGATATACAGAGACTTTTGTTCGATAACTGTTAAGTTATGCCTACGTATCCTCTCGTGCAATGAGGAAGTCAGAACACCGTAGTTCGACTCAAAGAGACTGAAAGATAAATTGACTTGTGAACTGCTTACTTGTCTATGCTCAAGTGTATGACCTGTCTGGCTCAGGTGCAAACTGTCTTGCATTAGACGGAAGAAGCAAGTTCTCGTTTGTGAGTGAAGATGGTGAGAAAAGAATCCCGGAGGAGACGATTATTGTTTGTTTTTGATGTGTTTTCAATCTTTTATTGATTTTTTGTGTTTGTCATAAATTAATGAGCTTAAGCCTAAGCCAAGGGTTAGTAAACTCATCACATCCTCCCTCTGATTAGGGGTAATGAGAATACCTTAAGTATGAAGTAAGCACCTCACACTTAATCACCATGATGTAGGATTAAGATCATTAACCTACTTGAATTTATTTAGATGTTTTTTTTTTGTTTTTTTTTAGTGTGAAGTAATGAGTTTAAGCCATAATCAAGGATTTAATGGACTCATTACACCATCCTAATAGAAGGATAATAGATGAGAACATTTAAGCTGAGGAAAGCTCCTCAACTTAATCCATGATTAGGGATTAACCTCATGACAAAACAAAGCCTTTATTAAAGTGGATTTTAGTTAATGATAAGATTAATAAGTGAGTTTTATGGTTGGTAAGACAACTTGAGGGGGACTTGTTCATTAACACTAGGGTTAGTCCTTCTTAACCAATTAAGGAAGAATTAGAACCCTAATGTAAGGCCCAAGTTACAAGCTTGATGTCTTAGTGATTATTAAGTGAATTAATTAAAAAATTTAAAAACATTAAGGGTTTAACACTTAGGATTAAAGTTATACACTCCATCCTAATATAAGGATGCAGGCATAAGCTTAATCACAAAGCCTTAAAACCTTTAAGGTTTAGTCCTTGATTATGAGATGAGAAGGGAAGACCCAAAGATGACACAAAGGTAAAAACTAAATGGGGGACTAATCAAACCCTAATTATTATCATACTTGGAGATCCTAGGGTTAGTGAGGCTTAAGAGAGAAAGAAACTTCAAAGAGCCACCAAGGAGAGAGACAGATGAAAGGAGAAAGAAGCAGAGAGAAGCAGAGAGAAGCAAGACAACTTGCTTCACTTAAGAAGACAAGTTGCTTGAAGGAAGAAAGTTGGAGAGAACATGAATTAGCAAGCTCACTCTAATACAAAGATAAAATGCAGCAATGATGCATAAGAGAGATGAAGAGAGATTGTGAGAAGTGAAGGCAAATTCACTTCTCAGAACAGCTTACCACCTGAAAAGTTAGCAAAAGAAAGGAATGAAATGAAAATGCAAAAGATGCAAAGATGCAAACCAAAACCAGAAGTATAAACATGATGTTAATGATGCTAAGAGATTATGCAAAGTCATACAAGATGCATATATGTGAGCATACAAGAGAATGAATGCATATGGAACATGCTTTGAACCATGAAAGTTCATGAAAGTTTATGAAATGGTATGAATGCATAACACAACAAATGGATGATGCAATGATCAAACATGATTATAATATGTCCTAAGATGTCTTATGAATCATGTGAATGCACAAAATGTCATGGCAAGTTCTTGTATGCAAGCAAATGAAAGATGGATGCAAAGGAAGGCAAGAATTAAGGTGTATGCACAACATGTAACAACAAATCCAAAACCAGTAGCAAATGACATGATAAAAAATTGAAAATGGGATTAAAGGGACCCTAACCCTACACAAGTTCACTGCCCAAAGGAGGGGACCTAACTCTAAACCTAATGGAAGTTATGATTTTTCTAAGTCAACTAGGGTTTCAAGGCACCTCAAAAGGAAAAAATGCACATTAAATTGAAAATGGAAGATAAATGCAAACCAATTTTACCCTAAAAACTACATGATATGAAGGATGCAATGCAAGAAGAACCATCATCAAACTCCTCATGGTTAGGCAGAATGGATTTTTTCAAGTTAGGATCAAAATATTGCCTTTAAACAAATTTAATTCTAATGAAAATTGTTAAAATAGGTCAAGGACCAAAAAGAAATTTGCTTTGAGAGCTTGATAATGTTTCTAAATGTTTTGAAATGCAATGTGAATTTTTTGGTGATTTTTAAATACCTAAATGCGTTTTTTAATTAATTAATTTTCATTAACTAATTAAAAATAAACATTTAAATGTTTAAAAAATGATTTTTAATGCAAAAAATAAAAATTAAAATATTTTTGAGTTCTGAAAATTAATGAAATGTTTGACAAAAAAAATCATAATTTTTTAATATGTTTTCCTATTTTTAAAAATTCGTAGAAGTTAAATGAAAAAGAAATGAAATAAAAATTCAAATAAAAGAAAGTATGCAAATCCAATGGCTGGCATTCAAAGAGAAATGGAGGGAGTTGACCCGTGCGCATCTGGACAATCTACATTTGAACTGACCTAATTAACTTAAACCCTAATTAATTAATTTAAATAATCAGGATTAATGGCTAATGAGAAGATCCTGGCCCTAGGTTCACGCGCGCCAAGCTTCATTCAACGTTCCAAGTTCAAACTACACTAATCACGTGGCTAAACCCTAATTAGGGCTAAACAAGTTCAGGCGACCGGAACAGTGGTTCCGGTCGTCTTCTCTGGCGACCACTCAAGAACAAAAACTTCCCTGGACCATTTTAAGAGCTGTAAAGCTCCAGATCAAGCCTCTCAACCTCCCTAAGCACGAATCCAACCTCAAAATCCATTTCCTTTCACTCAAAACCCAGATATGAATCAAAACATAAAAATGACCAAACTTTCAGAGAGATAGTACATGCTCAATAATCAATCATTTTCAAAAATAAAAAGTGCAAAGCATTCAGGGGAGCATGTAGATCATTTCAATAACTTAAAACAAGGCTTCTGGAAAAATGATTTTGCGAAGCTACCTGAGGTGAAGCTTTCAGTTTGGAGCTTTCAGACTGCCTCCTTGCTTCAAAGCTCCTCTAATGGTCTCCCTGAAGATGCTTTGAGGCTTAGTTGGAGTGTATGGTGGCTGGTTTGTGAGATTGATGAAGTTCTGTCCAAGGAAGTGGAAAATCGTATTTCTGTTTCAAGGACTTTCGAGGCAAGATGAAGGGTGGTTTATGCTCTATGAAGCTTTTCTGAATGAATGGTGAAGTTGGTTTTGAGGTTTGATGTTTGTGTGATGAGATTCGAAGGAAGATGCCAAGAGGAAAGTTTTTGGGAACTATGGCAATGTTGTGTATTCAGGCTTGCTTCTTGTGTGTTTTGAGTCTCTTTTAGTCCACATATCAAGCTGTGATAGGGCAGAGAGTTGTTGGTGGCACAGCTTGATTGGTATGGTCCATTTTGCCAAAAGTCAATGTGACTTGTACTTGAGGTATGGGCAAGTGGGAGAATGAGATAGGGGCATGGCTTGGTTCAGCTGAGATCATGGAATGCCTATGGATCAGATTTTGTGGACTGTAACAAGTAGAGGCATGGTTACATGAGCTTTTGCAAATTGGTGCAACTTTGGCCCTTTTGTGATTTCTTGAAGCATAAGTCATGAAACTTGGAGATTCTTTGGTGCATTCTGAATTTTAGGCCATGGTTTATGTTTGTGTAACGCATAGAAGTCAATTAGAGGTCACATAAAGGCTTGGCATGTAAATTTGCAAGTTTCCCTCTTTTGGTGCCTAAGTGAAATTTCATGATTTTGTCCAACTTTGACAAGCCATAACTTTTGATCCAAAATGAATTAGAAAGAGTTCTTGTACTTTTTGAAAATGGGAGGATCCATTCAACAACTTTCATGACCAAAGTTTTCTCATTTGAAGCATTTTTGAATCAAAAAGAGGAGGTTAAAAAACTTTCCCAAAATGGCAAGTTTACATTACAAGTCACTTTCCCAAAAAGGCAACTTTGCAAATGACTTGAAATTTTCCAATTTTGTGGACTTCTTTCATCTTCTATGATCAAATAAAGATCATACACATTCAAAATGATGGGGAATGTCCTTTGGTTGGGTCATTGGGGGCCTCAGATGCCCTGATTTTGCACTGACTTGCTCAAGAAGTCATCTCTTGATCAGATGCCTCCCCCATTGAATTTCTTCATGAAAATTGATATGTAGGATCCTTATAACATATAGAGACCAATAGAAACAAGAATGACAAAAAAATTTGGAGTTATGGCCCCTGAAACCAAAACCTTAATTCTAGGTCATCTATGCAGTTAAACCTGGCTCTGCTTCCATGCTCTTCTCAGTTCTTGTGATTCTTTGACTTTCTTGACCTTGTGAGGATATAATATGATGCTTGAACATACATGGACCCCTTTGAAGTGATTAATGACCTTTGGAGTGGCTCAAATGGCTCAGGGATGGCTCAGATCACAAACCCTAGATGCAGATGACTTAGAACCAATGCAATGAAACAAGAATGCAATATGAGATGCCATGATTGAACTTATGCAAATGAAAATGTCACAAGCCATGGTGTGAAAGGGTGAGGGCAAATTTGGGGTGTTTACAACTGCCCCTATTCAAACATGAGTTAGCTGTGCAGGATGTAAGCGACGACTTATCATTCAAACAAGATAACTTGTGGTTGAATACCAAAGACAGTCCAAAATTTGCACTCACAGAATGAAGAAGAAAAGGGATATAGATTGTAAAAGAAAATAAAGTATGGTTATAAAGTGTGGGCGATGGAGGACGACCGTCAAGCAGAGGACGACTGCTGGGGATGAAGCAATGACGGGGACGACCGACATGCTGGGGAAAATGCGGGAAGTAAAGCAATGACGGGGACGGCCGACAAGCTGGGGATGCAGGAGATTATGATGGGGACGGCCATCAAGTAGGGAAACAAGACTTTCTGGGGGTTAAAGGTAAAGTGAATGATGGGGACGACCATGAAGTTCAAGGTATGAATGAGATAAATGATGAGGTACGGTCATCAGAGGTGAAGGACGATCACCTAGCAGGGGATGGCTGCTCTATTGGGGATAAGATGAGGGACGGTCATCTATTGGTGAAGGACGATCACCTGGCAAGGTACGGTTGCCGAAAGTATCGCGACATAGGATGAATGCCGGATAAAAAGGTCGACGATGGGGACGGCCATCGGATAAGCATGAGGAAAGACGATCATCAAAAGGTGAAGGACGATCACCTAGCAGGGTACGGCTGCTCTCGGGGTTTATCATGACATAGGACGAATGTCAAATAACAAAATCAACGATGGGGACGACCATCGGATAAAAATGATGAAGGACGATCATCAAGGGGTGACGGACGATCACCTAACAGGGGACGGCTGCTGAAAATATCACGACATAGGACGAATGTCGGATAGGAAGGGGTTCTAATGAATAGAGACTCCACTAGGGGTGATGAAGGACGATCATCAAAAAGGTGAAGGACGATCACCTGGCAGGGTACGGCTGCCGAAAGGTATCATGACATAGGACGAATGTCAGATAGAAAGGAAATAATTCACTGGGATTCGCTGGGACTCTTCTGGGGAATAGTAGACACATACGAGTGTCTAAATTCAAGAAGACATAAGTGTTTGACATGGTGTATAGATTAAAGATGCGGACGAGCATCCTTAAGACTATGATACGGACGAGTATCAGTAAAAACAAACGCTTGACGCATGTTCAGAGATGATGGTACGGACGAGTATCAACTGGTTAACAAGGAACACGGACGAGTGCTGATTCTGAGGGGATTTAAGTGGTATATACAAGATACGGACGAGTATCTGTATGAGTAAAAAGTATGAATGAGACACAGGCGAGGGCTCAATTTACTGGGGAGAGTGTGACACGGACGGGTGTCGGAAAAAGTGTATTATAAACAAGTATTTGATTTACAAAATGTTTAGGTAACAATGTTGGGAGAGATGACACGGACGGGTGTCAGAGATGTGTATAGATATGTGAGTGCAAAGGGGACGCTTTGGCTTCCTGCTGGGGGTATGACATAGACGAGTGTTAAGAAGGAGTATGTATCTGTATTTGTGAGTGTAAGGGAAATGCTTTGGCTCTCTGGTGGGGAATTGGGAAATATTCTGTATATTGTTGATGGATTATCATTATTTGCAAGTGTTCGGTTCGACACATGGCTTGTGATTTATGCAATATGTTTGATTTTTGCCGTAATGCTCCGTATTAGACGGAATGCTACGCTCTGTGGGAAAAATATGATGCGGATGCTATGATTATGCAAAGATACCGATCTGGGATCCGGATCCCGATGCTGTGGAGATCTCTGGCTGATCTGCCTGAAGTGGATATCCCAGCTGGGGGTGAGATCATTGGTAGATCTAACATATATGACTCTGCATGGGGAAGTAGGTCATTGATAAACCTATCTTGGTAATGAGGGACCCAGCTGGGGTCTGTAGAAGCTTTCGTCACTCTGTCGTGAGATCTTCGGGCATTACTCTTCTGGATATAAGTTGAAACTCTGCGGGGTTGATTCCTTGTCTAGCATTCGGCTGGGGAAGAAGAAAGATCACTGAAAAGATCCTCTTAGAGATTTCTGTGGGGATCCCGTTGAGGATGATACTTGACAACTCAGCTGGGGATATGAGCAACTTCTGGTACATGTCCTGAAGGAAATATTGGAGAAGTGATGCCTGGCAACTCTGATGGGGAGAAAGCATCTCTGGTGCTGTTTGGAAGGTGTGCTGAGGAAATAATGATTTGGGCAGCCTACTGGGGAGAAGCCTTCATGCCCCATGTTGTGCTTTGAGCACCTGCAATCCTGTATGACAAAGAAACGTACAAGTTTCCCGAGGTATCCCTTACTGGATTTTGTCATAGGAGTTTAGACACTCCCGGGAGCAAATATATTTCCTGTAAGCACGTAGTTTTAGAAGGGAAGCATCTGTATTTATGCAATCAATACCTCAAGGACATCGGACATTTTGCAAATGAAAAATAAAATGTACGAGACAAGATATGACTGAAAATCTGATTTTATTAATTTGTGTGCCCTGAATTGGCAATATACAGTCAAAGAAACAGATCCCCTGAAATGAGGAAATCGTTACAAATTGAGAAACAAAAAGACAGTGGCAATGTTGATGACGCTTCAAGGAGCTTTCCCTTTGCTATGACTTGTATGACATTGACGTTCTTCTCATCTTGCTTTCTGAAGAAGGCTGATTCTGACCGATGCTCGAACCTTTCGAAGCTTGCCATGTTGTATGTGATACAAACGAATTCAGGATGCAGTTGTTCGTTTATTCCCTTATTTTGCGTGGATCGCCCTTTCGGGTTTTCAATCCACCGAATACCCATTTTTGCCTGAGTCGTCCAATGCGGCTTTTCAACTCAGCGGGTGCACATCTTTTTACTTATTTTTCCCTTATTTTTTCCCGAGTCTTTTATTCTGTTTTTGACTCGCCGGGGTGCCCTATTTTTTCCTGGACTTGCATTCTGTTTTTATGTCCAGCGGGTCATTTTTATGCAAAGTATTTTTTAACTGCATCTGAATTCACAAGGGACAAGAAGTCTTCACCATCCATAGTACTGAGCATCAGTGCTCTGCCAGAGAAAACTTTCTTTACTATGAATGGACCATCATAATTCGGAGTCCACTTGCCTCTGTGGTCTGTATGAGGAGGGAGGAGTCTTTTCAGCACAAGATCTCCTACTTGGTACTCTCGGAGCCTGACTTTCTGATCGAAGGCTTTCTTCATTCTTTTGTGATACAGCTGCCCATGACAAATTACAGCAAACCTCTTTTCTTCAATCAGACTTAGTTGTTCGTATTGGGATCGGACCCATTCTGCTTCATTCAGCTTAACATCCATTAGTACTTGCAAGGAGGGTAATTCAACTTCAACAGGTAGGACTGCCTCCATACCATACACAAGCTGATACGGTGTTGCCCCAGTGGATGTTCTGATTGACGTACGGTACCCATGTAAGGAAAATGGTAGCATTTCATGCCAGTCTTTGTAGGTGACCACCATCTTTTGCACAATCTTCTTGATATTCTTGTTAGCTGCCTCTACAGCGCCATTCGTCTTTGGCCTGTAAGGAGAAGAATTGTGGTGTTGGATCTTGAAGTCCCGGCATAGTTCTTCCATCATTTTGTTGTTTAAGTTGGAACCGTTATCAGTAATGATTCGCTCGGGAACTCCATACCGACATATGATGTCTCTCTTCAGAAATCGGGCTACCACCTGCCTTGTAACATTTGCATATGAAGCTGCCTCAACCCACTTGGTGAAGTAGTCAATGGCTACCAGGATGAATCTGTGGCCGTTTGAAGCAGTCGGTTCAATCTTGCCAATCATATCAATGCCCCACATGGCAAAGGGCCAGGGTGAAGACATCACATTCAAAGGATTGGGAGGTACATGCACTTTATCCGCATAAATCTAGCATTTATGGCATTTCCTGGCATAAGCACAACAGTCTGCATCCATTGTGATCCAGTAGTAGCCTGATCTCAACAACTTTTTAGCCATTGCATGCCCTCCCGCATGGGTACCAAAAGATCCTTCGTGCACCTCATGCATCAACAAGTCTGCCTCTGCCCTATCAACGCATCTGAGAAGTACCATATCAAAATTTCTCTTGTACAAGGAACCATTAGTATTCAAGAAGAAACTACCAGCTAGCCTTCTTAAAGTCTTCTTATAATTGGAAGATGCCCTAGGTGGGTATGTCTGATCCTCCAAGAAGCACTTAATGTCATGGAACCAAGGCTTATCATCTTTAACAACATCTGCTGAGAACACGTATGCTGGTCTGTCAAGTCTGGACACTGAAATCCGAGGCACAAAGTTGGCATCTTGAACTTTGATCATGGATGAAATGGTAGCCAAAGCGTCTGCAAACTGATTCTCGTCTCGAGGGATATACTCAAGCTTAACTGTTGTGAAGAAAGTCAACAACCTCCTTGTATAATCCCAATAAGGTATCAGATGATCCTGGTGTGTGTACCATTTGCCGTTGGTTTGATTGATTACCAGAGCTGAATCTCCGAGCACGGTCAAAGTCTTGATCCTGAGGTCAATGGCTTCCTCGAGACCCATATACAAGCTTCGTATTCAGCTTCGTTGTTAGTGCAGTTAAAGGTGAGTTTTACCGAGAAAGGCATGTGAACTCCTTTAGGTGTAATGAGTATTGCACCAACACCACGACCATTCATATTAACAGCCCCATCAAACATCATAGTCCATTCTTCTTCTGGGTCAGGCCCTTCAGTGTGAATAGGCTCTTCATGATCTTTTGCTTTTATGAACATGATGTCCTCATCAGGGAAGTCAAATCTCATAGGCTGGTAATCATCAATGGGTTGCTCAGCGAGATAATCAGACAATACACTGCCTTTGATGGCTTTTTGAGATGTGTACTGAATATCATATTCAGTGAGGATCATTTTCCATCTTGCAACCCGTCCGGTAAGTACTGGCTTCTCAAAAATGTACTTAACTGGATCCATTTTCGAGATCAATAAAGTAGTGTGGGTCAACATTTACTGTCTCAGTCGGCGAGCAGCCCACGCTAAAGCACAGCAAGTTTTCTCGAGCAGTGAATAACGTTGTTCACAGTCGGTAAACTTTTTGCTTAGGTAGTATATTGCATACTATTTTCGACCAGACTCGTCATGCTGTCCCAGCACACACACCATTAACTCTTCTAATACTGTCAAGTACATGATTAGAGGCCTTCCTTCAACTGGAGGCATGAGGATTGAAGGCTCTTGTAAGTATTCCTTGATTTTGTCAAAAGCCCTCTGACAGTCTTCGTTCCACCTGACTGTTTGTTCTTTTCTCAACAACTTGAACAAAGGCTCACAGGTTGCTGTAAGGTGAGATATGAACCTTAAATGTAGTTCAATCTACCTAAGAACCCCCAAACTTCTTTTTCAGTCTTGGGTGCAGGCATTTCTTGAATGGCTTTGACTTTATCAGGGTCAACTTCAATCCCTTTCTCACTTACAATAAATCCCAGCAGCTTACCGGATTGCACCCCGAATGTGCATTTGTTGGGGTTTAACTTCAACTGGTACTTCCTCAGACGCTTGAATAGCTTCAACAAATTCACCAGGTGGTCTTCTTCTGTGAGGGACTTGGCAATCATGTCATCCACATAACATTCAATTTCTTTGTGGATCATGTCATGGAACAACGTTACTATAGCCCGTTGATAAGTGGCACCCGCATTCTTCAGGCCGAATGACATCACCTTATAACAGAACGTGCCCCAGGGTGTGATGAAAGTTGTCTTCTCTATGTCTTCAGGTGACATCTTGATCTGATTGTATCCTGAAAATCTATCCATGAAGGAGAACACCGAGAACTGAGCCGTATTGTCGACCAATACATCAATGTGAGGTAAAGGGAAGTCATCTTTCGGACTGGCTCTGTTCAGATCCCGGTAATCCACACACATTCTCCCATTTCCGTCTTTCTTAGGCACAGGTACAATATTATCAACCCACGGCGGATAGCTAGTCACAACAAGGAAACCGGCGTCCCACTGCTTTTGTACCTCTTCTTTAATCTTCATTGCCATATCTGGACGAGTACGGCGCAACTTCTGTTTTACTGGTGGACAGTCTTCTTTCAAAGGTAGCTTATGCATAACAATGTCGGTGTCCAACCCTGGCATATCCTGATAAGACAAAGCGAAAACATCCACATACTCCCGAAGCATATCAATCAGTTGCTCTTTCACGTCATCTTCCATACTAAGATTAACCGTTTCGATCTCCTCCTGATGAGGAGTGATAACCTTTTCCTCTTGCCTTAACAACCTAGCTAGCTCTTCAGGTAGCTAAATATCTTCTTCAACCCCTTCATCAGCTTGATTGATTGGATTGTCAAAGTCATATGAAGTCATAGCAGAGTTGTTGTCGGTGCAGTCTGAAAGGCACTTTCTGCAAGGGTTTAGATTGGTTTATTTTAGTGATCAATTTTATCTTATTTAGAAAAAAAGTGAAAATGGAGTTATTTATTTTGAAAAACATTTCCATTTTATTTTTGTACAAAAAGAAAAAATGAAAAGACAGTGAGCGAAAAAGAGACTCGTTTGCAAAAGACGTTCGATATTCATTGATTAATCTATTTGCACAAAATTACAAGATGGCCCGATTACAAAATGAGTCTTGACATCTTGGGCAAGATGCAAGACTTGATGCATGCTTTAAAATACAGGAAATAATAATTACTCTGCAGGAGTAACCCTTATAATTTCCTGGGAAGACCAGTTGAGGACTTGGCTCCCTGGGATCCTTGGACGTATCTAACTCTCCAGGTTGCGGTCGCTTTCCTCCTCGTCTTCCAAATTGTTCGCAGCATCCGGGGTGAGCATTCCCCCGCTGACAAAATTGGGCTCTTTGGCAGCCTCTGATTGATCTTATTGAGTTGGTTTGTAACCCAACCCAAATTTGTCTTCTTTCTTTTCCACGGGCAGCAGCTTGCCCCAGCCTTGGGCAGTACCCTCTTCAACAACCTTTCGGGCTTACTGATAAGATGTCATGGAAGTTCCCAGTACAGCAGATGCTTCATTAATGTTCAGGGCCTCAAACCCCTGGCTCATGGTTTCATGGATTTCTCCATCCATTTCTATGTACTTATACGTAGCCAGCTGGCTAACAAAGATGTCCTCCTCCCCACAGATGGTGATGATCTGGCCTTCCCACTCGAATTTCAGCTTCTGGTGAAGGGTAGACGTAACAGCGCCAGCGGCGTGGATCCAGGGTCTACCCAACAAACAGCTGTAGGCCGGCTGGATGTCCATCACAAAGAAGGTATTTTTAAAAGTCTGCGGGCCAATCATCACAGGCAGATCAATCTCTCCAAGCACTGATCTTTTAGAGCCATCAAATGCTCTCACCACCAAATTACTCGGTCGCAATGCCAGGCCATCATACTCCAGCTTCACCAAGGCTTTCTTTGGTAGAACATTGAGTGATGACCCAGTGTCCACCAGTACATGAGATAGAACAGCACCCTTGCATTCCAAGGTGATATGTAAAGCCTTGTTGTGGTTACGTCCCTCTGTTGTTAAGTCAGCATTGGTAAAGCCCAGTCCATGACTGGTGTTGACATTTGCCACCATAGTTTCTAGCTGATTAACAGTAATCTCCTCTGGCACGTATGCTGCGTGCAGGACTTTCAATAATGTGTTCCTGTGAGCTTCAGAACACATCAACAGTGATAATATGGAGATTTTTGAGGGAGTTTGGTGAAGCTGATCCACCACCTTGTAATCACTTCTTTTTATGATTCTCATAAACTCTTCTACATCTTGTTCAAAAGATGTCTTCTGAGTTTCTTTGGCAGTCGGCTTTTCAGGTACAACACTCTTTCCTTTTGCTTTGGCAGCAACTTCGGCTTCAGCATTAGGCCTCTGCATTTGTGAGGCAAAAAGGCGTCCGCTTCTGGTGAAGCCTCCGCCTCCCCCAACATTATCAATTTGTGGAGAAGAGGTTGATGAATCTAAAGTGATTTTCTCCCCGTTGCAGTAGAGATCAGAGCCATAATGCCAAGGTATGGCATTACTGCTTTCATAAGGAACGGGTCCAGGCACCGTAATGGTAACTGGACTGACTGCTGCAGATGAGGGTACTGTAATGGTGTGTGGATCATAGTAAATTGTGACCGGTGATCTGGCAGGAGGTGCTACTGTTTGTTGTTGGAAATTGCTGCTGGGAGGAACCTCTGATGGGTCATAGTAGATTGTAACTGCGGAGACATCTTCATTAATTTTCGCTGGAGTTGTAGAAGATTCTGCTAATAAAGTGGATGCTGATGTTGTAGAAGAAATGGTTGTTGAATTTTTACTTGTTGAAGTGATGGACGGAGCCATTGCTGATGATATTGATGAATCAGTAGGAATGATTGTTGCTGTTGTTGTAGAAGAATCAGGAATTGTTGTCAAAGGAATTGCTGGATTTGTAGGCGCCGTTGTTGAAATTTGAAGGATACCATCCTTGATAAGACCATTTATGCCGCTTCTCAAATTTTCACACCCGTTGACTGCAATGTTGCAATACCCACAACCGAGCTCACACCCGGGGAACACTTGGCACTCTAGAAGCTGAGCTTTAATTTCGACCAAAGGTGTTCGAATTTGTGCAACACTGGTGATTAAGGTAGATGGTTCGTCTTCCTCAATGGCATTAATCCTTGGCCCACCATGATTAGGCATAGGATTTTTGTTGACATTCGGAGGAGGTGCAAAGTTGAGGGCTTTAGAATCCACCAGATCTTGGACTTTCATTTGTAAGGCCCTGCATTTTTCAGTGCTATGACCAGGTGCATTGGAGTGGAAAGCACACCTGGCGTTGACATCATAATTCCTTGGGAGATTGAGGGGATCTGGTGGTGCCAACGTCCTTAACTCAACCAAGTTAAGCTTCAGGAGTTGTGGCAATAAGGCAACATAAGGTATAAGGATAGGGTCAATCACCCTGTTTGCCTGTGATGGTCTTTGCTGGAAAGGACGTTGTTGTTGGTTGATATTTGTTGTTGTTGTAGGTTCTTTGTTGCGGATACTGGATTTGTTGTTGATGATGTGGTTGTTGCTGAGGATATGTTGATTGTTGAGGAATCAGAGCTGGAATGGTAACAGCTGCTACTGATCTGTGGACATACTGAGGTCTGCCCCTGCTGGCATGAATGGCATTTGTCTCATTGGTCCTTCGGGGTCCCACGAAAGGCTTCCTGGGATTACTGGATTAACTTGCACCATTATCAGAAATTTTGCCCATTTTTAACAGACTCTCAATTCTTTCACCAGCTATGACAACATCAGCGAAGCTGGTAGAAGAAAAGGCGGCCAACCTATCAATATATGTTGCAAAGTATTCATGAACATGTCGGTCATTTCTCTTTCCGACATGGGTGGTTGGACAGCAGCAGCAAGCTGTCTCCACCTCTGGGCATATTCTCTGAAGCTTTTTCTGGAGGACTGGGACATTCCCATCAGGAGGGTCCTGTTAGGAGCCATGTCCAGGTTATATTGATATTGTCTGATGAAGGCTTCAGCTAAGTCCTTCCAGCATCTAATGGTAGCTCTGGTCAGGTGTGAATACCACTCCCTTGAAGCCCCAATCAGACTGTCTTCAAAGTAGAACATCCACAGCTTCTCATCCATAGTATAAGCTTTTAATCTTCCCAGGAAAGACTGTAGGTGAGTTCGTGGACAAGAAGTTCCATTGTATTTTTCAAAGCACGGGGGTTTGAATTTTTGGGGAATCCTCACCCCATCCACTAGCCCCATATCCATTACATCGAAGCCTAAGGAATTCTGAGACTCCATAGATCTCAACTTCTCAGCAATTTCATCCAACCTCCTATCATAGACTTCGTCTCCTGCTCCCATGACAGTAAACTGCTCCTCTTGGGGATCCTCTTGTAAGATCCTTCCCCCAGCAGTATTACCTTGCACAAATACTGGTGGGTTAACATGAGGCTGACCCCTCTCATTGTTACTTGTTCCTCCAGTTCCCAGAGGTGGTTCCTCGGGAGTTTGTCTTTCCACTAGTTCCCTTAACCTTTCTTGGCTCTGGGCCAAGCCAGTCATCACAATCATGAATTGAGCCATTTGGTTCCTCATCTCCACTATTTCATTAGCCATCTGAGTTCTGACCTCAGTCAGGTCCTGATGTACTTGATCCATTTGGATACCAGGAAGGTTGTTGCGAGTAGGGTACCGGTGTGTGCGGTTGACAGGTAACACCCGACGACAAGCAATGTTTCCTGAGATCACAACAGAGTTAGAAACAAATAAAAACAAAACCTACAAAATAAAACAATGTTAGTATGCAATGCAGTATGCTTATTTGTTTTTCAAGGTATCCGGCTTGGTTCTTGGTTTTGACCTTTCCAGACCTCGAGGAAGATGCTTTGATGTTGCTTGAGAAAAGAAACCCAATGAAAGCAAACTAATATATTACAAATGATGAACGATACATAGTTTGTTTTACAACATATGCCCCTGGGGGGTCAAAATACAAAAAAGAAAAAAGTACATCAAATGAAAATGAACAACAAGCAAAGAAGTCAAACATCCAGTCCAAACTCGTCCTCTTTAACCTCCTTCAGAAGTGCCTCAGTCACTAGATCAGCTGGATGCTCTGTAATGGTCCTAATGAGGAGGTTCCTAGTGGCAATGGCAGTGGTCAGCTTCTTGTGCTTGTCCTGATCCTTTGATCTCTTCAATCCAGCCCTAAGTTTCAACTCTTAAATTGCCTTCTAGGCTGCCAGTAAAGCTTCCTGCTGCTTCTTTTCATTGGCCTCTAACTGTTCAATCTTGGCTTGAATTCTCTGATCTTCTTGTGTACGGGCCTCAGTGATCCTGACCCACCTAGCCTGACTCTCTTGCAGATAAAGCTCAGTCCCAGCCTTCTGAAACTTGGCTTCTTTACAGGCATTCTTCAATATTTGTTCCCCAGCCCTTGCTTTCCTGATATAGTCCTCTGTCTTCTCAATTTTGGCAAGATGCTCCACCCTAAGCTTTTCCAACCTTTCAATGTCCAGACGACCATCACTCCTTTCCCAAAGGGTCTTCTTCAAAGCTTGAGACAGATTCTCATTCCTTTCCTTCAGCTTCTCAAATTCTTCCAGGCTGACAGTTGCTGCTGGCTGAGTTGTAGATGGTCCAGGTATGTCCTCAATAGTGAAAGGCATCTCAGTAATCTGAGCTCTAGTACGGGATCAATCATAGTATTGGGCTGAAGCAACATTATTACACCTCCCTAGAATAGCCATCCCTTTTGTCTGGATGTTGTCCCAAGCCCAGGATGCTTGTCTGACAGCAGCTAAATTAGGCTTCACTTCACAATACAGGGTCTCAGCTAAATCTTGCACTCTGGGAGGGTGAACCAAAGCATATCCCAGTTGTCTCTTAAACAGCAAAGGATTGTAGTTGATGCAACCCTTTACCCCTATCAGAGGCACATTTGGGTATTGCCCACAGCTGGTGATAATGTCTTTGCCTTTGGTGCTCTGGGTGCACCATCTAATATTATCTGAAGTCAAAGCAATAGGCCTCTTAGCCCAATTCTTCTGCTGGTGAGGATTCAAGAAGGCATCTGTCTTAGGTAGGTGTCTGAGCAGCCAGGTGTGAAACAAAGGAGCACAATATCTCACTAACTTCCCCCTTTGTTTCTCATTCCTCTGATGGATGGAGTAATAGAAATCTCCCAGCAATGTGGGTACTAGGTTCTTCAGGAGAAACAGATGGATGGCATTCTTGCTAACAAATTTGGGCTCATCTGCAAACAGTATAACCCCATATATGCTGAGGGCTAATAGTGCACAGACTGCCCTCCACTCTCCCAAGGAGGCCTTCAGGATGGCCTGAGAAATCAAGAAGTCCAAGTGAAGACCAGGGATTCCAGCTTTTGTTGTCATGCTTTGTTCAATCAAGGCAGGCTCCAGGTACAGTGCTTTTGCTACATCTCCATTGCTGGGAAAAGTCATTTCTGGGTTAAAGGGGATTCCACCCCTGATAGGTACTTCAATCAATGAGGAAAACTCTTCCAGTAGAGGCCCTAACTGAAAGTCTGGGAAGGTGAAGCATCTCAAAGGAGGGTCATAAAACTGCAAGCATGTGTGGATCATGCTCCTCTGAGAAGGGTCAAGGTCCATGACCATATCCAAGATACCTCCATAATGCTCTCTAAACAGTGGGATGTGGTCAGGAGTGATAAGTGACTGGACCTGCCTGATGCCAGTCAGCACAGGCTCAAAGAAATGGTAGGATATGTTGCTCTTCCTGGGAGTAGTCATAAATGCTGAAGAGGAGGAAGATATGTGCTGATGAAGATCAAGACTGATACTGGAGATGAGCCACTAACAGGCTGATGCTGGTGATGATGAGAATAGTTGAAGCAGATAACTGATGTAGCAGAGGTCTATGCAGAAGAAGGGGTCAAAACCAAACCAGATATAATGTTGATACCCTGAAAAACAAATAAGCAAATGTTAAATGGTGCAATGATGATGTATGCAAATGGTATGCAAGGGTTTGTGATCAAGCTGGATCTGATTATCTGTCTTGATATAAGCCCATGTATGTTCAAAGAAGGTCCAGATGGAGGTTTAGAAATCCAATAACCAGGGTGGGGGACTCAAATAAAGAGTCACATGTCCAGGGTTAATCACAAGAACTGTCCAAGATGAGGTACTCTTAAACCAAATAGTAACATGGTATGATGTGGCCAAAGGTACCTGCAAACCTGTAAACAGCCCAACCCCCTCACAGGTAATGTTCTAAAACAAGGATCCTCAGACTTGGATCAGTTATGAGAAGTGTAAACACTTCTAACCCAGAGGTGCAGTGTTTACAATAACCATAAAATATCCTTCTCTAATTCACCTCAGTTTCTGAAGTTCATAATAAAGGTCATCCAGACTTAGCAGGCTTCCCAGATAGCCCTAGCACTACAGGAAATCTGTAGCACAGAGTTCTCAAGAAGAAACCCACATCTGAATCGTGTTTCATATTCCCGCACCAGACCGAAATGGAATGGGAAAGAACATGAACCAATCTAGCCTAGGTGTCACTCAGGTCCCAGGTATAGGACCTTAAACTCTCAATGAAACCCCCACCCATCAAAACAGAAACCAGATCCAGCAATGATAATATGACAGTATGATGCATACAACTATAAAGAAAGCAATAAACAAGACTGTACATAAAGATATAAGCAAAGCAAATAAACACAATTATCACATAACACCCCAATAAACACAAATCAAACAAGCGCTAGGAGGAACCCACAAAAGGAACCAGAAGCCCTGGTTACAGTATAAGGGTCCCCAGCAGAGTCGCCAAGCTGTCGCTCCCACCAAATGACACCCAGGTCAGAAGGGGTACAGACGCGAACGGTCGGCGAAAGGAAGAGAACACACAAGGGTGAACTCGGAAAGAAAAGAGTCGCCAGTTAGGCATTTTTATCCCGAAGGAAAGGTAATGTTGCATAGACCTAAGAAAAGATATGGATAAGACGGTTGTGAACCAGAGAAACTGAGAAAGGGGGTTGGTTACAACCTGGGAAGGTATTAGCACCCAGATTGTCCGCCGTACTCGACGGGATCCACGCTTGAAAGTTTGTGTTTAAGGGTGTGGTGTCAGTGCTATTTTATGTGCAAAAGCTGGAAAAGAATGCAAGTGTCAGTGCAAAAAGAAATGTGAAGTGTATAAGAGAAGTGTCAGTGTAAGAACAAGAATGAAATGCCCAAGATAATGAGGCTAAAAGAATAATGCTGGAAGGAGGGGGGATATACAGAGACTTTTGTTCGATAACTGTTAAGTTATGCCTACGTATCCTCTCGTGCAATGAGGAAGTCAGAACACCGTAGTTCGACCCAAAGAGACTGAAAGATAAATTGACTTGTGAACTGCTTACTTGTCTATGCTCAAGTGTATGACCTGTCTGGCTCAGGTGCAAACTGTCTTGCATTAGACGGAAGAAGCAAGTTCTCGTTTGTGAGTGAAGATGGTGAGAAAAGAATCCCGGAGGAGACGATTATTGTTTGTTTTTGATGTGTTTTCAATCTTTTATTGATTTTTTGTGTTTGTCATAAATTAATGAGCTTAAGCCTAAGCCAAGGGTTAGTAAACTCATCACATCCTCCCTCTGATTAGGGGTAATGAGAATACCTTAAGTATGAAGTAAGCACCTCACACTTAATCACCATGATGTAGGATTAAGATCATTAACCTACTTGCATTTATTTAGATGTTTTTTGTTGTTTTTGTTTAGTGTTAAGTAATGAGTTTAAGCCAAAATCAAGGATTTAATGGACTCATTACACCATCCTAATAGAAGGATAATAGATGAGAACATTTAAGCTGAGGAAAGCTCCTCAACTTAATCCATGATTAGGGATTAACCTCATGACAAAACAAAGCCTTTATTAAAGTGGATTTTAGTTAATGATAAGATTAAAAAGTGAGTTTTATGGTTGGTAAGACAACTTGAGGGGGACTTGTCCATTAACACTAGGGTTAGTCCTTCTTAACCAATTAAGGAAGAATTAGAACCCTAATGCAAGGCCCAAGTTACAAGCTTGATGTCTTAGTGATTATTAAGTGAATTAATTAAAAGATTTAAACACATTAAGGGTTTAACACTTAGGATTAAAGTTATACACTCCATCCTAATAGAAGGATGCAGGCATAAGCTTAATCACAAAGCCTTAAAACCTTTAAGGTTTAGTCCTTGATTATGAGATGAGAAGGGAAGACCCAAAGATGACACAAAGGTAAAAGCTAAATGAGGGACTAATCAAACCTGTAGATGTCTTGAATTGGCAGAATTTTTGACCAACAAGAATTATTGAATTCAGTTCAGAATGTCCTATCAGATGTTGGGACATTATCAAACAGAGTATATGAACTTATTTCAGGATGTCCTACCAGATGTTGGGACATTGTGTAAATGACTTAAGTTCAGTTTTTCAGGATGTCCCAACAGATGTTGAGACATCTCAAACCTGCTTCCAGAATTAATTATTGATTAACAGATCAGAGATTTTTAAGGAGAGTTATCTGGAATTAATTAATGATGGATAAAAAAAGAACAAGGCGCATCTGTAGGGAGTTTTATATTGAAGATTCAGTTTAAAACAGAAGACCTAAAAGCACCTAGAATCTAGGAGGTAACAAACCCTAATTCAAGGTGGAAGCTGCTGCGCATTAGGGCTGGATCATTCTACAGAAAGCCCAAAATTCAGATACCTATTTAATTAACAGAAACTCATAGAATTGAGTACGAATTTCAGAAGACCAAATAGGGTGTCTAGTGTTTTAATAGCAGGTTGTGTTTTGTGTACCACTTTATGAGCTTTTAAGCAAAAGTGCATTTGTGACTTGATTGAAACTGTGAAGTAAGATCAAGCTGTTTTGTTTGAAGGATGTCTTCAATTTCAGTAAAATTGTAAACTTGATCACTGTGTGATTGAGGGGGAGTGAGTAGGGTACTCTTATCTAAGGTGTGTCTTAGGTAGAAATTGCATTGGGTAGTTATTAAGTGATAGATTAAACATGGTGGTTTAAGTCTAGAATTAATATTACTTATAGTGGATTTCCTCCTGGCTTGGTAGCCTCCAGATGTAGGTGTGGTTATACACTGAACTGGGTTAACAAACTTCTGTGTTGTTTACTATTCTTGCTATTTAAGTTTTGGTTAAATTGGTTAAGTGTCCTATCAAGTGTTGGGACATCTCTTAGGACATCTCATACCTGATCACAGAATTTCAATTGGCATCAGAGCAGGCACCCTGCCTGTTTATACTGGGTGAGATCTAGGGAAAACAAATTCTGTAACATGGACAGAGATATAGGGTCAGTAAATAGACCACCTATACTGGATGGATCTAATTATGACTACTGGAAGCCAAGAATGATTGCATTCTTAAGATCACTTGACAACAGGGCATGGAGAGCAGTAAATGTTGGATGGGATCATCCTGTCCAAGACACCAAAGATGGATCAAAAGTGCTGAAACCTGAAGAAGAATGGAGTAAGGAGGAAGAAGATTCAGCACTAGGCAACTCAAAAGCCTTAAATGCCTTATTCAATGGCATTGATAGGAACATTTTCAGACTTGTGCATCATTGTGAGCTGGCCAAAGATGTTTGGGACACTCTCAAAACAACTCATGAAGGAACATCAAAAGTAAAAATGTCAAGACTTCAACTTCTCACCACCAAGTTTGAAAACTTGAGGATGAAGGAAGATGAATCAATTCATGTGTTCTACATGAACATCTTGGATATAGCCAATACTTCTGGAGCTTTGGGAGAAAAGATGACTAATGAAAAGCTGGTAAGAAAGATTCTCAGATCTTTGCCAAAAAGATTTGACATGAAAGTCACAGCAATAGAAGAAGCTCAAGACATATGCTCCATGAAAGTTGAAGAACTCATTGGCTCTCTTCAAACTTTTGAGATGGGAATGAATGAAACAAATGTTAAGAAGAACAAAAGCATAGCCTTGGTGACAAATACTGATGAAGAAGAAGATGATGAATCAGAAAATGGTAAAAGCTTATCAGAAAACCTAGCTATGCTTGGAAGACAATTCAAACAGATTCTCAGAGGAATAGATGGCAAATCCAAATCCAGTGGAAAATACACAAACTCTTCTGAGAACAGGAGACCTTATGATGCTAATAAAAAGTCAAATTATGCTGAAAAGACCAGTCAAGAAAAAGTCAAATGCCATGGATGTGAAGGATATGGACACTTCAGGAATGAATGTCCTACCTACTTAAAAAGGCAAAAGAAAGGACTCTCTGTGACCTGGTCTGATGAAGACTTAGGAGGTGATTCAGAAGAAGAATCAGCTAAGCATATCACTGCTTTAGCTGGACTATGTGAATCAGAAAGTGATTCCAGTGATGGAGAGCTTACTTATGAAGAACTTGAACAAGCATTCAAAGATCTATACAAAAGAAGCTCTGAAATATGCAGTGAGGTTATAAAGCTAAAGAAGCAGAATGAGACATTAGAAGATGAAAAAGCAAATGATCAAGAAATCATTGACACCTTGAAAAGTTAAGTAAGTCTTCTCAACTCCAAGTTGGAACATATGTCCAAATCTGTTAGAATGTTGAACAGCAGCTCAAATACACTGGATGTGATTCTCAACAACAATAAGCACTCAGGGGATAAAAGTGGACTGGGATTTAACAGAGCAAATAAAGATGAAGCTAGCTCTAGCAAAACAGCTTCAAAATCCATACAGTCTAACAAGATGTCCCAACAGATGCTTCAACATCATGAAAGAAACACAAAGTCAAACATAATGTTCCAACAGATGTCTCAACATTCTGAAAAGAACAAAATGAAGAAGAAGTATCAAAGATGGAGATGCCATCACTGTGGAAGATTTGGACATATCAAACCTCATTGTTATAAGTTGCATGGATATCCAAATCAGATGTATCAGCAACCTTCCAAGAAGAAAATAGAAGTTACCAAGAAAGTGCTGCATAAAAGAAATCAGCAACCTCCTAAGCAGAAGACAGAAAACATCAAGAAGGTATGGAAACCAAAAGCTAGCACTGAAGCTGATCAAAGCTACAAGAACAAGATCAACAATCAAGCTTGGAGTTCAGCTGATAAACAACACACAGGGCAGAGGCATCAAAAGAAATCTCAACTCATCTGGTCAAAGAAAAGTACTGCATACATAGCACATACATCACTGAGAGTATCAGCTAAAGAAGACTGGTACTTTGACAGTGGATGTTCAAGACACATGACTGGATTGAAGAATTTGCTAGTAAACTTAAAATCACATTCATCCAGGTATGTGACCTTTGGAGATGGAGCTAAAGGAGAAATCAAGGGAGTTGGAACCTTGGATTGTCAAGATGTTCCAAGACTAGATGATGTGCTGCTAGTTAAAGGTTTAACTGCTAACCTGATCAGCATAAGTCAATTATGTGATCAAGGACACAGTGTAAACTTTCCCAAATCTGAATGCATAGTGACTAACAAAGAACAAGAGGTTGTCATGAAAGGAGCCAGATCTAAAGACAACTGTTACATGTGGGAATCTCAAAATCTCAGTCTCACTTCAACTTGCTCTTTAGCTAAAGAAGAAGAAGTGAAACTATGGCACCAAAGACTAGGTCATCTTCATTTCAGAGGCATAAAGAAGATAATATCCATGGATGCTGTAAGAGGTATTCCTAAACTGAAGATTGATGATGGCAAAATATGTGGTGAATGTCAAATAGGCAAGCAAACCAAGATGTCCCATCCAAAGCTCCAACATCTGACAACTTCCAAAGTTTTGGAACTTTTGCATATGGATCTTATGGGACCTATGCAGGTTGAAAGTCTTGGTGGTAAGAGGTATGCCTATGTTGTGGTTGATGACTTTTCAAGATATACATGGATAAATTTCATCAAAGAAAAGTCTGATGTATTTGATGTATTCAAAGAGTTATGTCAAAGATTGCAAAGGGAAAAATCCAGTTGTGTGATCAGAATAAGAAGTGATCATGGAAAAGAATTTGAGAACCAAAAATTCTTAGATTTCTGCTCTTCAGAAGGAATCAATCATGAATATTCTTCACCAATCACTCCTCAACAGAATGGGATTGTTGAAAGGAAGAATAGAACTATTCAAGAATCAGCAAGAGCTATGATCCATGCTAAAAAGTTACCTCTGTATTTCTGGGCTGAAGCTATGAACACTGCCTGCTACATCCATAACAGAGTTACCTTGAGAAAAGGAACTTTGTCCACAATATATGAAGTCTGGAAGGGCAGAAAACCCACTGTTAAGTACTTTCATGTGTTTGGAAGTAACTGCTATATTCTGGCAGATAGGGAGCAAAGGAGAAAAATGGATCCTAAAAGTGATGAAGGGATTTTCCTTGGATACTCTATAAACAGCAGAGCATATAGAGTATTTAATTCTAGAACCAAGGTTATCATGGAGTCCATAAATGTGATAATTGATGATGATTCTACAGATGTCCCAGAAGATGTTGGAACATCTGATGATATCAAGATTGAAGCTGAAGAAAAGAATGATCAATATAACTTCACTCAAACTGATACAAGGACAGAAGAATCAAGCAAACCTCCCTCCATCAGAATACAGAAGGATCATCCCAAAGATTTGATAATTGGTGATCCCAACAGAGGTGTGAGCACTAGATCAAGAGAAGTGATTTCAGGTTCTTGTTTTGTTTCCAAAATAGAACCTAAAAATATCAAGGAAGCTCTCACTGATGAATACTGGATTTGTGCTATGCAAGAGGAATTAGGTCAATTCACAAGGAATGAAGTGTGGAATCTTGTTCCTAGACCTGATGACATAAATGTGATTGGTACAAAATGGGTGTATAAGAACAAGTCAAATGAAGAAGGAGTTGTTACAAAGAACAAAGCTAGACTTGTAGCTCAAGGATACACTCAAATTGAAGGAGTAGACTTTGATGAAACCTTTGCACCAGTAGCAAGGCTTGAATCAATTAGACCTCTTTTGGGAATTGCTTGTATCTTAAAGTTCAAGATATTTCAAATGGATGTGAAAAGTGTCTTTCTTAATGGTTATCTTAATGAAGAGGTTTATGTAGAACAGCCTAAAGGATTTGTTGATCCAAGCTGTCCAAATCATGTATACAAATTAAAGAAAGCACTTTTTGGTCTGAAGCAAGCTCCAAGGGCATGGTATGAAAGACTGACCACATTTCTCATCAAGCAAGGGTATAGAAAAGGTGGAATTGACAAAACCTTGTTTGTTAAAGATGAAGAAGGAAATATCATAATTGCTCTAATATATGTTGATGATATTGTCTTTGGTGGGATGTCTGATAAGATGGTCAAACATTTTGTCAAGCAGATGGAATCTGAATTTGAAATGAGCCTAGTAGGTGAGTTAACCTACTTTCTTGGTCTGCAAATAAAACAAATGGAAGACTCAATGTTCATTTCCCAAAGTAAGTACTCCAAGAACATAGTCAAGAAATTTGGAATGGAAAATTCTTCTCATAAAAGAACTCCTTCCCCCACACATTTAAAGCTGACTAAAGATGAAAAGGGTGAGAATATAGATCAAAGCTTATACAGAAGCATGATTGGAAGCTTGTTATACTTGACTGCTAGCAGACCAGATATTGCATTTGCAGTAGGAGTTTGTGCAAGATATCAAGTTGATCCAAAAGTCAGTCATCTCAATCAAGTCAAGAGAATTCTTAAATATGTTAATGGTACTTGTGACTATGGCATAATGTACTTTCATGGCTACAAACCAATTCTCACTGGCTTCTGTGATGCTGATTGGGCTGGAAGTGCTGATGACAGAAAAAGCACTTCAGGAGGATGCTTCTTTCTAGGAAACAATTTGATTTCTTGGTTCAGTAAGAAACAGAATTGTGTATCCTTATCTACAGCTGAAGCTGAATATATAGCAGCTGGAAGCAGTTGTTCTCAGTTGGTTTGGATGAAGCAAATGCTCACTGAGTACAATGTCCCACAGGATGTCATGACATTGTACTGTGACAACTTAAGTGCAATAAACATATCAAAGAATCCTATCCAACATAGCAGGACCAAGCATATTGATATCAGACATCATTTCATCAGAGATCTTGTAGAAGAAAAGGTGATTTTATTGGAGCATGTAGCTACAAATCTGCAGTTAGCTGATATCTTTACCAAAGCATTGGATGCTACACAATTTGAGAACTTAAGGGGCAAACTTGGAATCTGTTTATGTGATATTTAGCAGTTAATGAGATGTGCCAACATGTCATATGACATTGTATGGCATAAGTTCCAGATGGCAAAACCAGTCTGGACAATATCCTTGGGAATTCCATTCCTAATCATTTGCACTGTAACGGCTACTTATTTAGTAAATGTTTATAAGCAGCTATCAAGATTCTCATCATTCTATCACAAGCGAATCACATTAACTAGCTATCCTTCAGAAATCATAAACCCTAAAGCTGTTCATCCATCTTCCTCAACAATGTCTCAAAACCCTAACACAACTGAGGAAGTTCTCAACAAGGAAGACGTAGTTCATGCCACTCCCATCTCTGTAGTACCAATGCAATCAACCCCATTGGACGAACTCAGAGGAAGCGTTTCTCACACTAAAAAGGCAAGAACTCCAAAGAGAGCTAAAGATCAAGTACGCAGCAAAGCAAAAGGCATTCCCTCTCCTGCTAACAGGCCCCCAAACTCTTCAAAATATGTTGATGATTCCATCAAGGAGATTGTCAACCAAATTCTTTTTGAACAAAGAGTGGTGAGTGGGATCTCTGTTCCTTTGAACACCATGCCTGCACCTCAAGAAGAACCAGCTCAAACTGCAAAGGACACTCCTGTAGAACAAGATGTCCCAACAGATGTTGGAACATCTGCAGATGAGAAAGAAAATTCATCTGATGCTGATACTGAACAGACTGAGGACCAGAAAAAGGCCTCAAGTGAAAGTGATAAAGAAAACTCTGAGGATCAGATCAAAGCCTCAAATGAAGATCAAATCCCTGCTGATCAAACAGCTGAAGAGGAGACTGCTCAATCTCCTCCAATGGTCAACCTGGAGCAGGACTCTGATGTAGAAATCATAGCATCTATTAAACCCAGCATAGCCAAAAGGCTAAGGTCCAGGAAAGGAAAGATGCAAGCTGAACCTGCCATTCTTGAGAAGAAGAAGGCTAGTCCAAAGAAAGGCAAGGCTAAAGCTACCTTTGGTCCAACAAAACCATGGAGCAAAGTCCAAACCCAGAAGAGAAAAGCTGCCACACCATCAGATTCAGATGTTGAATCAAATGTCCCAACATCTCCTCCCAAGAAGAGACCAGCCCCATCTAGGGCTTCAACAGCTGTTCCAGAAGCTCCATTAGACAACATATCTTTCCACCATGTCTCTAGTGTGAACAAGTGGAAGTTTGTGTACCAAAGAAGAGTTGCCCTAGAAAGAGAACTGAGCAGCAATGCACTTGAGTGCACTGAACTGATTGACCTCATCTCTGCTGCAGGACTATTCAAGACAGTCTCAGATTTCTCTCCCTGCTATGAACTTCTTGTCAAAGAGTTCATTGTGAATCTTCAGGAGGATTGTTCAAATGGTAAGTCCTCTGAGTTCAGAAAAGTGTTTGTGAGAGGTAAGTGTGTTGAGTTCTCTCCTCAAATCATAAATCAATACCTAGGAAGAGAAACAGATGGACCCAATGAGCTAGGTAAGACAGATAATCAAGTCTGTAAGGTGATCACAGCAAACCAGGTCAAGGCATGGCCTGTGAAGGGAAAGCTCTCAGTGAGCATGCTTACCAGAAAATATGCCATGCTGAACAGGATTGGTACAGCTAACTGGGTGTCTACCAACCACACTTCTTCAATCTCCACTGGTCTGGCCAAATTCATCTATGCTGTGGGAACTCAAACCAAGATGGACTATGGAGCTTACATCTTTGATCAGACCTTGAAGCATGCCAGCTCCTCTGCAACAAAGCTTCCAATAGCTTTTCCATCATTGCTGTGTGGTATAGTGCTCAATCAATACCCTGGCATTCTCACTGACAAGGATACAACATGCAAAAGAGAAAGCCCCCTGGCTTTTCACTACAAGTTATTCCTCAGTCATCATGCAGCAGATGTTGAAGCACCTTCTAGGACATCTGCAGGTCCTTCAACTGCTAAGAATCCAATCTCCAAGAAGGCTTTAATTGCTGAACTCAAAAGCACCTGCAAAGAGCTTGAAGCTAGAAAGCAGAAGCTTGAGGAAATCATTCAAAGGTTGGAGAGTAAAGAAGACCAGACAGCTGCCTCTGATGAAGACAGTGAAGCTGATGAAGAAACAGAAGCTGATGAAGAAACTGAGAGTGATGAATCTGAGTGATCATTGTATGTGAGGCAAATGTAATGACAGCAATATATTTCTGGAATAGTGTCTTTGGCCCCTAATTTTGTGTCTACCAAGGGGGAGAACAACAACAAATTGTAATTGTTGTTTAAGTATGAATGAAAATATCTGTTTGTTTGCTTCTGAACTGAATAAGTCTTTCTTTCTGTTGCAACAAGATTGGATACATATATGTTTGAGGGGGAGTAATCTCAAATAAGAATCAACAGAAAAGTAATGCTATACTCTGATAAAAAGAACTTCTGCTGCACTCTGAAAACCAGAATAGATGTTAGCCAAAAATTAGCCAAAGGGGGAGTTTGTAGATGTCTTGAATTGGCAGAATTTTTGACCAACAAGAATTATTGAATTCAGTTCAGAATGTCCTATCAGATGTTGGGACATTATCAAACAGAGTATATGAACATATTTCAGGATGTCCTACCATATGTTGGGACATTGTGTAAATGACTTAAGTTCAGTTTTTCAGGATGTCCCAACAGATGTTGAGACATCTCAAACCTGCTTCCAGAATTAATTATTGATTAACAGATCAGAGATTTTTAAGGAGAGTTATCTGGAATTAATTAATGATGGATAAAAACAGAACAAGGCGCATCTGTAGGGAGTTTTATATTGAAGATTCAGTTTAAAACAGAAGACCTAAAAGCACCTAGAATCTAGGAGGTAACAAACCCTAATTCAAGGTGGAAGCTGCTGCGCATTAGGGCTGGATCATTCTACAGAAAGCCCAAAATTCAGATACCTATTTAATTAACAGAAACTCATAGAATTGAGTACGAATTTCAGAAGACCAAATAGGGTGTCTAGTGTTTTAATAGCAGGTTGTGTTTTGTGTACCACTTTATGAGCTTTTAAGCAAAAGTGCATTTGTGACTTGATTGAAACTGTGAAGTAAGATCAAGCTGTTTTGTTTGAAGGATGTCTTCAATTTCAGTAAAATTGTAAACTTGATCACTGTGTGATTGAGGGGGAGTGAGTAGGGTACTCTTATCTAAGGTGTGTCTTAGGTAGAAATTGCATTGGGTAGTTATTAAGTGATAGATTAAACAGGGTGGTTTAAGTCTAGAATTAATATTACTTATAGTGGATTTCCTCCTGGCTTGGTAGCCTCCAGATGTAGGTGTGGTTATACACTGAACTGGGTTAACAAACTTCTATGTTGTTTACTTTTCTTGCTATTTAAGTTTTGGTTAAATTGGTCAAGTGTCCTATCAAGTGTTGGGACATCTCTTAGGACATCTCATACCTGATCACAGAATTTCAAAACCCTAATTATTATCATACTTGGAGATCCTAGGGTTAGTGAGGCTTAAGAGATAAAGAAACTTCAAAGAGCCACCAAGGAGAGAGACAGATGAAAGGAGAAAGAAGCAGAGAGAAGCAAGACAACTTGCTTCACTTAAGAAGACAAGTTGCTTGAAGGAAGAAAGTGGGAGAGAACATGAATGAGCAAGCTCACTCTAACACAAAGATAAAATGCAGCAATGATGCATAAGAGAGATGAAGAGAGATTGTGAGAAGTGAAGGCAAATTCACTTCTCAGAACAACTTACCACCTGAAAAGTTAGCAAAAGAAAGGAATGAAATGAAAATGCAAAAGATGCAAACAAAAACCAGAAGTATAAACATGATGTTTATGATGCTAAGAGATGATGCAAAGTCATACAAGATGCATATATGTGAGCATACAAGAGAATGAATGCATATGGAGCATGCTTTGAACCATGAAAGTTCATGAAAGTTTATGAAATGGTATGAATTCATAACACAACAAATGGATGATGCAATGATCAAACATGATTCTAATATGTCCTAAGATGATGTCTTATGAATCATGTGAATGCACAAAATGTCATGGCAAGTTCTTGTATGCAAGCAAATGAAAGATGGATGCAAAGGAAGGCAAGAATTAGGGTTTATGCACAACATGTAACATCAAATTCAAAACCAGTAGCAAATGACATGATAAAAAATTGAAAATGGGATTAAAGGGACCCTAACCCTACACACAAGTTCACTGCCCAAAGGAGGGGACCTAACTCTAAACCTAATGGAAGTTATGATTTTTCTAAGTCAACTAGGGTTTCAAGGCACCTCAAAAGGAAAAAATGCACATTAAATTGAAAATAGAAGATAAATGCAAACCAATTTTACCCTAAAAGCAAAATGATATGAAGGATGCAATGCAAGAAGAACCATCATCAAACTCCTCATGGTTAGGCAGAATGGATTTTTTCAAGTTAGGATCAAAATATTGCCTTTAAACAAATTTAATTCTAATGAAAATTGTCAAAATAGGTCAAGGACCAAAAAGAAATTTGCTTTGAGAGTTTGATAATGTTTCTAAATGTTTTGAAATGCAATGTGAATTTTTTGGTGATTTTTAAATACCTAAATGCGTTTTTTAATTAATTAATTTTCATTAACTAATTAAAAATAAACATTTAAATGTTTAAAAAATGATTTTTAATGCAAAAAATTAAAATTAAAATATTTTTGGGTTCTGAAAATTAATGAAATGTTTGACAAAAAAAATCAGAATTTTTTAATATGTTTTCCTATTTTTAAAAATTCGTAGAAGTTAAATGAAAAAGAAATGAAATAAAAATTCAAATAAAAGAAAGTATGCAAATCCAATGGCTGGCATTCAAAGAGAAATGGAGGGAGTTGACCCGCGCGCATCTGGACGGTCTACATTTGAACTGACCTAATTAACTTTAACCCTAATTAATTAATTTAAATAATCAGGATTAACGGCTAATGAGAAGATCCTGGCCCTAGGTTCACGCGCGCCAAGCTTCATCCAACGGTCCAAATTCAAACTACACTAATCACGTGGCTAAACCCTAATTAGGGCTAAACAAGTTCAGGCGACCGAAACAGTGGTTCCAGTCGTCTTCTCCGGCGACCACTCAAGAACAAAAACTTCCCTGGACCATTTTAAGAGCTGTAAAGCTCCAGATCAAGCCTCTCAACCTCCCTAAGCACGAATCCAACCTCAAAATCCATTTCCTTTCACTCAAAACCCAGATACGAATCAAAACATAAAAATGAGCAAACTTTCAGAGAGACAGTACATGCTCAATAATCAATCATTTTCAAAAATAAAAAGTGCAAAGCATTCAGGGGAGCATGTAGATCATTTCAATAACTTAAAACAAGGTTTCTGGAAAAATGATTTTGCGAAGCTACCTGAGGTGAAGCTTTCAGTTTGGAGCTTTCAGACTACCTCCTTGCTTCAAAGCTCCTCTAATGGTCTCCCTGAAGATGCTTTGAGGCTTAGTTAGAGCGTATGGTCCCTGGTTTTTGAGATTGATGAAGTTCTGTCCAAGGAAGTGGAAAATTGTATTTCTGTTTCAAGGACTTTCGAGGCAAGATGAAGGGTGGTTTATGCTCTATGAAGCTTTTCTGAATGAATGGTGAAGTTGGTTTTGAGGTTTGATGTTTGTGTGATGAGATTCGAAGGAAGATGCCAAGAGGAAAGTGTTTGGGAACTATGGCAATGCTGTGTATTCAGGCTTTCTTCTTGTGTGTTTTGAGTCTCTTTTAGTCCACATATCAAGCTGTGATAGGGCAGAGAGTTGTTGGTGGCACAACTTGATTGGTATGGTCCATTTTGCCAAAAGTCAATGTGACTTGTACTTGAGGTATGGGCAAGTGGGAGGCTGAGATAGGGGCATGGCTTGGTTCAGCTGAGATCATGGAATGCCTATGGATCATATTTTGTGGACTGTAACAAGTAGAGGCTTGGTTACATGAGCTTTTGCAAATTGGTACAACTTTGGCCCTTTTGTGATTTCTTGAAGCATAAGTCATGAAACTTGGAGATTCTTTGGTGCATTCTGAATTTTAGGCCATGGTTTATGTTTGTGTAACGCATAGAAGTCAATTAGAGGTCACATAAAGGCTTGGCATGTGCGTTTGCAAGTTTCCCTCTTTTGGTGCCTAAGTGAAATTTCATGATTTTGTCCAACTTTGACAAGCCATAACTTTTGATCCAAAATGAATTAGAAAGAGTTCTTGTACTTTTTGAAAATGGGAGGATCCATTCTACAACTTTCATGACCAAAGTTTTCTCATTTGAAGCATTTTTGAATCAAAAAGAGGAGGTTAAAAAACTTTCCCAAAATGGCAAGTTTACATTTCAAGTCACTTTCCCAAAAAGGCAACTTTGCAAATGACTTGAAATTTTCCAATTTTGTGGACTTATACCATCTTCTATGATCAAATAAAGATCATACACATTCAAAATGATGGGGAATGCCCTTTGGTTGGGTCATTGGGGGCCTCAGATGCCCTGATTTTGCACTGACTTGCTCAAGAAGTCATCTCTTGATCAGATGCTTCCCCCATTGAATTTCTTCATGAAAATTGATATGCAGGATCCTTATAACATATAGAGACCAATAGAAACAAGAATGACCAAAATATTTGGAGTTATGGCCCCAGAAACCAAAACCCTAATTCTAGGTTATCTGTGTAGTTAAACCTGGCTCTGCTTCCATGCTCTTCTTAGTTCTAGTGATTCTTTGACTTTCTTGACCTTGTGAGGATATAATATGATGCTTGAACATACATGAACCCCTTTGAAGTGATTAATTACCTTTGGAGTGGCTCAAATGGCTCAGGGATGGCTCAGATCACAAACCCTAGATGCAGATGACTTAGAACCAATGCAATGAAACAAGAATGCAATATGAGATGCCATGATTGAACTTATGCAAATGAAAAGGTCACAAGCCATGGTGTGAAAGGGTGAGGGCAAATTTGGGGTGTTTACAACCGCCCCGATGGGAAGACAACTTCACATTCCCTCGATCGCGACCAGTCTCTAGAAAGTCGCCCGGAGGTCCTCCTTCCTCCAACACCTTCAGGATCTAATTTTGCTGCGCTGACTGAGATTCTCAACCAGACAAATTTGTTGCTCCTCGCCCACAGTGAGAAGATTGCCCGTCTCGACGACAACAACCGTCGACCGTCCGGATCCCCCACTAGACATCGAGGAAGACGTAATCCTTCCCCTCCTAAAAGGAAGAGGAAATGACGCAATGATGAATCCACGAATAACAAACGGTCCCGCTCGTCTCCTCCTCGGTCGTCCCCTCCAAGAAGGTGATCTCGGTCACCAAGAAAGTCAAGAAAGTGCAGATCAAGATCTGCGTCACCCCGACGAACCAAGAAGCACGCGCCCAGGTCTCCTTCATTCAATTCCAGGGATGATGAGGACACCAGGGGCCCCATCTCGTCGAAAATCATGGCTACTAAACTCCCACAGGGTTTAAAGAAACCTACACCCTTAGGCTCATATGATAGGACCACCGATCCTGACGAGCATATCAAGAATATTGATGCTTTGCTCAACTACCGAGGGGTGCGTGGGGCAATCAAATGTCGCCTTTTTCCTACAACTCTGAGGAAAGGTGCTATGTGTTGCACCCCAAAATTTGCCCTCACCTAGACCAGACATTGTGTACCAAGGTATCCTAAGAGGTTCACAAGATTCACAAGTTTCACAAGGTTCACAAGGTATCCTAAGAGGTTCACAAGATTCACAAGGTTCACAAGGTATCCCAAGAGGTTCACAAGGTTCACAATTAGTCAGAAAGTTTGATAATTCCCTCAGACAAGGCATCCTCCTAAGCAATGCACCCTAAACTAGGGTTTTGAGTTTCCTCAGGCTAAATGGACTTCCAAGGTTTTGACCATCCTATATGTCTTCAAGAATCCCTATGTCAAGTTTCAAGGCTTTCCCAAAAGGTTTGCTCAGTCAGATGATCAGATATGCAAAAATCAGTCAAAGCAGTTAAAAAGTCAAACTGAGGTCAACTGTGGTCAAACCAAAGTCAAACTTCATGATTTTTGCCAACATCAAGTATATGAAGTAAAAAATTCATCATTTGATCAAGGGTTGATCATGATTCATCAAGGAGATTTCAGATCATCAAGAATCAGGAGTTTCTAAATTAGGGTTTTCATAGGAAAAGTCAATTGAACTTTGACCAGCCATAACTTTCACATGCTTCATCAAAAATTTCTCATCCAAAGCTCATTTTGAAGGAAATTGAATTCTCTACAACTTTGTGTGTCACAAGCCAAGCCCAAAAATGCTTCATTTGGAAGGTATGAGCTAAGACATTATAGGTCATTTTAAAAGTCAACAAAAAGTGAAAATCTTCCAAAGGGCATAATTTGAAAATGGTAAAGGATATGGATATGAGACCAAAGAGGTTGGTTAGAGGACTCTCTAAGATTTCCAAAATGTCCAAGAACACCTTCATAGCCTTAAAGTTGAGGGATTTGTGCCTTTGCAAAGTTGGGAAATTTTTGGGAGGCATGTGAAGCAAATGAAGTCTTAAAACCAATTTTTGCCAAATGTGCCTACCAAATTCCAATCCAATCTCAAGGATAAGGTCATACACGACCCATTGATTATTTTTCCATATTTTTATATTTATATTTTATTATTTTGGATTTTATTTAATAAAATTCAATTTTAATGAAAATAAAATACAAAAAGTCAATTAAAAAATCTGATTTTGGTTCTAGAATGATTGAGATATCATTTAATGTTGATCGAGAAGATCAAATTTCATGCAAAGCCTTTGAGGCATGAAAATATTTGATTTTTTCCACTTTTAAGATCATATTTTTCTTCACCATCAAGATATCCAAAAGCCCAAAGGAGGGACAAGTTTTATGACCTAATTTCATTCACTATAAGACCATGAGCATAACACAATACTAGGGGATGAAATTGGCAGCCAAGAACACCTCATTCAAATTCCCAAAAAGTGTTAAAAAATTCAAATTCGGATTCCACTCTAGAGGCCTCTTCCAAACAATTTGCAGGCTGCTATAGGTTCCTTGATCACTCCTTAACGCATTGCCATCATCATCATTGACTAAAGCATGACATAAACCTCAAACCAAATCGGTTTTATGTCATGTTTAGCTTGTTTTCGATTTCATGAATTTGTGTGTTGTTTGTTGATTTTGATTATCTAACTTGACTTGTTTTAATGTGATGAAGCTGTCTGGATAATTAGATTTGAGTTTCGTGGTCTGGATCAAGTTATGCCATGGCTAGGGTTTGAGCTCCCGATTTGGGGTTTCACGATTAAGCCAATATAAATGGATTATGATAACGTAATCTGACTGTAAATGATATGAGGATTGAATTTGTGTGTTCAATTTTGAAAGTTATTACAAGTTTCATGGCCATTGAAGGAATGTAGGAACTCCTACGTAAACCAGTTCGCAGGAAAACTCGTAGGAAATTGCGTAGGAAATTTCGCAGGTCAGGAGGAAGAAGAAGCTGCGCGCGAATTAGAAATTCAAATGTCCATCTTATTTTTTTATTTTATTTGCTTCATATATTTATCAAAGCGCGCGTCTAGCTCAGATGGTGAAAGATACTCTAGGGGAAGTACCAGACCTGGGTTCGATTCCCAGGTCCCTCATTATTATTTTTTTATTTTGCTTTATTGTGCAGGTTTTCTATATAATACGTTTGGTCCATCTATTGCCCATAAACGCACGCAACCCAGTGGTCTGGCTTTGTTGTGGTAAGGGGGAGGTCCTGGGATCAAAACCAGGCCTCCCCACCTTTCTTTTTTACCATTTATTTTATTTTTATTTGTTTTATATAATATATATTAATTAATTTGTTTTATATTAAAACCAATAATTCTATTTAAAATAATGATCAAACTTTATATTTTTATAAATATCATAATTTTTCAAGATTATTCATTCTAATTAGTTTTTATAAATAATTTTGTACACAATTTTTATTATACATAATTTATAAATAATTTATTTAAGTTTTAGTTAATTCTTTAAACCTAAAATGTTTAAACCTTAATTTTCTTAAATAAGACATTAACCTTAATTTTTTTGTCAAAACCTAATTTTTATCTTAACCTTAATATTTAACCTAATTTTTTTATAAACCCTAATTAAATCATTTTTTTATATGTAAATAGTTTATTATTTGTTTATTATTATTAAAACTTATTTTCTTAATTTATTCTTAAAAACGTTTTCTAATATTAATTTGTCTTGCTAATTTGTTATTTCTTTTATTTTATTATTCTAACTTTTATTCTTAATTTATTATTATTACTAATATTTAATTATTGCTTATTTATTATTATTATTATTATATTTATCATTATTATTATTTCTCGATATATTGTAATTGTCCCAAAGCCTTGTAATATTTATAGGTTTATATTTTTGCTTTATTTATTGTAAATATATTTATTGTGTGGTTAGTAATTTAGGGTGTGTATAACATGTTTGTAATTAAAATCAATTTAGAAAATTACTTTAATAAAAAAGATAAATACTTGAAAATAAACACGCACACACGTACGTCGATCTTTGATCGCCATCTTGCACTTCCTAGGGTTGCCTCTCAATTGCCTGATTCAAAAAGGTCAAGTAGGGTGTCTTAAGCAAGTCCCTTCATAAATATTGTAACACCTCAAATTTGATTATGAGTATTTGTTGCTTATTTGAGGATATATGAATGAATTGACAATTGGTGGTTATGTGACCCGATGCATGGTGGTGAAATTATTTTAATAATATTAATAGTAAGAATAATCATGTAGTATTATTATTCGGATTATTGGTTATTATTTAAAATAATAAAAGTGGAAGTATGAATGTTATGTTGGTTATTTTGGAGTATAAGAGAATTTATATAATAAGGATAAATAGTGTTTTATTATACTATTTTATTATTATTATTGAAATTATATTAAAGAAAAGGGTAAGGTGTTTTTTTTGTGAAAATTATGAGGGTAAAGTGGGTAAAGACATAACAGGGATAGTTTTGATCAAAAGGGATTATACGATCAAAATGCTCATTTTATCGTGTTTGATGAAGTGCTCTGAAGAAGAGGGAGAAAGAGGAAGCTCAGAGTCAGGAGGCTATGGAGAACCCCAGAGAAGAGAGTCAATCGGAGAATTTCTCTAAGGTATGGGGAGTTTTCATAATCTATTATAATTTTATAGGAATTGGTTTATGAATAGATTAGGTTTGATATGATTTTGGTTATTGTTAGGTTTGATGACATAGATTGAGTTTTAAGGGTATGAATTGGTGAATTAGGATTGATAAGATGATTTAGAATGGTGTGTTTGATGTTTGAATTGATATATTGTTGTTGTATATGATTAATTTTGATTAGTAAGAAGTTTTGGGTTGCATTGGAATGAATTCGTATGAAAAATTGAGGTATTTTGGTGTAGAATTCTTAAAAAACAGCAGAAAACTGCTTATGTACAGGTGTTAACCGGTTAACCAGTGAAAAATATGCGTTTTGGGCAAAAAAATGAGGCGTTAACCGGTTAACGCTTTGGTTAACCGGTTAACACTGTATCAGTGGCACTTTTATTTTGAAAAATTCATAACTTTTGATCCGTAACTCCGATTTAGGTGCCGTTTGAAGCGTCAGAAAGCTAACGAGATGAACTTTAATTTAATGAAATAAAATGAGTGAAATGATACATTTTTAAATGATGAATATTTAGAAAAAGTTGAGTTGGTTTTATGATTATAAATAGGATTCTATTGTAAGTTGACGATTTGTTGTTGTTGATGAAGGAAGTTGTTTGCTTTGTTGTTAAAAAATGGTTTTATGATTATAAACATGATGTTATTGTGAATTAACGTTTTGGTTGTTGTTGATGAGGGGAGTTGTTTGGTTGTCTCATTGAATCGAATAAGTTGTTTTGTTGTATGATTGATAAAGAAGTATTGTTGATATGTTGTCGGAATGAAAGACATGATTTTATGATGATTATTTGTTGAACATGAAATGATTGTTTATGTCTTGATGAGTTGAGGTAGCTAATGAAATGAGGTTTTGACGTGTTATTACGATGGAAATATATGATTAATTGATGTTGAGGTATTGATATGAAATGAATGATGCACAATTGATTTCTCGATGAATTTTACGGTGTAACGCATCATTGCATTTCATGATATTCACGATGGGGCTTCGGCCTATTTAGTAGCTTCAATCCCATTGTGTGGATTGGAGTGTCTCGATGATTACGGTGTGCTCCCTTGTGGAGGGTTGATGGTCATGTATCCATCTCACGATGAAATTGGTACCACATGCATAATTGCATATCATGATAGTTGGAATTGCATATGTCTGGATGAATTCACGATGGAGTTGTTGTTGCTGAATTTTTATAATATGTTCATGATTGTGTTGTTGTTGCTGAATTATATGGTTGAAGATGTTATGACATGCTTATGCTAATTTATTTATATTCCATATTCTAATATATTTATGATAAATTATGATTACTCACCCTGCCTACTTGGAAATGTTGCCTCTTTTGTGGGTAACTTGCAGATATCTAAGATGAGTTCGCGGTACGTGAAGTCTTAGCTGGAGATTGTGTAGCTTAAGTCTAGAGTGTCTGGTGTCTTGCTCTGGTAGATGTAACATCGGGGGAAATAGAACGCTTATATGATTGAATTTTAATTTTGTTATGATGGGTTTTATGAGTTGTTAAATGTCGAATTGAGGATGATGATAATTGTTGACTTTGACCAATAGGTCTTTATGTTTTAATGAGATAAGAGGAAAATATTTTTGAATATATAATTCCGCTACCATAGTTTTGATTATTTGAGAAAAGAATATTATTAATATAATATTTTGGATCGATGTTTTATGAAGAAATGTGACACCTTCTATGAATTACTCTGATAATATTTTACTTAAATTGTTTGTGGGGTAGAAGGGTGTTACAAATATCATCAAGTCCCTATAGTTTTAAAGATCAAGTCCCTTCGAGGTTGCCTACGATAAATGATCTTGTCCCTTCGAATAAAAGATGATAAGTCCCTACGAATTGCTAAAGACATCCTACAGATGCCTATATCCAGATGACCCTACACATGTCCCTTAATTACATCCAAGGTAATGACTACCTATTCCTTAATAATAGGGATAGTCTTACCATTGAAAGAACATACGAGAATATGAAAGACTTAATCTAGGGTAGGTTTCTCTTAAGTTGCTTGCTCACATTTCAAAAATACTTTTCACACCTCACAATATTTTCAAAACATTTTCAAACAAGGCTTTATATACATCCATACGAGGATCATTACAAAGTACTTAGAAAATTTCTAATCACACACTACACTTTCCAAAAACAATTAAAGTGAGCTAAGTAACTAAGAGCCCATGGATAACCATGGATATAAAGGGTGCTAACACCTTCCCTTTATATAACCTACCCCCCGAACTCAAGTCTTTTAAAAAAGGTCTTTTTTGTTCTTTTATGTCCTTTCCATTTGGATAAAATAAAAGTCTGTGGCGACTCTTGCTATCCGCAACATAACTAAAAGTCAGTTCTCCCACCGTGTTACACTATGACGTGGTACAAAAGCTTCGAAGCAGAGTCCATCACTTCCTGGAAACAGCTCGGACGCACGTTTTCCAGACACTTCACTGCTTCTAGACGCCACCCGAAAATAGAAGCATCGCTCGAATCAATCATCTTGGGGAAAGGTGAACCTATATCGAGAGGTTCAACAAAGAAGCGGTCCAGGTATCCACCACAGACGACATGAAGAAGTATTTACTGGAGCGAGGCCTGCGCTCGTCGACCGACTTCCACCGTGCGGTCGGTATCGAGACCCCAGCTACCCTTGACACCTTCTTGTTAAAAGTCCAAGCTTACATCCAATACAAGGAAAAGCAGGTTGCTAGCTCCGTCCGCGATGCCCGACGTCGTGAAGACGCAAAACCCTCCAAAGTCGATGAACCCTCAACATCTCGTCGGGGAGGAGACAAAAGAAAGGAGGATCGCTCCCGTGAACCGTGGGAGCACAGAGGACCTGTCGGTCGGTTTCATGAATATACCCCTCTCCTGGTCTCAAGGGAGAAGATCCTGTCCAAATGTGCCAATTCGGAGTTCAGGTAAGCGGGAGTACGCTTCCCACAACAGTTGGCTAGTAAACCGGGCACGGACAATACGAAGTACTGTAGATTCCACAAGAGTCACAGTCATAATACTGAAGACTGCACCCATCTCAAAGATGCGATCGAGATACTTATTAAAGACGGGCACCTCAAGCATTTTACTAAATCAAGAGACGCCCCTCGCCAAGAGACGCAGGAGGCTCAGAAGATCGAAGAGGTTGTACCCATACCATCAGATGTGAACATGCAAGTTGCTCTGAGCATCTACCGCCCGTAGGATTTCTTCCTGCCCGACTACACAGAGAACCCATGGTATTTTTCCTCCCACAGCCCATGGGAGACCTTTCCCTCTGCAATGGTCATCTCGGAGGGAGGATTTAACAAAATCACGGTTGGATCCATGAAGAGGAAATTTGACAAATTGATTACGAAAGGCCCTGCTTAGAATGCAACCCTGGACCCCCCGAGAGAGGGATCGGTACCCCTTGCCTTTTACCGAGAGGAACTCTTGGGAGGGGCGCTGAATTCCAGCATCCCATTACTCATCCGTGCGCGGATGGCAAATTTCGATGTCAGAAGAATCCTGGTGGACCAGGGTAGCTCATGCGACATCATGTACTCCCAATTATTTTCAACACTCCAGTTAAATGAAACACACCTGACTCTGTACGTCGGATCAGACTTACAGGGCTTCAACGGAGTATTTGACCGACCGTGGGGTTACGTCGATCTCTTCGTTACCTTCGGGGCGTCCGAAACCGCCAGATCTGTTCGCGTCCAATTCATGGTCGTGGATTGTCCTTCGTTATACTAATGCATTTTGGGACGACCAACATTAGCCGAGCTGATCATTGTCCCATCCACCGTTCACATAAAAATGAAGTATTATACTACTTCGGGAAAGGTCGCTACACTACACGGTGACGTCGAAGTTGCTCGCCGATGCTTTGAAGCAGCGTCCAGGTGTCTCAGCTTGATATCTTACCAACCAAACCCATCTGCCTCGACACCTTCAGATACTCCGCAAACATCCAAGGCTTTTCCCCAGGTCGATTCAATCGATATAGATTGCAGGTTCTCAGATGAAGACAAGGGCGTTCGGATGTTGACCGATCCACTGTCTCGGCCAATTCCTGACAGAGAGTTTGAGCTAATTCCTTTGGGGGATGATCCAGCTCGGTGCGTTAAGATCGGAGCCCATCTGCCCGACTTGGAGAAACGAAAATTGGAGGCATGCCTCAAGGGAAACGCCGATCTGTTTGCTTGGAGCGCTGTGAAAATGCCAGGGCTCGACCCTGAGACGGCCTGTCATCACCTCTCCATCGATCCAACACACAAAATGGTCGCCCATCGTAGGAGGAAACAGTCGACCGAGAAAAACAAAGCGGCCGAGTCAGCTGTTAAAGACCTCCTAGAGGCAAATTTTGTAATTGAGGTCAGGTATACAACTTGGCTCTCAAATGTTGTACTTGTTCAAAAGTCTAATGGAAAATGGAGAATGTGTGTTGACTATACCGATCTTAACCGGGCTTGCCCGAAAGACGCATATCCTTTGCCCAACATTGACAAATTGGTCGACAATTCGGCCGGTTTCAAACTATTGTCCTTTATGGACGCCTAATCAGGGTATAATCAAATCCCTATGGCTGTGTCCGACAAAAAATACACGGCCTTCATGACCGAATCGGGCAACTATTATTATAACGTTATGCCCTTTGGTTTAAAAAACGCAGGCGCGACCTATCAGCGCATGATGAACAAGGTATTTCAAAAAAAAATCGGGGACATGCTTGAAGTATACATGGACGACATGATCGTCAAATCTCAGCAAGAGACAGATCACGCATCCCACTTACGAAAAGTGTTCGATCAAGCCCGGAAATGCAAAATGCATTTCAATCCCGAGAAGTGCACGTTTGGGGTCCAGCAGGGAAGTTCCTCGGATTTTATTTAACCGAACGAGGTATTGAAGCCAACCCTGACAAATGTTGGGAATTCACGGAACTTCCTACCCCTGATTCTAAGAATTCCATACAATCTTTAAACGGGGTTCTAGCTTCCCTCGCCCGGTTTGTGGCAAAATCCGCTCAGCACGCCCTCCCATTTTACAAACTCCTCCGCAAAAAGGCTACCTTTGAATGGACGGAGGAGTGCGAGCAGGCCTTGTCCTACTTAAAAAAAGCATTGTCTGAGCCCCCAGTCTTGTCCAGGCCCAACGAGGGGGAGACGTTTTACCTCTATTTCGCCGTAGCAAACGAGGCCGTAAGCGCAACCTTCGTCCGCGACCTACCCGAGGGGCAAAAACCTATTTACTTTACGGCCTTGAGCTTCGGTACCTCCAGGTAGAAAAGATGGCCTTGGCCCTCCTTTTTGCAGTCAGAAGACTATGACATTATTTCTTAGCCCACACTATTATCGTAAGAAAAAACCAACCCATAAGGCAATTACTTGGAAGGCCAAACATGGTCGGGCGAATGTTAAAATGATCGTTGGAACTGTCCGAGTTCGATATCAGATTTGAAGGGAAACAAGCTCTCAAGGCTCAAGCATTGGCCGACTTTGTGGCAAAACTCACTTTCACCGAGCAAGAGCCGAAATCTCCATCCAAATGGACCATCTTCGTAGACGGAGCATCCGGCCCAGCGGGTAGTGGAGCTGGGATTATTCTGGAAAACGAGGAAGGAAACATCATCGAAGTATCTCTAACTTTGTCCATCCCCACATCCAATAACCAGACGGAGTATGAGGCCTTTCTGGCCGGCCTGCGACTCGCGACCAGCCTGGATGCAGAAGAAATCGTAATATGCACAGATTCCCAGTTGGTCACCAACCAAGTCCGAGGAGATTTCCAGGCCAAAAACGACAATATGGATGAATATTTGGCCCTTGTCAGGGACAAGCTAAAACGATTCACGAACATAGAGGTCTGACACGTCCCATGAGAAAATAATACCCGAGCTGATATCCTTTCCAAGTTGGTAAACACTAAAAGAAAGGGAAACAATAAGTCTGTCATACAAGAAGTGCTCCCCCGACCAAGCTTCGGACAATCTTCAACTCACCTTGACATTAATCTCGTGGGCGACGCCAACTGCTAGATGACCCAGTGTTTAACTACTTGACCAAGGATGAATTACCAGCAGACCCGAAAGAGGCCAGTACCGTGCGTCGAAGGTCGTTCTCATACACTTTAGTCGGTGGACGTATGTATCGCCGAGGCTTCTCCATGCCACTCCTCAGGTGCATAGAGGAAGAGAACATCCCACATGTACTAAGGTAAGTCCATGAAGGAATCAATGCACAACACCCGGGCGGACGATCGTTAGCCCGAAAGATCCTCTGGGCAGGATACTATTGGTCGACACTCCAGCACGATGCGAAAGAGCACGCAAAAAGATGCGACAAATGCCAACGACATGGGGACGTGCATGTAGCGCCCCCTACCGAGCTAAAATTGCTATCTTCCCCATGGTCGTTCACATGTTGGGGAATGGACATCTTAGGGCCATTCGTCGTTGGATCCGGCCAAAGTAAATACCTCATTGTGGGCGTAGATTATTTCACCAAATGGATAGAGGCTGAGGCCTTAGCCAAGATTACTGCACTCAACTTACTACGCTTCTTTAAGAGGAGCATCCTCGCTCGGTTCGGAGTACCGCTCGCCATTGTAACAGATAACGGAACCCAATTAACCGATAGACATTTCAAGGAATTCGTTACTTCGGTAGGAACAAAATAACATTTCGCTTCGGTTGAGCATCCCCAAACCAACAGACAAGCAGAAGCTACAAATATGGTAATCCTGAGAGGTCTAAATCGAAGACTGGACGAGCACAAGAAACACTGGGTCGAGGAGCTACACAGCGTACTTTGGGCATATAGAACCACTCCCCACTCAACGAACGGTAAATCTCCATTCTGGTTGGCATATGAGACCGAAGCAGTAATTCCTATAGAAATGCATGTCCTGTCCAGACGAACAGAGTCCCCAATGGACCAGGACACCAACTCCGAAGCTCTAAGAGAGGAGCTTGATCTGGTCGAAGAAATCCGATCAGAGGCTGCTCTCCGAGAGGCCACTCTTAAACAGAAAATAACATCTCGACATGACTCTAAGGTCATAAGACGGGCATTCAAAGTGGGCAGTCTTGTTTTAAGAAGGAATCACAGAGATTCCCGCGAAGGGAAACTGACGCCGAACTGGGAGGGCCCATATCGTGTCCGGGAAAAGACCGAAAATGGGGCCTACTACTTAGAAAATCTTAATGGGGATGAGCTCGCTCGGCCGTGGAACACCGAGAAGCTCAAACAGTATTACAGTTAATAGAAAAGTCACCTTGCTCAACTACCAAACAAGGAGCAACAGGTCCTACTAAACCTGCGTGTCCAGGTACAAGCACAGCAGCCCAAATAATATGGTTATCAGGGTCTTCTTCGAGAAGAAGAAGATGATTGTTGCACGGGTGGATACTCAACCGAGTCCGACGTCGCCTATGTACCACGACCAGGCAGAACCCCAACTCGCGATGGGACATTCAAGCCTCGGAGCCCGGGCCATTATCTTGACCCGGGCACCGATCAGGAGCCAGCCTCCAGCATCTGACCGGTTACCCAAACTGACGGATTACAAACACATACCCCGTATTTGCCCAATTACATCTAACCCCCGTGACAATAACACGAGCATCAAACACTTAACAAAAAATAAAAGTTTAAAACAGGAAGTCCTCTGATGGACGAGCAATCATATACATAATCAAAAATGCTGCATAGAGTGTAAAAGGACCACCGAGGTCGGGGACATTAATAAAAAAAGGTGCGACCCCTAAGGGCCGACTTGTTTAAGATTACACAAAAAATGGACCAAGTCCCCCAAAAAAGAATTTAAAATTACAAGTAATTTAGGCTCGCAGGCCGACCTAATTACCCTTTCCCTCTAGCACCCCAGGCTGGTTCTCGTCCGGAAGTTGTTGGACGGCTGGCTGTATCAGCTGCTCAGACTCCTCAGGTTGAGAATCGTCCACAACCATATAATCAGAGACCACAATCCGACCATCTTCAACCTTATACAGGTAGTTTATTTGGTTAGTATCGAGGTTCAACTCGGGATGGAGGGCCTTTATCTGGTCCACAACATTCTGAAAACTCAACTTAGTTGAGTCCCTCAGATCCTCGAGGTCCTGATCTAGTCTCGCTAGAAAATGCACCTGACTCATAAACCCCTTGGGGTCCTCATCCTCGTCATCCTTAGGGAAGAAGGTCTCTCTCAGCTTCCTATTTTGGTCGACTGCCTTCTTTTTGTCCCCCTCCAGCTTGGCGATAACGTCTGCCCGCACCACCAGCTCCACAGTCGCAGCCTCGACATCCTCGACATCTTTCTTCGCTTTCTCTTTAGAGGCGGCCAAGAGAGTCTTCAGTCGCTTAATTTCAAGCTCCTTCCCAGAACTCCCTTCAGCGAACATGGATGCCATTGACAACATCCGCATCACCGCACTGGCATCCTGCGCCAATGACGGCCTCCGGGAAGGACGATCCATCTGCTCGAGGTACAACGAATCTTCCCGGTCGACCTCCATAGTTGTGAATTCAAAGAAATTCCGTTGCACGAAGCACGAATGCAAGGGTTGCTTTAGCTTAGCGGGGGCGTTCGTCGTTAGATCAGTAACAACAGCCTTATGTTTTTTGAGGGCCGAACCCGAAGAGACGCCCGGAGACCCTCGAACGATGGGGCCCGAACCAGAACTACTAGTATCGTTTCCAACCAGTCTAGTCTGGATAGTCCTGACCTTCCATTTGTTGCCCTGCATCAGCCTCTCCTGGATTTTCTCCAACGACTTCATCGAACCTGTAAAATAAAGGAAACGAGGATTAGACCAATCACGAGCATAAAAGCACAACATACAAAGAACAAAATAAAAGCAAGAAATACCAAATAACTCAGACACCTCTTGCCCGTTTTTACAAGCCAAGAGGGCTGTAACATGAAATCAGCGGACGGTCCACAACCTCCCCCCCGTCTGAGGCCAGCATCACCTTCCATTCCTAGTCGACCAAAGGGATCAGAGTAAAAGATGATACCAACTTGCTAAATTCTTCAAAGCTAAACGCATCGTCCTTCGCCAAATTATCCCCTACTTGCACGAAGTCACACACCGATTTACCGTAGTGATTGTGCTCCCAAGAGAAGGGAAACCTCCAGATCCTCCTACGAATCGGTCGACCTTCAGCGTCCAACCGAGGCACGTCATTCTCATCAGTGTCATCGCCCACGAAACTGATCGACCTGGTCGCTCCTTTAGTCAAAGGCTCTATCAAAATATAGTCACCTTTGAACGACCTGATTGACTCCGAGTGCGCTTTGAAAATCTTAGCCCGCTGCTTGAATGAGATGAACCCTTTCCGAGCGGTTCCACACCCCACCTGGCGTTGCAAAGAGAATAGCTGAAAGAAGAGGGGAAGGGTAGCCCTCGCCCCTAGGTGCTCTCACGTCATCTCAAACGGCCTTATAAAAGCGTAGGAGTTGGGATGCAGCTGCGGAGGGGCTACCCCCAAATAACCCAGTACCGAGCACACTAGGTCGCTGAAGGGCATCTTAATCCCCAAATTTGTGATAGCATATTCGTACATAGCGAACATCCTCCCACCGAAATCCAAGAAGATATGGTCATCATCGCCCGGGAAGGTGACTCCCCAGTGATTAGGATCCCCCACTACTGGTAGAGGGTCCGCTCGCGGTCGGGCGAACGAAGAAACTTTGTCCAATAAATCTTCGACAACCCATTCCTCGGGGGCCAGCACCCTTGCTTCTTCTTGCGTAGCCTCAGGAACATCGACCTCTTCCCCTGAGACTTCCCCGACGTCATTCACTTCGGTCGCTGCCGAATCCCCTGAAGAACCCTCAGAGCTGGACGAGACAGTTTCAGAAGATCCCGAGCCCTCCGATGAACTCCCCTCTGAGGAAATGTCGAGGGGATCGATGAGCACGTTTTCACCTGAAAAGTAGAGGAAAGGCGTCAATGAATTCAATCAGAATATCAAATCCACCCTTCCACTACCTATCAAGTGAAAGGGCGTGTAGCAGCCCAAAAACAAGTTTCTGAGTAAAATCCCCGAGCGATTGACGTTCGTGACAGACGTTCAACGCTCAAAGGGATACAAAACCATAGCTTCGATCAAGTGTCGACCGAGATCACCGCCCACCGCATGCATCACTACTTCTCAAAAAACTAAGTCTAAAAAAGCAGAACAAAAATCTAACCTTGAGCTTGTGATGCCATTGCAAAGAACTGTTTTGGGAAGTGTGGTGGTCGACGACGGCGTACGGTGATCGGTAGTAATAAACAGCAGGCAGTTTCGCGAGCAGCCAAGGGAGGAAGAAGACGAAGCGAAAAGTTGTTTTTGTGGGACAACCTCACTATTTATAGGGAAAAGGGCACGTGCACTGAAGTGTGACCCCTATCCCTAGGCAATAATGACCTACGCGCTATGCCCTATGATAGCCGTCAAAACATTAAATCGGCACGAATCCCGAAACACGCCACATTTTCGTTTCTACTTCCCCTAGGCCGACCTACAATCTGGGTGCCCGGAAAGTCGACCCCCGACGTTCCCCAGTATTTTCGAGCATCGAGCTAACTTCAAGTCATCACTTCCTCGACCGAAAGCAACGACTTGGGGGGCTCTTGTTCTGGACTGGCCCAAACATCAGGATTGGGCCATACCTGTCTCGCGGCCCAACGGCCCGAAAAACCCGACCATGCTCGGAATATGAAACCAACTAATCGACCTACCCACGGTCAGGTAACTCCCCTGCCAGGCAACAGATTTGTCATGCGGAATCTTTCTCGCCCCAATGGCTAGTTCCTAATCACCGTCAATTATTACGGGATCCGCGATCCACGCCCAATGAACAACCTCTTGGACCAGTATATAATCCCTCTCATAGGAGAGGGCCAGGTATCCAATTCTCTCACCTTAATTCTCGTACTTGCACGCTCTTTGCTTAGTCTCTTACTTTGGCATTGGAGTGCCTTGCAGGTACACCCCCTCCTTTCCTTATCAACCGTCCTTCAACAACGTTCGACGCCAATCATTTCGGATCCTGATCTCTAGGTACGATCACCTGTGGTCCTACCTTAATTGGTAATTCCACTTCTCCGAACACATACCTTTTGGATCCATCAAATGCCCTGACTATCAAGTCACTTGGCTTTAGAACCACTCCGTCATAGTCCAACTTAATCAATGCTTTCTTCGGAAGCACATTCAAGGATGATCCCATGTCCACAAGCACGTGAGAGAGTACATCCCCTTTACATTCCATAGAAATGTGTAGAGCTCTATTATGGCTGCGTCCCTCAGTGGTCAGATCCATATCCGTAAACCCTAAACCATGGTTAGCATTCACACTTGAAACAACCGTCTCAAGTTGGTTTACTGATATGTCTTGGGGTACATAAGCATTGTTTAGAATCATCATTAGATCTTTCCTGTGTGATTCTGAACACATCAACAACGACAAGATCGAAATCTTGGAAGGAGTTTGCTGCAAATGATCGACTATCTTGTAGTCGCTCTTTTTGATAATCCTCAGAAATTCCTCAGCCTCTTTGTCGAATGTGATGTCAGGTTCTGGAACGGGAACATCGTTGGTTACTGCTTGCTCCCCCTTTGCTCTTGCCTGGGCCTCTGCATTATCCCTTGGTGGCACCACACTGTTTTTTAATGTTTTTGGTGCGAAAAATCTCCCGCTCCTTGTGAACCCCCCGACTCCTACGTCCTGCTTCTGACTGTTATAGTAAACTTCAGCCCCATAGTACCATGGGACAACCTTGTCACTTTCATACGATATAGGTCTTGGAGTGGTAAATGTTACAGGTGCCACCTTTGCTGGTGTCAGACTCTCCACTGGTGTAAAGTAGATGGTAACTGTGGAAACTTCATCTACTTTGACAATTCTATCAAACTGAATACTTCCTTCATCAATCATTCTCTGAATCCCCGATATCAACCTATCACATCCATCAATATAACTTTCACAGTCTGAACAAACCTCTTCACAACATGGGAATATGTCTTTCTTGGCCAAACATTCTTTCACAACTAGTAGCGAAGTCTTCAAGGAACTGGCATCGTACACCAGATTCAAACACTCCCCATCATCAATAGCTCCCACAGTTCTTCCATGCAAAGGCATGGGATTTTGTAAGACATTCGGTGCCGGAGCAAAGTTGACCGCCTTTTAGTCCAATAGCTTTTGCACCTTATGTTTAAGGGCATTACAATCTTTCGTATTGTGACCTAGAGCTCCGAAATGGAACTCACAATGGGCATTGGCATCATATCCCTCAGGAATCTGCCTTGTCCTTGGAGGTTGCAACGTTCTTAGTTGAATCATTCGTAGATGAAGTAAATTCTGCAAGAGTTGAGAGTAAGGCATCGGTTGAACCTCAAAATGTCCTTCAGCCATATTGGGCCTTGGCTGGTATTCCTGTCGGGCCCCCCTTGTCTGTTGTTGAGGTTGTTGTACCTATTATTGATTGGTAGTGACAAGGATGGTAGGAGTTTTGGTTTCCTCTTTTCCTCTAAGTGTACATGGCCCCAGTTTCACCTTCTCTTCTCTTCAAAAATGGCTTCTTAACCCGATAAGTAGAAGCTTCATTATTCTGAACCTTCCCCTGCTTCATCCAATTCTCAATTCTCTCACTGGTCAGGATGATATCATAAAAACCACTGGACGAACAACCTGCTAACCGTTCTATGAAATTCCCATGGAGGGTATCCATGAATAGGTCCACCATTTCTCTCTCTAGTAGGGGTGTTTGCACCATTGCTTCCAACTCGCGCCACCTGTGCACGTATTCTTTGAAGCTCTCTGAGTTTTTCTGGGATAAACTCTGTAGCTGCGTCCTACTCGAATCCATATCGATGTTATATTGACACTGCTTGAGAAATTCTTCTCCGAGCTCCTTCCAGTTGCGCATAATGGTTTTCTCTAGTTTCATGTACCACTCAAGGGAGCCTCTAGATAGGTTGTCTTGGAAAAAATGCATCCAGAGTTTCTCATCTCTGGTATAAGCAGTTATCTTGTGAAATGGGGACACCCTCTATAGTAGGAGGCTTCTTACCTCTGGGTGGAATAGGGTTGCCTTGGGCATCCAAAGTGAGAACTAGGGGGTTCGCCCGCAGCTAATCTATTCTTTAAACAACAGCCCTCAGCTCTAGCTGCCCCTGGGCCATGCCCTGCATCATATTCATAAATTCAACCATCCTTGTGCGGAGTTCAGTTAATTCAGTTTGTATAGTGTCCATGACGTTTCGTTGGTTGCGACGAGTGGCGTACTGGTGCAGAGGAGTGTCGTGTCGATGAAGACGACTCTTTGCAGCTCTCGCAATCTTTCCTGTATACACAAATAAGTTAAGAAACCAAAATAACCTACAAAGAAAAAGAATGAAAATGACATGAATGCATGCAAATGTTGTGTTCTTTCATTCTCAAGGTTATTTACATTCCCATTCCGGTATTTAGAAATATCCATATGGGTTTTGAATATTCTGACTCTTGGGAAGAAAACCCCACATGAAGCTCAAATTAGATAACATTGAAGAGCCAATGCTTAGAACCGGTGTCAGTGCCAAGATAATAACTAGAGATTCAAACCATATCACATAAAATAAATGGATGTCTGAGAATAACAACAATTTTCCCGAAGGGTGCCAATTCTTACAGTAGGAAACTAACTAAAGCATAAAGGAATCCCAATCAAGCCTGTGGGTAATCCGGTACAAGCAAAGGAAACTAAGCCCTATGAAACTCCATGTCCTTCGACCTCCAGCTGAGACGTTTGACCACCTAGAATAACTGAGCGATATCCGGATGGTATGAATCTTCTATGAGCTTTTGAATGGGAGATCCTTTTGATCAAAGGAAGCGTGAAGTTCACTAATCTTCTGCAGAAGAACCTCTTCATTTTCCTTGTCGAGACCTGTATCAGTCTTGGCTTTCTTGACCTCTGCGTGGACCTTGAGCTCTTCTATCTATTTCTGAGCATCCTCAACTAATTGTTGACCTTGTGTTATCTTCTGGTTATCGCTTATACGTTTCTTGTAGGCTTGTTGGATTTGCTCTTCCTGTTCACCTAGCAGTTCTTGAAGGTTTTTAATCTTTATCTTGTATCCAACTTCCACTTCCTTTGGCTTCTTCAAATTGTCCTCCCATTTTGCTTGCCAGAGAGTTATTGATTTGTTGGCTTCATCCAAAGACTTCTTGTCCTTTCAACGCTGACTTGCTTTGTGGATCTCAGTCAAACCATTCTTCCTGAAGTAAAGCTCCTTTTCTTCAAAGTCTTTTTGCTTATCCATCACTACTTTTTCAGCTTTCTGAACCCTTTCATCTAGTTTCTAATTAAGGGTCACCATCCTCTAATAGGAACTGTGAGCTTCCTGATTCTCTGCACTGAGTTGTTGGACCAAAGCCTCTTTTGGTAATCTTCCAAGGACACATTAGCCTTAGGTTCAGTCACTAGAGAAAGAGCTGGTGCAGAAAAAGGTATCAGACCCACCTGGGCTTTCTCCTTTAACCATGCCTCATATTCTGGAAACATCTGATTATTGCTTTTACCTAAACATGTCAAACCTTTTCTCCGGATGAGTTTCCAAGAACCCGCAGCTTTTCGAACCAAAGGAATATTGTCCTTTACAAGGAAGTAAAAGGTTTGAATCAACTCTGACTCCTCAGGAACATCTTTAACTGCATATCCTAATTGCCTCTTCAAGAGAATGGGGTTATAACTGAAGCCCCCTATTACTCTAAAAAGTGGCACATTGGGATAACTTCCACATCTAAAGATGAAGTCTTTCCACTTCAGTCTCATGGTACACCATTTGATGTCCTTGGAAGATAACATGCTCAACTTTTGGGCCTAGATCAGGCTAGGGTCTTTGAAAGCTTCAGTAGTAGGCAGGTGCCTCATAAACCATTTGGAAAATAAAGGAGCACAACACCATACTAGACCACCCCGTTTCTTCTCATTCTTATAATGTACTGAATAATAAAGGTCAAAAGCGTTGGTGCTGGATTCTTCAGCACAAAATGATGGATGGAATTTATGTCAACAAATTTGTCCATACCTTCAAATAGAATGATCCCATAGATAGATAGGGCCAGGATAGCACAAACAGAATCCCACCAGGTAGCAGCAGCAAGTTCTTCAGCCTTTTTAACCAGGAAGTCCAAAGAAAAACCAGATACCCCAGCTTTGGTAGTGCCTAGGTTTGCAGTCACCTCAGATGAGCTCAAATAAAGAGCTTTGGTTATATCAGCATGAGTGGGCCTTGTTATTTCTGGATTGAAGGGAACCTGATCCTGAAGCGGCACCCCCAAAATCAGAGCATACTCTTCAAGCAAAGGACCCAGTTGGAAATATGGAAATGTATAGCATCTGAGCCCAGGATCGTAAGTAAGGTGTGAATGATACTCTATTCAGAACTATCCAGGTTTACCACCATGTCTAGAATATCTCTGTAACTCTCTCTGAAACCTCCTACATGCTTTGGGGTAATAAGAGACACCATCTCATTTATCATGTCCACCTTAGTGTCGAAGAATTTGTAGTGAATGTTCTTTTTTCTGAAGTCTTCTATCTCTGAATTAGAAGTCCAACTAGAACTGGGAATGATATATGAACCCCGAGAATGAAATAAACGCAAATGATTAATGTTGTGATGATGTTATGCAAGGCAAGGCATGTGATCAGTGATGTGTCTGTGTTGGTGGTGACCATATAATCAAGTGTTAGTGAAAGGTCACAATATCAGTATCTCTATGTAGAAATCCCATAACTCAGGACCAAAGGACCATATAGAACCAGATCATGTCACAAAATTACACTGGCAGAGTGGGTGTGTTGAAAGTTTTTGGGTTTCTGCAAACCTATAAACATCCCTCCCATCTCATGGGTGTGCTCCGGGTCAACATCACGGACTCTCAAAGCCGAATAACAATAATACATTAATTATTTCTGAGAAAAGGCTCATGACAAAATTAGGGAATCAATTTAGCATTATGTACTACCCAGGGAGGTCTCAGCTGAGTCCGGGAAAAACAAGCATCCCTCATAAGTTCCCTGCTTCAAGCACTGAATCGAGAAACAATAGTACATCCAACCATTGGGATACAGTACTATCGTCATACGAACAATTTGCTTTAACTGGGTTCCTATGAGAGAACCAAGCCATCCTATGCGAGTTCCTAGTGGGCCCTCGGATGCGAGTGGGTTTGCCAACAAATGTGGTATGCCACTGTCATCACTAGAGAGGGTTATTTCCACTAAGGTCCTCAATGATCACTTCCCAGATGCATATAACTAGCAAGGTCATATCCCGAAGTGGAGGAATTCCCCACACAAGATATTTCCAAGACGGCCGCATCAGGGTGTGGAACACACCGCCACTCATCATGATACCCCAATCCACAGAAAAAAGCCAAACCAAACAGTCCAATATATATATATGATGCATGGAAAATAAAATACTGAAAGCGATAAATAAAGGTGTAAATAAAAGTAGTAAAGCTAAGCTAAAACGCACAACATCAAACAGCCAGACACCCAAAGAAACAAAAAAGACAAGCGCTTGGGTTGAATCTCAAAGGGGAAACCTGAGATTCTGGGTTCGATCCCCAGCAGAGTTGCTAGTTGCCGTTCTCGGGATTTTCATCCTAGTACAAACGCGAAAGCGGCGCGGAAAAGGTAGAGTCGTCAGCTAGGCATTTTTTATCCCGTATGAATGGGAAACGTAATGATGCACAAACCTAAGAAAAAAGGAAAGTAAAAGGTCCTGTAAACCAAAGAACTGGATTCGAGAGTCGGTTACAACCTAGGAAGGTATTAGCACCCCAGACCGTCCGCCGTACCCTACGGGATCCACGCTTGTTAGTTTGTTTCAAAGGGTGAGAAATAAAACTGTTGTTGAATAAAAACCATTACTGGAACTGGAATGAGAGAGTGAACTAGAAAATAGAAAAAAGAGGTACGGGAAAAATGTAGGTAAAATAAAGAGTGTGCTCGAATGGGCCTTACCACACTGACTACATACCTCATCGGGAAAATGAGGATCAGAGTCGACGTAGTTTGCCTAACTAAGGCGAGAACTGTTCGTTTGTGTTTTTTAAGATTGAAGGCTCGTCTGGTACGAGTGCGTTTACCGTCATGCAAAGAGACATGTAGGAGCAAGTCCTTACATTTAGAGTGAAGGTGATGAGAAACAAATTCCCGCAAGAAAAGACGTTTTTTGTTTGTTTAGTGTCTTTTAAAATAAGTGTTTTTCTTTTGTTATTTGTGAAACAGTCTCATGCTAAGACTTGTTCATCATGATAGATATCCTACACCTCATCTCAAAATGGAATGCGTGCAAATACCCCACGGTAAATTCTCCTAGCACAAGAGAAAGTTCGACCATTATTAGGTGTTTTGATTTTTTCTTTGAGATGAGAAAGAGGAACTCAAGTCGAAAAAAGGACAAAACTAGGGAAACTAAGACTCACCCTAAGTTGTTTCTTCAAGGGATGTCCAAGGGTTAGTGTGGTTTTCTAATCCTAATAAAGAAGCAAAAGGAAAAGAAAAAAACTAGAAAGCAACTTACTTCTCTAAAGAAGTTAAGTTGTTTCTAAAGAGGGTTAACATGAAGTTGTACAAACAAAGCCTAAAGGGCAAAGATATACACAATGTGAAAGCATACAGAAGATGAGGAAAGAAGTTGTATAAACAAGCTTACCTCAACCTCCCTACAAGACAAATGTTAGCTTTACAAGGTTAAAGTGATAAAAAGAAAGAAGTAATCAAGTACCAAATAATTCCTAATATAACTATGACCTAACTATACTCAATTCTAAGTGAAATTCTGGGATCAGGTACGTGATGTCGAATGAGATGTTTAAACACTTGAAGACTTAAACAAAACTTAAAGTGCAGGTAAATTAAACAACACAGGAAATTTTTAACCCAATTCAGTGTATCTCCACACTTACATCTGGGGGCTACCAAGCCAGGAAGGAAATCCAATATAAGTAATATTAATTCTGGACTTAAACCACTCAGTTTAATCCCTCACTTAATATCTACCCAAGGCAATTTCTACCTAAGACACAACTTAGATATGAGTACCAACTCACTCCCCCTCAATCACACAGTGATATATTACAATGTTTAATAAGATTGAAGTCACACTTCAAACACAACAGCTTGATCTTACTTCATAGTTTCAATCAAGACACAATACACTTTTGCTTAAAACCTCATAAAGTGATACACATATAAAACCTGCTATTAAAACACAAACACCCTATTTAGTCTTCTTAATTTCGTACTCTATTCTGAGAGTTTCTGTTGCTTAAATAGATGCTTGGATTTTGGGCTTTCTGTAGGTTATCCAATCCTGATACGCATGCTGTCATCACCTTGAATTAGGGTTTGTTACTTCCTTGATTCTAGGTGAGTCAGTTCTTCTGTTATACTGAAATCATATAACCAATCTCTCTACAGATGCGCCTTCTACTGTTTTATCCATTCACAATTAATTCCAGATAAATTCCCTGAATTTACTCAGTTCTGTTAAGCATTATTTAATTCTCGTAGCAGGTTTGAGATGTCACAACATCTGGTGTGACATCCTGAAAACTGAACTTACTTCATTAACTTATACAATGTCACAACATCTGGTGTGACATCCTGAATTAAGTTCATTAACTTATACTCTGTTTGATAATGTCACAACATCTGGTGTGACATCCTGAACTAAGTTCAACACTTCTTGTTGGTCAAAAATTCTGCCAATTCTAAACATCTACAAACTCCCCCTTTAGCTAATTTTTTGCTAACACAATCTTCTGGTTTTATCAGAGTGCAGCAGAGTTTCATTTATTAGAGTGCAGCAGTTCTTTTCTGTTGAGTCATGTGTGAGTTTACTCCCCCTCAAACCTGTATGTGTTCTGACTTGTTCAACAGAAATTTTTCATTAAAAACAATTTAGTTCAGAAGCAGACATTAAACAGACAAAAGGCATTTTTCATTAATCAGTAAGCTGCAGCAGACATTGTTGTTGTTCAGTTCTCTTCTCCCCCTTGTTAGACATAAATTGGGGCCAAATTTTACATAGTCAGAGAGAAATACAAAATTACAAAACCAAAATACAATGCTGAAGTAGACAGTACACATTCCTCATACACATTTTTCACTCAGAATCTTCATATTCAGTATCTTCCTCTTCTTCAGATTCATCATCAGAGTCAGCAGCCTTCTGAGCACTCTCTTCCATTTCCAGCCTTTGAATAATTTCCTCAAGCTTTTGCTTCCTGGCATCCATCTCTTTGCAAGTGTTCTTCAGTTCAGCAATCAAAGCAGCTTTGGATATGGGAGTCTTTGCTTTTGAAGGTCCAGCAGATGTCCCAGTGGGAGCTTCAACATCAGCAGCATGATGGCTTAAGAACAGCTTGTAGTGGAAGGCCAGAGGACTTTCTCTTTTGCAGATTGAATCCTTCTCAGTGAGGATACCTGGATACTGACTGATTATGATTCCACATAACAGAGATGGAAAGGCAATAGGCAGCTTTGTTGCAGATGTCCCAGCATGCTTCAGTGTTTGATCAAATATGTAAGCCCCAAAGTCCAGCTTTGTTTGGGTGCCCACAACATAAATGAATCTGCCCAATCCAGTAGCTATTGAAGAGGTATGGTTGGTAGGGACCCAGTTGACAGTACCAATCCTATGCAGCATTGCATACTTCCTTGTTAGCAAGCTAACAGAAAGTTTGCCCTTGACTGGCCAAGTTTTGACCTGATTGGCAGTGATGACCTTGCAAATCTGGTTGTCAGTCTTCCCCAGCTCATTAGGTCCATCAGATTCTCTCCCTAGGTAATGATTGTTAACCCTATGAGAGAATTCCACACATCTCCCTCTTACATAGACTTTTCTGAATTCATCTGACTTACCATTAGCACGGTCCTCTTGCAGGTTTACAATGAACTCCTTGACTAGTAGCTCATAGCATGATGAAAAGTTTGAAACTGTTTTAAATAAACCAGCATATGAAATTAGGTCTATTACCTCAGTGCACTCAAGTGCATTGCTGCCCAGCTCTCTTTCAAGTGCCACCCTTCTTTGGTATACATATTTCCATCTGCTCACACTTGACACATGATGGAATGATACATTGTCTAGAGGAGCTTCTGGAATAGCAGAGGTAGACTGATGCGTGTTTTTCGCAAGTGTACGAACACGTCAGAGTAATATAAAAGATTGTCGAATCCACAGAGACCAAGTGTCAATCTATCAAACCTGTTGTTATGGTGTGTATCTAAGGCAACTATTTTTAAGGGTTTTAATAAGGGTGCAATGGTAAATAAAATTATAATTTTAAATAATAAATAAAGACAGGCTCGAATGTAATTCACGTAATCAATGATAATCCAGTACTTGTTAGTGGAACTACTTATGGGCAGTGTTTTCTTCTTTGAAAAGAACTAATTTAACAGGAACTGTCGCTTTCGCGTATTCAGAACCGAGTTGTACTCTCTAATCAACCCCTCCTATTGTCACGGATAAAAAGGTGCGTACTGCGTTAGAGTAGTAAACCTATTTTTAAGAAATATAGTATCTTAACTAAGTTGAAAAGTATTTTAACCTGGACTTCTTAGCAAAAAGAGGTTCTTGCGAACCAGAGTTTAAACTTCCTAACGCGTCCGAAAATCGTTTTAAAATCTCTTTTCTTTTTAATCTAAAATCTCCTAATGAACTATACAAAGCGCTTTTGGCTGTTTTTGAAATAGTTAAAAACAATTATTTGAATTGAAAGATAAAATAGCCCTTAGGTGTTTCCACGAACAATTATACTGATTACTGGTTTAATTACGATCCTTACATTCTAACCTTTATGGAATTAGTTAGACATGATAAAGTAAATATTCTTTTTATAGTTTTTCATAAAAGTAATTTAAAGCGAGTGCGGTAAGTAAACAAAGTAAAGTGCGAGTGCAGGAAATAAACAACGTAAATGTGCGAGTGCAGGAAATAAACAACATAAATGTGCGAGTGCAGGAAATAAACAAAGTAAATGTGCGAGTGCAGGAAATAAACAACGTAAATGTGCGAGTGCAGGAAATAAACAAAGTAAATGTGCGAGTGCGGGAAATAAACAAAATAAAAGCGAGGCAGAAATAAATAAAAGTAAAGTACGAACTTGAATTAAAATGGCGGCAGGATTAACTTCCTCCAGAGTGCTCCAAAACTCGAACCACAGACAGATTACAGACTCGATCACTCGATTGCAGAGGCACCCCGATGTGGAATGGCAACTGCTTTATAACTGATATATGCCTAGAGAATTCTAATTCTGGATGAAGAAAAACGAAAATCTAAGGTCCTATTTATAGGAGAAACTGAAAGCATGAAATGACCGGGACGCCCCTCCACTAAAAAGTGGAGGTTATGAAATTTTGCCTTGTGGCGCCCGCCACAATGTCATGGCGCCCGCCATGGTCCCTACAGGGGATGATGGAGTGGGGAACATGGGTCTTGGAGGTTGAGGAGTGGTCTTGAGACGTGGCCACGTCATGGCTAACCCCATGGCGCCCGCCACGGTGGGTGCCGTAAGTGCAAAATGCTGAATTTCTAGGTTTTCGTCCGTTTTCACTCCTTTTTCGCTCCTTTTCCCGATTCCAGCTCCGATTATTATAAAAACCTGAAAACATAAGAAAACAAAGCAATAACAAAGCAAAACAACAATAAAAGCTAAGAATGCATGCGAAATCGGAGTCAGAAATACGGTGAATTTTAGTGTGATCAAATTCTCCCACACTTAAACCTTTGCTTGTCCTCAAGCAAACATTAAAGCTTAAGAAAATATGGTGTCAACACTTGTCTTTGGGCTAAAGGGATTCTAAGTTCAAGTCAGGATGCAGTGACAGATACTAACTAAGTGAACCAAGGGTACCATAGTAACACAAACACAAACTTCAATCCTATATTAACCACTCCATATCATCCCACGATACCTAGGCCTATCTTCTCATCTTTTTGTGTCCTTTTCATTCAGGCGCAATCACATTAAGCCCGTTATCCGTACATGCTTCATAGTAGAGTGACCGGTTAGTGATTCTGATCCATAACATAAGGTTTCTGGCACATAAGCATGTGTAAACCTGTTTTTATTTCGCCTAAATGTAGCTGCGGGGGATCGGATCGTAATCCGCCCTACCAAGTTCAGTGCCAGATACCTCTGAACCAACTAACAATAGGTGACTTGCAATTTTTTTTCTTTTTGTGGCAAAATTTTTTTCTTCTCTTTTTTTCGGTTTAAATGACTTTGTGAGGGTCACCTATACCAGAGTTTGCCTTTTTTTCTTTTTTTTTTTTTTTTTTTTTTTTTTTTTTTTTTTATTAGCACTGGATCATTCACTTATATTCATCGACCCCCTACGTAGAGCATGCTTAAGCCGGAGCTGACTGCTAAGATAAACTACTTAGGACAATTTTTAAAATGATAGTAAAGGCCAAGGTGGTGGGGTTTAGGAGTGATTCCTATATTCAAGAGGTCTATGGTGCTAAAATGGTTCTGATGTTTCAAAAAGTTGACCTAAGTCACCACATCCTAATCTAAACCTGTCTCAAAGCCCAAAAAACATGTGAAACAACATTATTTTCTTTTTAAAATTTTTTCTGGTAAGGCTAAGGAAATGGGAAAAAATGAAGATGAACTAAAAAGACACTATACTGGTGACTCGTCAGACTCATGCATTATCTAAGAAAATTAAATTACTGAAAAGGGAAATAACTGAAAGGAAATAATTAACTAAAAAGGAAATAACGGAAAGCAATAAAATCCCCTCCCACACTTAAATCGAACATTGTCCCCAATGTTTCGAAATAAGATAAGGGGGGTAACCTGGAAAAGACTACTGAGGAGGGGCACTGGTGCCTTCGCCGTCCTGATGTGATGGTCTGGAACGACGGGATCTACTACGATGCTGGTCCCTCCGGTCGAGTCGTGCTGATAAAGCAGCCTGAGCACTCCGGACCTCTCGAAGGTTACCCAAGATGGAACCCTGAGTAGCCTCTACAAGCTGGTAGTGTCGGCTGTTGAACTCTCTCTGACGGTTCTGCTCTAATGAGATATCGTTCAAGGTACGGCAAACGTTTCTATAAGCACGATCCGAAACCAATCGCGATTGTTGCATGAAGCTCATATTGTCCGTCAGCTGCTGTGAAATAGTAGAGAGAAGGCCATCACGCCTTTCTTCTCTAGCTGTCATATCACGCCACATCTGGATAGCGTTTTCTTCTTCTTTTCAAGGCTTGAGGCTTGCATATTTTTTTTGTAAAGACAAAAATGAAAATATTTTTGTCTTATATTTTTTTCTTTGCACGACAAAAATAAAAATAATTAAAGAAACAAAAGAAAAAGAAAAAAGTTAACATTAGTGCATAATATGTATATATATAAGAAATTCAAAGTGCATGAAAATATAAAAGCTGCAGTAAAGTAAAATATGTCTGGAAATGTGATAAATAAAATACTAGGGTAATGCTGTCAGGGTAGAATGAGTCATGTGGTAGGCGTCTTTTCCTGGCTTGATCCACGAATCTCAGCTATCTCCTTCCGAAGCTCTTCAATCGCCTGATGTAGAGCATCGGTCTCTGAGGCATGAGTGAGATCAGAAACCTGCATCTGTAACTCTAAGTCTGCCACTTCCTGCTTGAGCAGGGCAGTCTCCTTACGGAGCTCATAAATCTGTGTTTGTAGGTCAGGTGGCTGCAGAGACAAATTGTTAGACATAACAGTGATCTGGGGAGTAAGAGGTGTAGGAGTGTACTCAGCGGCGGGAGGCGATTTCGGCTCTTCGACAGTCTCTCCATAACCCTCTAGAGCATAACTCCAATTTTCAGGATCATGGACACTGGTCATCAGCTGATCTGGTAATGTAAAGTAGTGTATCGCTTCGCCGTCGATCAACAATCTAAACATGTTGGGCTCAAAAGAAGCCCTCCTCATCAGTCCTCTATCAAGACAAAAATCAATATCCAGGGTGGTGTAGCAGCAGAAGGTCCTGAGGTGCAATAACTTGCGAGACAAACCCAATGCAGTAGCTATCTGTGTAACAATCCCACCGACATGGATGATGCCTACGGATGATCTGGCAACACTAGCCAAGCCCTTTAACAGAAAATTGCCACAAGCAACAGGGCGAGACTGAGTCGCACAAAACAGTAGGAAAATCTCCTCTTCACTTAGCAGTGTCTCTGTATCTGGAAAACCTAAGAAAGAATGTGCTAGAATCATCTGGAAGTACCTCAATGCAGGGTTGTGGATTACCTGAGAAAACTGGGTAGAAGGATCTTGGCTCCCTCCGCCTGATATTTTAGTCCAAAACTTTTCCACTTCTCTGCTCATAAAATACCCCATCGGTGTATCTGGAATAGCATCAGGTGTAGTCTGGAAACCTAGCAAATCACCAAACTCTCTGTGAGAGAATGAGTAGTCAATCCCGAACAACCTGAAAACAGCGAGTCCATCGGGTCCAGCCCAAGGGTCATAATGAAACGAGCTGAGGAACTCAAGAGTCAAGTTCCTATAAGTGTTGTTCCTGTAGTCAAACTGTTCCCACTGGAGTTGATGGCATAAAAATCTGACGCTTGGCTCTATCCCCAAGGCATCCATGCAGTCATGGTCAGGGTACCTGGTAGGAGCCATAGGGCGTCTCATGTGAACATAGTAACGCTCTCTCTGTGCATCATCTCTAAAGGCCACGTGCATGTCATCAGGGTTCTGCATTCTGTACAAGGTTAGCAAACAAGTCCTGAAAGCACATAAAACATTCAATCGTTAGTCCTGACATAAAAATAAACAAATTAAAATAAAGTAAAAATAAATAAAAAGTACAAAAATAAGAAAAACCATGGGTTGCCTCCCATGCAGCGCTTGTTTAACGTCATTAGCTCGACGACCGATAATTAAACATCACTGGAAGGATATGGTGGATCACTCAGAGTATGGCAGGTGTATGTTGTTGGAATGTCACCTCCTTCGTAGGGCTTCAACCTCTGTCCATTGATGATGAATGGTTTACATGTCGGGTTCTTGATTTCAATAGCACCGGATCTCAGGATCTTAGATACTTCGAAAGGGCCAGTCCATCTCGAACGGAGTTTACCTGGAAATAGTCGTAACCTAGAATCGAACAGGAGAACAGGATCGCCTATTTTGAAGTCTCTTCTTATGATTCTTTTGTCATGCCAAGCTTTTGTTCTTTCTTTGTATATGATGGCATTTTCGTAGGCAGATTGTCTGAGCTCTTCTAATTTGTGGATGTCAAGGATACGTTTCTCACCAGCAGTCAAGTAATCCAAATTCAAAGTTTTGATGGCCCAATAGGCCTTATGCTCCAATTCAAAAGGTAAGTGACATGATTTTCCATAGACCAGTTGATAAGGGGTTGTTCCTATAGGAGTTTTGAAAGCGGTTCTATAGGCCCATAATGCTTCTTGAAGTTTCTGTGACCAATCCTTTCTAGATATAGAGACAGTCTTCTCGAGGATTTGTTTTATCTCCCTATTAGATACTTCCACTTGTCCATTGGTCTGTGGGTGGTATGGTGTTGCTACTCTATGCTTAACTCCATACTTGCTTAAAAGTTTATCAAATATTCTCGATATGAAGTGTGATCCTCCATCACTTATGACTAAACGGGGGGTTCCAAACCTGGGAAATATATAATTCTTGAATAATTTGATGACTACTCTGGTGTCATTTGTGGGTGCGGCGATAGCTTCAATCCATTTAGACACGTAGTCAACAGCTACTAATATGTACTGATTTCCAAAAGATGGTGGGAACGGTCCCATAAAGTCTATACCCCATACGTCGAAGAGTTCTACTTCTTGGATATTTCTTAACGGCATTTCATTACGTCTTGAAATATTTCCTGTGCGTTGGCATCTATCACACTTGACAATGAAAGCATGGACATCACGCCACATAGTAGGCCAGAATAGGCCAGCTTGAAGAATCTTAGCGTAGGTCTTAGATGTGCTTGCATGTCCACCATAGGGTGCAGAGTGACAATGCTCAATTATATTATTTACCTCTTCTTCTGGAACACAACGGCGGAAAATGCCATCTTTACCTCTCTTGAAAAGAAACGGTTCGTCCCAATAGAAGTTTCTCACATCACTATAGAACTTCTTCTTCCGGTGGTAGTTTAGATCAGGGGGTATGATGTCAGCGGCTAGGTAATTAACAAAATCTGCATACCAAGGTACATTGCTTACAGCTAAGGATTTATGAAATTGCTCATGTGGGTCTGGGTTATCATCTTCAATGGTTTCTAGTTGGGCTATCAGTCTATCATAGGCAAAATCGTCATTTATGGGTACTGAGTCGGGTTTCAGGTATTCTAGCCTAGATAGGTGATCAGCTACCACATTATCAGTGCCTTTCTTATCACAGATATCCAAATCAAACTCTTGTAATAATAGAATCCATCGAAGTAACCTAGGCTTGGCATCCTTTTTGCTTAGTAAGTAACGAATGGCAGCATGGTCGGTATAAACTATAATCTTGGCTCCTACTAGATAAGATCTAAATTTGTCTATTGCAAAAACTACAGCTAGGAGCTCTTTTTCGGTTGTTGCGTAGTTGAGCTGTGCAGCGTCTAGGGTTCTACTGGCATAATAAATCACATGTAACTTCTTATCTTTTCTTTGACCTAGAACGGCTCCAACAGCGTAATCACTGGCGTCACACATTATCTCAAACGGTTCTGACCAATCAGGGGGTTTCATTATAGGTGCTGAAATCAGAGCTTGCTTCAGGAGATTAAATGCTTCAGTACATTTTTCATCGAAGATAAATTCAGCATCTTTCATTAAAAGACCAGTTAAGGGCTTTGTTATTTTGGAGAAATCCTTGATAAAACGTCGGTAAAATCCGGCATGTCCAAGAAAACTTCTTATCTCCCTGATAGTCTTCGGCGGTTTTAGATTCTCTATGACTTCTATTTTTGCTTTATCTACCTCTATACCTTTTTCGGAAACTATATGTCCTAAAACAATCCCTTCGGTGACCATGAAATGACATTTCTCCCAATTTAGCACAAGGTTTACCTCCACACATCTCTCCAGGATTTTCTCAAGGTTGACAAGACAATTTTTGAAATCTGATCCACAAACTGAGAAATCGTCCATAAATACTTCCATAATTCCATCTAAATAATCAGCAAAGATAGACATCATGCAGCGTTGGAAAGTTGCAGGAGCATTACAAAGTCCAAAAGGCATTCTTCTATAGGCAAAAGTTCCAACTGGGCATGTAAAGGTAGTTTTTTCTTGATCTTCGGGGTGAATAGGTATTTGGAAGAATCCGGAATATCCATCTAAGTAACAAAAGTAAGAGTGTCTGGCTAGGCGCTCCAACATTTGGTCTATGAATGGTAATGGGAAATGGTCCTTCCTAGTTGCTTTATTTAATTTTCTATAATCTATGCACATACGCCAACCTCCATCGGTTCTTTTTGCTACAGGTTCGCCCTTCTCGTTTTGCACGACTGTGATGCCTCCCTTTTTAGGTACTACATGCACAGGACTCACCCATTTACTGTCCGAGATCTGATATATTATACCTGCCTCTAATAACTTAAGAACTTCAGTCTTAACTACAGTACTCATTATAGGATTTATTCTTCGTTGGTGTTCTCTGGAAGGTTTTGAATCTTCTTCAAGCAAAATCCGATGCATGCATACGGATGGGCTTATTCCTTTTAGATCAGAGATCTTATATCCTAAGGCTGAGGGGTACCTACGTAAAACTTCTAATAATTGATCGGTTTCTTTTTGGTTTAAGGTAGCACTGACTATAACTGGACGATTCATATCTTCATCGAGAAATTCATATCTCAGGTTTTTAGGCAGTTCCTTAAGTTTTACGGTCGGTTTCATAGGGCAAGGAATAGGATCTGGGGTAAGAGATAAACATTCGTGAAGGTTATCATCAATGTAGGGTGTTTTATAATTGTCATCTTCCAAAATAAGGGTTGATGGCAATTTTATAGATTCATTTTCTTCTTCTTGTTCTAATTCCCTAATGCATTCTTCGATGATATCTAAGGCATAACAGGAATCTCCTATCACAGGTGCCATAAGAAATTTTGAAAATATAAATTCTATCTTCTCTTCACCTACCTCAAAAGTTAGTTTTCCTTTTTTAACATCTATTACGGCTCCAGCAGTCGATAAGAACGGTCTACCTAGGAGTATCGGTATGTCGTCATCTTCTTTAATGTCCATGACAACAAAATCAGTAGGTATAAACAACTGACCTACCCTAACAGGGACGTCTTCAAGTATGCCTATAGGGTATTTAACGGATCTATCGGCTAATTGAAGTGACATCTTAGTAGGTTGTAATTCTCCTAAGTTTAATCTCTCACAAACTGCTAAAGGCATTAAGCTCACACTAGCTCCTAGGTCTAGAAAAGCTTTTTCGATGACATGATTCCCCAAAATACAAGGAATGGAAAAATTTCCGGGATCTTTATCTTTCTTTGCTAACCTATCTTCGGAAATAGAATTACATTCCACGGGTTTCGGATCTTCAAGTCTACGTTTATTTGTAAGTATGTCTTTGAGAAACTTAGCGTAAGAAGGTATTTGGGTGATGGCTTCTGTAAAGGGGATTTCTACATGAAGTTTTTCTATAACCTTAACGAATTTTTGATATTGATTATCGATTTGGGTTTTCTTTAATCTTTGAGGGTAAGGTATTGGTGGTTTATATGGCGGTGGTGGTACATAGGTTTTATTTTTAGGTTCTTCTCCTTTTTCTTGACTTTCCGGGGTTTCAGGCTTCTCTGGTTCCTTTTCCTCATTCCTCTCAGAAGTTTCGGGCTCACTTAATCTAGGGTTTAAAGGTTCCTTATAAGCGGTTCCACTTCGTAGAGTAATGGCATTTGCTTGCCCTTTCGGGTTTTGTTGAGGTTGTCCAGGGAACTGTCCTCCGGGTGTAGTCTGTGGGGCTTGGTTTAACGCTACCTGAGAGATCTGGGTTTCAAGCATCTTATTATGAGTAATGATTTGATCAACCTTGGTTCCTAACTTGGTAATCAGTTCGTTAACATGGACGCTTTGGTTCATGAACTCTTTGTTCTTCTGTTTTTGAGCAACGATGAAATCTTTTACAATTTCCTCAAAGCTCGGGTTTGGTGGTACAGGTTGCATAGGTTGATTTGTTCTAGGGGCTTGGTAACCTTGTTGTCTCGGAGGTGCGGTATTTTGGATAGGGTTATTATTTTTGTAGGAGAAGTTTGGGTGATTCCTCCATCCAGGGTTATATGTGTTTGAAAATGGGTTCCCTTGGGTATAGTTCACTTGCTCAGTGTTGGTTTCATTCAACAGATTGCATTCGGCGGATTGGTGTCCTTGCGTTCCACATATCTCACAATTCGGCGAAACTGCGGCTACAGTATTCGGAGTTGTACACATATGTTCGACTCTAAGGGCCAACGCGTCCATTTTAGCCTGCATCATGTCTATAGAGCTTAGCTCATGTATTCCTCCTTGGGCTTCCTTCTTTTCCACTGTCGCTCGTTCTACTCCCCATGATTGATGGTTTTGGGCCATATCCTCGATAAGGGCACTAGCTTCAGGGTAAGGTTTGTTCATCAGTGCGCCACCAGCGGCAGCGTCGATGGTCATTTTAGTGTTATAAAGAAGTCCATTATAGAAGGTTTGGATGATTAGCCAATTCTCTAAGCCATGGTGTGGGCATGCTCTTAATAGTTCTTTATATCTCTCCCAGGCTTCGAACAACGACTCTCCTTGGTGTTGGGTAAATCTAGTTATTAGGTTTCGAAGAAGAGCGGTCTTACTTGGGGGAAAATATCTAGCAAGGAAAACTTTCCTAAGGTCATCCCAAGTTGTTATTGAATTGGGTGGAAGGGAATCTAACCATGATAGAGCTTTATCTCTGAGGGAAAAGGGAAATAATCTTAAGCGTATCGCCTCAGGAGAAGCTCCATTGGTTTTAAATGTGTCTGCTAACTGAAGAAAGTTTTTTAAATGTTGGTTCGGGTTATCAGTAGCGAGACCTGCGAATTGTCTCTGTTGCACTAATTGCAGCAGGGATGGTTTAAGTTCAAAATTATTGGCTGGGATAGCGGGGTTTACTATACTGGAACTAGGTTCCTCGTTTGATGGTTGGGCGAAGTCCTTAAGAGGTCTTCGGTTTTGTTCTTCGGCCATAGCTATCCTATTCCTATGGAAAAATAAACGTGCGCGAGCGTAACGTTCAGGTTCAGCTAGAGGGTCTACTAAACTTCCGGCACTGCGAGTCTTTCGCATTGACCGGTGGGTAACAACCTTAGTCTAAACGGTATAACTACAGGGTAATGAAATTTGACGATATTGGTCCCCGGCAACGGCGCCAAAAACTTGATGCGTGTTTTTCGCAAGTGTACGAACACGTCAGAGTAATATAAAAGATTGTCGAATCCACAGAGACCAAGTGTCAATCTATCAAACCTGTTGTTATGGTGTGTATCTAAGGCAACTATTTTTAAGGGTTTTAATAAGGGTGCAATGGTAAATAAAATTATAATTTTAAATAATAAATAAAGACAGGCTCGAATGTAATTCACGTAATCAATGATAATCCAGTACTTGTTAGTGGAACTACTTATGGGCAGTGTTTTCTTCTTTGAAAAGAACTAATTTAACAGGAACTGTCGCTTTCGCGTATTCAGAACCGAGTTGTACTCTCTAATCAACCCCTCCTATTGTCACGGATAAAAAGGTGCGTACTGCGTTAGAGTAGTAAACCTATTTTTAAGAAATATAGTATCTTAACTAAGTTGAAAAGTATTTTAACCTGGACTTCTTAGCAAAAAGAGGTTCTTGCGAACCAGAGTTTAAACTTCCTAACGCGTCCGAAAATCGTTTTAAAATCTCTTTTCTTTTTAATCTAAAATCTCCTAATGAACTATACAAAGCGCTTTTGGCTGTTTTTGAAATAGTTAAAAACAATTATTTGAATTGAAAGATAAAATAGCCCTTAGGTGTTTCCACGAACAATTATACTGATTACTGGTTTAATTACGATCCTTACATTCTAACCTTTATGGAATTAGTTAGACATGATAAAGTAAATATTCTTTTTATAGTTTTTCATAAAAGTAATTTAAAGCGAGTGCGGTAAGTAAACAAAGTAAAGTGCGAGTGCAGGAAATAAACAACGTAAATGTGCGAGTGCAGGAAATAAACAACGTAAATGTGCGAGTGCAGGAAATAAACAAAGTAAATGTGCGAGTGCAGGAAATAAACAACGTAAATGTGCGAGTGCAGGAAATAAACAAAGTAAATGTGCGAGTGCGGGAAATAAACAAAATAAAAGCGAGGCAGAAATAAATAAAAGTAAAGTACGAACTTGAATTAAAATGGCGGCAGGATTAACTTCCTCCAGAGTGCTCCAAAACTCGAACCACAGACAGATTACAGACTCGATCACTCGATTGCAGAGGCACCCCGATGTGGAATGGCAACTGCTTTATAACTGATATATGCCTAGAGAATTCTAATTCTGGATGAAGAAAAACGAAAATCTAAGGTCCTATTTATAGGAGAAACTGAAAGCATGAAATGACCGGGACGCCCCTCCACTAAAAAGTGGAGGTTATGAAATTTTGCCTTGTGGCGCCCGCCACAAGGTCATGGCGCCCGCCATGGTCCCTACAGGGGATGATGGAGTGGGGAACGTGGGTCTTGGAGGTTGAGGAGTGGTCTTGAGACGTGGCCACGTCATGGCTAACCCCATGGCGCCCGCCACGGTGGGTGCCGTAAGTGCAAAATGCTGAATTTCTAGGTTTTCGTCCGTTTTCACTCCTTTTTCGCTCCTTTTCCCGATTCCAGCTCCGATTATTATAAAAACCTGAAAACATAAGAAAACAAAGCAATAACAAAGAAAAACAACAATAAAAGCTAAGAATGCATGCGAAATCGGAGTCAGAAATACGGTGAATTTTAGTGTGATCATAGACCTTGAAGGTGTTGGTTTCTTCTTTGGTTGGGATGTTGGGACATCCTTTTCAACATCTGAATTTGGTGGAGTTACAGCTTTCCTCTTTTTTGTATTCACCTTGCTCCATTGTTTAGTTGGTCCAAATACCACTTTGGCCTTGTCTTTCTTTGGAGTAGGATGCTTCTTTTCAGGAGTTGCATGTCTTGCAGTCTTCTTCCCCTTCATAGCCCTAAGCCTTTTGGCTATGCTAGGGTCCACAGATGCAATGATCTCTGTGTCAGAGTCATCATCTATGGTTTCAACAGGAGGAGGTTGGGAAGTCTCCTCTTTAGCAGGAGGATCAACAAAAGCTTGATCATCAGTGGCTTCATCATCATCATCATCAGTTGAGGCCTTGTGCTGGTCCTCAGATGTTTCAACATCTATCGGGACATCCTGTTGAGCAGGATTGTCCTCTTCAGCCTTGTTACTATGTTCTTCTTGTGGAGCTGGCATGGTGTTTAGGGGAACAGATATACCACTCACAACTCTTTGTTCAGATAGAATCCTGTTCACAAGATTCTTAATAGAAGCATCCACATATTCAGAGGCTTTGGGGTTGATGTTTGAGGATGAAGGAGTCCCTTTGACTTTGCTGAATACAGGTTCCTTTGCTCTTCTCACATTTGGAGTTCTAGGCTTTTGAGCAAGAGTAACACTTCCTATGATTTCGTCAATGGGAGTTGAATCCATAGGTACCACCGAGATTGGGGTTGCATGCACCACATCTTCTTGGTTGAGGTTTTCATCAAAGAGGTTCGGGTTTTGATGTTGAGACATTTTTGAATGTGGTGGAAGAAGAGTTTAGGTTTGATTGATTTTGATGAGCTCTGAAAATCAGTTATAGCATGCAATTTGTTTTGAGAAGATGATGAGAAGATGAATAGCTGAGAGCAAGCTGGAGCTTTTATAAGAGTTGTTACTAAGAGAATCTTAAGGAGTGGAATACACAGAGTTCTTGACCAGACTGGTGTTGCCATCTGGTGATCATGCCACACGATGTTATAGGACATGTTGGCACTTCTCCATAACTGCTATATTTCACATAAGCAGATTCCCAATTTACCCCTTAGGTTTTCAAATTGGGTAGCATCCAAAGCTTTAGTAAATATATCAGCCAATTGCAGATCTGTGGCTACATGTTCTAATAAGATCACCTTCTCTTCCACAAGATCTTTGATGAAATGATGCCTGATATCAATGTGCTTTGTCCTGCTATGTTGGATAGGATTCTTTGATATGTTAATAGCACTTAAATTGTCACAGTACAATGTCATGACATCTTGTGGGACATTGTATTCTGTGAGCATTTGCTACATCCAAACCAACTGTGAACAACTGCTACCAGCTGCAATATATTCAGCTTCAGCAGTGGATAAGGATACACAATTTTGTTTCTTACTGAACCAAGAAATCAAATTGTTTCCTAGAAAGAAGCATCCTCCTGATGTGCTCTTTCTATCATCAGCACTTCCAGCCCAATCAGCATCACAAAAGCCAGTGAGAATTGGTTCACATCCATGGGAGTACATTATGCCATAATCACAAGTACCATTGACATATTACAGAATTCTCTTAACCTGGTTTAGATGGCTAACTTTTGGATCAGCTTGATATCTTGCACATACACCTACTGCAAAGGCTATATCTGGTCTGCTAGCAGTCAGATATAATAGGCTTCCAATCATGCTTTTGTATAGGCTTTGGTCTACCTTCTCACCCTTGTCATCCTTTGTCAGCTTTAAATGAGTGGGGGCAGGTGTTCTTTTATGACTTGCACTGTCCATCCCAAACTTCTTGACAGTGTTCTTTGCATACTTGCTTTGGGATATGAACATGGAGTATTCCATCTGCTTGATTTGCAGTCCAAGAAAGTAGGTTAGTTTTCCTACTAGGCTCATCTCAAATTCAGATTCCATTTGAGTGACACAATGTTTAACCATCATGTCTGACATCCCACCAAAGACTATGTCATCTACATATATTTGAGCAATCATGACATTTCCTTCTTCATCCTTCACAAACAAGGTTTTGTCTATTCCACCTTTCATGTATCCTTGTTTTGTGAGAAAAGTAGTCAGCCTTTCATACCATGCTCTTGGAGGTTGCTTCAGACCATAAAGAGCCTTCCTTAGTTTGTATACATGATCTGGACAACTTGGATCAACAAATCCTTTAGGCTGCTCCACATATACCTCCTCATTAAGATATCCATTTAGAAAAGCACTTTTCACATCCATTTGAAATAGCTTGAACTTCAGGATACAAGCAATTTCTAAAAGTAGTCTGATTGATTCAAGCCTTGCTACTGGTGCAAAGGTTTCATCAAAGTCTACTCCTTCAATTTGTGTGAATCCTTGAGCTACAAGTCTAGCCTTGTTCTTTGTAACAACTCCCTGCTCATTTGACTTGTTCTTGTATACCCACTTAGTGCCAATCACATTTATGTCATCAGGCCTAGGAACAAGATCCCACACTTCATTCCTTGTGAACTGGCCTAATTCTTCTTGCATAACACAAATCCAGTACTCATCATTAAGAGCTTCCTTGATGTTTTTAGGTTCTATTTTTGAAACAAAACAAGAACCTGAAATTATCTCTCTTGATCTAGTGATTACACCACTGTTGGGATCACCAATTATCAGATCTTTAGGATGATCCTTCTGGATTCTGATGGAGGGAGGTTTGCTGGATTGTTCTGTCCTTGTTTCAGTTAGAGTGAAGTCAGGATTATCACTCTTTATTTCAACTCCAGTCTGACTGTCAGCAGATGTTCCAACATCATCTGCAACATTTGCAGGAGCATCATCAATGATCACATTTAATGACTCCATTATAACCTTGGTTATGGAGTTAAATACTCTATAGGCTCTGCTATTTATGGAGTATCCAAGGAAAATCCCTTCATCACTTTTAGGATCCATCTTTCTTCTTTGATCCCTATCAGCCAGAATGTAACAATTACTTCCAAACACATGGAAGTACTTGACTGTAGGTTTTCTGCCCTTCCAGACTTCATAAATGGTGGACAAGGTTCCTTTCCTTAGAGTGACTCTATTATGAATGTAACAAGCAATGTTCATAGCTTCAGCCCAGAAGTACAATGGTAACTTTTTAGCATGGATCATAGCTCTTGCTGACTTTTGGATAGTTTTGTTTTTCCTCTCAACAATCCCATTTTGTTGAGGGGTGATAGGAGAAGAATACTCATGATTTATTCCTTCTGAAGAACAGAAATCTGAGAATTTTTTATTCTCAAACTCCTTTCCATGGTCACTTCTTATTCTGACCACACAGCTTGCTTTTTCTCTTTGTATTCTTTGGCACAAATCTTTGAATACATCAAACACATCAGACTTTTCTTTGATGAAATTTATCCATGTATATCTTGAAAAGTCATCAACAACTACATAGGCATACCTTTTTCCTCCAAGGCTCTCAACCTGCATTGGTCCCATAAGATCCATATGCAATAGTCCCAAAACTTTGGAAGTTGTCAGATGTTGGAGCTTTGGATGGGACATCTTGGTTTGCTTGCCTATTTGACATTCACCACATACTTTGCCTTCATCAATCTTCAGTTTTGGAATACCTCTTACAGCCTCCATAGATATGATTTTCTTTATACCTCTAAGATGAAGATGACCCAGTCTTTAGTGCCATATCTTCACTTCTTCTTCTTTGGCTAAGGAGCAAGTTGAAGTGAGACTGAAATCTTGAGGTTCCCACATATAACAGTTGTCTTTAGATCTGGCTCCTCTCATGACAACCTTCTGTTCTTTATCAGACACTATGCATTCAGTTTTGGTAAAGTTTACACTGTAACCTTGATCACATAATTGACTTATGCTGATCAAGTTAGCAGTCAGTCCATTTACCAGCAGCACATCATCTAGTCTTGGTACATCTGGGCAGTCCAAGGTCCCAACTCCCTTGATTTCTCCTTTAGCTCCATCTCCAAAGGTTACATATCTGGATGAATGTGACTTTGAGTTCACCAGCAGATTCTTTAATCCAGTCATGTGCCTTGAGCATCCACTGTCAAAGTACCAGTCTTCTTTAGCTGATACTCTGAGAGATGTATGAGCTATATATGCAACACCCTTCTTTGACCATTTTTGCTTGTTGTGAGGTTTCCTTTGATGCCTCTGCCCTGTGTAGTGTTCATCATTAGAACTCCAAGGTTGTTTGTTGAACTTGTTCTTGGAAATATAGCTTTGATCAGCATGAAGACTAGCTTTAGGTACCCATATTGTCTTGATGACCTCTGTCTTCTGCTTAGGGAATTGCTGATATCTTTGATTTTGATGTCCATGCAGCACTTTCTTTATGACCTCTATCTTCTGCTTAGGGGGTTGCTGATGCTTCTGATTTGGATATCCATGCAACTTGTAGCAATAAGGTTTGATGTGACCAAACCTTCCACAATGATGACATCTCCATCTTTGATACTTCTTTTTCATCATGTTCTTTTCATGATGTTGGGACATCTGTTGAGACATCTTGTTTGACTTTATGTTCTTTTCATGATGTTGGGACATCTGTTGGGACATCTTGTTTGACTTTATGGGATTTGAAGTAGTTTTACTGGTGCTAGCCTCAACCTTTTGAGCTTTGTTAAATCCCAGTCCAGTTCTATCCCCTGAATGCTTATTGTTGTTGAGAATGACATCCAGTGTGTTTGAGCTACTGTTCAGCATTCTAACAGATTTGGACATATGTTCCAACTTGGAGTTGAGAAGGCTTACTCCACTTTTCAAAGTGTCAATGATCTCTAGATTACTTGTTTTTTCAGCCTTTAATCCCTCAATCTGCTTCTTCTGCTTTATAATCTCCATGCATACTTCAGTGCTCCTTTTAACCAGCATCTTGTATGATTCTTCAAGCTCTTCAAAAGTCAGCTCCTCATCACTGGACCCACTTTCAGATTCACATACTCCAGCTAGAGCAGTGATGTGCTTTGCTGATTCTTCTTCTGAATCACATCCTGAGTCTTCATCAGACCAGGTCACAGAGAGACCTTTCTTCTGTTTCTTTAGATAGGTAGGGCATTCATTTCTGATGTGTCCATATCCTTCACATCCATGATATTTAATCCCTTTTTCTTGGTTGATCTTCTCATCATAATTTGTCCTTCTATCATAAGGTCTTTTATTCTCAAAAGAGTTTGAGTTTCTTCCACTTGGTCTGGACTTGCTATCCATTCTTTTGAGAATTTTGTTGAATTGTCTTCCAAGCATAGCAATTGTTTCTGATAAATTTTCTTCAGGGTCTGCTTCATGATTTTCTTCTTCTTTATCAGTATTTGACACCAAGGCTATACTTTTGTTCTTCTTTACAATTGTATCATTCATTCCCATCTCAAAAGTTTGAAGGGAACCAATGAGCTCTTCAACCTTCATTGTGCATATATCTTGAGCTTCTTCTATTGCTGTAACCTTCATGTCAAATATTTTTGGTAAAGATCTGAGTATCATACCCCAAATTTGTCCCACCCGCACCATTTTACTGTCTAAGCATTATCTCAAAAATTCAAAATGTGTACCGTTTTATTTCTCTGTCTAACTCTATTCCAAAAAAAATTATGTTTACTCTAGTTTTATTTAAAGTTTTTTTAGTTTGTATCTCTTTATTTCAAAAAAATATATAAAAAAAAGGGAGAAAATAATATTGGTTTTTTTTATGTTTAGTCAAAAATATCCAAAAAACGTATAACATTTCCATAATTTAAATGATAAGATAATTTAATTCTCAATTATTCCATAATCCATATTTTTCATGTCCAAATATTTCTAAATTCCATTTCATTCCCAAATTTCTAAAAAATGAAATTCCATTTGTTAGTCATTCATAAACCATTTTCATATCTCCTAAATTCTTTTTTTTTTCTATCCTTGAGATGTCCATTTTACACCTTAAGCCCATTTCACAAAAGAAAATTGTTCATATTGTTCATATTCAATTTCTGTCACTATTTTTTTTTGCATATTACTATTTTCTATAGTTATTGTTATTTCTATCAATATTATTATCATTTTTTTTCTCTATTACCACTTTATTATTATTATCAAATCATTTTCCATTATTACCATTTATCATCAACTTTTATTTTTACATTTATTTCTATTATTATTATTATTATTATTATTGTACTTTATATTATTATTACTATTATCTTCGTTTACTTTTTATTATTATTATTATTCACCTTTTTATTGTTATTATTTATTATTATTACTTCTATTATATTTATTATACTTACATTTTTTCCATTATTTTTTATGTTCTATTAATTTATTACTGTAGTTCTTTTTAAGATAAACACAAAATTTGTTATTACACAGCTCACTTTTTTTCCTTAATTCCACTAACATTTCCACTCACACATTGGTACAATTTCACAGCCTGTAATGAAAGCTTGCAAAAAGGAATATTGGATACTCAATACATAACGGGGTGATTGCCTCACAACAAGGGGAAGAAAAAGAAACAAAATAAACAAACAACAGAAATCTTCTGTGTTTTCTTCCAAACCACCAACAAACACGCCTCAAAACATTTTCACCAACTTTCATAAACACAACACTTTTCCAAATCAACACAAACAAAAAAATCCGAAAAGATGAGCATTATACGAGATGAAATGAAACCGTGAAACAACCACTGAAACCACTTACCAAAAAAAACCAAAAAAACAAAACTTCAGCTCTCAAAACCTCACGAAAACCATTAAACCCAGAATCACTTTTTTTTAATCCATTCACAAACCAAACATTCCTGAATCTTTCACAATACTAACCGACCAAAACCACCCTTTTTTTTCTTCACTCCAAATTCCAAAAATCAGAAAAAGCTGAAGAAGAGCAGTAAAGATTCAGCGCCATCAACCATCCATTAACTCAACCAAACACAACATTCCAAAACAAAGAATCCAAATCCAAAAATCACAAAAAAACACAAATCAAAAACCTGAGTTTCGCGAGAGGCCGAGAGAGACACGAACACAGAAATACAGAAACTCATAAATCACAGTTCAAATCGCAGTGAGTTTGAGAGATCCACACCATCGAAACTCACCTCCAAGCCACAAATATCTCACCACCATCACTTCATCTCCGAACAAACACCATAACCATCAAAACCCTCTGTTAAACCAACCAAACCGCGAGCATCCCACCGCAAACAAACCACAATCAAAGCCAAACCACTGAAAACACACAAACACATCCAGACCAACGCAAACCCTCACAGCCCATCACACCGCGAAAACTCGCCACCAGCCGCCATACCAAGACCTTCACAGAACCGCCGAAAACCCAGCCACGACATCGCACCTCGCGAACACCAACCTTCCGCCGTGAAGCCAACCGCCGCTCAGACCAAAGCTGCCATGAGGTTCGCGCGAGAGAGAGGCTTGAAGCTGAGGGAGTCGGAACCGCCTTTCCGAGAGCTGATTAGAGACTGAAAGGGTGAGTGGGTTTCGAAAAAGGACTTTTCATAGAGGGGAGCGTTGTTTTTTTTGTTTATGAGTTTTTTATGTTTATGTAAATCCCTGTTTACAATCTCCATTTTGTTCATGCCCTTTTCTAAAACTTTTTGTTTTTAAAAGAAATTAATTAACCTAATTTATATTTTTAATTTGGGCTTTTTAGTTTATTTTGTTCATTTGATTTTCTTGTTAAACATACACCCTTCCTTCCTTACTATTTATATATATCTATATATATTGTTTTTGGTTTTGTTTTATGAATTCTATTGGGCCTTGACGCCAATGTTTGAGTTTTATGTCTACACCACCCTGCTTTCATGATTCACTCATGCGTTTTTTTATATATTTATTTTCTAATATTTGTTTTAGAAGTTTTATCTTTGTGTTCTATTTTATTATTTTCTTGATTTTTCTTATTTTGTTGGGCCAATGATATATTAAACGGCCAATTTTTCGCCCGATTTTAATCGGTGATCTTTGGTCAATATGAGGCCCCCCTTGTATTTAATTTTTCATTTTATTATTCCGACAAAACAAACATGTAATTTAATTTAGTTTATTTTAGTATTCTTAACATTATTTAATTTATTTAATTATTCAATTTAATTTAATTCTAGCAAATTCAATTTATTTAATTTATTTTCGCATTAAAAACATTATGGTTCGACTCCTCATAGAACGGTTTCTTTAAACCGGCTCTAAGGAAGTAAACGAAGTAAATTTCGACGCGTCCCAAAAAGGTCCAACGCCTTCGAATAGTTGCGCTCGATTAAAAGGTCTAACGCCTTCGAATAGTTGTGTCCCAATTAAAAAGGCCGAACGTATTCGAATAGTTCAAAAACACTGCACACACGCTTCCTCTTGGGCTAACTACAACGAGACCTCTTTATTTCTCGCAATCCCCTGTATTTATTTTGTACCCCTCTCCCATTATTTTGTACGCATTTTCATTTTCCATATTTCATTTAATTCTGAATCCTTGGTCCAACGCCAAGCGATTGCACTTGCACACTCGCACATTTTTATTCAGTCGTCGTTTATTAGGATCCACCTTACCTTGCGAGCCGAGCGCTTCGTGCCTCGCTAACAAACCACAAAATAAACCTCCACTTGCATTTACCTTTTTAACCTCAAAAACCAAAACGATTCTTTTTAGATCATAACCCTGGATCCAACGTCAAGCGGTCTTAGGAAATAAAACATTCTAATAATACGAGAAGATTTGTACGCCACGAGCCTTAAGCGATAGAAAGGAGGATAACGAGCTCTCGTTACTCGCTCCGATTATTTCGACGCAGGACGCTCGTCTTGTTGGGCGAGATAAACTATCCATAATCTTTAGTGCATTTCAACTCCTAAACCCTTTCATCGACGAAAGGTAATAAAATCAACATCCATTACCCTTAGTAGGCCGAACTACGAGGCTCTGACTTTCCCATTGCACGCGGGAGCACGTAGGCACGAGGATCTCAATCCTTGTCGAGCACCTAGGATAAATCTAACTTATAATTCAACTCATTTCCCTCTATCAAGCAATTCGTTTAAGCATATACATCCTTTCGCGCGCGTTAACTTAGATGGTTCCCATCGAGTACGATTGATGCAGGGGGTGCTAATACCTTCCCCCTGCATAATCGACTCCCGAACCCAGGCAATGGTTCCGTTGACCTTTGTCCTCATCCTTTTCCTCCCGGGTTGTATCTATATCTTCCCTTTCCCTCTTCGAGAATAAATATAATTAGGTGGCGACTCTTCGGTCCGTCCGGGGCGCGGCTCCGTCCATTTCGGATCGCGTAAGGTCGTATTTTTCAGGGTACGACAGCTGGCGACTCTGCTGGGGACTGGTTCACCCCTATGCGAGTCAAGCCTAGTCTAGGTTTTCGCATTTGTTTGGATGTTTGCTTTTATGCCCTTCTTGTTTATTCTAATCGCTTTCTTTATCGCATTCCATTTTATATATCTTGTGGCTCCTTGGTATTATAACTTGGATCGATACTTTGCAAAAGAAACTTGAGGGAAAAGCTCTATACCCGGGCTTGCGAGTACAAACTTAAGCTAGCGAGGTTGTGTCGATACGAAAACCTCACTTGGAGTAGATTCTAATGAGAATACTGACAACCGTCAAGTCCTTGACGTGTGTGCTCAGTTGCTTTCATTAGGGTCATCAACTCCGAGGACCTTTAGAACCTTTTGGTTAAAACATCGGTTGATGATTGCGTAGTATTGGGCACCAGGGTTCGCCCTCGTGTGGCTCGATATGAAAACCTCGCTTGGAATAGACTTACTCAATGGAGTTGATTGACTGTCAAATAATGTATGAAGTTGACACGTGCATCAAAAAGTTGAGAAAGTTCCATAACTCCAGGACTTTGTTTTAAACCTTGTGTCGATGATCACGTAGTATGGACTCCCGAGAAAATTTGCTCTCGTGGGTGTCGATACGAAGATCTCACCCAAAATAGATTCATATGGGGGAGTCAATCAACCGTCATGCTTATGGCGTGTGTGATGAACAGCCATATGAATTGATAACTTTGGGGTCCCTAAACTTTAGAGTCTACCTAGTGAGTTCCTGATCAAAGTATCCTCCATCTGTACCTTGGACTCATGAGACCCTGATATTGTGATCCTGGATTCTGACATTGCATATCATTACATTTGCATCATTTATTCATCTTGCATTTCATTCCAAAAACCGAGAACTTATTTCATGTTCCTCCATCTTCAGTAAATCAAGCTGGTTTCCCGACGCCCGTATCGTGCTAGACGCCCATACTTAACTAGAGCCAACACTAGAAGACTGATGGACGTGATTCAAGAAGAGCAAGCTGCTATGAGGGAAGAGATTGACTCGGTCAAGAGCAAGATTGACAAGATTTATGAGACTTTGCAAGCTTTGGCAAGAATGGAAGAACGTTGCGAAGCTGCTGCCGCAATGAACAATGCTCAAGTGCAAGGATCTACCTCGCGCACAATGCCTTCAGTTCCCGTTCCAAATCCTTTGGTCTACGGTTTGCCTCCAGGCTTCAATCCTGCTGTTGAAGAGGTCACTTCCCAACCAATACATGCTTCTGGTGTCACTATTGGTGCTATTCCTCAAGCTCAACCTATTCCAACTCAAGTCCAGTTTCCTCAAACTGAAGAGAATCATCAAGTTGAGTATGAGATGCATACTGCTGTTCCAATCACCAATCCTCATGTTGTTCAAGAGTCTAAAGCCATGAAGATGTGTCGCGAGTTAGCTGAAAAACTCTGAATCATGGAAGGACACAACTCAACCTCTTTGAGTTCTTCAGACATGTGCTTAGTTCCAGATGTTGTGGTCCCTGCTAAATTCAAACTTCCAGAATTCGAGAAATACAAAGGCCTCAGCTGTCCTGAGCTTCATTTGAGGATGTACTGCAGAAAAATGGCCGCTCATGCCAAAGATGATAAGCTTATGATCCATTGCTTCCAAGACAGCTTGTCTGGAGCGTCTTTAGAATGGTACATGCAGCTCGAACGCAACAATGTTCGTACTTGGCTTGATCTATCTGACGCATTCAAAAAGCAGTACAAGTACAACACTGACCTTGCTCCTAACCGTACTCAACTTCAGAGTATGTCTCAAAAGGAGAGCGAATCCTTTAAGGAGTACGCCCAACGCTAGAGGGAGTTAGCTGCCAGAGTGCATCCTCCATTGGTTGACCGTGAACTGATCGATATCTTCATGGGTACCCTACAGGGGCAATACTACGAAAAACTGATCAGTAGTGTATCTTCTGGATTTTCAGACATGGTGATGGTAGGAGAAAGAATTGAGGAAGGTTTGAAAAGTGGAAAGATCCAAGGAGGCTCTAGCAGCCAAAACAATGCCAAGAAACCTTTCAACGGGTATAAAAAGGGCGAAACAAATGCCGTTTCTGCTGCAAGTGGGAATTTTCAACAGAGTGCATCTGGACCAGTTCCCTACAATCAATATCCCTATGTTGCTGCTGCACAATATGCTCCTATGCCATATCAGTCAGTTCCTCCAATGCCTTATCAGCAGGCCTTTCAAGCTTTATTTCCGCCTCAGATGATTCACCAACCACGTCTTGTGGTTGCAGCTGCGCAGTATGCGTCCAATCCATACCAGCAACATGCTTATCAACCACGGCCTGGTCAACAACAACAATGTGCTCCTCAACAGCGTCCGCCATATCAACCGAGATAATATGATAGGCACATTGATCCCCTGCCTATGACATATACCGAAATATTTAAACAGCTGATGGCAAAAGGACCTCTTACTTTGAGAGATATGCCACCTCAGACTGGTAATGCCCGGAATTATGATGCCAATGCTCGCTGTGAGTATCACAAAGGCGCTCCAGGTCATACAATCGAGAACTGCCATTCCTTCAAACACCTGATTCAGGATATGATCAATTCTAAGGACCTTACTCTCACTCCGAGAAATCCAAATGTCCAGAACGATCCAATGCCGTCACACGGTGCCAACAAGTGAAGACATCTAAAGGGGTTGTTGAAGACCAAGCTGAGTAGTCTCCAACTTTGAAGCATTCAATCAAGAGAAGTTCATTCCTCAAATCAAGGCAGCCATCGCCATTTACGATTTCTGCATTCCTGTTTGTTTTGTAATGTTTGTTAAGTACTATTTGCTTTGAACATTGTTATTTGTATTTGGTTATGTTAATGTTATGTCTATGCATGTTTTGAATTAATCTATTCGCATTCGCTCATTATTTATCATTTATCACAAAAATCACAAAAATATTTCCTCACTTCACTTTAGTAAATATTTGAGGGAGGATGATGAAAACGAAATACCCATAACTGTTGTGGTATGCTTTCGGATAAAACCTCGTCAATGATGTACAGGCATTCTTTCAAATCCCCAAACACTTGAGATATAAGGAGATAATCCCTAGTCAACCACTTCGAGCCTAGAAGTAGGAGTTTCTTTCGGATACAACCCTTACATTTAACCCGGGGCAGGGTAGTTGTTCAGTTAACCTGACTACACCTTCGAATCCAAGATGAGACATCCCGTCAGAGGACCATCAACAAATGACTTGGCAGTCACAATATTCAAGCAAAAAAATAGAAAAGAAAAAACCACTAAGTTAAGCACCCGAAGGGAGACTTAGTCGACAAAAAAAAAATCAAAAGAGGAACTCAAATCCTCAGCAAAAACAAAACAAATATCAGTGACCACCAAATCAAAAAATCAAAGGGTCACCAACAGTAAAATGAGATGACTGCCATCTTCAAACAAACTTTAAAATCTTCATCTTCACTCTTGCAAAGTCAAAACAAATACATGTGTATAGTTAACTGAACGTAGGACTGGAGAACATTTCGAAGAAGGGATGGGTACGAATCAAACTTTGAGCCTTATGTCCTTTGTTTCTCAAAACCATTTACTATACCACGTTACAACCCTCAAAAGTCCTAATTGAGGCAGGGTTTATTCTGAAAGCATGCTACCAACAAGGTTGCGTAAATTGACTCCCATATATTTGCTAATCTTCAATCTCGATTGCACATTATTCTTGTTGCATCCTTTACGCACTTTCTAAATCAGCACCTCGTTTGGGCTAATGGTCCATCCGTCACACTATCACAATCATTCAAATAAATTGAGTTTTTCAAAACTTCGTAGAACTTTACATTAACGCTACCATTTATGTATGAACAATTTAATTGCAAATCATTGCTTGACATCAGTGCAATCCCAACAAGGGGCAATCAAAAGAGGAAATTGAATCAATACTTCTTAAAAATCAGTCCAATCAGGGACAAAGCATCTTCAACAGCCCAATCAGGGGCAATTTATTTCAAAATCAGCTCAATCAGGGGCAAATTATCTTCAATGGCCCAATCAGGGGCAAATCATCTTCAAATAGCTCAATCAGGTGCAGGCACTTATCAAATCCAGATACTGAGTCATGTCATGACCATTGTCAAAGCTTCCCTACCCGATTTATTTCAAATACCTTGCAGGCAGGGGCAAGCAAACAGGAAACAGATCTTCCCATCTCTTCTCCCTAGCTGAACAGGCAGTCCTTGCTAGACGTTGGCAACCATTCAAAGCAAATCAGTCTTCACGTATCAATTAAGTCGCTTCGCTCACCAGCAGATAATCAAGCTTGGAGCTCTCAGATCCATCTTCGGATCATATATTGTCAAGGATCGAGTGTCGGGGAATCAGTTCCTCCACCCACCCAAAGTCCAATTACTATTGGAAACTACCAGACCAGAAGTCCACTAAGCTGGCACCTTTCATTTCAATTGCTCATATGCATCATTATGCATCATCAAATGTCATACGCATCATTTACATCAATCATTTACAACATGTGCATCATATGCATACCTAAACAAATTAGACTTTCTAAATCCCCCAACAGTTTCAACTTACATCTCAGTGCATAAGTATTTGCATCGTATCTCCATCGTTATGGAATACCGTTTCAAAACAATCAAGCATAGTTGCATAATTCAGGATCCAGGATCAACACAAGTTTCCGGTCCTTTCCCCAGCGGAAGATCATATCAATCAGAGATTCCAGGCATCCTCTTGGCGGATTCAATAGCCGTGTTTTAATTTCAGTTATTCGCCTTATCATCCTCTATTGATAAGTGATTTTAATTTCAGTTATTTGCCTTATCACCCTCTGTTGATAAGTGATTTTAATTTCAGTTATTTGCCTTATCATCCTCTGTTGATAAGTGATTTTAATTTCAGTTATTCGCCTTATCATCCTCTGTTGATAAGTGATTTTAATTTCAGTTATTTGCCTTATCACCCTCTATTGATAAGTGATTTTATTTTCAGTTATTTGCCTTATCATCCTCTGTTGATAAGTGATTTTAATTTCAGTTATTCGCCTTATCATCGTCTGTTGATAAGTGATTTTAATTTCAGTTATTTGCCTTATCATCCTCTGTTGATAAGTGATTTTATTTTCAGTTATTTGCCTTATCATCCTCTGTTGATAAGTGATTTTATTTTCAGTTATTCGCTTTATCTTCCTCTGTTGATAAGTGATTTTATTTTTCAGTTTATTCGCCTTATCTTCCTCTGTTGATAAGTGATTTTATTTTCAGTTATTCGCCTTATCTTCCTCTGTTTATAAGTGATTTTATTTTTTCAGTTTATTCGCCTTATCATCCCCTGTTGATAAGTGAGTTTATTTTCAGTCAGTCGCCTTATCATCCTCTGGTGATAAGTGATTTATTTTGTTAATTCGTTTCTTGCTGTGTCACCCATCATTTCCAGTTATTTCATTTGTTGGACAAATTTGGAGTCTGTTAATATCTAATTATCTTATACCTTGAAAGATTGAACGCGAGCTAGTTCATCTTACTCGGTCTAAGCCAATTCGATAGAGGCATCTGTCATACCCCAAATTTGTCCTACCCGCACCATTTTACTGTCTAAGCATTATCTCAAAAATTCAAAATGTGTAACGTTTTATTTCTCTGTCTAACTCTATTCCAAAAAATTTTATGTTTACTCTAGTTTTATTTAAAGTTTTTTTAGTTTGTATCTCTTTATTTCAAAAAAATATATAAAAAAAAGGGAGAAAATAATATTGGTTTTTTTTAAGTTTAGTCAAAAATATCCAAAAAAACGTATAACATTTCCATAATTTAAATGATAAGATAATTTAATTCTCAATTATTCCATAATCCATATTTTTCATGTCCAAATATTTCTAAATTCCATTTCATTCCCAAATTTCTAAAAAATAAAATTCCATTTGTTAGTCATTCATAAACCATTTTCATATCTTCTAAATTCTTTTTTTTTTCTATCCTTGAGATGTCCATTTTACACCAAAAGCCCATTTCACAAAAGAAAATTGTTCATATTCAATTTCTGTCACTATTTTTTTTGCATATTACTATTTTCTATAGTTATTGTTATTTCTATCAATATTATTATCATTTTTTTTTCTCTATTACCACTTTATTATTATTATCAAATCATTTTCCATTATTACCATTTATCATTAACTTTTATTTTTACATTTATTTCTATTATTATTATTATTATAGTACTTTATATTATTATTACTATTATCTTCGTTTACTTTTTATTATTATTATTATTCACCTTTTTATTTTTATTATTTATTATTATTACTTATATTATATTTATTATACTTACATTTTTTCCATTATTTTTTATGTTCTATTAATTTATTACTTTAGTTCTTTTTAAGATAAACACAAAATTTGTTATTACACAACTCACTTTTTTTTCCTTAATTCCACTAACATTTCCACTCACACATTGGTACAATTTTACAGCCTGTAATGACAACTTGCAAAAAGGAATATTGGATACTCAATACATAACGGGGTGATTGCCTCACAACAAGGGGAAGAAAAAGAAACAACATAAACAAACAATAGAAATCTTTTGCGTTTTCTTCCAAACCACCAACAAACACGCCTCAAAACATTTTCACCAACTTTCATAAACACGACTCTTTTCCAAATCAACACAAACAAAAAAAAATCCGAAAAGATGAGCAATATACGAGATGAAATGAAACCGTGAAACAACCATCGAAACCACTTACCAAAAAAAAACAAAAAAACAAAACTTCAGCTCTCAAAACCTCACGAAAACCATTAAACCCAGAATCACTTTTTTTAATCCATTCACAAACCAAACTTTCCTGAATATTTCACAATACTAACCGACCAAAACCACCCTTTTTATTTTCACTCCAAATTCCAAAAATCAGAAAAAGCTGAAGAAGAGCAGTAAAGATTCAGCGCCATCAACCATCCATTAACTCAACCAAACACAACATTCCAAAACAAAGAATCCAAATCCAAAAATCACAAAAAAAACATAAATCAAAAACCTGAGTTTCGCGAGAGGCCGAGAGAGACACGAACACAGAAATACAGAAACTCATAAATCACAGTTCAAATCGCAGTGAGTTTGAGAGATCCAAACCATCGAAACTCACCTCCAACCCACAAATATCTCACCACCATCACTTCATCTCCGAACAAACACCATAACCATCAAAACCCTCTGTTAAACCAACCAAACCGCGAGCATCCCACCGCAAACAAACCACAATCAAAGCCAAACCACTGAAAACACACAAACACATCCAGACCAACGCAAACCCTCACAGCCCATCTCCACCGCGAAAACTCGACACCAGGCGCCATACCAAGACCTTCACAGAACCGCCGAAAACCCAGCCACGACATCGCACCTCGCGAACGCCAACCTTCCGCCGTGAAGCCAACCGCCGCTCAGACCAAAGCCGCCATGAGGTTCGCGCGAGAGAGAGGTTTGAAGCTGAGAGAGTCGGAACCGCGTTTCCGAGAGCTGATTCGAGACTGAAAGTGTGAGTGGGTTTCGAAAAAGGACTTTTCATAGAGGGGAGCGTTGTTTTTTTTGTTTATGAGTTTTTTATGTTTATGTAAATCCCTGTTTACAATCTCCATTTTATTCATGCCCTTTTCTAAAACTTTTTGTTTTTAAAAGAAATTAATTAACCTAATTTATATTTTTAATTTGGGCTTTTTAGTTTATTCTGTTCATTTGATTTTCTTGTTAAACATACACCCTTCTTTCCTTACTATTTATATATATCTATATATATTGTTTTTGGTTTTGTTTTATGAATTCTATTGGGCCTTGAGGCCAATGTTTGAGTTTTATGTCTACACCACCCTGCTTTCATGATTCACTCATGCGTTTTTTTATATATTTATTTTCTAATATTTGTTTTAGAAGTTTTATCTTTGTGTTCTATTTTATTATTTTCTTGATTTTTCTTATTTTGTTGGGCCAATGATATATTAAACGCCCAATTTTTCGCCCGATTTTAATCGGTGATCTTTGGTCAATATGAGGCCCCCCTTGTATTTAATTTTTCATTTTATTATTCCGACAAAACAAACATGTAAATCAATTTAGTTTATTTTATTATTCTTAACATTATTTAATTTATTTAATTATTCAATTTAATTTAATTCTAGCAAATTCAATTTATTTAATTTATTTTCGCATTAAAAAAATTATGGTTCGACTCCTCATAGAACGGTTTCTTTAAACCGGCTCTAAGGAAGTAAACGAAGTAAATTTCGACACGTCCCAAAAAGGTCCAACGCCTTCGAATAGTTGTGCTCGATTAAAAGGTCCAATGCCTTCAAATAGTTGTGTCCCAATTAAAAAGGCCGAACGCCTTCGAATAGTTCAAAAACACTGCACACACGCTTCCTCTTGGGCTAACTACAACGAGACCTCTTTATTTCTCGCAATCCCCTGTATTTATTTCGTATACCTCTCCCATTATTTTGTATGCATTTTCATTTTCCAGATTTCATTTAATTCTGAATCCTTGGTCCAACGCCAAGCGATTGCACTTGCACACTCGCACATTTTTATTCAGTCGTCGTTTATTAGGATCCACCTTACCTTGCGAGCCGAGCGCTTCGTGCCTCGCTAACAAACCACAAAATAAACCTCCACTTGCATTTACCTTTTTAACCTCAAAAACCAAAACGATTCTTTTTAGATCCAAACCCTTGATCCAACGTCAAGCGGTCTTAGGAAATAAAACATTCTAATAATACGAGAAGATTTGTACGCCACGAGCCTTAAGCGGTAGAAAGGAGGATAACGAGCTCTCGTTACTCGCTCCGATTATTTCGACGCAGTACGCTCGTCTTGTTGGGCGAGATAAACTATCCATAGTCTTTAGTGCATTTCAACTCCTAAACCCTTTCATCGACGATAGGTAATAAAATCAACATCCATTACCCTTAGTAGGCCGAACTACGAGGCTCTGACTTTCCCATTGCACGCGGGAGTACGTAGGTGTAAACACCCCAAATTTTCCCTCACCCATTCACATCATGGCTTGTGATCTTTTTCATGTGCATAAGTTCAATCATAGCATCTCATGTTGCCTTTTTGCTTCACTGCATTGCTTCTAAGTCATCTGCATCTAGGGTTTGTGATATGAGCAATCCAAGAGCCATTTGAGCCACTCCAAAGGTCTTCAATCACTTCAAAGGGGTCCATGTATGTTCAAACATCATATCATATCCTAACCAAGTCAAGAAAGTCAAAGAATCACAGGAACTGAGAAAGGCATGGAAGCAGAGCCAGGTTTAACTGCACAGATGACCTAAAATTAGGGTTTTGGTTTCAAAGGCCATAACTCCATTTTTTTGGTCATTCTTGTTTCTATTGGTCTCTATATGGTATAGGGATCATGCATATCAATTTTCATGAAGAAACTCCATGGGGAAGGCATCTGATTAAGAGTTGACTTCTTGAGCAAGTCAGTGCAAAATCAGGGCATCTGAGGCCCCCAATGACCCAACCAAAGGGTGTTCTCCATCATTTTGAATGTGTATGATCTTTATTTGATCATATAAGATGTTAGAAGTTCACAAAATTGAAGAATTTCAAGACATTTGCAAAATTGCCTTTTTGGGAAAGTGACTTGTAATGTAAACTTGCCATTTTGGGAAAGTTTTTCAACCTCCTCTTTTTGATTCAAAAATGCTTCAAATGAGAAAACTTTGGTCATGAAAGTTGTAGAATGGGTCATTCCCTTTTCAAAAAGTACAAGAACTCATTGTAATTCATCTTGGATCAAAAGTTATGGCTTGTCAAAGTTGGACAAAATCACATAATTTCAAGTTTTGTACCAAAGAGGCAAAGTTGCAAAACCTCATGCCAAGGCAAAATGTGACTTCAAATTGACTTCTATGCATTACACAAACCTGAACCATGACCTAAAAATCATATTGCACCAAAGAACCTCCCATTTTCATGACTTATGCTTCAAGTAATCACAAAAGGGCCAAAAGATCACAAAATTGCAAAACCTCACACAAACCTTAATCCACTTGCTGCATTGCCTCAAATTCATTTCCATGGTTCTCCTTGATTCAAGCTGCAGCCAAGCCATGCCTTGTACCTCGACTGAAATGGCTCATACCTCTCTTACACAAAAAGTTGACTTTATGCATTTTGCTCCATACCAATCACACTGCTCCACAACAACTCTCTGACCTATCAAGGATTGATATGTGTACCAAAAGCAACCCAACACATAACATAACACAACCTGATCTCTCTCATAAGCCATAGTTCACAAAACTCTCCTCTTATGCACTTTCCTTCGAATCTCATCACACAATCATCAAACCTCAAAACCAACTTCACCATTCATTCTGAAAAGCTTCACAGAGCATAAACCACCCTTCACCTTGCCTTGAAAGTCCTTGAAACTCAAACACGATTTTCCACCTTCTCTGAACAGAACTCCATCAATCTCACAAACTAGCCACAACACACTCCAACTAAGCCTCAAAGCTTCCTCAGGAAGATCATTGGAGCCATTTTGAAGCAAGGAATCAGTCAGAAAGCTCCTGGATTGAAAGCTCCATCTCAGGTAGCCATGCGAATCATTTTTTCCAGAAGCTCTATTTTAAGTTATTAAATGATTAAGTGTGATCCCCTGAACATGTTGAGCTTTAAATTTTTGAAAATGATGAAGATTTGAGCATGTATGGCTTGTCTGAAATTTCTGCCATTTTTGTACCTTGCTTCGAATCTTGTTAATGGTTAGAAATAAATTCCATTTGAGGGTGGGGTTGGGTTTAGAATGGAGAGAGGAAGTGATCTGGAGCTTTAGAGCTCCAGAAATGACCTAGAGAGTGAGATTGAAATTCTCAGGGAGGGTTGTCACCGGAGAAGACGACCGGAGCTCTTCTCCGGTGACCTGAATGTAATTAGGGCTTAATCTGGGATTAGGGCAAAGTTTGAATTTGGGACATGCGATTGATCCTTCCCGCGCGTGTTTGTGAGGCCTGGATCTCATGATTAGTTTTAATTTAGGTTTATTTATTTAATTAATCTGGATTAATGAAGTTTGAACTTGGGCCCTTGGATGTGGCGCCAAGTCAATGGTCTCAAACCCAGAATCAATCTGGACTCTTCATCCTGCATACTTCTCATAATTTAATTTTTTATTCATTTCTTTTCCATTTTTTTGCACGAATTATTTAAAATAGCAAAATACATTTAAAAATTCTGAAATTTTTTTTCAAGCCTTTCATTAATTTTCAGAACCCAAAAATATTTTTATTTTTATTTTTTTGCATTAAAAATCATTTTTAAATCATTTAAATTTTTATTTTTAATTAGTTAATGAAAATTAATTAATTAAAAATACATTTAGGTATTTAAAAATCCCAAAAAAATTCACATTGCATTTTAAAACATTCAGAAACATTATCAAACTCTCAAAACAAATTTCTTTTTGGTTCTTGATGCATTTTAACAATTTTCATTGGAATTAAATTCATTTAAGGGCAATATTTTGGTTCAAACTTTGAAAAATCCATTCTGCCTAACCCTTGAGAGTTTGATAATGATTCTTATTGCATTGCATCCTTCATAGCATGTAGTTTATAGGATAAAATTGGTTTGATTTTATTTTCCATTTTCAATTTGTTTTGCATTTTTCTTTGTGAGGCACCTTAAAACCCTAATTGACTTAGAAAATTCATAACTTGCACTAGGTTAAGAGTTGGATCCCCTCCTTTGGGCAATGAACTTGTGTAGGTTTAGGGTTCCTTTGATCCCATTTTCAATTTTTTGTCATGACATTTGCTTCTGGTTTTGGATTTTTGTGATGCATGTTGTATGTAAACCCTAATTTGTGCCTTCCTTTGCATCCATCTCTCATTTGCTTGCATTCAATGACTTGCCATGACATTTTGTGCATCCACATGATTCATAATGCATCTTAGGACATATTAGAATCATGTTTGATCATTGCATCATTCCTTTGCCATGTTATATGTCCATTTCATCTCATAAACATTCATGAATCTTTGTGGCTCAAAGCATGCCTCCTTTGCATCCTTATGCTTGTATGATCATTCTCATCTCTTGTCATGTGTTTGAATCACCTCATAGCATCATTGAAATCATGTTCATGCTTCTGACTTTGGTTTGCATCATGACATTTCATCTCATTTGCATTGCATTTCATTTCTTTTGCTAACTTTTCAGGTGGTAAGTTGTTTTGAGAAGTGAATTTGCCTTCACTTCTCACAATCTCTTTTCATCTCTCTTATGCATCATTGCTGCATTTTATCTTGCCTTTGAGTGAGCTTGCTCATTCATGTTCATCTCTTACCTTCTTTCTTCAGGCAACTTGCCTTCTTAAGTGAAGCAAGTTGTCTTGCTTCTCTCTGCTCCTTCCTCCTTTCATCTGCTTCTCTCCCTGGTGGCTCTTTGAAGATTTCTTTCTCTCTTAAGCCTCACAAACCCTAGGAACACCCAAGCATGATAACAATTAGGGTTGATTAGTCCCCCATTAGTTTTACCTTTGTGTCATCTTTGTGTCTCCTTTTCACATCTCATAATCAGGGACTAAACCCTAAAGGCTTTAAGGCTTTGTGATTAAGCTTATGCCTGAATCCTTCTATTAGGATGGAGTGTATAACTTTAATCCTAAGTGTTAAACCCTTAATGAGTTTAAATCCTTTAATCAATTCACTTAATGATCATCAAGACATCAAGCTTGTAACTTCGGCCTTGCATTAGGGTTCTAATTCTTCCTTAATTGGTTAAGAAGGACTAACCCTAGTGTTAATGGACAAGTACCCCTCAAGTGGTCTTACAAACCATAAAAATCACTTCTTCATCTCATCATTAACTAAAATCCATTTAAATAAAGGCTTTGTTTTGTCATGAGGTTAATCCCTAATCATGGATTAAGTTGAGGAGCCTTCCTCAGCTTAAATGTTCTCATCTATTATCCTTCTATTAGGATGGTGTAATGGTTCCATTAAATCCTTGATTATGGCTTAAACTCATTACTTAACACTAAAAAAAACAACAAAAACATCTAAATAATTACAAGTAGGTTAATGATCTTAATCCTACATCCTGATGATTAAGTGTGAGGTGCTCACTTCATACTTAAGGTACTCTCATTACCCCTAATCAGAGGGAAGATGTGTTGAGTTTACTAACCCTTGGTTTAGGCTTAAGCTCATTAACTTATGACAAACTTCAAAAAGCAATAAAAGATTGAAAACACAAAAACAAACAATTATCGTCTCCTCCGGGATTCTTTTCTCATCTCATTCACTCACAAACGAGAACTTGTTTCTTCCGTCTAATGCAAGACAGTTTGCACCTGAGCCAGACAGGTCATACACTTGAGCATAGACAAGTAAGCAGTTCACAAGTCAATCCATCTTTCAGTTATCGAACAAAAGTCTCTGTATATCCCCCCTCCTTCCAGTGTTATTCTTTTAGCCTCATTATCTTGAGCATTTCATTCTTGTTCTTACACTGACACTTCTCTTATACACTTCGCACTTCTTTTACACTGACACTTGCATTCTTTCCAGCTTTGATACACAGATTGCACTGACACCACCCCTTTAAAACACAAATCTTTTAAGCGTGGATCCCGTCGAGTACGACGGACAATCTGGGTGCTAATACCTTCCCAGGTTGTAACCAACCCCCTTTCTCAGTCTCTCTGGTTCGCAACTGTCTTATCCATCTCTTCTTAGGTTTATGCAGCATTACCTTTCCTTCGGGATAAAAATGCCTAGCTGGCGACTCTTTTCTTTCTCTCTCTTTCGCCGACCGTTCGCGTCTGTACCCCTCTTGGCCAGGTGTCATTTGGTGGGAGCGACAGCTTGGCGACTCTGCTGGGGACCCTTATACTGTAACCAGGGCTTCTGGTTCTTTTTGTGGGTTCCTCCTAGCTCTTGTTTGTTTTGTGTTTACTGGGGTGTTATGTGCTATATGTGTTTATGTGCTTTATTTATTGCTTTATGTACAACTTTATTTATTGCTTTCTTTTACAGTTTTCATATGTCATACTGTCATACTGTCATCTTGCTGGATCTGGTTTGTTGTTTTGATGGGTGGGGTTCTATTGAGAGTTTGAGGTCCTATACCTGGGACCTGAGTGACACCTAGGCTAGAGTGGTTCATGTTCTTTCCCATTCCATTTCGGTCTGGTGCGGGAATATGAAACACGGTTCAGATGTGGGTTTCTTCTTGAGAACTCTGTGCTACAGATCTCCTGTAGTGCTAGGGCTATCCGGGAAGCCTGCTAAGTCTGGATAACCTTTATTATGACCTTCAGAAACTAAGGTGAATTAGAGGAGGATCTTTTATGGTTATTGTAAACACTGTACCTCCAGGTTAGAAGTGTTTACACTTCTCATAACTGATCCAAGTCTGAGGATCCTTGTTCTAGAACACCACCTGTGAGGGGGTTGGGCTGTTTACAGGTTTGCAGGTACCCTTGGACACATCATACCTTGATACTTGTTTGGTTTAAGAGTACTTCATTTTGGACAGTTCTTGTGATTTAACCCTGGACATGTGACTCTTTATTTGAGTCCCCCACCTTGGTTACTGGATTCCTGGACCTCCATCTGGACTTCTTGAACATACATGGGCCTTATATCAAGACAGATAATCAGATCCAGCTTGATCACAAACCCTTGCATATCATTTGCATACATCATCATTGCATCATTTAACATTTGTTTATTTGTTTTTCAGGGTATCCACATTATATCTGGCTTGTTTTGACCCCTTCATCTGCATAGACCTCTGTTTCATCAGCTATCTGCTTCAGCTATTCTCTTCAGTTGTTTGCTTCAGTCAACTTCATCATCACCAGCATCAGCCTACCAATGGCCCACCTCTAGTACCAGTCTTGATCTTCATCAGCACTTGTCTTCAGCTCTTCATCAGCAGTCATGGCTCCCAAGAAGAGCAACATATCATACCATTTCTTTGAGCCTGTGTTGACTGGCATCAGGCAGGTCCAGTCACTTATCACCCCTGACCACATCCCATTATTCAGAGAGCATTATGGAGGTATCCTGGATATGGTTATGGACCTAGACCCTTCTCAGAGGAGCATGATCCACACATGCTTGCAGTTTTATGATCCTCCTTTGAGGTGCTTCACATTTTCAGACTTCCAGCTAGGACCCCTGTTAGAGGAATTTTCATCATTGATTGGAATACCTGTCAGGGGTGGGATCCCCTTCAACCCAGAGATGACTTCTCCCAGCAATGGAGAAGTGGCAAAAGCACTGTACCTGGAGCTTACTTTGATTGAGCAGAATATGACAACAAAATCTGGGATCCCTGGTTTACACTTAGACTTCTTAATTTCACAGGCCATCCTGAAGGCCTCTTTGGGAGAATGGAGGGCAGTCTGTGCACTGTTAGCCCTCAGCATATGTGGGGTTATACTGTTTGCAGATGAGCCCAAATTTATCAGCAAGAATTCCATTCATCTTTTCCTTCTGAGGAACCCGGTACCCACATTGCTGGGAGATTTCTATTATTCCATTCATCAGAGGAATGAGAAACAGAGGGGGAAATTAGTGAGATGTTGTGCTCCTTTGTTTCACACCTGGCTGCTCAGACACCTACCCTAGACAGATGCCTTCTTGAATCCTCACCAGCAGAAGAATTGGGCCAAGAGGCTTATTGCTTTGACTCCAGATGACATCAGATGGTGCACCCAGAGCACCAAAGGCAAAGTCATAATCACCAGCTGTGGGCAATACCCAAATGTACCTATGATAGGAGTGAAGGGTTGCATCAACTACAATCCTTTGCTATTCAAAAGACAACTGGGCTATGCTTTGGTCCACCCTCCTAGAGTGCAAGATTTAGCTGAGACTTTGAATTGTGAAGTAAAGCCTAATGTAGCTGTTCTTAGACAGGCATCCTGGGCTTGGGATAATATCCAGACAAAAGGGATGGCTATTCTTGGAAGGTGCAATAATGTTGCTTCAGCTCAGTACTATGATTGGTCCCGTACTAGAGCTCAGATTACCGGAATGCCTTTCACCATTGAGGATATACCTGGACCATCTACAGTACCACCTCCAGCCACTGTCAGCCTGGAAGAATTTGAGAAGCTGAAGGAGAGGAATGAGAATTTGTCTCAAGCTCTGAAGAAGACCCTCTGGGAGAGGAGTGATGGTCGTCTGGACATTGGGAGGTTGGAAAAGCTTAAGGTGGAGCAACTGGCCAAGATTGAGAAAACAGAGGACTACATCAAGAAAGCAAGGGTTGGGGAGCAAATATTGAAGAATGCCTGTAAAGAAGCTAAGTTCCAGCAGGCTAGGACTGAGCTTTATCTGCAGGAAAGTCAGGCTAGGTGGGTCAGGATCACTGAAGCCCGGACACAAGAAGACCAGAAAACTCAGGCCAGGATTGAACAGTTAGAGGCCAATGAAAAGAAGCAACAAGAAGCTTTGTTGGCAGCCTAGAAGTAGATTTCAGAGTTGAAGCTTAGGGTTGGGTTGAAAAGATCAAAGGACCAGGACAGACACAAGAAACTGACCACTGCCATTGCCACCAGAAACCTCCTCATCAGAAACATCACAGAGCACCCAGCTGGTCCAGTGACTGAGGCACTTCTGAAGGAGGTTAAGGAGGATGAGTTTAGACTTGATGTCTGACTTTTTGATTGTTGTTGTTTTCATTTGATGTACTTTTCATTTTGTGTTGTATCTTGACCCTTCAAGGGCATGTGTTGTAAAAACAAACTATGTATTGTTCAGAATTTGTAATATATTTTAGTTTGTTTCCATTTTGGGTTTCTTTTCTCAAGCAACATCAAGCATCTTCCTCGAGGTCTAGAAAGGTCAAAACCAAGAACCAAGCCGGATACCTTGGAAAACAAATAAGCATACTGCATTGCATACTAACTTTTGTTTTGTTTTGTAGGTTTTGTTATTATCTTGTTTGTTTCTAACTCTATTGTGCTTCAGGAAATATTGCTTGCCGCCGGGTGTTCCCTCTCAACCGTACGCACCGGTACCCTACTCGCAACAATCTTCCTGGTATCCAAATGGATCAAGTACAGCAAGACCTGACTGAGGTCAGTACCCAGATGGCTAATGAAAGATTGGAGATGAGGAACCAAATGGCTCAATTTATGACTGTGATGACTGGTTTGGCTCAGAGCCAGGAGAGGTTAAGGGCATTGGTAGAAAGACAAACCCCCGAGGAACCTCATCCTGGGACTGGAGGGACTAGTAATAATGAAGGAGGTCAGCCTCATGTTAACCCACCAGTATTTGGACCCCATCTAGATCCGGAAGTCAACATCCCAAGAAATGTACAGGGCAACACTACTGCAGGTAGGATCTTGCAAGAAGATCCTCAAGAGGAGCAGTTTACTGTAATGGGAGCAGGGGATGAAGTTTATGATAGGAGGTTTGATGAAATTGCTGAGAAGTTGAGATCTCTGGAGTCTCAAAATTCCTTAGGCTTCGATGTAATGGATATGGGGTTAGTGGATGGGGTGAGAATTCCCCACAAGTTTAAACCCCCGTGCTTCGAGAAATACAATGGAACCTCCTGTCCACGAACTCACCTGCAGTCTTTTCTGGGAAGACTTAAAGCATATACCATGGATGAAAAGCTGTGGATGTTCTATTTTGAAGACAGCTTGACTGGAGCTTCAAGAGAGTGGTATTCACACTTGACCAGAGCTACTATCAGATGCTGGAAGGACCTAGCTGAAGCTTTCATCAGGCAGTACCAATACAATCTGGACATGGCCCCTAACAGGACCCTTCTGATGGGAATGTCTCAATCCTCCAGAGAAAGCTTCAGGGAATATGCCCAAAGGTGGAGACAGCTTGCTGCTGCTGTCCAACCACCCATGTCGGAAAGAGAAATGGCCGACATGTTCATGAATACGCTGCAAGGAACATATATTGATAGGCTAGCTGCCTTTTCTTCCACCAGTTTTGCTGACGTAGTTATAGCCGGTGAAAGAATTGAGAGTCTATTAAAAATGGGCAAGATTTCTGATAACGGTGCAAGCTCATCCAGTAATCCCAGGAAGCCCTTTGTGGGACCTCGAAGGACCGGTGAGACAAATGTCATCCATGCCACCAGGGGCAGACCTCAGTATGTTCACAGATCAGTGGCAGCTGTCACTATTCCAGCTCCGATTCCTCAACAGTCAGCATATCAACCACAACAACAGCCACATTATCAACAACAAGTTCAGTATCCGCCACAGAGAACCTACAACAACAACAACAACAGCAATCAACAACAGAGACCTTTTCAGCAAAGACCGTCACAGGCAAATAGGGTGATCGACCCTATCCCTATGCCTTATGCTGCCTTGTTGCCACAACTCCTGAAGCTCAACTTGGTTGAGTTAAGGACATTGGCACCACCGGATCCCTCTAATCTCCCAAGGAATTATGATGTCAACGCCAGGTGTGCTTTCCACTCCAATGCACCTGGCCACAATACAGAAAAATGCAGGGCCTTGCAAATGAAAGTCCAAGATCTGGTGGATTCTAAAGCCCTCAACTTTGCACCCCCTCCAAATGTCAACAAGAATCATATGCCTAACCATGGTGGGCCGAGGATTAATGCCATTGAGGAAGACAAGCACTCTACCTTGATCACCAGTGTTGCACAAATTCGGACACCTCTGGTCGAAATTAAAGCTCAGCTTCTAGAGTGCCAGATGTTTCCCGGGTGTGAGCTCGGTTGTGGGTATTGCAACATTGCAGTCAACGGGTGTGATAATTTGAGAAGCGGCATAGATGGTCTTATCAAAGATGGCATACTTCAGATCTCAACAACGGCACCTACAAATCCAGCAATTCCTTTGACAACGATTCCTGAGTCTCCTACAACAGCAGCAACAATCATTCCTACCGATTCATCAATATCATCAACAACGGCTCCGTCCATCACTTCAATAAATCAAATGTCAACAACCCTTTCTTCTACAACATCAGCATCCATTTATTCAGCCGAATCTTCTACAACACCAGTAGAAATTAATGAAGATATCTCAGCGGTCACCATCTACTATGATCCATCAATTGTTCCTCCAAATAGCAACTTTCAGCAACAAACAGTGGCACCTCCTGCCAGGTCACCAGTCATAATTTACTACGATCCACACACCATCACAGTACCCTCCTCTGCAGCAGTCAGTCCAGTTACCATTACGGTGCCTGGCCCAGTTCCATATGAAAGTAGTAATGCCATACCTTGGCATTATGGCTTTGATCTTTACTGCAACGGGGAGAAAATCACTTTGGATTCTTCAACCTCTTCTCCACAAATTGATAATGTTGGGGGAGGCGGAGGCTTCACCAGAAGCGGACGCCTTTTCGCATCACAAACTTAGAGACCTAATGTTTAAGCAGAAGCTGCTGCCAAAGCAAAAGGAAAGAGTGTGGTATTTGAAGAGCCGGCTGCCAAAGAAACTCAGAAGACATCTTTTGAACAAGATGTACACGAGTTTATGAGAATCATAAAGAGAAGTGATTACAAGGTGGTGGATCAGCTTCACCAAACTCCCTCAAAGATCTCCATATTATCACTATTGATGTGTTCAGAAGCTCACAGGAATGCATTATTGAAAGTCCTGCACGCAGCATACGTGTCAGAGGAGATCACCGTTAATCAGCTAGAAACTGTGGTAGCAAATGTCAACACCAGTCATGGACTGGGTTTTACCAATGCTGACTTAACAACCGAGGGACGTAACCACAACAAGGCTTTGCACATCACCCTAGAGTGCAAGGGTGCTATTTTATCTCATGTGCTGGTGGAAACTGGGTCGTCACTCAATGTTCTACCAAAGAAAGCCTTGGTGAAGCTGGAGTACGATGGCTTGGCACTGCGTCCGAGTAATTTGGTGGTGAGAGCATTTGATGGCTCTAAAAGATCAGTGCTTGGGGAGATTGATCTGCCTGTGATGATTGGCCCGCAGACTTTTAAAATTACCTTTTATGTGATGGACATTCAGCCGACCTACAACTGTTTATTGGGTAGACCCTGGATCTATGCCGCTGGAGCTGTTACGTCTACCCTTCACCAGAAGCTGAAATTCGAGTGGGAAGGCCAGATCATCACCATCTTTGGGGAAGAGGACATCTTTGTTAGCCATCTGGCTACATACAAGTACATAGAAATGGATGGAGAAATCCATGAAACCATGAGCCAGGGGTTTGAGGCCCTGAACATTAATGAAGCATCTGATGTACTGGGAACCTCCATAACATCATATCAGCAAGCCCGGAAGGTTGTTGAAGAGGGTACTGCCCAAGGCTGGGGCAAGCTGCTGCCCGTGGAAAAGAAAGAAGACAGATTTGGGTTGGGTTACAGACCAACTCAACAAGATCAATCAGAGGCTGCTAAAGAGCCCAATTTTGTCAGCGGGGGGATGCTCACCCCGGATGTTGTGAACAACTTGGAAAATGATTTGGAAGATGAGCGCAACCTGGAGAGCTGGATACGTCCAAGGACCCCGAGGAGCCAAGTCCTTAACTGGTCTTCCCAGGAAATTATAAGGGTTACTCCTGCAGAGTAATTATTATTTCCTGTATTTTTAAGCATACATCAAGTCTTGCATCTTGCCCAAGATGACAAGACTCATTTTGTAATCGGGCCATCTTGTAATTTTGTGCAAATAGATCAATCAATGAATATCATACATCTTTTGCAAATGAGTCTTTTCCTTTTCCGCTCACTGTTTTTCATTTTTTCTTTTTGTACAAAAATAAAATGGCAATGTTTTTCAAAATGATAACTTCATTTCACTTTTTCTAAACAAGATTAAAATTGATCACTAAAATAAACAATCTAAACCCTTGCAGAGAGTGCCTTTCAGATTGCACCGACAACAACACAGCTATGGCTTCGTATGACTTTGACAATCTATTCAATCAAGCCGATGAAGGGGTTGAAGAGGATTATGAGCTTCCTGAAGAGCTGGCCAGGTTGTTAAGGCAAGAGGAGAAGGTTATCACTCCTCATCAGGAGGAGATTGAAACGGTTAATCTTGGTACGGAAGAAGACGTGAAAGAAGTTAAGATCGGGGCCTGCCTGCAGGATTCAGTAAAGGAACAACTGATTGACATGCTTCGGGAGTATGTGGATGTTTTTGCTTGGTCTTATCAGGATATGCCATGGTTGGACACCGATATTGTTATGCACAAGCTGCCTTTGAAAGAAGACTGCCCGCGAGTAAAACAGAAATTGCGCCGTACTCGCCCAGATATGGCAATGAAGATAAAGGAAGAGGTATAAAAATAGTGGGACGCCGGGTTCCTTGCTGTAATTAGCTATCCACCATGGGTTGCTAATATTGTACTTGTGCCTAAGAAAGATGGCAAGGTGAGAATGTGTGTGGACTACCGGGATCTGAACAGAGCCAGTCCGAAGGATGACTTCCCTTTGCCTCACATTGATGTATTGGTTGATAATACGGCTCAGTTCTCGGTGTTCTCCTTCATGGATGGATTTTTAGGATACAATCAGATCAAGATGTCACCCGAAGACATGGAGAAGACAACTTTCATCACACCTTGGGGCACATTCTGTTATAAGGTGATGCCGTTCGGACTGAAGAATGCTGGTGCCACTTATCAACGGGCTATGGTAACATTATTCCATGACATGATCCACAAAGAAATTGAATGTTATGTGGATGACATGATTTCCAAATCCCTCACAGAAGAAGACCACCTGGTAAATCTGTTGAAGTTATTCAAGCGTCTGAGGAAATACCAGTTGAAGTTAAACCCCAACAAGTGCACATTCGGGGTGCGATCTGGTAAGCTGTTGGGATTTATTGTAAGTGAGAAAGGGATTAAGGTTGACCCTGATAAAGTCAAAGCCATTCAAGAAATGCCTGCGCCAAAGACTGAAAAAGAAGTTCGGTGGTTTCTAGGTAGATTGAACTACATTTCAAGGTTTATATCTCACCTTACAGCAACCTGTGAGCCTTTGTTCAAGCTGTTAAGAAAAGAACAAACGGTCAGGTGGAACGAAGACTGTCAGAAGGATTTTGACAAGATCAAGGAATACTTACAGGAGCCTCCAATCCTTATGCCTCCAGTTGAAGGAAGACCTCTAATAATGTACTTGAAGGTATTAGAAGAATCAATGGGGTGTGTGTTGGGCCAGCATGACGAGTCCGGTCGAAAAGAGTATGCAATTTACTACCTAAGCAAAAAGTTTACCGATTGTGAACAACGTTATTCACTGCTCGAGAAAACTTGTTGTGCTTTAGCGTGGGCTGCTCGCCGACTGAGACAGTATATGTTGACCCACACTACCTTATTGATCTCGAAGATGGACCCAATCAAGTACATTTTTGAGAAGCCAGCTCTTACCGGACGGGTTGCAAGATGGAAAATGATCCTCACAGAATATGATATTCAGTACACTTCTCAAAAAGCCATCAAAGGCAGTGTATTGTCTGATTATCTTGCTGAGCAACCCATTGATGATTACTAGCCTATGAGATTTGAATTCCCTGATGAGGACATCATGTTCATAAAAGCAAAAGATCATGAAGAGCCTGTTCACACTGAAGGGCCTGACCCAGAAGAAGAATGGACTATGATGTTCGATGGGGCTGTTAATATGAATGGTCGTGGTGTTGGTGCAGTACTCATTACGCCTAAAGGGGTTCACATGCCTTTTTCGGCAAAACTCACCTTTAACTGCACTAACAACGAAGCTGAATACGAAGCTTGTATTATGGGTCTTGAAGAAGCCATTGACCTCAGGATCAAGATTTTGACTGTGTTCGGAGATTCAGCTCTGGTAATCAATTAAACCAACGGCAAATGGTACACCCACCAAGATCATCTGATACCTTACCGGGATTATACAAGAAGGTTATTGACTTTCTTCACAACGGTCAAGCTTGAGTATATCCCTCGAGATGAAAATCAGTTTGCGGATGCTCTGGCTACCATTACATCCATGATCAAAGTTCAAGCTGCCAACTTTGTGCCTCGGATATCAGTGTCCAGACTTGACAGACCAACATACGTGTTCTCAGCAGATGTTGTTAAAGATAGTAAGCCTTGGTTCCATGACATCAAATGCTTCTTGGAGGATCAGACATACCCATCAGGGGCATCTTCCAATGATAAGAAGACACTGAGAAGGCTAGCTGGTAGCTTCTTCCTGAATACTGATGGTTCCCTGTATACGAGAAACTTTGATATGGTACTTCTCAGATGTGTTGATAGGGAAGAATCAGACTTGTTGATGCGCGAGGTGCATGAATGATCTTTTGGTACCCATGCGGGAGGACATGCAATGGCTAAAAAGTTGTTAAGATCAGGCTATTACTGGATCACAATGGATGCAGACTGTTGTGCTTATGCCAGAAAATGTCATAAATGCCAGATTTACGCGGATAAAGTGCATGTGCCTCCCAATCCGTTGAATGTGATGTCTTCACCCTGGCCTTTTGCCATGTGGGGCATTGACATAACTGGCAAGATTGAACCGACTGCTTCAAACGGCCACAGATTCATCCTGGTTGCTATTGACTATTTTACCAAGTGGGTTGAAGCGGCTTCCTATGCAAATGTTACAAGGCAAGTGGTAGCCCGATTTTTGAAGAGAGATATCATTTGTCGGTATGGAGTGCCCGAACGAATCATTACTGATAATGGTTCCAAATTGAATAACAAAATGATGGCAGAACTGTGCCGGGACTTCAAGATCCAACATCATAATTCTTCTCCTTACAGGCCAAAGATGAATGGCGCTGTCGAGGCAGCTAATAAGAATATCAAGAAGATTGTGCAGAAGATGGTGGTGACCTATAAAGACTGGCATGAAATGCTACCGTTTGCCTTACATGGGTACCGTACGTCAATCAGAACATCCACTGGGGAAACACCGTATCATCTTGTTTATGGTATGGAGGCAGTCTTACCTGTTGAAGTTGAATTACCCTCCCTGCGGGTATTGATGGATGTTAAACTGAATGAAGCAGAATGGGTCCGATCCCGATACGAACAACTGAGTCTGATTGAAGAGAAGAGATTGGCTGCAATCTGTCATGGGCAGCTGTATCAGAAAAGAATGAAGAAAGCCTTCGATCAAAAAGTCAGGCTCCGAGAGTACCAAGTAGGAGATCTTGTGCTGAAAAGACTCCTCCCTCCTCATACAGACCACAGGGGCAAGTGGACTCCGAACTATGAAGGGCCATTCGTAGTAAAGAAAGTTTTCTCTGGTGGAGCACTGATGCTCATCACTATGGATGGTGAAGACTTCCTGTCCCTTGTAAATTCACATGCGGTTAAAAAATACTTCGCATAAAAATGACCCGCTGGACATAAAAACAGAATGTAAGTCCAGGCAAAAATAGGGCATCCCGGCGAGTCAAAAACAGAATAAAAGACTCGGGCAAAAATAAGGGAAAATGAATAAAAAATGTACACCCGCTGAGTTGAAAAGCCACATTGGACAACTCAGGCAAAAATGGGTATCCCGGTGGATTGAAAACCCGAAAGGGCGATCTACGCAAAATAAGGGAATAAGCGAACAACTGCATTCTGAATTCGTCTGTATCACTTATAACATGGAAAGTTCCGAGAGGTTCGAGCTTCGGTCAGAATCAGCCTTCTTCAAGAGAAAGATGAGAAGAACGTCAATGTCATACAAGTCATGGCAAAAGGGAAGCTCCTTGAAGCGTCATCAACATTGCCAGCACCTTTTTGTTTCTCAATTTGTAACGATTTCCTCATTTCAGGGGATCCGTTTCTTTGACTGTATCTTGCCAATTCAGGGCACATGAATTAATAAAATCATATTTTCAGTCATGTCTTGTCTCGTACATTGCAAAAATGTCTTGTCTCATATTTGCAAAAATGTCTGATGTCTTTAAGATATTGATTCGCATAAATACAGATGCTTCCTTTCTAAAAGATACATGCTTACAGGAAATATGTTTACTCCTAGGATGGCCTAAACTCCTATGACGGAATTCAATAAGGAATATCTCGGGATGCTTGTACGTTTCTTTGTCTTTACAGGATTGCAGGTGTTCAGAGCAATATGGGGCGTGAAAGCTTCTCCCCAGCAAGCTGGCAAATCATTATCTATTCAATCTACCTTCCGATTATCATTCCTCCTCAGCTGAGTTGCCGTTCATCATTCCTCCTCAGCCAAAAGCAAAGACCAGGGAATCATCTCCCCACAGAGTTTCAGCCTCTATCCAGAGAAGCAATGTCTGAAGATCGCACAACAGAGTGACGAAAACTTCTACAAACCCTAGCTGGGTCCCTCATTACCGAGATAGGTCTATCAGTGATCTACTTCCACACGCAGAGTCATATATGTCAGATCTACCAATGATCTTATCCCCAGCTGGGAAGTCCACTTCAAGCAGATCAACCAGAGATTTCCACAGCAGCGGGATCCGAATCCCGGATCGGTATCTTTGCATAAACATAGCATTCACATCACATTTTCCCCACAGAGCGTAGCATTTCGTCTAATACGGAGCATTACGGCAAAAATCAAACATATTGCATAAACATAAGCCATGATCTGAATCAAACACTTGTAAAAAAGAATGACCATCCGTCAACAGTATACAGAATGTTTCCCAAAATTCCCCCGCCAGGAAGCCAAAGTAGTACACCCACAAATACAACAAACATATACTTTTTGACACTCGTCTGTGCCATATTCCCCAGCAGAAAGCCAAAGCGTCCCCTTTGCACTCATAGATACATATATATATATACAATTCCGTGACACCCGTCCATGTCACCTTCCCCAGCACAGTTGCCTAAATACTTTGCAAACCGGATACTTGTTTATAATACACTTTTTCCGACACCCGTCCGTGTCCCACTCTCCCCAGCAAGTTGAGCACTCATATGCATCTCACCCGTCACTTATACAGATACTCGTCCGTATCTTGTATATACCATTTAAATCCCCCTCGGAATCAACACTCGTTCGTTTTCCTTGTTAACCAGTTGGTACTCGTCCGTATCATCATCTCTGAGCATGCGTCAAACGTTTGTTTCTACTGATACTCGTCCGTATCATAGTCTTAAAGATGCTCGTCCGCATCTTTAATCTATACACCGTGTCAAACACTTATGCCTTCTTGAATTTAGACACTCGTATGTGTCTACTATTCCCCAGAAGAGTCCCAGCAAATCTCAATGAGTTATTTCCTTTCTATCTGACATTCGTCCTATGTCATGATACCTTTCGGCAGCCGTACCCTGCCAGGTGATCGTCCTTCACCTTTTTTATGATCGTCCTTCATCACCCCCAGGGGAGTCTCTATTCATTAGAACCCCTTCTTATCCGACATTCAACCTGTGTCGTGATATTGTTAGCAGCCGTCCCCTGCTAGGTGATCGTCCTTCACCTCTTGATGATCGTCCTTCATCATTTTATCCGATGTCCGTCCCCATCGTTGATTCTGTTATCTGACATTCGTCCTATGTCATGATAAACCCTGAGAGCAGCCGTACCCTGCTAGGTGATCGTCCTTCACCTCTTGATGATCGTCCTTCATCATGCTTATCCGATGGCCGTCCCCATCGTTGACCTTTTTATCCGGCATTCGCCCTATGCCGTGATACTTTTTGGCAACCGTACCTTGCCAGGTGATCGTCTTTCACCTTAGATGATCGTCCCTCATCTTATCCCCAACAGAGCAGTTGTCCCCTGCTAGGTGATCGTCCTTCACCTTTGATGACCGTACCTCATCATTTATGTCATTTATGCCTTGAACCCGATGGCCGTCCCCATCATTTACCTATAATCCCCAGAAAGTCTTGATGGTCGTCCCCATCATAATTTCTTATCCCCAGCATGTCGACCGTCCCCGTCATCGCTTTATCCCCAGCAGTCGTCCTCTGCCCGACGGTCGTCCTCCGTCGCCTGCACTTTATAAATATACTTTATTTTCTTTTTACAATCTATATCCCTTTCCTTCTTCATTCTGTGAGTGCAAATCTTGGACTGTCTTTGGTATTCAACCACAAGTTATCTTGTTTGCCTGTTAAGCCGTTCCTTACATCCTGCACAGCTAACTCATGTTTAAATAGGGGCAGCTGTAAACACCCCAAATTTGCCCTCACCCATTCACACCATGGCTTGTGATCTTTTTCATGTGCATAAGTTCAATCATAGCATCTCATGTTGCCTTTTTGCTTCACTGCATTGCTTCTAAGTCATCTGCATCTAGGGTTTGTGATTTGAGCAATCCAAGAGCCATTTGAGCCACTCCAAAGGTCTTCAATCACTTCAAAGGGGTCCATGTATGTTCAAACATCATATCATATCCTCACCAAGTCAAGAAAGTCAAAGAATCACAGGAACTGAGAAAGGCATGGAAGCAGAGCCAGGTTTAACTGCACAGATGACCTAAAATTAGGGTTTTGGTTTCAAAGGCCATAACTCCATTTTTTGGTCATTCTTGTTTCTATTGGTCTCTATATGGTATAGGGATCATGCATATCAATTTTCATGAAGAAACTCCATGGGGAAGGCATCTGATTAAGAGTTGACTTCTTGAGCAAGTCAGTGCAAAATCAGGGCATCTGAGGCCCCCAATGACCCAACTAAAGGGTGTTCTCCATCATTTTGAATGTGTATGATCTTTATTTGATCATATAAGATGTTATAAGTTCACACAATTGAAGAATTTCAAGCCATTTGCAAAAATGCCTTTTTGGGAAAGTGACTTGTAATGTAAACTTGCCATTTTGGGAAAGTTTTTCAACCTCCTCTTTTTGATTCAAAAATGCTTCAAATGAGAAAACTTTGGTCATGAAAGTTGTAGAATTTATCATTCCCTTTTCAAAAAGTACAAGAACTCATTCTAATTCATCTTGGATCAAAAGTTATGGCTTGTCAAAGTTGGACAAAATCACATAATTTCAAGTTTTGTACCAAAGAGGCAAAGTTGCAAAACCTCATGCCAAGGCAAAATGTGACTTCAAATTGACTTCTATGCATTACACAAACATGAACCATGACCTAAAAATCATATTGCACCAAATAACCTCCCATTTTCATGACTTATGCTTCAAGTAATCACAAAAGGGCCAAAAGATCACAAAATTGCAAAACCTCACACAAACCCTAATCCACTTGCTGCATTGCCTCAAATTCATTTCCATGGTTCTCCTTGATTCAAGCTGCAGCCAAGCCATGCCTTGTACCTCGACTGAAATGGCTCATACCTCTCTTACACAAAAAGTTGACTTTATGCATTTTGCTCCATACCAATCACACTGCTCCACAACAACTCTCTGACCTATCAAGGATTGATATGTGTACCAAAAGCAACCCAACACATAACATAACACAACCTGATCTCTCTCATAAGCCATAGTTCACAAAACTCTCCTCTTATGCACTTTCCTTCGAATCTCATCACACAATCATCAAACCTCAAAACCAACTTCACCATTCATTCAGAAAAGCTTCACAGAGCATAAACCACCCTTCACCTTGCCTTGAAAGTCCTTGAAACTCAAACACGATTTTCCACCTTCTCTGAACAGAACTCCATCAATCTCACAAACTAGCCACAACACACTCCAACTAAGCCTCAAAGCTTCCTCAGGAAGATCATTGGAGCCATTTTGAAGCAAGGAATCAGTCAGAAAGCTCCTGGATTGAAAGCTCCATCTCAGGTAGCCATGCGAATCATTTTTTCCAGAAGCTCTATTTTAAGTTATTAAATGATTAAGTGTGATCCCCTGAACATGTTGAGCTTTAAATTTTTGAAAATGATGAAGATTTGAGCATGTATGGCTTGTCTGAAATTTCTGCCATTTTTGTACCTTGCTTCGAATCTTGTTAATGGTTAGAAATAAATTCCATTTGAGGGTGGGGTTGGGTTTAGAATGGAGAGAGGAAGTGATCTGGAGCTTTAGAGCTCCAGAAATGACCTAGAGAGTGAGATTGAAATTCTCAGGGAGGGTTGTCACCGGAGAAGACGACCGGAGCTCTTCTCCGGTGACCTGAATGTAATTAGGGCTTAATCTGGGATTAGGGCAAAGTTTGAATTTGGGACATGCGATTGATCCTTCCCGCGCGTGTTTGTGTGGCCTGGATCTCATGATTAGTTTTAATTTAGGTTTATTTATTTAATTAATCTGGATTAATGAAGTTTGAACTTGGGCCCTTGGATGTGGCGCCAAGTCAATGGTCTCAAACCCAGAATCAATCTGGACTCCTCATCCTGCATACTTCTCATATTTTAATTTTTTATTCATTTCTTTTCCATTTTATTTGCACGAATTATTTAAAATAGCAAAATACATTTAAAAATTCTGAAATTTTTTGTCAAGCCTTTCATTAATTTTCAGAACCCAAAAATATTTTTATTTTTATTTTTTTGCATTAAAAATCATTTTTAAATCATTTAAATGTTTATTTTTAATTAGTTAATGAAAATTAATTAATTAAAAATACATTTAGGTATTTAAAAATCCCAAAAAAATTCACATTGCATTTTAAAACATTCAGAAACATTATCAAACTCTCAAAACAAATTTCTTTTTGGTTCTTGATGCATTTTAACAATTTTCATTGGAATTAAATTCATTTAAGGGCAATATTTTGGTTCAAACTTTGAAAAATCCATTCTGCCTAACCCTTGAGAGTTTGATAATGATTCTTCTTGCATTGCATCCTTCATAGCATGTAGTTTATAGGATAAAATTGGTTTGATTTGATTTTCCATTTTCAATTTGTTTTGCATTTTTCTTTGTGAGGCACCTTAAAACCCTAATTGACTTAGAAAATTCATAACTTGCACTAGGTTAAGAGTTGGATCCCCTCCTTTGGGCAGTGAACTTGTGTAGGTTTAGGGTTCCTTTGATCCCATTTTCAATTTTTTGTCATGACATTTGCTTCTGGTTTTGGATTTTTGTGATGCATGTTGTATGTAAACCCTAATTTGTGCCTTCCTTTGCATCCATCTCTCATTTGCTTGCATTCAATGACTTGCCATGACATTTTGTGCATCCACATGATTCATAATGCATCTTAGGACATATTAGAATCATGTTTGATCATTGCATCATTCCTTTGCCATGTTATATGTCCATTTCATCTCATAAACATTCATGAATCTTTGTGGCTCAAAGCATGCCTCCTTTGCATCCTTATGCTTGTATGATCATTCTCATCTCTTGTCATGTGTTTGCATCACCTCATAGCATCATTGAAATCATGTTCATGCTTCTGACTTTGGTTTGCATCATGACATTTCATCTCATTTGCATTGCATTTCATTTCTTTTGCTAACTTTTCAGGTGGTAAGTTGTTTTGAGAAGTGAATTTGCCTTCACTTCTCACAATCTCTTTTCATCTCTCTTATGCATCATTGCTGTATTTTATCTTGCCTTTGAGTGAGCTTGCTCATTCATGTTCATCTCTTACCTTCTTTCTTCAGGGAACTTGCCTTCTTAAGTGAAGCAAGTTGTCTTGCTTCTCTCTGCTCCTTCCTCCTTTCATCTGCTTCTCTCCCTGGTGGCTCTTTGAAGATTTCTTTCTCTCTTAAGCCTCACAAACCCTAGGAACACCCAAGCATGATAACAATTAGGGTTGATTAGTCCCCCATTAGTTTTACCTTTGTGTCATCTTTGTGTCTCCTTTTCACATCTCATAATCAGGGACTAAACCCTAAAGGCTTTAAGGCTTTGTGATTAAGCTTATGTCTGCATCCTTCTATTAGGATGGAGTGTATAACTTTAATCCTAAGTGTTAAACCCTTAATGTGTTTAAATCCTTTAATCAATTCACTTAATGATCATCAAGACATCAAGCTTGTAACTTCGGCCTTGCATTAGGGTTCTAATTTTTCCTTAATTGGTTAAGAAGGACTAACCCTATTGTTAATGGACATGTCCCCCTCAAGTGGTCTTACAAACCATAAAAATCACTTCTTCATCTCATCATTAACTAAAATCCATTTAAATAAAGTCTTTGTTTTGTCATGATGTTAATCCCTAATCATGGATTAAGTTGAGGAGCCTTCCTCAGCTTAAATGTTCTCATCTATTATCCTTCTATTAGGATGGTGTAATGGGTCCATTAAATCCTTGATTATGGCTTAAACTCATTACTTAACACTAAACAAAAACAACAAAAACATCTAAATAATTACAAGTAGGTTAATGATCTTGATCATACATCCTGATGATTAAGTGTGAGGTGCTCACTTCATACTTAAGGTACTCTCATTACCCCTAATCAGAGGGAAGATGTGTTGAGTTTACTAACCCTTGGTTTAGGCTTAAGCTAATTAACTTATGACAAACTTCAAAAAGCAATAAAAGATTGAAAACACAAAAACAAACAATAATCGTCTCCTCTGGGATTCTTTTCTCATCTCATTCACTCACAAACGAGAACTTGTTTCTTCCGTCTAATGCAAGACAGTTTGCACCTGAGCCAGACAGGTCATACACTTAAGCATAGACAAGTAAGCAGTTCACAAGTCAATCCATCTTTCAGTCTCTTTGAGTCGAACTACGGTGTTCTGACTTCCTCATTGCACGAGAGGATACGTAGGCATAACTTAAAAGTTATCGAACAAAAGTCTCTGTATATCCCCCCTCCTTCCAGTGTTATTCTTTTAGCCTCATTATCTGTAGCATTTCATTCTTGTTCTTACACTAACACTTCTCTTATACACTTCGCACTTCTTTTACACTGACACTTGTATTCTTTCCAGCTTTGATACACAGATTGCACTAACACTACCCCTTTAAAACACAAATCTTTTAAGCGTGGATCCCGTCGAGTACGACGGACAATCTGGGTGCTTATACCTTCCCAGGTTGTAACCAACCCCCTTTCTCAGTCTCTCTGGTTCGCAACCGTCTTATCCATCTCTTCTTAGGTTTATGCAACATTACCTTTCCTTCGGGATAAAAATTCCTAGCTGGAGACTCTTTTCTTTCTCTCTCTTTCGCTGACCGTTCGCGTCTGTACCCCTCTTGTCCAGGTGTCATTTGGTGGGAGCGACAGTAGGCACGAGGATCTCAATCCTTGCCGAGCACCTAGGATAAATCTAACTTATAATTCAACTCATTTCCCTCTAGCAAGAAATTCGTTTAAGCATAGACATCCTTTCGCGCGCGTTAACTTAGATGGTTCCCATCGAGTACGATGGATGCAGGGGGTGCTAATACCTTCCCCCTGCATAATCGACTCCCGAACCCAGGCAATGGTTCTGTTGACCTTTGTCCTCATCCTTTTCCTCCCGGGTTGTATCTATATCTTCCCTTTCCCTCTTCGGGAATAAATAGAATTAGGTGGCGACTCTTCAGTCTGTCCGGCGCGCGGCTCCGTCCATTTCGGATCGCGTAAGGTCGTATTTTTCGGGGTACGATAGCTGGCGACTCTGCTGGGGACTGGTTCACCCCTATGCGAGTCAAGCCTAGTCTAGGTTTTCGCGTTTGTTTGGATGTTTGCTTTTATGCCTTGCTTGTTTATTTTTATCGCTTTCTTTATCGCATTCCATTTTATATATCTTGTGGCTCCTTGGTATAATAACTTGGATCGATACTTTGCAAAAGAAACTTGAGGGAAAAGCTCTATACCCGGGCTTGCGAGTACAAACTTAAGTTAGCGAGGTTGTGTAGTATGGGCTCCTGAGAGAACCACTCTCGTGGGTTGTCGATACGAAAACCTCACTTGGAGTAGATTCTAATGAGAATACTGACAACCGTCAAGTCCTTGACGTGTGTGCTCAGTTGCTTTCATTAGGGTCATCAACTCCGAGGACCTTTAGAACCTTTTGGTCAAAACATCTGTTGATGGTTGCGTAGTATTGGGCACCAGGGTTCGCCCTCGCGTGGCTCGATACGATAACCTCGCTTGGAATAGACTTACTCAATGGAGTTGATTGACTGTCAAAGAATGTATGAAATTGACACGTGCATCAAAAAGTTGAGAAAGTTCCATAACTCCAGGACTTTGTTTTAAACCTTATGTCGATGATCACGTAGTATGGACTCCCGAGAAAATTTGCTCTCGTGGGTGTCAATACGAAGATCTCACCCAAAATAGGTTCATATGGGGGAGTCAATCAACCGTCATGCTTATGGCGTGTGTGATGAACAGCCATATGAATTGATAACTTTGGGGTCCCTAAACTTTAGAGTCTACCCAGTGAGTTCCTGGTCAAAGTATCCTCCATCTGTACCTTGGACTCATGAGACCCTGATCTTGTGATCCTGGATTCTGACATTGCATATCATTACATTTGCATCATTTATTCATCTTGCATTTCATTCCAAAAACCGAGAACTTATTTCATGTTCCTCCATCTTCAGTAAGCTGCTATGAGGGAAGAGATTGACTCGGTCAAGAGCAAGATTGACCAGATTTATGAGACTTTGCCAGCTTTGACAAGAATGGAAGAACTTCGCGAAGCTGCTGCCGCAATGAACAATGCTCAAGTGCAAGGATCTACCTCGCGCGCAATGCCTTCCGTTCCCGTTCCAAATCCTTTGGTCTACGGGTTGCCTCCAGGCTTCAATCCTGCTGTTGAAGAGGTCACTTCCCAACCAATACCTGCTTCTGGTGTCACTATTGGTGCTATTCCTCAAGCTCAACCTATTCCAACTCAAGTCCAGTTTCCTCAAACTGAAGAGAATCATCAAGTTGAGTATGAGATGCATACTGCTGTTCCAATCACCAATCCTCATGCTGTTCAAGAGTCTGAAGCCATGAAGATGTGTCGCGAGTTAGCTAAAAAACTCTGAATCATGGAAGGACACAACTTAACCTCTCTGAGTGCTTCAGACATGTGCTTAGTTCCAGATGTTGTGGTCCCTGCTAAATTCAAACTTCCAGAATTCGAGAAATACAAAGGCCTCAGCAGTCCTGAGCTTCATTTGAGGATGTACTGCAGAAAAATGGCCGCTCATGCCAAAGATGATAAGCTTATGATCCATTGCTTCCAAGACAGCCTGTCTGGAGCGTCTTTAGAATGGTACATGCAGCTCGAACGCAACAATTTTCGTACTTGGCTTTATCTATCTGACGCATTCAAAAAGCATTACAAGTACAACACTGACCTTGCTCCTAACCGTACTCAACTTCAGAGTATGTCTCAAAAGGAGAGCGAATCCTTTAAGGAGTACGCCCAACGCTGGACGGAGTTAGATGCCAGAGTGCATCCTCCATTGGTTGACCGTGAACTGATCGATATCTTCATGGGTACCCTACAGGGGCAATACTACGAAAAACTGATCAGCAGTGTATCTTCTGGATTTTCAGACATGGTGATGGTAGGAGAAAGAATTGAGGAAGGTTTGAAAAGTGGAAAGATCCAAGGAGGCTCTAGAAGCCAAAATAATGCCAAGAAACCTTTCAACGGGTATAAAAAGGGCGAAACAAACGTCGTTTCTGCTGCAAGTGGGAATTTTCAACAGAGTGCATCTGCACCAGTTCCCTACTATCAGTATCCCTATGTTGCTGCTGCACAATATGCTCCTATGCCATATCAGTCAGTTCCTCCAATGCCTTATCAGCATGCCTTTCAAGCTTTATTTCCGCCTCAGATGATTCACCAACCACGTCCTATGGTTGCAACTGCGCAGTATGCATCCAATCCAAACCAGCAACAGGCTTATCAACCACGGCCTGGTCAACAACAACAATGTGCTCCTCAACAGCGTTCGCCATATCAACCGAGAGGATATGATAGGCACATTGATCCCCTGCCTATGACATATACCGAAATATTTAAACAGCTGATGGCAAAAGGACCTCTTACTTTGAGAGATATGCCACCTCAGACTGGTAATGCCCGGAATTATGATGCCAATGCTCGCTGTGAGTATCACAAAGGCGCTCCAGGTCATACAATCGAGAACTGCCATGCCTTCAAACACCTGATTCAGGATATGATCAATTCTAAGGACCTTACTCTCACTCCGAGAAATCCAAATGTCCAGAACGATCCAATGCCGTCACACGGTGCCAACAAGTGAAGACATCTAAAGGGGTTGTTGAAGACCAAGCTGAGTAGTCTCCAACTTTGAAGCATTCAATCAAGAGAAGTTCATTCCTCAAATCAAGGCAGCCATCGCCATTTACGATTTCTGCATTCCTGTTTGTTTTGTAATGTTTGTTAAGTACTATTTGCTTTAAACATTGTTATTTGTATTTGGTTATGTTAATGTTATGTCTATGCATGTTTTGAATTAATCTATTCGCATTCGCTCATTATTTATCATTTATCACAAAAATCACAAAAATATTTCCTCACTTCACTTTAGCAAATATTTGAGGGAGGATGATGAAAACGAAATACCCATAACTGTTGCGGTATGCTTTCGGATAAAACCTCGTCAATCATGTACAGGCATTCTTTCAAATCCCCAAACACTGGAGATATAAGGAGTTAATCCCTAGTCAACCACTTCGAGCCTAGAAGTAGGAGTTTCTTTCGGATACAACCCTTACATTTAACCCGGGGCAGGGTAGTTGTTTAATTAACCTGACTACACCTTCGAATCGCAAGATGAGACATCCCGTCAGAGGACCATCAACAAATGACTTGGTAGTCACAATATTCAAGCAAAAAAATAGAAAAGAAAAAACCACTAAGTTGAGCACCCGAAGGGGGACTTAGTCGACAAAAAAAAAACAAATCAAAAGAGGAACTCAAATCCTCAGCAAAAACAAAACAAATATCAGTGACCACCAAATCAAAAAATCAAAGGGTCACCAGCAGCAAAATGAGATGACTGCCATCTTCAAACAAACTTTAAAAGCTTCATCTTCACTCTTGCAAAGTCAAAACAAATACATGTGTAGAGTTAACTGAACGTAGGACTGGAGAACATTTCGAAGAAGGGATGGGTACGAATCAAACTTTGAGCCTTATGTCCTTTGTTTCTCAAAACCATTTACTATACCACGTTACAACCCTCAAAAGTCCTAATTGAGGCAGGGTTTATTCTGAAAGCATGCTACCAACAAGGTTGCGTAAATTGACTCCCATATATTTGCTAATCTTCAATCTCGATTGCACATTATTCTTGTTGCATCCTTTACGCACTTTCTAAATCAGCACCTCGTTTGGGCTAATGGTCCATCCGTCACACTATCACAATCATTCAAATAAATTGACTTTTTCAAAACTTGCATGAACTATACATTAACGCTACCATTTATGAATGAACAATTTAATTGCAAATCATTGCTTGACATCAGTGCAATCCCAACAAGGGGTAATCAAAAGAGGAATTTGAATCAATACTTCTTCAAATTCAGTCCAATCAGGGACAAAGCATCTTCAACAGCCCAATCAGGGGCAATTTATTTCAAAATCAGCTCAATCAGGGGCAAATTATCTTCAGTGGCCCAATCAGGGGCAAATCATCTTCAAATAGCTCAATCAGGTGCAGGCACTTATCAAATCCAGAAACTGAGTCATGTCATGACCATTGTCAAAGCTTCCCTACCCGATTTATTTCAAATACCTTGCAGGCAGGGGCAAGCAAACAGGGAACAGATCTTCCCATCTCTTCTCCCCAGCTGAACAGGCAGTCCTTGCTAGACGTTGGCAACCATTCAAAGCAAATCAGTCTTCACGTATCAATTAAGTCGCTTCGCTCACCAGCAGATAATCAAGCTTGGAGCTCTCAGATCCATCTTCGGATCATACATTGTCAAGGATCGAGTGTCGGGGAATCAGTTCCTCCACCCACCCAAAGTCCAATTACTATTGGCAACTACCAGACCAGAAGTCCACTAAGCTGGCACCTTTCATTTCAATTGCTCATGTGCATCATTATGCATCATCAAATGTCATACGCATCATTTACATCAATCATTTACAACATGTGCATCATATGCATACCTAAACAAATTAGACTTTTTATATCCCCCAACAGTTTCAACTTACATCTCAGTGCATAAGTATTTGCATCGTATCTCCATCGTTATGGAATACCGTTTCAAAACAATCAAGCATAGTTGCATAATTCAGGATCCAGGATCAACACAAGTTTCCGGTCCTTTCCCCAGCGGAAGATCATATCAATCAGAGATTCCAGGCATCCTCTTGGCGGATTCAATAGCCGTGTTTTAATTTCAGTTATTCGCCTTATCATCCTCTGTTGATAAGTGATTTTAATTTCAGTTATTTGCCTTATCACCCTCTGTTGATAAGTGATTTTAATTTCAGTTATTTGCCTTATCATCCTCTGTTGATAAGTGATTTTAATTTCAGTTATTCGCCTTATCTTCCTCTGTTGATAAGTGATTTTATTTTTTCAGTTTATTCACCTTATCATCCCATGTTGATAAGTGAGTTTATTTTCAGTCAGTCGCCTTATCATCCTCCGGTGATAAGTGATTTATTTTGTTAATTCGTTTCTTGCTGTGTCACCCATCATTTCCAGTTATTTCATTTGTCGGACAAATTTGGAGTCTGTTAATATCTAATTATCTTATACCTTGAAAGATTGAACGCGAGCTAGTTCATCTTACTCGGTCTAATCCAATTCGATAGGGGCATCTATCATACCCCAAATTTGTCCTACCCGCACCATTTTACTGTCTAAGCATTATCTCAAAAATTCAAAATGTGTACCGTTCAATTTCTGTCACTATTTATTTTTGCATATTACTATTTTCTATAGTTATTGTTATTTCTATCAATATTATTATCATTTTTTTCTCTATTACCACTTTATTATTATTATCAAATCATTTTCCATTATTACCATTTATCATTAACTTTTATTTTTACATTTATCTCTATTATTATTATTGTACTTTATATTATTATTACTATTATCTTCGTTTACTTTTTTTATTATTATTCACCTTTTTATTGTTATTATTTATTATTATTACTTCTATTATATTTATTATACTTACATTTTTTCCATTATTTTTTATGTTCTATTAATTTATTACTTTAGTTCTTTGTAAGATAAACACAAAATTTGTTATTACACAGCTCACTTTTTTTTCCTTAATTCCACTAACATTTCCACTCACACATTGGTACAATTTCACAGCCTGTAATGACAGCTTGCAAAAAGGAATATTGGATACTCAATACATAACGGGGTGATTGCCTCACAACAAGGGGAAGAAAAAGAAACAAAATAAACAAACAACAGAAATCTTCTGCGTTTTCTTCCAAACCACCAACAAACACGCCTCAAAACATTTTCACCAACTTTCATAAACACAACTCTTTTCCAAATCAACACAAACAAAAAAATCCGAAAAGATGAGCATTATACGAGATGAAATGAAACCGTGAAACAACCACTGAAACCACTTACCAAAAAAAACCAAAAAATCAAAACTTCAGCTCTCAAAACCTCACGAAAACCATTAAACCCAGAATCACTTTTTTTTAATCCATTCACAAACCAAACGTTCCTGAATCTTTCACAATACTAACCGACCAAAACCACCCTTTTTTTTCTTCACTCCAAATTCCAAAAATCAGAAAAAACTGAAGAAGAGCAGTAAAGATTCAGCGCCATCAACCATCAATTAACTCAACCAAACACAACATTCCAAAACAAAGAATCCAAATCCAAAAATCACAAAAAAAAAACACAAATCAAAAACCTGAGTTTCACGAGAGGCCGAGAGAGACACAAACACAGAAATACAGAAACTCATAAATCACAGTTCAAATCGCAGTGAGTTTGAGAGATCCAAACCATCGAAACTCACCTCCAACCCACAAATATCTCACCACCATCACTTCATCTCCGAACAAACACCATAACCATCAAAACCCTCTGTTAAACCAACCAAACTGCGAGCATCCCGCCGCAAACCAACCACAATCAAAGCCAAACCACTGAAAACACACAAACACATCCAGACCAACGCAAACCCTCACAGCCCATCTCCACCGCGAAAACTCGCCACCAGGCGCCATACCAAGACCTTCACAGAACCGCCGAAAACCCAGCCACGACATCGCACCTCGCGAACGCCAACCTTCCGCCGTGAAGCCAACCGCCGCTCAGACCAAAGCCGCCGTGAGGTTCGCGCGAGAGAGAGGCTTGAAGCTGAGGGAGTCGGAACCGCGTTTCCGAGAGCTAATTCGAGACTGAAAGGGTTAGTGGGTTTCGAAAAAGGACTTTTCATAGAGGGGAGCGTTTTTTTTTTTGTTTATTAGTTTTTTATGTTTATGTAAATCCCTGTTTACAATCTCCATTTTGTTCATGCCCTTTTCTAAAACTTTTTGTTTTTAAAAGAAATTAATTAACCTAATTTATATTTTTAATTTAGGCTTTTTAGTTTATTCTGTTCATTTGATTTTCTTGTTAAACATACACCCTTCCTTCCTTACTATTTATATATATCTATATATATTGTTTTTGGTTTTGTTTTATGAATTCTATTGGGCCTTGAAGCCAATGTTTGAGTTTTATGTCTACACCACCCTGCTTTCATGATTCACTCATGCGTTTTTTTATATATTTATTTTCTAATATTTTTTTTAGAAGTTTTATCTTTGTGTTCTATTTTATTATTTTCTTGATTTTTCTTATTTTGTTGGGCCAATGATATATTAAACGGCCAATTTTTCGCCCGATTTTAATCGGTGATCTTTGGTCAATACGAGGCCCCCCTTGTATTTAATTTTTCATTTTATTATTCCGACAAAACAAACATGTAAATCAATTTAGTTTATTTTATTATTCTTAACATTATTTAATTTATTTAATTATTCAATTTAATTTAATTCTAGCAAATTCAATTTATTTAATTTATTTTCGCATTAAAAAAATTATGGTTCGACTCCTCATAGAACGGTTTCTTTAAACCGGCTCTAAGGAAGTAAACGAAGTAAATTTCGACGCGTCCCAAAAAGGTCCAACGCCTTCGAATAGTTGCGCTCGATTAAAAGGTCCAACGCCTTCGAATAGTTGTGTCCCAATTAAAAAGGCTGAACGCCTTCGAATAGTTCAAAAACACTGCACACACGCTTCCTCTTGGGCTAACTACAACGAGACCTCTTTATTTCTCGCAATCCCCTGTATTTATTTTGTATCCCTCTCCCATTATTTTGTACGCATTTTCATTTTCCATATTTCATTTAATTCTGAATCCTTGGTCCAACGCCAAGCGATTGCACTTGCACACTCGCACATTTTTATTCAGTCGTCGTTTATTAGGATCCACCTTACCTTGCGAGTCGAGCGCTTCGTGCCTCGCTAACACACCACAAAATAAACCTCCACTTGCATTTACCTTTTTAACCTCAAAAACCAAAACGATTCTTTTTAGATCCAAACTCTTGATCCAACGTCAAGCGGTCTTAGGAAATAAAACATTCTAATAATACAAGAAGATTTGTACGCCACGAGCCTTAAGCGGTAGAAAGGAGGATAACGAGCTCTCGTTACTCGCTCCGATTATTTCGACGCAGGACGCTCTTCTTGTTGGGCGAGATAAACTATCCATAGTCTTTAGTGCATTTCAACTCCTAAACCCTTTCATCGACGAAAGGTAATAAAATCAACATCCATTACCCTTAGTAGGCCGAACTACGAGGCTCTGACTTTCCCATTGCACGCGGGAGTACGTAGGCACGAGGATCTCAATCCTTGCCGAGCACCTAGGATAAATCTAACTTATAATTCAACTCATTTCCCTCTAGCAAGCAATTCGTTTAAGCATAGACATCCTTTCGCGCGCATTAACTTAGATGGTTCCCATCGAGTACGATGGATGCAGGGGGTGCTAATACCTTCCCCCTGCATAATCGGCTCCCGAACCCAGGAAATGGTTCCGTTGACCTTTGTCCTCATCCTTTTCCTCTTGGGTTGTATCTATATCTTCCCTTTCCCTCTTCGGGAATAAATAGAATTAGGTGGCGACTCTTCAGTCCGTCCGGCGCGCGGCTCCGTCCATTTCGGATCGCGTAAGGTCGTATTTTTCGGGGTACGACACTGAGAATCTTTCTTACCAGCTTTTCATCACTCATCTTTTCTTCCAAAGCACCAGAAGTATTAGCTATTTCCAAGATGTTCATGTAAAACTCATGAATTGTCTCATCTTCCTTCATTCTCAAGTTTTCAAACTTGGTGGTGAGAAGTTGAAGTCTTGACATCTTCACCTTTGATGTTCCTTCATGAGTTGTTTTGAGAGTGTCCCAAACATCTTTGGCCATCTCACAGTGATGCACAAGTCTGAATATGTTCCTATCAATGCCATTGAATAAGGCATTTAAGGCCTTGGAATTTCCAAGTGCTGAATCTTCTTCCTCCTTGCTCCATTCTTCTTCAGGTTTCAACACTTTTGCCCCATCCTTGTTGTCTTGGACAGGGTGCTCCCATCCTTTGTTGACTGCTTTCCAAGCCCTACTGTCAAGTGATCTTAAGAATGCTACCATTCTTGGCTTACAGTAGTCATAGTTGGATCCATCCAATATATGTGGTCTATTTACAGATCCTACATCTCTGTCCATGTTCCCAAAATTTGCAGTCCCTAGATGAGGTACGTGATGCCAATTGAAACAGTTAAACAGGCACGTGATGCCAATTAGTAGTCACCCAGTTAAACAGGCAGGGTGCCTGCTCTGATGCCAATTGAAATTCTGGGATCAGGTACGTGATGTCGAATGAGATGTTTAAACACTTGAAGACTTAAACAAAACATAAAGTGCAGGTAAATTAAACAACACAGGAAATTGTTAACCCATTTCAGTGTCTATCCACACTTACATCTGGGGGCTACCAAGCCAGGAAGGAAATCTAATATAAGTAATATTAATTCTGGACTTAAACCACTCAGTTTAATCCCTCACTTAATATCTACCCAAGGAAATTTCTACCTAATACACAACTTAGATATGAGTACCAACTCACTCCCCCTCAATCACACAGTGATATATTACAATGTTTAATAAGATTGAAGTCACACTTCAAACACAACAGCTTGATCTTACTTCACAGTTTCAATCAAGACACAATACACTTTTGCTTAAAAGCTCATAAAGTGATACACATATAAAACCTGCTATTAAAACACAAACACCCTATTTAGTCTTCTTAATTTCGTACTCTATTCTGAGAGTTTTTGTTGCTTAAATAGATGCTTGGATTTTGGGCTTTCTGTAGGTTATCCAATCCTGATACGCATGCTGTCATCACCTTGAATTAGGGTTTGTTACTTCCTTGATTATAGGTGAGTCAGTTCTTCTGTTATACTGAAATCATATAACCAATCTCTCTACAGATGCGCCTTCTACTGTTTTATCCATTCACAATTAATTCCAGATAAATTCCCTGAATTTACTCAGTTCTGTTAAGCATTATTTAATTCTGGTAGCAGGTTTGAGATGTCACAACATCTGGTGTGACATCCTGAAAACTGAACTTACTTCATTAACTTATACAATGTCACAACATCTGGTGTGACATCCTGAATTAAGTTCATTAACTTATACTCTGTTTGATAATGTCACAACATCTGGTGTGAGATCCTGAACTAAGTTCAACACTTCTTATTGGTCAAAAATTCTGCCAATTCTAAACATCTACACTAAGTCTAAGGACACTAAAAAGCTAAGCGAAGCCTAAAGTCAGCAGCTACTACAACTTCCTATTGCACAAACAACTACTAAATGCAACTAGCAATGCAAACAGCCTATTACAGCTACCAAACAACATGAAAATAGGTGTAAAAAGACCAAAATAGAATAATGTTGCATGTTTTTACAGCTTCTGTTTCCAAATGCAGCGATGAAAACATGGCATATTTTCAATTGTTTTTCGAATGCAAAAATGAGTTTTAATACACACAACGAAACACAAAGATCATGCACTTAATGTAACAACATGAAATGGAAATCGACAATGGAATGCAACACATAAACACATAACCAATGGATGCGAATTATGTGAATCGTGCGGTTTTAAACAATATGCAATATTTCTCAAATTCGCGCACAATTGACCTTAACATGAGTGGATCAAAAATATGATGCAAAACAAAATTATAGACACTTATTATCATGCTATTGATGATGCTAAACCATGCAAACAATGATCACAATATGTTATGGACACATATGCAACATTTATGTCGAAAATTGGAACCTAACGAAAAGCATATCGAAACTACACACACCTGCTCTAAATCAGCTCCTAAAAACACTCTAAAATCATGTCCTAAAGATCCATGGTGATTGGACGGGGAATGGATATAAAAAATTCAAGAATTTCTCATTATGGTTCAATGGTAACCAGTTACTACCTATGCAGTAACCGGTTACCGGTTCAAAAAAACTAGATTTTCTACAAAATCAACACGGGTAACTGGTTACTACCTATGTGGTAACCGGTTACTCTGCAACCAGAATAAAAAATTTATGCATTTTCATGCAAAAACCAGTAGCAACTTATCCAAATAAGCTTTAATCTGAGGCCTACCAACCTAGCACAAAAATCACACCTAAATGCTATATTCTAACACCTATTAATCACTACAGTCACACTACACATCCAGGTCTTATGATCAAACCAATCAAAGCATAAAAAAAACAAGAAAAAGCGAAGAATGCGTGAAGCGAGATGAAGAGAAATAAGTTAAAACGAGAAGTAATTTTGGATTCACCAACCTACAAAGCGGAGGCTTGCATTGGCAATTGTTACGACGTTGATCAATATACGAATGAAGAGAATACCGGAGATTCGAAGCTTCAATCTGCGAGTGTGCAAAATATACGCGATTAGTGAGAATTATCCAAAATGCTTCCAAATGGTGAAATAAACACCGCAATCATAGAGATTTCTTCGATTATCCGCTAAATCAGTGAAGATGATGGAGGCTTAGCTTCCGATTCTTCAAATTTCAATGCAATACTTGAAGAATCTTGATGATGAAGCTTTGGTGTGAGTTTGGAAAATGGAGAGAATTAAGAGAATTGAGATTGTGAAAATGTTGAAGCTTATGAAAACTTGACTCTAACTTGTGTCTCTAAAAACTTTTTGTCTTGATGAGCAAGGTTTATATAGGATGTAGCTTTGGAGTTAGGTCTAGGTTTGGCGCAAGGCTTGGACGCAAGGCTTGGGTCCTAAGTTAAGGGTTTGTTGGGAATATTCCTAGAATATTCTATGGCATATTCTTGGAATATTCCTTGGCATATTATGTGAATATTCCCTTAGAAGAATGTGGAATGTTCTAGAATTGGGTGGAAACACAAAGCAAAGTGAAAAATGGAAAGTGGAGGGAAGCTACCAACTGAATTTTAAATTTTTGAAAATCTGGGAGAAGTAACCAGTACAAAAACTGGGCTTTTTTCTCCAAATTTCAACATGTAACTGATTACTACCTAAGAGGTAACCGGTTACTTTAACCAAAATTTGAATTTTTCTCCTTTTGGTGGTAAATCCTGGACATCCAGTCTTGGTCATATTTTCTTAGATTATTTTCCTTCCGAGACCCGATAGTCGCCCAATATCCCATGATCACATGCCTCGCGCCTCAGCCGATGATGTATGCTTTCTATGATTGTTTTTATTATGCAATGTATGGACGGATATGCAGGATGGCACAGACACGAAGCATAAACTACTCGGAAACGGTGATAAATAAGGGGGGAAATTTTGGGGTGTTATAGTGTGTACTTAGTGTTCCACCAAATATTATTAAGTCCAACACTTTGGAACTCAAAACTCATGTGATCAACAGCGACTACATCAATGCAAATCCATTTTCCCAAATAGCGGATTCCAACGGTCTCTAATGGTAAACCCTCTACCATCCGTTTCCCACATGCCCATTCCTTTCCCATCTAGACCGTCCACCAGAAACACATGCAATATCATAAAATCTTCCTTACATTCTGACCCCCTTTGAAATTGGACACCACTTCGCTTTCCCATACTCCACCTTCTGTCATGTCTGACTTGCACAAGGCTCAATGTTTCACAGTTGTAAACCACTTCCCTTCACAGCCAGCTAGCACCCAAGCCAAGAAATGGGCTTCTTCTTTTATCAATTCTGGATCTAGGTCTAGTGTTATACCCATCCTTGAGGTCAAGGATTGTTTTGGGCCGATTAGTAGTGTTAGCAGGCCCATACGAATTAAGGGCAGGCCCAAATGGATGAGTGATTATAAAGTATAATTAAATTAGTTATTAAGTCTTCATGTCTATTATGGTTTTCTTGTTGCGCTTTGCCTTTTATGTTTGACCCAATAGGGTTATATTTAAGCTATTTTATGTTTGAAAGAGAGGGCAGAAAATTAATGAGAAATTTATTTTATCTTTACTTTTATATTGTGTTTTCTTTTGTTAGAACCCTAGATCTAGAAAATAGTTGCGGAAAACTTCTTATCAAAAGTTTACTGTATAACATTTCTAAATGCATAAAATTAGTGCTTTAAAACAGCATAACCTTTGTTTTTATTTATTTAAACCCATTTGAATGCTAGATTATGTAATGACGTGATTCTAAAGAAAAAATAAACACACATACACTCATAAATTAACCCTAAAAACATGAGAAGCATGATATCTATGTCACATAGTATAGATAATTCAGTTGTTAACATTTGCCGAAGAATCAGTTGTTGAAGACGTCTAGCTCGCTCTTCGACATGCAAATATGAGAAGTTCTACTCAATAGAATGCAATATAAAAGAATAATAAGTTAACCATACTTCATATGCAAGTATAAATGGGAATACTACCTCTTAAAGATTTTTTCTATACTCTCTTATAGTTTCTATTGATAATTCAATTGTACCAGTGTTTACCAAGTAAGGATATATATTTGTAATGTCGATAACACTAATGGTTATAGCATTACGCATTTGAATACCCTAAGATTTCCAAAATCCTGAATAAAGGTAGAAAATAACTGAGAATTTCCTTTTACAATAAGTATTTGCATTCATAAGCAAACAACAGGACCAAATTATGAGGACTTTGTGAAGACGAACTAGAAATTTGAAGTACATATGAAGGCAGAAGTCAAGACATAAAATGAGTAAATGACTCTCCGTTTGCATATTTCACAAATGAAAAGAGTTTGATGATATTCTTAAAAATGCATATATTGTTGCAATTCATGTAGGTAAAATTGTGAATGAATAACATACATGGACCAGTGCAATTTCCAATTATGAAAACACATTGAACTTATAGAGTTTTTTTATATGAAGATTATTAGATAAATACTAAAAAGCCATAGCCTAAAATCTAGACCGTAGTTTTAATTTATGATTGCGTAAGGGTTGTAAATATAGTTTTAATTTATTATGGTCGTAAGGGTTATATCAATTCAAATGGAGCTAGTTAACTTCAAGCCAGCAAGCAATATTAGTTATCTCAATTAAAATATTGATATTTAACATTCATAATCTCATAAAACATACACTTTCGTGAGCAATCTAAGTCTGCGATATTGCCCGCCTAACTTCAGAATAAACTGTTTTATATATATCACAGCCTCTTAGTTGATCCCAATGAAGAGTATCATGTCCAGGTTTGCGAAAAATGTTGGAGTTTGAATTTGTTTTAGTTGAATAAGTCGTCTACAGTTATGTAGTAGCGTTTGTTTCCTATTTTCTAGCAGTAGTGGAGTATATTCCTAGTTTCTAGCAGTAGTGGAGTCAGAGTCAGATTCCTTGTTTCCTAGATTTTAGCATGCTTCTGTTATTTTATTCATTCACTCCTGTAAGGCTATATAATGCCATTTTCTTTGGTTTAATAATGTATCACTTTTAGTTTTATATTTCACATTTGGAATCAGAGAAAGAACCTGTGTGAGAAAGTGATCGAGAGAGATGTCTGAGAAATCTGAAAATTTTGTGCAGCCGGCCATCCCAAAATTGGATGGCCATTATGATTTCTGGTCCATGATGATGGAGAATTTTATGAGAAGTAGAGACTTGTGGAGCCTGGTGGAAGATGGGATTCCAGCAATGTCAATCGAAACAACACGGGCGAGTGAGGTGCAAAACATATCTGTAGAAGAGGCGAAATTGAAGGATTTGAAGGTCAAGAATTTCTTATTCCAGTCCATTGACAGAGAGATTCTGGAAACTATTCTTGATAAAGGTACCTATAAGGCGATTTGGGAATCCATGAAAAAGAAGTATCAAGGCTCTACAAAGGTGAAAAGGGTGCAATTACAAGCTTTGAGAAGGGAGTTCGAATTGCTGGCCATGAAAGAAGGAGAGAAGATCGACATTTTCCTAGGAAGAACCTTGACGGTGGTGAACAAGATGAAGGTGAATGGTGAATCAATGGAGAAGAGCACGATCGTGAGTAAAATTCTCAGATCGCTAACCTCGAGATTTAACTAAGTGGTGTGTTCGATGGAGGAATCGAATGATTTGAGCATGATGAGTATCGATGAATTACAGGGTAGATTACTTGTCCACAAGCAGCGATTGAATGGATATGTGCAAGAAGAGTTGGCACTAAAAGTGTCTCAAGATGAAAAACCTAGTAAAGGAAGAGGTCGCGAAATGTTCCGAGGAGGACGCGATAGAAAAGAGGTAGAAATGCAGCCAATCATGCTATTATCAAGTGCTACAAATGTCACTAGTTAGGGCACTATCAAAACGAGTGTTCCGAATGGGAGAAGAAGGAGAATTATGCTGAACTAGAAGAAGAAGAGCTGCTCTTGATGTCTTATCTTGAGAAACATCGGGCAAATAGAGAAGAAGTTTGGTTCCTTATTTCCAGGTGCAGCAATCATATGACCGGATGCAAAGATTGGTTTTTCGATTTGGAAGAAAGTTTTAATTGATCTATGAAACTTGGAAACGACTCAAGAATGTTGGTGATGGGAAAATGAATCGTGAAAGTACAAGTTAACAGATCCACCCAAGTAATATCTGAAGTTTATTAATTCCCGGAGCTCAAGAACAATTTACTAAGCCTTAGACAGTTGCAGGAGAAAGGCTTGGCAATTTTGATTCGTGATGGAACCTGCAAAGTATATCATCCAAAGAAAGATGCAATCATGGAGACTAATATGAGTGGAAACAAGATGTTCTTTCTTCTAACATCCAAATTGCAGAAAATTACGATGTGCTTGAAGACAAAAGAGGTGATCGAGAAGGAGACGAATTTGTGGCATTCTCGTTTTGGGCATTTAAGCCAAGAAGCTCTAAAAAAACTTGCACAAAAGAAGATGGTTATTGGGATGCCGATGCTGAAGTCAACAAAGGAGATATGTGCGGTGTGTCTGACTGGAAAACAACACAGAGTTTCAATGTCAAAAAGGAGCCTCTGGCGTGCATCGACACAACTACAACCGGTGCACTCGGATACATGTGGTCCGATTACACCAATTTCACACAGAGAAAAACGATATATTTTGACTTTCATTGATGATTTCACTAGAAAAACCTGGGTTTATTTTCTCCATGAAAAATCATAGGCACTCATCACCTTCAAGGCTTTCAAAGAAAGTGTTGAAAAGGAGATTGAAACCTTCATCACTTTCCTGAGGACAGACCGCGGAGGGGAATTCACGTCTAATGAATTCTGAGAGTTTTGTAAAACGCATGGTATCACATTGAAATTGACGGCTGCATTTACACCACAATAGAATGAAGTGGCAGAGATGAAGAACATAACGATAATGAATACAGTGTGATCTATGCTGAGTGAGAGGCAAGTCCCAAAGGAGTTTTTGTATGAAGCTACAAGATGGAGTGTGCACATCCAGAATCGATCTCCAACAGCAGTAGTAGAAGACATGAAACCTGAAGAAGCTTGGAGCGGTTCAAAACCTGAGGTGGAGTATTTTTGTGTCTTTGGGTGCATAGCATATACGCACATACCTGATCAGAAGAGGAGAAAACTAGATGACAAAAGCAAGAAATGTGTTTTTCTTGGAGTCAGTGAGGAATCAAATGCATGGAGGATGTATGATCCGATTACAAAAACGATCGTGATAAGCAAAGATGTAGTGTTTGATGAAGATAAAATTTGGGATTGGAATCAAACCGATGTAAAAGAGAAAACACTCGACTGTGGAGAAGAAGAACAGGATACAAAAGAGAGAGAAGGTGACATAGCTTCTCCTCCGTCAACCGTGAATTCATCGCCTTTTGGTTCATCTTCGTCTTCTGCAACTGGTGGTAATTCAACACCGCCAAACCCAATCTCTCCTCGGCCCAGTCCGATTTCATCATCTCCATCAAGATCGATTGAAAGAGAAGTGGTTGCAGACCCGCGTGTAAGGAGAATACCGACTTATTTGGTTGATTATGTCACGGTGAAAGAGAAGATGAGGAAGAAAGCTTATCGATCATGCTATTGATGATGATGACAGGAAATGATCCAGTCAAATTCGAAGAAGCAATGAAAAACAAGGTGTGGAGAGAAGCAATGAAAAATGAGATCGGATCGATCGAGAAAAACAACACATGGGAGCTAACTATCTTACCTATAGGTTTTACACCAATTGAAGTGAAATGGGTGTATAAAACAAAGCTAAATGAAGATGGTAAAGTCGAAAAATACAAGGCGATGTTGGTGGCAAAGGGATATGCTCAGTGTTATGGCATAGATTGTCTTTACTCCGGTGGCGAGGCTCGATACGATTCAAACTATACTTGCGGTTGCAGCATAATCAAATTGGGAAATATTCCAATTAGATGTAAAGAGTGCGTTTCTACATGGAGAACTAAAAGAGAATGTGTATGTGTAACAACCAGAGGGATTCATAAATAAATGAGAAGAAGAGAAAGTGTACAAACTGAGGAAGGCATTGTATGGGCTCAAACAAGCCCCGAGAGCTTGGTACGTCCTTATTTTAGGATATTTCTTGGATGAGGAGTTTGAGAGTTGTCCGAGCGAGCATACTCTATTTACTCTAACACCCTAAATTTGCCCTCTGGGTTTTTCTGTCTTTGTCAGCTTTTCATTTTGCATTCATACGCATTTTGCATACCATTTGCATTGGCTCCTGAGACATGGGATCAACATCATCAGAAGAATTAGGGTTTCACGTCTTTACCTGCGGATTATCAAAGAATTCAAAGTTTCAGCTATGTAGCCATCAGTGGCATCATCCTCTCTTTTCTCCTGTCACTAATTAGGGGTTATTTCCCTGGATTAGTAATCTTCAAGGATTTCACGTGTGAAGACCGTTCACTGGCGCATCTGGCACATCATCAGTAATTAAGTGTGAATAAGAGGTTTTCTCTTCGGCAAGTTACAAGGCCACTATTTTCTTCTCAACATCTCAGGAGTTTGCTTCAATTCAAGTTATTAGTTTCGGTGGGTTATTTGTTAGTCAAAGTATGTCCAAGATCAAGTTTCTGTGAGGAATTTATCAGGGTCTTAAGCAGTAGTTCATGATTTGTTTAGTCAGAAATTCAGAAGACGCTTAATTCAGATAGTCATTATTTCAATGGTGAATTGTCAGTGTTAGCCGTGTTGTTCTCAATCAGTGGTTTTTGTGGAGGCGGTGCAAGTTAGGTTGTGAGTTGAAGATCGAAGTTTTATGGTTGTGTACATATTGGTGGTTGTCGGTCCATTCCATAAAAGATCAATTCATACCCATTTTTCCTTATCCATTTCTAATTTCTAAATTCATATCAAAATCCAAAGCCCATTCATTTTTCTTTCTAACAATTTGTCCATATATTTTTGAATTAAAGTCCATATTTCATTTTATTCAATTTTCTCATTTTATTTCATTTATTCATTTCAATTCCTAAATTCTTTTTACTAATCCCATTTACATAATTCATCATTCAAATATCCATTCATATTATTTATTATTTTAGGAAAACCTTTTCTTTCCATTTCCATAATAATCATTTATTTATTCATTCTTTTTTTCCAATTAAGTCCATAATTATTGCTCACATTTTTACCAATTCAAATTCACATTTCATGTATCCAACATCCAAAGAATAGGTCCATTTCTTTTTATTATTATTGCCAAAGAGAAGCTGATATGAAAAATGGAAATTAAAAGTTGTGATGTGTTGATTTTGTTGATGGCCCCACCAAAAATAAGAAAACCACTCTCCCAAACCATCACCACACTTCCTTCACACGATTTTCATCTGCAAAGTGCCAATTCCACCTACACACCCATAACAAATTCACATGACCCCACATGAAAATTCATTCACACTCAAAAACGAATTTCCTGCACCGCACATGGGCCACACATTTTTAGTTTTCACTTACAACATACGCATTGCATACATGACCCTGCTAAAAAAGTTCATTCACAGCAACAACAAAAATGATCACTCATTTTTATGCAAATACACACAATACTCTCCTCTCACACTTTCCTCAACTTGCATAAACTGCAACACAACACTCACAAATTAAAAAAAAGTAAATTTCCTCTGATTTCATTCAAAACAATTCTCACACGTACATGATACAATTTACATTCAGCCTAATCCGTTCCCAAAGATCCCACGCACAAAACACTCACAACAAAAACGCATCTCTTTTGACTCACACCAAAACCAATCACGCACTCCCCATTCTCACTGATTCTTCACCACCTATCCATAACTCATCACAAAACAACAAACCTCAACACTCTTCTTCATCATCCTCACAAATCTCGTCCATAACCTCCATCCATCACTCACCTTCATTAACCTCGCTTCACTCTGCTCACACCAAAAACAAACAGATGAACCATTTCAACCACCACTTTTCAATCTTCAAATCACCAATACGCAAACCAACCAACACAACTTCATCCATCTTTCAATCTTTAACTGCAACATTCTGACTCTTCAACACATCGACAACCCACCCGATTTCCTTCTATCACAAATATCCACCGCACCTTCATCATCTCTGCATAAACCAAAGCACCAAACTCAATCCTCATCGCTCAACAATAACAACCGCAGAACAACAGACTCAACCACAACGAGCCAAACTCTCCAGCCACAAACCACCAAGCAACAACAACATCAAAGAAATCAGAAAGAGATGGAGAAAGATCGAGACCGGAAATGAAGAAGAAAATGGAATAGAAGTTGAAAGCAAGAATACTGTGAAACTTGAAAGCGAAAATGCAACGAGAAGCTGAAATTGCAAATCGCAGCGAGAGATTGAAGACGTCGTCGGATCCCTTCCGGCGTGGCCTATTCTTTTTCTTTTCTTGCAGGTTGCGACGATGTGTGGATCCGATCGGAGGGTGTCAGACCCTAATTTTTGACCCTAAGATTTTTCACATCTCATATGCATTTCGCATACAAACAAGATCACGCACTGGTCGCTTATCCTTTTTCAGGTGCAGGTCTATGCCTTGCAGAGGATCACCATGTTTAATTGTCGTTATCTGTTTATATTTACTAACTTCTAACCAAAATACAAAAAAAATATGTTGCAGTTGCTTCTTCTTCTTCTGTGTTGCAGGAATTCCAAAGTGTGGCAGTGATTTCAATTCAGAGGCGTTTGTTCAGTCACAGTTCGATTCAGATGGACGTTTGACCTAAATCTGGTCAAACTATCAAAATATTGTTTCAACTGCAAGTTGTGTGTGTGCCAATGGTCTATTCCTCAGACAATACGTTTTCAAATTTCAAGCTGTGTTGTGTGCAAAAGTCATCAATTTTATTGAGCGGTGTTGCGTGTGACGTTTGGTTTGAATTTTCAAGTGTTCATCAGTTCACCGGTAATTCATCCGAGAATTTATTTTTCTCAGCATGAATTCAAATCATCAGGGCAATTTTCAGACGATTTCAGTGATTGTGGTTGAATCGATAAGTTGCTCAGTGGTTCAGTAATGGCTTTGTTCATGTTATTAGAGGCTTGTGAAAAATCAGGAGTTGGTTGCGGGCTAAAAAATCATCATCCATTAAACCATTTTTAATTTCCAATATCCTTTTTTTTTTATTATTCATATATCACACCATTATCCAAATAAACATTTTTTATCTTTTCATCAATTCCATATCCATTATCTTTTTTTTATTAAACCATTTCTATTTTTCAATTTTCCCCCCCTATTATCCATATTCCATCAATTTCCAATCAATTAATCTCCTTTTCATCCAATGTCCACCATTCTATCATATTACCATAAATAAATTTCTATTTTTTAGTCATTCATTCATAAGCCTTTTATTTCTATTTCCATTTTTTAAAATCATCACAAAATTATACCAAGAAAAAGTCCAATTTATTTTATCCTCTCATCATTTTTTTTCTTGTTCAATTCCAATCACAAAAACAAATATACCCATTTTCCATTAGGCCCATTTTTTAATTTTTATATAAAAAAAAAGGAATGAATTAAAAAAAGAAAAAAAATAACAAATTGTTTCTTTTTTATTCACAAAATAAAGTCACTTCTTTTTTTTTCCTAGCCCACGTTCATAGTTCACATCACAATCAACATCACAACTTTTCCAACAAGCTGTACTTCAAGCCTCCAACTTCAATTCCCAAGCCATCAATCCACAAACTTCCATCCCACACACTAAAGCTATCAGCCTTTTCACACTCAGCTCTTCTCAAGCTACCTCTCCAAACCAATGCCTCTTCGAGCCTTCGCATCCCGCGTCAAGCTGCAAGCCTTTTACACAAACAATTTCAGCCACAACTTCATTAAGCTATCAACAAGCAAAACAACTTCGCCAATCCGTAAGCCTTTGCACGAATTTCAAGCCTTGCCCAACAAACAAACAAGTCCCCACTTCATCAAGCCAACTCAAAGCACAAACCGTACCAGCCTTTCCTCACTAAACTCCAAGCTGCACCTTCAGCCCAACAAGCTTCAACGCTGTAAACACCCCAAATTTGCCCTCACCCATTCACACCATGGCTTGTGATCATTTCATATGCATAAACTCAATCATACCATCTCATATCACATTTTTGATTCACTGCATGGATTCAAAGTCATCTGCATCTAGTGTTTGTGATCTGAGCAATCCAAGAGCTTCTTGAGCCACTCCAAAGGTCATCAACCACTTCAAAGGGGTCCATGTATGTTCAAACATCATATTATATCCTCTCAAAGTCAAGAATGTCAAAGAATCACAAGAACTGAAAATGGCATGGATGCAGAGCCAGGCTTGACTGCACAGGTGACCTAAAATTAGGGTTTTGGTTTCAAAGGCCATAAATCCAAATTTTTTGGTCATTCTTGTTTCTATTGGTCTCTATATGGTATAGGGAGTATGCATATCAATTTTCATGAAGAAATTCAATGGGGAAGTCATCTGATCAAGAGTTGACTTTTCATGCAAGTCAGTGCAAAATCAGGGCATCTGAGGCCCCCAATGACCCAACCAAAGGGAATTCTTCATCATTTTGATTGTATATGATCTTTATTTGATCATGTAAGATGTTAGAAGTTCACAAAATTCAAGAATTTCAAGTTTTTGCAAAGTTGACTTTTTGGGCAAGTTTGACTTTTAATGAAATTGTCATTTTAGGCAACTTTTTCAACCTTTACTTTTTGATTCAAAGAAGCTTCAAATGGAAAAACTTTGGTCATGAAAGTTGTAGAATAGATCTTCCCCTTTTCAAAAAGTACAAGAACATGACCTAATTCATTTTGGATCAAAAGTTATGGCTTGTCAAAGTTGGCAAAAATCACAAAATTTCAAAGTTTCTACCAAAGAGGTATTTTGCAAAATGACTTGATCAAGTGTTCTAAAGCTATCAAATGCACTTCTAATCCACACAACATGATCATGTGACATCTAAAGTTCAGAATGGACCAAAGAATTACACATTTTTATGGTTTATGGAACAAGATTTTTCATAAGAGGCAAAAGTGAACCAAGTTGCAAAACTCATCATAGCTTCTCATCCACTTGCTGGCTAGCTTGCTGATCAATCCTAGGCCTTTCCTCACATCATGCTGCGCAGGACATGCCTTTTGTACTCAGATAGCAAGTAGCCCATTCCCTTCTTACACAACTTTGACATTTTGGCAAAAGCACCCATACCAATCAATAAAGCACATGTCACTTCTTCTGACCAATGGCATTTGTTTATACAAAGAAAATGCAAGCCAAACACAACAAGAAGCAAGCCTGAAACACTTCACAAGACAACATTCTCATTTTCACCCTCTTGAGCAAAAGCATTAGAAACTCAACACACAGGCCACAAACACACAAACAAACTTCATAAACCATCTCACCATGCTTCACTGAACATCAACCAACCCTCAAAACAGCCTGAAAGCCATAGAATCACAAACACGATTCTCACCTGACCTTGAACAGAACTCAAGCAAACTCTCAAACCAGCCATTACAAACTTCAAACAAACCTTGCAAGCTTCCTAAGAGGATCAGTGGAGTAGATTTGAGCAAAAGAAACAGCCTGAAAGTTCTGGAATCGAAAGCTCCATCTCAGGTATCATCCAAAAACATTTTTCCAGAACTTGTGTTTTAAGTTACAGACTGAATCTATGTGATGTGCTGATCATTTTAAGCTTTGAATCATTGAAAATGGTTGCGTGTGTAGGATGTATTTGATCTCTGAAATTTCTGTTTAGTTTTCCGTTTTGATTCGTGTCTCATGATCCAGTGAAAATGAATGGGCTTTTGGGTGGGGTTTATGTTTAGTGATTGATTCTGGAGAGTTTGGCACGTTTTCATGGCGTATTGAGAGAGATTGAAGGATGAGATAGCCGGAGAAGACGACCGGAACAGTGTTCCGGTCGCCTGAGAGTGATTAGGGCAAGATTAGGGCTTAATCATTTAATTAGCAAATTTGAATCTCAGCCCTTGGATGTGGCGCCAAGTCTCTTCCCGCGCGTGTGAGTTCAAACCAGGGCCCTTGGATGTGTTGACTTTTCCATTTTCAGATTAAATTCATTTTCTTTTTTCATATTAATTCATTTCTTTTCTCCATTTTATTAAAAATAGCAAAATCATTTTAAAAATTCTGAAAATTTTTGTATAAACTTTCATTAATTTTCAGAAACCAAAAATATATTTATTTTTATTTTTTGCATTAAAAAATATTTTTAAATCATTTAAAAGTTCATTTTTAATTAATTAATGGGAATTAATTAATTAAAAATACTTTTAGGTATTTAAAAATCACCAAAAAATTCATGAAACCTTCATAATCATTTAGAAACATTGTCCAACCCTCAAACCAAATTTCTTTTTTGATCTTGATGCCTTTTGAGAATTTTTCATGGAATTAAAATCATTTCAAGGCATTATTTTGATCCAAACTTCAAAAAATCATTTCTGCCTAACCTTTGAGAGTTGGACTTTGATTCTTCTTGCATTGCATTGTGTTTAGCATGTAGTTTGTGAGATTAAATCGATTTGATTTGATCTTTCATTTTCCATTTGTTTGGCATTTTTCTTGTTAAGGTACCTTAAAACCCTAGAAAACTTAGAAAATTCATAACTTAAATTAGGTTAAGAGTTGGAACCTCTCCTTTGGGCAGTGTGTTAGTATAGGATTAGGGTACCTTTGAGTGCATTTTCAATTTTTTATCTTGATGTTTGCTTCTGATTTTGGTTTTGGTTTGATGCATTGATCATAAACCCTAATTTGAGCTTCCCTTTGCATCCATCTTGCATTTGCTTGCATAACATGACTTGCCATGACATTTTATGCATTCATTTGATTCATTAGACATCTTAGGATATGTTGAAAGCATGTTTGATCATTGAATCATGTATTTGCCATGTTGTATGTCATTTGCATCTCATAACTTTTCATGTGTGTTCATGGTTCTAAACTTGCTCCATTTGCATCCATTTTGTTCATGTGATCATCCTCATGCCTTGATTCATGTTTGCACCATATCATAGCATCATTATCATCTCATATATGCTTCTTGTTTTGGTTTGCATCATGCCATTCCATCTCACTTTGCATTGCATTGCATTTCTTTCACTAACTTTTCAGGTGGTAAGTTACCTTGAGAAGTGAATTTGCCTTCACTTCTCACAATTTCTTTTCATTTCTTTCATGAATCCTTGCTGCATTTTGTTATGTGTTTGAGATTGAGCTTGCTCATTCTTCTTCTTCTCACTTTCTTTCTTCAAGTGACTTGTCTTCTTAAATGAAGCAAGTTACTTTGCTTCTCCTGATCCTTTCATCTGCTTCCTGGTGGTTCCATTGAAGATTTCTCTTGTAAACCTCACAAACCTTAGGAACAACCAAGCATGAAAATGATTAGGGTTTTGATTAGTATCCCCACTTAGTTTTTTACCTTTGTGTCTCATTGAGTCTTCTCTTCTCATCTCATAATCAGGGACTAAACCCTAAATGCTTTAAGGCTTTGTGATTAAGCTTATGCCTGCATCCTTCTATTAGGATGGAGTGTATAACTTTAATCCTAAGTGTTAGACCCTTAATGTGTTTAAATCCTTAAATCAATCCACTTAATAATCATCAAGACATCAAGCTTGTAACTTGGGCCTTGCATTAGGGTTCTAATTCTTCCTTAATTGGTTAAGAAGGACTAACCCTGGTGTTAATGGACAAGTCCCCCTCAAGTTGTCTTACAAACCATAAAAATCACTTCATCATCGTATCATTAACTAAAATCCACTTAATAAAGGCTTTGTTTTGTCATGAGTTTAATCCCTAATCATGGATTAAGTTGAGGAGCATTCCTCAGCTTAAACATCCTCATCTATTATCCTTCTATTAGGATGGTGTAATGAGTCTGTTTAATCCCTGATTATGGCTTAATCTCATTACTCAACACTAAACAAAAACACCAAAAACATCTAAATAATCACAAGTAGGTTAATGATCTTAATCCTGCATCAAAGGTGATTAAGTCTGAGAAGCTGACTTCACACTTAAGGTATTCTCATTACCCCTAACCAGAGGGAAGATGTGATGAGTTTACTAAATCCATTGGTTTAGGCTTAAGCTCATTAACTTATGACAAGCTCTCAAAAGTAATAAAAGACTGAAAACTCAAAAACAAACAATAATCGTCTCCTTCGGGATTCTTTCCTCATCATCTTCACTCACAAACGAGAACTTGCTTCTTCCGTCTAATGCAAGACAGTTAGCACCTGAGCCAGACAGGTCATACACTTGAGCATAGGCAAGTAAGCAGTTCATCAGTCAAATTACCTTTCAGTCTCTTTGGGTCGAACTACGGTGTTCTGACTTCCTCATTGCACGAGAGGATACGTAGGCATAACTTAACAGTTATCGAACAAAAGTCTCTGTATATTCCCCCTCTTCCCAGCATTATTCTTATAGCCTCATGATCTTGAGCATCTTATTCCTTTTCTTACACTGACACTGTACATTTATACACTTCACAATTTTCTTTACACTGACACTTGCATTCTTTCCAGCTTTGATACACAAATGTCACTGACACTACCCCTTTAAAACACAAATCTTTTAAGCATGGATCCCTTCGAGTACGACGGACAATCTGGGTGCGAATACCTTCCCAGGTTGTAACCAACCCCCTTTCTCAGTCTCTCTGGTTCGCAACCGTCTTATCCATCTTTCTAGGTTTATGCAGCATTACCTTTCCCCCGGGATAAAAATGCCTAGCTGGCGACTCTATTCATTCCCTGTGAGTTCACTCCTGTGTGTTCTCACATCCTCCTTTCGCCGACCGTTCGCGTTTGTACCTTATTTGGGCCATTCCCCATTTATCGGGAGCGACAGCTTGGCGACTCTGCTGGGGACCCTTATACTGTAACCAGGGCTTCTGGTTCTTTTTGTGGGTTCCTCCTAGCGCTTGATTGATTTGTGTTTACTAGGGTGTTATGTGCTATTTGTGCTTGTATTTGTATTTATTTTTGCTTTATGTACAGTTGTTTTACTGCTTTCTTTATAGCTTTACATATATCATACTGTCATACTGTGCTGGCTGGATCTGTTTTGTTGCTTTGGTGGGTGGGTGTTCTATTGAGAGTTGAGGTCCTATACCTGGGACCTGAGTGACACCTAGGCTAGAGTGGTTCATGTTCTTTCCCATTCCATTTCGGGCTGGTGCGGGAATATGAAACACGGTTCAGATATGGGTTTCTTCTTGAGAACTCTGTGCTGCAGATTTCCTGTAGTACTAGGGCTATCTGGGAAGCCTGCTAAGTCTGGATGACCTTTAGTATTGACCTTCAGAAACTGAGGTGAATTAGAGGAGGACCTTTTATGGTTATTGTAAACACTGTACCTCCGGGTTAGAAGTGTTTACACTTCTCATAACTGATCCAAGTCTGAGGATCCTTGTTTTAGAACACCACCTGTGAGGGGGTTGGGCTGTTTACAGGTTTGCAGGTACCTTTGACCTCAACATACCCTGTTACTTTATTTTGATTAAGAGTACTCCATGTTGGAACAGTTCTTGTGATTTTTAACCCTGGACATGTGACTCTTTATTTGAGTCCCCCACCGTGGTTACTGGACTTATGAACCTCCATCTGGATTTCTTGAACATACCTGGACTTATATCAGAGCACTTGATCAGATCCAGCTCAGTCACAAACCCTTGCATATCATTTGCATACATCATCATTGCATCATTCTAACATTTGCTTATTTGTTTTTCAGGGTATCCATACTTTATTTTTGGCTTGGTTTTGACCCCATCATCAGCATAAACCTATCCTCATCAGCATCTACTTCAGCTATCAGCTACCTACTTCAGTCACCTGCACCAGCCTGTCAGTAGCCCATCATCAGTATCATTCTCCATCATCAACACCTGTCTCAACTCTTCTTCAACAACATGGCACCTAAGAAGAGTAATATCTCCTACCATTTCTTTCAGCCTGAGCTAGCTGACATCAGGAAGATTCAGACCCTGATTACTCCAGACCATATACCACTATTCAGAGAACACTATGGAAGCATACTTGATGTGGTTATGGATTTGGACCCTTCACAGAGGAGCCTGATTCATACTTACCTGCAGTTCTATGATCCCCCTCTGAGGTGTTTCACTTTTCAGGATTTTCAGTTGGGCCCTTTGTTAGAAGAGTATTCATCATTGGTTGGTGTACCTATCAGGGGTGGAGTCCCCTTCAACCCTGAGATGGCTTTTCCAAGTAATGAGGAAGTGGCAAAGGCATTATATCTGGAACCAGTTCTGATTGGGCAGAACATGACTACCAAGGCTGGAATCTCTGGTCTACATTTGGATTTCTTGACCTCTCAGGCTATTCTGAAGGCCTCCTCAGGGGAATGGAAGGCAGTCTGTGCTTTATTGGCCTTTAGCATATATGGGGTCATAATATTTGTCGATGAGCCTAAGTTCATTAGCAAGAATGCAATCCACCTTTTCATCCTAAGGAACCCAGTGCCCACCTTACTGGGAGATTTTTACTACTCTGTTCACCAAAGGAATGAAAAACAAAGAGGAAGATTAGTGAGATGCTGTGCTCCCCTGTTCCATACCTGGCTGCTCAGACATTTGCCAAAGACTGATGCATTTCTGAATCCTCATCAGCAGAGGAACTGGGCTAGGAGACTCACTGCTTTAACTTCAGCTGATATCAGGTGGTGCACTCAAAGCACAAAGGGTAGGGACATCATTACTAGTTGTGGGCAGTTCCCCAATGTACCCCTGATAGGAGTGAAGGGTTGCATCAACTACAACCCTCTGCTATTCAAAAGGCAACTGGGCTATGCATTGGTCCACACTCCTAAGGCACAAGACTTGGCTGAGACTCTTTACTGTGAGATTAAGCCTAATCTGGCTATTGTCAGGCAAGCATCCTGGGCTTGGGACAATGTCCAGACTAAAGGAGTAACCATTCTGGGAAAATGCAACAATGTGGCCTCAGCACAGTACTATGAGTGGTCCCATGCCAGGGCTCAATTTTCTGGGATGCCCTTCACCATGGAAGATATACCTGGACCATCCTCAGCACCACCTCCTGTCACTGTCAGCTTAGAGGAGTTTGAGAATTTGAAGGAGAGAAATGAGAAGTTGACTCAGGCTCTGCAGAAGACCCTCTGGGAGAGGAGTGACGGTCGGCTGGACATTGAGAGGTTAGAAAAGCTAAAGGTGGAACATCTAGCTAGGATTGAGAAGTCAGAAGACTATATCAAGAAGTCTAGGGCTGGAGAACAAATCTTGAAGAATGCCTGCAAGGAGGCTCAGTTCCAGAAGGCCAGGACTGATTTGTATTTGAAAGAGAGTCAAGCTAGGTGGGTCAGGATCACCGAAGCTCGTACTCTGGAAGATAAAAGGACTCAGGACAAGATTGAGCAGTTAGAGGCTAGTGCAAAGGAGCAACAGGAAGCCCTGCTAGCAGCCCAAAGAGAGATCTCAGAGTTGAAGATCAGAGCTGGTGTGAAGAGGACAAAGGACCAGAGTCAACACAAGAAGCTAGCTGCAGCTGTTGCTACCAGGAATCTTCTCATCAGAAACCTTACAGAGCGTCTGGCTGATCCTGTGACTGAAGCACTTCTCAAGGAAGTTCAGGAGGATGAATTTGGTCTTAGTATCTGACTTTTGCTTGTTGTTGCTTTCATTTCATGTACTTTTATTTTCTTATGATGTATTTTGACCCCTCAGAGGGCTCGTATTGTAAAAAGAAACAAACTACGTATCATTTGCTCTTTGTAATATATGTATCAGTTTGTTCCATCTGATTTCTTCAAGCAACATCAACAGCATCTTCAAGGGTCTGGAAAGGTCAAAACCAAGTGCCAAGCCGGATACCTTGGAAACAAATAAGCATACTGCATTGCATACTAACCCTTGTTTGTTTTGTAGGTTTGTTTTGTTTTTGTTACTAACTTTGTTGTGATATCAGGAACTATTGCTCGACGTCGGGTGTTCCCACTCAACTGTCCACACAGATATCCAACCCGTAACAACCTTCCGGGTATACAGATGGACCAGGTACAACAGGACCTTACAGAGGTCAGTAACCAAATGGCCAATGAGAGATTGGAAATGAGGGCTCAGATGACACAATTTATGGAGGTGATGAATAATATGGCTCAAAGCCAAGAGAGATTAAGAGCAATGGTAGAGAGGCAGAATCAAGAAGACCCCCATCTAGGGACTGCTGGGATAAGCAACAATGAGAGGGTTCAGCCTCATATCAATCCGCCTGTATTTGGACCCCACCTTCATCCAGAGATCAACATCCTTGCTAATGTTCAAGGGAATGCTACTACAGGTAGAGTGCTGCAAGAAGACCCCCAGGAAGATCAGTTCACAGTGATGGGAGCTGGGGATGAGGCCTATGACAGAAGGTTGGATGAAATTGCTGAAAAATTAAGATCCTTGGAGTCCCAAAACTCCTTGGGTTTTGATGTTATGGACATGGGCTTAGTGGACGGGGTCAGGATTCCCCACAAATTTAAACCACCGTGCTTTGAGAAGTACAACGGGACTTCCTGCCCACGGACCCACTTGCAATCCTTTCTGGGGAGGCTGAAGGCATATACCATGGACGAAAAGCTATGGATGTTTTATTTTGAGGATAGCTTAACGGGAGCTTCAAGGGAATGGTACTCTCATCTGACCAGAGCAACCATCAGATGTTGGAAGGACTTGGAAGAGGCCTTCATTAGACAATACCAGTATAATTTGGATATGGCACCCAACAGGACCCTCCTGATGGGAATGTCACAGTCATCCAGGGAAAGCTTCTGCGAGTACGCCCAGAGGTGGAGATAGCTTGCTGCTGCTGTCCAGCCGCCCATGTCAGAGAGGGAGATGGCTGATATGTTTATGAACACCCTCCAAGGGACATACATTGATAGGCTAGCTGCCTTTTCTTCTACCAGCTTTGCAGATGTCGTTATAGCTGGAGAAAGAATTGAGAGTCTATTAAAGATGGGCAAAATTTCTGACAACGGTGCCAGCTCATCCAGCAACACGAGAAAGCCTTTTGTGGGCCCAAGAAGAACTGGTGAGACCAATGCTATCCTTGCCAGCAGGGGCAGACCCCAATATGTTCATAGGTCTGTGGCAGTAGTCACCATTCCCGCTCCAATTCATCCACAACCAGCTTATCAACCACAACAACAGAATTATCAGCAACAAACTCAGTATCCTCCTCAGAGAAACTACAATAACACCAGCAACAACAATCAGCAAAGACCGTTTCAACAGAGACCTTCTCAGGCCAATAGGGTGATCGATCCGATCCCTATGCCCTATGCCACATTATTGCCACAACTCCTAAAACTCAACCTAGTTGAGCTAAGGACATTGGCACCTCCAGATCCTGCCAGTCTACCCAGAAATTATGACGCCAACGCCAGATGTGCTTTTCATTCAAATGCACCTGGCCACAGTACAGAGAAGTGCAGAGCCTTGCACATGAAGGTACAAGACCTGGTGGACTCTAAAGCTCTAAACTTTGCACCACCACCAAATGTTAACAAGAACCCTATGCCAAACCATGGAGGCCCCAGAATCAACGCTATTGAGGAAGACAAGCCGTCTTACTTGATAACTAGTGTGGGTCAGATTCGGACGCCCTTGGTAGAGATCAAAGCTCAACTCCTTGAATGTCAAATGTTCCCTGGATGCGAGCTAGGGTGTGCTTATTACAACATTTCAGTGAATGGTTGTGATAACTTGAGAGATGGCATAGATGGTCTCATCCAGAGTGGCCTGCTTCAAATCACAACATCAATACCTACAAATCCGGCAATCTCCTTAACAACAGTTCCCGAGTCTTCTACAAATACAACAACCATTGTTCCAAGCAACTCTTAAATCTCATCAACAAATGCTTCATCTGTTACTTCAACGGACCGGATATCAACAAACATCCCTTCTACAACTTCAGCACCCCTTTATTCAGAATCTCCTACAACAACAACACCCATCCTTGCAACAATATCTCCTACAGCTTCAACAACAAATGTCTCAACAGTTACAATTTATTATGATCCTAAAAATGATTCTGCCTACAACTCACAAAATGCCACTCCTATCAGAGCACCAGTCACAATATACTATGATCCACATACTATCATGGTCCCTTCTACAGCTGCTATCAGTCCAGTCACTATCACAGTGCCTGGGCCAGTACCTTATGAAAGCAGTAATGCCATCCCTTGCCATTACGGCTCCGATCTATACTGCGAAGGACAGAAAATCACTCTTGAATCAGCAACTTCTTCACCACAAATAGACAATGTGGGAGGAGGCGGAGGCTTCACTCGAAGCGGACGTCTCTTTGCCCCGCAAATTCAAAGACCCACTGCTGAGGCAGAAGCTGCTGCCAAGGCAAAAGGGAAGAGCATGGTGCAAGAAGAGCAAATTGTTAAAGAAGCTTTGAAAACACCTTTTGATCAAGAAGTTGATGAGTTCATGAGAATCATCAAGAAAAGTGATTACAAGATAGTGGACCAGCTTCACCAGACGCCTTCCAAGATCTCTATTCTATCATTGCTTATGTGCTCCGAGGCTCATCGGAACGCACTACTAAAAGTCTTGCACGCAGCTTATGTGCCAGAAGAGATCACCGTCAATCAGTTAGAAGCTGTGGTTGGAAATGTTAATGCTAGTCATGGACTAGGGTTCACCAACACTAATTTGACTACGGAAGACTGCAATCACAACAAAGCTTTGCACATTACCATGGAGTGTAAGGGTGCAGTTCTTTCCCATGTACTAGTAGACACAGGGTCATCCCTCAATGTCTTACCTAAAAAAGCCCTTGTGAAGCTGGAGTATGAAGGATTGGCATTACGGCCCAGCAACCTGGTAGTGAGGGCCTTTGACGGTTCTAAGAGATCAGTTCTGGGGGAAATTGAGTTGCCTATAATGATCGGCCCACAAACTTTCAAAACGACCTTCTACGTGATGGACATTCAGCCTGCCTACAGTTGTTTGTTGGGTAGACCATGGATTCATGTCGCTGGTGCAGTTACGTCTACCCTTCACCAGAAGTTAAAATTCGAGTGGGAGGGCCAAGTCGTTACTATTTGTGGAGAGGAAGATATTTTTATTAGCCATCTGGCTACCTACAAATACATTGAGATGGATGGGGAGATCCACGAAACTATGAGTCAAGGGTTTGAGGCCTTGAACATAAATGAAACATCTGCTGTATCTGGAACCTTAATAACATCTTATCAACAAGCCCGGAAGGTTGTTGAAGAAGGGACTGCCCAAGGCTGGGGCAAGTTGTTGCCCGTAGAGAAGAAAGAGGATAGGTTTGGGTTGGGTTACAAACCAACTCAACAAGATCAAGCAGAGGCTGCTAAGGAGCCCAACTTTGTTAGTGGGGGAATGCTCACCCCCGATGCTGTCAACAATTTGGAAGACGAGGATGAAAGCGACCGCAACCTGGAGAGTTGGATCCGTCCAAAGATCCCGGGGAGCAGTATCTCAAACTGGTCTTCCCAGGAAATTATAAGAGTTACTCCTGCAGAGTAATTATTATTTCCTATATTTTTATAGAATGCATCAAGTCTTGCATCTTGCCAAAGATGACAAGACTCATTTTGTAATCGGGCCATCTGTAATTTTTGTGCAACAAGATTAATCAATGAAATATCAGACATCTTTTGCAAATGAGTCTTTTTCTTTTCCGCTCACTATTTTTCCATTTTTCTTTTTGTACAAAAAATAAATGGCAATGTTTTCAAAATGACAACTTTATTTCACTTTTCTAAACAAGATTAAAATCAAATCACTAAAATGAACAAACTGAACCCTTGCAGAGTGTGCCTTCCAGACTGCACCGACAACAGCACGGCTATGACTTCGTATGACTTTGACAATCCGATCAATCAAGCTGATGAAGGGGTTGAAGAAGATTACGAGCTTCCTGAAGAGCTAGCCAGATTGTTGAGACAAGAGGAGAAGGTTATCACTCCTCATCAGGAGGAGGTCGAAACGATTAATCTTGGTACAGATGAAGACGTGAAAGAGGTTAAAATCGGGGCCTGCTTACAAGACTCAGTAAAGAAACAACTGATTGACCTGCTTCAGGAATATGTGGATGTGTTTGCTTGGTCTTATCAAGATATGTCGGGGTTGGACACCGACATTGTTATGCACAAGCTGCCTTTAAGAGAAGAATGCTCGCCGGTTAAACAGAAGCTGCGCCGTACTCGCCCAGATATGGCAATGAAACTCAAGGAAGAGGTACAGAAGCAGTGGGACGCCGGGTTCCTTGCTGTAACTAGCTATCCGCCGTGGGTTGCTAATATAGTACCTGTGCCTAAGAAAGACGGCAAAGTAAGGATGTGTGTTGACTACCGGGATCTGAATAGAGCCAGCCCGAAAGATGACTTCCCATTACCTCACATCGATGTATTGGTGGATAACACGGCTCAGTTTTCGGTATTCTCCTTCATGGACGGATTTTCAGGATACAATCAGATCAAGATGTCACCTGAAGACATGGAGAAGACAACCTTCATCACACCCTGGGGCACGTTCTGTTACAAGGTGATGCCATTCGGATTGAAGAATGCTGGTGCAACATATCAACGAGCTATGGTGACATTATTCCACGATATGATCCATAAAGAAATTGAATGTTATGTGGATGACATGATTGCCAAGTCCCTCACTGAAGAAGACCACCTGGTAAATCTGCTAAAGCTATTCAAGCGTCTGAGGAAGTACCAACTAAAGTTGAAACCCAACAAGTTCACATTCGGGGTGCGATCTGGTAAGCCGCTGGGTTTTATTGTGAGCGAGAAAGGGATTGAAGTTGACCCTGATAAAGTCAAAGCCATTCAAGAAATGCCTGCACCGAAGTCAGAAAAAGAAGTTCGTGGGTTTCTAGGTAGATTGAACTACATCTCAAGGTTCATATCTCACCTTACAGCAACCTGTGAACCTTTGTTCAAATTGTTGAGAAAAGAACAGACGGTCAGATGGAATGAAGACTGCTAGAAGGCTTTTGACAAGATCAAAGAATACTTGCAAGAACCTCCAATCCTTATGCCTCCAGTTGAAGGAAGACCTCTGATCATGTACTTGACAGTATTAGAAGAGTCAATGGGGTGTGTGTTGGGCCAGCATGACGAGTCTGGTCGAAAAGAGTATGCAATATACTATCTGAGCAAAAAGTTTACCGACTGTGAACAACGTTATTCACTGCTCGAGAAAACTTGCTGTGCTTTAGCGTGGGCTGCTCGCCGACTGAGACAGTATATGCTGACCCACACTACTTTGTTGATCTCAAAAATGGACCCAGTTAAGTACATATTCGAGAAGCCAGCGCTTACCGGACGGGTTGCAAGATGGCAAATGATCCTCATAGAATATGACATCCAATACACTTCTCAGAAAGCCATCAAGGGCAGTGTATTGTCTGAATATCTTGCTGAGCAACCTATTGATGATTACCAGCCTATGAGATTTGACTTCCCTGATGAAGACATCATGTTCATAAAAGCAAAAGATCATGAAGATCCTATTCACACCGAAGGGCCTGACCCGGAAGAAGAATGGACTATGATGTTTGATGGGGCTGTTAATATGAATGGTCGTGGTGTTGGTGCAGTACTCATTACACCTAAGGGAGTTCACATGCCTTTCTCGGCAAAACTCACTTTCAACTGCACTAACAACGAAGCTGAATACGAAGCTTGTATTATGGGTCTTGAGGAAGCCATTGACCTCAGGATCAAGACATTGACTGTATTCGGAGATTCAGCTCTAGTAGTTAATCAAACCAACGGCAAATGGTACACGCACCAGGATCATTTGATACCTTACAGGGATTATACGAGGAGGTTATTGACTTTCTTCACAACGGTCAAGCTTGAGTATATCCCTCGGGATGAGAATCAATTGGCGGATGCTCTGGCTACCATTTCATCTATGATCAAAGTTCAAGCTGCTAACTTCGTACCGCAGATTTCAGTGTCCAGACTTGACAGACCAGCATATGTGTTCGCAGTAGATGTTGTTAAAGATAATAAGCCTTGGTTCCACGACATTAAGTGCTTCTTGGAGGATCAAACATACCCACCTGGGGCATCTTCCAATGATAAGAAGACTTTGAGAAGGCTTGCTGGTAGTTTCTTTCTGAACACTGATGGTTCCCTGTACAAAAGAAACTTGTATATGGTACTCCTCAGATGCGTCGACAGGACAGAAGCAGATTTGCTAATGGTTGAAGTGCACGAAGGATCCTTTGGTACCCATGCGGGAGGGCATGCCATGGCTAAAAAGTTGCTAAGATCAGGTTATTACTGGGTCACAATGGATGCCGATTGTTGTGCCTATGCCAGAAAATGCCATAAATGCCAGATTTATGCGGATAAGGTGCATGTGCCTCCCAATCCTTTGAATGTGATGTCTTCACCCTGGCCCTTTGCCATGTGGGGCATTGACATGATTTGCAAGATTGAGCCAACTGCTTCAAATGGTCACAGATTCATCCAAGTCGCCATTGACTATTTCACCAAGTGGGTTGAAGCAGCTTCATATGCAAACGTTACCAGGCAAGTGGTAGCCAGATTTTTGAAGAGAGATATCATCTGTCGGTACGGAGTTCCCGAGCGAATCATTACTGATAATGGTTCCAACTTGAACAACAAAATGATGGCAGAGCTGTGCCGGGACTTCAAGATCCAACACCACAATTCTTCTCCTTACAGGCCAAAGATGAATGGCGCTGTTGAGGCAGCTAATAAGAATATCAAGAAGATTGTGCAGAAGATGGTAGTTACCTATAAAGACTGGCATGAGATGCTACCATTTGCCTTGCATGGGTACCGCACGTCAATCAGAACATCCACTGGGGCAACACCGTATCAACTTGTGTATGGTATGGAGGCAGTCCTACCTGTTGAAGTTGAATTACCCTCCTTACGGGTGTTAATGGATGTTAAGCTGAACGAAGCAGAATGGGTCCGATCCCGATACGAACAACTGAGTCTGATTGAAGAGAAAAGATTGGCTGCAATCTGTCATGGGCAGTTGTATCAGAAAAGAATGAAAAGAGCCTTCGATCAGAAAGTCAGGCACCGAGAGTACCAAGTAGGAGATCTTGTGCTTAAGAGAATCCTCCCTCCTCATACAGACCACAGGGGCAAGTGGACTCCGAACTATGAAGGACCATTCGTAGTAAAGAAAGTTTTCTCCGGTGGAGCACTCATGCTCAGTACCATGGATGGTGAAGATTTCCCGTCCCCTGTGAATTCAGATGCAGTTAAAAAATACTTCGCATAAAAATGACCTGCTGGACATAAAAACAGAATGTAAGTCCAGGCAAAAATAGGGCATCCCGGCGAGTCAAAAACAGAATAAAAGACTCGGGCAAAAATAAGGGAAAATAAGGGAAAATAAGCAACAAAAAAAAAGAAAAAAAAAAGTATACCCGTTGAGTTGAAAAGCCGCATCGGACAACTCAGGCAAAAAATGGGTATCCCGATGGATTGAAAACCCGAAAGGGCGATCCATGCAAAATAAGGGAATAAGCGGACAACTGCATTCTGAATTCGTCTGTATCGTTTACGACTTAGTGAGCTTCAAAAAGGATCAAGCTTCTTTCAGGATCAGCCTTCTTCAGAAAGTAGGACGAGAAGAACGTCAAAAGTCATACGAGTCATAGCAAGAGGGAAGCTTCTTGGAACGTCGACAACATTGCCAGCTTTTTGTTTTCTCATTTTGTAACAATCTCCTCATTTCAGGGGATTTGTTTCTTTGACTGTATATTGCCAATTCAGGGCACACGAACTAATAAAATCAGATTTCCAGTCATGTTTCGTCTTGTACATTTTTATTTGCAAAAAATGTCTGATGTCTTAAGAAGAACTGATTGCATGAATACAGATGCTTACCTTCAAAATAAAAGTTACGTGCTTGCAGGAAATATACTTACTCTCAGAAGTGTCTAAACTCCTATGACGGAATCCAGTAAAGGATACCTCGGGATTACTTGTGCGTTTCCCTATCTTTGCAGGATTGCAGGTATCCAAAACGCAACATGGGGCATGTAAGCTTCATCCCAGCAAGCTGGCAAATCAGTGCTCGCTCAGTCTTAACACTCAAAGTGTTTTCTCCCCAGCCGAGTTGCCACTTGTTACTTCTCCCCATCAGAGTTGCCAGGCATCACTTCTCTAACAGGGCAGTACCAGAAGGCGCCCATACCCCCGGCTGAGTCAAGAATCCTCCTCAACAGAATCTCTAGGGAGATCTTTCAGTGATATCTCTTTCTCCCCAGCCGAGTTGCCATTTGTTATTTCCTCCTCAGCCGAGTACGAAAAGCCAGGGAATCGTCTCCCCACAGAATTTCAGCCTCTATCCAGAAGAGCAACGCATGAAGGGATCACAACAGAGTGACGAAAGCTTCTACAAACCCCAGCTGGGTCCCTCATTACTGAGATAGGTCTATCATTGATCCATTTCCCCAAGCAGATACATCTCATCAGATCCACCAATGATCTCATCCCCAGCTGGGATGTCCATTTCAAGCAGACCAACCAGAGGTCTTCACAGCATCGCGATCCGAATCCCGGATCGGTATCCTTGCATAATCATGGCATTCGCATCATATTCACCCTACAAAGCGTAGCATTCCGTCTAACACGGGGCATTACGGCAAAAATCAAACATATTGCATAATCATAAGCCATGTTATGAATCAAACACTTGTGAATCATGACAATCCATCAACGTACAGAAAACTCCCACAAATTCCCCAGCGGAGAGCTGAGCTGAAACAGTTACCTTACATTCAAGCATCAGTACATACTCCTTATGGCACCCGTCCGTGTCATATCCCCAACAGAAAGCCAAAGACATCCTCTTTGCACTCACATACACTTATATATACATTTCCTTGACATCCGTCCATGTCAGTTTCCCAGCACAGTAACATAAACACTTTGTATGTCAGAAACTTGTTTATACTATACTTTTCTCCTTTTGACACTCGTCCGTGTCACTCTCCCCAGCAGGTTAAATACTCATCTATACACCATTCATACTCACACTCATACAGATACTCGTCCGTATCTTATATACACCATTTATATCCCCGCAGATTCGACATTAGTCCTTGTTCTTTGTTAACCAGTTGGTACTCGTCCGTACCATCACCTCAGAACATGTGTCAAGCGTCTGTTTCTACCTGATACTCGTCTGTATCATAGTCTTAAGGATGCTCGTCCGCATCTTTAATCCATACACCATGTCAAACACTCTTGTGTCTTCCTGAATATAGACACTCGTCTGTGTCTACTATTCCCCAGAAGAGTCCTCTCAGATTCAACACTCGTCCGTGTTCTCTGTTAACCAGTTGATACTCGTCCGTATCATCATCTTTGAACACGTGTCAGTATTTGTTTCTACCCGATACTCGTCCGTATCGTAGTCTTAAGGATGCTCGTCCGCATCTTTAATCTATACACAAACATCTAAACACTTATACCTTTTGTTTTTTGGATGTAAACACTCGTCCGTGTTTACTATTCCCCAGTAGATCGCCAACAAAGCAAAATTTCTTTTTATCTGACATTCGTCCTATGTCATGATAAACCCCGAGAGCAGTCGTACCCTGCTAGGTGGTCGTCCTCCACCTCTTGATGATCGTCCTTCATCATGCTCATCCGATGGCCGTCCCCATCGTTGATTTTCTATCCGACATTCGTCCTATGTCGTGATATTTAGCAGTCGTCCCCTGCTAGGTGGTTTTCCTCCACCTTTTGATGATCGTCCTTCATCATTTTATCTAATGGCCGTCCCCATTGTTGATTTTGGTTATCTGGCATTCGTCCTATGTCATGATAAACCTTGAGAGCAGCCGTCCCCTGCTAGGTGGTCGTCCTCCACCTCTTGATGGTCGTCCTCCATCATGCTCATCCGATGGCCGTCCCCATCGTTGACCTTTTATCCGGCATTCGTCCTATGTCGCGATATTTTCGGCAGCCGTACCCTGCCAGGTGGTCGTCCTCCACCTTAGATGACCGTCCCTCATCTTATACCCAACAGAGCAGCCGTCCCCTGCTAGGTGATCGTCCTTCACCTTTAATGACCGTACCTCATCATCTGTTTATTTCATTTATTCTTTAACCCGATGGCCGTCCCCATCGTGGTCCCTTTTTTCCCTTTCCTGATGATCGTCCTTCATCAGTTTAGCCCGATGGTCGTCCCCATCGTTGGTTACCTTACTTTATGAACTTGATGGCCGTCCCCGTCATGTTTCATTAATCCCCAGAGAATTTTACAGCTTTACTTGATGGCCGTCCCCATCATAATTCTTTTTATCCCCAGCATGTCGGCCGTCCCCGGCACTGCTTCATTTCCCGCACTTTTTCCTGCATGTCGGCCGTCCCCGTCATTGCTCTTTACCCAGCAGTCGTCCTCTGCTCGACGGTCGTCCTCCGTCGCCCACACTTTACAATATACTTTATTTTCTTTAACAATCTATATCCCTTTTCTTCTTCATTCTGTGAGTGCAAATTTTGGACTGTCTTTGGTATTCAACCACAAGTTATCTTGTTTGCCTGATAAGCCGTCGCTTACATCCTGCACAGCTAACTCATGTTTGAATAGGGGCAGCTGTAAACACCCCAAATTTGCCCTCACCCATTCACACCATGGCTTGTGATCATTTCATATGCATAAACTCAATCATACCATCTCATATCACATTTTTGATTCACTGCATGGATTCAAAGTCATCTGCATCTAGGGTTTGTGATCTGAGCAATCCAAGAGCTTCTTGAGCCACTCCAAAGGTCATCAACCACTTCAAATGGGTCCATGTATGTTCAAACATCATATTATATCCTCTCAAAGTCAAGAATGTCAAAGAATCACAAGAACTGAAAATGGCATGGATGCAGAGCCATGCTTGACTGCACAGGTGACCTAAAATTAGGGTTTTGGTTTCAAAGGCCATAACTCCAATGTTTTTGGTCATTCTTGTTTCTATTGGTCTCTATATGGTATAGGGAGTATGTATATCAATTTTCATGAAGAAATTCAATGGGGAAGTCATCTGATCAAGAGTTGACTTTTCAAGCAAGTTAGTGCAAAATCAGGGCATCTGAGGCCCCCAATGACCCAACCAAAGGGCATTCTTCATCATTTTGATTGTATATGATCTTTATTTGATCATGGAAGATGTTAGAAGTTTTTGCAAAGTTGACTTTTTGGGCAAGTTTGACTTTTAATGAAATTGTCATTTTAGGCAACTTTTTCAACCTTTACTTTTTGATTCAAAGAAGCTTCAAATGGAAAAACTTTGGTCATGAAAGTTGTAGAATAGATCTTCCCCTTTTCAAAAAGTACAAGAACATGACCTAATTCATTTTGGATCAAAAGTTATGGCTTGTCAAAGTTGGCAAAAATCACAAAATTTCAAAGTTTCTACCAAAGAGGTATTTTGCAAAATGACTTGATCAAGTGTTCTAAAGCTATCAAATGCACTTCTAATCCACACAACATGATCATGTGACATCTAAAGTTCAGAATGGACCAAAGAATTACACATTTTTATGGTTTATGGAACAAGATTTTTCATAAGAGGCAAAAGTGAACCAAGCTGCAAAACTCATCATAGCTTCTCATCCACTTGCTGGCTAGCTTGCTGATCAATCCTAGGCCTTTCCTCACATCATGCTGCGCAGGACATGCCTTTTGTACTCAGATAGCAAGTAGCCCATGCCCTTCTTACACAACTTTGACATTTTGGCAAAAGCACCCATACCAATCAATAAAGCACATGTCACTTCTTCTGACCAATGGCATTTGTTTATACAAAGAAAATGCAAGCCAAACACAACAAGAAGAAAGCCTGAAACACTTCACAAGACAACATTCTCATTTTCACCCTCTTGAGCAAAAGCATTCGAAACTCAACACACAGGCCACAAACACACAAACAAACTTCATAAACCATCTCACCATGCTTCACTGAACATCAACCAACCCTCAAAACAGCCTGAAAGCCATAGAATCACAAACACGATTCTCACCTGACCTTGAATAGAACTCATGCAAACTCTCAAACCAGCCATTACAAACTTCAAACAAACCTTGCAAGCTTCCTAGGAGGATCAGTGGAGTAGATTTGAGCAAAAGAAGCAGCCTGAAAGTTCTGGAATCGAAAGCTCCATCTCAGGTATCATCCAAAAACATTTTTCCAGAACTTGTGTTTTAAGTTACAAACTGATTCTATGTGATGTGCTGATCATTTTAAGCTTTGAATCATTGAAAATGGTTGCGTGTGTAGGATGTATTTGATCTCTGAAATTTCTGTTTAGTTTTCCGTTTTGATTCGTGTCTCATGATCCAGTGAAAATGAATGGGTTTTTGGGTGGGGTTTATGTTTAGTGATGATTAGTGATTGATTCTGGAGAGTTTGGCACGTTTTCATGGCGTATTGAGAGATATTGAAGGATGAGATAGCCGGAGAAGACGACTGGAACAGTGTTCTGGTCGCCTGAGAGTGATTAGGGCAAGATTAGGGCTTAATAATTTAATTAGCAAATTTGAATCTCAGCCCTTGGATGTGGCGCCAAGTCTCTTCCCGCGCGTGTGAGTTCAAACCAGGGCCCTTGGATGTGTTGACTTTTCCATTTTCAGATTAAATTCATTTTCTTTTTTCATATTAATTCATTTCTTTTCTCCATTTTATTAAAAATAGCAAAATCATTTTAAAAATTCTGAAAATTTTTGTATAAACTTTCATTAATTTTCAGAAACCAAAAATATTTTTATTTTTATTTTTTGCATTAAAAAATATTTTTAAATCATTTAAAAGTTCATTTTTAATTAATTAATGGGAATTAATTAATTAAAAATACTTTTAGGTATTTAAAAATCACCAAAAAATTCATGAAACCTTCATAATCATTTAGAAACATTGTCCAACCCTCAAACCAAATTTCTTTTTTGATCTTGATGCCTTTTGAGAATTTTTCATGGAATTAAAATCATTTCAAGGCATTATTTTGATCCAAACTTCAAAAAATCATTTATGCCTAACCTTTGAGAGTTGGACTTTGATTCTTCTTGCATTGCATTGTGTTTAGCATGTAGTTTGTGAGATTAAATTGATTTGATTCGATCTTTCATTTTCCATTTGTTTGGCATTTTTCTTGTTAAGGTACCTTAAAACCCTAGAAAACTTAGAAAATTCATAACTTAAATTAGGTTAAGAGTTGGAACCTCTCCTTTGTGTAAACACCCCAAATTTGCCCTCACCCATTCACCATGGCTTGTGATCATTTCATATGCATAAACTCAATCATACCATCTCATATCACATTTTTGATCCACTGCATTGGTTCTAAGTCATCTGCACCTAGGGTTTGTGATCTGAGCAAATTAAGAGCTTCTTGAGCCACTCCAAAGGTCAACAATCACTTAAAAGGGTTCTATGTGTGTTCAAGTATCATATTATATCCTCTCAAAGTCAATAATGTCAAAAAATCACAAGAACTGAGAATGGTATGGAAGCAGAGCCAGGCTTGACTGCACAGATGACCTAAAATTAGGGTTTTGGTTTCAGAGGCCATAACTCCAAATTTTTTGGTCATTCTTGTTTCTATTGGTCTATATATGGTATAGGGAGTATGCATATCAATTTTCATGAAGAAATTCCATGGGGAAGTCATCTGATCAAAGGTTGACTTTCTGAACAAGTCAGTGCAAAATCAGGGCATCTGAGGCCCCCAATGACCCAACCAAAGGGTGTTCTTCATCATTTTGAGTGTATATGATCTTTATTTGATCATGGAAGAAGTTGGAAGTTCACAAAATTGAGAAATTTCAAGTCTTTTGCAAAGTTGACTTTTTGGGCAAGTTTGACTTTTAATGAATTTGTCATTTTAGGCAACTTTTCAACCCTTACTTTTTGATTCAAAAAGGCTTCAAATGGAAACACTTTGGTCATGAAAGTTGTAGAATAGATCATTCCCTTTTCAAAAAGTACAAGAACATGACCTAATTCATTTTGGATCAAAAGTTATGGCTTGTCAAAGTTGGCAAAAATCACAAAATTTCAAAGTTTCTACCAAAGAGGTATTTTGCAAAATGACTTGATCAAGTGTTCTAAAGCTATCAAATGGACTTATAATTCACATAACATGATCATGTGACATCTAAAGTTCAGAATGGACCAAAGAATTACACATTTGTATGGGTTTTGGAACAAGATCTTTTCATAAGAACCAAAGTGAACCAAGTTGCAAAAGTCATCATATCTCCTCATCCACTTGCTGGCTATTTTGCTGATCCACCCTAGGCTTTTCCTCACCTCATGCTGCGCAGGACATGCCCTTTGTACCAAGCTAGCAAGTAGCCCATGCCCTTCTTACACAAAAGTTGACATTTTGCAAAAGCACCCATACCTATCACAAAAGGACATGTCATGTCATCTGACCAATGAGAATTGTTTATGTGAATCAATTGCAAGCCAAACATAAGAACAAGCAAGCCTTAAACCAGCCATAGCACAACATACACATTTTCACCCTCACTGGCAAAACCCTTCGAAACTGATCACAGAGCTCACAAACACACAAACAAACTTCATAGATCAACTCAACTCATCTTCCTGGTCACAAAGCATCCATCATCCTTGCCTTAAACTGCCAGAATCACAAACACGATTCCTTCACTGCACTGAACAGAACTTGTTCAAACTTCCAAACTAGACAACACAAACTCCTTCTAAGCATCAATATGTCATCAGGGGCCTAAAAGGAGTGGATTGCACAAAGGAAAGAGGTCAGAAAGTTGCAAACTGAAGAGCTTCAAACTCAGGTAGCTTCATGAAATTTTTTTCCAGAAGCATGATTTTAAGTTCTAAATAGCTTCTATACACTCCCCTGGTCATGAATATGTGATTATTTTTGAAAATGGTTGAGAAACCAGGATGTATGCTTTGTTTGAAATTTTTGCCCTAAAACATGTTTGATTCGATTCTCCTTGTTTCTGAATGATAAATGTTGTTTGAATGAGGGGTTTAATTCGTTTTTGAGTGGGGAAGAGTTTTGGGCTGTTGGATTTCATTTTCATTGCGTGTAGAGTGAGTTTGTGATTTTGGATGATCGGAGAAGACGACCGGAACAGTGTTCCGGTCGCCTGAAAGTCATTAGGGCTGTCATTAGGGCTTAATCATTAATTAGCCAGGTTTGAATATCATCCATTGGATATGGCGCCAGGTCAAACGCGCGCGCAACCAGTTTAAACCTGGACCCTTAGATCTGATTACTTTTCTTTTTTCAGTTTAATTTCATTTTTATTTTCCATTTAATTACATTGTTTTCTTCATTTTATTAAAAATAGCAAAACTTATTCAAAAATTCTGAAATTTTTTATACAAACTTTTATTAAATTTCAGAAACCAAAAACATTTTTATTTTTATTTTTTTCATTTTTAAAATATTTTTAAATATTTAAAAGTTTATTTTTAATTAATTAATGAGAATTAATTAATTAAAAATACTTTTAGGTATTTAAAAATCACCAAAAAATTCATGAAACATTTAAAAACATTTAGAAACATTGTCCAACCCTCAAACCAAATTTCTTTTTTGATCTTGATGTATTTTGAGAATTTTCCATGGAATTAAAATCATTTTGAGGCATTATTTTGATCCAAGCTTCCAAAAATCATTTATTCCTAACCATTGAGAGTTGGACCTTGATTCTTTTTGCATTGCATTGTGTTTAGCATGTAGTTTGTGAGATTAAATGGTCATGATTTTATCTTTCATTTTCCATTTGTTTGACATTTTTCTTGTTAAGGAACCCTAAAACCCTAGAAAACTAAGGAAAATCATAACTTGAATTAGGTTAAGAGTTGGAACTTCTCCTTTGGGCAGTGAGTTAGTATAGGTTTAGGGATCCTTTGTGTGCATTTTCAATTTTTTATATTGATGTTTGCTTCTGATTTTGGTTTGTGTTTGATGCTTTGATCATAAACCCTAATTTGGGCTTCCATATGCATCCATCTTGCACTTGCTTGCATAACATGGCTTGCCATAGCATTTTTTGCATCCATTTGATTCATTGAACATCTTAAGACATATTGAAAGCATGTTTGATCATTGCATCATGCATTTTCCATGTTGTATGCCATTTGCACTTCATAACTTTCCATGTATGTTCATGCTTCTTAACTTGTTTCATTTGCATCCATAAGTTTGAATGATCATCCTCATGTCTTGATTCATGTTTGCAGCATCTCATAGCATCATTATTATCTCATAGATGCTTCTGGTTTTGATTTACATCATGCCATTTCATTTCATTTTGCATTGCATTGCATTTCTTTTTATAACTTTTCAGGTGGTAAGTAACCTTGAGAAGTGAATTTGCCTTCACTTCTCATATCTTCTTTTCATCTCCTTCATGCATCCTTGCTGCATTTTGTTTTGTGTTTGAGATTGAGCTTGCTCTTTCTTCTTCATCTTACTTTCTTTCTTCAAGTGACTTGTCTTCTTAAATGAAGCAAGTTACTTTAATTCTCTCTGCTCCTTTCATCTGCTTCCTGGTGGTTCCTCTGAAGATTTCTCTTGTTAACTTCACAAACCTTAGGAACAACCAAGCATGACAATGATTAGGGTTTTGATTAGTCCCCCACTTAGTTTTACCTTTGTGTCTCTTTGAGTCTTCTCTTCTCACCTCATAATCAGGGACTAAACCATAAAGGCTTTAAGGCTTTGTGATTAAGCTTATGCCTGCATCCTTCTATTAGGATGGAGTGTATAACTTTAATCCTAAGTGTTAAACCCTTAATGTGTTTAAATCTCTTAATCAATTCACCTAATAATCATCAAGACATCACACTTGTAACTTGGGCCTTGCATTAGGGTTCTAATTCTTCCTTAATTGGTTAAGAAGGACTAACCCTAGTGTTAATGGACAAGTCCCCCTCAAGTTGTCTTACAAACCCTAAAAATCACTTCATCATCTTATCATTCAATAAAATCCACTTAATCAAAGGTTTGTTTTGTCATGAGTTTAATCCCTAATCATGGATTAAGTTGAGGAGTTTTCCTCAGCTTAAACATTCTCATCTATTATCCTTCTATTAGGATGGTGTAATGAGTCTGTTTAATCCCTGATTATGGCTTAACCTCATTACTTAACACTAAACAAAAACACCAAAAACATCTAATTAATCACAAGTAGGTTAATGATCTTAATCCTACATCAAAGGTGACTAAGTGTGAGAAGTTGACTTCACACTTAAGGTATTCTCATTACCCCTAATCAGAGGGAGGATGTGATGAGTTTACTAACCCATTGGTTTAGGCTTAAGCTCATTAACTTATGACAAACTTTCAAAAGCAATAAAAGACTGAAAACACAAAAACAAACAATAATCGTCTCATCCGGGATTCTTTTCTCATCATCTTCATTCACAAACGAGAACTTGCTTCTTCCATCTAATGCAAGACAGTTTGCACCTGAGCCAGACAGGTCATACACTTGAGCATAGAAAAGTAAGCAATTCACAAGTCAGTTCATTTTTCAGTCTCTTTGGGTCGAACTACGGTGTTCTGACTTCCTCATTGCACGAGAGGATACGTAGGCATAACTTAACAGTTATCGAACAAAAGTCTCTGTATATTCCTCCTCTTTCCAGCTTTATTCTTTTAGCCTCATGATCTTGAGCATTTCATTCTTGTTCTTACACTGACACTATACATATATACACTTCACACTTCTTTTACACTGACACCTGTACATCCTTTTCCAGCTTTATTTATACACAAATTGCACTGACACTACCCCTTTAAAACACAAATCTTTTAAGCGTGGATCCCGTCGAGTACGACGGACAATCTGGGTGCTAATACCTTCCCAGGTTGTAACCAACCCCCTTTCTCAGTCTCTCTGGCTCGCAACCGTCTTATCCATGTTTTTTCTAGGTCTATGCAGCATTACCTTTCCTCCGGGATAAAAATGCCTAGCTGGCGACTCTTTTCTTCTCCAGTGAGTTCACTCCTGTGTGTTCTCATTGTTCTTTTCGCCGACCGTTCGCGTCTGTACCTTTATTTGGGCAGTGAGTTAGTATAGGATTAGGGTCCCTTTGAGTGCATTTTCAATTTTTTATCTTGATGTTTGCTTCTGATTTTGGTTTTGGTTTGATGCATTGATCATAAACCCTAATTTGAGCTTCCCTTTGCATCCATCTTGCATTTGCTTGCATAACATGACTTGCCATGACATTTTATGCATTCATTTGATTCATTAGACATCTTAGGATATGTTGAAAGCATGTTTGATCATTGCATCATGTATTTGCCATGTTGTATGTCATTTGCATCTCATAACTTTTCATGTGTGTTCATGGTTCTAAACTTGATCCATTTGCATCCATTTTGTTCATGTGATCATCCTCATGCCTTGATTCATGTTTGCACCATATCATAGAATCATTATCATCTCATATATGCTTCTGGTTTTGGTTTGCATCATGCCATTCCATCTCACTTTGCATTGCATTGCATTTCTTTCACTAACTTTTCAGGTGGTAAGTTACCTTGAGAAGTGAATTTGCCTTCACTTCTCACAATTTCTTTTCATTTCTTTCATGCATCCTTGCTGCATTTTGTTATGTGTTTGAGATTGAGATTGATCATTCTTCTTCTTCTCACTTTCTTTCTTCAAGTGACTTGTCTTCTTAAATGAAGCAAGTTACTTTGCTTCTCCTGATCCATTCATCTGCTTCCTGGTGGTTCCATTGAAGATTTCTCTTGTAAACGTCACAAACCTTAGGAACAACCAATCATGACAATGATTAGGGTTTTGATTAGTCTCCCCACTTAGTTTTTTACCTTTGTGTCTCATTGAGTCTTCTCTTCTCATCTCATAATCAGGGACTAAACCCTAAAGGCTTTAAGGCTTTGTGATTAAGCTTATGCCTGCATCCTTCTATTAGGATGGAGTGTATAACTTTAATCCTAAGTGTTAGACCCTTAATGTGTTTAAATCCTTAAATCAATCCACTTAATAATCATCAAGACATCAAGCTTGTAACTTGGGCCTTGCATTAGGGTTCTAATTCTTCCTTAATTGGTTAAGAAGGACTAACCCTGGTGTTAATGGACAAGTCCCCCTCAAGTTGTCTTACAAACCATAAAAATCACTTCATCATCGTATCAATAACTAAAATCCACTTAATAAAGGCTTTGTTTTGTCATGAGTTTAATCCCTAATCATGGATTAAGTTGAGGAGCATTCCTCAGCTTAAACATCCTCATCTATTATCCTTCTATTAGGATGGTGTAATGAGTCTGTTTAATCCCTGATTATGGCTTAATCTCATTACTCAACACTAAACAAAAACACCAAAAACATCTAAATAATCACAAGTAGGTTAATGATCTTAATCCTGCATCAAAGGTGATTAAGTGTGAGAAGCTGACTTCACACTTAAGGTATTCTCATTACCCCTAACCAGAGGGAAGATGTGATGAGTTTACTAAATCCATTGGTTTAGGCTTAAGCTCATTAACTTATGAAAAGCTCTCAAAAGTAATAAAAGACTGAAAACTCAAAAACAAACAATAATCGTCTCCTTCGGGATTCTTTCCTCATCATCTTCACTCACAAACGAGAACTTGCTTCTTCCGTCTAATGCAAGACAGTTAGCACCTGAGCCAGACAGGTCATACACTTGAGCATAGGCAAGTAAGCAGTTCATCAGTCAAATTACCTTTCAGTCTCTTTGGGTCGAACTACGGTGTTCTGACTTCCTCATTGCACGAGAGGATACGTAGGCATAACTTAACAGTTATCGAACAAAAGTCTCTGTATATTCCCCCTCTTCCCAGCATTATTCTTATATCTTCTTTTCATCTCTTCTCATATCTTCTTTTCATCTCCTTCATGCATCCTTGCTGCATTTTGTTTTGTGTTTGAGATTGAGCTTGATCTTTCTTCTTCATCTTACTTTCTTTCTTCAAGTGACTTGTCTTCTTAAATGAAGCAAGTTACTTTGCTTCTCTCTGCTCCTTTCATCTGCTTCCTGGTGGTTCCTCTGAAGATTTCTCTTGTTAACTTCACAAACCTTAGGAACAACCAAGCATGACAATGATTAGGGTTTTGATTAGTCCCCCACTGTCGCTCCCGATAAATGGGAATAGGCCCAGATAAAGGTACAGACGCGAACGGTCGGCGAGAGGGACAATGAGAACACACAGCAGTGAACTCACTGGAGATGAATAGAGTCGCCAGCTAGGCATTTTTATCCCGGAGGAAAGGTAATGCTGCATAAACCTAGAAAAGAGATGGACAAGACGGTCGCGAACCAGAGAGACTGAGAAAGGGGGTTGGTTACAACCTGGGAAGGTATTAGCACCCAGATTGTCCGTCGTACTCGACGGGATCCACGCTTAAAAGATTTGTGCTATAAAGGGGTAGTGTCAGTGCAATCTGTGTATAAGGAGGCTGGAAGAAAATGTACAGGTGTCAGTGTAAAAGAAGTGCAAAGTGTGATATATACAATGTCAGTGTGAGAGAAAGAGTGAAATGCTCAAGATCATGAGGCTAAAAGAATGAGGCTAGAAAGAGGGGGGATATACAGAGACTTTTGTTCGATAACTGTTAAGTTATGCCTACGTATCCTCTCGTGCAATGAGGAAGTCAGAACACCGTAGTTCGACCCAAAGAGACTGAAAGATGAATTGACTTGTGAACTGCTTACTTGTCTATGCTCAAGTGTATGACCTGTCTGGCTCAGGTGCAAACTGTCTTGCATTAGACGAAAGAAGCAAGTTCTCGTTTGTGAGTGAATGAGATGAGAAAAGAATCCCGAAGGAGACGATTATTGTTTGTTTTTGTGTTTTCAGTCTTTTATTACTTTTGAAAGTTTGTCATACGTTAATGAGCTTAAGCCTAAACCAATGGATTTAGTAAACTCATCACATCTTCCCTCTGATTAGGGGTAATGAGAATACCTTAAGTGTGAAGTCAGATTCTCACACTTAATCACCTTTGGTGTAGGATTAAGATCATTAACCTACTTGTGATTAATTGGATGTTTTTGGTGTTTTTGTTTAGTGTTAAGTAATGAGGTTAAGCCATAATCAAGGATTAAACAGACTCATTACACCATCCTAATAGAAGGATAATAGATGAGAATGTTTAAGCTGAGGAAAGCTCCTCAACTTAATCCATGATTAGGGATTAAACTCATGACAAAACAAGCCTTTGATTAAGTGGATTTTACTTAATGATATGTGTCGCTCCCAAAGATTTGCATCCAGGTACAAGCGCGAACGGTCGGCGAAAGGGACAATGAGAACACACTGCCGTGAACCCACTGGAGATGAATAGAGTCGCCAGCTAGGCATTTTTATCCCGGAGGAAAGGCAATGCTGCATAGGCCTGGAAAAAGATGGATAAGACGGTTGCGAACCAGAGAGACTGAGAAAGGGGGTTGGTTACAACCTGGGAAGGTATTAGCACCCATATTGTCCGTCGTACTCGACGGGATCCACGCTTAAAAGATTTGTGTTTCAAAAGGGGTAGTGTCAGTGCAATTTGTGTATAAAATAGCTGGAAAAAAGATGTACAGGTGTCAGTGTAAAAGAGGTGCAAAGTGTAATATATACAGTGTCAGTGCAGGAATGAGAATAAGATGCTCAAGATCATGAGGCTTAAAAGAATGAGGCTGGAAAGAGGGGAAAGAGACAGAGACTTTTGTTCGATAACTGTTAAGTTATGCCTACGTATCCTCTCGTGCAATGAGGAAGTCAGAACACCGTAGTTCGACCCGAAGAGACTGAAAGATGAATTGACTTGTGAACTGCTTGCTTGTCTATGCTCAAGTGTATGACCTGTCTGGCTCAGGTGCAAACTGTCTTGCATTAGACGGAAGAAGCAAGTTCTCGTTTGTGAGTGAAGATGATGAGAAAAGAATCCCGGAGGAGACGATTATTGTTTGTTTTTGAGTTTTCAGTCTTTTATTGCTTTTTGGAGTTTGTCATAAGATAATGAGCTTAAGCCTAAACCAATGGGTTAGTAAACTCATCACATCTTCCCTCTGATTAGGGGTAATGAGAATTACCTTAAGTGTGAAGTCAGATTCTCACACTTAATCACCTTTGATGTAGGGTTAAGATCATTAACCTACTTGTGATTATTTAGATGTTTTTGGTGTTTTTGTTTAGTGTTGAGTAATGAGGTTTAAGCCATAATCAGGGATTAAACAAATCCATTACACTATCCTAATAGAAGGATAATAGATGAGAGTGTTTAAGCTGAGGAAAGCTCCTCAACTTAATCCATGATTAGGGATTAAACCCATGATAAAACAAGCCTTTATTAAATGGATTTTAATTAATGATAAGATGATGAAGTAAGTTTTATGGTTTGTAAGACAACTTGAGGGGGACTTGTCCATTAACACTAGGGTTAGTCCTTCTTAACCACTTAAGGAAGAATTAGAACCCTGATGCAAGGCCCAAGTTACAAGTGTGATGTCTTGATACTTATTAAGTGGATTGATTAAGGGATTTAAACACATTAAGGGTTTAACACTTAGGATTAAAGTTATACACTCCATCCTAAGAGAAGGATGCAGGCATCAGCTTAATCACAAAGCCTTAAAGCCTTTAGGGTTTAGTCCCTGATTATGAGGTGAGAAGAGAGGACTCAAAGAGAGACACAAAGGTAAAAAACTTATGAGGGGAGACTAATCAAAACCCTAATTCATTATCATGCTTGGTTGTCCCTAAAGTTTGTGAGGTTTGCAAGAACAAGTCTTCAGAGGAGCCACCAGGAAGCAGATGAATAGGATCAAGAGAAGCAAAGTGACTTGCTTCATTCAAGAAGTCAAGTCACTTGAAGAAAGAAAGTGGGAGGGAGAAGAATGAGCAAGCTCAAACTCAAACACATATAAAAATGCAGCAATGGATGCAAGAGAGATGAAGAGAAAAGTTATGAGAAGTGAAGGCAAATTCACTTCCCAAATTTACTTACCACCTGAAATGTTAGAAAGAAATGCAATGCAATGCAAAATGGGATGGAATGACATGATGCAAACCAAAACCAGAAGCATGTTGATGATGAAAATGATGTTATGAGGTGCTGCAAACATGTGGCAAGACATGGAGATATTCAAACAAGATTATGGATGCAAATGATGCAAGCTTAGAAGCATGGATACACATGAAAAGTTATGAAGCATACAAGGCAAATGACATGGCAAATATGTAGTGCAATGGTCAAAGAGGCTTCCTATATGTCTTAAGATGTCAAATGAATCACAAGAATGCACAAAATGCAAAGACAAGTCATGTTATGCAAGAGAATGCAAGAAGGATGCAAGAGAAAGCCCAAATTAGGGTTCATGGATCAAACATCAAACAAAAACCCAAAACAGAAACACACCCTAAGGTAAAAAATGGAAAATGGCATTCAAGGAAACCCTAAACCTATAATGAACCACTGCCCAAAGGGGGGCTCTCAACTCTCAACCAAACTCAAGATATGAATTTTCTAAGTTACTAGGGTTTTTTAGGGTTTTTAACAAAAGAAATGCCAAACAATTTGAAAATGCAAGAACAATTCATGGCCTTTTTATCCTAGAAAATACATGCCAAATAGAAAACAATGCAAGAAGAACCAATGTCCAAACCTTCTTCAATAGGCAGAAATGAATTTTTGAATCCATGATCAAAATAATGCATAAAAAAATGATTTAATTCAATGAAAAATTCTTAAAATGCATCAAGATCAAAAAAGAAATTTGGTTTGAGGGTTGGACAATGTTTCTAAATGTCTTAGAACATTTCATGAATTTTTTTGTAATTTTTAAATACCTAAAAGTATTTTTAATTAATTAATTCCCATTAATCAATTAAAAATAATCTTTTAAATATTTGAAAATACTTTTTAAATGATAAAAAATAAAATAAAAATATTTTTGTGTCATAAAAATTATTAAAACTCAGAGGAAAAAGTTTCATAATTTTTATGAATTTTTTGCTATTTTAAAATAAATGTGCAAGTTAATTGAAATGAAAATGAATAAAAATTAAATAAAATGAAAAGTCAAAGGAAAGGATGGCCAGGATGAGCCCAGGGTTTGAATCAGTTGACTAGCGCGTAAATGGATGGTGGAGATGCAATCTGGCCAAATTATCCTAATTAATAATTAATTAAACTAATGAGAGAGATTAGGGCTAATTGGGAAGATCCTAGCCATTCATACGCGCGGGAAGTCAAACAAATCAACGCAATCAATGGTCCAAATTCAAACTAACATTAATGACCTGAGATTAGGGTTTAATGACTCAGGCTGCCGGAGAAGACTTTCGGTCGTCTTCTCCGGCCAGCTTCTCACCTGAAAACTCCCCAACTCCCTTAAAACGTAACGAAAATGAAAACTAAGCACACCAAAATGATCCCCATGATCCCCTGAGCTAAAACCCTAAGTCCAAACAAATTTCTTCTTCCTCAAAACCATGAATCGAACAGAACAAGTTTTAGGGCAAACCAGTTTCAGAGTCAAATTAAATACTCAAAACAAAGCTATTTCCAAAACTAAGAACATCAGGATGATCAGTGAATCACATAGAACAAGTTTGTAACAAGAAAAACAATTTCTGGAAAAATAAATTTCAGGCTACCTGAGATTCGAAGCTTTCAGTTTGAGGACTTTCTGGCCACTTCTCCTTGTGCAATCCACTCCACTTGATCCCCAGATGATGTTTGAGTGCTCAATGAGAGTTTAAGTTGGCTGGATAGTGAGATTCGACAGCTTCTGCTCAAGCTTGATCAAAAATGGCAATGGAGTTTCTGGAGGTTTCAGGCCATTGTGAGGGGTTGTTTATGGTCCTGAGGATGTATGGAGAAGGTCTGGAGTGTTTGTTTGGATGTTTGCTAGCTGTGGTGAGAGTTTCGAATGAAACTGCAAAGTGAAGTGAGAAATGGCAGTGGGATGTTCTGGCTGTTTCAGGCTTGTGTTCTTGGTGCTTTCTACTCAGTGATACATGGTGAGTTGAATGGAGAAAATGGTTTGAGTGTTTTGTGGCTGTGGAGGCAGATTCGAAGCAAGTTGCAATGTGGTGTGTTTTTGTCAATGTGATCAATGTGATAGCTTCAGCCTTGCTTGGTCTTATGTTTTGCTTGCTAAAGGATACAATAAACAAATGCAAGTGGCCAGAGGATGTGACATGGCCTGTGGTGATTGGGATGTTTACTTTTGCATAAAGTCCACCTTTTGTGTAAGGCGAGTATGGTGAGGTGCTAGGCAAGTACAATGGGCATGGGCTGCGCAGCAAAGTGAAGGGAAAGGCTAGGCTTGGTCCAGCATTCAAGGCAGCAAGTTGGTGAAATGTTATGAGTGCTTTTGCAAGTTGTTGTATCTTTGGTTCACATGTGATTCTTTGTCCAACCAAACATGAAACCATGGGCATTCTTGGTTCATTTCTGATTTTTAGGACTTAGAGAATGTTTATGTGCTGGTTTGAAGTGAACTAGAGGCTGCAATATGCATTGGTTCAAGACTTTGCAAAATTTCCATTTGAAGCATGCCTTGAAAAACAATGATTTTAACCAACTTTGATGCACCATAACTTTTGATCCAAAATGAATTAGGTCATGTTCTTGTACTTTTTGAAAAGGGAAAGATGAGATCTACAACTTTCATGACCAAAGTTTTTCCATTTGAAGCATTTTTGGATCAATAATCAAGGCTTGAAAAATGACCTAAAATGATGCATTCTTGAAAAGTCAACTATGCCCAAAAAGTCAACATTTGCAAAAACCCTAAATTCTTGATTTTTATGAACTTCAACCTTCTTCCATGATCAAATAAAGATCATATACACTCAAAATGATGAAGATCACCCATTGGTTGGGTCATTGGGGGCCTCAGATGCCCTGATTTTACACTGACTTGTCTGAAAAGTCAACTCTTGATCAGATGACTTCCCCATGGAATTTCTTCATGAAAATTGATATGCATACTCCCTATACCATATAGAGACCAATGGAAACAAGAATGACCAAAAAATTTGGAGTTATGGCCTCTGAAACCAAAACCCTAATTTTCAGTCAACTGTGCAGTTCAACCTGGCTCTGCATCCACTCAAACCCTAGTTCTTGTGATTCCTCTGCATTTTTGACTTTGAGGAGATGGAATATGACATAAGAACACACATGGACCCCTTTGAGTTGATTGGTGGCCTTTGGAGTGGCTCAAGAAGCTTTGGGCTTGCTCAGATTACAAACCCTAGGTGCAGATGCCTTAGAAGCCATGCAGTGAATCAAAAGTGAGATGTGAGATGATATGTTTGTGTTTATGCATATGAGATGATCACAAGCCATGGTGTGAATGGGTGAGGGCAAATTTGGGGTGTTTACAGCTGCCCCTATTCAAACATGAGTTAGCTGTGCAGGATGTAAGCGACGGCTTAACAGGCAAACAAGATAACTTGTGGTTGAATACCAAAGACAGTCCAAAATTTGCACTCACAGAATGAAGAAGAAAAGGGGTATAGATTGTAAAAGAAAAAATAAAGTATATTGTAAAGTGTGGGCGACGGAGGACGACCGTCGGGCAGAGGACGACTGCTGGGCAAATAGCAATGACGGGGACGGCCGACATGCTGGGGACAAAAGGTAAAGCCAAGACGGGGACGGCCGACTAGCTGGGGGAAAATAAAATCGTGATGGGGATGGCCATCAAGATAAAGCTGTAAAATCTCTGGAAATTAATGAAACATGACGGGGACGGCCATCAAGTTCATGAAGGTAAAGTAACCAATGACGGGGACGGCCATCGGGCTAAAAGAAAAAAGGGACCACGACGGGGACGACCATCGGGTTAAAGAATAAATGAAATAAACAGATGATGGGGTACGGCCATCAAAGGTGAAGGACGATTACCTAGCAGGGGACGGCTGCTCTGTTGGGGAATAAAGGAATTATGATGGGGACGGCCATCAAAGGTGGAGGACGACCACCTGGCAGGGTACGGCTGCCGAAAATATGAACGATGGGGACGGCCATCGGATAGAAAAGGTCGACGATGGGGACGGCCATCGGATGAGCATGATGGAGGACGACCATCAAGAAGTGGAGGACGACCACTCAGCAGGGAACGGCTGCTCTCAGGGTTTATCATGACATAGGACGAATGTCAGATAACCAAAATCAACAATGGGGACGGCCATTGGATAAAATGATGAAGGACGATCATCGAGAGGTGGAGGACGACCACCTAGCAGGGGACGGCTGCTAAAAACAACGATGGGGACGGCCATCGGATGAGCATGATTGAGGACGAGCATCAAGAAGTGGAGGACGACCACTTAGCAGGGTACGGCTGCTCTCAGGGTTATCATGACACAGGACGAGTGTCAGATAAAAGAAGAAAATTGTTGGTGATCTACTGGGGATGTAGTAAACACGGACGAGCGTTTACATCCAAGAAACAAAAGGCATAAGTGTTTGGTATTGCGTATAGATTAAGGATGCGGACGAGCATCCTTAAGACTATGATACGGACGAGTATCATGTAGAAACAAACTGACACATGCTCAGAGATGATGATACGGACGAGTATCAACTGGTTAACAAAGAACACGAACGAGTGTTGCATCTGAAAGAATTCTTCTGGGGAATAATAGACACAGACGAGTATCTATATTCAAGAAGACCCAAATGTTTGACACGGTGTATGGATTAAAGATGCGGACGAGCATCCTTAAGACTATGATACGGACGAGTATCACGTAGAAACAAACACTAGACACAATGTTCTGAGATGATGATACGGACGGGTATCAACGGGTTAACAAAGAACAAGGACTACTGTCGAATCTGTGGGGATATAGATGATGTATACCAGATACGGACGAGTATCTGTATAAGTGTACCAACGAGTAGTGAGTATTATATAGATAAGTGTTGATCTGCTGGGGAGAGTGACACGGACGAGTGTCAAGAGAAAAGCAATATTAACAAGTGTATGGGTTGATAAAAGTGTAAGTGACTGCGCTGGGGAAATGACACGGACGGGTGTCAAGAAAATGTATATATGAGTATATGTGAGTGCAACGAGGGTGTCTTTGGCTTTCTGCTGAGGTATGACACGGACGGGTGTTAGGACGTATCCGTAATACGGGTGATCTTGTTCGTAAAGATGTGTTCGGGCGACCTGTTTGGGGAAGTGATGACATGGACGGGTGTCAAAAAGGAGTATAAACTGGTGTTTGTGATTAATGAGGCAACTGCTTTTGCTGGGACTCTGGTGGGGATTTCTGTACAATGATGATGAACGGTTATTATTCACAAGTGTTCGATTCACAACATGACTTATGATTATGCTATGTGTTTGATTTTTGCCGTAATGCTCCGTATTAGACGGAATGCTACGCTCTGAGGGGATAGTATGATGCGAATGCCATGATTATGCAAAGAGGCAAAGATCCGAGATTCGGATCCCGTTGCTGCGAAGATCTCTGGTCGATCTGCTTGAAGTGAACATCCCAGCTGGGGATGAGATCATTGGTAGATCTAATGATGTATCTGCTTGGGGATATAGGTCATTGACTGACATATCCTTATAATGCGGGACCCAGCTGGGGTTTGTAGAAGCTTTCCCCTCTCTGTTGTGACTTCTCCGTGCGTTGCTCTTCTGAATAGAGGCTGGGGATTCTGTGGGGAGATGGTTCCTTGACTTCTGTACTCAGCTGAGGATGAAATGGCAACTCGGCTGGGGAATTTATGAGAGGCAACTCAACCGGGGATAGAGCATTTCAGATGCTGAGATTAAGTGTATGTTGATTTGGCAACTTTGCTGGGGAAGTGGGCACCTTCCAGTGCCACGTGGAAGATAGACCGAGTTGATAATGATTCGCCAGCTTGCTGAGGGTGAAGCTTTCATGCCCTAAGTTGCGTTCTGGATACCTGCAATCCTGAAAAAGATAGAACAACGCACAAGATAATCCCGAGGTATCCCTTACCGGATTCCGTCATAGGAGTTAGGATACTTCTGAGAGTAAGTATATTCCCTGCAAGCATGTTTCTTTATTTTCTTAGAAAAGAACATCTGTACTTATGCAATCAATTTCCCTTTTAAGACATCAGACATTTTTTGCAAATAAAACGAGACATGACTGAAAATCTGATTTTATTAATTCGTGTGCCCTGAATTGGCAAGATACAGTCAAAGAAACACATCCCCTGAAACGAGGAGATCGTTACAAATTGAGAAACAAAGTGCTGGCGATATTGACGATGCTTCCAAGGAGCTTCCTCTTCTGCTATGACTCGTATGACAATGACGTTCCTCTCGTCTTGCTTTCTGGAGAAAGTTGATTCTGATTGAAGTTTGATCCTTTGGAGCTTACCAAGTTGTGGGTGATACAGACGAATTCAGAATGCAGCTGTTCGCTTATTCCCTTGTTTTGCATGGATCGCCCTTTCGGGTTTTCAATCCATCGGGATACCCATTTTTGCCTGAGTTGTCCAATGTGGCTTTTCAACTCAGCGGGTGTACATTTTTTTGTTTATTTCCCTTATTTTTGCCCGAGTCTTTTATTCTGTTTTTGACTCGCCGGGATGCCCTATTCTTGCTTGGACTTACATTCTGTTTTTATGTCCAGCGGGTCATTTTATGCGAAGTATTTTTTAACTGCATCTGAATTCACAGGGGACGGGAAGTCTTCACCATCCATGGTGCTGAGCATCAGTGCTCCACCAGAGAAAACTTTCTTTACAACGAATGGTCCTTCATAGTTTGGAGTCCATTTGCCCCTGTGGTCTGTATGAGGAGGGAGGATTCTTTTCAGCACAAGATCTCCCACTTGGTACTCTCGGTGTCTGACTTTCTGATCGAAGGCTTTCTTCATCCTCCTCTGATATAACTGCCCGTGGCAGATTGCAGCCAATCTCTTTTCTTCGATCAGACTCAGTTGTTCGAATCGGGACCGAACCCATTCTGCTTCACTCAGTCTAACATCCATCAATACCCGTAGGGAGGGTAATTCAACTTCAACTGGTAGGACTGCTTCCATACCATACACAAGTTGATACGGTGTTGCCCCAGTGGATGTCCTGATTGACGTGCGGTACCCATGCAAAGCAAACGGTAGCATCTCATGCCAGTCTTTATAGGTGACTACCATCTTCTGCACAATCTTCTTGATATTCTTATTTGCTGCCTCAACAGCGCCATTCATTTTCGGCCTGTAAGGAGAAGAGTTGTGATGTTGAATCTTGAAGTCCCGGCATAACTCTGCCATCATTTTGTTGTTCAAGTTGGAACCATTATCAGTAATGATTCGCTCGGGCACTCCGTATCGACAGATGATATCCCTCTTCAGAAATCTGGCTACCACTTGCCTTGTGACATTTGCATATGAGGCTGCTTCAACCCACTTAGTGAAATAGTCAATGGCGACCAGGATGAATCTGTGGCCATTTGAAGCAGTCGGTTCAATCTTGCCAATCATATCAATGCCCCACATGGCAAAGGGCCAAGGTGAAGACATGATGTTCAAAGGGTTGGGAGGCACATGCACCTTGTCTGCATAAATCTGGCATTTATGACATTTTCTGGCGTAAGCACAACAGTCTGCATCCATTGTGATCCAGTAATAGCCTGATCTTAGCAACTTCTTAGCCATGGCATGCCCTCCCGTATGGGTACCAAAAGATCCTTCGTGCACTTCATGCATCAACAAATCTGCTTCCGTTCTGTCAACACATCTGAGGAGTACCATGTCAAAGTTCCTCTTGTATAAAGTCCCATCAGTGTTCAGAAAGAAACTACCAGCAAGCCTTCTCAAGGTCTTCTTATCATTGGAAGATGCCCCAGGTGGGTATGTTTGATCCTCCAAGAAGCACTTAATGTCATGGAACCAAGGCTTATCATCTTTGACAACTTCCGCTGCAAATACATATGCTGGTCTATCGAGTCTTGATACTGAAATCTGAGGTACAAAGTTAACAGCTTGAACTTTGATCATGGATGAAATGGTAGCAAGAGCATCTGCAAACTGATTCTCGTCCCGAGGGATATACTCAAGCTTGACTGTTGTGAAGAAAGTCAATAACCTTCTTGTATAATCCCTGTAAGGTATCAGATGATCCTGGTGGGTGTACCATTTCCCGTTGGTTTGATTGACTACCAAAGCTGAATCTCCGAATACGGTCAATGTCTTGATCCTGAGGTCAATGGCTTCCTCAAGACCCATAATGCAAGCTTCGTATTCAGCCTCGTTGTTAGTGCAGTTGAAAGTGAGTTTTGCCGAGAAAGGCATGTGAACCCCCTTAGGTGTAATGAGTACTGCACCAACACCACGACCATTCATATTAACAGCCCCATCAAACATCATAGTCCATTCTTCTTCCGGGTCAGGCCCTTCAGTGTGAATAGGCTCTTCATGATCTTTTGCTTTAACGAACATGATGTCTTCATCAGGGAAGTCAAATCTCATAGGCTGGTAGTCATCAATAGGTTGCTCAGCAAGATATTCAGATAGTACACTGCCCTTGATGGCTTTCTGAGATGTGTACTGTATGTCGTATTCTGTGAGAATCATCTGCCATCTTGCAACCCGTCCGGTAAGAGCTGGCTTCTCGAAAATGTACTTAACTGGGTCCATTTTTGAGATCAATAAAGTAGTGTGGGTCAACATATACTGTCTCAGTCGGCGAGCAGCCCACGCTAAAGCACAACAAGTTTTCTCGAGCAGTGAATAACGTTGTTCACAGTCGGTAAACTTTTTGCTTAGGTAGTATATTGCATACTCTTTTCGACCAGACTCGTCATGCTGGCCCAGCACACACCCCATTGACTCTTCTAATACTGTCAAGTACATAATCAGAGGTCTTCCTTCAACTGGCGGCATAAGGATTGGAGGTTCTTGCAAATACTCCTTGATCTTGTCAAAAGCTTTTTGGCAGTCTTCATTCCACCTGACCGTTTGTTCTTTTCTTAACAGCTTAAACAAAGGCTCACAGGTTGTTGTAAGGTGAGATATGAACCGTGAAATGTAGTTCAATCGACCTAGGAAACCTCGAACTTCTTTCTCAGTCCTCGGTGCAGGCATCTCTTGAATAGCTTTGACTTTATCAGGGTCAACTTCAATCCCTTTCTCGCTTACAATAAAACCCAGCAGCTTACCGGATCGCACCCCGAATGTGCACTTGTTGGGGTTCAGCTTCAATTGGTACTTCCTCAGACGCTTGAATAACTTGAGCAGATTCACCAGGTGATCTTCCTCTGTAAGGGACTTGGCGATCATATCATCCACATAACACTCGATTTCCTTATGGATCATATCGTGGAATAATGTCACCATAGCCCGTTGATATGTTGCACCAGCATTCTTCAGTCCGAATGGCATCACTTTGTAACAGAACGTGCCCCAAGGTGTGATGAATGTTGTCTTCTCCATGTCTTCAGGTGACATCTTGATCTGATTATATCCTGAAAATCCATCCATGAAGGAGAATACCGAGAACTGAGCCGTGTTATCAACCAATACATCAATGTGAGGTAGAGGAAAATCATCTTTCGGGCTGGCTCTGTTCAGGTCCCGGTAGTCAACACACATTCTTACTTTGCCGTCCTTCTTAGGCACAGGTACTATATTAGCAACCCACGGCGTATAGCTAGTTACAGCAAGGAACCCGGCGTCCCATTGCTTTTGTACCTCTTCCTTGATTTTCATTGCCATGTCTGGACGAGTACGGCGCAGTTTCTGTTTAACCGGTGGGCACTCTTCTCTCAAAGGCAGCTTGTGCACAACAATATCGGTATCCAACCCTGGCATATCTTGGTAAGACCAAGCAAACACGTCCACATACTCTTGAAGCAGGTCAATCAGTTGTCTCTTCACCGAGTCTTGCAGGCAGGCCCCGATTTTAACCTCTTTCACGTCTTCCTCTGTACCAAGATTGATCACTTCAACCTCCTCCTGGTGAGGAGTAATAATCTTTTCCTCTTGTCTCAACAACCTGGCTAGCTCTTCAGGAAGCTCATATTCTTCTTCAACCCCTTCATCAGCTTGATGGATTGGATTGTCAAAGTCATACGAAGTCATAGCCGTGCTGTTGTCGGTGCTGTCTGGAAGGCACTCTCTGCAAGGGTTAAGTTTGTTCATTTTAGTGATCTGATTTTAGTCTTATTTAGAAAGGTGAAATGAAGTTGTCATTTTGAAAACACCGCCATTTATTTTTTTGTACAAAAAGAAAAATGGAAAAACAGTGAACGAAAAGAAAAAGACTCGTTTGCAAAAAGATGTCTGATATTTCATTAATTAATCTTGTTTGCACAAAAAGTACAGATGGCCCGATTACAAAATGAGTCTTGTCATCTTGGGCAAGATGCAAGACTTTGATGCATGCTTATAAAAATACAGGAAATAATAATTACTCTGCATGAGTAACTCTTATAATTTCCTGGGAAGACCAGTTCGAGACACTGCTCCCCGGGATTTTTGGACGAATCCAGCTTTCCAGGTTGCGCTCCTCTTCCAGCTCGTCTTCCAGACAGTTGATAGCATCGGGGGTAAGCATCCCCCCACTGACAAAACCGGGCTCTGCAGCAGCCTTTGCTTGATGTTGAGTTGGTCTGTAACCCAACCCAAATTTGTCCTTCTTATCTTCCACAGCTAAGACCTTGCCCCAGCCTAGGGCAGTTCCTTCCTCAACAACCTTCCGGGCTTGTCGATAAGATGACATGGAGATACCTGACACAGCAGATGCTTCATTGACATTCAAGGCTTCAAAACCTTGGCTCATTGTTTCATGGATCTCCCCATCCATCTCAATGTATTTATAAGTAGCCAGATGGCTAACAAAGATATCCTCTTCCCCACAGATTGTGACAACTTGGCCTTCCCACTCGAATTTTAACTTTTGGTGAAGGGTATACGTTATTGCGCCGGCGGCGTGAATCCAGGGTCTACCTAACAAACAGCTGTAGGCGGGCTGAATGTCCATCACATAAAAGATAGTTTTAAAGGTCTGCGGGCCAATTGTCACGGGCAGCTCGATCTCTCCCAGAACCGATCTCTTCGAACCATCAAAGGCTCTCACCACCAGGTTGCTGGGTCTCAATGCCAATCCATCATATTCTAGCTTCACCAGAGCCTTCTTTGGTAAGACATTCAGGGAAGAACCTGTGTCCACCAGCACATGAGAAAGGACAGCTCCTTTGCATTCCATGGTTATGTGCAAGGCTTTGTTGTGATTGCGGCCATCCACTGTCAGGTCCGAATTGGTGAACCCTAGCCCATTGCTAGCAGTAACATTCCCAACCACGGTTTCCAACTGGTTGACAGTAATCTCCTCCGGCACGTAAGCTGCGTGCAAGACTTTAAGTAGTGCATTCCGATGGGCTTCGGAACACATGAGCAGTGAGAGGATGGAGATTTTGGATGGCGTCTGGTGAAGCTGATCCACAACTTTATAATCGCTCTTTTTGATGATCCGCATAAACTCATCAACTTCCTGATCGAATGAAGTCTTCAGGGTTTCTTTGGCAGCCGGATCTTCCTGCACCGGGCCTTTTCCTTTTGCCTTGGCAGCAGCTTCTGCTTCGGCAGTAGGTCTTTGGACTTGTGAAGCAAAGAGGCGTCCGCTTCGAGTGAAGCCTCCGCCTCCCCCCACATTATCTACTTGTGGTGCAGGTGCTGATGTTTCAAGAGTGATTCTTTTCCCTTCACAGTACACGTCGGAGCCATAGTGCCAAGGGATGGCCCTATTGCTTTCATATGGTACTGGTCCAGGCACCGTGACAGTGACTGGACTGATTGCCGCTGCTGAAGGAACTGTAATTGTTTGTGGATCATAAAAGATTGTAACTGGTGCTCTGGCGGGAGCAGCACCTTCTGAATGGTAGGCGGAGTTATTTTCAGGATCGTAGAATATGGTAACAGTAGAGACATCTTCATGATTGATTGCTGGTGTTGTAGGAGGTACTGTTGGAAGGACTGTTGTTGTTGATGGAGATTCGAAATGAAATGAAGCTGAAGTTGTAGCAGGAGAAACTGTTGAGAATTGATCATTTGGAAGGACAGGTGAAGTACTTGTTGATGGTGCTGATGAATCGTCGGGAACAATAGTTGCTGCAGTTGTAGGAGGGTCTGAAACCGCTGCTAATGAAGTTGTCGGATTTGTCGGAAATGATGTAGTGATCTGTAGTAGGCCACTCTTAATAAGGCTGTCAATGCCATTCCTCAGGTCCTCACACCCATTCCATGAAATATTGCAGTAGGGGCACCCTAGCTCACACCCCGGAAATATTTGGTTTTCACGGAGTTGAGCTTTGATTTCCACCAATGGTGTCCGGATCTGATCCACACTAGTTATCAGATAAGACGGTTGGTCTTCTTCAATAGCATTAATTCGGGGACCACCATGGTTTGGCATTGGGTTTTTATTGACATTGGGCGGAGGTGCAAAATTCAGAGCCTTGGAGTCTACCAAGTCTTGTACCTTCATATGCAAAGCCCTGCATTTTTCTGTACTGTGACCAGGTGCGTTTGAGTGAAAAGCACACCTAGCATTAGAGTCATAGTTCCTTGGTAGACTGTTGGGATCCGGAGGTGCCAACGTTCTTAGCTCAACCAGGTTGAGTTTCAGAAGCTGTGGCAGCAAGGCAGCATACGGCATTGGGATCGGGTCGATCACTCGGTTAGCTTGAGATGGCCTTTGTTGGAATGGCCTTTGTTGATTATTGTTGTTGCTGTTGTAGTTTCTTGGAGGATATTGATTCTGCTGATACTGGGGTTGTTGTTGGAAGTTTTGCTGAGGAGGTTGATAGACTGGCTGAGGATGAGCCGGAGCAGGGATAGTGACGGCTGCTATTGACCTTTGAACATATTGGGGCCTACCCCTGTTGGTGTGAATGGCATTGGTCTCGCCAGTTCTTCTCGGGCCTGCAAAAGGCTTTCTTGTACTACCGGACGAGCTGACACCATTATCAGAGATCTTACCCATTTTTAACAGGCTCTCAATTCTCTCCCCAGCTATGACAACATCTGCGAAGCTAGTGGAAGAGAAAGCAACCAACCTGTCAATATATGTTCCCTGGAGAGTGTTCATAAACATGTCTGCCATTTCTCTCTCAGACATAGGTGGTTGAACGGCAGCAGCCAGTTGCCTCCATCTCTGGGCATATTCTCGGAAACTCTCCCTTGACGCCTGTGACATTCCCATTAGGAGAGTCCTGTTGGGTGCCATGTCTAAGTTGTATTGATACTGTCGGATGAAGGCCTCTGCCAGGTCCTTCCAGCATCTCACAGTTGCCCTTGTCAAGTGGGAATACCATTCCCTTGATGCTCCAGTCAAGCTATCTTCGAAGTAGAACATCCAGAGCTTCTCATCCATTGTATAGGCCTTCAGTCTTCCCAGAAATGATTGCAAATGAGTTCGGGGGCATGAAGTCCCATTATACTTTTCGAAACAAGGAGGCTTGAACTTATGGGGGATCCTGACCCCGTCTACCAAACCCATGTCCATGACGTCGAAGCCCAAAGAATTTTGAGACTCCAGCGATCTCAACTTCTCAGCTATTTCATCCAATCGCCTATCATAGGCTTCCTCTCCAGCTCCCATTACTGTGAATTGGTCTTCTTGAGGGTCTTCCTGTAGTACCCTTCCTGCTGTAGCTGTTCCTTGAATGTTTGCAGGAACATTAACTTCAGGATGGAGATGTGGGCCAAACACAAGGGGGTTAACATGTGGTTGCACCCTTTCATTGTTACTTGTGCCAGCAGTCCCCACATGGGGCTCATCTTGATTCCTCCCTTCTACCAAAGCTCTGAGCCTCTCCTGGCTTTGAGCTAAGTTGTTCATTACTTCCATGAATTGTGTTATCTGGGTTCTCATCTCCAGTCTTTCGTTGGCCATCTGGTTTCTGACCTCCGTAAGGTCTTGTTGCATCTGATCCATCTGGATTCCCGGAAGGTTGTTTCTAGTTGGGTACCTGTGTGGCCTGTTGAGGGGAAATACCCGGCGGCGAGCAATAATTCCTGAGATTCACAACAGAGGTTAGCAACAACAAAACAAAAACCTACAAAACAAACAAAGGGTTAGCATGCAATGCAGTTATGCTTATTTGTTCTCAGGGTATCCGGTTTGGCCTTCAGTTTTGACCCTTCCAGACCCTTGAAGATGCTGCTGTTGAAGTTGCCTTTTGAAGTGGACTCAGATGGAAACCAACACAAATATATTACAAAGGTGAAATAATACAAATTGTTCTTTTTACAACACAAGCCCTCTAAGGGGTCAAAATACATCACAAAAAGCAAAAGTACATGGAATGGGAAAAAACAACAAGCAAATGATCAAACTCCAAGGCCAAACTCATCCTCACGAACTTCCTTAAGAAGTGCCTCGGTCACAGGATCAGCCGGACGCTCCGTGAGATTCCTGATGAGAAGGTTTCTTGTTGCAACAGCTGCAGTCAACTTCTTGTTCTGACTTTGGTCCTTAGACCTCTTTACTCCAGCTCTGATTTCTAGCTCTGATATTTCCTTCTGGGCGGCTGCCAGGGCTTTTTCCATCTGCTCCATCTTGTCCTGAACTCTCTTGTCTTCTAGAGTACGGGCCTCAGTGATCCGGACCCACCTGGCCTGACTCTCTTTCAAATACAAGTCTGTTCTTGCTCTTTGGAACTGGGCTTCTTTACAAGCATTCTTCAGAATTTGCTCGCCAGCCTTAGACTTCTTGATATAATCTCCAGACTTCTCAATCTTAGTCAAGTGTTCCACTCTCAGCTTCTCCAATCTCTCAATCTCCCTCACACCTTCACTCCTCTCCCGGAGGGTCTTCTGCAAGGCCTGGGTTAACTTCTCATTTCTTTCCTTCAAACTCTCATACTCCTCCAAACTGATAGTGGCAGGGGGTGGTGTTGAAGATGATTCAGGCATGTCTTCTATGGTGAAGGGCAATCCAGAGAATTGGGCCCTGGCATGGGACCACTCATGATATTGGGCTGATGCCACATTATTGCACTTCCCTAGAATGGTGATTCCCTTGGTTTGAACATGATCCCAGGCCCAGGCAGCCTGCCTAACAGTTGCCAGACTAATCTTGTTCTCACAGTAGAGGGTCTCAACCAAGTCTTGTACCTTGGGAGTATGGACCAGTGCATAACCCAATTGCCTCCTGAACAGTAGAGGGTTGTAATTGATACTTCCCTTAACTCCTATTAAGGGCACATTGGGAAAGTGCCCACAGCTAGTGACTATATCTCTGCCCTTGGTGCTTTGAGTACACCATCTGATGTCTGCTGAAGTTAGGACAGTGAGTCTTTTAGCCCAGTTGCTTTGCTGATGAGGATTTAGAAATGCATCTGTCCTGGGTAGATGCCTGAGAAGCCAAGCGTGAAATAATGGAGCACAACACCTCACTAACTTACCCCTCTGCTTCTCATTCCTCTGATGTACTGAGTAATAGAGATCTCCTAACAAAGTTGGCACTGGGTTCTTCAAGATGAACAAATGGATTGCATTCTTGCTAACGAATCGAGGCTCATCTGCAAACAACACAATTCCATATACACTTAAAGCCAACAAAGCACAAATAGCTTTCCAATCCCCCAGGGAGGCCTTCAGACTAGCTTGAGAAATTAGGAAGTCCAGATGAAACCCAGGGATCCCAGCTTTAGAGGTCATGTGCTGCTCAATCAAAGCAGGTTCCAAGTGCAAAGCTTTTGCTATCTCTCCATTGTTGGGAAAGACCATTTCAGGGTTGAAAGGGATTTCCCTCTTGATGGGCAAACCAACCAAAGATGAGTATTCTTCTAAAAGAGGCCCCAACTGAAAGTCTTGAAAGGTGAAACATCTCAATGGGGGGTCATAAAATTGAATGCAGGTGTGGATCAAACTCCTCTGAGATGGGTCCAGATCCATGACCAAGTCAAGTATATCCCCATAATGCTCCCTGAACAAAGGTATGTGCTCTGGAGTGATCAGGGTTTGGATCCTCCTGATGTCTGATAAGTCTGGTTGGAAGAAATGATAAGTGATGTTGCTTTTCTTTGGAGCCATGATGCTGAAGACTGAGTAGAGTGCTGATGAAGATGCTGAGGAGTGGGTCACTGGCTGGCTAGTGCAAGTAACTGAAGTATATGGCTGACAGGCTGAAGCTAATGCTGGTGGAGACAGGTCAATACTGCAGATGGGGTCAAAACCAAAACCAGATGAAAATGGATACCCTGAAACACAAATAAGCACATGTTAATATGATGCAATGAGTATGTATGCAAATGAAATGCAAGGGTTTGTGACTGAGCTGGATCTGATTAACTGCCTTGGTATAGATCCATGTGTGTTCAAGAATTCCAGATGGAGGTCTATGAATCCAGTAACCAGGGTGGGGGACTCAAATAAAGAGCCACAAGTCCAGGGTTTTAGAATCACAAGAACTGTCCAACATGGAGTATGCTTAACAAAGTCAAAATAACAGGGTATTCTGAGGTCAAGGTACCTGCAAACCTGTAAACAGCCCAACCCCCTCACAGGTGGTGATCTAGAACAAGGATCCTCAGACTTGGATCAGTTATGAGAAGTGTAAACACTTCTAACCCGGAGGTACAGTGTTTACAATAACCATAACAATTCCTCCTCTAATTCACCTCAGTTTCTGAAGGTCAAAACTAAAAGGTCATCCAGACTTAGCAGGCTTCCCAGATAGCCCTAGCATTGCAGGAAATCTGCAACACAGAGTTCTCAAGAAGAAACCCATATCTGAACCGTGTTTCATATTCCCGCACCAGACCGAAATGGAATGGGAAAGAATATGATTCACTCTAGCCTAGGTGTCACTCAGGTCCCAGGTATAGGACCTTAACTCTCAATGAAACACCCACCCACCAAGGCAAACAACAGATCCAGCCAGCAACAATGACAGTATGATATATATAAATGCAGTAAAGAAAGCAGTAAAGTAACTGTACATAAAGCAATAAACAAAAATAAATACAAGTACAAACAAGCACATAACACCCCAGTAAACACAAATCAAACAAGCGCTAGGAGGAACCCACAAAAAGAACCAGAAGCCCTGGTTGCAGTATAAGGGTCCCCAGCAGAGTCGCCAAGCTGTCGCTCCCAAAGATTTGCATCCAGGTACAAGCGCGAACGGTCGGCGAAAGGGACAATGAGAACACACTGCCGTGAACCCACTGGAGATGAATAGAGTCGCCAGCTAGGCATTTTTATCCCGGAGGAAAGGCAATGCTGCATAGGCCTGGAAAAAGATGGATAAGACGGTTGCGAACCAGAGAGACTGAGAAAGGGGGTTGGTTACAACCTGGGAAGGTATTAGCACCCAGATTGTCCGTCGTACTCGACGGGATCCACGCTTAAAAGATTTGTGTTTCAAAAGGGGTAGTGTCAGTGCAATTTGTGTATAAAATAGCTGGAAAAAAGATGTACAGGTGTCAGTGTAAAAGAGGTGCAAAGTGTAATATATACAGTGTCAGTGCAGGAATGAGAATAAGATGCTCAAGATCATGAGGCTTAAAAGAATGAGGCTGGAAAGAGGGGAAAGAGACAGAGACTTTTGTTCGATAACTGTTAAGTTATGCCTACGTATCCTCTCGTGCAATGAGGAAGTCAGAACACCGTAGTTCGACCCGAAGAGACTGAAAGATGAATTGACTTGTGAACTGCTTGCTTGTCTATGCTCAAGTGTATGACCTGTCTGGCTCAGGTGCAAACTGTCTTGCATTAGACGGAAGAAGCAAGTTCTCGTTTGTGAGTGAAGATGATGAGAAAAGAATCCCGGAGGAGACGATTATTGTTTGTTTTTGAGTTTTCAGTCTTTTATTGCTTTTTGGAGTTTGTCATAAGATAATGAGCTTAAGCCTAAACCAATGGGTTAGTAAACTCATCACATCTTCCCTCTGATTAGGGGTAATGAGAATTACCTTAAGTGTGAAGTCAGATTCTCACACTTAATCACCTTTGATGTAGGGTTAAGATCATTAACCTACTTGTGATTATTTAGATGTTTTTGGTGTTTTTGTTTAGTGTTGAGTAATGAGGTTTAAGCCATAATCAGGGATTAAACAAATCCATTACACTATCCTAATAGAAGGATAATAGATGAGAGTGTTTAAGCTGAGGAAAGCTCCTCAACTTAATCCATGATTAGGGATTAAACCCATGACAAAACAAGCCTTTATTAAATGGATTTTAATTAATGATAAGATGATGAAGTAAGTTTTATGGTTTGTAAGACAACTTGAGGGGGACTTGTCCATTAACACTAGGGTTAGTCCTTCTTAACCACTTAAGGAAGAATTAGAACCCTGATGCAAGGCCCAAGTTACAAGTGTGATGTCTTGATACTTATTAAGTGGATTGATTAAGGGATTTAAACACATTAAGGGTTTAACACTTAGGATTAAAGTTATACACTCCATCCTAAGAGAAGGATGCAGGCATCAGCTTAATCACAAAGCCTTAAAGCCTTTAGGGTTTAGTCCCTGATTATGAGGTGAGAAGAGAGGACTCAAAGAGAGACACAAAGGTAAAAAACTTATGAGGGGAGACTAATCAAAACCCTAATTCATTATCATGCTTGGTTGTCCCTAAAGTTTGTGAGGTTTGCAAGAACAAGTCTTCAGAGGAGCCACCAGGAAGCAGATGAATAGGATCAAGAGAAGCAAAGTGACTTGCTTCATTCAAGAAGTCAAGTCACTTGAAGAAAGAAAGTGGGAGGGAGAAGAATGAGCAAGCTCAAACTCAAACACATATAAAAATGCAGCAATGGATGCAAGAGAGATGAAGAGAAAAGTTATGAGAAGTGAAGGCAAATTCACTTCCCAAATTTACTTACCACCTGAAATGTTAGAAAGAAATGCAATGCAATGCAAAATGGGATGGAATGACATGATGCAAACCAAAACCAGAAGCATGTTGATGATGAAAATGATGTTATGAGGTGCTGCAAACATGTGGCAAGACATGGAGATATTCAAACAAGATTATGGATGCAAATGATGCAAGCTTAGAAGCATGGATACACATGAAAAGTTATGAAGCATACAAGGCAAATGACATGGCAAATATGTAGTGCAATGGTCAAAGAGGCTTCCTATATGTCTTAAGATGTCAAATGAATCACAAGAATGCACAAAATGCAAAGACAAGTCATGTTATGCAAGAGAATGCAAGAAGGATGCAAGAGAAAGCCCAAATTAGGGTTCATGGATCAAACATCAAACAAAAACCCAAAACAGAAACACACCCTAAGGTAAAAAATGGAAAATGGCATTCAAGGAAACCCTAAACCTATAATGAACCACTGCCCAAAGGGGGGCTCTCAACTCTCAACCAAACTCAAGATATGAATTTTCTAAATTACTAGGGTTTTTTAGGGTTTTTAACAAAAGAAATGCCAAACAATTTGAAAATGCAAGAACAATTCATGGCCTTTTTATCCTAGAAAATACATGCCAAATAGAAAACAATGCAAGAAGAACCAATGTCCAAACCTTCTTCAATAGGCAGAAATGAATTTTTGAATCCATGATCAAAATAATGCATAAAAAAATGATTTAATTCAATGAAAAATTCTTAAAATGCATCAAGATCAAAAAAGAAATTTGGTTTGAGGGTTGGACAATGTTTCTAAATGTCTTAGAACATTTCATGAATTTTTTTGTAATTTTTAAATACCTAAAAGTATTTTTAATTAATTAATTCCCATTAATCAATTAAAAATAATCTTTTAAATATTTGAAAATACTTTTTAAATGATAAAAAATAAAATAAAAATATTTTTGTGTCATAAAAATTATTAAAACTCAGAGGAAAAAGTTTCATAATTTTTATGAATTTTTTGCTATTTTAAAATAAATGTGCAAGTTAATTGAAATGAAAATGAATAAAAATTAAATAAAATGAAAAGTCAAAGGAAAGGATGGCCAGGATGAGCCCAGGGTTTGAATCAGTTGACTAGCGCGTAAATGGATGGTGGAGATGCAATCTGGCCAAATTATCCTAATTAATAATTAATTAAACTAATGAGAGAGATTAGGGCTAATTGGGAAGATCCTAGCCATTCATACGCGCGGGAAGTCAAACAAATCAACGCAATCAATGGTCCAAATTCAAACTAACATTAATGACCTGAGATTAGGGTTTAATGACTCAGGCTGCCGGAGAAGACTTCCGGTCGTCTTCTCCGGCCAGCTTCTCACCTGAAAACTCCCCAACTCCCTTAAAACGTAACGAAAATGAAAACTAAGCACACCAAAATGATCCCCATGATCCCCTGAGCTAAAACCCTAAGTCCAAACAAATTTCTTCTTCCTCAAAACCATGAATTGAACAGAACAAGTTTTAGGGCAAACCAGTTTCAGAGTCAAATTAAATACTCAAAACAAAGCTATTTCCAAAACTAAGAACATCAGGATGATCAGTGAATCACATAGAACAAGTTTGTAACAAGAAAAACAATTTCTGGAAAAATAAATTTCAAGCTACCTGAGATTCGAAGCTTTCAGTTTGAGGACTTTCTGGCCACTTCTCCTTGTGCAATCCACTCCACTTGATCCCCAGATGATGTTTGAGTGCTCAATGAGAGTTTAAGTTGGCTGGATAGTGAGATTCGACAGCTTCTGCTCAAGCTTGATCAAAAATGGCAATGGAGTTTCTGGAGGTTTCAGGCCATTGTGAGGGGTTGTTTATGGTCCTGAGGATGTATGGAGAAGGTCTGGAGTGTTTGTTTGGATGTTTGCTAGCTGTGGTGAGAGTTTCGAATGAAACTGCAAAGTGAAGTGAGAAATGGCAGTGGGATGTTCTGGCTGTTTCAGGCTTGTGTTCTTGGTGCTTTCTACTCAGTGATACATGGTGAGTTGAATGGAGAAAATGGTTTGAGTGTTTTGTAGCTGTGGAGGCAGATTCGAAGCAAGTTGCAATGTGGTGTGTTTTTGTCAATGTGATCAATGTGATAGCTTCAGCCTTGCTTGGTCTTATGTTTTGCTTGCTAAAGGATACAATAAACAAATGCAAGTGGCCAGAGGATGTGACATGGCCTGTGGTGATTGGGATGTTTACTTTTGCATAAAGTCCACCTTTTGTGTAAGGCAAGTATGGTGAGGTGCTAGGCAAGTACAATGGGCATGGGCTGCGCAGCAAAGTGAAGGGAAAGGCTAGGCTTGGTCCAGCATTCAAGGCAGCAAGTTGGTGAAATGTTATGAGTGCTTTTGCAAGTTGTTGTATCTTTGGTTCACATGTGATTCTTTGTCCAACCAAACATGAAACCATGGGCATTCTTGGTTCATTTCTGATTTTTAGGACTTAGAGAATGTTTATGTGCTGGTTTGAAGTGAACTAGAGGCTGCAATATGCATTGGTTCAAGACTTTGCAAAATTTCCATTTGAAGCATGCCTTGAAAAACAATGATTTTAACCAACTTTGATGCACCATAACTTTTGATCCAAAATGAATTAGGTCATGTTCTTGTACTTTTTGAAAAGGGAAAGATGAGATCTACAACTTTCATGACCAAAGTTTTTCGATTTGAAGCATTTTTGGATCAATAATCAAGGCTTGAAAAATGACCTAAAATGATGCATTCTTGAAAAGTCAACTATGCCCAAAAAGTCAACATTTGCAAAAACCCTAAATTCTTGATTTTTATGAACTTCAACCTTCTTCCATGATCAAATAAAGATCATATACACTCAAAATGATGAAGATCACCCATTGGTTGGGTCATTGGGGGCCTCAGATGCCCTGATTTTACACTGACTTGTCTGAAAAGTCAACTCTTGATCAGATGACTTCCCCATGGAATTTCTTCATGAAAATTGATATGCATACTCCCTATACCATATAGAGACCAATGGAAACAAGAATGACCAAAAAATTTGGAGTTATGGCCTCTGAAACCAAAACCCTAATTTTCAGTCAACTGTGCAGTTCAACCTGGCTCTGCATCCACTCAAACCCTAGTTCTTGTGATTCCTCTGCATTTTTGACTTTGAGGAGATGGAATATGACATAAGAACACACATGGACCCCTTTGAGTTGATTGGTGGCCTTTGGAGTGGCTCAAGAAGCTTTGGGCTTGCTCAGATTACAAACCCTAGGTGCAGATGCCTTAGAAGCCATGCAGTGAATCAAAAGTGAGATGTGAGATGATATGTTTGTGTTTATGCATATGAGATGATCACAAGCCATGGTGTGAATGGGTGAGGGCAAATTTGGGGTGTTTACAGCTGCCCCTATTCAAACATGAGTTAGCTGTGCAGGATGTAAGCGACGGCTTAACAGGCAAACAAGATAACTTGTGGTTGAATACCAAAGACAGTCCAAAATTTGCACTCACAGAATGAAGAAGAAAAGGGGTATAGATTGTAAAAGAAAAAATAAAGTATATTGTAAAGTGTGGGCGACGGAGGACGACCGTCGGGCAGAGGACGACTGCTGGGCAAATAGCAATGACGGGGACGGCCGACATGCTGGGGACAAAAGGTAAAGCCAAGACGGGGACGGCCGACTAGCTGGGGGAAAATAAAATCGTGATGGGGATGGCCATCAAGATAAAGCTGTAAAATCTCTGGAAATTAATGAAACATGACGGGGACGACCATCAAGTTCATGAAGGTAAAGTAACCAATGACGGGGACGGCCATCGGGCTAAAAGAAAAAAGGGACCACGACGGGGACGGCCATCGGGTTAAAGAATAAATGAAATAAACAGATGATGGGGTACGACCATCAAAGGTGAAGGACGATTACCTAGCAGGGGACGGCTGCTCTGTTGGGGAATAAAGGAATTATGATGGGGACGGCCATCAAAGGTGGAGGACGACCACCTGGCAGGGTACGGCTGCCGAAAATATGAACGATGGGGACGGCCATCGGATAGAAAAGGTCGACGATGGGGACGGCCATCGGATGAGCATGATGGAGGACGACCATCAAGAAGTGGAGGACGACCACTCAGCAGGGAACGGCTGCTCTCAGGGTTTATCATGACATAGGACGAATGTCAGATAACCAAAATCAACAATGGGGACGGCCATTGGATAAAATGATGAAGGACGATCATCGAGAGGTGGAGGACGACCACCTAGCAGGGGACGGCTGCTAAAAACAACGATGGGGACGGCCATCGGATGAGCATGATTGAGGACGAGCATCAAGAAGTGGAGGACGACCACTTAGCAGGGTACGGCTGCTCTCAGGGTTATCATGACACAGGACGAGTGTCAGATAAAAGAAGAAAATTGTTGGTGATCTACTGGGGATGTAGTAAACACGGACGAGCGTTTACATCCAAGAAACAAAAGGCATAAGTGTTTGGTATTGCGTATAGATTAAGGATGCGGACGAGCATCCTTAAGACTATGATACGGACGAGTATCATGTAGAAACAAACTGACACATGCTCAGAGATGATGATACAGACGAGTATCAACTGGTTAACAAAGAACACGAACGAGTGTTGCATCTGAAAGAATTCTTCTGGGGAATAATAGACACAGACGAGTATCTATATTCAAGAAGACCCAAATGTTTGACACGGTGTATGGATTAAAGATGCGGACGAGCATCCTTAAGACTATGATACGGACGAGTATCACGTAGAAACAAACACTAGACACAATGTTCTGAGATGATGATACGGACGGGTATCAACGGGTTAACAAAGAACAAGGACTACTGTCGAATCTGTGGGGATATAGATGATGTATACCAGATACGGACGAGTATCTGTATAAGTGTACCAACGAGTAGTGAGTATTATATAGATAAGTGTTGATCTGCTGGGGAGAGTGACACGGACGAGTGTCAAGAGAAAAGCAATATTAACAAGTGTATGGGTTGATAAAAGTGTAAGTGACTGCGCTGGGGAAATGACACGGACGGGTGTCAAGAAAATGTATATATGAGTATATGTGAGTGCAACGAGGGTGTCTTTGGCTTTCTGCTGAGGTATGACACGGACGGGTGTCAGGACGTATCCGTAATACGGGTGATCTTGTTCGTAAAGATGTGTTCGGGCGACCTGTTTGGGGAAGTGATGACATGGACGGGTGTCAAAAAGGAGTATAAACTGGTGTTTGTGATTAATGAGGCAACTGCTTTTGCTGGGACTCTGGTGGGGATTTCTGTACAATGATGATGAACGGTTATTATTCACAAGTGTTCGATTCACAACATGACTTATGATTATGCTATGTGTTTGATTTTTGCCGTAATGCTCCGTATTAGACGGAATGCTACGCTCTGAGGGGATAGTATGATGCGAATGCCATGATTATGCAAAGAGGCAAAGATCCGAGATTCGGATCCCGTTGCTGCGAAGATCTCTGGTCGATCTGCTTGAAGTGAACATCCCAGCTGGGGATGAGATCATTGGTAGATCTAATGATGTATCTGCTTGGGGATATAGGTCATTGACTGACATATCCTTATAATGCGGGACCCAGCTGGGGTTTGTAGAAGCTTTCCCCTCTCTGTTGTGACTTCTCCGTGCGTTGCTCTTCTGAATAGAGGCTGGGGATTCTGTGGGGAGATGGTTCCTTGACTTCTGTACTCAGCTGAGGATGAAATGGCAACTCGGCTGGGGAATTTATGAGAGGCAACTCAACCGGGGATAGAGCATTTCAGATGCTGAGATTAAGTGTATGTTGATTTGGCAACTTTGCTGGGGAAGTGGGCACCTTCCAGTGCCACGTGGAAGATAGACCGAGTTGATAATGATTCGCCAGCTTGCTGAGGGTGAAGCTTTCATGCCCTAAGTTGCGTTCTGGATACCTGCAATCCTGAAAAAGATAGAACAACGCACAAGATAATCCCGAGGTATCCCTTACCGGATTCCGTCATAGGAGTTAGGATACTTCTGAGAGTAAGTATATTCCCTGCAAGCATGTTTCTTTATTTTCTTAGAAAAGAACATCTGTACTTATGCAATCAATTTCCCTTTTAAGACATCAGACATTTTTTGCAAATAAAACGAGACATGACTGAAAATCTGATTTTATTAATTCGTGTGCCCTGAATTGGCAAGATACAGTCAAAGAAACACATCCCCTGAAACGAGGAGATCGTTACAAATTGAGAAACAAAGTGCTGGCGATATTGACGATGCTTCCAAGGAGCTTCCTCTTCTGCTATGACTCGTATGACAATGACGTTCCTCTCGTCTTGCTTTCTGGAGAAAGTTGATTCTGATTGAAGTTTGATCCTTTGGAGCTTACCAAGTTGTGGGTGATACAGACGAATTCAGAATGCAGCTGTTCGCTTATTCCCTTGTTTTGCATGGATCGCCCTTTCGGGTTTTCAATCCATCGGGATACCCATTTTTGCCTGAGTTGTCCAATGTGGCTTTTCAACTCAACGGGTGTACATTTTTTTGTTTATTTCCCTTATTTTTGCCCGAGTCTTTTATTCTGTTTTTGACTCGCCGGGATGCCCTATTCTTGCCTGGACTTACATTCTGTTTTTATGTCCAGCGGGTCATTTTATGCGAAGTATTTTTTAACTGCATCTGAATTCACAGGGGACGGGAAGTCTTCACCATCCATGGTGCTGAGCATCAGTGCTCCACCAGAGAAAACTTTCTTTACAACGAATGGTCCTTCATAGTTTGGAGTCCATTTGCCCCTGTGGTCTGTATGAGGAGGGAGGATTCTTTTCAGCACAAGATCTCCCACTTGGTACTCTCGGTGTCTGACTTTCTGATCGAAGGCTTTCTTCATCCTCCTCTGATATAACTGCCCGTGGCAGATTGCAGCCAATCTCTTTTCTTCGATCAGACTCAGTTGTTCGAATCGGGACCGAACCCATTCTGCTTCACTCAGTCTAACATCCATCAATACCCGTAGGGAGGGTAATTCAACTTCAACTGGTAGGACTGCTTCCATACCATACACAAGTTGATACGGTGTTGCCCCAGTGGATGTCCTGATTGACGTGCGGTACCCATGCAAAGCAAACGGTAGCATCTCATGCCAGTCTTTATAGGTGACTACCATCTTCTGCACAATCTTCTTGATATTCTTATTTGCTGCCTCAACAGCGCCATTCATTTTCGGCCTGTAAGGAGAAGAGTTGTGATGTTGAATCTTGAAGTCCCGGCATAACTCTGCCATCATTTTGTTGTTCAAGTTGGAACCATTATCAGTAATGATTCGCTCGGGCACTCCGTATCGACAGATGATATCCCTCTTCAGAAATCTGGCTACCACTTGCCTTGTGACATTTGCATATGAGGCTGCTTCAACCCACTTAGTGAAATAGTCAATGGCGACCAGGATGAATCTGTGGCCATTTGAAGCAGTCGGTTCAATCTTGCCAATCATATCAATGCCCCACATGGCAAAGGGCCAAGGTGAAGACATGATGTTCAAAGGGTTGGGAGGCACATGCACCTTGTCTGCATAAATCTGGCATTTATGACATTTTCTGGCGTAAGCACAACAGTCTGCATCCATTGTGATCCAGTAATAGCCTGATCTTAGCAACTTCTTAGCCATGGCATGCCCTCCCGTATGGGTACCAAAAGATCCTTCGTGCACTTCATGCATCAACAAATCTGCTTCCGTTCTGTCAACACATCTGAGGAGTACCATGTCAAAGTTCCTCTTGTATAAAGTCCCATCAGTGTTCAGAAAGAAACTACCAGCAAGCCTTCTCAAGGTCTTCTTATCATTGGAAGATGCCCCAGGTGGGTATGTTTGATCCTCCAAGAAGCACTTAATGTCATGGAACCAAGGCTTATCATCTTTGACAACTTCCGCTGCAAATACATATGCTGGTCTATCGAGTCTTGATACTGAAATCTGAGGTACAAAGTTAATAGCTTGAACTTTGATCATGGATGAAATGGTAGCAAGAGCATCTGCAAACTGATTCTCGTCCCGAGGGATATACTCAAGCTTGACTGTTGTGAAGAAAGTCAATAACCTTCTTGTATAATCCCTGTAAGGTATCAGATGATCCTGGTGGGTGTACCATTTCCCGTTGGTTTGATTGACTACCAAAGCTGAATCTCCGAATACGGTCAATGTCTTGATCCTGAGGTCAATGGCTTCCTCAAGACCCATAATGCAAGCTTCGTATTCAGCCTCGTTGTTAGTGCAGTTGAAAGTGAGTTTTGCCGAGAAAGGCATGTGAACCCCCTTAGGTGTAATGAGTACTGCACCAACACCACGACCATTCATATTAACAGCCCCATCAAACATCATAGTCCATTCTTCTTCCGGGTCAGGCCCTTCAGTGTGAATAGGCTCTTCATGATCTTTTGCTTTAACGAACATGATGTCTTCATCAGGGAAGTCAAATCTCATAGGCTGGTAGTCATCAATAGGTTGCTCAGCAAGATATTCAGATAGTACACTGCCCTTGATGGCTTTCTGAGATGTGTACTGTATGTCGTATTCTGTGAGAATCATCTGCCATCTTGCAACCCGTCCGGTAAGAGCTGGCTTCTCGAAAATGTACTTAACTGGGTCCATTTTTGAGATCAATAAAGTAGTGTGGGTCAACATATACTGTCTCAGTCGGCGAGCAGCCCACGCTAAAGCACAACAAGTTTTCTCGAGCAGTGAATAACGTTGTTCACAGTCGGTAAACTTTTTGCTTAGGTAGTATATTGCATACTCTTTTCGACCAGACTCGTCATGCTGGCCCAGCACACACCCCATTGACTCTTCTAATACTGTCAAGTACATAATCAGAGGTCTTCCTTCAACTGGCGGCATAAGGATTGGAGGTTCTTGCAAATACTCCTTGATCTTGTCAAAAGCTTTTTGGCAGTCTTCATTCCACCTGACCGTTTGTTCTTTTCTTAACAGCTTAAACAAAGGCTCACAGGTTGTTGTAAGGTGAGATATGAACCGTGAAATGTAGTTCAATCGACCTAGGAAACCTCGAACTTCTTTCTCAGTCCTCGGTGCAGGCATCTCTTGAATAGCTTTGACTTTATCAGGGTCAACTTCAATCCCTTTTTCGCTTACAATAAAACCCAGCAGCTTACCGGATCGCACCCCGAATGTGCACTTGTTGGGGTTCAGCTTCAATTGGTACTTCCTCAGACGCTTGAATAACTTGAGCAGATTCACCAGGTGATCTTCCTCTGTAAGGGACTTGGCGATCATATCATCCACATAACACTCGATTTCCTTATGGATCATATCGTGGAATAATGTCACCATAGCCCGTTGATATGTTGCACCAGCATTCTTCAGTCCGAATGGCATCACTTTGTAACAGAACGTGCCCCAAGGTGTGATGAATGTTGTCTTCTCCATGTCTTCAGGTGACATCTTGATCTGATTATATCCTGAAAATCCATCCATGAAGGAGAATACCGAGAACTGAGCCGTGTTATCAACCAATACATCAATGTGAGGTAGAGGAAAATCATCTTTCGGGCTGGCTCTGTTCAGGTCCCGGTAGTCAACACACATTCTTACTTTGCCGTCCTTCTTAGGCACAGGTACTATATTAGCAACCCACGGCGGATAGCTAGTTACAGCAAGGAACCCGGCGTCCCATTGCTTTTGTACCTCTTCCTTGATTTTCATTGCCATGTCTGGACGAGTACGGCGCAGTTTCTGTTTAACCGGTGGGCACTCTTCTCTCAAAGGCAGCTTGTGCACAACAATATCGGTATCCAACCCTGGCATATCTTGGTAAGACCAAGCAAACACGTCCACATACTCTTGAAGCAGGTCAATCAGTTGTCTCTTCACCGAGTCTTGCAGGCAGGCCCCGATTTTAACCTCTTTCACGTCTTCCTCTGTACCAAGATTGATCACTTCAACCTCCTCCTGGTGAGGAGTAATAATCTTTTCCTCTTGTCTCAACAACCTGGCTAGCTCTTCAGGAAGCTCATATTCTTCTTCAACCCCTTCATCAGCTTGATGGATTGGATTGTCAAAGTCATACGAAGTCATAGCCGTGCTGTTGTCGGTGCTGTCTGGAAGGCACTCTCTGCAAGGGTTAAGTTTGTTCATTTTAGTGATCTGATTTTAGTCTTATTTAGAAAGGTGAAATGAAGTTGTCATTTTGAAAACACCGCCATTTATTTTTTTGTACAAAAAGAAAAATGGAAAAACAGTGAACGAAAAGAAAAAGACTCGTTTGCAAAAAGATGTCTGATATTTCATTAATTAATCTTGTTTGCACAAAAAGTACAGATGGCCCGATTACAAAATGAGTCTTGTCATCTTGGGCAAGATGCAAGACTTTGATGCATGCTTATAAAAATACAGGAAATAATAATTACTCTGCATGAGTAACTCTTATAATTTCCTGGGAAGACCAGTTCGAGACACTGCTCCCCGGGATTTTTGGACGAATCCAGCTTTCCAGGTTGCGCTCCTCTTCCAGCTCGTCTTCCAGACAGTTGATAGCATCGGGGGTAAGCATCCCCCCACTGACAAAACCGGGCTCTGCAGCAGCCTTTGCTTGATGTTGAGTTGGTCTGTAACCCAACCCAAATTTGTCCTTCTTATCTTCCACAGCTAAGACCTTGCCCCAGCCTAGGGCAGTTCCTTCCTCAACAACCTTCCGGGCTTGTCGATAAGATGACATGGAGATACCTGACACAGCAGATGCTTCATTGACATTCAAGGCTTCAAAACCTTGGCTCATTGTTTCATGGATCTCCCCATCCATCTCAATGTATTTATAAGTAGCCAGATGGCTAACAAAGATATCCTCTTCCCCACAGATTGTGACAACTTGGCCTTCCCACTCGAATTTTAACTTTTGGTGAAGGGTATACGTTATTGCGCCGGCGGCGTGAATCCAGGGTCTACCTAACAAACAGCTGTAGGCGGGCTGAATGTCCATCACATAAAAGATAGTTTTAAAGGTCTGCGGGCCAATTGTCACGGGCAGCTCGATCTCTCCCAGAACCGATCTCTTCGAACCATCAAAGGCTCTCACCACCAGGTTGCTGGGTCTCAATGCCAATCCATCATATTCTAGCTTCACCAGAGCCTTCTTTGGTAAGACATTCAGGGAAGAACCTGTGTCCACCAGCACATGAGAAAGGACAGCTCCTTTGCATTCCATGGTTATGTGCAAGGCTTTGTTGTGATTGCGGCCATCCACTGTCAGGTCCGAATTGGTGAACCCTAGCCCATTGCTAGCAGTAACATTCCCAACCACGGTTTCCAACTGGTTGACAGTAATCTCCTCCGGCACGTAAGCTGCGTGCAAGACTTTAAGTAGTGCATTCCGATGGGCTTCGGAACACATGAGCAGTGAGAGGATGGAGATTTTGGATGGCGTCTGGTGAAGCTGATCCACAACTTTATAATCGCTCTTTTTGATGATCCGCATAAACTCATCAACTTCCTGATCGAATGAAGTCTTCAGGGTTTCTTTGGCAGCCGGATCTTCCTGCACCGGGCCTTTTCCTTTTGCCTTGGCAGCAGCTTCTGCTTCGGCAGTAGGTCTTTGGACTTGTGAAGCAAAGAGGCGTCCGCTTCGAGTGAAGCCTCCGCCTCCCCCCACATTATCTACTTGTGGTGCAGGTGCTGATGTTTCAAGAGTGATTCTTTTCCCTTCACAGTACACGTCGGAGCCATAGTGCCAAGGGATGGCCCTATTGCTTTCATATGGTACTGGTCCAGGCACCGTGACAGTGACTGGACTGATTGCCGCTGCTGAAGGAACTGTAATTGTTTGTGGATCATAAAAGATTGTAACTGGTGCTCTGGCGGGAGCAGCACCTTCTGAATGGTAGGCGGAGTTATTTTCAGGATCGTAGAATATGGTAACAGTAGAGACATCTTCATGATTGATTGCTGGTGTTGTAGGAGGTACTGTTGGAAGGACTGTTGTTGTTGATGGAGATTCGAAATGAAATGAAGCTGAAGTTGTAGCAGGAGAAACTGTTGAGAATTGATCATTTGGAAGGACAGGTGAAGTACTTGTTGATGGTGCTGATGAATCGTCGGGAACAATAGTTGCTGCAGTTGTAGGAGGGTCTGAAACCGCTGCTAATGAAGTTGTCGGATTTGTCGGAAATGATGTAGTGATCTGTAGTAGGCCACTCTTAATAAGGCTGTCAATGCCATTCCTCAGGTCCTCACACCCATTCCATGAAATATTGCAGTAGGGGCACCCTAGCTCACACCCCGGAAATATTTGGTTTTCACGGAGTTGAGCTTTGATTTCCACCAATGGTGTCCGGATCTGATCCACACTAGTTATCAGATAAGACGGCTGGTCTTCTTCAATAGCATTAATTCGGGGACCACCATGGTTTGGCATTGGGTTTTTATTGACATTGGGCGGAGGTGCAAAATTCAGAGCCTTGGAGTCTACCAAGTCTTGTACCTTCATATGCAGAGCCCTGCATTTTTCTGTACTGTGACCAGGTGCGTTTGAGTGAAAAGCACACCTAGCATTAGAGTCATAGTTCCTTGGTAGACTGTTGGGATCCGGAGGTGCCAACGTTCTTAGCTCAACCAGGTTGAGTTTCAGAAGCTGTGGCAGCAAGGCAGCATACGGCATTGGGATCGGGTCGATCACTCGGTTAGCTTGAGATGGCCTTTGTTGGAATGGCCTTTGTTGATTATTGTTGTTGCTGTTGTAGTTTCTTGGAGGATATTGATTCTGCTGATACTGGGGTTGTTGTTGGAAGTTTTGCTGAGGAGGTTGATAGACTGGCTGAGGATGAGCCGGAGCAGGGATAGTGACGGCTGCTATTGACCTTTGAACATATTGGGGCCTACCCCTGTTGGTGTGAATGGCATTGGTCTCGCCAGTTCTTCTCGGGCCTGCAAAAGGCTTTCTTGTACTACCGGACGAGCTGGCACCATTATCAGAGATCTTACCCATTTTTAACAGGCTCTCAATTCTCTCCCCAGCTATGACAACATCTGCGAAGCTAGTGGAAGAGAAAGCAACCAACCTGTCAATATATGTTCCCTGGAGAGTGTTCATAAACATGTCTGCCATTTCTCTCTCAGACATAGGTGGTTGAACGGCAGCAGCCAGTTGCCTCCATCTCTGGGCATATTCTCGGAAACTCTCCCTTGACGCCTGTGACATTCCCATTAGGAGAGTCCTGTTGGGTGCCATGTCTAAGTTGTATTGATACTGTCGGATGAAGGCCTCTGCCAGGTCCTTCCAGCATCTCACAGTTGCCCTTGTCAAGTGGGAATACCATTCCCTTGATGCTCCAGTCAAGCTATCTTCGAAGTAGAACATCCAGAGCTTCTCATCCATTGTATAGGCCTTCAGTCTTCCCAGAAATGATTGCAAATGAGTTCGGGGGCATGAAGTCCCATTATACTTTTCGAAACAAGGAGGCTTGAACTTATGGGGGATCCTGACCCCGTCTACCAAACCCATGTCCATGACGTCGAAGCCCAAAGAATTTTGAGACTCCAGCGATCTCAACTTCTCAGCTATTTCATCCAATCGCCTATCATAGGCTTCCTCTCCAGCTCCCATTACTGTGAATTGGTCTTCTTGAGGGTCTTCCTGTAGTACCCTTCCTGCTGTAGCTGTTCCTTGAATGTTTGCAGGAACATTAACTTCAGGATGGAGATGTGGGCCAAACACAGGGGGGTTAACATGTGGTTGCACCCTTTCATTGTTACTTGTGCCAGCAGTCCCCACATGGGGCTCATCTTGATTCCTCCCTTCTACCAAAGCTCTGAGCCTCTCCTGGCTTTGAGCTAAGTTGTTCATTACTTCCATGAATTGTGTTATCTGGGTTCTCATCTCCAGTCTTTCGTTGGCCATCTGGTTTCTGACCTCCGTAAGGTCTTGTTGCATCTGATCCATCTGGATTCCCGGAAGGTTGTTTCTAGTTTGGTACCTGTGTGGCCTGTTGAGGGGAAATACCCGACGGCGAGCAATAATTCCTGAGATTCACAACAGAGGTTAGCAACAACAAAACAAAAACCTACAAAACAAACAAAGGGTTAGCATGCAATGCAGTTATGCTTATTTGTTCTCAGGGTATCCGGTTTGGCCTTCAGTTTTGACCCTTCCAGACCCTTGAAGATGCTGCTGTTGAAGTTGCCTTTTGAAGTGGACTCAGATGGAAACCAACACAAATATATTACAAAGGTGAAATAATACAAATTGTTCTTTTTACAACACAAGCCCTCTAAGGGGTCAAAATACATCACAAAAAGCAAAAGTACATGGAATGGGAAAAAACAACAAGCAAATGATCAAACTCCAAGGCCAAACTCATCCTCACGAACTTCCTTAAGAAGTGCCTCGGTCACAGGATCAGCCGGACGCTCCGTGAGATTCCTGATGAGAAGGTTTCTTGTTGCAACAGCTGCAGTCAACTTCTTGTTCTGACTTTGGTCCTTAGACCTCTTTACTCCAGCTCTGATTTCTAGCTCTGATATTTCCTTCTGGGCGGCTGCCAGGGCTTTTTCCATCTGCTCCATCTTGTCCTGAACTCTCTTGTCTTCTAGAGTACGGGCCTCAGTGATCCGGACCCACCTGGCCTGACTCTCTTTCAAATACAAGTCTGTTCTTGCTCTTTGGAACTGGGCTTCTTTACAAGCATTCTTCAGAATTTGCTCGCCAGCCTTAGACTTCTTGATATAATCTCCAGACTTCTCAATCTTAGTCAAGTGTTCCACTCTCAGCTTCTCCAATCTCTCAATCTCCCTCACACCTTCACTCCTCTCCCGGAGGGTCTTCTGCAAGGCCTGGGTTAACTTCTCATTTCTTTCCTTCAAACTCTCATACTCCTCCAAACTGATAGTGGCAGGGGGTGGTGCTGAAGATGATTCAGGCATGTCTTCTATGGTGAAGGGCAATCCAGAGAATTGGGCCCTGGCATGGGACCACTCATGATATTGGGCTGATGCCACATTATTGCACTTCCCTAGAATGGTGATTCCCTTGGTTTGAACATGATCCCAGGCCCAGGCAGCCTGCCTAACAGTTGCCAGACTAATCTTGTTCTCACAGTAGAGGGTCTCAACCAAGTCTTGTACCTTGGGAGTATGGACCAGTGCATAACCCAATTGCCTCCTGAACAGTAGAGGGTTGTAATTGATACTTCCCTTAACTCCTATTAAGGGCACATTGGGAAAGTGCCCACAGCTAGTGACTATATCTCTGCCCTTGGTGCTTTGAGTACACCATCTGATGTCTGCTGAAGTTAGGACAGTGAGTCTTTTAGCCCAGTTGCTTTGCTGATGAGGATTTAGAAATGCATCTGTCCTGGGTAGATGCCTGAGAAGCCAAGCGTGAAATAATGGAGCACAACACCTCACTAACTTACCCCTCTGCTTCTCATTCCTCTGATGTACTGAGTAATAGAGATCTCCTAACAAAGTTGGCACTGGGTTCTTCAGGATGAACAAATGGATTGCATTCTTGCTAACGAATCGAGGCTCATCTGCAAACAACACAATTCCATATACACTTAAAGCCAACAAAGCACAAACAGCTTTCCAATCCCCCAGGGAGGCCTTCAGACTAGCTTGAGAAATTAGGAAGTCCAGATGAAACCCAGGGATCCCAGCTTTAGAGGTCATGTGCTGCTCAATCAAAGCAGGTTCCAAGTGCAAAGCTTTTGCTATCTCTCCATTGCTGGGAAAGACCATTTCAGGGTTGAAAGGGATTTCCCTCTTGATGGGCAAACCAACCAAAGATGAGTATTCTTCTAAAAGAGGCCCCAACTGAAAGTCTTGAAAGGTGAAACATCTCAATGGGGGGTCATAAAATTGAATGCAGGTGTGGATCAAACTCCTCTGAGATGGGTCCAGATCCATGACCAAGTCAAGTATATCCCCATAATTCTCCCTGAACAAAGGTATGTGCTCTGGAGTGATCAGGGTTTGGATCCTCCTGATGTCTGATAAGTCTGGTTGGAAGAAATGATAAGTGATGTTGCTTTTCTTTGGAGCCATGATGCTGAAGACTGAGTAGAGTGCTGATGAAGATGCTGAGGAGTGGGCCACTGGCTGGCTAGTGCAAGTAACTGAAGTATATGGCTGACAGGCTGAAGCTAATGCTGGTGGAGACAGGTCAATACTGCAGATGGGGTCAAAACCAAAACCAGATGAAAATGGATACCCTGAAACACAAATAAGCACATGTTAATATGATGCAATGAGTATGTATGCAAATGAAATGCAAGGGTTTGTGACTGAGCTGGATCTGATTAACTGCCTTGGTATAGATCCATGTGTGTTCAAGAATTCCAGATGGAGGTCTATGAATCCAGTAACCAGGGTGGGGGACTCAAATAAAGAGCCACAAGTCCAGGGTTTTAGAATCACAAGAACTGTCCAACATGGAGTATGCTTAACAAAGTCAAAATAACAGGGTATTCTGAGGTCAAGGTACCTGCAAACCTGTAAACAGCCCAACCCCCTCACAGGTGGTGATCTAGAACAAGGATCCTCAGACTTGGATCAGTTATGAGAAGTGTAAACACTTCTAACCCGGAGGTACAGTGTTTACAATAACCATAACAATTCCTCCTCTAATTCACCTCAGTTTCTGAAGGTCAAAACTAAAAGGTCATCCAGACTTAGCAGGCTTCCCAGATAGCCCTAGCATTGCAGGAAATCTGCAACACAGAGTTCTCAAGAAGAAACCCATATCTGAACCGTGTTTCATATTCCCGCACCAGACCGAAATGGAATGGGAAAGAATATGATTCACTCTAGCCTAGGTGTCACTCAGGTCCCAGGTATAGGACCTTAACTCTCAATGAAACACCCACCCACCAAGGCAAACAACAGATCCAGCCAGCAACAATGACAGTATGATATATATAAATGCAGTAAAGAAAGCAGTAAAGTAACTGTACATAAAGCAATAAACAAAAATAAATACAAGTACAAACAAGCACATAACACCCCAGTAAACACAAATCAAACAAGCGCTAGGAGGAACCCACAAAAAGAACCAGAAGCCCTGGTTGCAGTATAAGGGTCCCCAGCAGAGTCGCCAAGCTGTCGCTCCCAAAGATTTGCATCCAGGTACAAGCGCGAACGGTCGGCGAAAGGGACAATGAGAACACACTGCCGTGAACCCACTGGAGATGAATAGAGTCGCCAGCTAGGCATTTTTATCCCGGAGGAAAGGCAATGCTGCATAGGCCTGGAAAAAGATGGATAAGACGGTTGCGAACCAGAGAGACTGAGAAAGGGGGTTGGTTACAACCTGGGAAGGTATTAGCACCCAGATTGTCCGTCGTACTCGACGGGATCCACGCTTAAAATATTTGTGTTTCAAAAGGGGTAGTGTCAGTGCAATTTGTGTATAAAATAGCTGGAAAAAAGATGTACAGGTGTCAGTGTAAAAGAGGTGCAAAGTGTAATATATACAGTGTCAGTGCAGGAATGAGAATAAGATGCTCAAGATCATGAGGCTTAAAAGAATGAGGCTGGAAAGAGGGGAAAGAGACAGAGACTTTTGTTCGATAACTGTTAAGTTATGCCTACGTATCCTCTCGTGCAATGAGGAAGTCAGAACACCGTAGTTCGACCCGAAGAGACTGAAATATGAATTGACTTGTGAACTGCTTGCTTGTCTATGCTCAAGTGTATGACCTGTCTGGCTCAGGTGCAAACTGTCTTGCATTAGACGGAAGAAGCAAATTCTCGTTTGTGAGTGAAGATGATGAGAAAAGAATCCCGGAGGAGACGATTATTGTTTGTTTTTGAGTTTTCAGTCTTTTATTTCTTTTTGGAGTTTGTCATAAGATAATGAGCTTAAGCCTAAACCAATGGGTTAGTAAACTCATCACATCTTCCCTCTGATTAGGGGTAATGAGAATTACCTTAAGTGTGAAGTCAGATTCTCACACTTAATCACCTTTGATGTAGGGTTAAGATCATTAACCTACTTGTGATTATTTAGATGTTTTTGGTGTTTTTGTTTAGTGTTGAGTAATGAGGTTTAAGCCATAATCAGGGATTAAACAAATCCATTACACTATCCTAATAGAAGGATAATAGATGAGAGTGTTTAAGCTGAGGAAAGCTCCTCAACTTAATCCATGATTAGGGATTAAACCCATGACAAAACAAGCCTTTATTAAATGGATTTTAATTAATGATAAGATGATGAAGTAAGTTTTATGGTTTGTAAGACAACTTGAGGGGGACTTGTCCATTAACACTAGGGTTAGTCCTTCTTAACCACTTAAGGAAGAATTAGAACCCTGATGCAAGGCCCAAGTTACAAGTGTGATGTCTTGATACTTATTAAGTGGATTGATTAAGGGATTTAAACACATTAAGGGTTTAACACTTAGGATTAAAGTTATACACTCCATCCTAAGAGAAGGATGCAGGCATCAGCTTAATCACAAAGCCTTAAAGCCTTTAGGGTTTAGTCCCTGATTATGAGGTGAGAAGAGAGGACTCAAAGAGAGACACAAAGGTAAAAAACTTATGAGGGGAGACTAATCAAAACCCTAATTCATTATCATGCTTGGTTGTCCCTAAAGTTTGTGAGGTTTGCAAGAACAAGTCTTCAGAGGAGCCACCAGGAAGCAGATGAATAGGATCAAGAGAAGCAAAGTGACTTGCTTCATTCAAGAAGTCAAGTCACTTGAAGAAAGAAAGTGGGAGGGAGAAGAATGAGCAAGCTCAAACTCAAACACATATAAAAATGCAGCAATGGATGCAAGAGAGATGAAGAGAAAAGTTATGAGAAGTGAAGGCAAATTCACTTCCCAAATTTACTTACCACCTGAAATGTTAGAAAGAAATGCAATGCAATGCAAAATGGGATGGAATGACATGATGCAAACCAAAACCAGAAGCATGTTGATGATGAAAATGATGTTATGAGGTGCTGCAAACATGTGGCAAGACATGGAGATATTCAAACAAGATTATGGATGCAAATGATGCAAGCTTAGAAGCATAGATACACATGAAAAGTTATGAAGCATACAAGGCAAATGACATGGCAAATATGTAGTGCAATGGTCAAAGAGGCTTCCTATATGTCTTAAGATGTCAAATGAATTACAAGAATGCACAAAATGCAAAGACAAGTCATGTTATGCAAGAGAATGCAAGAAGGATGCAAGAGAAAGCCCAAATTAGGGTTCATGGATCAAACATCAAACAAAAACCCAAAACAGAAACACACCCTAAGGTAAAAAATGGAAAATGGCATTCAAGGAAACCCTAAACCTATAATGAACCACTGCCCAAAGGGGGGCTCTCAACTCTCAACCAAACTCAAGATATGAATTTTCTAAGTTACTAGGGTTTTTTAGGGTTTTTAACAAAAGAAATGCCAAACAATTTGAAAATGCAAGAACAATTCATGGCCTTTTTATCCTAGAAAATACATGCCAAATAGAAAACAATGCAAGAAGAACCAATGTCCAAACCTTCTTCAATAGGCAGAAATGAATTTTTGAATCCATGATCAAAATAATGCATAAAAAAATGATTTAATTCAATGAAAAATTCTTAAAATGCATCAAGATCAAAAAAGAAATTTGGTTTGAGGGTTGGACAATGTTTCTAAATGTCTTAGAACATTTCATGAATTTTTTTGTAATTTTTAAATACCTAAAAGTATTTTTAATTAATTAATTCCCATTAATCAATTAAAAATAATCTTTTAAATATTTGAAAATACTTTTTAAATGATAAAAAATAAAATAAAAATATTTTTGTGTCATAAAAATTATTAAAACTCAGAGGAAAAAGTTTCATAATTTTTATGAATTTTTTGCTATTTTAAAATAAATGTGCAAGTTAATTGAAATGAAAATGAATAAAAATTAAATAAAATGAAAAGTCAAAGGAAAGGATGGCCAGGATGAGCCCAGGGTTTGAATCAGTTGACTAGCGCGTAAATGGATGGTGGAGATGCAATCTGGCCAAATTATCCTAATTAATAATTAATTAAACTAATGAGAGAGATTAGGGCTAATTGGGAAGATCCTAGCCATTCATACGCGCGGGAAGTCAAACAAATCAACGCAATCAATGGTCCAAATTCAAACTAACATTAATGACCTGAGATTAGGGTTTAATGACTCAGGCTGCCGGAGAAGACTTCCGGTCGTCTTCTCCGGCCAGCTTCTCACCTGAAAACTCCCCAACTCCCTTAAAACGTAACGAAAATGAAAACTAAGCACACCAAAATGATCCCCATGATCCCCTGAGCTAAAACCCTAAGTCCAAACAAATTTCTTCTTCCTCAAAACCATGAATCGAACAGAACAAGTTTTAGGGCAAACCAGTTTCAGAGTCAAATTAAATACTCAAAACAAAGCTATTTCCAAAACTAAGAACATCAGGATGATCAGTGAATCACATAGAACAAGTTTGTAACAAGAAAAACAATTTCTGGAAAAATAAATTTCAGGCTACCTGAGATTCGAAGCTTTCAGTTTGAGGACTTTCTGGCCACTTCTCCTTGTGCAATCCACTCCACTTGATCCCCAGATGATGTTTGAGTGCTCAATGAGAGTTTAAGTTGGCTGGATAGTGAGATTCGACAGCTTCTGCTCAAGCTTGATCAAAAATGGCAATGGAGTTTCTGGAGGTTTCAGGCCATTGTGAGGGGTTGTTTATGGTCCTGAGGATGTATGGAGAAGGTTTGGAGTGTTTGTTTGGATGTTTGCTAGCTGTGGTGAGAGTTTCGAATGAAACTGCAAAGTGAAGTGAGAAATGGCAGTGGGATGTTCTGGCTGTTTCAGGCTTGTGTTCTTGGTGCTTTCTACTCAGTGATACATGGTGAGTTGAATGGAGAAAATGGTTTGAGTGTTTTGTGGCTGTGGAGGCAGATTCGAAGCAAGTTGCAATGTGGTGTGTTTTTGTCAATGTGATCAATGTGATAGCTTCAGCCTTGCTTGGTCTTATGTTTTGCTTGCTAAAGGATACAATAAACAAATGCAAGTGGCCAGAGGATGTGACATGGCCTGTGGTGATTGGGATGTTTACTTTTGCATAAAGTCCACCTTTTGTGTAAGGCAAGTATGGTGAGGTGCTAGGCAAGTACAATGGGCATGGGCTGCGCAGCAAAGTGAAGGGAAAGGCTAGGCTTGGTCCAGCATTCAAGGCAGCAAGTTGGTGAAATGTTATGAGTGCTTTTGCAAGTTGTTGTATCTTTGGTTCACATGTGATTCTTTGTCCAACCAAACATGAAACCATGGGCATTCTTGGTTCATTTCTGATTTTTAGGACTTAGAGAATGTTTATGTGCTGGTTTGAAGTGAACTAGAGGCTGCAATATGCATTGGTTCAAGACTTTGCAAAATTTCCATTTGAAGCATGCCTTGAAAAACAATGATTTTAACCAACTTTGATGCACCATAACTTTTGATCCAAAATGAATTAGGTCATGTTCTTGTAATTTTTGAAAAGGGAAAGATGAGATCTACAACTTTCATGACCAAAGTTTTTCCATTTGAAGCATTTTTGGATCAATAATCAAGGCTTGAAAAATGACCTAAAATGATGCATTCTTGAAAAGTCAACTATGCCCAAAAAGTCAACATTTGCAAAAACCCTAAATTCTTGATTTTTATGAACTTCAACCTTCTTCCATGATCAAATAAAGATCATATACACTCAAAATGATGAAGATCACCCATTGGTTGGGTCATTGGGGGCCTCAGATGCCCTGATTTTACACTAACTTGTCTGAAAAGTCAACTCTTGATCAGATGACTTCCCCGTGGAATTTCTTCATGAAAATTGATATGCATACTCCCTATACCATATAGATACCAATGGAAACAAGAATGACCAAAAAATTTGGAGTTATGGCCTCTGAAACCAAAACCCTAATTTTCAGTCAACTGTGCAGTTCAACCTGGCTCTGCATCCACTCAAACCCTAGTTCTTGTGATTCCTCTGCATTTTTGACTTTGAGGAGATGGAATATGACATAAGAACACACATGGACCCCTTTGAGTTGATTGGTGGCCTTTGGAGTGGCTCAAGAAGCTTTGGGCTTGCTCAGATTACAAACCCTAGGTGCAGATGCCTTAGAAGCCATGCAGTGAATCAAAAGTGAGATGTGAGATGATATGTTTGTGTTTATGCATATGAGATGATCACAAGCCATGGTGTGAATGGGTGAGGGCAAATTTGGGGTGTTTACAATATGATGATGAAGTGGATTTTATGATTTGTAAGACAACTTGAGGGGGACTTGTCCATTAACACTAGGGTTAGTCCTTCTTAACCATTTAAGGAAGAATTAGAACCCTAATGCAAGGCCCAAGTTACAAGCTTGATGTCTTGATGATTATTAAGTGAATTGATTAAAGGAGTTAAACACATTAAGGGTTTAACACTTAGGATTAAAGTTATACACTCCATCCTAAGAGAAGGATGCAGGCATAAGCTTAATCACAAAGCCTTAAAGCCTTTAGGGTTTAGTCCCTGATTATGAGATAAGAAGAGAGGACACAAAGAGACATAAAGGTAAAACTAAGAGGGGAAACTAATCAAAACCCTAATCATTGTCATGCTTGGTTGTTCCTAAGGTTTGTGAGGTTTTCAAGAGAAGTCTTCAATGGAACCACCAGGAAGCAGATGAAAGGATCAAGAGAAGCAAAGCAACTTGATTCATTCAAGAAGTCAAGTCACTTGAAGAAAGAAAATGGGAAGAAGAAGAATGAGCAAGCTCAATCTCAAACACAAGCAAAGATGCAGCAATGGATGCAAGAGAGATGAAAAGAAAAGTTGTGAGAAGTGAAGGCAAATTCACTTCTCAAAGTTACTTACCACCTGAAAGGTTAGGAAAGGAATGCAATGCAGTGCAAAATGGGATGAGATGACATGATGAGAAACAAAACCAGAAGCATATACATGATGCTAATGATGCTATGAGATGCTACAAACATGAGGCAGCACATGGAAATGATCATACAAGTTCATGAATGCAAATGAAACAAGTTAAGGACCATGAACATACATGAAAAGTTATGAAGTGCACATGGCATACAACATGGCAAATACATGATGCAATGATCAAACATGCTTTCAATATGTCTTATGATGTCAAATGAATCACATGGAAGCATGGAATGTCATGGCAAGTCATGTTATGCAAGAGAATGCAAGATGGATGCATATGGTAACCCAAATTAGGGTTTATGATCAATGCAACAAACAAAAATCAAAATCAGAAGCAAACCCTAAGATAAAAAATTGAAAATGCCACTCAAAGGACCCCTAATCCTATACTAACCCAATGCCCAAAGGAGAGGTTTCAACTCCTAACCAAGTTCAAGTTATGATTTTTACAAGTTTTCTAGGGTTTTAGGGTTTCCAAACAAGAAAATTATCAAACAAATGGAAAATGAAGGATCAAATCATGGCCATTTAATCTCACAAACTACATACTAAACACAATGCAATGCAAAAAGAATCAATGTCCAACTCTTTATGGATAGGCAGAAATGATTTTTTGAACTTTGGATCAAATTAATGCATAAAAATGATTTTAAATCAATGAAAAATTCTCAAAATGCATCAAGATCAAAAAATAAATTTGGTTTGAAGGTTGGACAATGTTTCTAAATGTCTTAGAGCATTTCATGAATTTTTTGGTGATTTTTAAATACCTAAAAGTATTTTTAATAAATTAATTTTCATTAATCAATTAAAAATAATTTTTTAAATATTTAAAAATACTTTTTTAATGGAAAAAAAATAAAAATAAAAATATTTTTGTGTTTTAAAAATTATTGAAACTCTTGACAAAAAGTTTCATAATTTTTAAAACATTTTTACTATTTTAAATAAATTGTGCAAATTAAAATATGAAATAAATGAATAAAACAAAGAAAATAAAAAAGTAATCTGATCTGATGGTGGAGATTTGAACTGGGTTTGGAAACATTGACTAGCGCGTCATCCAATGGCTGTGGTTGGTTCTGATTAAATTAATTTAATTAAGATTAATTAAACTAATTAAAGGTGATTAGGGCAAAACAAAAGGATCTGGGCCACTCATGCACGCGGGAGGTCAACGGAGTCAAGCAATCCAACGCCCAAGATTCAAATGGAATTTAATTACAGGATTAGGGTTAATCAAACTTAGGTGACCGGAGGGGAGCTCCGGTCATCTTCCCCGGCGACCCCGAAACCCTAAAATACGATTCAGGCAACCATTCCTCAAATTAAAGCCAGGGAAACATTCCTCTACTCAAACTTTACTCGAATCAACTCTCAAAATGAATTTCTCATGCTTAAACTAAGGGAAACGAAGCCATGAAGTTTCACGGGCAAAGTTTCAGAGCCCTGGTAAACCCTCATTTCTCACTCATTTCTAATTCTAAAACCATCCCCATGACCAGCAAAGCATACACAATCAATTTATAACTTAAAATGTAAGCTCTGAGGAGAAAGAATCCATGGTCATACCTGAGCTGGAAAGCTTCGAAACTGAGCTTCCAGAGCCTCCTTTGCGTGCAAATGAACTTCTTTGACTCCCTTGACCTCAAAGAGAAGCTTCAAAGTCCTTGTGGATGGCTGGTTTGAAGAGGAAAGTTCTGGTGCAGCAGGTTTCACAGTCAGGAATGGTGAGGTTTCAGGCTGTTCCAATGGTGGATTCTTGCTCCTTTGAATGTTTCTGACTTGTTGGTGAAGAGAAATGGGGTGTTTGATGGCTGGAAAGTGAGATTCGAAGGTTCTGGCTTTGAGGATGGAAAATGGTGAAACTCTATCCTTGCTTAGTTCAGGCCTGAGTCTTGTTGGTTTTGGCTCAGTGAGGCAAGGTGAAATGAGCAGTGGAATTTGTTTGAATGTTTGTGAGCTATGGAGACAGATTCGAAGAGAAATGCAAAATGGGGTCAGTTTGTGTATGCTGTGCTAGGGCTTGCTTCAGGCTGGCTTGATGTTATGTTTAGCTTCAAATGGATAGTATAAACAATTCCAAATGGTCAGAGGATGTGACTTGGCCTGCTGTGATTGGGATGTTCACTTTTGCAAAAAGTCCACTTTGTTGTAAGGAAGGCATGAGTTGAACCTTAGGCTAGCACAAGTACATGGGCTGGCGCAGCATGGTGTGTGAGGGAGGCTAGCATGGTTCAGCATCCAATGTAACAAGTGGGGGAAAGTGTGATGATGATTTTGCAAGTTGTTTACTTTTGAAACTTCATGAAAATCCCTTGCCTTGCCAACCATGAACATGAGAAATCTTGGTCCAAATCTGATTTTTAGGTCACATGTGATGTTTGTGCCTTGGTTTGATATGAACTAGAAGTTACAATTTGCCTTGGTTCATGATTTTGCAAATTTTCCAATTGGTGCATATCTTGAAAATTAGTGATTTTTGCCAACTTTGTCACACCATAACTTTTGATCCAAAATGAATTAGGTCATGTTCTTGTACTTTTTGAAAAGGGAAAAATGTATTCTACAACTTTCATGACCAAAGTTTTTCCATTTGAAGCATTTTTGGATCAAAAAGCAAGGCTTGAAAAGTGGCATAAAATGACATATTCTTGAAAAGTCAACCATGCCCTAAAAAGTCAACTTTGCAAAAACTTGTAATTCTTGAATTTTGTGAACTTCAACCTTCTTCCATGATCAAATAAAGATCATATACACCCAAAAATGATGAATATCACCCCTTGGTTGGGTCATTGGGGGCCTCAGATGCCCTGATTTTGCACTGACTTGTCCAGAAAGTCAACCTTTGATCAGATGACTTCCCCATGGAATTTCTTCATGAAAATTGATATGCATACTCCCTATACCATATAGAGACCAATGGAAACAAGAATGACCAAAAGATTTGGAGTTATGGCCTCTGAAACCAAAACCCTAATTTTAGGTCATCTGTGCAGTCAAGCCTGGCTCTGCTTCCATACCAATCCCAGTTCTTGTGATTCTTTGGCATTTTTGCCTTTGAGGGGATGTAATATGATATAAGAACACACATGGACCCTTTTGAAGTGATTGGTGGCCTTTGGAGTGGCTCAAGAAGCTCTTGGATTGCTCAGATCACAAACCTTAGGTGCAGATGACTTAGAAACTATGCAATGAACCAAAAATGTAATATGAGGTGATATGATTGTGTTTATGCATATGAAATGATCACAAGCCATGGTGTGAATGGGTGAGGGCAAATTTGGGGTGTTTACAGCTGCCCCTATTCAAACATGAGTTAGCTGTGCAGGATGTAAGCGACGGCTTATCAGGCAAACAAGATAACTTGTGGTTGAATACCAAAGACAGTCCAAAATTTGCACTCACAGAATGAAGAAGAAAAGGGATATAGATTGTAAAAGGAAAATAAAGTATATTGTAAAGTGCGGGAAATAAAGCAACGACGGGGATGGCCGACATGCTGGGGATAAAAGGTAAAGCCAAGGCGGGGACGGCCGACTAGCTGGAAAAATAAGATTATGATGGAGACGGCCATCAAGATAAAGTTGTAAAATTTTCTGGGGATTAATGAAACATGACGGGGACGGCCATCAAGTTCGTAAAGCAAAGTAACCAACGATGGGGACGGCCATCGGGCTAAACTGAAAGGAAAAGGGACCACGACGGGGACGGCCATCGGGTTAAAGAATAAATGAAATAAACAGATGATGAGGTACGGTCATCAAAGGAGAAGGACGATCACCTAGCAGGGGACGGCTGCTCTGTTGGGTATAAGATGAGGGACGGTCATCTAAGGTGGAGGACGACCACCTGGCAGGGTACGGCTGCCGAAAATATCGCGACATAGGACGAATGCCGGATAAAAAGGTCAACGATGGGGACGGCCATCGGACGAGCATGATGGAGGACGACCATCAAGAGGTGGAGGACGACCACCTAGCAGGGGACGGCTGCTCTCAAGGTTTATCATGACATAGGACGAATGCCAGATAACCAAAATCAACAATGGGGACGGCCATTGGATAAAATGATGAAGGACGATCATCAAAAGGTGGAGGACGACCACCTAGCAGGGGACGGCTGCTAAGTATCACGACATAGGACGAATGTCGGATAGAAAATCAACGATGGGGACGGCCATCAGACGAGCATGATGGAGGACGACCATCAAGAGGTGGAGGACGACCACCTAGCAGGGTACGGCTGCTCTCAAGGTTTATCATAACACAGGGCGAGTGTCAGATAAAAAAGAAAATGGGTTTGTTGGTAGTCTACTGGGGAAAGGTAAACACGGACGAGTGTTTACATCCAAGAAACAAAAGGTATAAGTGTTTGGTATTTGTGTATAGATTAAAGATGCGGACGAGCATCCTTAAGACTACGATACGGACGAGTATCGGATAGAAACAAATACTGACACATGTTCAAAGATGATGATACGGACGAGTATCATCTGGTTAACAGAGAACACGGACGAGTGTTGAATCTGAAGGGACTCTTCTGGGGAACGGTAGACACGGACGAGTGTCTAAATCCAAGTAGACGGAAGTGTTTTACATGGTGTATGGATTAAAGATGCGGACGAGCATCCTTAAGATTATGATACGGACGAGTATCATGTAGAAACAAACTCTTGACGCATGTTCTGAGATGATGGTACGGACGAGTACCAACGGGTTAACAAAGAACAAGGGCTAGTGTTGAATCTGTGGGGATATGAATGGTATATATAAGATACGGACGAGTATCTGTATGAGAGTGATTGGTATATAGATGAGTAGTTAACTGCTGGGGAGGGCGACACGGACGAGTGTCAAGAGAGAAAAGTATAATGATATCAACAAGTATATGGGTTATAAAAATGTAGGCGACTGCGATGGGGATATGACACGGATGGGTGTCGAGAAAGTGTATATAGGTGTATGTGAGTGCAAAGAGGATGTCTTTGGTTTTCTGTTGGGGTATGACACGGACGGGTGTCAGGAAGTATCTGTAATACGGGTGATATTGTTTGCAAGGAGTGTTAAGGTGACTTTACTGGGGAAAGATGGCACGGACGGGTGTCAAAATGAGTATATACTGGTGTTTGTGATTTGTGAGGCAGCTGCTTTTGCTGGGGACCCTGGTGGGGATTTTTCTGTCTGTTGATGAACTGTCATTATTCACAAGTGTTGATTCAAAACATGGCTTATGATTATGCTATGTGTTGGATTTTTGCCGTAATGCTCCGTGTTAAAACGGAATGCTACGCTTTGTGGGTGAACATGATGCGAATGCTATGATTGTGCAAAGATACCAAACCGGGATCCGGATCCCGTTGCTGCGAAGATCTTTGATCGATCTGTTGAAGTAGACGTCCCAGCTGGGGATGAGATCATTGGTAGATCTAATAAGATGATATTTGCTTGGGGATACGGGTCACTGATAGACCTATCCTAATAAATGAGAGACCCAGCTGGGGTTTGTAGAAGCTTTCTTCACTCTGTTGTGATCCTTCATGCGTTGCTCTTCTGGATAGAGGCTGCAACTCTGTGGGGAGAGCTCCTTGGCTTTTGTACTTTGGCTGAGGATGAAATGGCAACTCGGCTGGGAGTAGTAGCAAGTGGCAGCTCAGCTGGGGGAAGTCATGAGAGGCAACTCAGCTGGGGAGAGAGCACTTTGGGTGCTAAAATTGAGTGTTGATTTGCCAGCTTGCTGGGATGAAGCTTACATGCCCCAAGTTGCGCTCTGGATTCCTGCAATCCTGAAAAGACAGAGAAACGCACAAGATAATCCCGAGGTATTCCTTACTGGATTCCGTCATAGGAGTTAGGCACTTTTGAGAGTAAGTACATTTCCTGCAAGCACGTGTTTTTATTTAAAGATAAACATCTGTATTTTATGCAATCAGTTTCTTTTAGACATCAGACATTTTTTGCAAATAAATGAAAATGTAAAAGAGGAGACATGACTGAAAATCTGATTTTATTAATTCATATGCCCTGAGTTGGCGAGATACAGTCAAAGAAACAAATCCCCTGGAATGAGGAGACTGTTACAAATTGCGAAACAAAATGCTGGCAATGTTGACGACGCTTTGAAGGAGCTTCCTCTTGCTATGACTCGTATGACTATTGACGCTCTTCTCGTCTGGCTTTCTGAAGGATGTTGATTCTGATTGAAGCTTGATCCTTTCGAAGCTTACCAAGTTGTAGACGATACAGACGAACTCAGAATGCAGTTGTTCGCTTATTCCCTTATTTTGCATGGATCGCCCTTTCGGGTTTTCAATCCATCGGGATACCCATTTTTGCCTGAGCTGTCCAATGCGGCTTTTCAACTCAGCGGGTGTACATTTTTTATTTATTTTCCCTTATTTTTGCTCGAGTCTTTTATTCTGTTTTTGACTCGCCGGGATGCCCTGTTTTTGCCTGGACTTACATTCTGTTTTTATGTCCAGCGGGTCATTTTATGCGAAGTATTTTTTAACTGCATCTGAATTCACAGGGGATGGGAAATCTTCACCATCCATGGTGCTGAGCATCAGTGCTCCACCAGAGAAAACTTTCTTTACCACAAATGGCCCTTCATAGTTTGGGGTCCACTTGCCCCTGTGGTCTGTATGAGGAGGGAGGATTCTTTTCAGCACAAGATCTCCTACTTGGTACTCTCGGTGCCTGACTTTCTGATCGAAGGCTTTCTTCATCCTTTTCTGATACAACTGCCCATGACAGATTGCAGCCAATCTTTTCTCTTCGATCAGACTCAGTTGTTCGTATCGGGCCCGAACCCATTCTGCTTCGTTCAGCTTAACATCCATCAGTACTCGCAAGGAGGGTAATTCAACTTCAACAGGTAGGACTGCTTCCATACCATACACAAGCTGATACGGTGTTGCCCCAGTGGATGTCCTGATTGACGTGCGGTACCCATGCAAGGCAAATGGTAGCATTTCATGCCAGTCTTTGTAGGTGACTACCATCTTCTGCACAATCTTCTTGATATTCTTATTTGCCGCCTCAACAGCGCCATTCATCTTTGGCCTGTAAGGAGAAGAATTGTGATGTTGGATCTTGAAGTCCCGGCACAGCTCTGCCATCATTTTGTTGTTTAGATTGGAACCGTTATCAGTAATGATTCGCTCGGGAACTCCGTATCGACAGATGATATCTCTTTTCAGAAATCTGGCTACCACTTTTCTTGTAACATTGGCATAGGAAGCTGCTTCGACCCACTTGGTGAAGTAATCAATGGCAACCAGGATGAATCTGTGGCCATTCGAAGCAGTCGGCTCAATCTTGCCAATCATATCAATGCCCCACATAGCAAAGGGCCAGGGTGAAGACATCACATTCAAAGGATTGGGAGGCACATGCACCTTATCCGCATAAATCTGGCATTTATGGCATTTTCTGGCGTAGGCACAACAGTCCGCATCCATTGTGATCCAGTAATATCCCGATCTTAACAACTTCTTAGCCATGGCATGCCCTCCCGCATGGGTACCAAAGGATCCTTCGTGCACTTCATGCATCAACGAATCTGCTTCCGTCTTGTCAACACATCTAAGGAGTACCATATCAAAGTTCCTTTTGTATAAAGACCCATCAGTGTTCAAGAAGAAACTACCAGCAAGCCTTCTCAAAGTCTTCTTATCATTGGAAGATGCCCCAGGTGGGTATGTTTGATCCTCTAAGAAGCACTTAATGTCATGGAACCAAGGCTTATCATCTTTGACAACTTCTGCTGCGAACACATATGCTGGTCTATCAAATCTGGACACTGAGATCTGAGGTACAAAGTTGGCAGTCTGAACTTTGATCATGGATGAAATGGTTGCCAGAGCGTCTGCAAACTGATTCTCATCCCGAGGGATATACTCAAGTTTGACTGTTGTAAAGAAAGTCAATAACCTCCTTGTATAATCCCTGTAAGGTATCAGATGGTCCTGGTGGGTGTACCATTTGCCGTTGGTTTGATTAACTACCAGAGCTGAATCTCCGAATACGGTCAATGTCTTGATCCTGAGGTCAATGGCTTCCTCAAGACCCATAATGCAGGCTTCGTACTCAGCTTCGTTGTTAGTGCAGTTGAAAGTGAGTTTCGCCGAGAAAGGCATGTGAACTCCTTTAGGTGTAATGAGCACTGCACCAACACCACGACCATTCATGTTAACATCCCCATCAAACATCATAGTCCATTCTTCTTCCGGGTCAGGCCCTTCAGTGTGAATAGGCTCTTCATGATCTTTTGCTTTTATGAACATGATGTCTTCATCAGGGAAGTCAAATCTCATAGGCTGATAATCATCAATAGGTTGCTCAGCAAGATATTCAGACAATACACTGCCCTTGATGGCTTTCTGAGAAGTGTACTGGATGTCATACTCTGTAAGGATCATTTGCCATCTTGCAACCCGTCCGGTAAGAGCTGGCTTCTCAAATATGTACTTAACTGGGTCCATTTTTGAGATCAACAAAGTAGTGTGGGTCAACATATACTGTCTTAGTCGGCGAGCAGCCCACGCTAAAGCACAGCAAGTTTTCTCGAGCAGTGAATAACGTTGTTCACAGTCGGTAAACTTTTTGCTTAGGTAGTATATTGCATACTCTTTTCGACCAGACTCGTCATGCTGGCCCAGCACACACCCCATTGACTCTTCTAATACTGTCAAGTACATTATCAGAGGTCTTCCTTCAACTGGAGGCATAAGGATGGGAGGTTCTTGTAAGTATTCTTTGATCTTGTCAAAAGCCCTTTGGCAATCTTCGTTCCACTTGACCGTCTGTTCTTTTCTTAACAGCTTGAACAAGGGTTCACAGGTTGTTGTGAGGTGAGATATGAACCTCGAGATGTAGTTCAATCGACCTAAGAACCCTCGAACTTCTTTCTCTGTCTTCGGTGCAGGCATCTCCTGAATAGCTTTGACTTTATCAGGGTCGACTTCGATCCCTTTCTCGCTCACAATAAAACACAACAGCTTACCAGATCGCACCCCGAATGTGCATTTGTTGGGGTTCAGCTTCAGTTGATACTTCCTCAGACGCTTGAATAGCTTCAGCAGATTTACCAGGTGATCTTCTTCGGTAAGGGACTTGGCAATCATGTCATCCACATAACATTCGATTTCCTTATGGATCATATCGTGGAATAATGTTACCATAGCCCGTTGATATGTTGCACCAGCATTCTTGAGCCCAAATGGCATTACCTTGTAGCAGAACGTGCCCCAGGGTGTGATGAAGGTTGTCTTCTCCATATCTTCAGGTGACATTTTGATCTGTTTATATCCTGAAAATCCATCCATGAAGGAGAATACCGAGAACTGAGCCGTATTATCCACCAATACATCAATGTGAGGTAGTGGGAAATCATCTTTCGGGCTAGCTCTGTTCAGATCCCGGTAGTCAACACACATCCTTACTTTGCCGTCTTTCTTGGGCACAGGTACTATGTTAGCAACCCACGGCGGATAGCTAGTCACAGCAAGGAACCCGGCGTCCCATTGCTTTTGTACCTCTTCCTTGATTTTCATTGCCATGTCCGGGCGAGTACGACGCAGTTTCTGTTTGACCGGTGGGCATTCTTCTCTCAAAGGCAACTTGTGCACAACAATGTCGGTGTCCAACCCTGGCATATCTTGATAAGACCAAGCGAACACGTCCACATACTCTTGAAGCAGGTCAATCAGTTGTCTCTTCACTGAGTCTTGTAGGCAGGCCCCGATTTTAACTTCTTTCACGTCTTCATCTGTACCAAGATTGATCGTTTCAACCTCCTCCTGGTGAGGGGTAATAACCTTTTCCTCTTGTCTTAACAACCTGGCTAGCTCTTCAGGAAGCTCATATTCTTCTTCAACCCCTTCATCAGCTTGATTGATTGGATTGTCAAAGTCATACGAAGTCATAGCCGTGTTGTTGTCGGTGCTGTCTGGAAGGCACACTCTGCAAGGGTTCAGTTTGTTTATTTTAGTGATTTGATTTTAATCTTGTTTTTAGAAAAGTGAAATAAAGTTGTCATTTTGAAAACACTGCCATTTATTTTTTGTACAAAAAGAAAAATGGAAAAACAGTGAACAGAAAAAGACTCATTTGCAAAAAGATGTCTGATATTTCATTGATTAAACTTGTTTGCACAAAAAGTACAGATGGCCCGATTACAAAATGAGTCTTGTCATCTTGGGCAAGATGCAAGACTTTGATGCATGCTATAAAAATACAGGAAATAATAATTACTCTGCATGAGTAACTCTTATAATTTCCTGGGAAGACCAGTTCGAGACACTACTCCCCGGGATCTTTGGACGAATCCAGCTTTCCAGGTTGCGTTCTTCTTCCAGCTCGTCTTCCAAGTTGTTGACAGCATCGGGGGTGAGCATCCCCCCACTAACAAAGTTGGGCTCTTTCGCAGCCTCTGCTTGATCTTGTTGAGTTGGTTTGTAACCCAACCCAAATCTGTCCTCTTTCTTCTCCACCGGTAGTAGTTTGCCCCAGCCTTGGGCAGTTCCTTCCTCAACAACCTTCCGGGCTTGTTGGTATGATGATATTGAAGTACCAGATACAGCAGATGTCTCATTGACATTCAAGGCTTCGAAACCTTGGCTCATTGTTTCATGGATCTCCCCATCCATCTCAATGTACTTATAAGTGGCCAGGTGGCTGACAAAAATATCCTCCTCTCCACAGATTGTAACGATTTGACCCTCCCACTCGTATTTTAACTTCTGGTGAAGGGTAGAGGTCACGGCGCCAGCGGCGTGAATCCATGGCCTACCCAATAAACAGCTGTAGGCAGGCTGTATATCCATCACGTAGAAGGTCGTTTTGAAAGTCTGCGGGCCAATCGTTATGGGCAACTCAATCTCTCCCAGAACCGATCTCTTAGAACCATCAAAGGCTCTCACCACCAGGTTGCTGGGTCTTAACGCCAATCCGTCATATTCTAGCTTCACCAGGGCCTTTTTAGGTAAGACATTGAGGGATGACCCCGTATCTACCAGCACATGGGAAAGGACAGCACCTTTACATTCCATGGTTATGTGCAAGGTTTTGTTATGGTTGCGGCCTTCCGTTGTCAAATCAGTATTGGTGAACCCTAGTCCGTGACTAGCATTAACATTTCCAACTATAGCTTCCAGCTGATTGACAGTGATCTCTTCAGGCACGTAAGCTGCGTGCAAAACCTTGAGTAGTGCATTCCGATGGGCTTCGGAGCACATAAGCAATGATAGGATTGAGATCTTGGAAGGCGTCTGATGAAGCTGATCCACTATTTTATAATCACTCTTCTTGATGATTCGCATGAACTCATCAACCTCTTGATCGAAGGGTGTTTTCAAGGCTTCTTTAACAGCCTGCTCTTCCTGCACCAAGCTTTTTCCTTTTGCCTTAGCAGCGGCTTCTGCTTCGGCAGTGGGTCTCTGAATTTGTGGAGCGAAAAGACGTCCGCTTCGAGTGAAGCCTCCGCCTCCTCCCACATTATCTATTTGTGGTGCAGGGGTTGATGATTCAAAAGTGATTTTTTGTCCTCCGCAGTACAGGTCAGAGCCATAATGCCAGGGGATGGCACTACTGCTTTCATAAGGTACTGGCCTAGGTACTGTGACAGTGACTGGACTGATTGCAGCTGCGGAAGGAATTGTGATAGTCTGTGGATCATAATAAATTGTAACTGGTGCTCTGATGGGAGCAGCACTTTCTGAGTTGTAGGTAGAGTTGTTTTCAGGATCATAAAATATTGTGACAGTTGAGACATCTTCATGATTTGTTGCTGATGTTGTAGGAGACATTGTTGGAAGAATGGATGTTGTTGTTGTAGGAGTTTCAAAATGGAGTGGTGCTGGAGTTGTAGAAGGAACATTTGTTGATATCTGGTCAGTTGAAATGACAGATGAAGTACTTGCTGATGAAACCGAAGAATTGTCAGGAACAATGGTTGTTGCAGTTGTAGGAGGTTCTGGAGTTGTTGCTGATGAGATTGCTGGATTTGTTGGAAACGATGTGGTGATCTGAAGCTGGCCACTCTGTATGAGACCATCTATGCCATTCCTCAGGTTATCGCACCCATTTACCGAGATATTGCAGTAAGCACACCCCAACTCACACCCCGGGAACATTTGACATTCGAGGAGTTGAGCCTTGATTTCCACCAACGGTGTCCGGATCTGACCCACACTGGTTATTAAATAAGACGGTTTGTCTTCTTCAATAGCGTTAATTCTGGGACCACCGTGATTTGGCATTGGGTTCTTATTGACATTGGGTGGTAGTGCGAAATTCAGAGCTTTTGAGTCTACCAGGTCTTGTACCTTCATGTGCAGGGCTCTGCACTTTTCTGTACTGTGGCCAGGCACATTGGAATGAAAAGCACATCTGGCGTTGGAGTCATAATTCCTGAGTAGACTGTTGGGATCTGGAGGTGCCAGCGTCCTTAGCTCAACTAGGTTGAGTTTCAAGAGTTGTGGCAGCAATGTAGCATATGGCATAGGGATCGGATCGATTACCCTGTTGGCTTGAGATGGCCTCTGCTGAAATGGCCTTTGCTGGTTGTTGTTGGTGGTGTTGTTGTAGCTCCTTGGAGGATACTGAGCTTGTTGATGGTACTAAGGTTGTTGTTGATAGTTTTGTTGCGGAGGTTGATAAGTTGGCTGAGGATGAGCTGGAGCGGGGATGGTGACTGCTGCCACAGATCTATGGACATATTGGGGCCTGCCCCTGTTGGTGTGGATGGCATTGGTCTCGCCAGTTCTTCTTGGGCCTGCAAAAGGCTTCCTTGTACCACTGGACGAGCTGGCACCATTGTCAGAAATCTTGCCCATTTTTAACAGGCTTTCAATTCTCTCTCCTGCTATGACAACATCTGCAAAGCTAGTGGAAGAGAAAGCAGCCAGCCTGTCAATGTACGTCCCCTGAAGGGTGTTCATAAACATATCTGCCATTTCCCTCTCAGACATAGGTGGCTGAACAGCAGCAGCCAATTGCCTCCATCTCTGGGCGTATTCTCGGAAACTTTCCCTTGATGACTGTGACATTCCCATTAGGAGAGTCCTATTGGGTGCCATATCTAAGTTGTACTGATACTGTCTGATGAAGGCCTCTGCCAGGTCCTTCCAACACCTGATAGTTGCCCTTGTCAGGTGAGAGTACCATTCTCTTGACGCTCCAGTTAAGCTATCCTCAAAATAGAACATCCAGAGCTTCTCATCCATAGTATAGGCCTTTAGTCTTCCCAGAAATGATTGTAAATGAGTCCGGGGGCATGAAGTCCCGTTGTATTTTTCAAAACAAGGAGGCTTGAACTTATGGGGAATCCTGACCCCGTCTACCAAGCCCATGTCCATGACATCGAAACCCAAAGAGTTTTGAGACTCTAAGGACCTCAATTTCTCAGCTATCTCATCCAGCCTTCTATCATAAGCTTCCTCCCCAATACTCATTACTGTGAATTGATCCTCCTGAGGGTCTTCTTGTAGTACCCTGCCTGCAGTGGCAGTCCCTTGAACATTTGCAGGAATATTGACCTCTGGATGAAGATGGGGGCCAAATACAGGAGGGTTAACATGAGGTTGGACCCTTTCATTGTTGCTGGTGCCGGCAGTCCCTATATGTGGATCTTCTTGATTTTGCCTTTCCACCATGGCTCTCAATCTTTCTTGGCTCTGAGCCATGTTGTTCATCACTTCCATAAACTGAGTCATCTGCGTTCTCATTTCCAATCTTTCGTTTGCCATTTGATTTCTAACCTCTGCAAGGTCCTGCTGTACCTGATCCATTTGAATGCCCGGAAGGTTGTTACGGGTTGGATAACGGTGCGGACGGTTGAGGGGAAATACCCGGCGCCGAGCAATAGTTCCTGAACATCACAACAGAGTTAGCAGAAATAAAACAAAAACCTACAAAACAAACAAAGGGGTTAGCATGCAATGCAATTATGCTTATTTGTTCTCAAGGTATCCGGTTTGGCATTCAGTTTTGACCCTTCCAGACCCTTGAAGATGCTGTTGATGTTGCTTTCGAAGTAAACTTGGATGGAACAAACTAACACATATATTACAAAAACAAAATGGTACACAGTTTGTTTACAAATACATGCCCTCTGAGGGGTCAAAATACATCACAAGGAAATAAAAGTACAATGAAAGCAACAACAAGCAAATGGTCAAACACCAAGACCAAACTCATCCTCACGAACTTCCTTGAGAAGTGCTTCGGTCACAGGATCAGCTGGACGCTCCGTGAGATTCCTGATGAGGAGATTCCGGGTCGTAACAGCTGCTGTTAGCTTCTTGTGCTGACCTCGGTCCTTTGACCTCTTCACTCCAGCTTTGATCTTCAGCTCTGATATCTCCCTCTGGGCTGCTGCCAGGGCTTCCTGCTGCACTTTTGCACTAGCTTCCAGTTGCTCCATCTTGTCTTGAACTCTCTTGTCCTCCAGAGTACGAGCTTCGGTGATCCTGACCCACCTAGCCTGACTCTCCTTCAGATACAAGTCTGTCCTTGCTTTCTGGAACTGGGCTTCCTTGCAAGCATTCTTCAGAATTTGTTCTCCAGCTTTAGACTTTTTGATATAGTCCCCAGACTTCTCAATCTTAGCCAGATGCTCCACTCTCAACTTCTCTAACCTCTCAATATCCAACCTGCCATCACTCCTCTCCCGGAGGGTCTTCTGCAAAGCCTGAGTTAACTTCTCATTTCTTTCTTTCAAGCTCTCAAACTCCTCCAAACTGATAGTTGCAGGGGGTGGTGCTGAAGATGATTCAGGCATATCTTCTATGGTAAAGGGCATTCCAGAGAATTGAGCCCTGGCACGAGACCACTCATAATATTGTGTTGATGCCACATTGCTGCACTTCCCCAGAATTGTTACTCCCTTGGTTTGAACATTATCCCAGGCCCAGGCAGCCTGCCTAACAACAGCCAAATTAGGCTTGTTCTCGCAATAAAGAGTTTCAACCAAGTCCTGTGCCTTAGGAGTGTGTACCAGTGCATAGCCCAGTTGTCTTCTGAACAGCAGAGGATTGTAATTAATACTACCCTTAACTCCTATTAGGGGCACATTGGGAAAATGCCCACAGCTGGTGATGATATCCCTGCCTTTGGTGCTTTGAGTGCACCATCTGATATCTGCTGAAGTTAGAGCAGTGAGTCTCTTAGCCCAGTTTCTCTGCTGATGAGGATTCAAAAATGCATCTGTCCTGGGTAGATGCCTGAGAAGCCAAGTGTGGAACAATGGAGCACAACACCTCACTAATCTTCCCCTCTGCTTTTCATTCCTCTGATGCACTGAATAGTAGAGGTCCCCCAATAAAGTGGGCACTGGGTTCTTCAGGATGAAGAGATGGATTGCATTCTTGCTAATGAATCGAGGCTCATCTGCAAACAATACAATTCCATATATGCTCAAGGCCAATAAAGCACAGACAGCTTTCCACTCTCCTAAAGAAGCTTTCAGGGTAGCTTGAGAGATCAAGAAATCCAGATGAAAGCCAGGGATTCCAGCTTTAGAAGTCATATGCTGCTCAATCAGAACAGGTTCCAGATGCAAAGCCTTTGCTACTTCTCCATTACCAGGAAAGACCATCTCAGGGTTGAAAGGGACTCCACCCCTGATAGGTATACCAACTAATGATGAGTATTCTTCCAATAAGGGGCCCAGCTGAAAGTCCTGAAAAGTGAAACATCTCAGTGGGGGATCATAAAACTGAATGCAAGTGTGGATCAGGCTTCTCTGTGAAGGGTCCAGATCCATAACCATATCAAGTATATCTCCATAGTGTTCCCTGAACAATGGTATGTGATCTGGAGTGATCAGGGTCTGAATCCTCCTGATGTCAGCTAGCTCTGGCTGGAAGAAGTGGTAGGTGATGTTGCTCTTTTTAGGTGCCATGATGCTGAGGCTGAGTAGAGACAGGTGCTGATGATAATACTGAAGAAATGGCCACTGATTGGCTGGTGCAGGTGATAGCTGAAGCAGATGCTGATGAAGATGGGTCAATGCTGAAGATGGGGTCAAAACAAAAACCAAATGAAGATGGATACCCTGAAACACAAATAAGCAAATGTCAATATGATGCAATGATTATGTATGTAAATGATATGCAAGGGTTTGTGACTGAGCTGGATCTGATCAAATGCCCTGATATAGGTCCAAGTATGTTCAAGAAATCTAGATGGAGGTCTATAAATCCAGTAACCAAGGTGGGGGACTCAAATAAAGAGCCACATGTCCAGGGTTTTAGAATCACAAGAACTGTTCCAACATGGAGTATTCTTAAACAAACAAAGTAACAAGGTATGTTGAGGCCAAGGGTACCTGCAAACCTGTAAACAGCCCAACCCCCTCACAGGTGGTGTTCTAAAACAAGGATCCTCAGACTTGGATCAGTTATGAGAAGTGTAAACACTTCTAACCCGAAGGTACAGTGTTTACAATAACCATAAACGTTCCTCCTCTAATTCACCTCAGTTTCTGAAGGTCAATACTAAAAGGTCATCCAGACTTAGAAGGCTTCCCAGATAGCCCTAGCATTGCAGGAAATCTGCAACACAGAGTTCTCAAGAAGAAACCCATATCTGAACCGTGTTTCACATTCCCGCACCAGACCGAGATGGAATGGGAAAGAATATGAACCACTCTATCCTAGGTGTCACTCAGATCCCAGGTATAGGATCTTGACTCTCAATGGAACACCCACCCACCAAAGCAAAACCAGATCCAGCCAGACAGCATGACAGTATGATATATGTAAGGCAGTAAAGAAAGTAAACAAACTGCACATAAGGCAAAAATAAAACATATACAAACACAAATAAACACATAACACCCCAATAAACATAAATCAATCAAGCGCTAGGAGGAACCCACAAAAAGAACCAGAAGCCCTGGTTGCAGTATAAGGGTCCCCAGCAGAGTCGCCAAGCTGTCGTTCCCGATAAATGGGAATAGGCCCAGATAAAGGTACAGACGCGAACGGTCGGCGAGAGGGACAATGAGAACACACAGCAGTGAACTCACTGGAGATGAATAGAGTCGCCAGCTAGGCATTTTTATCCCGGAGGAAAGGTAATGCTGCATAAACCTAGAAAAGAGATGGACAAGACGGTCGCGAACCAGAGAGACTGAGAAAGGGGGTTGGTTACAACCTGGGAAGGTATTAGCACCCAGATTGTCCGTCGTACTCGACGGGATCCACGCTTAAAAGATTTGTGCTATAAAGGGGTAGTGTCAGTGCAATCTGTGTATAAGGAGAATGGAAGAAAATGTACAGGTGTCAGTGCAAAAGAAGTGCAAAGTGTGATATATACAGTGTCAGTGTGAGAGAAAGAGTGAAATGCTCAAGATCATGAGGCTAAAAGAATGAGGCTAGAAAGAGGGGGGATATACAGAGACTTTTGTTCGATAACTGTTAAGTTATGCCTACGTATCCTCTCGTGCAATGAGGAAGTCAGAACACCGTAGTTCGACCCAAAGAGACTGAAAGATGAATTGACTTGTGAACTGCTTACTTTTCTATGCTCAAGTGTATGACCTGTCTGGCTCAGGTGCAAACTGTCTTGCATTAGACGGAAGAAGCAAGTTCTCGTTTGTGAGTGAATGAGATGAGAAAAGAATCCCGAAGGAGACGATTATTGTTTGTTTTTGTGTTTTCAGTCTTTTATTACTTTTGAAAGTTTGTCATACGTTAATGAGCTTAAGCCTAAACCAATGGATTTAGTAAACTCATCACATCTTCCCTCTGATTAGGGGTAATGAGAATACCTTAAGTGTGAAGTCAGATTCTCACACTTAATCACCTTTGGTGTAGGATTAAGATCATTAACCTACTTGTGATTAATTGGATGTTTTTGGTGTTTTTGTTTAGTGTTAAGTAATGAGGTTAAGCCATAATCAAGGATTAAACAGACTCATTACACCATCCTAATAGAAGGATAATAGATGAGAATGTTTAAGCTGAGGAAAGCTCCTCAACTTAATCCATGATTAGGGATTAAACTCATGACAAAACAAGCCTTTGATTAAGTGGATTTTACTTAATGATATGATGATGAAGTGGATTTTATGATTTGTAAGACAACTTGAGGGGGACTTGTCCATTAACACTAGGGTTAGTCCTTCTTAACCATTTAAGGAAGAATTAGAACCCTAATGCAAGGCCCAAGTTACAAGCTTGATGTCTTGATGATTATTAAGTGAATTGATTAAAGGAGTTAAACACATTAAGGGTTTAACACTTAGGATTAAAGTTATACACTCCATCCTAAGAGAAGGATGCAGGCATAAGCTTAATCACAAAGCCTTAAAGCCTTTAGGGTTTAGTCCCTGATTATGAGATAAGAAGAGAGGACACAAAGAGACACAAAGGTAAAACTAAGAGGGGAAACTAATCAAAACCCTAATCATTGTCATGCTTGGTTTTTCCTAAGGTTTGTGAGGTTTTCAAGAGAAGTCTTCAATGGAACCACCAGGAAGCAGATGAAAGGATCAAGAGAAGCAAAGCAACTTGCTTCATTCAAGAAGTCAAGTCACTTGAAGAAAGAAAATGGGAAGAAGAAGAATTAGCAAGCTCAATCTCAAACATAAGCAAAGATGCAGCAATGGATGCAAGAGAGATGAAAAGAAAAGTTGTGAGAAGTGAAGGCAAATTCACTCCTCAAAGTTACTTACCACCTGAAAGGTTAGGAAAGGAATGCAATGCAGTGCAAAATGGGATGAGATGACATGATGAGAAACAAAACCAGAAGCATATACATGATGCTAATGATGCTATGAGATGCTACAAACATGAGGCAGCACATGGAAATGATCATACAAGTTCATGAATGCAAATGAAACAAGTTAAGGACCATGAACATACATGAAAAGTTATGAAGTGCACATGGCATACAACATGGCAAATACATGATGCAATGATCAAACATGCTTTCAATATGTCTTATGATGTCAAATGAATCACATGGAAGCATGGAATTTCATGGCAAGTCATGTTATGCAAGAGAATGCAAGATGGATGCATATGGTAACCCAAATTAGGGTTTATGATCAATGCAACAAACAAAAATCAAAATCAGAAGCAAACCCTAAGATAAAAAATTGAAAATGCCACTCAAAGGACCCCTAATCCTATACTAACCCAATTCCCAAAGGAGAGGTTTCAACTCCTAACCAAGTTCAAGTTATGATTTTTACAAGTTTTCTAGGGTTTTAGGGTTTCCAAACAAGAAAATTATCAAACAAATGGAAAATGAAGGATCAAATCATGGCCATTTAATCTCACAAACTACATACTAAACACAATGCATTGCAAAAAGAATCAATGTCCAACTCTTCATGGATAGGCAAAAATGATTTTTTGAACTTTGGATCAAATTAATGCATAAAAATGATTTTAAATCAATGAAAAATTCTCAAAATGCATCAAGATCAAAAAATAAATTTGGTTTGAAGGTTGGACAATGTTTCTAAATGTCTTAGAGCATTTCATGAATTTTTTGGTGATTTTTAAATACCTAAAAGTATTTTTAATAAATTAATTTTCATTAATCAATTAAAAATAATCTTTTAAATATTTAAAAATACTTTTTTAATGAAAAAAAAATAAAAATAAAAATATTTTTGTGTTTTAAAAATTATTGAAACTCTTGACAAAAAGTTTCATAATTTTTAAAACATTTTTACTATTTTAAATAAATTGTGCAAATTAAAATATGAAATAAATGAATAAAACAAAGAAAATAAAAAAGTAATCTGATCTGATGGTGGAGATTTGAACTGGGTTTGGAAACATTGACTAGCGCGTCATCCAATGGCTGTGGTTGGTTCTGATTAAATTAATTTAATTAAGATTAATTAAACTAATTAAAGGTGATTAGGGCAAAACAAAAGGATCTGGGCCACTCATGCACGCGGGAGGTCAACGGAGTCAAGCAATCCAACGCCCAAGATTCAAATGGAATTTAATTACAGGATTAGGGTTAATCAAACTCAGGTGACCGGAGGGGAGCTCCGGTCATCTTCCCCGGCGACCCCGAAACCCTAAAATACGATTCAGGCAACCATTCCTCAAATTAAAGCCAGGGAAACATTCCTCTACTCAAACCTTACTCGAATCAACTCTCAAAATGAATTTCTCATGCTTAAACTAAGGGAAACGAAGCCATGAAGTTTCACGGGCAAAGTTTCAGAGCCCTGGTAAACCCTCATTTCTCACTCATTTCTAATTCTAAAACCATCCCCATGACCAGCAAAGCATACACAATCAATTTATAACTTAAAATGTAAGCTCTGAGGAGAAAGAATCCATGGTCATACCTGAGCTGGAAAGCTTCGAAACTGAGCTTCCAGAGCCTCCTTTGCGTGCAAATGAACTTCTTTGACTCCCTTGACCTCAAAGAGAAGCTTCAAAGTCCTTGTGGATGGCTGGTTTGAAGAGGAAAGTTCTGGTGCAACAGGTTTCACAGTCAGGAATGGTGAGGTTTCAGGCTGTTCCAATGGTGGATTCTTGCTCCTTTGAATGTTTCTGACTTGTTGGTGAAGAGAAATGGGGTGTTTGATGGCTGGAAAGTGAGATTCGAAGGTTTTGGCTTTGAGGATGGAAAATGGTGAAACTCTATCCTTGCTTAGTTCAGGCCTGAGTCTTGTTGGTTTTGGCTCAGTGAGGCAAGGTGAAATGAGCAGTGGAATTTGTTTGAATGTTTGTGAGCTATGGAGTTGAACCTTAGGCTAGCACAAGTACATGGGCTGGCGCAGCATGGTGTGTGAGGGAGGCTAGCATGGTTCAGCATCCAATGTAACAAGTGGGGGAAAGTGTGATGATGATTTTGCAAGTTGTTTACTTTTGAAACTTCATGAAAATCCCTTGCCTTGCCAACCATGAACATGAGAAATCTTGGTCCAAATCTGATTTTTAGGTCACATGTGATGTTTGTGCCTTGGTTTGATATGAACTAGAAGTTACAATTTGCCTTGGTTCATGATTTTGCAAATTTTCCAATTGGTGCATATCTTGAAAATTAGTGATTTTTGCCAACTTTGTCACACCATAACTTTTGATCCAAAATGAATTAGGTCATGTTCTTGTACTTTTTGAAAAGGGAAAAATGTATTCTACAACTTTCATGACCAAAGTTTTTCCATTTGAAGCATTTTTGGATCAAAAAGCAAGGCTTGAAAAGTGGCATAAAATGACATATTCTTGAAAAGTCAACCATGCCCTAAAAAGTCAACTTTGCAAAAACTTGTAATTCTTGAATTTTGTGAACTTCAACCTTCTTCCATGATCAAATAAAGATCATATACACCCAAAAATGATGAAGATCACCCCTTGGTTGGGTCATTGGGGGCCTCAGATGCCCTGATTTTGCACTGACTTGTCCAGAAAGTCAACCTTTGATCAGATGACTTCCCCATGGAATTTCTTCATGAAAATTGATATGCATACTCCCTATACCATATAGAGACCAATGGAAACAAGAATGACCAAAAGATTTGGAGTTATGACCTCTGAAACCAAAACCCTAATTTTAGGTCATCTGTGCAGTCAAGCCTGGCTCTGCTTCCATACCAATCCCAGTTCTTGTGATTCTTTGGGATTTTTGCCTTTGAGGGGATGTAATATGATATAAGAACACACATGGACCCCTTTGAAGTGATTGGTGGCCTTTGGAGTGGCTCAAGAAGCTCTTGGATTGCTCAGATCACAAACCTTAGGTGCAGATGACTTAGAAACTATGCAATGAACCAAAAATGTAATATGAGGTGATATGATTGTGTTTATGCATATGAAATGATCACAAGCCATGGTGTGAATGGGTGAGGGCAAATTTGGGGTGTTTACACCCACTTAGTTTTACCTTTGTGTCTCTTTGAGTCTTCTCTTCTCACCTCATAACCAGGGACTAAACCATAAAGGCTTTAAGGCTTTGTGATTAAGCTTATGCCTGCATCCTTCTATTAGGATGGAGTGTATAACTTTAATCCTAAGTGTTAAACCCTTAATGTGTTTAAATCTCTTAATCAATTCACCTAATAATCATCAATACATCACACTTGTAACTTGGGCCTTGCATTAGGGTTCTAATTCTTCCTTAATTGGTTAAGAAGGACTAACCCTAGTGTTAATGGACAAGTCCCCCTCAAGTTGTCTTACAAACCCTAAAAATCACTTCATCATCTTATCATTCAATAAAATCCACTTAATCAAAGGTTTGTTTTGTCATGAGTTTAATCCCTAATCATGGATTAAGTTGAGGAGTTTTCCTCAGCTTAAACATTCTCATCTATTATCTTCCTATTAGGATGGTGTAATGAGTCTGTTTAATCCCTGATTATGGCTTAACCTCATTACTTAACACTAAACAAAAACACCAAAAACATCTAATTAATCACAAGTAGGTTAATGATCTTAATCCTGCATCAAAGGTGACTAAGTGTGAGAAGTTGACTTCACACATAAGGTATTCTCATTACCCCTAATCAGAGGGAGGATGTGATGAGTTTACTAACCCATTGGTTTAGGCTTAAGCTCATTAACTTATGACAAACTTTCAAAAGCAATAAAAGACTGAAAACACAAAAACAAACAATAATCGTCTCCTCCGGGATTCTTTTCTCATCATCTTCATTCACAAACGAGAACTTGATTCTTCCGTCTAATGCAAGACAGTTTGCACCTGAGCCAGACAGGTCATACACTTGATCATAGACAAGTAAGCAATTCACAAGTCAGTTCATTTTTTAGTCTCTTTGGGTCGAACTACGGTGTTCTGACTTCCTCATTGCACGAGAGGATACGTAGGCATAACTTAACTGTTATCGAACAAAAGTCTCTGTATATTCCTCCTCTTTCCATCTTTATTCTTTTAGCCTCATGATCTTGAGCATTTCATTCTTGTTCTTACACTGACACTATACATATATACACTTCACACTTCTTTTACACTGACACCTGTACATCCTTTTCCAGCTTTCTTTATACACAAATTGCACTGACACTACCCCTTTAAAACACAAATCTTTTAAGCGTGGATCCCGTCGAGTACGACGGACAATCTGGGTGCTAATACCTTCCCAGGTTGTAACCAACCCCCTTTCTCAGTCTCTCTGGCTCGCAACCGTCTTATCCATATCTTTCCAGGTCTATGCAGCATTGCCTTTCCTCCGGGATAAAAATGCCTAGCTGGCGACTCTATTCATTCCCTGTGAGTTCACTCCTGTGTGCTCTCACATCCCCCTTTCGCCGACCGTTAGCGTCTGTACCTTTATTTGGGCCATTCCCATTTATCGGGAGCGACAGCTTGGCGACTCTGCTGGGGACCCTTATACTACAACCAGGGCTTCTGGTTCTTTTTGTGGGTTCCTCCTAGCGCTTGATTGATTTGTGTTTACTAGGGTGTTATGTGCTATTTGTGCTTGTATATTTGTTTTGTTTAATGCTTTATGTACAGTTTTGTTTATTGCTTTCTTTATAGCTTTGCATATATCATATTGTCATACTGTGCTGGCAGGATCTGTTTTGTTGCTTTGGTGGATGGGTGTTCTATTGAGAGTTGAGGTCCTATACCTGGGACCTGAGTGACACCTAGGCTAGAGTGGTTCATATTCTTTCCCATTCCATCTCAGTCTGGTGCGGGAATATGAAACACGGTTCAGATATGGGTTTCTTCTTGAGAACTCTGTGTTGCAGATTTCCTGCAATGCTAGGGCTATCTGGGAAGCCTGATAAGTCTAAATGACCTTTAGTATTGACCTTCAGAAACTGAGGTGAATTAGAGGAGGAACTTTTATGGTTATTGTAAACAGTGTACCTCCGGGTTAGAAGTGTTTACACTTCTCATAACTGATCCAAGTCTGAGGATCCTTGTTTTAGAACACCACCTGTAAGGGGGTTGGGTTGTTTACAGGTTTGCAGGTACCCTTGACCTCAGCATACCCTGTTACTTTGTTTTGATTAAAGAGTACTCCATTTTGGAACAGTTCTTGTGATTCTAAACCCTGGACATGTGACTCTTTATTTGAGTCCCCCACCTTGGTTACTGGACTTATAGACCTCCATCTGGATTTCTTGTACATACTTGGGCTTATATCAGAGCACTTGATCAGATCCAGCTCAGTCACAAACCCTTGCATATCATTTGCATACATCATCATTGCATCATTTTGACATTTGCTTATTTGTTTTTCAGGGTACCCATACTCTATTTTGGCTTGGTTTTGACCCTATCATCAGCATAGACCTATCTTCATCAGAATCTACTTCAGTTATCAGCTACCTGCTTCAATCACCAATCTCATCCTGTCAGTGGCCCATCATCAGTGTTTTTTCTCTATCATCAGCACCTGTCTCAACTCATCTTCAACAACATGGCACCCAAGAAGAGTAATATCTCCTACCACTTCTTTCAGCCTGAGCTAGCTGACATCAGGAGGATTCAGACCCTGATCACTCCAGACCATATACCACTTTTCAGAGAACACTATGAAGGCATACTTGATGTGGTTGTGGATTTGGACCCTTCACAGAGGAGCCTGATTCATACTTGCTTGCAGTTCTATGATCCCCCTCTGAGGTGTTTCACTTTTCAGGATTTTCAGTTGGGGCCCTTATTAGAGGAGTATTCATCATTAGTTGGTATACCTATCAGGGGTGGAGTCCCTTTCAACCTTGAGATGGCTTTTCCAAGTAATGAAGAAGTGGAAAGGGCATTGCATCTGGAACCTTGTCTGATTGGGCAAAATATGACTACTAAGGCTGGAATCTCTGGTCTACATCTGGATTTCTTGATCTCTCAAGCTACCCTGAAGGCTTCTTTGGGAGAGTGGAAAGCAGTCTGTGCTTTATTGGCCCTGAGCATATATGGGATCATATTATTTGCAGATGAGCCTAAGTTTGTTAGTGAAAATGCAATCCATCTTTTCATCCTGAGGAACCCAGTGCCCACTTTATTGGGAGATTTCTACTACTCTATCCACCAGAGGAATGAAAAGCAGAGGGGAAGATTAGTGAGGTGTTGTGCTCCTTTGTTCCATACTTGGCTTCTCAAGCATTTGCCCAAGACTGATGCATTCTGAATCCTCATCAGCAAAAGAATTGGGCTAGAAAACTCACTGCTCTAACTTCAGCTGATATCAGGTGGTGCACTCAAAGCACCAAGGGAAGGGATATTATTACCAGTTGTGGGCAGTTTCCCAATGTACCCCTGATAGGAGTTAAGGGTTGCATCAATTACAACCCTCTGCTATTCAAAAGGCAACTGGGCTATGCACTGGTCCACACTCCCAAGGTACAAGATCTGGCTGAGACTCTTTACTGTGAGAACAAGCCTAATCTGGCTATTGTCAGGAAAGCAGCCTGGGCCTGGGACAATGTTCAGACTAAAGGAGTAACCATTCTGGGGAAGTGCAACAATGTGGCATCAGCACAGTACTATGAGTGGTCCCATGCCAGGGCTCAATTTTCTGGGATGCCCTTCACCATGGAGGATATGCCTGGGCCATCCTCATCACCACCCCCTGTCACTGTCAGTCTGGAGGAGTTTGAGATATTGAAAGAGAGAAATGAGAAGTTGACTCAGGCTCTACAGAAGACCCTCTGGGAGAGGAGTGATGGTAGGTTGGATATTGAGAGGTTAGAGAAGCTGAAAGTGGAGCATCTGGCCAGAATTGAAAGGTCAGAGGATTATATCAAGAAGTCTAGGGCTGGAGAGCAGATCTTGAAGAATGCCTGCAAGGAGGCTCAGTTCCAAAAAGCCAGGACTTATTTGTATCTGAAGGAGAGTCAAGCTAGGTGGGTCAGGATCACCGAAGCTCGTACTCTGGAAGATAAGAGGACTCAGAACAAGATTGAGCAGCTGGAAGCTAGTGCAAAAGAGCAACAGGAAGCCCTGGCAGCAGCCCAGAGGGAGATCTCAGAGCTGAAGATTAGAGCTGGAGTGAAGAGGTCAAAGGACCAGGGTCAGCATAAGAAGCTAACTGCAGCTGTAACTACCAGGAATCTCCTTATCAGGAATCTTACGGAGCGTCCCGCTGATCCTGTGACTGAGGCACTTCTCAAGGAAGTTCAGGAGGATGAGTTTGGTCTTGGTGTTTGACTTTTGCTAGTTGTTGTTTTCATTTTCATGTACTTTTATTTTCTTATGTTGTATTTTGACCCATTGGGGCATGTTTTATAAAGAACAAACTATGTATCATTTGCTTTTTAATATATGTATCAGTTTGTTCCATCTGAGTTTCCTTCAAAGCAATATCAACAGCATCTTCAAGGGTCTGGAAAGGTCAAAACCAAGTGCCAAGCCGGATACCTTGGAAACAAATAAGCATCCTGCATTGCATGCTAACCCTTGTTTGTTTTGTAGGTTTGTTTTGTTTTTGTTGCTAACTCTGTTGTGATATTCAGGAACTATTGCTCGCCGACGGGTGTTCCCACTTAACCGTCCACACAGATATCCAACCCGTAACAATCTTCCGGGCATACAGATGGACCAGGTACAGCAGGACCTTACAGAGGTCAGGAACCAAATGGCCAATGAGAGATTGGAAATGAGGGCTCAGATGACACAGTTTATGGAGGTGATGAACAATATGGCTCAGAGCCAAGAGAGACTAAGAGCAATGGTAGAGAGGCAGAATCAGGAAGATCCCCATCTAGGGACTGCTGGAACAAGCAACAATGAGAGGGTCCAACCTCATGTCAACCCCCCTGTATTTGGACCCCACCTTCATCCAGAGATCAACATTCCTGCTAATGTACAAGGGACTGCCACTGCAGGCAGAGTGCTGCAAGAAGACCCCCAGGAAGATCAGTTCACAGTGATGGGAGTTGGGGAGGAAGCCTATGACAGAAGGCTGGACGAAATTGCTGAGAAATTAAGATCCTTGGAGTCCCAAAACTCTTTGGGTTTTGATGTTATGGACATGGGCTTAGTGGACGGGGTCAGGATTCCCCATAAGTTTAAGCCTCCTTGTTTCGAAAAGTACAACGGGACTTCCTGCCCACGGACCCACTTGCAATCCTTTCTGGGGAGGTTGAAAGCATATACCATGGACGAGAAGTTATGGATGTTTTATTTTGAGGATAGCTTAACGGGAGCTTCAAGGGAATGGTACTCCCATCTGACTAGAGCAACCATCAGATGTTGGAAAGACCTGGCTGAGGCCTTTATCCGACAATACCAGTATAATTTGGATATGGCACCCAACAGGACCCTCCTGATGGGAATGTCACAGTCATCCAGGGAAAGCTTCCGGGAGTACGCCCAGAGGTGGAGGCAGCTGGCTGTTGCTGTCCAGCCACCTATGTCAGAGAGGGAGATGGCAGATATGTTTATGAACACCCTCCAAGGAACATACATTGACAGGCTGGCTGCTTTCTCTTCTACCAGCTTTGCAGATGTCGTTATAGCTGGAGAGAGAATTGAGAGCTTGTTGAAGATGGGCAAGATTTCTGACAACGGTGCCAGCTCATCCAGCAATACAAGAAAGCCTTTTGTGGGCCCAAGAAGAACTAGTGAGACCAATGCTATCCATACCAACAGGGGCAGACCCCAATATGTTCATAGGTCTGTGGCAGCAGTCACCATTCCCGCTCCAATTCATCCACAACCAGCTTATCAACCACAGCAACAAAATTATCAGCAACACAATCAGTATCCTCCTCAGATAAAGTACAACAACACCAACAACAACAATCAGCAAAGACCGTTCCAACAGAGACCTTCTCAGGCCAATAGGGTGATCGATCCGATCCCTATGCCATATGCCACATTACCGCCACAACTCCTAAAACTCAACCTGGTTGAGCTAAGGACGTTGGCACCTCCAGATCCCACCAGTCTATCCAGAAACTACGACTCCAACGCCAGATGTGCCTTCCATTCAAATGCACCTGGCCATAGTACAGAAAAGTGCAGAGCTTTGCACATGAAGGTACAAGACTTGGTAGACTCTAAGGCTCTGAACTTCGCACCACCACCAAATGTTAACAAGAACCATATGCCAAACCACGGAGGTCCCAAAATCAATGCTATTGAAGAAGACAAGCCGTCTTACTTGATAACCAGTGTGGGTCAGATGCGGACACCGTTGGTAGAGATTAAAGCTCAACTCCTCGAATGTCAAATATTCCCGGGATATGAGTTAGGGTATGCCTATTGCAACATTTCAGTGAATGGTTGTGATAACTTGAGGGATGGCATAAATGGTCTCATCCAGAGTGTCCTGCTTCAAATCACAACATCAATTCCTACCAATCCAGCAATCCCATCAGCAACAACTCCCGAATCTTCTAAAAATACAACAACCATTGTTCCAAGCAACTCTTCAATCTCATCAACAAATGCATCATTTGTTACTTCAGCTGACCAGATATCAACAAACCTCCCTTCTACAACTTCAGCACCCCTTCATTCAGAATCTCCTACAACAACAACACACATCCTTCCAACAATGTCTCCTACAACTTCAGCAACAAATGTCTCAACGGTTACAATTTATTATGATCCTGAAAATGATTCTTCCTACAACTCACAAAGTGCCACTCCTATCAGAGCACCAGTCATAATATATTATGATCCACAGACTATCACAGTCCCTTCTGCAGCTGCCATCAGTCCAGTCACTATCACAGTTCCTGGGCCAGTACCTTATGAAAGCAATAATGCCATCCCTTGGCATTACGGCTCTGATCTATACTGCGAAGGAAGAAAAATCACTCTTGAATCAACAACTTCTTCACCACAAATAGATAATGTGGGAGGAGGCGGAGGCTTCACTCGAAGCGGACGTCTCTTTGCTCCATAAATTCAAAGACCCACTGCCGAAGCAGAAGCTGCTGCCAAGGCAAAAGGGAAGAGCTTGGTGCAAGAAGAGCAGATTGTTAAAGAAGATTTGAAAACACCTTTTGATCAAGAAGTTGATGAATTCATAAGAATCATCAAGAAAAGTGATTACAGGATAGTGGACCAGCTTCACCAGACGCCTTCCAAGATCTCTATTCTATCATTGCTCATGTGCTCCGAGGCTCATCGGAACGCACTACTAAAAGTCTTGCACGCAGCTTATGTGCCAGAAGAGATCACCGTCAATCAGTTGGAAGCTATGGTTGGAAATGTTAATGCTAGTAATGGGATGGGATTCACCAACACTGATTTGACTACGGAAGGCCGCAATCATAACAAGGCTTTGCACATTACCATGGAATGTAAAGGTGCAGTTCTTTCCCATGTGCTGGTAGACACATGATCATCCCTCAATGTCTTACCTAAAAAAGCCCTTGTGAAGCTAGAGTATGTCGGATTGGCATTACGTCCCAGCAACCTGGTAGTGAGAGCCTTTGATGGTTCCAAGAGATCGGTTCTGGGGGAAATTGAGTTGCCTATAACGATTGGCCCACAAACTTTCAAAACGACCTTCTACGTGATGGATATACAGCCTGCCTACAGCTGTCTATTGGGTAGGCCATGGATTCATGCCGCTGGCGCCGTGACCTCAACCCTTCACCAGAAGTTAAAATTCGAGTGGGAGGGTCAAGTCGTTACTATCTGTGGAGAGGAAGATATTTTTGTTAGCCACCTGGCTACCTACAAATATATTGAGATGGATGGGGAGATCCATGAAACTATGAGTCAAGGGTTCGAGGCCTTGAACATAAATGAAACATCTGCTCTACCTGGAACCTCAATGACATCTTACCAACAAGCCCAGAAGGTTGTTGAAGAAGGGACTGCCCAAGGCTGGGGCAAATTGCTACCTGTGGAGAAGAAAGAAGATAGATTTGGGTTGGGTTACAAACCAACTCAACAAGATCAAGTAGAGGCTGCTAAGGAGCCCAACTTTGTTAGTGGGGGAATGCTCACCCCCGATGCCGTCAACAATTTGGAAGACGAGGATGAAAGCGATCGCAACCTGGAAAGTTGGATCCGTCCAAAGATCCCGGGGAGCAGTATCTCAAACTGGTCTTCCCAGGAAATTATAAGAGTTACTCATGCAGAGTAATTATTATTTCCTGTATTTTTATAGCATGCATCAAGTCTTGCATCTTTCCCAAGATGACAAGACTCATTTTGTAATCGGGCCATCTGTAATTTTTGTGCAACAAGATTAATCAATGAAATATCAGACATCTTTTGCAAATGAGTCTTTTTCTTTTCCGCTCACTGTTTTTCCATTTTTCTTTTTGTACAAAAATAAATGGCAGTGTTTTCAAAATGACAACTTTATTTCACTTTTCTAAACAAGATTAAAATCAATCACTAAAATGAACAAACTGAACCCTTGCAGAGTGTGCCTTCCAGACTGCACCGACAACAGCATGGCTTTGACTTCGTATGACTTTGACAATCCAATCAATCAAGCTGAAGAAGGGGTTGAAGAAGAATATGAGCTTCCTGAAGAGCTAGCCAGGTTGTTGAGACAAGAGGAAAGGGTTATCACTCCTCATCAGGAGGAGGTTGAAACGATCAATCTTGGTATAGATGAAGATGTGAAAGAAGTTAAAATCGGGGCCTGCCTACAAGACTCAGTGAAGAGACAATTGATTGACCTGCTTCAAGAGTATGTGGATGTGTTTGCTTGGTCTTATCAATATATGCCAGGGTTGGACACCGACATTGTTGTACACAAGCTGCCTTTGAAAGAAGATTGTCCGCCGGTTAAACGGAAACTGCGCCGTACTCGCCCAGACATGGCAATGAAGATCAAAGAAGAGGTACAGAAGCAATGGGATGCCGAGTTCCTTGCTGTAACTAGCTACCCACCGTGGGTTGCTAATATTGTGCCTGTGCCTAAGAAAGAAGGCAAAGTAAGGATGTGTGTTGACTACCGGGATCTGAACAGAGCCAGCCCGAAGGATGATTTCCCATTACCTCACATTGATGTATTGGTGGATAATACGGCTCAGTTCTCGGTATTCTCCTTCATGGATGGATTTTCAGGATACAATCAGATTAAAATGTCACCTGAAGACATGGAGAAGATGACCTTCATCACACCCTGGGGCACGTTCTGTTACAAGGTGATGCCATTCGGATTGAAGAATGCTGGTGCAACATATCAACGGGCTATGGTGACATTATTTCACGATATGATCCATAAAGAAATAGAATGTTATGTGGATGACATGATTGCCAAGTCCCTTACTGAAGAAGACCACCTGGTAAATCTGCTGAAGCTATTCAAGCGTCTGAGGAAGTACCAACTGAAGTTGAACCCCAACAAGTGCACATTCGGGGTGCGATCTGGTAAGCTGCTGGGTTTTATTGTGAGCGAGAAAGGGATTGAAGTTGACCCTGATAAAGTCAAAGCTATTCAAGAGATGCCTGCACCGAAGACAGAAAAAGAAGTTCGAGGGTTTCTAGGTCGATTGAACTACATTTCAAGGTTCATATCTCACCTTACAGCAACCTGTGAGCCCTTGTTCAAGCTGTTGAGAAAAGAACAAACGGTCAGGTTGAACGAAGACTGCCAGAAGGCTTTTGACAAGATCAAAGAGTATTTGCAAGAACCTCCAATCCTTATGCCGCCAGTTGAAGGAAGACCTCTAATCATGTATTTGACAGTTTTAGAAGAGTCAATGGGGTGTGTGCTGGGCCAGCATGACGAGTCTGGTCGAAAAGAGTATGCAATATACTACCTAAGCAAAAAGTTTACCGACTGTGAACAATGTTATTCACTGCTCGAGAAAACTTGCTGTGCTTTAGCGTGGGCTGCTCGCCGACTGAGACAGTATATGTTGACCCACACCACTTTGCTGATCTCAAAGATGGATCTAGTCAAGTACATATTTGAGAAGCCAGCTCTTACCGGACGGGTTGCAAGATGACAAATGATTCTCACAGAATATGACATCCAGTACACTTCTCAGAAAGCCATCAAGGGCAGTGTATTGTTTGAATATCTTGCTGAGAAACCCATTGATGATTACCAGCCTATGAGATTTGACTTCCCTGATGAAGACATCATGTTCATAAAAGCAAAAGATCATGAAGAGCCTATTCACACTGAAGGTCCTGACCCGGAAGAAGAATGGATTATGATGTTTGATGGGGCTGTTAATATGAATGGTCGTGGTATTGGTGCAGTACTCATTACACCTAAAGGATTTCACATGCCTTTCTCGGCAAAACTCACTTTCAACTGCACTAACAACGAAGCTGAATACAAAGTTTGCATTATGGGTCTTGAGGAAGCCATTGACCTCAGGATCAAGACGTTGACCGTATTCGGAGATTCAGCTTTGGTAATCAATCAGACCAACGGCAAATGGTACACCCACCAGGATCATCTGATACCTTACAGGGATTATACAAGGAGGTTATTGACTTTCTTTACAACGGTCAAGCTTGAGTATATCCCTCGGGACGAGAATCAATTTGCAGATGCTCTGGCTACCATTTCATCAATGATCAAAGTTCAAGCTGCCAACTTCGTACCTCAAATTTCAGTATCCAGACTTAACAGACCAGCATACGTATTCGCAGCAGACATTGTCAAAGATGATAAGCCTTGGTTCCATGAAATTAAGTGCTTCTTGGAGGATCAAACATACCCACCTGGGGAATCTTCCAATGATAAGAAGACTCTGAGAAGGCTTGCTGGTAGTTTCTTTCTGAACACTAATGGCTCCCTGTACAAGCGAAATTTTGATATGGTACTCCTCAGATGCGTTGACAAAACAGAAGCAGACTTGTTAATGCATGAAGTGCACGAAGGATCCTTTGGAACCCATGCTGGAGGACATGCAATGGCTAAGAAATTGCTACGATCTGGTTATTATTGGATCACAATGGATGTCGACTGTTGTACCTATGCCAGGAAATGCCATAAATGCCAGATTTATGCGGATAAGGTACATGTGCCTCCCAATCCTCTGAATGTGATGTCTTCACCCTGGCCCTTTGCTATGTGGGGCATTGACATGATTGGCAAGATTGAACCAACTGCTTCAAACGGCCACAGATTCATCTTGGTTGCTATTGACTATTTTACCAAGTGGGTTGAAGCAGCTTCCTATGCAAATGTTACAAGACAAGTGGTAGCCAGATTTCTGAAGAGAGATATCATCTGTCGATATGGAGTTCCCGAGCGAATCATTACTGATAATGGTTCTAACTTGAACAACAAAATGATGGCAGAGCTGTGCCGGGACTTCAAAATTCAACACCACAATTCTTCTCCTTACAGGCCAAAGATGAATGGCACTGTTGAGGCAGCTAATAAGAATATCAAGAAGATTGTGCAGAAGATGGTAGTCACATATAAAGATTGGCATGAAATGCTACCGTTTGCCTTGCATGGGTACCGCACGTCAATCAGAACATCCACTGGGGCAACACCGTATCAACTTGTGTATGGTATGGAAGCAGTCCTACCGGTTGAAGTTGAATTACCCTCTCTGCGGGTACTGATGGATGTTAAACTGAGTGAAGCAGAATGGGTTCGGGCCCGATACGAACAACTGAGTCTGATTGAAGAGAAAAGATTGGCTGCAATCTGTCATGGGCAGTTATATCAGAAGAGAATGAAGAAAGCCTTTGATCAGAAAGTCAGGCACCGAGAGTACCAAGTAGGAGATCTTGTGCTGAAGAGAATCCTCCCTCCTCATACAGACCACAGGGGCAAATGGACTCCGAACTATGAAGGACCATTCGTAGTAAAGAAAGTTTTCTCTGGTGGAGCACTGATGCTCAGCACTATGGATGGTGAAGACTTCCCGTCCCCTGTGAATTCAGATGCAGTTAAAAAATACTTAGCATAAAATGACCCGCTGGACATAAAAACAGAATGTAAGTCCAGGCAAAATAGGGCATCCCGGCGAGTCAGAAACAGAATAAAAGACTCGGGCAAAAATAAGGGAAAATAAACAAAAAATGTGTACACCCGCTGAGTTGAAAAGCCGCATTGGACAGCTCAGGCAAAAATGGGTATCCCGATGGATTGAAAACCCGAAAGGGCGATCCATGCAAAACAAGGGAATAAGCGAACAACTGCATTCTGAATTCGTCTGTATCGTTTACAACTTGATAAGCTTCAAAAGGATCAAGCTTCTTTCAGAATCAGCTTTCTTCAGAAAGCAAGACGAGAAGAACGTCAAAAGTCATACGAGTCATAGCAAAAAGGGGAAGCTCCTCGAAGCGTCGTCAACATTGCCAGCATTTTGTTTCTCAATTTGTAACAATCTCCTCATTTCAGGGGATATGTTTCTTTGACTGTATCTCGCCAATTCAGGGCACATGAATTAATAAAAGCAGATTTTCAGTCATGTTTCGTCTTGTACAGTTTATTTGCAAAAATGTCTGATGTCTTAAGAAAAACTGGTTGCATAAATACAGATGCTTATCTTCAAAAAAATATATGTAATAAAAGTCACATGCTTGCAGGAAATATACTTACTCACAGAAGTGTCTAAACTCCTATGACGGAATCCAGTAAAGGATACCTCGGGATTACTTGTGCGTCTCCCTATCTTTGCAGGATTGCAGGTATCCAGAACGCAACTTGGGGCATGTAAGCTTCATCCCAGCAAGCTGGCAGATCAATGCTCGCTCAGTCTTAACACTCAAAGTGTTTTCTCCCCAGCCGAGTTGCCACTTGTTACTTCTCCCCAGCCGAGTTGCCATTCCTTCCTCAGCCGAGTACAAAAGTCAGGGAACCATCTCCCCACAGAGCTCCAGCCTCTATCCAGAAGAGCAGCGCACGAAGGAATCACAACAGAGTAAAGAAAGCTGCTACAAACCCCAGCTGGGTCCCTCATTACTGAGACAGGTCTATCAGTGACCTGAATCCCCAAGCAGATATCATCTCATAAGATCTACCAGTGATCTCATCCCCGGCTGGGATGTCCATTTCAAGCAAATTGATCTGAAATCTTCACAAGCAGTGGGATCCGAGTCCCGGTTTGGTATCTTTGCATAATCATGGCATGTGCATCATACTCACCCACAAAGCGTAGCATTCCGTCTAATACGGAGCATTGCGGCAAAAATCCCACATATTACATAATCATAAGCCATGCTTTAAATCAACACTTGTGAATAATGACAATCCATCAACATACAGAAAACTCCTCCCAAAAATTCCCAGCGGAGATTCCCCAGCAAATACAGTTGCTTCACATTCACAAACACCAGTATATACTCTCTTTGGCACCCGTCCGTGTCAATACTCCCCAGTAAAGTCGCCTGAACACTCTGTGCAAACAGTACCACTCGTATTACAGATACTTTTTGACACCCGTCCATGTCATATCTCCAGCGGAAAGCCAAAGACATCCTCTTTGCACTCGCATATACTTATATAACTTTCTTGACATCCAGTTCAGTAGTATAAACACTTTGTACATCGGATATTTGTTTATACTATACTTTTCTCTTTAACACCTGTCCGTGTCACTCTCCCCAACAGTTAAATACACATCTATACACCACTCTACTTGTTACTTATATAGATACTCGTCCGTATCATGTATACACCATTTATATCCCCACAGATTCGGCACTAGTCCTTGTTCTTTGTTAACCAGTTGGTACTCATCCGCACCATCATCTCGGAACATGCGTCAAGCGTTTGTTTCTACCTGATACTCGTCCGTATCATAGTCTTAAGGATGCTCGTCCGCATCTTTAATCCATACACCGTGTCAAACACTTCTGTCTTCTTGAATATAGATACTCGTCTGTATCTACTATTCCCCAGAAGAGTCCCCTCAGATTCAACACTCATCCGCGTTCTCTGTTAACCCGTTGATACTCGTCCGTATCATCATCTCTGAACACGTGTCAGTATTTGTTTATACCCGATACTCGTCCGTATCGTAGTCTTAGGGATGCTCGTCCGCATCTTTAATCTATACACAAACATCAAAACACTTATACTTTTATTTTCCTGGACATAAACACTCGTCTGTGTTTACTATTCCCCAGTAGATCGCTACTAAAGCAATTTTTTCTTTTTATCTGGCATTCGGCCTATGTCATGATAAACCCTGAGAGCAGCCATACCCTGCTAGGTGGTCGTCCTCCACCTCTTGATGGTCGTCCCCCATCATGCTCATCCGATGGCCGTCCCCATCGTTGATCTTTTCTATCCGACATTCGTCCTATGTCGTGATATTTAGCAGCCGTCCCCTGCTAGGTGGTCGTCCTCCACCTCTTGATGATCGTCCTTCATCATTTTATCCAATGGCCGTCCCCATTGTTGATTTTGGTTATCTGGCATTCGTCCTATGTCATGATAAACCTCGAGAGCAGCCGTCCCCTGCTAGGTGGTCGTCCTCCACCTCTTGATGGTCGTCCTCCATCATGCTCGTCCGATGGCCGTCCCCATCGTTGACCTTTTATCCGGCATTCGTCCTGTGCCGCGATATTTTCGGCAGCCGTACCCTGCCAGGTGGTCGTCCTCCACCTTAGATGACCGTCCCTCATCTTAACCCAACAGAGCAGCCGTCCCCTGCTAGGTGATCGTCCTTCACCTTTGATGACCGTACCTCATCATCTGTTTATTTCATTTATTCTTTAACCCGATGGCCGTCCCCGTCGTGGTCCCTTTTCCTTTCAGTTTAGCCCGATGGCCGTCCCCATGGTTGGTTACTTTATGAACTTGATGGTCGTCCCCGTCATGTTTCATTAATCCCCCAGAGATTGTACAACTTTATCTTGATGGCCATCCCCATCAATACTCCTTTTATCCCCAGCATGTCGGCCGTCCCCGTCATTGCTTTATTTCCCGCACTTTTTCCTGCATGTCGGTCGTCCCCGTCATTGCTCTTTACCCAGCAGTCGTCCTCTGCTCGACGGTCGTCCTCCGTCGCGCATACTTTACAATATACTTTATTTTCTTTTACAATCTATATCCCTTTTCTTCTTCATTCTGTGAGTGCAAACTTTGGACTGTCTTTGGTATTCAACCACAAGTTATCTTATTTGCCTGATAAGCCGTCATCCTGCACAGCTAACTCGTGTTTGAATAGGGGCAACTGTAAACACCCCAAATTTGCCCTCACCCATTCACCATGGCTTGTGATCATTTCATATGCATAAACTCAATCATACCATCTCATATCACATTTTTGATCCACTGCATTGGTTCTAAGTCATCTGCACCTAGGGTTTGTGATCTGAGCAAATTAAGAGCTTCTTGAGCCACTCCAAAGGTCAACAATCACTTCAAAGGGGTCTATGTGTGTTCAAGTATCATATTATATCCTCTCAAAGTCAAGAATGTCAAAAAATCACAAGAACTGAGAATGGTATGGAAGCAGAGCCAGGCTTGACTGCACAGATGACCTAAAATTAGGGTTTTGGTTTCAAAGGCCATAACTCCAAATTTTTTGGACATTCTTGTTTCTATTGGTCTCTATATGGTATAGGGAGTATGCATATCAATTTTCATGAAGAAATTTCATGGGGAAGTCATCTGATCAAAGGTTGACTTTCTGAACAAGTCAGTGCAAAATCAGGGCATCTGAGGCCCCCAATGACCCAACCAAAGGGTGTTCTTCATCATTTTGAGTGTATATGATCTTTATTTGATCATGGAAGAAGTTGGAAGTTCACAAAATTGAGAAATTTCAAGTCTTTTGCAAAGTTGACTTTTTGGGCAAGTTTGACTTTTAATGAATTTGTCATTTTAGGCAACTTTTCAACCCTTACTTTTTGATTCAAAAAGGCTTCAAATGGAAACACTTTGGTCATGAAAGTTGTAGAATAGATCATTCCCTTTTCAAAAAGTACAAGAACATGACCTAATTCATTTTGGATCAAAAGTTATGGCTTGTCAAAGTTGGCAAAAATCACAAAATTTCAAAGTTTCTACCAAAGAGGTATTTTGCAAAATGACTTGATCAAGTGTTCTAAAGCTATCAAATGGACTTATAATTCACATAACATGATCATGTGACATCTAAAGTTCAGAATGGACCAAAGAATTACACATTTGTATGGGTTTTGGAACAAGATCTTTTCATAAGAACCAAAGTGAACCAAGTTGCAAAAGTCATCATATCTCCTCATCCACTTGCTGGCTATTTTGCTGATCCACCCTAGGCTTTTCCTCACCTCATGCTGCGCAGGACATGCCCTTTGTACCAAGCTAGCAAGTAGCCCATGCCCTTCTTACACAAAAGTTGACATTTTGCAAAAGCACCCATACCTATCACAAAAGGACATGTCATGTCATCTGACCAATGAGAATTGTTTATGTGAATCAATTGCAAGCCAAACATAAGAACAAGCAAGCCTTAAACCAGCCATAGCACAACATACACATTTTCACCCTCACTGGCAAAACCCTTCGAAACTGATCACACAGCTCACAAACACACAAACAAACTTCATAGATCAACTCAACTCATCTTCCTGGTCACAAAGCATCCATCATCCTTGCCTTAAACTGCCAGAATCACAAACACGATTCCTTCACTGCACTGAACAGAACTTGTTCAAACTTCCAAACTAGACAACACAAACTCCTTCTAAGCATCAATATGTCATCAGGGGCCTAAAAGGAGTGGATTGCACAAAGGAAAGAGGTCAGAAAGTTGCAAACTGAAGAGCTTCAAACTCAGGTAGCTTCATGAAATTTTTTTCCAGAAGCATGATTTTAAGTTCTAAATAGCTTCTATACACTCCCCTGGTCATGAATATGTGATTATTTTTGAAAATGGTTGAGAAACCAGGATGTATGCTTTGTCTGAAATTTTTGCCCTAAAACATGTTTGATTCGATTCTCCTTGTTTCTGAATGATAAATGTTGTTTGAATGAGGGGTTTAATTCGTTTTTGAGTGGGGAAGAGTTTTGGGCTGTTGGATTTCATTTTCATTGCGTGTAGAGTGAGTTTGTGATTTTGGATGATCGGAGAAGACGACCGGAACAGTGTTCCGGTCGCCTGAAAGTCATTAGGGCTGTCATTAGGGCTTAATCATTAATTAGCCAGGTTTGAATATCATCCATTGGATATGGCGCCAGGTCAAACGCGCGCGCAACCAGTTTAAACCTGGACCCTTAGATCTGATTACTTTTCTTTTTTCAGTTTAATTTCATTTTTATTTTCCATTTAATTACATTGTTTTCTTCATTTTATTAAAAATAGCAAAACTTATTCAAAAATTCTGAAATTTTTTATACAAACTTTTATTAAATTTCAGAAACCAAAAACATTTTTATTTTTATTTTTTTCATTTTTAAAATATTTTTAAATATTTAAAAGTTTATTTTTAATTAATTAATGAGAATTAATTAATTAAAAATACTTTTAGGTATTTAAAAATCACCAAAAAATTCATGAAACATTTAAAAACATTTAGAAACATTGTCCAACCCTCAAACCAAATTTCTTTTTTGATCTTGATGTATTTTGAGAATTTTCCATGGAATTAAAATCATTTTGAGGCATTATTTTGATCCAAGCTTCCAAAAATCATTTATTCCTAACCATTGAGAGTTGGACCTTGATTCTTTTTGCATTGCATTGTGTTTAGCATGTAGTTTGTGAGATTAAATGGTCATGATTTTATCTTTCATTTTCCATTTGTTTGACATTTTTCTTGTTAAGGAACCCTAAAACCCTAGAAAACTAAGGAAAATCATAACTTGAATTAGGTTAAGAGTTGGAACTTCTCCTTTGGGCAGTGAGTTAGTATAGGTTTAGGGATCCTTTGTGTGCATTTTCAATTTTTTATATTGATGTTTGCTTCTGATTTTGGTTTGTGTTTGATGCTTTGATCATAAACCCTAATTTGGGCTTCCATATGCATCCATCTTGCACTTGCTTGCATAACATGGCTTGCCATAGCATTTTTTGCATCCATTTGATTCATTGAACATCTTAAGACATATTGAAAGCATGTTTGATCATTGCATCATGCATTTTCCATGTTGTATGCCATTTGCACTTCATAATTTTCCATGTATGTTCATGCTTCTTAACTTGTTTCATTTGCATCCATAAGTTTGAATGATCATCCTCATGTCTTGATTCATGTTTGCAGCATCTCATAGCATCATTATTATCTCATAGATGCTTCTGGTTTTGATTTACATCATGCCATTTCATTTCATTTTGCATTGCATTGCATTTCTTTTTATAACTTTTCAGGTGGTAAGTAACCTTGAGAAGTGAATTTGCCTTCACTTCTCATATCTTCTTTTCATCTCCTTCATGCATCCTTGCTGCATTTTGTTTTGTGTTTGAGATTGAGCTTGCTCTTTCTTCTTCATCTTACTTTCTTTCTTCAAGTGACTTGTCTTCTTAAATGAAGCAAGTTACTTTAATTCTCTCTGCTCCTTTCATCTGCTTCCTGGTGGTTCCTCTGAAGATTTCTCTTGTTAACTTCACAAACCTTAGGAACAACCAAGCATGACAATGATTAGGGTTTTGATTAGTCCCCCACTTAGTTTTACCTTTGTGTCTCTTTGAGTCTTCTCTTCTCACCTCATAATCAGGGACTAAACCATAAAGGCTTTAAGGCTTTGTGATTAAGCTTATGCCTGCATCCTTCTATTAGGATGGAGTGTATAACTTTAATCCTAAGTGTTAAACCCTTAATGTGTTTAAATCTCTTAATCAATTCACCTAATAATCATCAAGACATCACACTTGTAACTTGGGCCTTGCATTAGGGTTCTAATTCTTCCTTAATTGGTTAAGAAGGACTAACCCTAGTGTTAATGGACAAGTCCCCCTCAAGTTGTCTTACAAACCCTAAAAATCACTTCATCATCTTATCATTCAATAAAATCCACTTAATCAAAGGTTTGTTTTGTCATGAGTTTAATCCCTAATCATGGATTAAGTTGAGGAGTTTTCCTCAGCTTAAACATTCTCATCTATTATCCTTCTATTAGGATGGTGTAATGAGTCTGTTTAATCCCTGATTATGGCTTAACCTCATTACTTAACACTAAACAAAAACACCAAAAACATCTAATTAATCACAAGTAGGTTAATGATCTTAATCCTACATCAAAGGTGACTAAGTGTGAGAAGTTGACTTCACACTTAAGGTATTCTCATTACTCCTAATCAGAGGGAGGATGTGATGAGTTTACTAACCCATTGGTTTAGGCTTAAGCTCATTAACTTATGACAAACTTTCAAAAGCAATAAAAGACTGAAAACACAAAAACAAACAATAATCGTCTCATCCGGGATTCTTTTCTCATCATCTTCATTCACAAACGAGAACTTGCTTCTTCCATCTAATGCAAGACAGTTTGCACCTGAGCCAGACAGGTCATACACTTGAGCATAGACAAGTAAGCAATTCACAAGTCAGTTCATTTTTCAGTCTCTTTGGGTCGAACTACGGTGTTCTGACTTCCTCATTGCACGAGAGGATACGTAGGCATAACTTAACAGTTATCGAACAAAAGTCTCTGTATATTCCTCCTCTTTCCAGCTTTATTCTTTTAGCCTCATGATCTTGAGCATTTCATTCTTGTTCTTACACTGACACTATACATATATACACTTCACACTTCTTTTACACTGACACCTGTACATCCTTTTCCAGCTTTCTTTATACACAAATTGCACTGACACTACCCCTTTAAAACACAAATCTTTTAAGCGTGGATCCCGTCGAGTACGACGGACAATCTGGGTGCTAATACCTTCCCAGGTTGTAACCAACCCCCTTTCTCAGTCTCTCTGGCTCGCAACCGTCTTATCCATGTTTTTTCTAGGTCTATGCAGCATTACCTTTCCTCCGGGATAAAAATGCCTAGCTGGCGACTCTTTTCTTCTCCAGTGAGTTCACTCCTGTGTGTTCTCATTGTTCTTTTCGCCGACCGTTCGCGTCTGTACCTTTATTTGGGCAGTGAGTTAGTATAGGATTAGGGTCCCTTTGAGTGCATTTTCAATTTTTTATCTTGATGTTTGCTTCTGATTTTGGTTTTGGTTTGATGCATTGATCATAAACCCTAATTTGAGCTTCCCTTTGCATCCATCTTGCATTTGCTTGCATAACATGACTTGCCATGACATTTTATGCATTCATTTGATTCATTAGACATCTTAGGATATGTTGAAAGCATGTTTGATCATTGCATCATGTATTTGCCATGTTGTATGTCATTTGCATCTCATAACTTTTCATGTGTGTTCATGGTTCTAAACTTGATCCATTTGCATCCATTTTGTTCATGTGATCATCCTCATGCCTTGATTCATGTTTGCACCATATCATAGAATCATTATCATCTCATATATGCTTCTGGTTTTGGTTTGCATCATGCCATTCCATCTCACTTTGCATTGCATTGCATTTCTTTCACTAACTTTTCAGGTGGTAAGTTACCTTGAGAAGTGAATTTGCCTTCACTTCTCACAATTTCTTTTCATTTCTTTCATGCATCCTTGCTGCATTTTGTTATGTGTTTGAGATTGAGATTGATCATTCTTCTTCTTCTCACTTTCTTTCTTCAAGTGACTTGTCTTCTTAAATGAAGCAAGTTACTTTGCTTCTCCTGATCCATTCATCTGCTTCCTGGTGGTTCCATTGAAGATTTCTCTTGTAAACGTCACAAACCTTAGGAACAACCAATCATGACAATGATTAGGGTTTTGATTAGTCTCCCCACTTAGTTTTTTACCTTTGTGTCTCATTGAGTCTTCTCTTCTCATCTCATAATCAGGGACAAAACCCTAAAGGCTTTAAGGCTTTGTGATTAAGCTTATGCCTGCATCCTTCTATTAGGATGGAGTGTATAACTTTAATCCTAAGTGTTAGACCCTTAATGTGTTTAAATCCTTAAATCAATCCACTTAATAATCATCAAGACATCAAGCTTGTAACTTGGGCCTTGCATTAGGGTTCTAATTCTTCCTTAATTGGTTAAGAAGGACTAACCCTGGTGTTAATGGACAAGTCCCCCTCAAGTTGTCTTACAAACCATAAAAATCACTTCATCATCGTATCAATAACTAAAATCCACTTAATAAAGGCTTTGTTTTGTCATGAGTTTAATCCCTAATCATGGATTAAGTTGAGGAGCATTCCTCAGCTTAAACATCCTCATCTATTATCCTTCTATTAGGATGGTGTAATGAGTCTGTTTAATCCCTGATTATGGCTTAATCTCATTACTCAACACTAAACAAAAACACCAAAAACATCTAAATAATCACAAGTAGGTTAATGATCTTAATCCTGCATCAAAGGTGATTAAGTGTGAGAAGCTGACTTCACACTTAAGGTATTCTCATTACCCCTAACCAGAGGGAAGATGTGATGAGTTTACTAAATCCATTGGTTTAGGCTTAAGCTCATTAACTTATGAAAAGCTCTCAAAAGTAATAAAAGACTGAAAACTCAAAAACAAACAATAATCGTCTCCTTCGGGATTCTTTCCTCATCATCTTCACTCACAAACGAGAACTTGCTTCTTCCGTCTAATGCAAGACAGTTAGCACCTGAGCCAGACAGGTCATACACTTGAGCATAGGCAAGTAAGCAGTTCATCAGTCAAATTACCTTTCAGTCTCTTTGGGTCGAACTACGGTGTTCTGACTTCCTCATTGCACGAGAGGATACGTAGGCATAACTTAACAGTTATCGAACAAAAGTCTCTGTATATTCCCCCTCTTCCCAGCATTATTCTTATAGCCTCATGATCTTGAGCATCTTATTCCTTTTCTTACACTGACACTGTACATTTATACACTTCACATTTTTCTTTTCACTGACACTTGCATTCTTTCCAGCTTTGATACACAAATTGCACTGACACTACCCCTTTAAAACACAAATCTTTTAAGCATGGATCCCGTCGAGTACGACGGACAATCTGGGTGTTAATACCTTCCCAGGTTGTAACCAACCCCCTTTCTAAGTCTCTCTGGTTCGCAACCGTCTTATCCATCTTTCTTGGTTTTTGCAACATTACCTTTCCCCCGGGATAAAAATGTCTAGCTGGCGACTCTATTCATTCCCTGTGAGTTCACTCCTGTGTGTTCTCACATCCTCCTTTCGCCGACCGTTCGCGTCTGTACCTTATTTGGGCCATTCCCCATTTATCGGGAGCGACAAACGCCTATCACACTAACTTGCAGCCAAGCCTCAACATCCAAACAACTTCTCATCAGCTTTCACAACAAGCCTCAGGCCCACAGCAAAACAAAGTCAGCAAAGCAAAAACAAGTGCAAGCTTCTTCCGTACTTCCAAGCCGCTACCGTCAGCTTCCGTATCAGCTAAACAAAACAAACACTTCACAAGCTATCAGCCAATATCAAATTCACGGCCTGCACACGTGAAACAAAAGCAATCAAAATGCACGCATTCCTCGCACCCAAAACGCAAACGAAAAAGGGATAAAACGCAAAAACAAAGAAAGAACGAAAACGAGAATTTTGTGATCACCCCAAAACGCCCAAATTGCAACAACCCTTCCCTCACCTTTTCTTCTATTTAAATATCCCTCCCCCTTCATCAACAATCAAGCTTTCAAAATCCAAGAAATCCCTGCACAAATCAAAAACACTACATTCAATTTTTCAATTTCAAATTCACAATCAACTTCAAATCAAATTCAGTTTCATTCATCAATAACTTCAAATATCCAGAATTGAATCAGTAAAGAGCAAGAGGAAGAACCGAAAAAGAAAAGAAGAAGAGAGAGCTTGCGATGTGAGAGGGAGATTCGCGAGTGAGAGAAGGAGATTTTCGACTCATTGTGTTGAAATTGGAAACTGAATGGTGAGAATGATTTAAGTTTTTGTTTGCTGTTGTGAAAGATTGCTCTTGCTTTGCGTTTGTTTCCGCCGGCATTTCAAGAAAAAGAAGAAGGTGCTGAGCTGTGTGTGAGCCGCCGTGGCCTTAGAGAAGAAGAAGATGTTCTTTTGTGATTTCTTTATTTTCGTTTTTTTTATAACTTGTTTTGCTTTTGTTTTAGGAAAAGTTGGCTTTGGGCTTGGATCTATATCCAATTGCCATTCAACATGACCCGTGGATCCATCATCCCCCTTTTTTTTCATTCTTTTTGTTTTTTATTAACATTTCTTTATTTTGTTTTTTTAAAATGGTTTTGTTATATTCTTTTTTTGATTTAAGAATTTCATAGAAAGTATTTTAGAGATATATTTTAGGATAAGTTTAGAAAATATATGTTAAGAAAATATTTAGAAAATAGATTTTAGAAAGGAGTTTTAGAATGGCATTTTAATAGTATTTAGAAAATATATTTTAAGAAAAGGATTAAAAAAATATTCTAATTTCTTTTATGGATTTATTTTTAGATCCATTTTTCTTCATCTTATTTTCTTTTTTGGTCGATGAGATCTCCGATTCGCGATTATTGGTTTCCGAAGATGTTTAATCTTCATTATTTCAAATCTATGGATGAATGATCATTTGGATCATTCTCCATACTTTGGAATCGTGATAGGTTGCCTTCGATAAACACAATGTGAAATCCCGATTAAGATTAGACCGTTCTTTTTTCTTTTAGTGTGGCATGTTTTCGGAAAACGATCCATAATATCGTTTCTCTAACATGTATTAGCACGAATATTTTCCACTTTAATTAGTGGTGGCCGGCCTCATTTGTAGGGTAATTACTCCGTAAATTACTCGGCGATTGCTTAACATAGACCTAAAGTTGTCCCGATTCGGATTATGATCCACTTGGATCCGGTTGCCTCGATTTTATTTTTCTTTTCGTGGTTGTGCTTGATTAAGTTCATCATACCACTTATATTGTAAATATTATAATAATGTGAATATACTAACATTTAAATTTAATCTCTCGCACCTTATCCTCTTTTATTTCAATCTCTTGTTCCCTATCTCTCTTATTATGCTTATTATACTATATCATTCATCATATTGCTTATTGTTTATTTTGTTGCTTGTTATTTTTCCTTTGTCCATTTGGACACAAAAACACTAATAACGGATTAAACATCTAAAAAAATTGGACTTTAATTTCGGACTATGGTTACTATCCTTAGCATTGGAGTTTCGGACTTAGATTCTAGGATCATTCCTTTGCTTGAATTGTTATGGATTGAAGACTTTGGCTCCGATTAAGTTCACTTGTTCATGAGGATGGAAATCTAATTGTTTTAAAGAAGGCTCGCCATATGGTTTGATCGTTCTTCCTTTAGCTTTTATTTTCAAGTTTTAGGATAGTCCCTTCATCTCTTCCCATCTTCTTCAATTTTCAAATCTCCTTCCTCTTTTCAAAACTTTCTTTGTTTTCAAACTTCAAACATTTTTGCAATCAAACCTTGACTTAGGTCATGCGGTTTTACTTTTTCATTTCATTTCTTTAATAAATGCTAAACCACATAAGCATATCGAAACTTTCTTTCTCAAAGCTTTAAAAAACATTCACAACTCATTCAATTGTTTTTGTGCCCACGTGCACGTTTTCTTTAAACCTTTTTATGTTTAGATATGATTCATTCTTTCTAGCGGAATTATTCGCTAAAGAATGACGACTTATCTTTACATTTTAAAATCAATTCAACTCATTTGCCTTTTCACAATTTGTACCACGAACTACGGGGTTTTGATCTCGCATTGCACTTTGTGGGTACGTAGGCATGAGACGTTCGTCTCTTCAAACACCAAAATCTTAAAAAACATTCTTCTTCTCATCTCCTCGATCTTTTTTCAAGCAAACCATTTCAAACCAAAAAATGCAGTAAATATTTCAAAGGGTTCCCGTGGAGTACCACAGACAAGTCGGGTGCTTAAAACCTTCCCGATTTGTAACCAATCCCCGTACCCATTCTCTGTTTGATTCTTTTAGCTTTTTAGCTTTTAAGATTCTTTAAGGTTTTGTTCGTTCTTTTACCTTTTTCCTTTTGGAAATAAATAAAAGTGCGGTGGCGACTCTGTGTACATCGAGATAAGTTAATCAATAGCTTACACTCATGATTTTACCGCTACAGAGGGATATCTTCTGCCTCCGACGCGCTATTAGAAGGAGGAACCTTCGGCGATCAAAGATGAATAGAGAAGGCGGCGCGATCTGAGAACAAAAAGAAGAAGGTGATGATGCCGACGCGATTTCGATCTGGAAGGAGATTGAAGATGAGCAGTACCACGTCGATTTTTTTTTGAGAAGGAGAAGAGTTGCTGCGTGTTGATGTTGTGTTGTTTCACAAACCCTTTTTAATTGTTTTTTTATTAAATAATGTTTAATAACCTTTTATTTTGTTTCTTGTATTGAATTGTTATGGTTGTTGCCGACGTGGGCTCTAGGCCCGTCTGATTTTTCTCCTCATCACCATTTTTTCTAGCGGAAGTTCCCCCTTCATATTTTGTTGTTGATAAGTTTGGGCTTAGGCCCATTGAAGCCCTTTGAGCCTCTTGATCAAGCCCCATCCCAGCGGACTACTCCCTTTTTATTAAAGTTTTCTTTCATTATTTTGTTTACTTAATTTCTAGTTTAATTAAGGTTTAAGTTCAAATCAGTCTTGTATTAGAACTTTAATATAGTTTTGTTAATTTTAATTTTGTTTGTTAATATAATTTTTGATTATTTATTTTATTTAAGTTTAGTTAAATATAATTGTATTTGATTTTGGTTCTAGATTTGATTGATATTTTGTAGGCTTATTGATTTATTTCAAGGATGGCGGATTTGACTTGGTGATAGCCTCGCGATTGATTGTTTGTTCATAGATTGTTAACTTGTTAATGTTCTTGGAATTCTTGACGCAATTTGTGACGAATAATGGATTATCTCCTAAGATTGAAGAGTTATCTGAATGCATATTCTGGTTGGTTTGATTGTTGATTCGCGAGGTTAAAGCACCTGAGTCTTACTAGATTGATTGCGTGAACCTTCTACTTGATATTTCTTCTTGCGCTTATTGAAGAGGCAACTGACCTTCTCCGTTAGGTATCACTGAGGCCCGATTTTACTTATAGCATGCTGCTGCATCTGGAAGTCCTACTGGGGTAGGCTCTGTTTGTGCATTGTCCAATTACTTCATTTTGCATTCTTCTCTCCTTATCTTATCTTCTTTTTCATCTTATCTTCTTCCTCATCTTCTTTATCTCTTTCTTAACTTGAGGTGTGCTTAGGCCACCATGGTTCTTCTCCTTTCATCTTCTTCTTTTCTTCTTTCCTTCTTCTTTAGGATAGGTAAGCCTCACTAACCTAGAATTCCCTTTGCATGATAATATTAGGTTTTAGTTCCCCCGTAGTTGTTTTACCTTTTCTCCTTCGCTTATTTTATCTTATCATCTCAAAACAAAAAGCATAAAAAACACTTAATAAGGATTGAAGTGGTATCCTGTACAATAGCCTTATTCCATGAAACACTTGTAGTTTTCCCATCTTGGGATAGTACAAGCTTGTTCATCATGATGCACAAGTCTGATCAGGATACTACCTTCATCAAGAAAATCATAAAAAAGACTTCTTCATTCAAAAATACTAAAAAAAAACCTAATAAGTTCAATGAGTTAGTGAGCCTGAGCCCTAATCTCTAGAATCAAGTTTTGGGGATCTTCTCCTTACTTGAGTGTGCTTGTTCTATTATTCCCTCTTGGAATGTAGTGACAAGTACACATTCCATGGAAAAGAGCTTGAGTTCACTTCCTTGTGACACACCAAATAAAAGCTCATAAAAAAACACAAACAAACAATAAGTGTCTTTCCTTCGGGAATTCTTTTCTCACCTCCTTCGCTCCGTCCGCGAACTTGCTCCTACTTGTCACTTTGCAAGACGGTAACGCACTCGTCGTCCGAACCTGCAACACCTGAGCATTGACATAGGAAGTTCAATCCTTAAGACACAAGAAATCTTTTCCACCCCTAGTTAGGGGAACTACAGCGACTCTGATCCTCATTGTCCAGATGAGGTACGTAGGCAGCGGGGTAGGGCCCGTTCGAGCACAATCTTTATTTTCCCTACATTTTTCCTTTTCAGTTCTTTTTCCGTTCCCTTTTCGTTTCTTTTATCCAGTTCCAGTTCATTTTCTTTTGCAACAACTTTCATTTCTTCACCCTTTGAAACAAGTTTCTTTGCAAGCGTGGATCCCGTCGGGTACAACGGGCGATCTGGGTGCTAATACCTTCCTAGGTCGTAACCGACTCCCGAACTCAGTCTCTTTGGTTCGCAGGACCCGTGTCATTCCTTTTCTTTTCTTCTGGTTTGTGCAGCATTACCATTCCCGTTCCTTCGGGACAAAAATGCCTAGCTGGCGACTCTAACCTCTTTCCGCGCCACTTTCGCGTTTGTACCAGGATGGAAATCCGAGGAGCGACAGCTGGCGACTATGCTGGGGAATGTACCAGAGAATCTCTGGTTCCCTTGAGAGTCTCTCCCAGCGCTTGCGTGTTTCTATTTCGTTGGGTGTTGATTGTTTGCTGTTGCATGTTGTATTTTACTGTTGTTTATGTACAGTTTATTTACAGCTTTATTTACAGTTCTTAGTATTTATTTTCCAGCATCATATATATACTGGACTGTCTGGACTGGATTTTCTGTTTGGTGGGATTGGGTGATAGTGTTACTGTGAGATGAGCTCATTACCAAGGCTCGAGTGCACCTTAGGACTTAGAGTGGTTCCACTTTGGCCTCATGAGATCTTGTCATGGGGGTAGTAGTGAGTTCCACGCCCAGATTTGCGACCGTCTTGGAAATGTCTTGATTTGGGGATCTTCCTCTCTCATTTCATAACCTTGATAGTTATGTGCAGCTGGGGACCGATAATTGAGAACCTTGTGGAAACATCCCTCTCTAGTGGTGACAGTGGCAGACCACATTCTGTGGCAAACCCAAACACACCCGAGGGCCCACCTGGAACTCACATAGGATGACCTTGTTTTCCCGGACTCACGCTGAGACCTCCCTGAGTAGTACATAATGCCAAACTGATTCCCTGATTGTGTCATGAGCCATTTCTCGGAAATGGTGAATGTATTATTGTTATTCAGCTTTGAGAGTCCGTGATATTTGACCCGGAGCACACCCGTGATATTGGGAGGGGTTTACAGGTTTGCAGGAACCATTGACCTCAACATACCCTCATTACCAGTGCAGTCTTATTGTTTTGATTTGGTCACTATGATCCTGGAGCGATTGACCTTTGGTTCTCGTTTACTATTTTGGGTCATTATACAGAGATCTTGTGGTTACAGACACTCGATTCTTGGCTCAATATTCCAGATTCCAGACAGTTTCTAGCTTTGATCACATGTTTTTGCATATTTTGCATCATCATATTGCATTTGCATCTGCACTACATTTCCTTCTTCCAGAAAGCTCATCCTTCCTATTTTGTCCATGACCAGCCAACTGATTTCCGAGTACTCAGTTTGAACAAGTGGTAAATGTTGGAAGACGAAAAAGTTGTTTGAAGCTAGACTGAGCAGTGTCAAGAGGTAAAAGGTCAGTTTTGAAGCCATCAGTAGCTATGTCAGAGAACAACCTTCAAAATTTTGATCTTCCACCTAGTTTCACTTCGATGACCAATCCTTTGTATGGTCTATCCCATGACAAGGATCTTCCACAAGTAAACAACCTTACTGAAGCTCAGCCTGCGTAGAGCCCGATCTTGAATCAGAATGTACTTAAACCATCTATTGTCCGGGGTGGACCTTCATCTTCTTCTGATGCTACAGATTATCAGAGCTATTATTTCCATATGCCGAACTTCCAAGGGGCAATCCCTCTTGTTGAAACCACGGGTCCACAAGCTATTGATCCTGCTGAAAGGTTTCGTGTGTTGGATGAGCAACTCAAAGCATTAACGGATCCTTATGCCTTTGGTTTTGATGCTCTAAACCTGTGTTTGGTGCCTGGTCTTGTCATACCTCCAGATTTCAAAACTCCGAAGTTCGAGAAGTACACTGGCGTGAGTTGCTCGAAGCGTCATTTGGTGATGTTTTGTAGAAAAATGACTTCTTACGCCCGCAACGATAAGCTGATGATTCACTTTTTTCAGGACAGTTTAAGCGGGGCATCCCTAAGTTGGTATATGGATTTGGAAAGTAGTCATATCCGGTCGTGGAATGATTTATCCAGAGCTTTCGTAAAGCAATACCAGTACAATGTGGACATGGCGCCCTGTCGCATGCACCTGCAAAGCCTATCTCAAAGGGTTGGTGAATCTTTCAGAGAATATGCACAACGGTGGAGAGAATTGGCAGCCCAACTGCAACCGCCACCTTCAGACAAAGAATTAATTGACCTGTTCGTGAGCACCTTGCAAGGTCCATACTTGGAAAGAATGAGTAGCATTGGGACATCAAGCTTCTCTGATTTGATGATAGTTGGAGTACACATCAAGAGTCTACTCAAAAGTGGAAAGATCCAGTACTCTTCGAACATCCCAGCTAGTGGAGATGAGTCTGTTGGTAGCTCCCAAGGGGAAGAAGGGTATGACATCAATGCAGTCAGGGCAAATATTGAACATTCTGGACCAACATCGTCTCAGAGATCATTCGTTCCTAGGGATGGCTACTCTTATGGACAACAAGCGATGCTCAGAGCACCGTATCAGAAACCTTGGACTCCTCCTCGTCCAAATCTGCAAGCTCGTGGTCGAAGACCTCAGAATCAACATCAGAGCCAGCCTAGGCCTCGCAACAATCTGGAAAGAAGGAATACTCCTCTTCATCCAATTCCCGTGGCATACAGCGAACTCTTTCCGCATCTAATTCAGAGCTCATTGGTGGTTCCTAAGCCTCTCAAGCCGTTGCCAGAGTCGTACCCTCCAGAGTACAATCCTCATGAGCAGTGTGGGTATCATGGTGGATCAATAGGGCATTCAACTGAAGATTGCAAAGCTTTTCAGGCTGAAGTACAACAATTGATCGACAAGGGCTACATATCCTTTCCAGAAGGAAGCTTGGTTGTGCACGTCAACCTCTCGCCTGATTGAGTTCAAGGACTTCGGAGAAACGTCTCTTGATTTCAGTGGTCCAGACAAGAAGATGTCATCAGAGCTGGCGATCATCGTATCCTTTTATCATTTGCATTGTAGTTTCTTTCCTATTTGCAGCTACTTGTCTTTTAAGCATTGTTATTTTGAATGTTAATCTTAATGTAGTGATATTGCACTTTTTGATTCAATTATGTCGCATTCGCTCATTTTTCTTTACTTACATTGAAAAAAAAATTGCATCCATTTATCTCCCATTTATTCCACTGTTGTTTAGCAGGTTTGAGGGAGGATGATGACAACTAAATACCCATAGTTGTTGAAAGTATGCTTTCAGAGTAGAGCCTGCTGACGATGTAGAGGCATTATTTCAATTCCCAAACACCGGAGATATAAGGGAGATAGACCCTCGTCAACCCCTTTGAGCCTTGAAGCAGGAGTTTCTTTTCTAAATGAAAAAACCCTCACATTTGTCGCTCCCGATAAATGAAACTAAGTCCAAATAAAGGTACAGACGCGAACGGTCGGCGAGAGGGACAATGAGAACACACAGCAGTGAACTCACTGGAGATGAATAGAGTCGCCAGCTAGGCATTTTTATCCCGGACGAAAGGCAATGCTGCATAGACCTAGAAAAAGATGGATAAGACGGTTGCGAACCAGAGAGACTGAGAAAGGGGGTTGGTTACAACCTGGGAAGGTATTAGCACCCAGATTGTCCGTCGTACTCGACGGGATCCACGCTTAAAAGATTTGTGTTTCAAAAGGGGTAGTGTTAGTGCAATTTGTGTATAAATGAACTGGAAAAGGATGTACAGGTGTCAGTGTGAGAGAAGTGAAGTGTAATATATACAGTGTCAGTGTAAGGAACAAGAATGAATTGCTCAAGATCGTGAGGCTTAAATGATAAAACTGAAAAAGGGGGAATATACAGAGACTTTTGTTCGATAACTGTTAAGTTATGCCTACGTATCCTCTCGTGCAATGAGGAAGTCAGAACACCGTAGTTCGACCCAAAGAGACTGAAGATGAATTGACTGATGAACTGCTTGCTTGCCTATGCTCAAGTGTATGATCTGTCTGGCACAGATACAAACTGTCTTGCATTAGACGGAAGAAGCAAGTTCTCGTTTATGAGTGAAGGTGATGAGAAAAGAATCCCGGAGGAGACGATTATTGTTTGTTTTTGAGTTTTCAGTCTTTTATTGCTTTTTGGAGTTTGTCATAAGATAATGAGCTTAAGCCTAAACCAATGGGTTAGTAAACTCACCACATCTTCCCTCTGATTAGGGGTAATGAGAATTACCTTAAGTGTGAAGTCAGATTCTCACACTTAATCACCTTTGGTGTAGGGTTAAGATCATTAACCTACTTGTGATTATTTAGATGTTTTTGTGGTTTTTGTTTAGTGTTAAGTAATGAGATTAAGCCATAATCAAAGATTAAACAGACTCATTACACCATCCTAATAGAAGGATAATAGATGAGAATGTTTAAGCTGAGGAAAACTCCTCAACTTAATCCATGGTTAGGGATTAAACTCATGACAAAACAAGCCTTTATTAAGTGGATTTTATTTAATGGTATGATGATGAAGTGAATTTTATGATTTGTAAGACAACTTGAGGGGGACTTGTCCATTAACACTAGGGTTAGTCCTTCTTAACCACTTAAGGAAGAATTAGAACCCTGATGCAAGGCCCAAGTTACAAGTGTGATGTCTTGATACTTATTAAGTGAATTGATTAAGAGGTTTAAACACCTTAAGGGTTTAATACTTAGGATTAAAGTTATACACTCCATCCTAAGAGAAGGATGCAGGCATAACCCTAACCACAAAGCCTTAAAGCCTTTAGGGTTTAGTCCCTGATTATGAGATGAGAAGAGATGATTCAAAAGAGACACAAAGGTAAAACTAAGTGGGGGGACTAATCAAAACCCTAATCATTGTCATGCTTGGTTGTTCCTAAGGTTTGTGAGGTTTTCAAGAGAAATCTTCAAAGGAGCCACCAGGAAGCAGATGAACAAGATCAAGAGAAGCAAAGTGACTTGCTTCATTCAAGAAGTCAAGTCACTTGAAGAAAGAAAGTGGGAGGAACAAGAATGAGCAAGCTCAATCTCAAACACATATAAGAATGCAGCAATGGATGCAAGAGAGGTGAAAAGGAAAGTTATGAGAAGTGAAGGCAAATTCACTTCCCAAGTTTACTTACCACCTGAAATGTTAGAAAGAAATGCAATGCAATGCTAAATGAAATGAAATGACATGATGCTAAGCAAAACCAGAAGCATGTTGATGATGATTATGATGTTATGAGGTGCTGCAAACATGAGGCAAGACATGGGGATGTTCATACAAGATTATGAATGCAAATGATGCAAGCTTAGAAGCATGGATGCACATGAAAAGTTATGAAGCATACAAGACAAATGACATGGCAAATATGAGATGCAATGATCAAACATGCTTCCTATATGTCTTAAGATGTCAAGTGAATCAAAAGAATGCACAAAATGCAAAGACAAGTCATGTTATGCAAGAGAATGCAAGAAGGATGCAAGAGAAAGTCCAAATTAGGGTTCATGAATCAAACATCAAACCAAAACTCAAAACAGAAGCAAACCCTAAGATAAAAAATGGAAAATGGTACCCAAAGAAACCCTAAACCTATAATGAACCACTGCCCAAAGGGGAGCTCTCAACTCTTAACCAATCTCAAGATATGAATTTTCTAAGTTATTAGGGTTTTTTAGGGTTCTTAACAAAAGAAATGCCAAACAATTTGAAAATGCAAGGACAATTCATGGCCATTTAACCCTAGAAACTACATGCCAAATAGAAAACAATGCAAGAAGAACCAATGTCTCAACCTTCTTCAATAGGCAGAAATGAATTTTTGAACTTAGGATCAAATTAATGCATAAAAAATGATTTAATTCAATGAAAAATTCTCAAAATGCATCAAGATCAAAAAAGAAATTTGGTTTGAAGGTTGGACAATGTTTCTAAATGTCTTAGAACATTTCATGAATTTTTTTGTAATTTTTAAATACCTAAAAGAATTTTTAATTAATTAATTCCCATTAATCAATTAAAAATAATCTTTTAAATATTTAAAAATACTTTTTTGATGATAAAAATAAAATAAAAAATATTTTTGTGTCATAAAAATTAATAAAACTCAGAGGGAAAAGTTTCATAATTTTTATGTATTTTTGCTATTTTAAAATAATTGTGCAAGTTAATTGAAATGAAAATGAATTAAAAATCAAATAAAATAGGAAGTAATCAGGATGGATGGATGAGATTGGTTCTGAGTTTAAAAGCGTTGACTGGCGCGCGAATGAAGGGTGTGGATTGCATCTGACCTAATTAAATTAAATACGAATTAATTAAACTAATGAGAGAGATTAGGGCTAATGAGAAGGATCTGGGCCATCCAAAAGGGAGGGAAGTCAACAAGTCAACGGCCATCCACGGCTCAAATTCAAACTGGAGTTAATTACACAATTAGGGCATAATCACTCTCAGGTGGCCGGAGAAGACTTCCGGTCGTCTTCTCCGGCCAGCACCTCACCGGGAAATCTCCAAACTTCCTCAAATCGTAACAAAAATGAAATCTAAACACATGGGGATGTTCCTTACACACTCACGAATCAAACCCCTCTCTCAAAACACATTTCTTCTTCCTAAACAAGCTGAATCGAAGAGAACAAGTTCTAGGGCACGCAGGTTTCAGAGACAAATTAAATACTCAAAACAAAACCATTTCAAAAACTAAGAACATCAGGATGATCAGTGAATCACATAGAACAAGTTTGTAACAAGAAAAATGATTTCTGGAAAAATAAATTTCAGGCTACCTGAGATTTGGAGCTTTCAACTTGAGGACTTTCTGGCCACTTTTCTTTGTGCAATCCACTCCACTTGATCCCCCAAAGATGTTTGAATGCTCAAAATGAGTTTGAGTTGGCTGGATAATGAGATTCGACAGCTTCTGCTCAAGCTTGATCAAAAATGGCAATGGAGTTTCTGGAGGTTTCAGGCCATTGTGAGGGGTTGTTTATGGTCCTGAGGATGTATGGAGAAGGTCTGGAGTGTTTGTTTGGATGTTTGTGAGCTAGGATGAGAGTTTCGAATGAAACTGCAAAATGAAGTGAGAAATGGCAGTGAGATGTTCAGGCTGTTTCAGGCTTGGGTTCTTGGTGCTGGGTGGTCTATGGAGCAAGGTGAGTTGATTGATGAAGATAGTTTGAATGTTTGCAAACTGTGGATGCAGATTCGAAGGCTTATGCAAAATGGGAGGTTTTTGTGAATGTGTTGAATGTGGATGTTTCAGCCTTGCCTTGTGTTATGTCTTGCTTGCAAATTGTCCACATAACTCTCTCTCATTGGTCAGTTGATTGGACATGTGCTTTATTGATTGGTAAGTTGCCTTTTGCAAAAAGTCAAATAATGTGTAAGAGAGGTATGGCTCATGATCTAGGCAAGTACATGGCATGGGCTGGCGCAGCAAGGGTGAGGGAGAGGTCTAGCAAAGCTCAGCATCCAAGGCTGCAAGTAGGAGGGGGCATGATCATGAGTTTTGCAACTTGTGACTTTTTGTTCACATGTGACCTTTTTTTTGTCCAACCAAACATCAAACCATGGGCATTCTTGGTTCATTTCTGATTTTTAGGACTTAGAGAATGTTTATGTGCTGGTTTGAAGTGAACTAGAGGTCACATAATGCATTGGTTCAAGACTTTGCAAAATTTCCATTTGAAGCATGCCTTGAAAAACAATGATTTTTGCCAACTTTGACTTGCCATAACTTTTGATCCAAGAAGAGTTTGATCATGTTCTTGTACTTTTTGAAAAGGGAAAAATGAGATCTACAACTTTCATGACCAAAGTTTTTCCATTTGAAGCCTTTTTGGATCAAGAATCAAGGCTTGAAAAATGTCCTAAAATGATGCATTCTTGAAAAGTCAACTATGCCCAAAAAGTCAACATTTGCAAAAACCCTAAATTCTTGATTTTATGAACTTCAACCTTCTTCCATGATCAAATAAAGATCATATACACTCAAAATGATGAAGATCACCCATTGGTTGGGTCATTGGGGGCCTCAGATGCCCTGATTTTGCACTGACTTGTCTGAAAAGTCAACTCTTGATCAGATGACTTCCCCATGGAATTTCTTCATGAAAATTGATATGCATACTACCTATACCATATAGAGACCAATGGAAACAAGAATGACCAAAAAATTTGGAGTTATGGCCTCTGAAACCAAAACCCTAATTTTCAGTCAACTGTGCAGTTTAACCTGGCTCTGCATCCACTCAAACCCCTAGTTCTTGTGATTCCTCTGCATTTTGACTTTGAGGAGATGGAATATGATGTAAGAACACACATGGACCCCTTTGAGTTGATTGGTGACCTTTGGAATGGCTCAAGATGCTTTGGGATTGCTCAGATCACAAACCCTAGGTGCAGATGCCTTAGAAACTATGCAGTGAATCAAAAGTGAGATATGAGATGATATGTTTGTGTTTATGCATATGAGATGCTCACAAGCCATGGTGTGAAGGGGTGAGGGCAAATTTGGGGTGTTTACAGCTGCCCCTATTCAAACATGAGTTAGCTGTGCAGGATGTAAGCGACGGCTTAACAGGCCAAACAAGATAACTTGTGGTTGAATATCAAAGACAGTCCAAAATTTGCACTCACAGAATGAAGAAGAAAAGGGATATAGATTGTAAAATAAAAAATAAAGTATATTGTAAAGTGTAGGCGACGGAGGACGACCGTCGAGCAGAGGACGACTGCTGGGTAAAGAGCAACGACGGGGACGGCCGACATGCTGGGGAAAGTACTGAAAATAAAGCAATGACGGGGACGGCCGACATGCTGGGGATAAAAGGTAAAGCTAAGACGGGGATGGCCGACTAGCTGGGGAAATAAAATCATGATGGGGACGGCCATCAAGATAAAGCTGTAGCATTCTCTGGAAATTAATGAAACATGACGGGGACGGCCATCAAGTTCATACAGGCAAAGTAACCAACGATGGGGACGGCCATCGGGCTAAAAAGGAAAAGGGACCACGACGGGGACGGCCATCGGGTTAAAGAATAAATGAAATAAACAGATGATGGGGTACGGCCATCAAAGGTGAAGGACGATTACCTAGCAGGGGACGGCTGCTCTGTTGGGGAATAAAGGAATTATGATGGGGACGGCCATCAAAGGTGGAGGACGACCACCTGGCAGGGTACGGCTGCCGAAAATATCAACGATGGGGACGGCCATCGGATAGAAAAGGTCGACGATGGGGACGGCCATCGGATGAGCATGATGGAGGACGACCATCAAGAAGTGGAGGACGACCACTCAGCAGGGAACGGCTGCTCTCAGGGTTTATCATGACATAGGACGAATGTCAGATAACCAAAATCAACAATGGGGACGGCCATTGGATAAAATGATGAAGGACGATCATCAAGAGGTGGAGGACGACCACCTAGCAGGGGACGGCTGCTAAAAATCAACGATGGGGACGGCCATCGGATGAGCATGATGGAGGACGACCATCAAGAAGTGGAGGACGACCACTTAGCAGGGTACGGCTGCTCTCAAGGTTATCATAACACAGGACGAGTGTTAGATAAAAGGAAAATTTGTTGGCGATCTACTGGGGAGAATAGTAAACACGGACGAGCATTTACATCCAAGAAACAAAAGGTATAAGTGTTTGGGTATTGTGTATAGATTAAAAGATGCGGACGAGCATCCTTAAGACTATGATACGGACGAGTATCAACTGGTTAACAAAGAACACGGACGAGTGTTGCATCTGAAAGTATCCTTCTGGGGAATAGTAGACACAGGCAAGTATCTATATTCGAGAAGACATAAATGTTTGACACAATGTATGGATTAAAGATGCAGACGAGCATCCTTAAGACTATGATACGGACGAGTATCACGTAGAAACAAACACTAGACGCAATGTTTTGAGATGATGGTACGGACGAGTACCAACCGGTTAACAAAGAACAAGGACTACTATCGAATCTGTGGGGATATGAGTGATGCATATAAGATACGGACGAGTATCTGTATAAGCGTACCAACGAGTAGTGAGTATTATATAGATAAGTGTTGATCTGCTGGGGAGAGTGACACGGACGAGTGTCAAGAGAAAAGCAATATTAACAAGTGTATGGGTTGATAAAAGTGTAAGTGACTGCGCTGGGGAAATGACACGGACGGGTGTCAAGAAAAATGTATATATGAGTATATGTGAGTGCAACGAGGGTGTCTTTGGCTTTCTGCTGAGGTATGACACGGACGGGTGTCAGGACGTATCCGTAATACGGGTGATCTTGTTCGTAAAGATGTGTTCGGGCGACCTGTTTGGGGAAGTGATGACATGGACGGGTGCCGAAAGGTGTATGTATTGGTGTTTGTGATTAATGAGGCAACTGCTTTTGCTGGGACTCTGGTGGGGATTTCTGTACGATGATGATGAACGGTTATTATTCACAAGTGTTCGATTCACAACATGACTTATGATTATGCTATGTGTTTGATTTTTGCCGTAATGCTCCGTATTAGACGGAATGCTACGCTCTGAGGGGACAGTATGATGCGAATGCCATGATTATGCAAAGAAGCAAAGATCCGAGATTCGGATCCCGTTGCTGCGAAGATCTCTGGTCGATCTGCTTGAAGTGAACATCCCAGCTGGGGATGAGATCATTGGTAGATCTAATGATGTATCTGCTTGGGGATATAGGTCATTGACTGACATATCCTTATAATGCGGGACCCAGCTGGGGTTTGTAGAAGCTTTCTCCCTCTCTGTTGTGACTTCTCCGTGCGTTGCTCTTCTGGATAGAGGTTGGAACTCTGTGGGGAGATGGTTCCTTGACTTCTGTACTCAGCTGAGGATGGAATGGCAACTCGGCTGGGGAATTTGCAAGAGGCAACTCGGCTGGGGGCAGCAACAAGAGGCAACTCAGCTGGGGATAGAGCACTTCAGATGTTGAAATTGAGTGTATGTTGATTTGGCAACTTTGCTGGGGAAGTGGGCACCTTCCAGTGCCACGTGGAAGATAGACCGAGTTGATAACGATTCGCCAGCTTGCTGAGACGTAACTTGTATGCCCCAGGTTGCGTCCTGGATACTTGCAATCCTGCAAAGATAAGGAAACGCACAAAAGGTCCCGAGGTATCCCTTACCGGATTCCGTCATAGGAGTTAGGATACTTTCAAGAGTAATCACATTCCCTGTAAGCATGTGTTTTTATTTTTAGAGAAAGGCATCTGTACTTATGCAATTGTATTTTCAGAGATATCAGACAACTCTTTGCAAAACACAAATGTAAAAAAGAACGAAACATGACTGAAAATCTGATTTTATTAGTTCGTGTGCCCTGAACTGGCAAGATACAGTCAAAGAAACATATCTCCTGAAATGAGGAGATTGTTACAAATTGAGAAATAAAGTGCTGGCAATGCTGACGACGCTTTCAAGGAGCTTCCTCTTCTGCTATGACTCGTATGACAATGACGTTCTTCTCGTCTTGCTTTCTGGAGAGAGTTGATTCTGATTGAAGCTTGATCCTTTGGAACTTACCAAGTTGTAGGTGATACAGACGAATTCAGAATGCAGTTGTTCGCTTATTCCCTTATTTTGCATGGATCGCCCTTTCGGGTTTTCAATCCATCGGGATACCCATTTTTGCCCGAGTTGTCCAATGTGGCTTTTCAACTCAGCGGGTGTACATTTTTTGTTTATTTCCCTTATTTTTGCCCGAGTCTTTTATTCTGTTTTTGACTCGCCGGGATGCCCTATTCTTGCCTGGACTTACATTCTGTTTTTATGTCCAGCGGGTCATTTTATGCGAAGTATTTTTTAACTGCATCTGAATTCACAGGGGACGGGAAATCTTCACCATCCATAGTACTGAGCATCAGTGCCCCACCAGAAAAAACTTTCTTTACCACAAATGGTCCTTCATAATTTGGAGTCCATTTGCCCTTGTGGTCCGTATGAGGAGGGAGGATTCTTTTCAGCACAAGATCTCCTACTTGGTACTCTCGGTGCCTGACTTTCTGATCGAAGGCTCTCTTCATTCTTTTCTGATACAACTGCCCATGACAGATTGCAGCTAATCTTTTCTCTTCAATCAGACTCAGTTGTTCGTATCGGGACCTGACCCATTCTGCTTCGTTCAGCTTAACATCCATCAATACCCGTAGGGAGGGCAATTCAACTTCGACAGGTAGGACTGCTTCCATACCATATACAAGCTGATACGGTGTTGCCCCAGTGGATGTCCTGATTGACGTGCGGTACCCATGCAAAGCAAACGGTAGCATCTCATGCCAGTCTTTATAGGTGACTACCATCTTCTGCACAATCTTCTTGATATTCTTATTTGCTGCCTCAACAGCGCCATTCATTTTCGGTCTGTAAGGAGAAGAGTTGTGATGTTGAATCTTGAAGTCCCGGCATAACTCTGCCATCATTTTGTTGTTTAGATTGGAACCATTATCAGTAATGATTCGCTCGGGCACTCCATACCGACAGATGATATCTCTCTTCAGAAATCTGGCTACCACTTGTCTTGTGACATTTGCATATGAGGCTGCTTCAACCCACTTGGTGAAATAGTCAATGGCGACCAGGATGAATCTGTGACCATTGGAAGCAGTTGGCTCAATCTTGCCAATCATATCAATGCCCCACATGGCAAAGGGCCAAGGTGAAGACATGATGTTCAAGGGATTGGGAGGCACATGCACCTTATCTGCGTAAATCTGGCATTTATGACATTTTCTGGCATAGGCACAACAGTCTGCATCCATTGTGATCCAGTAATAGCCTGATCTTAACAACTTCTTAGCCATGGCATGCCCTCCTGCATGGGTACCAAAAGATCCTTCGTGCACTTCGTGCATCAACAGGTCCGCTTCTGTCTTGTCAACACATCTGAGGAGTACCATGTCAAAGTTCCTCTTGTATAAAGATCCATCAGTGTTCAGAAAGAAACTTCCAGCAAGCCTTCTCAGAGCCTTCTTATCATTGGAAGATGTCCCAGGTGGGTATGTTTGATCCTCTAAGAAGCTTTTAATGTCATGGAACCAAGGCTTATCATCTTTTACAACATCCGCTGCAAATACATATGCTGGTCTATCAAGTCTAGACACTGAAATCTGAGGTACAAAGTTAGCAGCTTGCACTTTGATCATGGATGAAATGGTAGCAAGAGCATCTGCAAACTGATTCTCGTCCCGAGGGATATACTCAAGCTTGACTGTTGTGAAGAAAGTCAATAACCTCCTTGTATAATCCCTGTAAGGTATCAGATGATCCTGGTGGGTGTACCATTTCCCGTTGGTCTGATTGACTACCAAAGCTGAATCTCCGAATACGGTCAATGTCTTGATCCTGAGGTCAATGGCTTCCTCAAGACCCATAATGCAAGCTTCGTATTCAGCTTCGTTGTTAGTGCAGTTGAAAGTGAGTTTTGCCGAGAAAGGCATGTGAACTCCTTTAGGTGTAATGAGTACTGCACCAACACCACGGCCGTTCATGTTAACAGCCCCATCAAACATCATAGTCCATTCTTCCTCCGGGTCGGGCCCTTCAGTGTGAACAGGCTCTTCGTGATCTTTTGATTTAATGAACATGATGTCTTCATCAGGGAAGTCAAATCTCATAGGCTGGTAATCATCAATGGGTTGCTCAGCAAGATATTCAGATAGTACACTGCCCTTGATGGCCTTCTGAGATGTGTACTGTATGTCGTATTCTGTGAGAATCATCTGCCATCTTGCAACCCGTCCGGTAAGAGCTGGCTTCTCGAAAATGTACTTAACTGGGTCCATTTTTGAGATCAATAAAGTAGTGTGGGTCAACATATACTGTCTCAGTCGGCGAGCAGCCCACGCTAAAGCACAACAAGTTTTCTCGAGCAGTGAATAACGTTGTTCACAGTCGGTAAACTTTTTGCTTAGGTAGTATATTGCATACTCTTTTCGACCAGACTCGTCATGCTGGCCCAGCACACACCCCATCGACTCTTCTAATACTGTCAAGTACATTATCAGAGGTCTTCCCTCAACTGGTGGCATAAGGATTGGAGGTTCTTGCAGATATTCCTTGATCTTGTCAAAAGCTTTCTGGCAATCTTCGTTCCACCTGACCGTCCGTTCTTTTCTTAACAGCTTGAACAAGGGTTCACAGGTTGCGGTAAGGTGAGATATGAACCGTGAGATGTAGTTCAATCGACCTAAGAACCCTCGAACTTCTTTCTCAGTTTTCGGCGCAGGCATCTCTTGAATAGCTTTGACTTTATCAGGGTCAACTTCAATCCCTTTCTCGCTTACAATAAAGCCCAGCAACTTACCGGATCGCACCCCGAATGTGCATTTGTTGGGGTTCAACTTCAGTTGGTACTTCCTCAAACGCTTGAATAGCTTGAGCAGATTTACCAGGTGATCTTCCTCTGTAAGGGACTTGGCAATCATATCATCCACATAACATTCTATTTCCTTATGAATCATATCGTGGAATAATGTTACCATAGCCCGTTGATACGTTGCACCGGCGTTCTTGAGCCCAAATGGCATTACCTTGTAGCAGAACGTGCCCCAGGGTGTAATGAATGTTGTCTTCTCCATGTCTTCAGGTGACATCTTGATCTGATTATATCCTGAAAATCCGTCCATGAAGGAGAATACCGAGAACTGAGCCGTGTTATCAACCAATACGTCAATGTGAGGTAATGGGAAATCATCTTTCGGGTTGGCTCTGTTCAGATCCCGGTAGTCAACACACATTCTTACTTTACCGTCCTTCTTAGGCACAGGTACTATATTAGCAACCCACGGCGGGTAGCTAGTCACAGCAAGGAACCCGGCGTCCCATTGCTTTTGTACCTCTTCCTTGATTTTCATAGCCATGTCCGGGCGAGTTCGGTGCAGCTTCTGTTTGACTGGTGGGCACCCTTCTCTCAAAGGCAGCTTGTGCACAACTATATCGGTATCCAACCCTGGCATATCTTGATACGACCAAGCAAACACATCAACATACTCTCGAAGCAGATCTATCAGTTGTCTCTTCACCGAGTCTTGCAGGCAGGCCCCGATTCTAACTTCCTTCACGTCTTCGTCTGTACCAAGATTAGTCACTTCAATCTCCTCCTGGTGAGGAGTAATAACCTTTTCCTCTTGCCTCAACAACCTGGCTAGCTCTTCAGGTAGCTCATATTCTTCTTCAACCCCTTCATCAGCTTGATTGATTGGATTGTCAAAGTCATACGATGTCATAGCCGTGCTGTTGTCGGTGCTGTCTGGAAGGCACTCTCTGCAAGGGTTAAGTTGGTTCATTTTAGTGATTGATTTTAATCTTGCTTTAGAAAAAAGTGAAATGAAGTCATCATTTTGAAAACACCGCCATTTATTTTTGTACAAAAAGAAAATGGAAAAACAGTGAACAGAAAAGAAAAAGACTCGTTTGCAAAAAGATGTCTGATATTTCATTAATTTAATCTTGTTTGCACAAAAGTACAGATGGCCCTGATTACAAAATGAGTCTTGTCATCTTGGGCAAGATGCAAGACTTTGATGCATGCTTATAAAAATACAGGAAATAATAATTACTCTGCATGAGTAACTCTTATAATTTCCTGGGAAGACCAGTTCGAGATACTGCTCCCCGGGATCTTTGGACGGATCCAATTCTCCAGATTGCGCTCCTCTTCCAGCTCGTCTTCCAGACAGATGATAGCATTGGGGGTAAGCATCCCCCCACTGACAAAACCAGGCTCTGCAGCAGCCTTTGCTTGATGTTGAGTTGGTCTGTAACCCAACCCAAATTTGTCCTTCTTCTCCTCCACAGCTAAGACCTTGCCCCAGCCTAGGGCAGTTCCTTCCTCAACAACCTTCCGGGCTTGTTGGTAAGACGACATGGAGATCCCCGATATAGCAGATGCTTCATTGACATTCAAGGCTTCAAAACCTTGGCTCATTGTTTCATGGATCTCCCCATCCATCTCAATGTATTTGTAAGTAGCCAGATGGCTAACAAAGATATCCTCTTCCCCACAGATTGTGACAACTTGACCTTCCCACTCAAATTTTAACTTTTGGTGAAGGGTAGACGTTATTGCGCCGGCGGCGTGAATCCAGGGTCTACCCAACAAACAGCTGTAGGCGGGCTGAATGTCCATCACATAAAAGATAGTTTTAAAGGTCTGCGGGCCAATTGTCACGGGCAGCTCAATCTCTCCCAGAACCGATCTCTTCGAACCATCAAAGGCTCGCACCACCAGGTTGCTGGGTTTCAATGCCAGTCCATCATATTCTAACTTCACCAGAGCCTTCTTTGGTAAGACATTCAGGGATGAACCTGTGTCTACCAGCACATGAGAAAGGACAGCTCCTTTGCATTCCATGGTTATGTGCAAGGCTTTGTTGTGATTGCGGCCATCCGCTGTCAAGTCAGTATTGGTGAACCCTAGCCCATTGCTAGCAGTAACATTTCCAACCACGGTTTCCAACTGGTTAACAGTAATCTCTTCAGGCACGTAAGCTGCGTGCAAGACTTTGAGCAATGCATTCCGATGAGCTTCGGAACACATCAGCAGTGAGAGGATGGAGATTTTGGATGGCGTCTGGTGAAGCTGATCCACAACTTTGTAATCACTCTTTTTGATGATCCGCATGAACTCATCAACTTCCTGATCGAACGGGGTCTTCAGGGTTTCTTTGGCAGCCGGATCTTCCTGCACCGGGCCTTTTCCTTTTGCCTTGGCAGCAGCTTCTGCTTCGGCAGTAGGTCTTTGGACTTGTGAAGCAAAGAGACGTCCGCTTCGAGTGAAGCCTCCGCCTCCCCCCACATTATCTACTTGTGGTGCAGGTGCTGATGTTTCAAGAGTGATTCTTTTCCCTTCACAGTACACGTCGGAGCCATAGTGCCAAGGGATGGCCCTATTGCTTTCATATGGTACTGGTCCAGGCACCGTGACAGTGACTGGACTGATTGCCGCTGCTGAAGGAACTGTAATTGTTTGTGGATCATAAAAGATTGTAACTGGTGCTCTAGTGGGAGCAGCACCTTCTGAATGGTAGGCAGAGTTGTTCTCAGAATCATAAAATATTGTGACAGTGGAGACATCTTCATGATTGATTGCTGGTGTTGTAGGAGATATTGGCGGAAGAGTGGATGTTGTCGTTGTAGGAGTCTCGAAGTGGAGTGAAGCTGAAGTTGTAGCAGGAAGATTTGTCGAAAACTGATCAGTTGAGATGATTGATGAAGTACTTGTTGATGAAGCCGAAGAATTGTCAGGAACAATAGTTGCTGCAGTTGTAGGAGGTTCTGAAACCGTTGCTGATGATATTGCTGGATTTGTTGGAAATGATGTGGTGATCTGAAGTTGGCCACTCTGAATAAGGCCATCTATGCCATTCCTCAAATTATCGCACCCATTTACCGAGATATTGCAGTAAGCGCAACCCAATTCACACCCTGGGAACATCTGACATTCCAAGAGTTGAGCCTTGATTTCTACCAATGGTGTCCTGATCTGTCCCACACTGGTTATCAAATAAGACGGTTGGTCTTCTTCAATAGCATTAATTCGGGGACCACCATGGTTTGGCATGGGGTTCTTATTGACATTGGGCGGAGGTGCAAAATTCAGAGCCTTGGAGTCTACCAAGTCTTGTACCTTCATATGCAGAGCCCTGCATTTTTCTGTACTGTGACCAGGTGCGTTTGAGTGAAAAGCACACCTAGCATTAGAGTCATAGTTCCTTGGTAGACTGTTGGGATCCGGAGGTGCCAACGTTCTTAGCTTAACCAGGTTGAGTTTCAGAAGCTGTGGCAGCAAGGCAGCATACGGCATTGGGATCGGGTCGATCACTCGGTTAGCTTGAGATGGCCTTTGTTGGAATGGCCTTTGTTGATTATTGTTGTTGCTGTTGTTATTGAAGTTCCTTGGAGGATATTGATTCTGCTGATACTGAGGTTGTTGTTGGAAGTTTTGTTGCGGAGGTTGATAGACTGGCTGAGGATGAGCCGGAGCAGGGATAGTGACGGCTGCTATTGACCTTTGAACATATTGGGGCCTACCCCTGTTGGTGTGAATGGCATTGGTCTCGCCAGTTCTTCTCGGGCCTGCAAAAGGCTTTCTTGTACTACCGGACGAGCTGGCACCATTATCAGAGATCTTACCCATTTTTAACAGGCTCTCAATTCTCTCCCCAGCTATGACAACATCTGCGAAGCTAGTGGAAGAGAAAGCAGCCAACCTGTCAATATACGTTCCCTGGAGAGTGTTCATAAACATGTCTGCCATTTCTCTCTCAGACATTGGTGGTTGAACGGCAGCAGCCAATTGCCTCCATCTCTGGGCGTATTCTCGGAAACTTTCCCTTGACGATTGTGACATTCCCATTAGGAGAGTCCTGTTGGGTGCCATGTCTAAGTTGTATTGATACTGTCGGATGAAGGCTTCTGCCAGGTCCTTCCAGCATCTCACGGTTGCCCTTGTCAAGTGGGAATACCATTCCCTTGATGCTCCAGTCAAGCTGTCTTCAAAGTAGAACATCCAGAGCTTCTCATCCATTGTATAGGCCTTCAGCCTTCCCAGAAATGACTGCAAATGAGTCCGGGGGCATGAAGTCCCATTATACTTTTCGAAACAAGGAGGCTTGAACTTATGGGGGATCCTGACCCCGTCTACCAAACCCATGTCCATGACGTCGAAGCCCAAAGAATTTTGAGACTCCAGTGATCTCAACTTCTCAGCTATTTCATCCAATCGCCTATCATAAGCTTCCTCTCCAGCACCCATTACTGTAAACTGGTCCTCCTGAGGATCTTCTTGAAGTACTCTGGCTGCAGTGGCTGTTCCTTGAACGTTTGCAGGAATATTGATCTCAGGATGTAGATGTGGGCCAAACACAGGGGGGTTAACATGTGGTTGCACCCTTTCATTGTTACTTGTGCCAGCAGTTCCCACATGGGGCTCATCTTGATTTCTCCCTTCTACCAAAGCCCTGAGCCTCTCCTGGCTTTGAGCTAAGTTGTTCATCACTTCCATGAATTGTGTTATCTGGGTTCTCATCTCCAATCTTTCGTTTGCCATCTGGTTTCTGACCTCTGTAAGGTCCTGCTGCATCTGATCCATTTGAATTCCCGGAAGGTTGTTTCTAGTTGGGTACCTGTGTGGCCTGTTGAGGGGAAATACCCGGCGGCGAGCAATAATTCCTGAGTATCACAACAGAGGTTAGCAACATCAAAACAAAACCCTACAAAACAGAAAAAGGTTAGCATGCAATGCAGTTATGCTTATTTGCTCTCAAGGTATCCGGTTTGGCCTTCAGTTTTGACCCTTCCAGACCCTTGAAGATGCTGCTGCTTGAAGTTGCTTTTGAAGTGAACTCAGATAGAAACCAACAAGTATATTACATAAGATGAAATAATACAACTTGTTCATTTTACAACACAAGCCCTCTAAGGGGTCAAAATACATCACAAAAGCAAAAGTACATGGAATAGGAAAAAAAACAACAAGCAAATGATCAAACTCCAAGGCCAAACTCATCCTCACGAACTTCCTTAAGAAGTGCCTCGGTCACAGGATCAGCCGGACGCTCCGTGAGATTCCTGATGAGAAGGTTTCTTGTTGCAACAGCTGCAGTCAACTTCTTGTTCTGACTTTGGTCCTTAGACCTCTTTACCCCAGCTCTGATTTCTAGCTCTGATATTTCCTTCTGGGCGGCTGCCAGGGCTTTTTCCATCTGCTCCATCTTGTCCTGAACTCTCTTGTCTTCTAGAGTACGGGCCTCAGTGATCCGGACCCACCTGGCCTGGCTCTCTTTCAAATACAAGTTTGTTCTTGCTCTTTGGAACTGGGCTTCTTTACAAGCATTCTTCAGAATCTGCTCACCAGCCTTAGACTTGTTGATATAATCTCCAGACTTCTCAATTTTAGTCAAGTGTTCCACTCTCAGCTTCTCCAATCTCTCAATCTCCCTCACACCTTCACTCCTCTCCCGGAGGGTCTTCTGCAAGGCCTGGGTTAGCTTCTCATTTATTTCTTTCAAGCTCTCAAACTCCTCCAAACTGATGGTGGCAGGGGGTGGTGCTGAAGATGACTCAGGCATGTCTTCTATGGTGAAAGGCATTCCTGAGAACTGGGCCCTGGCATGGGACCACTCATAATATTGTGTCGATGCCACATTGTTACATTTCCCCAGAATGGTGATTCCCTTGGTTTGAACATGATCCCAGGCCCAGGCAGCCTGCCTAACAGTTGCCAGACTAATCTTGTTCTCACAGTAGAGGGTCTCCACCAAATCCTGTACCCTAGGAGCATGGACCAGTGCATAACCTAATTGCCTCCTGAACAGCAAAGGGTTGTAATTGATACTCCCCTTAACTCCTATTAAGGGCACATTGGGAAAGTGCCCACAGCTTGTGATGATATCTCTGCCCTTGGTGCCTTGAGTACACCATCTGATGTCTGCTGAAGTTAGGACAGTGAGTCTCTTAGCCCAGTTGCTTTGCTGATGAGGATTTAGAAATGCATCTGTCCTGGGAAGATGCCTGAGAAACCAAGCATGGAATAATGGAGCACAACACCTCACTAGCCTTCCCCTCTGCTTCTCATTCTTCTGATGTACTGAGTAATAGAGATCTCCTAACAAGGTTGGCACTGGGTTCTTCAGGATGAACAAATGGACTGCATTCTTGCTGATGAATCGAGGCTCATCTGCAAACAACACAACTCCATATACACTTAAGGCCAACAGAGCACAAACAGCCTTCCAATCCCCCAGGGAGGCCTTCAGACTAGCTTGAGAAATTAAGAAGTCCAGATGAAAACCAGGGATCCCAGCTTTAGAGGTCATATGCTGCTCAATCAAAGCAGGTTCCAGGTGCAAAGCTTTTGCTATCTCTCCATTGCTGGGAGAGACCATTTCAGGATTGAAAGGAATTTCCCTCTTGATAGGTAGACCAACCAAAGATGAGTATTCTTCTAATAGAGGCCCCAACTGAAAGTCTTGAAAGGTGAAACATCTCAATGGGGGGTCATAAAACTGGATGCAGGTGTGGATCAAACTCCTCTGAGATGGGTCCAGATCCATGACCAAGTCAAGTATATCCCCATAGTGCTCCCTGAACAAAGGTATGTGATCTGGAGTGATCAGGGTTTGGATCCTCCTGATGTCTGATAAGTCTGGTTGGAAGAAATGATAAGTGATGTTGCTTTTCTTTGGAGCCATGATGCTGAAGACTGAGTAGAGTGCTGATGACAATGTTGAAGGAATGAGCCACTGATTGGCTGGTGCCAGTAAATGAAGTATATGGCTGACAGGCTGAAGCTAATGCTGGTGAAGATAGGTCAATACTACAGATGGGGTCAAAACCAAAACCAGATGAAAATGGATACCCTGAAACACAAATAAGCACATGTTAATATGATGCAATGAGTATGTATGCAAATGAAATGCAAGGGTTTGTGACTGAGCTGGATCTGATTAACTGCCTTGGTATAGATCCATGTGTGTTCAAGAATTCCAGATGGAGGTCTATAAATCCAGTAACCAAGGTGGGGGACTCAAATAAAGAGCCACATGTCCAGGGTTTTAGAATCACAAGAACTGTCCAACATGGAGTATTCTTAACAAAGTCAAAGTAACAGGGTATTCTGAGGTCAAGGTACCTGCAAACCTGTAAACAGCCCAACCCCCTCACAGGTGGTGATCTAGAACAAAGATCCTCAGACTTGGATCAGTTATGAGAAGTGCAAACACTTCTAACCCGGAGGTACAGTGTTTACAATAACCATAAAAGTTCCTCCTCTAATTCACCTTAGTTTCTGAAGGTCAATACTAAAAGGTCATTCAGACTTAGCAGGCTTCCCAGATAGCCCTAGCATTGCAGGAAATCTGCAACACAGAGTTCTCAAGAAGAAACCCATATCTGAACCGTGTTTCATATTCCCGCACCAGACCGAGATGGAATGGGAAAGAACATGATTCACTCTAGCCTAGGTGTCACTCAGGTCCCAGGTATAGGACCTTAACTCTCAAAAGAACCCCACCCACCAAAGCAAAACCAAATCCAGCCAGACAGCATGACAGCATGATATAATGCAAAGCTATAAAGAAAGTAGTAAAGCAACTGTACATAAAGCAATAAACAAAAATAAATACAAGCACAAACAAACACATAACACCCCGGTAAACACAAATCAATCAAGCGCTAGGAGGAACCCACAAAAAGAACCAGAAGCCCTGGTTGCAGTATAAGGTTCCCCAGCAGAGTCGCCAAGCTGTCGCTCCCGATAAATGAAACTAAGTCCAAATAAAGGTACAGACGCGAACGGTCGGCGAGAGGGACAATGAGAACACACAGCAGTGAACTCACTGGAGATGAATAGAGTCGCCAGCTAGGCATTTTTATCCCGGAGGAAAGGCAATGCTGCATAGACCTAGAAAAAGATGGATAAGACGGTTGCGAACCAGAGAGACTGAGAAAGGGGGTTGGTTACAACCTGGGAAGGTATTAGCACCCAGATTGTCCGTCGTACTCGACGGGATCCACGCTTAAAAGATTTGTGTTTCAAAAGGGGTAGTGTCAGTGCAATTTGTGTATAAATGAACTGGAAAAGGATGTACAGGTGTCAGTGTGAGAGAAGTGAAGTGTAATATATACAGTGTCAGTGTAAGGAACAAGAATGAATTGCTCAAGATCGTGAGGCTTAAATGATAAAACTGAAAGAGGGGGAATATACAGAGACTTTTGTTCGATAACTGTTAAGTTATGCCTACGTATCCTCTCGTGCAATGAGGAAGTCAGAACACCGTAGTTCGACCCAAAGAGACTGAAGATGAATTGACTGATGAACTGCTTGCTTGCCTATGCTCAAGTGTATGATCTGTCTAGCACAGATGCAAACTGTCTTGCATTAGACGGAAGAAGCAAGTTCTCGTTTATGAGTGAAGGTGATGAGAAAAGAATCCCGGAGGAGACGATTATTGTTTGTTTTTGAGTTTTCAGTCTTTTATTGCTTTTTGGAGTTTGTCATAAGATAATGAGCTTAAGCCTAAACCAATGGGTTAGTAAACTCAACACATCTTCCCTCTGATTAGGGGTAATGAGAATTACCTTAAGTGTGAAGTCAGATTCTCACACTTAATCACCTTTGGTGTAGGGTTAAGATCATTAACCTACTTGTGATTATTTAGATGTTTTTGTGGTTTTTGTTTAGTGTTAAGTAATGAGATTAAGCCATAATCAAAGATTAAACAGACTCATTACACCATCCTAATAGAAGGATAATAGATGAGAATGTTTAAGCTGAGGAAAACTCCTCAACTTAATCCATGGTTAGGGATTAAACTCATGACAAAACAAGCCTTTATTAAGTGGATTTTATTTAATGGTATGATGATGAAGTGAATTTTATGATTTGTAAGACAACTTGAGGGGGACTTGTCCATTAACACTAGGGTTAGTCCTTCTTAACCACTTAAGGAAGAATTAGAACCCTGATGCAAGGCCCAAGTTACAAGTGTGATGTCTTGATACTTATTAAGTGAATTGATTAAGAGGTTTAAACACCTTAAGGGTTTAATACTTAGGATTAAAGTTATACACTCCATCCTAAGAGAAGGATGCAGGCATAACCCTAACCACAAAGCCTTAAAGCCTTTAGGGTTTAGTCCCTGATTATGAGATGAGAAGAGATGACTCAAAAGAGACACAAAGGTAAAACTAAGTGGGGGGACTAATCAAAACCCTAATCATTGTCATGCTTGGTTGTTCCTAAGGTTTGTGAGGTTTTCAAGAGAAATCTTCAAAGGAGCCACCAGGAAGCAGATGAACAAGATCAAGAGAAGCAAAGTGACTTGCTTCATTCAAGAAGTCAAGTCACTTGAAGAAAGAAAGTGGGAGGAACAAGAATGAGCAAGCTCAATCTCAAACACATATAAGAATGCAGCAATGGATGCAAGAGAGGTGAAAAGGAAAGTTATGAGAAGTGAAGGCAAATTCACTTCCCAAGTTTACTTACCACCTGAAATGTTAGAAAGAAATGCAATGCAATGCTAAATGAAATGAAATGACATGATGCTAAGCAAAACCAGAAGCATGTTGATGATGATTATGATGTTATGAGGTGCTGCAAACATGAGGCAAGACATGGGGATGTTCATACAAGATTATGAATGCAAATGATGCAAGCTTAGAAGCATGGATGCACATGAAAAGTTATGAAGCATACAAGACAAATGACATGGCAAATATGAGATGCAATGATCAAACATGCTTCCTATATGTCTTAAGATGTCAAGTGAATCAAAAGAATGCACAAAATGCAAAGACAAGTCATGTTATGCAAGAGAATGCAAGAAGGATGCAAGAGAAAGTCCAAATTAGGGTTCATGAATCAAACATCAAACCAAAACTCAAAACAGAAGCAAACCCTAAGATAAAAAATGGAAAATGGTACCCAAAGAAACCCTAAACCTATAATGAACCACTGCCCAAAGGGGAGCTCTCAACTCTTAACCAATCTCAAGATATGAATTTTCTAAGTTATTAGGGTTTTTTAGGGTTCTTAACAAAAGAAATGCCAAACAATTTGAAAATGCAAGGACAATTCATGGCCATTTAACCCTAGAAACTACATGCCAAATAGAAAACAATGCAAGAAGAACCAATGTCTCAACCTTCTTCAATAGGCAGAAATGAATTTTTGAACTTAGGATCACATTATTGCATAAAAAATGATTTAATTCAATGAAAAATTCTCAAAATGCATCAAGATCAAAAAAGAAATTTGGTTTGAAGGTTGGACAATGTTTCTAAATGTCTTAGAACATTTCATGAATTTTTTTGTAATTTTTAAATACCTAAAAGAATTTTTAATTAATTAATTCCCATTAATCAATTAAAAATAATCTTTTAAATATTTAAAAATACTTTTTTGATGATAAAAATAAAATAAAAAATATTTTTGTGTCATAAAAATTAATAAAACTCAGAGGGAAAAGTTTCATAATTTTTATGTATTTTTGCTATTTTAAAATAATTGTGCAAGTTAATTGAAATGAAAATGAATTAAAAATCAAATAAAATAGGAAGTAATCAGGATGGATGGATGAGATTGGTTCTGAGTTTAAAAGCGTTGACTGGCGCGCGAATGAAGGGTGTGGATTGCATCTGACCTAATTAAATTAAATACGAATTAATTAAACTAATGAGAGAGATTAGGGCTAATGAGAAGGATCTGGGCCATCCAAAAGGGAGGGAAGTCAACAAGTCAACGGCCATCCACGGCTCAAATTCAAACTGGAGTTAATTACACAATTAGGGCATAATCACTCTCAGGTGGCCGGAGAAGACTTCCGGTCGTCTTCTCCGGCCAGCACCTCACCGGGAAATCTCCAAACTTCCTCAAATCGTAACAAAAATGAAATCTAAACACATGGGGATGTTCCTTACACACTCACGAATCAAACCCCTCTCTCAAAACACATTTCTTCTTCCTAAACAAGCTGAATCGAAGAGAACAAGTTCTAGGGCACGCAGGTTTCAGAGACAAATTAAATACTCAAAACAAAACCATTTCAAAAACTAAGAACATCAGGATGATCAGTGAATCACATAGAACAAGTTTGTAACAAGAAAAATGATTTCTGGAAAAATAAATTTCAGGCTACCTGAGATTTGGAGCTTTCAACTTGAGGACTTTCTGGCCACTTTTCTTTGTGCAATCCACTCCACTTGATCCCCCAAAGATGTTTGAATGCTCAAAATGAGTTTGAGTTGGCTGGATAATGAGATTCGACAGCTTCTACTCAAGCTTGATCAAAAATGGCAATGGAGTTTCTGGAGGTTTCAGGCCATTGTGAGGGGTTGTTTATGGTCCTGAGGATGTATGGAGAAGGTCTGGAGTGTTTGTTTGGATGTTTGTGAGCTAGGATGAGAGTTTCGAATGAAACTGCAAAATGAAGTGAGAAATGGCAGTGAGATGTTCAGGCTGTTTCAGGCTTGGGTTCTTGGTGCTGGGTGGTCTATGGAGCAAGGTGAGTTGATTGATGAAGATAGTTTGAATGTTTGCAAACTGTGGATGCAGATTCGAAGGCTTATGCAAAATGGGAGGTTTTTGTGAATGTGTTGAATGTGGATGTTTCAGCCTTGCCTTGTGTTATGTCTTGCTTGCAAATTGTCCACATAACTCTCTCTCATTGGTCAGTTGATTGGACATGTGCTTTATTGATTGGTAAGTTGCCTTTTGCAAAAAGTCAAATAATGTGTAAGAGAGGTATGGCTCATGATCTAGGCAAGTACATGGCATGGGCTGGCGCAGCAAGGGTGAGGGAGAGGTCTAGCAAAGCTCAGCATCCAAGGCTGCAAGTAGGAGGGGGCATGATCATGAGTTTTGCAACTTGTGACTTTTTGTTCACATGTGACCTTTTTTTTGTCCAACCAAACATCAAACCATGGGCATTCTTGGTTCATTTCTGATTTTTAGGACTTAGAGAATGTTTATGTGCTGTTTTGAAGTGAACTAGAGGTCACATAATGCATTGGTTCAAGACTTTGCAAAATTTCCATTTGAAGCATGCCTTGAAAAACAATGATTTTTGCCAACTTTGACTTGCCATAACTTTTGATCCAAGAAGAGTTTGATCATGTTCTTGTACTTTTTGAAAAGGGAAAAATGAGATCTACAACTTTCATGACCAAAGTTTTTCCATTTGAAGCCTTTTTGGATCAAGAATCAAGGCTTGAAAAATGTCCTAAAATGATGCATTCTTGAAAAGTCAACTATGCCCAAAAAGTCAACATTTGCAAAAACCCTAAATTCTTGATTTTATGAACTTCAACCTTCTTCCATGATCAAATAAAGATCATATACACTCAAAATGATGAAGATCACCCATTGGTTGGGTCATTGGGGGCCTCAGATGCCCTGATTTTGCACTGACTTGTCTGAAAAGTCAACTCTTGATCAGATGACTTCCCCATGGAATTTCTTCATGAAAATTGATATGCATACTCCCTATACCATATAGAGACCAATGGAAACAAGAATGACCAAAAAATTTGGAGTTATGGCCTCTGAAACCAAAACCCTAATTTTCAGTCAACTGTGCAGTTTAACCTGGCTCTGCATCCACTCAAACCCCTAGTTCTTGTGATTCCTCTGCATTTTGACTTTGAGGAGATGGAATATGATGTAAGAACACACATGGACCCCTTTGAGTTGATTGGTGACCTTTGGAATGGCTCAAGATGCTTTGGGATTGCTCAGATCACAAACCCTAGGTGCAGATGCCTTAGAAACTATGCAGTGAATCAAAAGTGAGATATGAGATGATATGTTTGTGTTTATGCATATGAGATGCTCACAAGCCATGGTGTGAAGGGGTGAGGGAAAATTTGGGGTGTTTACAACATTCAACCCGGGGCAGGGTATTTATCAGTTAATTTGACCGAGCATTCGAATTTCCAAAGGAGTGTGCATCTGAGGATCCATTACCTTTATTCATCACACCTCAAGAGGTCAAGGGACGTAAAACCACAATGGTTACCCCTCGCCAACAAAGGAATGAGGCAGTCACAACCCTTTCATGCAAGTCATACAAATCAGTGTCACACGATTTGTTCAAAAAAAAATCAAAACGAAAAAAAAGGAAATAAAGCCCGCTAAGTCGGAAAATAAAAGTGAAAACAGATGACTTAGGCAAAAGTTAAGGCATCCCGCTGGACTTCAAAATCTAAAAATTCAAAAAAAAAAAAAGAATCAGTCCAGGCAAAAGTTAGGGAAAAAAATATATCAAAAGAAAAAATCTTCCATAAGAACAAAGTCGTGTGACTAAAGACACAATGTCAGAAGGGGGTGATTGTTGCTCCAAGAAACCTCATTGGTGCTTAAACCGTCAACTTCATTGGTTCCTCAAACATCAAAAACCCTTCCGAGAGATGAGCGCTCAGGTAAAATTAGCTGAATATAGGACCGGAGAACATCAAGGAGAATGGGTGGGCACAGATAAACTTTGAGCCATAAATCTTTCCTTCTAAAACCGTGAACTAGACCAGGTTACAACCCTTCAAAGTCCTAATTGAATCGGGTTCAATTCTGGAAGCATACTGCGACAAGGTTGCGTAAACTGACTCCTAACAATTTTGCTAAACACTACGTTTGGACTAACGGTCCATTCGTCACACACAGTCACAACATTCAAATAAATAAATTTTCAAAACTTGCATGTGCACTGCATTAAAATTACCATTTTTGAATGAACAGTTTTAATTGCAAGTCAGCCTGTGTCACCAGGGAAGTTCCTACAAAGAGCAATCAGAGGGAACTTGATCATTCAACAATGATGACCAGAATCAGTGCATCTTGTAGGCCTATTGTAAACACCCCAAATTTTCCCTCACCCATTCACACCATGGCTTGTGATCATTTCATATGCATAAACACAATCATAACATCTCATACCACAATTTTGAGTCTTTGCATTGGTTCTAAGTCATCTGCATCTAGGGTTTGTGATCTGAGCAATCCAAGAGCTTCTTGAGCCACTCCAAAAGTTATCAATCACTTCAAAGGGGTCTATGTGTGTTCAAGCATCATATTATATCCTCTAAAAGTCAAGAATGCCAAAGAATCACAAGAACTGGGATTGGTATGGAAGCAGAGCCAGGTTTGACTGCACAGATGACCTGAAATTAGGGTTTTGGTTTTAGAGGCCATAACTTCAAATTTTTTGATCATTCTTGTTTCTATTGGTCTTTATATGGTATAGGGAGTATGCATATCAATTTTCATGAAGAAATTCCATGGGGAAGTCATCTGATCAATAGTTGACTTTTCAGACAAGTCAGTGCAAAATCAGGGCATCTGAGGCCCCCAATGACCCAACCAAGGGGTGATCTTCATCATTTTGGGTGTATTTGATCTTTATTTGATCATGGAAGGAGGTTGAAGTTCACAAAATTCAAGAACTACAAGTTTTTGCAAAGTTGACTTTTTGGGTTAAGTTTGACTTTTAAGGAATTTGTCATTTTAGGCAACTTTTCAACCCTTACTTTTTGATCCTAAAATGCTTCAAATGGAAAAACTTTGGTCATGAAAGTTGTAGAGTAGATCTTTCCCTTTTCAAAAAGTACAAGAACATGACCTAATTCATTTTGGATCAAAAGTTATGGTTCATCAAAGTTGGCAAAAATCACTAAATTTCAAGTTATGCACCAAATGGAAAACTTGCAAATTCATGTACCAAGCATTCTAGTGACTTCAAAATGGTTTCAAAACTTCATCACATGATCATACATGACCTAAAAAAACAGAATTGGCCCAAGGGATTTTGCATTGCTTGCTTTGGTTTTCAAAGATCTTTAAGTCATTTTTCATTACAAGTGCAAAAGATGGATTTTTGGCAAAGTCATTTTCCAAAGGGTCATGTGATTACCAACTGATTTCTATGCATTGCCATGACCAATTGAGACATCATGTAACAAAATTTAGCAAGAAATGCTTCATGTACATAGCATAAAATCTCAAAGAAAGCACAAGTGGGCAAGTTGCAAAAGCTAGCATAGCTCATGATCCATGTGTGGCAGTCACTCTCAAGCAATCTAAGGGTCCTCCTTAACCCAAGCTGAAGCCAGACATGACCTCAAACTGCTGCTGCCATAGCCCATGCTGCAAGTACCAATCACATTGACTTTTTGGCCAAAACTCCCATACTCATGGAATAGTAAACAGCCACCCCTACTGACCTGCCCCAGCCTATTCACACATTGTGGGAATGATATAGCACAACATTGGCCCTTGAAGCAAGCCAGAACTCAGTCCCCACAAAAACTGTCAAGAAGCTTCCCTCCTTCGAATCTCATTTTTCAGCCATCAAACATCCATTTTCTCTTCACCAACAAATCAAACACACTAAAAGGAACCAGAATCAACCATTGGTAGAGCTTGAAACCTCACACACACAGACCTCATTTTCTGATACACCAGAACTGGACCTCTCAAAATAGCTTGTTTAAGCTCCTTCCAAGCCTGCCATTAGCACCAGGGGAATCAGTGGAGTAAGCTTGCACCAAAGAATAGCTTAGAAAGTCCAGAAACAGAAGCTTCCATCTCAGGTATGGCCATGAACTTTTTCTCTCAGAGCTTGCTTTTTAAGTTATAATTTGGTTGTGTATGTCTTGCTGATCATGAGGGTGTGTTTAGAATCAAAAATGAGTGAGAAATGAGGATTTACCAGGGCTCTGAAACTTTGCCCGTGAATCTTCTTGGCTTCGATTCTCTTCATTTGTGCAAGATAAATTTAGTTTGAGAGATGATTTGAGTGGGGTTTGGGTAGAGGAACATTTTCCTGCTTTTAATTTGATGAATAGTAGCCTGAATCATGTTCTAGGGTTTTCATCCCGCCGGAGAAGATGACCGGAGCTTCCCTCCGGTCACCTGAAAATGCTTAACCCTAATCCCAGTCATTAATGGCATTTGAATCTCATGCGTTGGATCATATGACTTGGGTTGACTTGGCGCGCGTATGAGTGGTTCAGATGGGTCCACTTTGCCCTAATCACCATTAAATCTAATTAATCCATTTAATTATTTCGTAAAACTTAATTAAGGTCAGAGTCAATCCAGGCCATTCATTAGCGCGCGTGGTCAAACTCTCTCTCCCAGATTCAAATCTCAGCCTTTAGATTGAATTACTTTTCATTTTATTTTGTTTTATTTTATTTTCTTTCCATTTAACTTGTACAATTTATTTAAAATAGCAAAAATACATTAAAAAATCTGAATTTTTTTGTACAAGTTATTATTTAATTTAAGAACACAAAAATATTTTTATTTTCATTTTTAGCATTAAAAAAGTATTCTTAAATATTTAAAAGTTTCTTTTTAATTAATTAATGAGAATTAATTAATTAAAAATACTTTTAGGTATTTAAAAATCACCAAAAAATTCATGAAACATTTAAAACCATTTAGAAACATTGTCCAACCCTCAAACCAAATTTATTTTTTGATCTTGATGCATTTTGAGAATTTTCCATGGAATTAATATCATTTTTATGCATTATTTTGATCCAAACTTCCAAAAATCATTTCTGCCTAACCCTAAAGAGTTGGACCTTGATTCTTTTTGCATTGCATTGTGTTTAGCATGTAGTTTGTGATATTAAATGGCCATGATTTGATCTTTCATTTTCAATTTGTTTGGTAATTTTCTTGTTAAGGAACCCTAAAACCCTAGAAAACTTAGAAAAATCATATCTTGAATTAGGTTAAGAGTTGAGACCTCTCCTTTGGGCAGTGAGTTAGTATAGGTTTAGGGATCCTTTGAGTGCATTTTCAATTTTTTGTAATGTTGTTTGCTTCTGATTTTGGTTTTTGTTTGTTGTATTGTTCATAAACCCTAATTTGGGCTTTCATATGCATCCATCTTGCATTTGCATTCATGCCTTGACTTGCCATGATATTTTATGCATCCATGTGATTCATTTAACATCATAAGACATATTGAAAGCATGTTAGATCATTACATCTTTCATTTGCCATGTTGTATGCCATATGCATCTCATAACTTTTCATGTATGTTCATGTGTCTTAACTTGCTTCATTTGCATTCATAAGCTTGCATGATCATCCCCATGTGTTGTTTCATGTTTGTAGCATCTCATAGCATTATTGACATCATGTATGTGCTTCTGGTTTGGTTTTTCATCATACCATTTCATCTCATTTTGCATTGCATTGCATTTTCTTTTCTAACTTTTCAGGTGGTAAGTGACTTTGAGAAGTGAATTTGCCTTCACTTCTCATAACTTCTCTTCATCTCTTTTATGCATCCTTGCTGCATTTTTGTATGTGTTTGAGTTTGAGCTTGCTCATTCTTCTTCTTCCCACTTTCTTTCTTCAAGTGACTTGTCTTCTTAAATGAAGCAAGTTACTTTGCTTCTCTTGATCCTTTCATCTGCTTCTTGGTGGCTCCATTGAAGATTTCTCTTGAAAACCTCACAAACCTTAGGAACAACCATGTATGACAATGATTAGGGTTTTGTTTAGTCCCCCCACTTAGTTTTACCTTTGTGTCTCATTGAGTCTTCTCTTCTCCCCTCATAATCAGGGACTAAACCCTAAAGGCTTTAAGGCTTTGTGATTAAGCGTATGCCTGCATCCTTCTATTAGGATGGAGTGTATAACTTTAATCCTAAGTGTTAAACCCTTAATGTGTTTAAATCTCTTAATCAATTCACTTGATAATCATCAAGACATCACACTTGTAACTTGGGCCTTGCATTAGGGTTCTAATTCTTCCTTAATTGGTTAAGAAGGACTAACCCTAGTGTTAATGGACAAGTCCCCCTCAAGTTGTCTTACAAACCCCAAAACTCATTTCTTCATCATATCATTATCTAAAATCCACTTAATAAAGGCTTGTTTTGTCATGAGTTTAATCCCTAATCATGGATTAAGTTGAGGAGCTTTCCTCAGCTTAAACATTCTCATCTATTATCCTTCTATTAGGATGGTGTAATGAGTCTGTTTAATCCTTGATTATGGCTTAATCTCATTACTTAACACTAAACAAAAATACCAAAAACATCTAAATAATTACAAGTAGGTTAATGATCTTAATCCTACGTCATGGTGATTAAGTGTGAGGTGCTTACTTCATGCTTAAGGTATTCTCATTACCCCTAATCAGAGGGAGGATGTGATGAGTTTACTAACCCTTGGTTTAGGCTTAAGCTCATTAACTTATGACAAATCAAAAAGGCAATAAAAGATTGAAAACATCAAAAACAAACAATAATCGTCTCCTCCAGGGTTCTTTTCTCACCTCATTCACTCACAAACGAGAACTTGCTTCTTCCATCTAATGCAAGACAGTTTGCACCTGAGCCAGACAGGTCATACACTTGAGAATATGCATGCAAGCAGTTCACAAGTCAATTTACCTTTCAGTCTCTTTGGGTCGAACTACGGTGTTCTGACTTCCTCATTGCACGAGAGGACACGTAGGCATAACTTAACAGTTATCGAACAAAAGTCTCTGTATATTCCCCCTCTTTCCAGCTTTATTCTTTAGCCTCATTATCATGAGCATTCCATTCTTGTTCCTACACTGACACTGTATATACTACACTTCACACTTCTTTTACACTGACACCTGTACATCCACTTCCAGCTCTTTTACACACACATTGCACTGGCACTACCCCTTTAAAACACAAATCTTTTAAGCGTGGATCCCGTCGAGTACGGCGGACAATCTGGGTACTAATACCTTCCCAGGTTGTAACCAACCCCCTTTCTCAGTCTCTCTGGTTCGCAACCGTCTTATCCACCTTTTTCTAGGTCTATGCAGCATTGCCTTTCCTCCGGGATAAAAATGCCTAGCTGGCGACTCTATTCATCTCCAATGAGTTCACGGCTGTGTGTTCTCATTGTCCCTCTCGCCGACCGTTCGCGTCTGTACCTTTATTTGGGCATTCCCCATTTATCGGGAGCGACAGCTTGGCGACTCTGCTGGGGAACCTTATACTGCAACCAGGGCTTCTGGTTCTTTTTGTGGGTTCCTCCTAGCACTTGATTGATTTGTGTTTACTGGGGTGTTATGTGTTGTTTGTGTTTGTGTATTTGTATTTATTTTTGCCTTATGTACAGTCTGTTTTACTGCTTTCTTTATAGCTTTGCATTATATCATATTGTCATACTGTGCTGCTGGCTGGATCTGTTTGTTTGCTTTGATGGGTGGGTGTTCTATTGAGAGTTGAGGTCCTATACCTGGGACCTGAGTGACACCTAGGCTAGAGTGGTTCATATTCTTTCCCATTCCATCTCGATCTGGTGCGGGAATATGAAACACGGTTCAGATATGGGTTTCTTCTTGAGAACTCTGTGTTGCAGATTTCCTGCAATGCTAGGGCTATCTGGGAAGCCTGCTAAGTATGGATGACCTTTAGTATTGACCTTCAGAAACTGAGGTGAATTAGAGGAGGAACTTTTATGGTTATTGTAAACACTGTACCTCCGGGTTAGAAGTGTTTACACTTCTCATAACTGATCCAAGTCTGAGGATCCTTGTTTTAGAACATCACCTGTGAGGGGGTTGGGCTGTTTACAGGTTTGCAGGTACCCCTGACCTCAGCATACCCTGTTACTTTGATTTGATTGAGAATACTCCATGTTGGAACAGTTCTTGTGATTCTAAACCCTGGACATGTGACTCTTTATTTGAGTCCCCCGCCTTGGTTACTGGATTTATAGACCTCCATCTGGATTTCTTGAGCATACCTGGACCTATATCAGAGCATTTAATCAGATCCAGCTCAGTCACAAACCCTTGCATATCATTTGCATACATCCTCATTGCATCATTTTGACATTTGTTTATTTGTTTTTCAGGGTATCCATCTTCATTTCTGGCTTGGTTTTGACCCCATCATCAGTACAGACCTATCTTCATCAGCATCTGCTTCAGTTATCAGCTACCTGCTTCAGTCACCCGCACCAGCCAGTCAGTGGCCCCTTTTCAGTCTTATCATCAGCACCTGTCTCAACTCTTCTTCAACAACATGGCACCTAAAAAGAGTAACATCTCCTACCACTTCTTCCAGCCAGAGCTAGCTGACATCAGGAGGATTCAGACCCTGATCACTCCAGACCATATACCACTGTTCAGGGAACACTATGGAGACATACTTGATGTGGTTATGGATTTGGACCCTTCACAGAGGAGCCTGATTCATACTTGCCTTCAATTTTATGATCCCCCACTGAGGTGTTTCACTTTTCAGGACTTTCAGTTGGGCCCTTTATTGGAAGAATACTCATCATTGGTTGGTATACCTATCAGGGGTGGAGTCCCTTTCAACCCTGAGATGGTCTTTCCTGGTAATGAAGAGGTAGCAAAGGCTTTGCATCTGGAACCAATTCTGATTGGGCAGCATATGACTACTAAGGCTGGAATCTCTGGCCTGCATCTGGATTTCTTGATCTCTCAAGCTACCCTGAAAGCTTCTTTAGGAGAGTGGAAAGCAGTCTGTGCTTTATTGGCCCTGAGCATATATGGGATCATATTATTTGCAGATGAGCCTAGATTCATTAGCAAGAATGCAATCCATCTTTTCATCCTGAGGAACCCAGTGCCCACTTTATTGGGGGATTTTTACTACTCAGTGCACCAGAGGAATGAAAAGCAGAGGGGAAGATTAGTGAGGTGTTGTGCTCCTTTGTTCCATACTTGGCTTCTCAAGCATTTGCCCAAGACAGATGCATTTTTGAATCCTCATCAGCAGAGAAACTGGGCTAGAAGACTCACTGTTCTGACTTCAGCTGATATCAGGTGGTGCACTCAAAGCACAAAGGGCAGGGATATCATTACCAGTTGTGGGCAATTTCCCAATGTGCCCCTGATAGGAGTTAAGGGTTGCATTAATTACAATCCTCTGCTGCTCAAAAGACAACTGGGCTATGCACTGGTCCACACTCCTAAGGCACAAGACTTGGCTGAGACTCTTTACTGTGAGAACAAGCCCAATCTAGCCATTGTCAGGCAGGAAGCCTGGGCCTGGGAAAATGTTCAAACTAAGGGAGTAACCATTCTGGGGAAGTGCAACAATGTAGCATCAGCACAGTACCATGAGTGGTTCCATGCCAGGGCTCAATTCTCTGGAATGCCCTTTACCATGGAGGATATGCCTGGATCATCCTCAGCACCGCCCCCTGCCACTGTCAGTTTGGAGGAGTTTGAGGGTTTGAAAGAGAGAAATGAGAAGTTGACTCAGGCTTTGCAGAAGACCCTCCGGGAGAGGAGTGATGGTAGGTTGGACATTGAGAGGTTAGAAAAGCTGAGAGTAGAGCATCTGGCTAAAATTGAGAAGTCTGAGGATTACATCAAGAAGTCTAGGGCTGGAGAACAAATTCTAAAGAATGCTTGCAAGGAAGCCCAGTTCCAAAAAGCCAGGACTGACTTGTATCTGAAGGAGAGTCAAGCTAGGTGGGTCAGGATCACCGAGGCTCGTACTCTGGAGGATAAGAGGGTCCAAGACAAGATAGAGCATCTGGAAGCTAGTGCAAAAGAGCAGCAGGAAGCCCTGGCAGCAGCCCAGAGGGAAATATCAGAGCTGAAGATCAGAGCTGGAGTGAAAAGGTCAAAAGACCAAAGTCAACACAAGAAGCTAACTGCAGCTGTTACTACCCGGAACCTCCTTATCAGGAATCTCACGGAGCGTCCAGCTGATCCTGTGACTGAAGCACTTCTCAAGGAGGTTCAGGAGGATGAGTTTGGTCTTGGTGTTTGACCATTTGCTTGTTGTTGCTTTCATTTTATGTATTTTTATTTTCTTATGATGTATTTTGACCCCTCAGAGGGCTTGTATTTGTAAACAAACTATGTACCATTTGCCTTTTGTAATATATGTATCAGTTTGTTCCATCCAAGTTTACTTCAAAAGCAACATCAACAGCATCTTCAAGGGTCTGGAAGGGTCAAAACTGAATGCCAAGCCGGATACCATGAAAACAAATAAGCATACTGCATTGCATGCTAACCTTTTGTTTGTTTTGTAGGTTTTTGTTTTATTGTTGCTAACTCTGTTGTGATCTCAGGAACTATTGCTCGACGCCGGGTATTTCCCCTCAATCGTCCACACCGATATCCAACCCGTAACAACCTTCCGGGCATACAAATGGATCAGGTACAACAGGACCTTGCAGAGGTCAGAAACCAAATGGCAAACGAAAGATTGGAAATGAGAACCCAGATGACGCAGTTTATGGAAGTGATGAACAACATGGCTCAGAGCCAAGAAAGATTGAGAGCAATGGTGGAAAGGCAGAATCAGGAAGATCCACATATAGGGACTGCTGGCACAAGCAACAATGAGAGGGTCCAACCTCATGTCAACCCCCCTGTATTTGGACCCCACCTTCATCCAGAGATCAACATCCCTGCCAATGTACAAGGGACTGCCACTGCAGGCAGAGTGCTGCAAGAAGACCCCCAGGAGGATCAGTTCACAGTAATGGGTGCTGGGGAGGAAGCTTATGACAGAAGGCTGGATGAGATAGCTGAGAAATTAAGATCCTTGGAGTCTCAGAACTCTTTGGGTTTTGATGTTATGGACATGGGCTTGGTAGATGGGGTCAAGATTCCCCATAAGTTTAAGCCTCCTTGTTTTGAGAAATACAATGGGACTTCCTGCCCGCGGACCCACTTACAATCCTTTTTGGGGAGGTTGAAAGCATATACCATGGATGAGAAGCTCTGGATGTTTTATTTCGAGGATAGTTTGACTGGAGCGTCAAGGGAATGGTACTCCCATCTGACTAGAGCGACCATCAGGTGTTGGAAGGACTTGGCAGAGGCCTTCATCAGACAATACCAGTACAATTTGGATATGGCACCCAACAGGACCCTCCTAATGGGAATGTCACAGTCGTCTAGAGAAAGTTTCCGAGAGTATGCCCAGAGATGGAGGCAATTGGCTGCTGCTGTCCAACCACCTATGTCAGAGAGGGAGATGGCAGATATGTTTATGAATACCCTCCAGGGAACATACATTGACAGGCTAGCTGCTTTCTCTTCTACCAGCTTTGCAGATGTCGTTATAGCTGGAGAGAGAATTGAAAGCCTGTTAAAGATGGGCAAAATTTCTGACAACGGTACCAGCTCGTCCAGCAATGCAAGGAAACCTTTTGTAGGCGCAAGAAGAACTGGTGAGACCAATGATATCCATGCCAACAGGGGCAGACCCCAATATGTTCATAGGTCTGTGGCAGCAGTCACCATTCCCGCTCCAGCTCATCCACAACCAGCTTATCAACCTCCGCAACAAAATTATCAGCAACAACCTCAATACCAGCAACAAACTCAGTATCCTCCGAGAAACTACAATAACACCAACAACAACAATCAGCAAAGACCGTTCCAACAGAGACCTTCTCAGGCCAATAGGGTGATCGATCCGATCCCTATGCCCTATGCAACATTATTGCCACAACTCCTGAAACTCAACCTAGTTGAGCTAAGGACGTTGGCACCTCCAGATCCTAATAGTCTACCCAGAAATTATGATTCCAATGCCAGATGTGCTTTTCATTCAAATGCGCCTGGCCACAGTACAGAAAAGTGCAGAGCTTTGCACATGAAGGTACAAGACTTGGTAGACTCTAAGGCTCTGAATTTTGCACCACCACCGAATGTTAATAAGAACCCTATGCCAAACCACAGAGGTCCCAGAATCAATGCTATTGAAGAAGACAAGCCGTCTTACTTGATAACCAGTGTGGGTCAGATTCGGACACCGTTCGTAGAGATCAAAGCTCAACTCCTTGAATGTCAAATGTTCCCGGGATGTGAGCTAGGGTGTGCTTATTGCAACATTTCAGTGAATGGTTGTAATAACTTGAGGGACGGCATAGATGGTCTCATCCAGAGTGGCCTGCTTCAAATTACAACATCAGTTCCAACCAATCCAGCAATCCCATCAGCAACAATTCCGGTATCTCCTACAACTGCAACAACCATTGTTCCCGACAACTCTTCGGCTTCATCAACGAATGTTTCATCTGTCATTTCAACTGACCAGATATCAACAAACATTCCTTCTACAACTTCAGCACCACTTCACTTTGAATCTCCTACAACAACAACACCCATCCTTCCAACAATGTCTCCTACAACATCAGCAACAAACCATGAAGATGTCTCAACAGTTACGATTTTTTATGATCCTGAAAATGATTCTGCCTACAACTCACAAAGTGCTACTCCCATCAGAGCACCAGTAAAGTATACTATGATCCACAGACTATCACAGTCCCTTCTGCAGCTGCCATCAGTCCAGTCACCATCACGGTGCCTGGGCCATTGCCTTATGAAAGCAGTAATGCCATCCCCTGGCATTACGGCTCAGATCTATACTGCGAAGGACAGAAAATCACTCTTGAATCATCAACTTCTTCACCACAAATAGACAATGTGGGGGGAGGCGGAGGCTTCACTCGAAGCGGACGTCTCTTTGCCCCACAAATTCAAAGACCCACCGCTGAAGCAGAAGCTGCTGCCAAGGCAAAAGGGAAAAGCATGGTGCAAGAAGAGCAAATTGTTAAAGAAGTTTTGAAAACACCTTTTGATCAGGAATTTGATGAATTCATGAGAATCATCAAGAAAAGTGATTATAAGATAGTGGACCAGCTTCACCAGACGCCTTCCAAGATCTCTATTCTATCATTGCTTATGTGCTCCGAGGCTCATCGGAACGCACTATTAAAAGTCTTGCACGCAGCTTATGTGCCAGAAGAGATCACCGTCAATCAATTGGAAGCTGTGGTTGGAAATGTTAATGCTAGCAATGGACTAGGGTTTACCAACACTGATTTGACGATGGAAGGCCGCAATCACAACAAGGCTTTGCACATTACCATGGAATGTAAAGGTGCAGTTCTTTCCCATGTGTTGGTAGACACAGGGTCGTCCCTCAATGTCTTACCTAAAAAAGCCCTTGTGAAGCTAGAGTATGACGGATTGGCATTACGTCCCAGCAACCTGGTAGTGAGAGCCTTTGATGGTTCAAAGAGATCGGTTCTGGGTGAGATTGAGTTGCCTATAACGATTGGCCCACAAACTTTCAAAACGACCTTCTACGTGATGGATATACAGCCTGCCTACAGCTGTCTATTGGGTAGGCCATGGATTCACGCCGCTGGCGCCGTGACCTCCACCCTTCACCAGAAGTTAAAATTCGAGTGGGAGGGCCAAGTCGTTACTATCTGTGGAGAGGAAGATATTTTTGTCAGCCACCTGGCTACCTACAAATATATTGAGATGGATGGGGAGATCCACGAAACAATGAGTCAAGGGTTTGAGGCCTTGAACATAAATGAAACATCTGCTGTACCTGGAACCTCAATGACATCTTATCAACAAGCCCGGAAGGTTGTTGAAGAAGGAAATGCCCAAGGCTGGGGCAAACTGTTACCGGTGGAGAAGAAAGAGGATAGATTTGGGTTGGGTTACAAACCAACTCAACAAGATCAAGCAGAGGCTGCTAAGGAGCCCAACTTTGTTAGTGGGGGGATGCTCACCCCTGATGCTGTCAACAATTGGGAAGACGAGGATGAAGGCGACCGCAACCTGGAGAGTTGGATCCGTCCAAAGATCCCGGGGAGCAGTATCTCGAACTGGTCTTCCCAGGAAATTATAAGAGTTACTCATGCAGAGTAATTATTATTTCCTGTATTTTTATAGCATGCATCAAAGTCTTGCATCTTGCCCAAGATGACAAGACTCATTTTGTAATCGGGCCATCTGTACTTTTTGTGCAACAAGATTAATCAATGAAATATCAGGCATCTTTTTGCAAATGAGTCGTTTTTCTTTTCCGTTCACTGTTTTTTCCATTTTTCTTTTTGTACAAAAAATAAATGGCAGTGTTTTCAAAATGACAACTTTATTTCACTCTTTTTTAAAACAAGATTAAAATCAAATCACTAAAATGAACAAACTGAACCCTTGCAGAGAGTGCCTTCCAGACAGCACCGACAACAGCACGGCTATGACTTCGTATGACTTCGACAATCCAATCAATCAAGCTGATGAAGGGGTTGAAGAAGAATATGAGCTTCCTGAAGAGCTATCCAGGTTGTTAAGACAAGAGGAAAAGGTTATTACTCCTCACCAGGAGGAGGTTGAAACGATCAATCTTGGTACAGATGAAGACGTGAAAGAAGTTAAAATCGGGGCCTCCCTACAAGACTCAGTGAAGAAACAACTGATTGACCTGCTTCAAGAGTATGTGGATGTGTTTGCTTGGTCTTATCAAGATATGCCAGGGTTGGACACCGACATTGTAGTGCATAAGCTGCCTTTAAGGGAAGAATGCCCACCGGTTAAACAGAAACTACGCCGAACCCGCCCAGACATGGCAATGAAAATCAAGGAAGAGGTACAGAGGCAATGGGACGCCGGGTTCCTTGCCGTGACTAGCTATCCACCATGGGTTGCTAACATAGTACCTGTGCCCAAGAAAGACGGCAAAGTAAGAATGTGTGTTGACTACCGGGACCTGAACAGAGCTAGCCCAAAAGACGACTTCCCTTTACCTCACATTGACGTATTGGTGGATAATACGGCTCAGTTCTCCGTATTCTCCTTCATGGATGGATTTTCAGGATATAATCAGATTAAAATGTCACCTGAAGACATGGAGAAAACAACCTTCATCACACCCTGGGGCATGTTCTGCTACAAGGTAATGCCATTTGGGCTCAAGAATGCCGGTGCGACATATCAACGGGCTATGGTAACATTATTCCACGATATGATTCATAAAGAGATAGAATGTTATGTGGATGACATGATTGCCAAGTCCCTTACTGAAGAAGACCACCTGGTAAATCTGCTGAAGCTATTCAAGCTCCTGAGGAAGTACCAATTGAAGTTGAACCCCAACAAGTGCACATTTGGGGTGCGATCTGGTAAGCTGCTGGGTTTTATTGTGAGCGAGAAAGGGATTGAAGTTGACCTTGATAAAGTCAAAGCCATTCAAGAGATGCCTGCACCGAAGACAGAGAAGGAAGTTCGAGGGTTCTTAGGTCGATTGAACTACATTTCAAGGTTCATATCTCACCTTACGGCAACCTGTGAACCCTTGTTCAAGCTATTGAGAAAAGAACAGACGGTCAGGTGGAACGAAGACTGCCAAAAGGCTTTTGACAAGATCAAGGAGTACTTACAAGAACCTCCAATTCTCATGCCTCCAGTTGAAGGAAGACCTCTAATAATGTACTTGACAGTATTAGAAGAGTCAATGGGGTGTTTGCTTGGCCAACATGACGAGTCTGGTCGAAAAGAGTATGCAATATACTACCTAAGAAAAAAGTTTACCGACTGTGAACAACGTTATTCACTGCTCGAGAAAACTTGATGTGCTTTAGCGTGGGCTGCTCGCCGACTGAGGCAGTATATGTTGACCCACACTACCTTATTGATCTCAAAAATGGACCCAGTTAAGTACATATTTGAGAAGCCAGCTCTTACCGGACGGGTTGCAAGATGGCAAATGATCCTCACAGAATATGACATCCAGTACACATCTCAGAAAGCCATCAAGGGCAGTGTATTGTCTGAATATCTTGCTGAGCAACCCATTGATGATTACCAGCCTATGAGATTTGACTTCCCTGATGAAGACATCATGTTCATAAAAGCAAAAGATCATAAAGAGCCTGTTCACATTGAAGGGCCTGACCCGGAAGAGGAATGGACTATGATGTTTGATGGGGTTGTTAATATGAATGGTCGTGGTGTTGGTGCAGTACTCATTACACCCAAAGGAGTTCACATGCCTTTCTCGGAAAAACTCACTTTTAACTGCACTAACAACGAAGCTGAATACGAAGCTTGCATTATGGGTCTTGAGGAAGCCATTGACCTCAGGATCAAGACATTGACTGTATTCGGAGATTCAGCTCTGGTAGTTAATCAGACCAACGGCAAATGGTACACCCACCAGGATCATCTGATACCTTACAGGGATTATACAAGGAGGTTATTGACTTTCTTTACAACAGTCAAGCTTGAGTATATCCCTCGGGACGAGAATCAGTTTGCAGATGCTCTTGCCACCATTTCATCCATGATCAAAGTTCAAGCTACCAACTTTGTACCTCATATTTCGGTATCCAGACTTGACAGACCGGCATATGTATGTGCAGCAGATGTTGTTAAAGATGATAAGCCTTAGTTCCACGACATTAAGTGCTTCTTGGAGGATCAGGCATACCCACCTGGGGCATCTTCCAATGATAAGAAGACATTAAGAAGGCTTGCTGGTAGTTTCTTCCTGAATACTGATGGTTCCCTATACAAAAGGAACTTTGATATGGTACTCCTCAGATGCGTTGATAGAACAGAAGCAGACCTGTTAATGCATGAAGTGCACGAAGGATCCTTTGGTACCCATGCTGGAGGGCATGCCATGGCCAAGAAGTTGCTGAGATCAGGCTATTACTGGATCACAATGGATGCCGACTGTTGTGCCTATGCCAGAAAATGCCATAAATGCCAGATTTATGCGGATAAGGTGCATGTGCCTCCCAATCCTTTGAATGTGATGTCTTCACCCTGGCCCTTTTCTATGTGGGGCATTGACATGATTGGCAAGATTGAACCGACTGCTTCAAATGGCCACAGATTCATCCTGGTCGCCATTGACTATTTCACCAAGTGGGTCGAAGCAGCGTCTTATGCAAACGTTACAAGACAAGTAGTAGCCAGATTTCTGAAAAGGGATATCATCTGTCGGTACGGAGTTCCCGAGCGAATCATTACTGATAATGGTTCCAATCTAAACAACAAAATGATGGCAGAGCTGTGCCGGGACTTCAAGATTCAGCATCACAATTCTTCTCCTTACAGGCCAAAGATGAACGGCGCTGTTGAGGCAGCAAATAAGAATATCAAGAAGATTGTGCAGAAGATGGTAGTCACCTACAAGGACTGGCATGAGATGCTACCGTTTTCCTTGCATGGGTACCGCACGTCAATCAGAACATCCACTGGGGCAACACCGTATCAGCTTGTATATGGTATGGAAGCAGTCCTACCTGTTGAAGTTGAGCTACCCTCCCTACGGGTACTGATGGATGTTAAGCTGAACGAAGCAGAATGGGTCCGATCCCGGTATGAACAATTGAGTCTGATTGAAGAGAAAAGATTGGCTGCAATCTGCCATGGGCAGTTGTACCAGAAAAGAATGAAGAGAGCCTTCGATCAGAAAGTCAGGCACCGAGAGTACCAAATAGGGGATCTTGTACTAAAAAGAATCCTTCCTCCTCATACATACCACAAGGGCAAGTGGACCCCAAACTATGAAGGACCATTCGTAGTAAAGAAAGTTTTCTCTGGTGGAGCACTGATGCTCAGCACTATGGATGGTGAAGACTTCCCGTCCCCTGTAAATTCAGATGCAGTTAAAAAATACTTCGCATAAAAATGACCCGCTGGACATAAAAACAGAATGTAAGTCCAGGAAAAAATAGGGCATCCCGGCGAGTCAAAAACAGAATAAAAGACTCGGGTAAAAATAAGGGAAAATAAACAAAAAATGTACACCCGCTGAGTTGAAAAGCCGCATTGGACAACTCAGGCAAAAATGGGTATCCCGATGGATTGAAAACCCGAGAGGGCGATCCATGCAAAACAAGGGAATGAGCGAACAACTGCATTCTGAATTCGTCCGTATCGTTTACAACTCGGTAAGCTTCAAAAGGATCAAGCTTCTTTCAGAATCAGCCTTCTTCAGGAAGCAAGATGAGAAGAACGTCAAATGTCATACGAGTCATAGCAGAAGGGAAGCTCATTGAAGCGTCGACAACATTGCCAGTATTTTGTTTCTCAATTTGTAACAATCTCCTCATTTCAAGAGATATGTTTCTTTGACTGTATCTTGCCAATCCAGGGCACATGAATTAATAAAATCAGATTTCCAGTCATGTCTCGTCTCGTACATTCTATTTTCATTTGCAAAATGTCTGATGTCTCAAAAAAAAAAAATTGATTGCATAAATACGGATGTTTATCTTCAAAAATAAGAATACGTGCTTGCAGGAAATATATTTACTCTCGGGAGTGTCTAAACTCCTATCATGGAAATCCAGTAAGGGATACCCCGGGAACACTTGTGCGTTTCTACCTTTGCAGGATTGCAGGTATTCGAAGCGCAACTTGGGGCATGAAAGCTTTCATTTCAGCAAGTTGACAAATCAACACTCAACCTCAGTACCCGAAGTGTTTTCTCCCCAGCTGAGTTGCCACTTGTTACTATTCCCCAGCCGAGGTGCCAATCGTTCTTCCTCCTCAGCCGAGTACAAAAGCCAGGGAATCACCTCCCCACAGAGCATCGACTTCTATCCAGAAGAGCAACGCACGAAGGAATCACTACAGAGTGACGAAAGCTTCTACAAACCCCAGCTGGGTCTCTCATTTATAAGGATAGATCTATCAGTGACCTATATCCCCAGGAAAATGCATCTCGTCAGATCTACCAATGGTCTCATCCCCAGCTGGGATGTCCATTTCAAGCAGATCGACCGGAGATCTTCACAGCAACGGGATCCCGATCCCGGTTTGGTATATTTGCATAATCATGGCATTCGCATCATATTCACCCACAAAGCGTAGCATTTCGTCTAATACGGAGCATTACGGCAAAAATCAAACATGTTGCATAATCATAAGCCATGTTCTGAATCAAACACTTGTGGATATTGACAACCCATCAACCATACACAGAGTGCTCCCCGTACTCCCCGGCAGAGAGCCCAGACACTTCTCTTGCAAGAACAGATACTTCCTGACACCCGTCCGTGTCATTTCCCCAGCAGAAAGCTAAGGTTTCTGCCTTACACCCATGAATACTCTTTTTTTGGCACCCGTCCGTGTCATGATTCCCCTCAAAAAAAAAAAAAAAAAAAAAAAAAAAAAAAGGGAAGAAGGGGAGAAAGTATGAACCCTTAACCACACTTTCATCCATGTTGTTAAGAAAAGCTACATCCTTCGCTTTCCCACACATTTCCTTCTCCAGTGGCTTCCTTTGTTTGTTCGGGTTTAAGCACAGAAGCTCCCGAATTTCGCCCCATCAACCAAGTGCAAAAACTTCACCCTCCATATCTCACTTTCGTTCCTCTTCAACATCAACCTTCTTATCCTCTTTTCTATCCTTACCCCGCTACAACAAAACATCATTTTCGTCCATCAACTTACTTTTCCTTTTGCATTCACCCAAACCTCATCACCACAATCCCCTCCATTCCTCCATATAGTGGTGTCAAAAAAAAAAAAAAAAAAATCGAGGCATGATAGTGGAGTTCTTGAAGAACCATTGCATGGTTGAAAACGCAAAGGATCGAGAAAATGGAGTAGAAAATACTTTTTTTCTTTTGATTTTGTCTACTTACCGATGGATTGTGAACAGGGCTGAACAAAGGATATGCATTTGCAAAAATCACCTAAACATTTTGTTACAAAATTCCATGCACGTGCCATTGCGCCCCGAAAATACCCCGAAAAAGGGGGTTCCGCCCGAATCGCTATCTGTAACAAATACCTCCTTGTGGCACCCGTCCATGCCATACCCCCAGCAGAAAGCCAAAGCATCCTCTTTGCACTCACAGACACACATATATAATTTTCTTGACATCCGTCCGTGTCACCTTCCCCAGCACAGCAACATAAACACTTTGTATATCAGATACTTGTTCATATCACACTCTTCTCCTGTTGACACTAGTCCGTGTCACTCTCCCCAGCAGTTAAACACTCATACTGATACTCGTCCGTATCTTATATATACCACTTACATCCCCACAGATTCAACACTAGTCCTTGTTCTTTGTTAAATCGTTGGTACCCGTCCGTACCATCCTCTCAGAACATGCGTCGAGAGTTTGTTTCTACATGATACTCGTCCGTATCATAGTCTTAAGGATGATCGTCCGCATCTTTAATCCATACACTGTGTCAAACACTCTTGTTTTCTCAAATATAGATACTCGTCTGTGTCTACTATTCCCCAGAAGAGTCCCCTCAGATTCAACACTCATCCGTGTTCTCTGTTAACCAGTTGATACTCGTCCGTATCATCATCTCTGAACACGTGTCAGTATTTGTTTCTACCCGATACTCGTCCGTATCGTAGTCTTAGGGATGCTCGTCCGCATCTTTAATCCATACACGAACATCTAAACACTTATACCTTTTGTTTCTTGGATGAAAACACTCGTCCGTGTTTACTATTCCCCAGTAGATCGCCAACGAAGTAAAATTTTCTCTTCTGACACTCGTCCTGTGTCATAATAAACTTTTAGAGCAGCCGCACCCTGCTAGGTGGTCGTCCTCCACCTCTTGATGATCGTCCTTCATCACGCTCATCCGATGGCCGTCCCCATCGTTGATTTTCTATCCGACATTCGTCCTATGTCGTGATATTTAGCAGCCGTCCCCTGCTAGGTGGTCGTCCTCCACCTTTTGATGATCGTCCTTCATCATTTTATCCAATGGCCGTCCCCATTGTTGATTTTGGTTATCTGACATTCGTCCTATGTCAAGACAAACCTTGAGAGCAGCCGTCCCCTGCTAGGTGGTCGTCCTCCACCTCTTGATGATCGTCCTTCATCATGCTCATCCGATGGCCGTCCCCATCGTTGACCTTTTATCCGGCATTCGTCCTATGTCGCGATATTTTCGGCAGCCGTACCCTGCCAGGTGGTCGTCCTCCACCTTAGATGACCATCCCTCATCTTACCCCCAACAGAGCAGCCGTCCCCTGCTAGGTGATCGTCCTTCACCTTTGATGACCGTACCTCATCATCTGTTTATTTCATTTATTCTTTAACCCGATGGCCGTCCCCGTCGTGGTCCCTTTTCCTTTTCCTGATGATCGTCCTTCATCGGTTTAGCCCGATGGCCGTCCCCATCGTTGGTTACTTTACTTTGTGAATTTGATGGCCGTCCCCGTCATGTTTCATTAATCCCCAGAGAATTTTATAGCTTTACTTGATGGCCGTCCCCATCATAATTCTTTTTATCCCCAGCATGTCGGCCGTCCCCGTCATTGCTTCACTTTCCGCACTTTTCCAGCATGTCGGCCGTCCCCGTCATTGCTCTTTACCCAGCAGTCGTCCTCTGCTCGACGGTCGTCCTCCGTCGCCCACACTTTACGATATACTTTATTTTCTTTTACAATCTATAGCCCTTTTCTTCTTCATTCTGTGAGTGCAAATTTTGGACTGTCTTTGATATTCAACCACAAGTTATCTTGTTTGCCTGTTAAGCCATTGCTTACAACCTGCACAGCTAACTCATGTTTGAATAGGGGCAGCTGTAAACACCCCAAATTTGCCCTCACCCATTCACACCATGGCTTGTGATCATTTCATATGCATAAACACAATCATAACATCTCATACCACAATTTTGAGTCTTTGCATTGGTTCTAAGTCATCTGCATCTAGGGTTTGTGATCTGAGCAATCCAAGAGCTTCTTGAGCCACTCCAAAAGTCATCAATCACTTCAAAGGGGTCTATGTGTGTTCAAGCATCATATTATATCCTCTAAAAGTCAAGAATGCCAAAGAATCACAAGAACTGGGATTGGTATGGAAGCAGAGCCAGGTTTGACTGCACAGATGACCTGAAATTAGGGTTTTGGTTTCAGAGGCCATCACTTCAAATTTTTTTATCATTCTTGTTTCTATTGGTCTTTATATGGTATAGGGAGTATGCATATCAATTTTCATGAAGAAATTCCATGGGGAAGTCATCTGATCAAGAGTTGACTTTTCAGACAAGTCAGTGCAAAATCAGGGCATCTGAGGCCCCCAATGACCCAACCAAGGGGTGATCTTCATCATTTTGGGTGTATTTGATCTTTATTTGATCATGGAAGGAGGTTGAAGTTCACAAAATTCAAGAACTACAAGTTTTTGCAAAGTTGACTTTTTGTGTTAAGTTTGACTTTTAAGGAATTTGTCATTTTAGGCAACTTTTCAACCCTTACTTTTTGATCCTAAAATGCTTCAAATGGAAAAACTTTGGTCATGAAAGTTGTAGAGTAGATCTTTCCCTTTTCAAAAAGTACAAGAACATGACCTAATTCATTTTGGATCAAAAGTTATGGTTCATCAAAGTTGGCAAAAATCACTAAATTTCAAGTTATGCACCAAATGGAAAACTTGCAAATTCATGTACCAAGCATTCTAGTGACTTCAAAATGGTTTCAAAACTTCATCACATGATCATACATGACCTAAAAAAACAGAATTGGCCCAAGGGATTTTGCATTGCTTGCTTTGGTTTTCAAAGATCTTTAAGTCATTTTTCATTACAAGTGCAAAAGATGGATTTTTGGCAAAGTCATTTTCCAAAGGGTCATGTGATTACCAACTGATTTCTATGCATTGCCATGACCAATTGAGACATCATGTAACAAAATTCAGCAAGAAATGCTTCATGTACATAGCATAAAATCTCAAAGAAAGCACAAGTGGGCAAGTTGCAAAAGCTAGCATAGCTCATGATCCATGTGTGGCAGTCACTCTCAAGCAATCTAAGGGTCCTCCTTAACCAAAGCTGAAGCCAGACATGACCTCAAACTGCTGCTGCCATAGCCCATGCTGCAAGTACCAATCACATTGACTTTTTGGCCAAAACTCCCATACTCATGGAATAGTAAACAGCCACCCCTACTGACCTGCCCCCAGCCTATTCACACATTGTGGGAATGATATAGCACAACATTGGCCCTTGAAGCAAGCCAGAACTCAGTCCCCACAAAAACTGTCAAGAAGCTTCCCTCCTTCGAATCTCATTTTTCAGCCATCAAACATCCATTTTCTCTTCACCAACAAATCAAACACACTAAAAGGAACCAGAATCAACCATTGGTAGAGCTTGAAACCTCACACACACAGACCTCATTTTCTGATACACCAGAACTGGACCTCTCAAAATAGCTTGTTTAAGCTCCTTCCAAGCCTGCCATTAGCACCAGAGGAATCAGTGGAGTAAGCTTGCACCAAAGAATAGCTCAGAAAGTCCAGAAACAGAAGCTTCCATCTCAGGTATGGCCATGAACTTTTTCTCTCAGAGCTTGCTTTTTAAGTTATAATTTGGTTGTGTATGTCTTGCTGATCATGAGGGTGTGTTTAGAATCAAAAATGAGTGAGAAATGAGGATTTACCAGGGCTCTGAAACTTTGCCCGTGAATCTTCTTGGCTTTTATTCTCTTCATTTGTGCAAGATAAATTTAGTTTGAGAGATGATTTGAGTGGGGTTTGGGTAGAGGAACATTTTCCTGCTTTTAATTTGATGAATAGTAGCCTGAATCATGTTCTAGGGTTTTCAACCCGCCGGAGAAGATGACCGGAGCTTCCCTCCGGTCACCTGAAAATGCTTAACCCTAATCCCAGTCATTAATGGCATTTGAATCTCATGCGTTGGATCATCTGACTTGGGTTGACTTGGCGCGCGTATGAGTGGTTCAGATGGGTCCACTTTGCCCTAATCACCATTAAATCTAATTAATCCATTTAATTATTTCGTAAAACTTAATTAAGGTCAGAGTCAATCCAGGCCATTCATTAGCGCGCGTGGTCAAACTCTCTCTCCCAGATTCAAATCTCAGCCTTTAGATTGAATTACTTTTCATTTTATTTTGTTTTATTTTATTTTCTTTCCATTTAACTTGTACAATTTATTTAAAATAGCAAAAATACATTAAAAAATCTGAAATTTTTTGTACAAGTTATTATTTAATTTCAGAACACAAAAATATTTTTATTTTCATTTTTAGCATTAAAAAAGTATTCTTAAATATTTAAAAGTTTCTTTTTAATTAATTAATGAGAATTAATTAATTAAAAATACTTTTAGGTATTTAAAAATCACCAAAAAATTCATGAAACATTTAAAACCATTTAGAAACATTGTCCAACCCTCAAACCAAATTTATTTTTTGATCTTGATGCATTTTGAGAATTTTCCATGGAATTAAAATCATTTTTATGCATTATTTTGATCCAAACTTCCAAAAATCATTTCTGCCTAACCCTAAAGAGTTGGACCTTGATTCTTTTTGCATTGCATTGTGTTTAGCATGTAGTTTGTGATATTAAATGGCCATGATTTGATCTTTCATTTTCAATTTGTTTGGTAATTTTCTTGTTAAGGAACCCTAAAACCCTAGAAAACTTAGAAAAATCATATCTTGAATTAGGTTAAGAGTTGAGACCTCTCCTTTGGGCAGTGAGTTAGTATAGGTTTAGGGATCCTTTGAGTGCATTGTCAATTTTTTGTAATGTTGTTTGCTTCTGATTTTGGTTTTTGTTTGTTGTATTGTTCATAAACCCTAATTTGGGCTTTCATATGCATCCATCTTGCATTTGCATTCATGCCTTGACTTGCCATGATATTTTATGCATCCATGTGATTCATTTAACATCATAAGACATATTGAAAGCATGTTAGATCATTACATCTTTCATTTGCCATGTTGTATGCCATATGCATCTCATAACTTTTCATGTATGTTCATGTGTCTTAACTTGCTTCATTTGCATTCATAAGCTTGCATGATCATCCCCATGTGTTGTTTCATGTTTGTAGCATCTCATAGCATTATTGACATCATGTATGTGCTTCTGGTTTGGTTTTTCATCATACCATTTCATCTCATTTTGCATTGCATTGCATTTTCTTTTCTAACTTTTCAGGTGGTAAGTGACTTTGAGAAGTGAATTTGCCTTCACTTCTCATAACTTCTCTTCATCTCTTTTATGCATCCTTGCTGCATTTTTGTATGTGTTTGAGTTTGAGCTTGCTCATTCTTCTTCTTCCCACTTTCTTTCTTCAAGTGACTTGTCTTCTTAAATGAAGCAAGTTACTTTGCTTCTCTTGATCCTTTCATCTGCTTCTTGGTGGCTCCATTGAAGATTTCTCTTGAAAACCTCACAAACCTTAGGAACAACCATGTATGACAATGATTAGGGTTTTGTTTAGTCCCCCCACTTAGTTTTACCTTTGTGTCTCATTGAGTCTTCTCTTCTCCCCTCATAATCAGGGACTAAACCCTAAAGGCTTTAAGGCTTTGTGATTAAGCGTATGCCTGCATCCTTCTATTAGGATGGAGTGTATAACTTTAATCCTAAGTGTTAAACCCTTAATGTGTTTAAATCTCTTAATCAATTCACTTGATAATCATCAAGACATCACACTTGTAACTTGGGCCTTGCATTAGGGTTCTAATTCTTCCTTAATTGGTTAAGAAGGACTAACCCTAGTGTTAATGGACAAGTCCCCCTCAAGTTGTCTTACAAACCACAAAACTCATTTCTTCATCATATCATTATCTAAAATCCACTTAATAAAGGCTTGTTTTGTCATGAGTTTAATCCCTAATCATGGATTAAGTTGAGGAGCTTTCCTCAGCTTAAACATTCTCATCTATTATCCTTCTATTAGGATGGTGTAATGAGTCTGTTTAATCCTTGATTATGGCTTAATCTCATTACTTAACACTAAACAAAAATACCAAAAACATCTAAATAATTACAAGTAGGTTAATGATCTTAATCCTACGTCATGGTGATTAAGTGTGAGGTGCTTACTTCATGCTTAAGGTATTCTCATTACCCCTAATCAGAGGGAGGATGTGATGAGTTTACTAACCCTTGGTTTAGGCTTAAGCTCATTAACTTATGACAAATCAAAAAGGCAATAAAAGATTGAAAACATCAAAAACAAACAATAATCGTCTCCTCCAAGGTTCTTTTCTCACCTCATTCACTCACAAACGAGAACTTGCTTCTTCCATCTAATGCAAGACAGTTTGCACCTGAGCCAGACAGGTCATACACTTGAGCATAGGCATGCAAGCAGTTCACAAGTCAATTTACCTTTCAGTCTCTTTGGGTCGAACTACGGTGTTCTGACTTCCTCATTGCACGAGAGGATACGTAGGCATAACTTAACAGTTATCGAACAAAAGTCTCTGTATATTCCCCCTCTTTCCAGCTTTATTCTTTAGCCTCATTATCATGAGCATTCCATTCTTGTTCCTACACTGACACTGTATATACTACACTTCACACTTCTTTTACACTGACACCTGTACATCCACTTCCAGCTCTTTTACACACACATTGCACTGGCACTACCCCTTTAAAACACAAATCTTTTAAGCGTGGATCCCGTCGAGTACGGCGGACAATCTGGGTGCTAATACCTTCCCAGGTTGTAACCAACCCCCTTTCTCAGTCTCTCTGGTTCGCAACCGTCTTATCCACCTTTTTCTAGGTCTATGCAGCATTGCCTTTCCTCCAGGATAAAAATGCCTAGCTGGCAACTCTATTCATCTCCAATGAGTTCACGGCTGTGTGTTCTCATTGTCCCTCTCGCCGACCGTTCGCGTCTGTACCTTTATTTGGGCATTCCCCATTTATCGGGAGCGACACCTATGAATCAGGGGCATGTCATCCAGTGGTTTCATTCACCAAGGAATTTGTTAGGGTAAAGCAAGATCCCAAGCATCGGTTGATTGAGGAATATCATTCAAGAGTCAGTTGATCAGAGGTGAATATGCTAAACAGGGGCAGGTCACCCAGATTTTCTGTTATCTAAGGTTAAATTCTTCCAATGCTCAGTCAGAATGAGTCAAGTCGCTTCCACGCTCATACCGGGTGTCGCTCCCGCCAAATGACACCGGGTCAGAAGGAGTACATACGCGAACGGTCGGCGAAAGGGAGAACATGAAAAGAACTGAAAAGAGTCGCCAGTTAGGCATTTTTATCCCGAGGGAAAGTTAATGCTGCATAAACCTAAGAAAAGATGGATAAGACGGTCGTGAACCAGAGAAACTGAGAAAGGGGGTTGGTTACAACCTGGGAAGGTATTACCACCCAGATTGTCCATCGTACTCGACAGGATCCACGCTTGAAAGTTTGTGTTTAAAGGGGTTGTGTCAGTGTTATCTATGTGTAAAAAAAGCTGGAAGAGAATATACAAGTGTCAGTGCAAGAAAGTGAAGTGAAAAAAAGGAGTGTCAGTGTAAGGAAAGATTGCAATGCTCAAGACAATGAGGCTTAAAGAATAATGCTGGAAGAGGGGGAATATACTGGGACTTTTGTTCGATAACAGTTAAGTTATGCCTACGTATCCTCTCGTGCAATGAGGAAGTCAGAACACCGTAGTTCGACTCAAAGGCACTGAAAGATAAATTGACTTATGAATTGTTTACTTGTTTATGCTCAAGTGTATGACCTGTCTGGCTCAGGTGCTAACTGTCTTGCATTAGACGGAAGAAGCGAGTTCTCGTTTGTGAGTGAATGAGGTGAGAAAAGAATCCCGAAGGAGACAATTATTGTTTGTTTTTTATGTTTTCAATCTTTTATTGCTTTTTGAAGTTTGTCATAAGAAAATGAGCTTAAGCCTAAACCAAGGGTTGGTAAACTCATCACATCTTCCCTTTGATTAGGGGTAATGAGAATACCTTAAGCATGAAGTAAGCACCTCACACTTAATCACCATGATGTAGGATTAAGATCATTAACCTACTTGTGACTATTTAGATGTTTTTGGAGTTTTTGTTTAATGTTAAGTAATGAGTTTAAGCCATAATCAAGGATTTAATGGACTCATTACACCATCATAATAGAAGGATAATAGATGAGAACATTTAAGCTGAGGAAGGCTCCTCAACTTAATCCATGATTAAGGATTAACTTCATGACAAAACAAAGCCTTTATTAGAGTGGATTTTAGTTAATGATAAGATTAAGAAGTGGGTTTTATGGTTTGTAAGACAACTTGAGGGGGACTTGTCCATTAACACTAGGGTTAGTCCTTCTTAACCAATTAAGGAAGAATTAGAACCCTAATGCAAGGCCCAAGTTACAAGCTTAATGTCTTAGTGATTATTAGATGAATTGATTAAGGGATTTAAACACATTAAGGGTTTAACACTTAGGATTAAAGTTATACACTCCATCCTAAGAGAAGGATGCAGGCATAACCGTAATCACAAAGCCTTAAAACCTTTAAGGTTTAGTCCCTGATTATGAGGTGAGAAGAGAAGACACAAAAGATGACACAAAGGTAAAACTAATGGGGTGACTAATCAAACCCTAATTGTTATCATGCTTGGGTATTCCTAGGGTTTATGAAGCTTGCAAGAGATTTACAAGAAGAGCCACCAAGGAAGAAGCAAAATGGAAGGAGGAGAAGCAGAAGAAGCAAGTCAACTTACTTCACTTAAGAAGATAAGTTGCTTGAAGAAAGAAAGTGAAGGAGGAACATGAATGAGCAAGCTCACTCTAATACAAAATTCAGAAATTAATACATAAGATAGATGATAAGAGATTGTGAGAAGTGAAGGCAAATTCACTTCTCAAAATAACTTACCACCTGAAAAGTTAGTAAAAGGAAATGAAATGAAATGAAAATGAAAAGAATGCAAGGATGCAAACCAAAACCAGAAGCATATTCAAGATGCAAATGATACTAAGAGATGAAGCAAATGTATGCCAAGATATGCAAAAGGTCATACAAGTAATGAGGATGCAAATGAAGCATGAAAGGAGCTTGAAAGTTCATGAATGCACATGAAATGAAATGAAAGCAAAACATGGCAAATGGATGATGCAATGATCAAACATGATTCCAATGTGTCCTAAGATGTCTTATATGTCATGTGAATGCATAAAATGTCATGGAAAGTTCATGGATGCAAGCATATACAAGATGTATGCAAATGAAGATGAGAAATTAGGGTTTTCATGCAACATGAGATGCAAAACTCAAAAACAGAAGCAAATCATAAGATAAAAAATTGAAAATGCAATCAAAGGAACCCTAAACCTATACTAGGTTACCCTCCAAAGGGGGAGGTCAGAAGCTAAACCTAGGAGGAGTTATGAATTTCCTAAGTTTCTAGGGTTTTTTGGGTGATCCTCAATGCAAAATGCCAAATAATTTGAAAATGCAAGATAAAAATGAAACAAAAATGTTTTTGGATGCTAGAAGCCATGCATAGAACAATGCAAAAAGAACCATTCACAAACTCAACTTGGTTTAAAAGTTATGAATTTTTGAAGTTAGGGTTAGAAAATGAACAATTTTAAGAACCCTAATTCATTGAAAAATGTCAAAGCATGATCAAAACCAAAAAGGAATTTATATGGTGAGTTTGTAAATGTTTCTAAATGTCTAAAAATGTTCTCTGATTTTTTTGGTGATTTTTAAATACTTAAATGTATTTTTAATTAATTAAAATCAATTAACTAATTAAATAAAACATTTAAATGATTTAAAAATAATTTTTTAATGCAAAAAATAAAAATAAAAATATTTTTGGTTTCTGAAAATTAATAAAATGTTTGATAAAAAATTTCAGAATTTTTTGATGATTTTTATTATTTTTAAAAATTCGTACAAAATAAATAAGAAAACTGTGAAATAAAAATGAAATAAATGGAAAGTAAGCAGATCCAAGGCTCCAGATTCAAAGTTGGGAGTTTTTGGTTGACTGGCGCGTTTTTTAAGGGCCTGGATTGCTTCTGGCTAATTAATTGTGATTTACTTAATTAATTGGGAATTAGGGCTAACGAACTAATCTGGGCCATCCATCCACTAACTAAAACACGCATCCAAGGGTCCACATTAAATCTGGCACTTAAACCCTAATTAGGGTTAATTACTTTCAGGTGACCGGAGGGGAGCTCCGATCATCTTCTCCGGCGAAACAAAAACCCTAAGTCTCTCTACAGGCCACCCCATCTCAAATTAACTGCCCAGAAATGATCCCCTACCCAAACTAAACTTAAATCAACCTTCAAACATCATTTACAACACATGAACAAGGAGAATCAAACCAAATCATTTTCACGGGCAAAATTTCAGAGGGTCATAAAATGGTCATTTCTTCATCATTTCCAATTCTAAAAGCAACAGTGTGATCCCCATAACATATATTTTCATTTTGTAACAAAAAATCTAAGCTCTGAAAAGTTTTGTTCTTGAGGTTACCTGAGATGATGAACTGCAAATGTGAGCTTTCAGGGCCTCTCCTTCATGCAAAAAGTCTCCTCTGATCCTCCTGAGACTAATGGAATGCTTCAGAACCTTTGATGGTGGCTAGTTTGAAGGTTCCAGTTCTGGTGTAGCAGAATTTGAGGTTTGTGTATGTGAGGTTTCAGGCTATTTTAATGGTTGATTCTTGTTCTATGGATGATGTGTGACTTGTTGGTGAAGAAAAATTTGAAGTTTGATGGCTGGATTGAGAGAATCGAAGAAGGGAAGGTTTTTGCAAGTTTTTGTGAATGCTGAGTTGTGGTAGAGTTCAGGCTTGTGTGTGGTGTTCTTTTAGGTCCATGAGGTCCACGTAATGTATGCTGATTGGCCAGAGAGTTGGTAATGTCACAGCTTGATTGGTATGGGTGAATATGCAAAAAGTCAAGATTTTGTGTACCATAGGCATGGCTCGGGTCAGAGAAGATCTTAGGGCTTGTCTTGCTTCAGCTTGGATCAAGGAAGGCCTTTGGATCAGATTTTGTGAGCTGGATGGCCTTGATCAAGAGTTTCCAATGTTCTTGCATATTTCCCCCTTTGGAATTATGTGAAAAATGACCCATGATTTCTTGTGATCCAAGGCACAATTTTGGTCCAAATGTGCTATGTGATCATAATATGATGTATTAGAGTGCATTAGAAGTCATTAAGAAGCTTGAAACTTGAAATTGCAAAAATCCCTCTTTGGCATGAAACATGAAATTATGTGATTTTTTCCAACTTTGGAAAGCCATAACTTGAGTTCAAAAATGAATTAGATCTTGTTCTTGTACTTTTTGAAAAGGGAATGATCCAATTTACAACTTTCATGACCAACAATTTTTCATTTATAGCATTTTTGGTTGAGAAAGAGGAGGTTGAAAAACTTTCCCAAAATGGAAAGTTTACATTACAAGTCATTTCCATTTTTGGCAACTTTTGGTTTTGCTCACTTTTCTTCAAATTTATGAACTTCTAAGAACTTCAATGATCAAATAAAGACCATATAACTTCAATTTGATGGAAAATCCACTTTGGTTCCATGTTGGGGGGCCTCAGATGCCCTGATTTTGCTCTGACTTGCTCAGGAAGTTACCCAGTGATCAGATGACTTCCACAATGAATTTCTTCATCAAACTTGTAACACATGATCCTTATATCATATTGAGACCAATAGAAACAAGAATGACCAAAAAATTTGGAGTTATGGCCTCTGAAACCAAAACCCTAATTTTAGGTCATCTATGCAGTTAAACCCTAGCTCAACTTCCATGTTTTTCCAGTTCTTTGTGATTCTTTGACTTCCTTGATCTTTGGAGGATGAAATATGATGATTGAACATACATGGACCCTCTTGAGATGATTGGAGGCCTTTGGAGTGGCTTAAATGGATCTTGGATTGCTCAGATCACAAACCCTGGATGCAGATGAACTTGAACTAATGCAGTGAAGCAAAAATGCAACATGAAATGGTATGATTGAACTAATGCAAATGAAAAGATCACAAGACATGGTGTGAACTTAGTGAGAGAAAATTTGGGGTGTTTACACCGGGGCAGGACACTTCCAGAGATTACTAAGTGCAATTCTCCATGAGAGGACATCCAAGTCTGCCATGCCAGGAATTGGATAATCAGTAATAGTCTGTTCAGAGACTCACCATACAGGGGCAAACTTTAGCTACACAGAGCAGGTTATATCAGTGATCTCCAAGTTCAAGACGAGTATCGGGAAATCGTGTTACCCACCCTCGCCTTTGTCACCCTTCTCAACAGAAGCCTTGTCACTATGACCTTCTTCCCACCTTGGGAGTCTTTCTGGCTTTTCATAAGCATTGCATAAAACATTTGCATACATTATTCATGTCGCTTCGTTAGAGCATACGCATCATAAGCGCATTGGGCATCCTACCCCCCAACAATCATCAGTATCACATTCAGGGCCTCGTAACCCCAACTTATCAACACTTCAAAGTCCAGTTCTCATCTGGCAAACCTTTTCAAAGTCCAGTTCTCTTCTGGCAAACCAGTCCAAAGTCCAGTTCTCGTCTGGCAAACCAACTTCAAATACCAGTTCTCGTCTGGTCACCTTTTCATTTAGCCTGTTGAACGCCAGTTCTTGTCTGGTAGTCATTCTTTTTCGGAGTCAATTCCCATTTGACAATGCCCCCAAGGAGTCAGTTCTTGTCTAACGACTTATTCTTTGCCCATCAATTCTCGTCTGTTGGCCTAACTTTAATAAACCGGTTCTCGTCTGGTAATTCACCTTCAAAGTCCATTTTCTTGGCAACCAAAAAACAAAAATATCAAAATCTCTCAACCTGGCCCTAGCGCCCAATCATCCTTGTCTCAATCATTTCCCGTCACCCGTGGCTTGCATATCATCATATCCGTAGCATCCTAAGCATATGTATGCATCTTGCATCATTTGCATTGCATCTTCACACTGCATGGTTTTTGTTCACTCTCTGGTGTGGAGCAAGATCACTTCAAGACACAATCGGGGGCAGTTATCTCAGACCTGTTGAATTTCTGTGAGAGTTTGAAGACACTGGGGAAATTCTGGATGCTATGTCTTCTGTAAAATCCTCTAGAGGCGATCTCTTTATAGACGATGCAATTTGAGTCATAATTAAGGAGTAAGGAAGGCTTGTCCACTCTTGACAATCAATATGCAATTGTTGAACTCAGAAGCTTGAAGCGCCAAGTTAATTCTCAGGGAATGTCTAGTATTTCTTTTCCCAACTGGGCATTGGAAGTTTATTTCTTCCCCGAGCATATAATCTTCCTTCAGCCGACAAGGTTTCTTCCTGAGAAGTTGGTATTCCCCACAATCAAAGTCCAATTTTCATTGGCATATCTTTCCAACACAGTTGCCATACTATACTTGGGGCATAATTTGGCTCGACTTGATCAGCGCTCTCCAACAAAGTCTCTCCTCAGCAGAGCATTGCCAAATCTTTTCTTAGCTAAGCCATAAGGTTGACGTTTCCCCAGATAAGTTAGAGCAGATGATATCCCCAGAAGAACTTCAAGGCTAATTGAATTGTTCTCATCCCCAAGCGAAGTTATCTTTCCACAGTGAAGTTTTCCCAGCAGACAGCTGAAAGCCTTGCATTTTCCCACAGAGTTAGAATTGTCAGAATTCTCTCCTCAGCTAGAGTGTTGATGAAGCATTTCCCCAGCCAAGTCTTAAGATGGTCGTTCCCCGCATAGTTCTGGTTTGGGATTCACTTCCATCATTGGAATATTCCCCAGAGAAATTGCCAATTTATTTTTGGTCATTGTGATGATACAAGCAGTTGTTCATCCCCAGTCAGAGTTAAGCATCGTCCAAAACTCTTGACCTGGTTCTCCCCTACAGAGTTGTGAATCTTATTGCCAATCAGGGCACGTTGTTGTTGCTCGTCTGCATTGCTCAACACTCGTCTGTGTTTGATCTTTTCTATTGCTCGTCCGTATTCCACCAATGCTCGTCTGTGTTTGTTATCTGTTTGTTGCTCGTCTGCGTTCCCCAACGCTCGTCTGTGTTTGATGTTTGGTCATTGCTTGTCTGCATTCCCCAACACTCGTCTGTGTTCACACTTTGTTATTGCTTGTTTGCTTTCCCCAGTAGTCGCTCATGGTTGGTGGATGTTGTTGCTCGTTTGCACTTCTCAGCACTCGTCTGTGTGTAACTTCCTTTTGGTGCTCGATACTCGTTTGTATCATCCCTCACACTCGTCTGTGTTAGCCTAGATCCTTATGTGTTGATTTGATAATCACTCTGGTACTCGTCTGTATTGTTACCCCAATCGCTCGTCTGTGTTGGATTTCTGGTACTCGTTTGTATTGCTACTCCAATTGCTCGTCTGTGTTGGATTTCTGGTATTCGTCTGTACCAGTGGAGGATATTCGTCTGTATCATCGCCTGAAGCGCTCATTTGTGTTTCTTAGATCATCATCTGATATTCGTTTGTATCATTGACTTAGGGCACTTGTTTGTGTTCTCTTGATGATCATCCAATATTCGTCTATATTGAAGAGGTTTGAAGTCCTGACGGTGGGATTAAACGTCAAAATGGTCACCGGTCCTGGCGTAACAGGTTATCCGAAGGAGGTTCGTCTGTCTCAGACACCACTTATCTACACAAGATTTGTGAAGAGGGTTCGTCAACTCCTAATGTCGCACCTGGCGTAACAGGTTTGCTTGAAAAAGGCTCGTCTGTCTTAGATCATATATCCACGGATTATATATGAAGAGGGTTCGTCTATCCTGATTATGCATGTCTATCCCACAGACTTAAGTGAATTACCGGTCCTGGCGTAACGGGTATATCCGAAGGAGGTTCGCCTGTCTCAGGTTATAGGTTTCTAAATGTAGGAGGGCTCGTATGTCTAACACCTGGCGTAGCAGGTTTATTTGATGAGGGCTTGTATGTCCAGCACCTGGCGTAACAAGTTTTGTTTGAAGAAGACTCGTCTGTCTAAGTATCCTTATCCAAAGTAACAATTCAGCTTGGAATGAGCTCGTCTTCTTTTTCTCCACTTCAGTCACTCATAATGTTATTTGTCTTAGTTTATTTCCCATTTCTGCATTCTCCTGCAGAGTGCAAATTTCTGGTTATTTTTGGTATTCAATCACTGTTTATCTTGAACGTCTGACGGCCGTTGCTATCGTCCTTTTCAAATTAATAGTTGATTGAATAGGGGCAGCTGTAACACCCTAAATTTGCCCTCTGGGTTTTTCTGTCTTTGTCAGATTTTCGTTTTGCATTCATATGCATTTTGCATACCATTTGCATTGGCTCCTGAGACATGGGATCAACATCATCAAAAGAATTAGGGTTTCACGTCTTTACCTGCGGATTATCAGAGAAATCAAAGTTTCAGCTATGTAGCCATCAGTGGCATCATCCTCTCTTTTCTCCTGTCACTAATTAGGGTTTATTTCCCTGGTTTAGTAATCTTCAAGGATTTCACGTGTGAAGACCATTCACTGGCGCATCTGGCACATCATCAGTACTTACGTGTGAATAAGAGGTTTTCTCTTCGGCAAGTTATAAGGCCACTATTTTCTTCTCAACATCTCAGGAGTTTGCTTCAATTCAAGTTATTAGTTTTGGTGGGTTATTTGTTAGTCAAAGTATGTCCAAGATCAAGTTGTTGTGAGGAATTTATCGGGGTCTTAAGCAGTAGTTCATGATTTGTTTAGTCAGAAATTCAGAAGATGCTTAATTCAGATAGTCATTATTTCAATGGTGAATTGTCAGTGGTAGCCATGTTGTTCTCAATCAGTGGTTTTTGTGGAGGCGGTGCAAGTTAGGTTGTGAGTTGAAGATCGAAGTTTTATGGTTGTGTACATATTGGTGGTTGTCGGTCCATTCCATAAAAGATCAATTCATACCCATTTTTCCTTATCCATTTCTAATTTCCAAATTCATATCAAAATCCAAAGCCCATTCATTTTTCTTTCTAACAATTTGTCCATATATTTTTGAATTAAAGTCCACATTTCATTTTATTCAATTTTCTCATTTTATTTCATTTATTCATTTCAATTCCTAAATTCTTTTTACTAATCCCATTTACATAATCCATCATTCAAATATCCATTCATATTATTTATTATTTTAGGAAAAACTTTTCTTTCCATTTCCATAATAATCATTTATTTATTCATTTATTTATTCCTTCACACGATTTTCATCTCCAAAGTGCCAATTCCACCTACACACCCATAATAAATTCACATGACCCCATATGAAAATTCACTCACACTCAAAAACGAATTTCCTGCACCGCACATGGCTGACACATTTTTACTTTTCACGTACAACATACGCATTGCATACATGACCCTGCTAAAAACGTTCATTCACAGCAACAACAAAAACGATCACTCATTTTGCAGCAAATACACACAATACTCTCCTCTCACACTTTCCTAAACTTGCTTAAACCGCAACACAACACTCACAAATTAAAAAAAAGTAAATTTCCTCTAATTTCATTCACAACGATTCTCACACGTATATGATACAATTTACATTCAGCCTAATCCGTTCCCAACGATCCCACGCACAAAACACTCACAACAAAAATGCATCTCTTTTGACTCACACCAAAACCAATCACGCACTCCTCATTCTCACTAATTCTTCACCACCTATCCATAACTCATCACAAAACAACAAACCTCAACACTCTTCTTCATCATCCTCACGAATCTCGTCCATAACCTCCATCCATCACTCACCTTCATTAACCTCTCTTCACTCTGCTCACACCAAAAACAAACAGATGAACCATTTCAACCACCACTTTTTTCAATCTTCAAATCACCAATACGCAAACCAATCAACACAACTTCATCCATCTTTCAATCTTCAACTGCAACATTCTGACTCTTCAACACATCGACAACCCACCCGATTTCCTTCTATCACAAATATCCACCGCACCTTCATCATCTCTGCATAAACCAAAGCAACAAACTCAATCCTTATCGCTCAGCAATAACAACCGCAGAACAACTGACTCAACCATAATGAGCCAAACTCTCCAGCCACAAACCACCAAGCAACAACAACATCAAAGAAATCAGAAAGAGATGGAGAAAGATCGAGATTGGATATGAAGAAGAAAATGGAATAGAAGTTGAAAGCAAGAATACCGTGAAACTTGAAAGCGAAAACGCAACGAGAAGCTGGAATTCCAAATCGCAGCGAGAGATTGAAGACGTCGTCGGATCCCTTCCGGCGTGGCCTATTCTTTTTCTTTTCTTGCATGTTATGACGATGTGTGGATCCGATCGGAGGGATCTCTTCCGCCTCTGACGCACTATTAGAAGGAGGAACCTCCGGCGATCGAATATGAACAGAGAAGGTGGCACGATCTGAGAACAAAAAGAAGTAGGTGATGATGCCGACGCGATTTCGATCTGGAAGGAGATTGAAGATGAGCAGTACCGCGTCGATTTTTTTTTAGAAGGAGAAGAGCTGCTGCGTGTTGATGTTGTGTTGTTTCACAAACCCTTTATAATTGTTTTTTTTATTAAATAATGTTTAATAACCTTTTATTTTGTTTCTTGTACTGAATTGTTATGGTTGTTGCCGACATGGGCTCTAGGCCCGTCTGATTTTTTTCCTCATCACCATTTTTTCCAGCGAACGTTCCCCCTTCATATTTTGTTGTTCATAAGTTTGGGCTTAGGCCCATTGAAGCCCTTTGAGCCTCTTGATCAGGCCCCATCCCAGCGGACTACTCCTTTTTTATTAAAGTTTTCTTTCATTATTTTGTTTACTTAATTTCTAGTTTAATTAAGGTTTAAGTTCAAAGCAGTCCTATATTAGAACTTTAATATAGTTTTGTTAATTTTAATTTTGTCTGTTAATATAATTTTTGATTATTTATTTTATTTAAGTTTAGTTAAATATAATTGTATTTGATTTTGGTTCTAGATTTGATTGATATTTTGTAGGCTTATTGATTTATTTCAAGGATGGCGGATTTGACTTGGTGATAGCCTCGCGATTGACTGTTTGTTCATGGATTGTTAACTTATTAATGTTCTTGGAATTCTTGACGCAATTTGTGATGAATAATGGATTATCGCCTAAGATTGAAGAGTTATTTGAATGAATATTCTGGTTGGTTCGATTGTTGATTCGCGAGGTTAAAGCTCCTAAGTCTTACTGGATTGATTGCGTGAACCTTCTACTTGATATTTCTTCTTGCGCTTATTGAAGAGGCAATAGACCTTCTCCGTTAGGTATCACTGAGGCCCGATTTTACTTATAGCATGCTGCTGCATCTGGAAGTCCTACTGGTGTGGGCTTTGTTTGTGCATTGTTCAATTACTTCATTTTGCATTCTTCTCTCCTTATCTTATCTTCTTTTTTATCTTATCTTCTTCCTCATATTCTTTATCTCTTTCTTAACTTGAGGTGTGCTTAGGCCACCATGGTTCTTCTCCTTTCATCTTCTTCTTTTCTTATTTCCTTCTTCTTTTGGATAGGTAAGCCTCACTGACCTAGGATTCCCTTTGCATGACAACATTAGGTTTTAGTTCCCCTGTAGTTGTTTTACCTTTGCTCCTTTGTTTCTTTTCTCTTCTCATCTCAAAACAAAAAGCATAAAAAACACTTAATAAGGATTGAAGTGGTCTCCTATACAATAGCCTTATTCCATGAAACACTTGTAGTTTTGCCATCTTGGGATAGTACAAGCTTGTTCATCATGATGCACAAGTCTGATCAGGATACTACCTTCATCAAGAAAATCATAAAAAAAATACTTTTTCATTCAAAAATACAAAAAAACACCTAATAAGTTCAATGAGTTAGTGAGCCTGAGCCCTAATCTCTAGAATCAAGTTTTGGGGATCTTCTCCTTACTTGAGTGTGCTTGTTCTATTATTCCATCTTGGAATGTAGTGACAAGTACACATTCCATGGAAAAGAGCTTGAGTTCACTTCCTTGTGACACACCAAATAAAATCTCATAAAAAAGCACAAACAAACAATAAGCGTCTTTCCTTCGGGGATTCTTTTCTCACCTCCTTCGCTCCGTCTGCGAACTTGCTCCTACTTGTCACTTTGCAAGACGGTAACGCACTCGTCGTCCGAGCCTGCAACACCTGAGCATTGACATAGGCAGTTCAAGCCTTAAGACACAACCAATCTTTTCCACCCCTAGTTAGAGGAACTACGGCGACTCTGATCCTCATTGTCCAGATGAGGTACGTAGGCAGCGGGGTAGGGCCCGTTCGAGCACAATATTTATTTTCCCTACATTTTTCCTTTTCATTTCTTTTTCAATTCCCTTTTCGTTTCTTTTATCCAGTTCCAGTTCATTTTCTTTTGCAGCAGCTTTCATTTCTTCACCCTTTGAAACAAGTTTCTTTGCAAGCGTGGATCCCGTCGGGTACGGCGGATGATCTGGGTGCTAATACCTTCCCAGGTTATAACCAACTCCCGAACTCAGTCTCTTTGGTTCACAGGACCCGTGTCCTTCCTTTTCTTTTCTTCTGGTTTGTTCAGCATTACCATTCCCGTTCCTTCGGGACAAAAATGCCTGGCTGGCGACTCTAACCTCTTTCCACGCCACTTTCGCGTTTGTACCAGGATGGAAATCCGGGGAGCAACATTTACCAAGACGAAAAGAGCTATGTGTGATGAGTTTAAGAAGTCGATGATAATGGAATTTAAGATGTCAGATTTGGGGAAAATGAAACATTTTCTTGGGGTAGAGGTTAAGTAGAGTGTTAATGGGATTTTTATTTGTCAAAAACGGTATGCTTGTGAAGTTTTAGCAAGGTTTGGACTGGAAGAAAGCAATGCTGTTAAAAATCCAATTGTGCCAGGAATGAAACACAAAAGATGAGAATGGCGAGAAGGTGGGTGCAACTATGTTCAAGCAATTGGTTGGGAGTCTTATGTATCTAATAGTTACCAGGCCGAATTTAATGTATGGAGTATGTCTCATAAGTCGATTCATGGCAAATCCAAGGATGTCACATTGGCTTGCTGCGAAGAGGATCTTAAGATACTTAAAAGGTACAATCAAACTTAGAATATTCTACAAGATAAGTGAAAGTAGTAGTACGAGACTTATGGCATTCACGGATAGTGACTACACCAACGATTTGGATGATCGGAGAAGCACAACAGGCTGTGTGTTTTTAATAGGGTCCGTTGCGATTTCTTGGGCATCGAAAAAGCAGCCTGTCGTCGCTCTTTCCACCACTGAGGCCGAATATATTGACGCTGCCTTTTGTGTTTGTGAATGTGTGTGGATTAGATGGATCTTAGAGAAGATTGGAGCTGAAGAAGAGTCTGCAACCATCATTCATTGTGACAATAGTTCGACGATTGCTTTGTCCAAACATCTTGTCCTTCACGGGAAAAGTAAGCATATCAAATTAAGGTTTCATTATCTCAAAGAGCTGGTGAATGGAAAAATTGTTAAGATGGAGTATTGTGCAACAAAAAACCAAGTTGTGGATATCTTTATGAAGTCGTTGAAGTTGGAGCAATTCGAGAAGTTGAGAGCATTACTTGGAATTGTAAACTTGTCTGAAGTAAGCTTAATTCAGGATAATTAAGCTTAAGGAAGGGTATGTTGGAGTTTGAGTTTGTTTTAGTTGAATAAGTCATCTACATTTATGTAGTAGAGTCTGTTTTCTAGTTTCTAGCAGTAGTGGAGTATGTTTCCTAGTTTCTAGCAGTAGTGGAGTTAGACTCAGTTTCCTTGTTTCCTAGTATCTAGCATGCTTCTGTTATTTTATTTATTCACTCCTGTAAGGCTATATAATGTCATTGTCTTTGGTTTAATAATGTATCACTTTCAACCTTTATATTTCACAAAAAATAACTTGGCTAATCTCTAAGACAATGATGTTTTGGAAATGTGCACAACCAGGTTTAACTTAAGGCGAAGAAGCCACTGATGAACTGTATAGGCAGGAGAAGAATTCTGAATTAAAAATGGAAAAAACTTTGAAAAAAACATTAATAAATCTAATTATATATAACCAATGAAGTCTTTTTTATATATATTATAAATCAATTTAATTAGTTTTATTACTCTACAAATCAATGAAGCAAACAATCATCTTTATAATTTGTTTCTATGAATAACAATAAAAGTAATAAATATGACTTTAATATTCTAACGTGATAATTATTTTGAGATTAGAAAAAGCTAAAATATGACATATTGAGACAACAATTAGACATTATCAAACAATTCTTAACAATTGAACTTTTATTACCCTTAAATATAACTCCCATTCAAAATATAGTTTTTTAATTTAATTATTATAAACTTTAGAAAGATTCTTATAATATTACACTTTTAAATTCTACTATAATATCATGATATATCATTATATAACCAAAGGGAACTAAAACATCACTAAAGAAGATGTTGAAGATTGTCTGACACTTTTATTTTCACCAAGTGGACCATATAATAATTTTTACTTTAGAGTAATCAAACTTGTTCTTAACATGCATCAATATTTTTTTGTCCAAATTAATGTACCATTGTAATTAATATTAATTATAACAAGTATTTAAAATATAGTAGGGAAACTAGCCCACATAAGCTTATATGTAGTCTATACGATTGGATGAAAAATCCCACTGATTTTCTGTATTTTTTATAGTTTCCTTCTTTCTTACTTTTGATTGGTTTTTTGTATCGGGTTGGAGAATCCTTTATTCTCCCTTTTAATACAAATTTCTTATAAAAAAAGACATCGTTATTCATAATTTTTATATTAAAAATAAAATTGTAGTAATTCACACTTTCATGATCGCATTCAACATTGCAACATCTAAACCAATCCAAATGGTAAAAGCATTTATGTGACAAATTGAATATGGTCATATAATTGATTTAGATTCAAAATCAAACTCAATAAACGTAATAATCTAATAATCGTGTAAAATATATTGAGTAAACATCACTGCAAAATCACAAAATATATTGTCACAATAACATAATTTTAAATTGTTATTAGCAATATAAAGGATTTTGAAGTCTCGGCACCGAGATCGCAACTTCAAACAATGCATCAAAAGCTAATAGGAATAATCAATTTCCACTAAGCTTTCTCTGGTTGATCAATTTGATGTTTTTTTTGTTACTTGATGCTCTAACAGTATTTGCTAATTTCACGGGGATTTCCTGATTCAAACTCATAAGAATCTCCCACCAAGTATTTTTGCCAAAATGGTGTAGTAAAGTCAGTAGAACCCGAGATTGTTCCGACAAGTTGTTCTTTCATTGAAGCGGAGTCAGGAACAACTGGTTCTGGTATAGCAGGGTCATAAACAAAGATAACACTTGACTCGAGTTCAACTAGATCAGGATCACGAACAATGGCTGAATTTGGAAGAAAGTTTTTATATGTTTATTAATGACTCGGGTGAAACTTCAAAATCTAGTTGTGCACGAGATATTTTGGGACTATGTGCATGATTCATAGAATCATCAAAGCCCAAGTTTGAACCAGTTTCATAAGACGGGTTGGTAACTTCCTTTACAAGATTCCCCAAGAAGTCAATGATGACTCGAGCATATCTGATCATTCCATGTTTATACTGAGATCGGACACACTCTCAACGATTACTCTAGATAAATCTTTTGAAGGTTCCTTATGAAGTTCATTGCGAGCTAAGTTATTAAAGGGACTATGGCCCAGATAACTTTTTTTTGTCCCCGTGTTTACCGTAGATGGCCAGAGACTTGCCTTTTCTACAGAATTTTGCAACACTTGACCAACAGAAGAGAGAAAACTTTATTGATTTAGTTCCAACTGTTGCAAACGATCCTTCAAAATAATGTAATTGCATCTCATTTTGATTCCACTCCCCTTGCTGCTTCTGACATTCCATAAGTAGTTGTTCTTTTTCATGTCTAATTTTTTCTATTTGAGCTTTAAAATTCCGCCACTCTGATTTTATTAATGGAGTACCGGGCCAGAAGTTGTCGCGCATTGGCTTCAAACATTAGGAACAAAGTCAGTAAAAACTGGTCTGCACCTGATATTCTTCAAGAGATCTGGTTGATCTCTTACAAAATATTCATTTGAGAATTCCCATTGCTCTTGAGCAACCTTTCTAAAGCCCTGATCAAACGGAAAACCATAACACAGTTCAATAAATAAATTTAAAAATAAAACAAGAAAAAGAAAATAAGAAACTCTATTTGGGTCTCGCAGTTTTCAAAATCTCGCCTAAAATTTTTAGAACAGTTAACGGAAGTAATCAAGCTCACATAAGACGATCGAAGTTAACAAGCTCAAATAAGTAAACAAGCTAAAATAAATCAATTGAAGTTAACAAATCCATAAAGATAAATTTTCCTAAAGCATCATTAAATAAAAAATCATAACACAGTTCATTCAACAATAAAAACCTTTAACGTCGTGATAAAAAAGAATTAAACTAATAAAATTAACAAAAGAATCAATCAAACAAACAAAGAAATTAAATTTATGAAATACATTGAATTTTCTTACATAAGTGTTAAGCTGTCTGACCAAATCTTCCGAAATTTCATATTGATTCCAAACAACGAAACTCCTATTAGTAGAACACCATGAAACAATGGCATTAGTTGAAGGATCACTTACCATCATACAAGTCTTAGACAGAAAAGGAGGTACAAAGTATAAACTATCATGAGCTTGCTCCATCATAGCACAATCTCAAATTAAGAAAAAAACACACAAAAAAATATTTCTCAAATCTCAAATCCAAAAAACACACAAAAAATATTCCTCAAACACCCTTTAAATAGTAAAAAAATCCCTATAATTTTTATAAAAAGCAATGAAAATTCATCCTTTTTATTCCTAAAAGGGTACTTTTTTCTTTTTCAATTCTCAATTCATTCAAAATTTAAGCTTACAACTCAAAACATAATATCTTTTATTGATTCATATGCTGAAAATTATAAATTTGTGTCTAGAATTTTTATCTATAAAAATTATTTTTTATTGATTCAAAAGGTAATGTGTCTTTTATCTATTTTTTCTTTTATCAAATGTTCATATTTTTTTCTTGTCCTTATCTACCAAAATCTCAAAGTACTTAGACTACTTTTTGAAATTTATGTATCATTGAATTTATGAGTTCTAGATAAAAAAATAAAATAATTTATTTTATTAATAATAAGATATAATAAAATATAATAAAATATTTTAAACTTATCAACTTAGTGAGCAAGTCATCCCAAATAGTTATTCAAATACAATGTTAAAACTTTAAATCAGAAAATTTTAAAAACTATAAATTTTTATCTATAAAAAATAAAAATTATACCTACAAACATTTAAATTTAAATAATAAAATATATTCTTAATAAGTTATATTAACAAATTAAAAAGTAATATAGCATTATAAAAAATAGTATTATTAAATTATTAAAATTAAATGAGGTTAAATAAACTTTATTCATAGAAGAAAAATATTATTTAGGAAGTTAGCCCATCATGAAAATGAACTGAAACGACTTGTCGATAGAGCTGTAAAATTAGAGGGTCGGAGAATAATTTTTAAATCCCTAAAAATATAGGGTGCCCAAAATTTTATAAATAAATGAGCCATAATATAAGTAGGCCCTCTAAACTAAAAGCCCCTAAAACTCAAGAAGGGCTTCAAGGCCCCTATGTAACGCCCACATTTAATTAATTAATTTAATTAAATATTGTTGCGTATTTTCTCGATTATTGGTTGTTGAGTGTTGTTTGTTTCGTTTGTGTCGTTTAGTTGTTTAAGCTGTTAAGTTGATTTACGTTGCGGGTTAAGTTGTGTTTGGGTAGTTTAATTTAATTAAGTCGAATAAATAAAATAAGTATTAATGGTATAATATTAAGTTGAGCTTGGTTGTGTGTGAGAGTAGTAAAGTTGGGGGGTGCTATTTTAGGTCCATTAGTAATTAGGTTGATTAGTGATAATTTAGAAGAATTAGACAAAAGACCTAATTAGAGTTAATCAGAATTTTTGTAACAAAGAAGAAAAAGTCTTAAAGGGAGATCAAGTAGAGGCTAGGTTGAGGATTTTCGCGAAGATTTCTATGATGAATTCAAGATGCCTTCAATCCAAGGTAAGGGTGGGGTTCGAATTCCATAACCGTGACTAGATAATTTGTATGTAGGTTGGCTTTTCATATCATTTTCGTTGTTGTGTTTGGTATGAATTGTTGTTGTTGATTTCGTTTTGATATTCCATGAAGAGTTATGTTGTTCTTGTGTATTGTTGTTCTGAAAATTGTTCTCGTTATGGTAATCGTTGTTGTGTCTGTGTTGTTAGACTGATAATTGCAGGAATCGTGTAGAGAAAGAAGTTAAGGTTCATAAAATCAATCGTAGAAATTAGTAGATGAATAGATACAAAAGTTTCAGAGAATAAAATCAATGTAGAACTCAATTAGGCTTGAATGGAGTGATGAGATGGTGTAATTCATAGAAAAGGGGGGATTGTATGCATTCTGGTGTTTTGTGTAACAAATCTGGAGTTACGTGTAACAAGATAGGGCATTACGCGTAACATATCCCAGTACACAGGAATTACGCGTAACAAGAATGGGAATTACACGTAAGGAGTAAGGCATTACGCGTATGGGCAGAGTGGGTGCATAAAAATGTAGTTTTCAGCGATTCATCCTGTTTTCGTATTCGTTTCGAGTTGGGTTGATGATAGACTTTAAGTAGAGATAAAATAAGTTGATTTTAGTAAATTTGAGGATTAAAAATAATTAATTTAGTAATCTAATCGATGAAGCTGTAAATTGTCGTTTTCCACGTTGAAGTTGTTATAAGCTGTGTTGTCCCAATCTTGGGGGAAATTGCTAAGTTGTAGGTCGTTTGACCACCATTGATTCAAGTTGTTATGTTTTTAAGTTGTTGATTACATTTTTGTTGTTGTATGCCATTCATTGTTGCATACATTTGCATATTTTCAAGTTTGAGAAAATGCTCGATTCAAGTTGGCCTCGATTGGCAAATAAGTTGTTGATTCCACGATAAACTGGCAAGAATTTAAAGTTGGGAGTTTACTCCAAACGGTACCACATGCATATATAAGTTGAGTCGCATTCGAGTTGCATTTTATCTATATTGTTAATTGTTGATTGGTTGCAAGTTGTACGTTGATGTTGCTTGTTGTATGAAGTGGGTGATTGTATGATCTCTTGCTTATATATTGATTATCATACTCCTGTTTATGTTATTCGACATCTCACCCCTTCTATTTGAATGTTGCCCTCTGTTGGTAACATGTAGGTAATCAAGATTGGAGTACCTAGTCGTCTCAAGTCGGTGTTTGTCGCTATGATACGTAGCACTTCGGGGGGATGAACGCGTGTTTTGTCTTTGTGGCTTTGGTCTAGTTTATGAACTAGTTTTAGTTGTTTTACGTTGAGAACCATGTTGAAGTATTTGATGTTGATTTTATTGAAGTTGTTTTAAAATTGTAACTTTGTTGAATCTGATGCGTTGTTATCGGAATATTTCATTAATGTAGTTTTGTTAGTTGATTTTAAAGTTGAAAATGTAATATCCCATGTTTTGGTGAAATTTTGTTTAACTCTGATTTATTTAATTAAATTCGGGTAGAAATGGGGTGTTACACCCTACATTTTCTAAAATAACATTTTTTTGAATTTTTTTTAATTTATAAAAAAAAGACTTTTTGTTTGAAAACATTGAAAAAAATTATTTTATTTATTTGATTTTTTAACCTTCAAAAATTCACTATTTTTAACCTTCGAAAAAAATAAACTTTTTATTTTCACAAAAAAAAGACTTTTTATTTCATAATTGTTTTTATATCGAAAAACAACATTTTTTCAGAAAAAACAGTTTTTTCTAAAAACCCATAATTGTTTTTATATATGAAAAAAATTAATTTTTATTTACTTTCAAAAATATTAATTTTTATTTACTTTCAAAAAAATCAATTTTTATTTACTTTCAAAAAACTCATTTTTTTCATTTTTAAAAAAAATCGATTTTTTTTTCGAAAAATCGGATTTTTTATTTCAGAAAAAATCTTTTTTTTTTCAAAACAAAACTGACATTTTTGTTTTGAAAAAATGGTAAATAATTATTTTTACCCCTGCCATATGAGCGTGTTTTGAAAAACTCCCGTGTGAAAAAAAAACTTGCAAGACTGAACCTTAACAAATTTTAAGAGTTTTGATTTACACCTTTATCAGACCACATCATCAAAAATAATTATATGGCAACCTTTTATTTTATTTTTAATGTTGCCGAAATGTCACATTAGTTAATTTGTTTTTTTTAATTCTTTTTAATTTTTTTTATTTAAAGTTGTATTTATTGTTAAGGTATTTTTTTTTATTTTAAGCTTTATTTTTATTAATTTATTTTAAGTTTTCTTAAATTATTTATATTATGATTTTTTATTATGATTTTTTTTAAATTATCAAAATATTGTAATAGTGCCTAAGCCCAGTCGAATATTACTTCTAATTTAGCCCATTACTCAACTTTTGATTATTTTGTGGAAAAAAAAAAGCTATATAAACACTTTCTTTACTTTTTAAAGGATCGATGTGGGACAACAACAAAACACAATAACATCACAGTCACCCACTTCTTCTCTTATTCAACCTGTTGAAAACACTACTTTTGTATCACAGCCACCCACTTTTATTGGCTCCTTTTGTTGTTCCACAGGAGCACCAAATGATGCAACTAATGGAACATTTTCACATAGTTGTTCAACAGCAAAAATAAACAAGTAAAAGTTGTATTCCTCTATGACTTGGTACGAGTAATGCATTTTATAGGGAGACCTTGAGGAAATTGTTTAACAGAGACTCAAACAAACTGGAAGGTGAACTTACAAAATGAATACTTTTTTAAACTTGAAGGTAAAAAAACTTGAAGGTGAACATCATTGCAGGAAACTGTTGAAGAATACTTTTGTTCTTCCTCTCTGTTATTCTTGCAAAAAAGACTCAAACAAAAGTTTAAAATAGCATAGTGGAAACTATTTAAAATAATACTTTTGTGAGGGAACTAGGGGTAGTGTGGTAAACCAAGTAAATGTGTTCTTTGTGAGGGAACTGGGGAAGTATTTCATTTTCAAATCTTCATTATTCTCTATATCCCCAGATTTCGTCTGGTATCGTGCTACATGTTCTAGTAGTGAGGTTGGCCCCATTATGAACCATGATTCTTTGTACCATAGCCTCATCCATGGAATCCTGATGAAACTGCATGATCACGTCATCTGGGTCTTGGTGTCGATGCACCATTATGACGGGAGGCCTCTGTTCCACCTTAGGTATATATGCAGCCTCTCGGTAAGGTTGCTCGTGTATCTCTTTGTATTCATCCTCCTGTCGAACAAGTGTTTTTGGTCGAGGAGGTGGGTTTCGTCGACGTGGGGTCGTCGGTGCCCCAAGGAAGTCCCCTATTCGGGTCATTTGTGTTGCCAATTGTTGGTAACTCTGCGTCGAATCTTGTATTAGTGGTCTCAAAATGGTTCCCATTTGTTGGGTCAACATGTGGTCCATTTCATGATTACTCTCGTCCATCTGCTATCTTATTACTGCCAGAGTTTGGAGTAACTGTTGGGATAAACTAAGATAAAAAAAACAAAACCTTAGTGGTCGATTAAACTGGTTTGTCAAGGTTCTTGCACCTAGTATGGTGAGAATGTCAAAGAGGAACTCTCTCCGAATGTCGATCCATTGTTATGTAAACCTGACATAAACTCGGGTGGCATCCCTAACGTTCGGTCTGAAAATTTCAATCCAACAAGGTGTGGTAGTTAATCCACTATATGCAGTTGACACCGCTGAAGTGATCTATGTAACTGCTTCAGTTAAGTTTGTACAACATACCATCCTGAAAAAGATAGACAGACAAGAATTGTTAATCGTTGCTTAGAAACATATCTTCGTTGTTTTACAACCAGAACCGACACTCTTACACGACTTTCCGTATGCATGAAGAGTCGAAGCCACTGCAGGATGAGAAGAACCCGCAAGTGAGCGAAAATGAGACAAGTTTGTGTTTAAAGAAGTAAGAAGAGAGAACAAAAACTATTTGTTAAGGTGAAGAAATCTTTCAACATAATGATGAGAAGGAAGAGAATTCACAAATCAAGGATGGAACTGAAGAGTGTATGTCTCTCTCGGGATTTTCATCCTAGTACAAACGCGAAAGTGGCGCGGAAAAGGTAGAGTCGCCAGCCATACATTTTTATTCTGAATGAATGGGAAAGGTAATGCTGCACAAACCTTAGAGGAAAGGAAAGGACAAGGTCCTGCTAACCAACAAACTGGGTTCAGGAGTCGGTTACGACCTATGAAGGTATTAGAATCCCAGACTGTCTGTCGTACCCTACAGGATCCACGCTTGTTAGTCTGTTTCAAAGGGTGAGAAATAAAACTACTGTTGAATAAAAACTACAATTGGAACTGAAATGAGAGAGGGAATTGGAAAAAAAAATGAAAAGGTACGGTAAAAATGTAGGGAAAATAAAGAGTGTGCTCGAACGGGCCCTACCCCGCTGCCTACGTACCTCATCAGGAAAATGAGGATCATAGTTGACGTAGTTCGCCTAACTAAGGCGGTAAATGTTCGTAAGTCCTTTCATTTAGAGTGAAGATAATGAGAAAAGAATTCCCACGGGAAAAGACTTTTGTTTGTTTAGTGTCTTTTAAAAGAAGTGTTTTGCTTTTGTTATTTGTGAAACAATCTCATGCTAATACTTGTTCATCATGATAGATATCCTACACCTTATCCCAAAATGGAATGTGTGTAAATACCCTACGGTAAAGTCTCCTAGCTCAAGAGAAAGCTCGACCTTTATTAAGTGTTTTGATTTTTTTCTTTGAGATGAGAAAGAGGAACTCAAGTCGAAAAAAGGACAAAACTAGGGGAACTAAGACTCACCCTAAGTTGTTTCTTCAAGGGATGTCCTAGGGTTAATGAGGTTTTCTAATCCTAATAAAGAAGAAAAAGGAAAAGAAAAAAAACTAGAAAGCATTTTACTTCTCTAAAGAAGTTAAGTTGTTTCTAAAGAAGGTTAACGTGAAATTATACAAAGAAAACCTAAAGGGCTAAGACATACACAATGCGAAAGCATAAAGAAGATGAGGAAAAAGTTGTATAAACAAGCTTACCTCAATCTCCCTACAAGATAAAGGTTAGCTTTACAAGGTTAAAGTGATAAAAAAAGAAGTAATCAAGTACCAAACAATTCCTAATACAACTATGACCTAACTATACTCAATTCTAAGTCTAAGGACACTAAAAAGCTAAGCGAAGCCTAAAGTCAGCAACTACTACTGCTTCCTCTACTAAATGTAACTAGCAATGCAAATATCCTATTACAGCTACCAAACTACATGAAAATAGGTGTAAAAAGACTAAAATAGAATAATGCAGAATGTTTTTACTGCTTCTTTTTCCAAATGCAGTGATGAAAACATGGCATATTTTCAATTGTTTTTCGAATGCAAAAATGAGTTTTAATACACACAATGAAACACAGAGATCATGCACTTAATGTAACTACATGAAATGGATATCAACAATGGAATGCAACACATAAACACATAACCAATGGATGTGAGTTATGCGAATCGTGCGGTTTTAAACAATACGCAATTTTTCTCAAATTCGCGCACAATCGACCTTAACATGAGTGGATCACAAATGTGATGCAAAACAGAAGTATAGACACTTATTATCATGCCATTGATGATGCTAAACCATGCAAACAATGATCACAATATGTTATGGACACATATGCAACATTTATGTCAAAAATCGGAACCTAACGAAAAGCATATCGAAAGTTATCGAAACTACACACATCTACTCTAAATCAGCTCCTAAAAACTCTCTAAAATCATGTCCTAAAGATCCATGATGATTGGAGGGGGAATGGATATCAAAAATGAAAGAAAATGCAAGAATTTCTCATTATGTTTCAGTGGTAACGGGTTACTACCTATGCAGTAACCAGTTACCAGTTCAAAAAAACTGGATTTTCTGCAAAATTAACACAAGTAACCGGTTACTACCTATGTGGTAACCGGTTACTCTGCAACCAGAATAAAAAATTTCCGCATTTTCATGCAAAAACCAGTATCAACTTATCCAAATAAGCTCTAATATGAGGCCTACCAACCTAGCACGAAAATCATAACTAAATGCAACATTCTAACACCTATTAATCACTACAATCACACTACACATCTAGCTCTTATGATCAAACCAATCAAAGCATTAAAAAACAAGAAAAGCGAAGAATGCGCGAGGTGAGATAAAGAGAAATAAGTTAAAACGAGAAGTGATTTCGAATTCACCAACCTACAAAGCGGAGGCTTGCTTTGGAAATTGTTGCGACGTTGTTCAATATACGAACGAAGAGAATACCGGAGATTCGAAGCTTCGATCCACGAGTGCGTAAAATAAATGTGATTGGTGAGAATTATCCGAAATGCTTCCAAACGGTGAAATAAACACCGCAACCGTAGCAATTTCTTCGATTATCTGTTGAATCGGTGAAGATGATGGAGGCTTAGCTTCCGATTCTTCAAATTTCAATGCAAAACTCGAAGAATCTTGATGATGAAGCTTTGGTGTGAGTTTGGAAAATGGGGAGAATTGAGAGAATTGAGATTTTGAAAATGGTGAAGCTTGTGAAAATGTGACTCTAACTTGTGTCTCTAAAAACTTTTTTGCTTGGTGAGAAAGGTTTATATAAGAGGTAGCTTTGTAGTTAGGTCCAGGTTTGGCGTGAGGCTTGGGTCCTAAGCTAAGGGTAGGTCGGAATATTCCTAGAATATTCCATGGCATATTCTTGGAATATTCCTTGGCATATTCTGGGAATATTACCTTATAAGAATGTGGAGAATTGGGTGGAAACACAAAGCAAAGAGAAAAATGGAAAGTGGAGGGAAGCAACCAACTGAATTTTGAATTTTTGAAAATATGGGCGAAGTAACCGGTTACTACCTATGAGGTAACAGGTTACCAGTACAAAAACTGGACTTTTTTCTCCAAATTTCAACAGGTAACCGATTACTACGTATGAGATAACCGGTTACTTCAACCAAAATTTGAATTTTTCTCCTTTTGGTGGGAAACCTTGGACATCTGGTCTTGGTCATATTTTCTGAGATTATTTTCCTTCCGAGACCCGATAGTCACACAATAACCCTTGATCACATGCCCCGCGCCTCAACAAATGATGTATGCTTTCTATGATTGTTTTTATTATGAAATGTATGGACGGATATGCAGGATGGCATGGAAACGAAGCATAAGCTATTCGGAAACGACTATAAATAAGAGAGAAAATTTTGGGGTACTATAGTTGCCCCTATTCAATCACTGTAGACCTGAATGGATGATAGAAATAGCTTTCAGACGTTCAAGGTATGGAAGAATTGAATACCCGAATAAACCGGAAAATTTGCACTACTGTGGGAATATGAAATAACCCAACTTTTAAAGGGAGCAATGATACGAGGCCAAGCTGAAGGTGGACTACAGAAAGTAAGACCAAGCCAAATATGGACTTACAAAGTAATGAGACTAAGCCGAAGGTAGACTCGAACAAGGATACGAAACCAAGCCAAAGGTGGAATCTTAAACGTAAGGCTAAGCCGAAGGTAGACTTACGATATGATTCGAGAATAAGCCGAAGGTGAACTCAATAAAGTAAGACCAAGCCGAAGGTGGACTTACAAAGAATGAGACTAAGTAGAAGGTAGACTCAAACAACGATACGAAACCAAGCCAAGGATGGAATCGTAAATGTAAGGCTAAGCCGAAGGTAGACTTACGATAAGATTCGAGAAGAGGCCGAAGGTGAACTTGAAAAAGTAAGACCAAGCCAAAGGTGGACTTACAAAGCATAAGACTAAGCCGAAGGTAGAATCAAACAATGATACGAAACCAAGCCACTGGTGGAATCATAAATGTAAGGATAAGCCGAAAGTAGGCTTACGATAAGGTTCGAGAACAAGCCGAAGGTGAACTCGAAAAAATTAAGACCAAACCAAGGGTGAACTTACATAGAATGAGACCAAGCCGAAGGTAGAATCAAACAACAATACGAAACTAAGCCAAAGGTGGAGTCGTAAATGTAAGGCTAAGCCGAAGGTAAACTTACGATAGGATTCGAGAACAATCCGAAGGTGAAATCAAAAAATGGTAAGACCAAGCTGAGGGTGGACTTACAAAGAATGAGACTAAGCCAAAGGTAGAATCAAATAAGGATACGAGACCAAGCCGAAGGTGGGCTCGAAAATGTAAGGCTAAGCCGAAGGTAGACTTACGATAAGGTTCGAAAATAAGTCGAAGGTGGACTTACAAAGAATGAGACAAAGTCGAAGGTATACTCAAACAACGATACGAAACCAAGACAAGGGTGGAATCGTAAACATACGGCTAAGCCGAAGGTAGACTTACAGTAAGATTTGAGAACAGGCTGAAGGTAAACTCAAAAAAGTAAGACCAAGCCGAAGGTGGACTTACAAAGCATGAGACTAAGCCAAAGTTAGACTCAAACAACAATACTAAACCAAGCCAATGGTGGAATCGTAAATGTAAGGTTAAGTCAAAGGTAGACTTATGATAAGATTCAAGAAGAGGCCGAAGGTGAACTTGAAAATGTAAGACCAAGCCGAAGGTGGGCTTACAAAGCATGAGACTAAGCCGAAGGTAGACTCAAACAATGATACGAAACCAAGCCAATGGTGGAATCGTAAATGTAAGGCAAAACTGAAAGTAAACTTACGATAAGGTTTGAGAAAAAGCCGAAGGTGAACTTGAAAAAAGTAAGACCAAGCCGAGGTTGGACTTACAAAGAATGAGACCAAGCCGAAGGTAAACTCAAACAACAATACGAAACCAAGCCAAAGGTGGAGTCGTAAACGTAAGGCTAAGCCGAAGGTAAACTTACGATAAGATTCGAGAACAAGTCGAAGGTGAAATCGAAAAAGGTAAGACTAAGCCGAGGATGGACTTACAAAGAATGAGATTAAGCCAAAGGTAGACTCAAATAAGGATAAGAGACCAAGCTGAAGGTGGACTCGAAAACGTAAGGCTAAGCCGAAGGTAGACTTACAATAAGGTTCGAAAATAACCAGAGGGTGAAATTGAAATAAGTAAGACCAAGCCGAAGGTGTACTTACAAAGAATGAGACTAAGTATAAGGTAGACTCAAACAACGATACGAAACCAAGACAAGGGTGGAATCGTAAACGTAAGGCTAAGTCGAAGGTAGAATTGCGATAAGATTCAAGAACAGGACGAAGGTAAACTCGAAAAAGTAAGACCAAGCCGAAGGTGGACTTACAAAGCATGAGACTAAGCCAAAGGTAGACTCAAACAATGATATGAAACCAAGTCAATGGTGGAATTGTAAACGTATGTCTAAGTTGAAAGAAAACTTACGATAAGATTCGAGAACAAGCCGAAGGTGAACTCGAAAAAGGTAAGACCAAGTCGATGGTAGACTTACAAAGAATGAGACTAAGTTGAAGGTAGACTCGAATAATACGATACCAAGCCGAAGGTGGAATCATAAACGTAAGGCTAAGCAGAAGGTAGACTCAAATAATACGATACCAAGCCGAAGGTGGAATCGTAAACATAATGCTAAGCCGAAGGTAAACTTACGATAAGATTTGAGAACAGGCCAAAGGTGAACTCGAAAAAGTAAGACGAAGCCGAAGGTGGACTTACAAAGCATGAAACTAAGTCGAAGGTAGACTCAAACAATTGTATGAGACCAAGCCGAAGGTGGAGTCGTAAACGTAAGGCTAAGCCTAAAGTAGACTTACGATAAGGTTCGAGAACAAGCTGAAGGTGAACTCGAAAAAAGTAAGACCAAGCCGAGGGTGGACTTACAAAGGATGTCATAAAAGATGACTCTGCATGGGATAACAAGTATCTGAGGGCTATTTTAACAAATTTATGATCCTTTGATTATACTTTCAATTCTATCTGGGAATATATTGGGTATTCTCTAGGGGGATACTTCGGTCTAATTAAAGAAATAATGTTTCAGGCCTTTTGTGTAAGGTACCAAAAATAACTTATGATTCGTATGCATATGTTTGAATTTTCCATGGCGTAATGCTCCATAATGATGGAAATGCTATGCTTTTTGAGGATGCAAATGTAATGATGATTACTAGATGTAGATGCAAAGGGGCCTCCTGATGAGGAGATAACAGGTATCCCAGATAGCTTTACTGGGGAGATATAATCAATGCATTTCCATCATTGTGGGGAAAAGCAACTCTGCGGGGGAGGCTGCTAATGACACACTGGCTCTGAATTTCCATCATTGCCAAAAAAAATTGGACTTTGAGTTTTGGGAGAACGACAATTTTGTTGGGGGGATTTCTTGATCTGGGAAGTATGCCACCCGTAGAACTCCGTTGGGGGAAGAGACGCCAATTCAGATTGGACTTTTATTCTACTACTTCACTAGGGAAAACTGCAAATAAAGCTATGAAATAAAACCATCGGGCTTCTCCCCATCTTTAGCTTTGCTAGGGAATACCGAATCTTCATGTAATACTAGAGATAAGAAGACTCTGGTGGGGAACACTTTTGTTGAAGGGAAACTCTTTGCTTGGGGAGAAGATCAACCTTCTGTTACTTCGTTCGGGAAGATTTCAATTTCCGACACTTCTGGGGATGATGGAAAACATCAAAGACAATACTTCTTGCTGAAGATAAAAGTTCTTATCGTCTCCCGCTGGGAATGAGAGATAATAAGCATCTTACGCTGGGGATGAGAGATACATCATTTCATGTTGGGGATGAGAGATGGAGATACATCATTGCTGCCCTGCTGGAGAAGAAGTGGTCAGATATTTCCTGTTAAGGAATCTTGCTCAATGATCTGCTGAAGAATCTTGCTTAATGATCTGCTGAGAAAAAACTTCCTGATGTCTTGTATTAGCAATGGCTTTGTTCAGCATCTGTAACTGCATGTTAGTGAACACAACTGATAGTACCTGCAAAAGAGAAAGTTAGTTTGGCTTGTGTGCCCCAGGTTCGTGGTCTGAATCGCCATCCCTATTACTCCACAAATAAGATTCATGTCAAGTGTTTTTACTCTTATGCATGTATTATAAAGCAATCATGTATTCGCAATGCAATATTTATCACAATTTTGTTGGACGTTGTTGCAATCAATCAATAGTAGATGAAAAACAAAAACACATGGGAGCAAGTTTGAATGAAATTTCACTTTTATTGATTGAAAAGAATGGCCATGAATAGGCATTACACTGGGAAGTAATCCTTAGAAAGATAAAATTGCACAAAAGGAAAATCAGATCTCATCAAGCTCTGACCCGACTATGTCCCGTATGTCTTCAAGACTTTTCGCATGCTTTGCTTTTTGAGGAAGACGATTGGACTAATTCCTAACCCTCAGATTATCCTTGATTGTAGATGAAGAATCACAAATGTCGCAGATCACAGTTGTTCGTTTCAATCCTTCTTTTGTGTGGATCTCCATTTCGGGTGTCGAATTTGGCTTTTCAACTCAGCGGGTGTACATTTTTTCCCGTTTATTTCCCTAACTTTTGCCTGAGCCTTTTTATTCTGTTTTTGGCTCGCCGGGATGCCCCTTTTTTCCTGGATTTTTATTCTGATTTTGTCCAGCGGGTCTCTTTACACTAATTATTTTTTAAATGCGTATGCGTTGATAGGGGATGAGAAGTCTTCGCCATTCATGGTTGTTAACAATAAGGCTCCGCCCGAGAAAACCTTTTTAACCAAGAAGGGACCTTCATATTTGGGTGTCCACTTGCCCCTGTGATGTGTTAGAGGAAGAAGGATCCTTTTTAGCACTAAGTCACCGGGTATGTAACGTTGAGGCTGCACCTTCTGGTCGAACAACCGTTTCATTCGTCTTTGATACAACTGTCTATGGCATATAATTGCTAATCGTTTCTCTTCAATGAGGATCAACTGATTGAACCTGGATTGGAGCCATTCAGCTTCATCAAGCTTAACATCCGTGATTATCCTCAGATAAGGAATCTCGACTTCAACCGGCAGGATTGCCTCCATACCATACACGAGCTAGAATGAGGTTGCCCCTATTGAGGTGCACACAGATGTTCGGTACTGTAAACACCCCAAATTTTCCCTCACCCATTCACACCATGGCTTGTGATCTCTTCATATGCATAAGTTCAATCATGGCATCTCATATTGCAATTTTGATTCACTGCATTGTTCCCAAGTCATCTGCATCTAGGGTTTGTGATCTGAGCTATCCAAGAGCTATTTGAGCCACTCCAAAGGTCATAAATCACTTCAAAGGGGTCCATGTATGTTCAAGCATCATATCATATCCCCATAAAGTCAAGAAAGTCAAAGAATCACAAGAACTGAGAATGGCATGGAAGCAGAGCCAGGCTTGACTGCACAGATGACCTAGAATTAGGGTTTTGGTTTCAGAGGCCATAACTCCATTTTTTTGGGTCATTCTTGTTTCTATTGGTCTCTATATGTCATAATGATAATGCATATCAATTTTCATGAAGAAATTCAATGGGGAAGGCATCTGATCAAGAGTTCACTTCTTGGGCAAGTCAGTGTAAAATCAGGGCATCTGAGGCCCCCAATGACCCAACCAAAGGGTGTTCTTCATCATTTTGATTGTGTATGATCTTTATTTGATCATATAAGATGTTAGAAGTTCACAAAATTGAAGAATTTCAAGCCATTTGCAAAGTTGCCTTTTTGGGAAATGACTTGTAATGGAAACTTGCCATTTTGGGAAACTTTTTCAAACCTTGCTTTTTGATTCAAAAATGCTTCAAATGGGAATACTTTGGTCATGAAAGTTGTAGAATGGATCATTCCCTTTTCAAAAAGTACAAGAACTCATTCTAATTCATTTTGGATCAAAAGTAATGGCCTTGCAAAGTTGGATAAAATCATTAAAATTTCACTTTTGCACAAAATGGAAAAACTTGCATTTTCTCATGACAAGCCTTTATGTGACTTCAATGTGACCTCTAATTATCATACCAATGCAATGCATGATCTAAAAATCAGTTTGGTCCAAAGAATTTCCCATTTCTATGCCTTGTTTTTCAAGTAACCATGAGCCATTCTTCATGAAAGTGCAAAGAGGGATTTCTTGCAAATTGATTCTCAAAGGGTTTGTTTGACCTCTAGCTGGTTTCAAAACTTTGCCATGACCTAATGAAGCATGCCACACCAAAAATTCAGCAAGATTTCTCACATATACATAGCCAAAAACCATGAAATGTGACAAGTTGTCAAGTTGCAAAAACACTTCCAACTTATGATCCAAATGCTGCAGTCCTTCATGAATCATCCAAGGGCCATCCTTGACTCAAGCTGATGCAGTATAGGCCAAGAAACCATCTCTGCCACAGCCCATGCTGCAAGTACACCATTTTTGACTTTTTGGCCAATCATCCCATACCAATCCCACAGTGCACACCTGCTCTCCAGATTTGTTGGGATAGCTTATGGATCACCTAAGGATCATAAAACACAAAGAGGAGAGGCTCAGAACACACACAATCCAGCATACACAAAAAACTGTCAAAACCTTTCCCTCTTCGAAACACACAACACAGCCATCAAACTTCAATAATTCCTTCACCAATCAACCACAAATCATCCATAGAACAGATCCCACCCCTCACAATGATCTGAAACACAACACATAAGAACTTCATTTCCTGCTACACCAGAACCAAACAGTCACAACCAGCCACTCTCAAAGCATTCTAAGCTCCATTCTATCATCAGGAGGATCAAGGGAGAAGGATTGCGCAAAGCTTGAGGCCAGAAAGCTCAAAATCAGAGAAGCTTCATCTCAGGTAACATGAAGAACTTTTTTCCCAGAAACTGATTTTTAAGTTCTTTTATGATGCTATGTCTTCCCCTGATCATGAATATGTGTTTAGTTTTTAAAATGGTGAAGAAACCAGCATGTATGGTACCTCTGAATATTTGCCCGTGTTTCATACTTTGTTTCGATTCAGGCTTATGAGTGAAAATAAATGAATTTTGGGTGAGGGGTTAGGTTTAGATTGAGGAGAGGATCATTTTGGCGGAAGAAATTTCATGATTGGTAACCTGTAGCAAAATCTAGGGTTTATGCTCGCCGGAGAAGATGACCGAAACCACTGTTCCGGTCACCTGAAACTCATTAACCCTAATTGCGTCATTAATGAACTTTGAATGTGGACCGTAGATGCGTTTGACTTAGGTTGACTCGCGCGTGAATGAGTGGACAGGATTTGTCATTAAAGCCCTAATCTTTGTTTAATTAATAAAAATCAGTTTAATTAAATCATAAAACAAAATTAGCCAGGTTTGAATCTGGGCCCTTGGATCTGGCGCGCAGTCAACCAGTCCAAGCCCAGATCAAATCCTGGCCCTCCCCTTTGCATACTTTCATTTATTTTATATTTTATTTCATTTAAATTGATTTATCTTTTACATTTTATTTAAAATAGTAAAATACCTTTAAAAATTATGAAATTTTTTGTCAAGAGTTTCATTAATTTTTAAAACCCAAAAATATTTTTATTTTTATTTTTTGCATTAAAAACTATTTTTAAATCATTTAAATGATTATTTTTAATTAGTTAATGAAAATTAATTAATTAAAAATACATTTAGGTATTTAAAAATCACAAAAAAATTCACATTGCATTTAGAAACATTTAGAAACATTGTCCAACCCTCAAACCAAATTTCCTTTTGGTTCTTAATGCCTTTTGATCATTTTCATTGTATTTGGGCAGTGAGCTTGTATAGGTTTAGGGTATCTTTGATTGTATTTCTTTTGGGCAGTGAGCTTGTATAGGTTTAGGGTATCTTTGATTGCATTTTCAATTTTTTATCATGTCATTTGCTTCTGGTTTTGGATTTTTGCTTTGTGTGATGCATGTAACCCTAATTTGTGCCTTCCTTTGCATCCTTCTTTCATTTGCTTGCATCCATTGACTTACCATGATGTTTTGTGCATTCACTTGATTCATAATACATCTTAGGACATATTAGAATCATGTTTGATCATTGCATCTTTCATTTGCCATGTTATTTGTCCTTTACATTTCATAACTTTTCATATACATTCATGGTTCAATGCATGCCTCATTTGCATCTTTATGCTTGTATGATCATTCTCATGCCTTGTCTCATGTTTACATCATCTCTTAGCATCATTAACTTCATGTTCTTGCTCCTGGTTTTGGTTTGCATCATCACATTTCATCTCATTTGCATTGCATTTCATTTCTTATGCTAACATTTCAGGTGGTAAGTTGTTTGAGAAGTGAATTTGCCTTCACTTCTCATAATCTCTTTTCATCCCTTTCATACTTCCCTTGCTGCATTTTGTATGTGAATTGGATTGAGCTTGATCATTCTTGTTCATCTCTTACTTTCTTTCTTCAAGCAACTTGTCTTCTTAAGTGAAGCAAGTTGTTTTGCTTCTCTCCTTCTTGCTCCTTTCATCTGTTTCCTTCCTGGTGGTTTCTCTGAAGATCTTTTCCTCTTAAGCCTCATAAACCCTAGGATCTCCAAGCATGATAACAATTAGGGTTTGATTAGTCCCCCATTTAGTTTCACCTTTGTGTCATCTTTGAGTCTTCTCTTCTCATCTCATAATCAGGGACTAAACTCTAAAGGCTTTAAGGCTTTGTGATTAAGCTTATGCCTGCATCTTTCTATTAGGATGGAGTGTATAACTTTAATCCTAAGTGTTAAACCCTTAATGTGTTTAAATCCTTTAATCAATTCACTTAATAACCACTAAGACATCAAGCTTGTAACTTGGGCCTTGCATTAGGGTTCTAATTCTTCCTTAATTGGTTAAGAAGGACTAACCCTAGTGTTAATGGACAAGTCCCCCTCAAGTTGTCTTACAAACCATAAAATCCATTTCTTAATCTTATCATTAACTAAAATCCACTTAATAAAGGCTTTGTTTTGTCATGAGGTTAATCCCTAATCATGGATTAAGTTGAGGAGTCTTCCTCAGCTTAAATGCTCTCATCTATTATCCTTCTATTAGGATGGTGTAATGAGTCCATTAAATCCTTAATTATGGCTTAAACTCATTACTTAACACTAAACAAAAACAACAAAAACATCTAATTAATCACAAGTAGGTTAATGACCTTAATCCTACACCAGGGTGATTAAGTGTGAGATGCTGACTTCACACTTAAGGTATTCTCATTACCCCTAATCAGAGGGAGGATGTGATGAGTTTACTAACCCATTGGTTTAGGCTTAAGCTCATTAACTTATGACAAACTTTCAAAAGCAATAAAAGACTGAAAATACCAAAAACAAACAATAATAGTCTCCTCCGGGATTCTTTTCTCATCTCATTCACTCATAAACGAGAACTCGCTTCTTCCGTCTAATGCAAGACAGTTAGCACCTGAGCCAGACAGGTCATACACTTGAGCATAGACAAGTAAGCAGTTCACAAGTCAATTTATTTCTCAGTCTCTTTGAGTCGAACTACAGTGTTCTGACTTCCTCATTACACGAGAGGATACGTAGGCATAACTTAACAGTTATCGAACAAAAGTCTATTTATATTCCCTCTCTTCCAGTATTGTTCTTTTAACCTCATAGTCTTGAGCATTTCACTCTTATCTTACACTGACACTTCACTTATATACTCCACACTTCTTTTACACTGACACTTGCATTCTTTCCAGCTTTGATACACAAATTGCACTGACACTACCCCTTTAAAACACAAATCTTTTAAGCGTGGATCCCGTCGAGTACGACGGACAATCTGGGTGCTAATACCTTCCCAGGTTGTAACCAACCCCCTTTCTCAGTTTCTCTGGTTCGCAACCGTCTTATCCTTATCCTTTCTAGGTCTATGCAGCATTACCTTTCCTTCGGGATAAAAATGCCCAGCTGGCGACTCTATACATTTCCCTTCTCTTTTGCCGACCGTTCGCGTCTGTACCCCTCTTGGCCCTGTGTCATTTGGTGGGAGCGACAGGTACCCATGCAATGCGAATGGCAACATCTCATGCCAATATTTATACGTCACAACCATCTTATATATAATCTTCTTGATATTTTTGTTGGTCACCTCGAGAGCTCTATTCATCTTCGGGAGGTACGACGAAGAGTTGGTTGATGTTCGATCTTGAATTCTCGACACAGATATTCCATCTTCTTGTTATTGAGATTAGAACCATTATCAGTAATGATTCTTTCGGTTATTCCATATCGACAAATGATATCCCTCTTTATGAACCGAGCTACCACTTATTTAGTTACATTAGCATAGGATGCCACTTCTACCCACTTGGTGAAGTAAACAATGGCAACCAGGATGAAGCGGTAGGCTCGATCTTTCTGATCACATCGATGCCCCACATGGCGAAAGGCCAAGGTGAAAACATGACGCTCAACGGATTAGGAGGCACATGCACCTTATCAACATAAATTTGACATTTATGACATTTGCGGGAGTATTTGCAACAATCGGATTCTATGGTGATCCAATAATACCCCGACCTTAGTATTTTCTTTGCCATGGCATGTCCTCCAGCATGGGTACCGAAGGATCCCTTGTGAACTTCTTGCATTAACATGTCTGCTTCGTGTCTATCCACGCATCTGAGCAAGACCATGTCAAAGTTCCTTTTATAAAGCACATCATCCTGGTTTAAGAAGAACCCTCCTGAAAACTGTAACACTCTAAAATTTGCCCTCATTTTTATTACCATCAAACTAGCTTATGGTTCACATTCATCTCCATTTCCATTAGGTCATAATACTTATAATCATATATCCGAAGGCATGGAACCAAAACATTATCTCGTGATGGAATTTTTTATTCATAGGTGATATATCTTGCTATTGCGCTGATAAAAGTGGTTCAAGGGGCCTTGTCTTTGGAATGGGTTTGTTGATGGTGATCAATGGAAAAGGGTGTTCAAGATTTCATATTAAAGGTATCATGATATTCATGGTACGAGAGATCAAATGGTGAACTTGTAATCAGGCCATTATGGTTCTTTTGGTTACTCGTTGCTTGTGATACAAGTTAATGAAGTTTAATTTCCAAGTTAACCAAAGGTTGAGGATCCACTGATAATATCAATCCAATTTTGCAACCAATGAACGTTTTCATGTTAATATCCAATTTTGACCTAATTCATCATTTTAAGCCCAATTGTTCCCATTATTAGCCCAAAATCCCTATTTAATTTCTAATCTCATTTTTTTAATCTATTTAAATCTAAAAATCTCTTCTAACCAAAAGTTTCCTTTGTTTTTCCAAACCATCTTAAAGAAGATCAAAGCCAAGTCATTATCCAATTTATTCATTCATTTTTTTAAAACCATTTAGATTTAATTAAATAAAAAAACTATTATCTTCAGTTCTTGGTCTTGTTCTAGATTCCAATCTATTTTTTTGTACACTCCCAATTTCATAATATTAGAAAGGGGATTCAAATTTTGTCAAGAATGTTGACCATTGGAAGTCCTATTACTAGTATCCATTTAAGCACTACTTTCACTTCTTTGCTCAGAGAACTTGAGAAAATATATAACGATATTGGGGAGACCGAGAAGGACAAAGATCAGAGAAAAGTTGATGAGGCCGCCAACATAAAAGCACTTTTCCAACAATCTGTTGCAGCCAAGGAAGCTGAAATTGCAATGCTAATGACTGCACTTAGGGAACATGGCATTCACTCTCCGAATAAGAGAAACTCGCATCTGTGACACCATTGGTTGAGGAATTGAAGAATAAAAAGAAGAAAGGTTGAAATAATTTGAATATATTGAAACTCAAATAGAGAAGATAAGAGGCAAGATTTGTGGAATCCATCCTGTCAATGATGATGTGAGCAGCACAGACGGTAAAGAGGAACAAGACTTGTCACTTAGAAGACAATGAATATCAAACATATCTTCGTAGTCTTCAAAAAGAAAAGTCAGATCGACTTCAGAAAGTCTTGCAATTTGTTAATGAGGTGCATTCTCTATGTGGTGTTCTTGGACTGGATTTAGGCCAAACGGTAGAAGATATGCATCCAAGCTTACATGGGACTCAGTTGGAGCAATCAACCAATATTAGTGATAGCACATTGGAAGGTTTAGAGAAGACCATTATCAAGTTAAAAACCGAAAGAAAAGTCAGTGAAACAAAAACTTCAACAGGAGATAACAAATAGAGGAATTCAGTTACAAACCATAATAGAATTGAGAAAAGTTATAATAGATTGGTTTCCTCACTCTCCATTCTTTTCAGTTTTCTTCATTTTTTTATAACTGATAACAAATTCTTATCAAAACAAAAAAACAGATAATTGAGTTTTCACAGGGAGAAACTCATATTAGTAAAAGAAGTTCATAACAGGTCACAATAAAATTGATAGAATATTTGTTTTGCAAAGTAATAACAGAAAAGAATAGAAAATTTCTTCAATCAATCTATCAGCGAAAAATGCTTCAAACAGTTTTTTTCTGCAAGCTCTCTTAACTCCAATCTTCAATTAGTCTCTAGCTTCAACCTCCGAGTATCCACAATCCTACAATAACAAAAACAAACTTAGCACATAAAAGGGTAACCAATCACTCTGGATCAAAAATTTCAGAAGGGAAAACTCATGAGAAAATCAGTACAACAAAAACTCAGAACAAAAAATCACAAACTGCTAACAGAAAGTTCTAACCAACAATAAAAACTCTAACATAATTTACTTGTGAAATTACCACTTCACCCCTAAATTCATCATTATAAATCAGACTCCGCCCTCTTCTTCAAATCTCTTTTCACCATTTTTCAGATTCTTCCCTCATTCTTCACCATTCCTTTTCCCTTTTCATTTTTCTTTCTCTATCCTTCTCTCCAATCATCTTCATCAATCTCTATGAAAACTTCAACAACTTCCATAAATCTCCATGATTTTCTGATTCGATCGCCATCATCTTCCTAGCTTCACCTCCGATCTTCATTCAGTCACCAGCGAAGCCTTCAACCCTGCATCTTATCTCAACTCTTCATCATCAACAATCAACTTCATCTATAACTGCACCATCATCTTCAACAATCAAGATCCGATACCTGCAAATCACAAATACAATGACATCATAATCACCATCAAAAGAACATACGTAGACTCAACCCAAATCATCAATGGCAAGAAGTGCAACAAAAGGTTAAAGGAGGAAGAAGATGTGAAATTGGTACGCATACCTGAACAAAATTTTGCAACATTCTTCATCATGCCATCGACGTCTTTATCGTTGCATCATCATTGTTCGACATCCAGAATCGTCATCAAGCTCGCAACACCATCAGAAGAATGACAATGTCATCCATCTTCATTGAGATTGTCGATGCAGCTTTGATTCACAAGGTACGAGTTCACATCCCTCTTGTATGTTGCTATGCTACTGATTGCTCTTATTTGCGTTCGTATTTCAGAGATTTTGTATCGGTTTAGAATGGAGAATGATTAGGTTGTTGTGGCGTTTTTTTTTCCGGATATTTGTTAGGGATGTTGATTAGGTTATGGATTAGTGGTGAATTTCACGGCGGAATAGGTTGGCTTCTCCGACAAGATTTTCTTTCACGGCGGCATAATAGGTTAGGTTTGTTGGAGAGGAGTTAGCGGCAGAGGGAGAGAGATAGGCTGAGGTTTGAGTGGTAGTCATAGAGAGAGGATGAAGCTCATAAAGATGGTGTTTGTGGTGGCTCTATATGTTTGGAGAAGAAGTCGCAGCGGCGAAGGGAGGAATAAGATGGTTTTAAGGTTTTTCTTTTTTTGACTTGTTATGGGTTTTCTTTATAGAAGTTTAATAGAATGTTATGAAAATATCATAAAGAATAATTAAAAGCATTTACACTGTTTTTATTCCCAACAGATAAGGGATAAGATCCTGAAGGTTTTTTTGGATTTCAACCATACTGACGGTGACACTTGTCACCGTCCGATAGGGTTTTCCCAGGCCAATCCCATGCGTGCTCACACACCATACATATCTTGTTACTGCGCGTCCCTGTCATCTGATGGTCATACTTATTCAGCCATTTGATCGTACGTCTCAGAAGAAGTCAAACCGTGTTGACCTGCATCCTCACCATAGACACTTTCAGCTTCTTGCGTTTGGGCCAAGTACGTCTTGCTATCCGCACCCGCGTCTCCTAAGCCCAGTGTCTTTTGAACTAACAAATTACTAATGGTTCACCCCCTTTCATTTTCCTAGTTTTTTTTTTCATTTTTGTTTACATACCTGTACCATTTTAATCCATAAAAAAAATTAAAAATCAAGATAAAATTCTACAAAAATTACAGAGAAATCCTAACTCATTTTAAAATTTTTGTATGTTTTTACTTTCTGATTTCAATGGTTTTTCAATTTTATTTTGATTTTTCATTTGATTTCTTCCACCTCAAGAAACATTTTCACTCTCTTTTTTCATCTTTTAGAAGACTCGGAAAGGAACCTAGAAATATTTTTGTTATATTTTTGAACTCATTTTGTCCATTGTTTTGGTAGCCTTATTTGTGAAAGTTTGTTATTTCTCATTAGGTAAATTTGAGTGATATTTTGGTAGAGTTTAATTTTATATTTTTGGGAGATATTTTAACACAACATCAACTTCTGGTTGGTGACTTTAGGGAATTAATTTCACAATTTTTCCATGACCATTGCTATTTGTTTGGTGCCTTTTTCCATCAAATTTCACTTCGATTTCCTTTAGGGTTTTAACACTTCATTAAGACATAGTTCGTAATTGTTTGATATTAGAACCTTAGAGTGATTTATTAGGGTTTAGATACTGACTGAAAATTGCTTGTTATCATTTAAGATCCTTTAGTTTGAGGGCTTAGGCTTAGGAATTCCTTAGTGCATTTCCCTAGTTAGTTTGGGCTTTATTTGAACTTTTTCCATGCTTTATGTTTTCAATATGATTTGTAAAACTAATCTTTGTTTTGTAGGGAGGTTGAGGTAAGCCCTTGGTTATATACTTCTCCCTCATTTCTCTATGCTTTCTAATTGTATTTGCCTTAGCACTTTGTGCTTTGCTTGTATAGGCTCCCCCTCTTTAGAAACAACTTACCTTCCTTAGAAAGTAAGTTGAGTTCTAATTCTCAGTTCTTCTTTTCCTTTTCTTTATTAGGATAGAAACCACACAAACCATTAGGACCTCCTTTTGCATTCAATAAACAACTTAGGGTTATGTCTTAGTTCCCTTAGTTTTTCCTTTCTCGATTTGAGTCTCTCTTCCTCTTCTCAAAGAAAATCTAAGAAAATACTTTAATAAAGATTGAAGTAGTTTTAGATGCAGAGACTTATTCAATGGGGGCACTTGTATTCATCCCATATTGGTGATACTACAAGCCTGTCTAGCATGATGTACAAATCTAATCATGAGACTATTTTCACAAACAAAAGCAAAAACACTTCTTCAAAAGACAGTTAAAAACATCACACGTGTTGTCCTGCAAGAATTATTTTCTCACCTCACTCACTCATAACGAAAGAACTCGCTTCGATATGTCTCTTTGCACTCGTACCAGACGAGCCTACAGCACCTGAGCATAGGCATAAGCAGTTCAGTCATAAAAAAACAAACATAAACAAGTTCCCTCCTTAGTTAGGCGAACTACGTGGACTCTGATTCTCATTTCCCGTGAGATACGTAGGCAGCGGGGTAGGGCCCGTTCGAGCATATTCTTTATTTTCCCTACATTTTTCCCATGCCTATTTGTTCTCTTTTCTAATTCCTTTCTCATTCTAGTTCTAGTTAGAAGTTCTTTTGTTCATCAACATTTTATTCCTTACTCTTTGAAATAGACTAACAAGCATGGATCCCGTCGGGTACGAAGGACGGTCTGGGGTGCTAATACCTTCCCAGGTCGTAATCGACTCCCGAACCCAGATCTTTGGTTCGCAGGACCTTGTCATTTCCTTTTCTCTTTGGTCTGTGCAGCATTACCTTTCCCATTTATTCGGGATAAAAATGCATGGCTGGCGACTCTACCTTTTTCGCGCCACTTTCGTGTTTGTACTAGGATGAAAATCCCGGGAGTGAAAGCTGGTGACTCTGTTGTGGATCGAACCCAGAATCTATGGTTTCCCCTTTGAGAGTCAATCCTAGCGCTTGCCTGTTTTTTGTTTCTTTGGGTGTTTTAGTTGTTTGCTGTTGTGTGCTTTAGCTTAGCTTTACTGCCTTTATTTACAGCTTTCATTTACAACATTTATTTATTGCTTTATGTATTTATTTTTACATGCATCATATATACTGGAATGCCTGGTTTGTCTTTTTTCTGTGGGAGGGGGTTACTATGAGATGAGCTCGTAACCGGGGCTCGATTTCACCCTAGAACTTTGAGTGGACAGTCACTTTGGCTTCATGGCATTTTGGTATGTTGGTAGTAGTGAGTTCCACACCCAGACTTGCGACCGTCTTGGAAGCGTTTTGATTCAAGAATCTTTCTTTGATCATTACACGACCTCGATAATTATATGCAGCTGGGGACCGATCATTGAGGACCTTTGTGGAAACATCCCTCTCCAGTGATGAAAGTGGCAGACCATATTTGTTGGCAAACCCACTTGCATCCGAGGTCCCACAGGGTACTCGCATAACCTGGTTCTCTCATAGGAACCCAAACAAGGAAAATTGTTCGTATGCCGATAATATTATATCCCGAGGGCTGAATGTACTATTGTTTCTCGATTCAGATCTTTGGTTCGCAGGATCCTGTCATTTCCTTTTCTCTTCGGTTTGTGCAGCATTACCTTTCCCATTCATTCGGGATAAAAATGCATAGCTGGTGACTCTACCTTTTTTGCACCACTTTCGCATTTGTACCAGGATAAAAATCACGGGAGCAACACTAACCTCCTCAGGGTCTTCTTATCTATGATGGATGCCCCTTCTGGATATTCCTGAGATTTCAGAAATCGCTTGATATCTTAGTACCACGGCTTGTCAGCGTTAACACCATCAACTGCAAACACATATGCAGGCCTATCATGATGAGACACCTCGATTTTGGGCACATAGTTCTCTTGGTGGACCTTAATCATGGAAGATAAGGTTGCCAGAGCATCAGCAAATTGGTTTTCGTCCTGAAGTACATAATGCAACTTGACCTTTATGAAGAATGTCAAAAACCTTCTGGTATAATCCTTGTAAGGAATCAGATTTGGTTGATGGAGAGCCATTTTCCGTTAACCTAGTTGATAACCAAAGATGAATCACCAAAGATATCATAATTCGCAAATTAATCGACTCCTCTATCCCCCACTATACAGGCTTCGTATTCTTCCTCATTGTTGGTGCATTCAAAGGTCAACCGGACAGTGAAGGGCATATGGACTCCTTCTGGTGAGATAATAACGGCACCAACTCTGCTACCGTTCATGTTAACGGCACCATCGAACATCAGAATCCATTTGGATTAAGGGTTCTTCCCCTCCTCCGGGAGTGGTTCTTCACAATCTTTCAATTTGAGTAACATGATGTCTTCATCAAGGAACTCAAATCTCATTGGCTGGTAATCCTCAATCAATTGTTGGGCCAGATAATCTGATAATACACTTCCCTTGATAGCTTTTTGAGAAGTATACTGGATGTCGTATCCAGTTAAGATCATCTGCCGACGAGCTACTCTTCCGGTCAAAGCTGGCTTTTCAAATATGTATTTGATGGGGTCCATCTTGGATATCAGTAGGGTAATATGAGTTAGCATGTACTGTCTTAGTCGGCAAGCAGCCCATGCCAAAGCACATCACGTTTTCTCGAGCAGTGAGTATCTTGTATCATAGTCGGTAAACCTTTTGCTTAGGTAATATGTTGCATGCTCTTTTCGACCAGACTCGTCATGTTGACCCAATACACAACCCATTGATCCCTCCAACACTGTAAGGTACAAGTTCAAAGGTCTCCCCGACACTGGAGGTATGAGGATTAGAGGTTCTTGCAGATATTATTTGATTCGGTCGAAAGCCAATTGATAATCATCATTCCCCGTGCAATGTAGTTCAATCTTCCTAAGAAGGCACGTACTTCTTTATCGGTTCTAGGCTCAAGCATCTCTTGAATTTCTTTCACCTTTGCAGGGTCGACTTCAATCCCCCTTTCACTTACAATGAAGCCCAGCAGCTTCCCAGAGCGCACCCCGAATGTACACTTGTTCAGGTTTAACCTTAGTCTGAACTTTCGCAGCCTGTCAAACAGCTTGGCCAAGTTGACTAAGTATTCCTCTTCTGTTTGTGACTTTGCGATCATATCATCAACATAGATCTCGATCTCGTGATGAATCATATCATGGAAAAGAGTCACAATTGCTGGTTGGTATGTTTCCCTAACATTCTTTAAACCAAACAACATCACTTTGTAACAGAAGGTGCCCCATGGGGTGATAAAAGTAGTTTTCTCCATGTCATCTAGCGATATCTTAATTTGGTTGTAGCCTGAAAAGCCATCCATGAAGGAAAACACAAAAAATAGGGATGTATTGTCAACTAGCACGTTAATATGTGGCATTGGGAAGTCATCTTTGGGACTCGCCCCGTTCAAGTCTCGATAATCCACACACATTTTGACTTTGCCATCTTTTTTAGGATCTGGTACAATGTTTGCAACCCACGGTAGATAACTCGTTACAACCAAGAATCCAGCATCAAACTGCTTTTGAACTTCTTCCTTGATTTTTATTGCCATGTCAGGTCGAGTTCTTCTCAGTTTCTGCTTCACCGGCGGGCCGTCTTCTCTGAGTGGCAACTTGTGTACAACGATATCGGTGTCCAACCCTGGCATATCCTAGTAAGACCAGACAAAGATGTCAACATATTCTCGGAGCATGGAGATCAAACGACTCTTTATAGATTCTTCCAAAGCAGCCCCGATCTTGACTTCTTTCTTGTCGTCTTCGGTTCCCAGGTTCAACACCTCAATGGTCTCTTCATGTGGCTGAATCACCTTCTCCTATTGCTTCAGCAATCTGTATAATTCCTCGGGTAATTCACAATCTTCTTCACCTTCCTCGTCGGCTTAGTAAATTGGATTGTCGAAGTCATAATGAGCCATAACAGGATTGTCATTGATGAGACCCGATGGGGTACATCTTCATGAATGATTATTCATGCTAGATTTTAGAAAAAGTGGGAGACATGAAAAAATATGCATTGCCATTTATTTTAAAAATAAAATAAAAATGAAAAACAAGGAACACCAAGAATGAATGCCAAAACGTCCTTTTTATTAATGATTGTATTATTGCATTATGAACAATGAACTCTCATAATGAGCTACTATTCCACAAGCAAGGCATGGAGCTTTCATACAAAGAATGAAAACACAAAACTATTACTCTTGTTGGTGAGTGACAAAGATGATTGCTTCGGAAGACCAATTATTGAGTTCCACACCCGGGACACATGGCTTGATCCACTCGTCCAATTCACAATCACTATCAATTGTTTCCTCTTGCATAACACAAATGCTTCCATGATCTACCCATCCGGAACTTGTAAAGGTGATCGGGACTTTCCGACCTCTAGTACTCTGACTTGACATTGGCTGAACAGGATAATAACCGATCCCGAAACATGTCTTCTTCCTTTGGGACTTCAACCATCTTGCCCCAACCTTCTTTCACGCCTGATTCCACAACTTTCAAGGTCTGCTTGTAGAACGATATAGACACACCTTTCTTCTTTTCCTCTGAAAAAGCAGCTGATGACGATGTAACCTCGGTTCGGACTGGCTCAAAGGTTTGACAAGGATTCTCAACAATCTCGCCGTCCATCTCCACATATTTGAATGAAGATATATGGTTGATGAAAATATCCTCCTCCCCACACACCGTAACAATCTTCCCTTCCCAAACAAACATGAGCTTCTGGTTGAGAGTTGAAGACACAGCCGCGAAAGCATGGATCCAGGGACTTTCAAGCAAAAAACTATAAGCAGGTTAGATGTCCATGACATAAAAGGTTGTATTGAATACTTGTGGTCCTACCTTAATTGGTAATTCCACTTCTCCGAACACAGACCTTTTGGAGCCATCAAATGACCTGACTATCAAGTCACTCGGCTTTAGCACCACTCCGTCATAGTCCAACTTAATCAATGCTTTCTTCGGAATCACATTCAAGGATGATCATGTGTCCACAAGCACGTGAGAGAGTACATCCCCTTTACACTCCATAGAAATGTGTAGAGCTCTGTTATGGCTGCGTCCCTCAGTGGTCAGATCCATATCCGTAAACCCTAAACTATGGTTAACATTCACACTTGAAACAACCGTCTCAAGCTGGTTTACTGATATGCTTGGGGTACATAAGCATTGTTTAGAATCCTCATTAGATCTTTCATGTGTGAGTCTGAACACATCAACAAAGGCAAGATCAAAATCTTAGAAGGAGTTTCCTGCAAATGATCGACTATCTTGTAGTCGCTCTTTTTGATAATCCTCATAAATTCCCCAGCCTCTTTGTCGAATGTGATGTCAGGTTCTAGAACGGGAACATTGTTGGTTACTTTTTGCTTCCCCTTTGCTCTTTCATGTGCCTCTGCATTATCCCTTAGTGGCACCACACTGTTTCTTAATGTTTCTAGCGCGAACAATCTCCCGTTCCTTGTGAACCCCACAACTCCTACGTTTTCCACTTGGTGCTAAGCTGAGCTAGAAGCAGTTAAGTCCTGCTTTTGACCGTTACAGTAAACTTCAGCCCCATAGTACCATGGGACAACCTTGTCACTTTGATACGGTATAGGTCCTGGAGTGTTAAATGTTACAGGTGCAACCTTTTTCTAGTGTCGTACTCTGCACTGGTGTAAAGTATATGGTAACTGTGGAAACTTCATCTTCTTTGACAATTCTATCAAACTGAATACTTCCTTCGTCGATCATTCTCTGAATCCCCGATCTCAACCTATCACATCCATCAACAGAGCTTTCACAATCTAAATAGACCTCTTCACAACATGGGAATATGTCTTTCTTGGCGAAACATTCTTTCACAACTAGTAGCAAAGTCTTCAAGGAACTGGCTTCCTACACCAGATTCAAACACTCCCCATCATCAATAGATCCCACAGTTCTTCCATGCGAAGGCATGGGATTTTGTAAGACATTCGGTGTCGGAGCAAATTTGATCGCCTTTTAGTCCAATAACTCTTGCACCTTATGTCTAAGGGCCTTTCAATCTTTCGTATTGTGACCTGGAGCTCCGGAATGGAACTCGAAATGGGTGTTGGCATCATATCCCTCAGGAGTCTGACCTGGCCTCGAAGGCTACAACGTTCTTAGCTGAATCATTCGTAGATGAAGTAAATTCTGCAAGAGTTGAGAGTAAGACATCGGTGGAACTTCAAAATGTCCTTCGTCCATATTGGGCCTTGGATGGTATCCCTATTGTAAACACCCCAAATTTTCCCTCACTTTTTCTCACACCATGGCTTGTGATCTTTCATTATTGCATAAGCATAGGCATACCATCTCATATTACATATTTTTTTCATCTACATAGTTCCATTTCATCTGCATATAGGGTTTGTGATCTGAGCAATCCAAGAAGTGATCTGAGCCATCCCAAAGGTATTGAGACTTTCCAAGAGGGTCCATGTGTGTTCCAGGATCATAATATGTTCCCCAAGGTTCATAAAAGTCAAGAGATCACAAAGCATGGCAAAGGCATAGAGGCGGACTGAAGATTTCCTGCACAGGTGACCTAAAATTAGGGTTTTGGTTTCAGAGGCCTTAATCCCAATTTTTTTTTGGTCATTCTTGTTTCTCATGGTCTCAATATGTTATAAGGATCATGTGTACCAATTTTGATGAAGAAATTCACTGTGGAAGTCATATGATCATTGGGTAACTTCTTGAGCAAGTAAAGTCAAAATCAGGGCATTTAAGGCCTCTATCAAGGGTACCAAAGGGTCATTGTAACACCCCAAATTTTCCCTCTTTCTTTCTAAGCATCATCACCATACCATAATCATCATAAGCATATCATATCCTTGACATCTTTGCATGGAAAGATGAGGCATAACATTCTCATAACCTAGCATTAGGCATATGATCATCTGTGGAGAGATTTGAAGCATTACAAGCTATAACAAGAGGCCTAATGGATTTGTCCAAGTCCTATGAGGAGACTACATGTCATTCACAAGTTCAAGATTAGTCACAAAAGTTCAAGAGGTTGAGAGATCATCAGGGAATTCAGATTAGGGCAAGGTTTTACACAATGATCCCAAAATTAGGTTTTCATTTTCAAGTATGAAAACTTTGTGACTTTGGCCATTTCATCTGGGCAAAGTCTCCTATATGACAAGAGGATTCTAGGGATGAAGTTTGGTGAGAAAATTCCTTAGGGAAGTCATTTATTTCATCATAAGTTCCAAAGTGCAACTTTTCTCCTGAGAGGGAAATCCTGATTAGGGTTTTGGGCCAGATCATCATATCTTCTTAATTTTATCATTTCTTGCGGGTAAAGGCTTTTATTTGGTCTGCATGGCTTATAGATGAAGTTTGAGGCAAAAATTCACTGAAGAAGTCAAACATTTGTCCAGTTACTTGAAAGTGAAGCAAGAAAGTCAACTTTGCAGTCAAAAAGTCAACATGAGGATTTCAGAGTTTTTTAATCAGGATCATCAATTTTTGAGGTAGTATCATGTCAAGGAACAATTCAGTCGAGTTTAAATGGCAAAAATCTGGAATATGCAAAAAGTTGCTAAATTTGGAAATTATCCATTTTTGGAAATATTTGTCCCTAAACTTCGATCTATTATTTCATGTGCAAAAGAGCTCCGAATAATTTTCAAGCAAACACGAAAGTTGTAGAGCACGATTTTCCCTTTTCGAAAAGTCGTAGAACAATTTCATGGCATTTTTAGAACTCAAGATATAATTTTAGAAGTTTTGGTGCATTTTAGGTTTTTTTTGGACACATGTGTCAAATTGCTATTGGTCCATTTCCTCTTATTATTGGTGTCACGTGTTAGTGTTATTTTCCTAAACATTTTCCATTTCCATTATCATTTTATTACGTGACCAAGATGTGTGGGAGTACTATTGGTTGTTGTTGTCTTTTTAAGGGAAAAGCTTTATAGGGAAATTGAGGAAAATAATACAAAAGGTGATGGTACCAAAATTTTAAGTGATCAGCATGGAACATACATGGTTCACGTGGCCAAAAGAACTAAGGTTTTATTATTTTATGGTTTTGATATTTTATGGGAAAATTCACGAAAGGAAGGTAATACATGGCATTTTCGTTGGTGGCTTTTGTTTTTAGTGGATTTTGTTATGAAGAAAAAGTACCAAGAGTGAGAGGTAGTGCATAAAGGAGAGTTAGCACAATACACACCACTCACACGCCTATCTTTTGTTTCCACCCCACTCACAAAATCAGTATATGCAATCACACTTTTCCTTCACCAAAGGAAAATATCATGTGGGCTTCCCGTATCTTGGTCACCATGCATCCCATAATCAACAACCAATCACTACCATTGGATCTTTCTTTTTATCATCATCCAAACATCATCTTGACATCACATAAGGAGCACACCATAACATTTCTACACCACCAACATTTGATCGATTTGCAATAAAATTGAGAGAACAACACGCGGACATCCCCTGCGTTTTTTAAGGCAACAAACTTCTCACTCACACAGAAAAAAGGCAGCCTCACATTACTCCTACATGAACCGGTTTTCACGATTTTTCAAGAGAAAAAAGAAGAAGAAGTGAGCACACACTTTCACCCCATATTCCTCATTAAAAGAAAAAAACTCTCTCTCTCCCTCTAAGAACTTTGGCTCTGTTTTCATTCATTTTACACAAGGATCGTATCTGAGTTTGTAGCTTGGTTACTCTATTTTCGTGTTCAAATCCTTCTAGCATCATCATATATTCATGACTTCTTCATTTTTTTCCGGTTATAAGCATGAAGGTATTCCATTGAAGAACTGAAGGATAGCACTATTTTTGGATTTTTTTGTTCTGTTTTCACTCGAATCAGGATCTACAACCTTTATTTGGCTTGAAGAACGTCAAAGGGAGCTCTCTAAATCTCCGGATTTCTTCAGATCTCAAAAGAAAATCGCATCCAGGTTTGAACATTTTTGTTTCTCTGGTTCGAATTCACCCAGTATGAACTTGTTTTATGTTCATGTTGTACTATTTGAACTGTTTGAAGTATTTAGAGATGTTATAATGCTTTAGATCTTGATTTGTAGTGTTGAGGTGTGGTTTTATTTGGCTCGGTTTGCACTGTATATTTCTTGTTTGTGAAAGTTAATGACATATTCGTAAGACTCTCTTTTCGTACTTCATTTTTGATTCTTGGATTGTTAAATTTCGTTGAGAATTGATGGAGTTATGAAGACTCGATGATGGTGTGGTCTTGCTGTTTTTTCGTTGCATATATACTCTGTTCTTTTTCGTTTCAGCTTTCTTCATGTGCATGAGGTTGAAGAAGGTGAGGTGGCGAGCTAGGAGTGGCTGAGTTTCTTTTTTATTATTTATTATTTTTAGTCACTTAATTGTTAGCTGACCGGTTGATGCTAGGTTACATAACTTTTGTGCTTTTCATTGTAATAAAATAAATAATAACAAGTAATAATCCTGATTATTGGTGGAGTTTGGAATTTTTCGTGTGGGCCTAAGGCCAATTTACTAGTCGCACCCCCGTTGTCCTGGGCCCAACTGGTTTTGCACTAATTTGATTGCTGTTTTCACCCCCTGGTCTCATTTGTTCCTTTTTTTATTTTATTTTTATTTTCAGTTTGGTTTTTAATTTTCTAAAATAGTAATAGGTCATTAAAAATTATAAAAAAAATCATGAATGGTCCTTTGTGTTTTCTCTAATTTTTGGCATTTTTATTTTTTATTTATTTTTAATTTCCACGTGGAAATTAATTGTCTCTCTAATTAATTGCTTTTATTTCATTTTTGAAGCATGTTGTCTTGTACATTTTCTATTTTGATCATTAATTTTAATTTGGAACTGATTCTTTTTGCTCTGGATTCAAGATGAGATGTAGTTTATTGATGATTTTTATTCTGATTTTTAGAAGTTTGCTTAATTGATTTTGGTATTTAACTTGTGCATGAAGTCTTCTAACCCTAATCCATGTTTAAGCCTTTACTTGACTTGCTTAGGTTCTGATTCTCATTCTCTCCTTTTGGCATGTCAATAATATGTGATTGAGGAGTCTTTGTGCAAGTTTGTGGAATTTTTGGATGTATACTTGAATTGATTTGAATTTTTGTTCTTTACCTATCTTCTTTTGTTTCCTTATGGTCATATGTTCAATCTTTAGGTTAGAAGGGCACTTGTGCCAACTTCTTTAAGTTGTTTAGAGCTTTCTTAGGATGTTGATACCCTTCTGGTCTTAAGTTGATGTTTGTGCCTTGAGAAAGTTTGTGTTGGTTTGCCTTTGAAGTTCATTCACTCTTATGCATGTTCACCTCACTTCTTTTGCTTCTTTACTTCTCATGATGAAAATACTTGAGTTTGTGTACCTCTTCTCTTCATCTCATATGATCCTTAGGCACTTTCTTAACATGTTAGGGTTCTGGTCTTGGACTTTGTGAGGTTGTTTTGTCTAGTTTGCTTTGTGTTATCTCATGTTTACTTTGTTTTGTCATGGTGATTCATAATTCCTCAGTTTGAGTTGTATAGTCCTTCTATCATTCTTATGTTTTGTATTTGCATTTGACATTTGTGATTAGGACTTCACTTCTGGTTGTGTGGTTTTGGTTTGACATCACGTTCATTTTGTGTTGCATTTATTCTTATGTCACTAACCATTTCAGGAGCTTTGGTAAGTGAGAGGTGTGGATGTGATTCTCACATCTCCAAATCTTATCTCTTCTCTTTTCCTTATTGTTATTCTCTTACTTGTGATTGTTGGGGGCTTAGGCCTTACTTCCTCCCTCTTCTTCTCCTTTTCTTCTTTCTTCTCTTTCTCTTCTTCTTTCTTCTCCTTCTTTAGTATAGTAAACCTCACTAACCTAGGTTTTCCTATGCATGATAACATTAAGGTTTGTTAGTTCCCCATTAGATTTTGCCTTTGAGATCCTTTTGGTGCTCTCTCATATCATCTTCAAACTTAACTTTAAATCACTTTAATAAATGACGAGTCTTCTCATGTGACACGAGACTTTGCTACGAGATACTTGCACGCGTTCTGTTTCGGGGCGAGGTGTAGGATATCCCTCGTGGTGGATAGGTCTTAGCATGAGATTACTTCACAAAGAAAATATAAAAAAAAACAGTTCTTAACCAAAAATTACAAAAACACTTAATAAATGTCAGTATGTCAGTGTGTCTGAGCCTTCACTTGTGGGACTAGATTTGGGGATTTCCTCCATAGATAGGTGTTCCTCTTGCGCATTCCGTTTCGGGATGATGTAAGAAGTACACATCCCATTGAGTAAGACTTAGGTACACTTACCTATGCAAACTTCAAAATAGAAAACTCATAAAAAGCACAAACCAATAATAAGCGTCTTTCCTTCGGGAATTCTCTTCTCATCTCCTTCACTTCGTCCGCGAACTTGCTACTACTTGTCACTTTGCAAGACGGTAACACACTCGTCGTCCGAGCCTGCAACACTTGAGAATTGACATAGGCAGTTCAAGCCTTAAGACACAAGCAATCCTTTCCACCCCTAGTTAGGGGAACTACGACGACTCTGATCCTCATTGTCTAGATGAGGTACGTAGGCAGCGGGGTAGGGCCCGTTCGAGCACAATCTTTATTTTCCTTTTCATTTCTTTTTCAGTTCCCTTTTCTTTTCTTTTATCCAGTTCAGTTCCTTTTCTTTGCAGCAGCTTTCATTCCTTCACCCTTTGAAACAGATTTCTTTGCAAGCTTGGATCCCGTCGGGTACGGCGGACGATCTGGGGTGCTAATACCTTCCCAGGTCGTAACCGACTCCCGAACTCAGCTTCTTTGGTTTACAGGACCCGTGTCCTTCCTCTTCTTTTCTTCTGGTTTGTGTAGCATTACCATTCCTATTCCTTCGGGATAAAAATGCCTGGCTGGCGACTCTAACCTTTTCCGCGCCACTTTCGCGTTTGTACCAGGATGGAAATCCGGGGAGTGACAGCTGGCGACTCTGCTGGGGATCGAACCCAGAATCTCTGGTTCCCTTGAGAGTCTCTCCTAGCGCTTGTATGTTTCTGTTTCTTTGGGTGTTGATTGTTTGATGTTGCGTGCTTACTTTATTACTGTTTATTTACAGTTTTATTTACAACTTTATTTCCAGTTGTCAGTATTTATTTTCATGCATCATATATTATTATTGGATTGTCTGGTTGGATTTTTTCTGTTTGGTGGGATTCGGGTGATACTGTTACTGAGAGATAAGCCAAATACCCGGCTTGAGTGCACCCTAGGATTAGCTTGGACACGTTGTACTCGCATGTGGCATGATGAGTGGCGATGTGTTTCACACCCAGACTGAGACCGTCTTGGAAATATCTTGTGTGGGGATTTCCTCCACTTCGGGATAGGACCTTGATAGTTATGTGCATCTGGGGACCGATCATCGAGAAACTTTGTGGAAACAACCCTCTCCAGTGGTGACAGTGGCAGACCATATTTTGTGGCAAACCCATTCGCACCCGAGGGTCCACTGGGGACTCGCATAGGATGGTCTGGTTCTCTTATAGGAACTCAGTCAAAGCATCTGGTCGTATGACATTAGTACTGTATCATACGGGCTGAATGTACTATCGTTTCTCGATTTCAACGCTCGAAGCTGGGGACTTATAAGGGATGCTTGTTTTTCCTGGACTCAACTGAGGCCTCCCTGCGTAGTACATAATGCCAAACTGATTCCCTGATTTGGTCATGAGCCATTTCTCGGAAATGGTGAAAGTATTATTGCTATTCGGCTTTGAGAGTCCGTGATGTTTGACCCAGAGCACACCCGTAAGATTGGGAGAGGTTTATAGGTTTGCAGGAACCCTTGACCTCATCATACCTTTGTTACCAGTCCAGTCTTATGATCTGATACAGTTAATTTGATTCCGGAGTTCTTGAGTTTATCTGGTTCTTGATTGGGTTTATCTGAGGTTATCTGAGTGTTTATGGGTTATTATTCAGAGGATTCGGGTTTCTGATCACTTGGCTTTGACATCCAGTATCCAGACAATCCCAGATTGATCATGTGTTTTTGCATTTACATTGCATAATTTCATCATTAATCATGTTTTGTTTTCATTCACAGGTTCACATCCTTGCTTCCGGTTCCGGTATCCTACTCAGAGATGGAAGATTCTCGCAAGCAGAACATTCATTTCAAGTTTTTCGACACTAAGGTTGGCCTATTAAAGAAGATGGTGAAGTTGATCACGCCCAATCATGTGGAGAGGTTCAGGAAGGCTTACGGAAGCATTCTAGATATGGTGGTAGAGTTAGATCCCTCTGAAAGAAGTGTCATTCACACCCTAATTCAATACTATGATCCCCAGCTTCGATGTTTCACTTTTCCTAATTTTCAGTTAGGTCCTTTGTTGGAGGAGTATGCTTTGATCTTGGGAGTTCCTGTTCGAGACCAGATTCCGTTCAATGCTGAGATGGTTAGACCTGCACCTGAAGCGATTGCCAAGGCTCTTTATTTGAGCACTTCTCTTGTGAATTCTCTGACTATTATCAAAGGAGGTGTATCTGGTTTCTCTTTGGAGGCTTTAGTGAAAAAGGTTGGAGAGCTGGCTGTCAAAGAAGAGTGGGATTCTGTGTGTGTCATTCTGGATCTCTCTATTTATGGCATCATTTTGTTTGCAGACATGGAGAAATTCATAGACATGAATGCCATCCATCTATTCTTGCTGAAGAATCCAGTGCCTACGCTGCTCGTAGATTTGTATTACTCGGTGCACTATAAGACTGAAAAGAAACGAGGAGGTTTAGTTCGCTGCTGTGCTCCTTTGTTCCACATGTGGTTCATGAGGCACTTGCCTAGTACCAGGGTGTTTAGTGACCATACTTTGGTGTGGGCTCAGAAGTTGGAGAAGTTGTTTGCTAAAGATGTTAGATGGATTACTCAGAGGCTTCAGGGTGCACATTTCATCACCAGTTATGGGAGTTACCTTAGTGTACCTCTGTTGGGAGTGACTGGAGGAATCAATTACAACCCGATCTTGTTGAGGAGACAGTTGGGGTATGCTCTGAGAGAGGTCCCAGAAGAGTGGAAATTGGCCCCTATTTTCTATTTCCCGGTGAAGGACAATATGCCTTTGGTGAGAAAAGTTGTTGGAGCTTGGAAGTGCATCAAAGGAGAAGGAGTGGCTAGCTTTGGAAAGTGTAACAATCAAACTTTTCCGGAGTACGAGGCTTGGCTGAAGGATAGAGCCAGGAGGGTATTACTACCATTATCACCTCCAGTTCCTCCAACGACTGAGTCTAGTACCATTGTTCCCTTAGAAGAATACAAGAAGTTGGAAACACAGCTGCACGAGGTCAGGGTAGAGAATGCTGAAATGGTTAACTTGTACCACCTTGCCAATCGTGCTAAGAATGAAGCCGAGGAAAAGCTACAGAAGATGCAGATCACCTTGGAAGCTAAGGAAAAAGAGTTCGCTGGGAGAGAAGCTCACTTTCAGAGATTGAGTCTAATGGAATCAAAAAGAGAAGCGGAATGTAAGAATACTTCGAAGACTCTTAAGGAAGCTCGCCAGTCCATTGTTTGGTTACAGGGCCAAAGGGAACAGGAGCAGAAGAGGTATAAAGAAAAGGAAGAGTTTTTCGAGGTACAAATGACTTTCAAGAAAGAAGAAGTGGAACAAGCCCACCAGATCCGAAGAGAGAAGACTCAACAGTTGGCAAAGAGTCAGCAAGCCTTAGAAGAAGCACTTAAGGAGATTGAAGACCTCAAGTTAATGGCTGGAGTCAAGAAGGCTAAGTCTGAGCTGGGACTTAGTGAGGGAGGATCAGAGTCTTCGAGCAGTAGTCTTGCTTTTTAGTTTGTTTTCTCAGTATTAGGATTACCTACAAACATGTTGTAGGAATCTTGGTTGTATGTTTTTCTTTTTTTTGTACCCTACAGGGAATTCTGTTGCTTTAGCCTGATAGGCTGATTTATGTTATGAAGTTTTATTCAGTTCTCTATTCTCTGTGCATACTGTTATGGTGATCTGAATTTGATTTCTATGCAAAGGTTTCTGAAGGTCGGGGGTCAACAGCCATCTGGATATCTTTGTTAAATACCGGAACCGGGGCATGAATCACCTGGAGTTTGAAATCATAAACAATTGCATTGCATACATATCACCATTCTTCTTGTTTTGCAAGTATGACCCGCAGGTTCCTAATGTCTTTTCTGTTTCAGGCACTATAGCTCCTAGGAAGGTTCGAGAACAACCAACCGTGCATAGATATCCCACAAGAGTCAACAGAGAAAGAGTGATGGATCAAATGCAAGATGATTTAGGTGACTTGAGATTGAGAATGGACAATTTCATGACCCTTATGGCAGGAATGGGTCAGAATCAGGAATGTTTACATGAGATGGTGGAAAACAGTCAAGCTAGGAACAATGGGGCTGCTGACGGAGGTAATCGCAACGGTGATGGCGCCCGTCAAGTTGAAATCCCTGTGGAACAACCAGGGGTCACCATTATCAATGATGGACTGAACAACGTACAGATGGATGGTCAAGACGAACAGTTTACTTTGCTGGACGAAGCAGAAGGTCAAGGGGCTGAAATGAACAGAAAGTTTGAAGAGATGGCTGAGCAGATCCGGGCCATTCAGTCTCAGAGCTCCCTGGGGTTCGATATTACTGACTTGGGCTTGGTTCCAGGGGTTAGAATCCCTTACAAGTTCAAGGTTCCTACTTTCGAGAAGTACAACGGCACAACATGTTCAAAGACTCACCTCCAGTCCTTTGTAGGAAGAATTGCTGCCCATACTGACGACGAGAAGCTATGGATGTATTACTTCCAGGATAGCCTGGTGGGGCCCTCCTTGGAGTGGTATATGAAGCTGAGTAGGGTTAACATTAAGAGCTGGAAGGACTTAGCAGAGGCGTTCGTGAAGCAATACCAGTACAATTTGGACATGGCTCCAAATCACACTCAACTGCAGACCATGTCTCAAAATGCTAAGGAAGGATTTAAGGAGTACGCTCAAAGGTGGTGTCAACTTGCTGCCAAAGTACAACCACCTTTGCTTGAGAATGAGATGGCTGATATGTTCATGGGAACATTGAAAGGGGTGTTTATCGAGAGGTTGGTATCTTGTTCGGCAACCAAGTTCAATGATATAGTAATAGCAGACGAGAGGGTCGAAACTCTGTTAAATATGGGGAAGATTTAGGACATCGGTGCGAGTAGCTCGAGCGGTGTAAGAAAAGCTTTCAATGGACCCCCGAGAAGAAGGGAAGGGGAAACCAATGTTGTGTATGGCCGAGGACGGGGCCAAGGATATAGAAGATCATATGAGCAAGTGGCAGCTGTCACTATTCCTTCAAGTCCTGTGCAACAGGCTCAACCTCAATAGCAACAACAACAACAACCACAACGTAGCAATTATCAGCAAAGACCTTATCAACCGAGACAAGCTCGTCTGGCTAATAGGGTGCTTGAAGCAACTCCCATGACACACATTGCACTGCTGTAGTGGTTGTTAGACTTGAACTTGATACAACTGAGGACATTAGCACCACCTCCACCTGGAGAGCCTCTAGTGGGGTATGATGCCAACGCTAGATGCGCGTTCCATTCAGGGGCACCCGGGCACTCAACTGAGAAGTGCAGGGCACTACAGCATAAAGTTCAAGATTTGATCGACTCAAAGGCGATTAACTTTGCACCACCGCCTAATGTTATGTCAAACCCTATTCCAAATCATGGAGGGGCGAGGATAAATGTTGTTGATGGTGGTGAGAAGTTAAGTTTGATTCTGAATGTAGAAGAAGTAAAAACTCCATTGCTGGTAGTAAAAGAAAGGTTGTTAAAAGGATAAGTGTTCCCGGGATGTGGTTCTGATTGTGAAAAGTGTTTAAGTTCAATGAATGGCTGTGAAAACTTGAAGGTGGGGCTGTAGTATTTGATTGATGAGGGGTCGTTGCAGTTTGATAAAGTTGATGATAAAGGTGATTGTGTGTCCACCATAACAATCTACTATGATCCAGCTGAAGTACCTGCTTGGAGGGAACCTGTGACTATATATGCTCCAAAAGTCAGTCCTATTACTATTACTGTTCCCGGACCTGTGCCTTATACTGATGATAAAGCCATCCCTTGGCATTATGGCTCAGATGTGTATGTGGAAGGACAGAAGGTGGAGAGTAAGTCAGTAACGATTGACCCGATTGTGGTGAACGTCGGAGGAGTTGGTGGTTTTACGAGAAGCGGACATATTTTTTCTCCTAAAGCTCTGAGAGGAGATCCTGAAGCTGAAGTTGTGGCAAAGGCTAAAGGAAAGCAGATAGCGACCGAAGAAACGACAACTGCTGTTGCTGGACAAGGTACCTTTGAGAAAGAAGTGGAGGAATTTATGCGGATAATAAAGAAGAGTGACTACAAGGTAGTTGATCAGTTGAATCAGACGCCATCCAAAATATCAATTCTGTCTTTGCTGATGTGTTCTCCAGCCCACAATGAAGCCTTGCTGAAAGTGTTGCAGATGGCATACGTTCCACAAGAGATAATTGTTAATCAACTGGAAGCTATAGTAGGCAGTGTGAATGCAAGCCATGGGTTGGGCTTCACATATAGAGATCTTACTTCAGAAGGCCGCAATCACAAAAAAGCACTGCATATTACCATGGAGTGTAAAGGTGCTGTGTTGTCACATGTTCTGGTTGACACTGGCTCTTCTCTCAATGTACTCCCTAAGAAAGCCTTGATGAAGTTGAATGTTGATGGCATCGTCTTGCGACCCAGTGATTTAATAGTTAAAGCCTTTGATGGGTCCCGAAGGTCCGTGTTCGGCGAAGTTGAGTTACTTGTGAAGCTCAGGTGTTCAAGAGCACGTTCTATGTCATGGATATTCAGCCCGCTTACAGTTGCTTGCTGGGACGTCCTTGGATCCATGCTGCAGGAGCAGTAACATCCACTTTGCATCAGAAGTTGAAGTACGTGGTTGATGGCCAAGTGATCACTGTGTGTGGGGAAGAAGATATCTTTGTGAGCCACCTATCGACTTTTAAATACATAGAAATGGATGGGGAGATCCATGAAACGTTGTGTCAGGCCTTCGAAGCGGTTAATGTCAGCATTTTGGCTCCGATAGAGAGGAATAACGAGAAGGAAGGGACCTGTATTCACTCCTACAAGCAGTCCAAAGAAGTGGTTCAATCTGGAAGTGCCCAGGGCTGGGGCAAGTTGCTGGAATTAGAGAAGAAAGATGACAAGTTTGGTCTTGGTTACCAGCCTGGTGGGTCCAACTGGCCTCAGAGTGGTAAAGCCGTAACTTTCACAAGCGTCAGAATGCTCGACCGCAACCATATCTATGCAACAAGCGAAGAAGGAGACAGTGACTGCGACTGGGATAGCTGGATTCACCCATGTGCACTGGGGGAGGAGCTCAAGAACTAGTATGCTGAGGATTTCGTTCAAGTTACTTGGAAACCAAAGTAATTTACTTGCTTCCTTTTTATCATGCTGCATGTCAATCCTGCACTCTTCCCAAGGTGCACAGATCCATTTGTAGGGCCACCATGCTTTTAATGCATTTATTTTACCATGAAATAAAGGACATTTTTTCAAGCAAATTGTGCTCTCTTTCTTTCGTTTTAAATTTTTCACCAAAAAATATAATGGCAATGCGTTTTCCCTTTTTGTTTGTGTGTTTGCGTCTCTTTTGAAAAAAAAACAGATTCTGAAATAAGCACATCATCTGTGCAGTGTTGATCATCCGGATTCTAGTGATAACGTTCCTGCTATGACCATGCATGACTTCGACAATCCTATCTACCAAGTTGATGAAGGGGTTGAGGAAGACTGTGAACTCCCCGAAGAATTGGTCAGGTTGTTGAAACAAGAGGAAAGGGTCATTCTGCCTCATCAGGAAGAAATAGAAATTATCAACATCGGGACAGAAGATGTAAAGAAAGAGATAAAGATTGGGGCCAGTCTGCAGGCCGAGGGTAAAAAAGAATTGATTGGTATGCTGCGTGAATATGTGGATATCTTCGCCTGGTCGTATCAAGATATGCCAGGGTTGGATACTGACATTGTTGTACATAAGCTACCACTAAGAGAGGATTGTCCTCCTGTGAAACAAAAGCTGAGAAGAACTCGTCCTTACATGGCGATGAAGATCAAGGAGGAAGTTCAGAAGTAGTGGGATGCTGGATTCCTTGCCATAACTAGTTACACACCTTGGGTAGCTAACATTGTGCCTGTAGCAAAGAAAGACGGAAAAGTCCGGATGTGCGTTGATTATCGGGATCTAAACAGAGCAAGTCCAAAGGATGACTTTCCATTACCTCATATTGATGTGCTGGTAGATAACACCGCTCAATTCTCGGTATTTTCCTTCATGGATGGCTTCTCCGGGTATAATCAGATCAAGATGGCACCGGAAGACATGGAGAAAACAACGTTCATTACCCTGTGGGGTACATTTTGCTACAAGGTGATGCCCTTTGGTTTGAAGAACGTCGGGGCAACATATCAGCGGGCTATGGTTACGTTGTTCCACGACATGATACACAAGGAGATTGAATGCTATGTGGACGACATGATTGCCAAGTCCCGAGGCGAAGAAGAGCATCTGGTCAATCTCAAAAAGCTGTTTGATAGACTGATAAGGTATAAGCTGAGGATGAATCCAAACAAGTGCACTTTCGGAGTGTGTTCCGGAAAACTGCTGGGTTTTATTGTTAGCCAGAAAGGAATCGAGGCGGATCCTGCAAAAGTAAAAGCAATAAAAGATATGCCTGCACCGAAAACAGAAAAAGAAGTGCGCGGTTTTTTAGGGAGATTGAACTACATTTCACGGTTCATATCTCATCTACCTGCCATGTGTGAGCCAATATTCAAATTGCTAAGAAAAGAGCAAACGGTCAGGTGGAATGAGGACTGTCAAAGAGCCTTTGAAAAGATAAAAGAATATTTGCAGACACCTCTGATTCTAATGCCTCCCGTTCCAGGGCGGCCACTTATCATGTACTTGACTGTGCTAGAAGGGTCAATGGGGTGTGTTCTAGACCAACATGACGAGTCTGGTCGAAAAGAGTATGCTATTTATTACCTTAGCAAAAAGTTTACCGACTGTGAATCCCGTTACTCAATACTCGAGAAAACTTGTTGCGCTTTGGTATGGGCTGCTCGCCGACTGAGACAGTATATGTTGACCCATACCACTCTGTTAATTTCAAAAATGGATCCTGTCAAGTATATTTTCGAGAAACCAGCATTAACTGGAAGGGTTGCTAGGTGGCAAATGATCTAAACAGAATATGACATACAATTTACTTCTCAGAAAGCCATCAAAGGAGGTGTATTGTCAGATTACCTTGCACAACAACCTCTTGAAGATGACTATCAGCCAATGAAGTTTGATTTCCCTGATGAGGACATCATGTACCTCAAAGCAAAAGATTGTGATGAACCACTTCCGGAGGAGGGGCCAGACCCTGATTCCAAATGGAAGTTGATGTTTGATGGGGCAGTCAATATCAACGGACGTGGAGTTGGTGTTGTTCTTATCACTCCTGAAGGTGTTCACTTTCCCTTCACTGCCAGAATTACTTTTGGCTGCACCAACAATGAAGCGGAATACGAGGCGTGCATAATGAGAATAGAGGAGGCTATTAATCTTCGGATTAAGACCCTCGATATATTTGGAGATTCAGCCCTCGTTATCAATCAGATTACCGGCAAGTGGTATACACATCAAGAACGTTTAATTCCTTATAGGGATTATGCCTAAAAATTGTTGACGTTCTTCACAACAGTTAAGCTTCAGTACATACCACGAGATAAGAATCAATTTGCCGATGCATTGGCTACTCTTTCTTCGTCCATCAAAGTCTTGTGTTCGAATTAAGTACCCAGGATTGACATTTCTAGGCTTGACGCACCAGCTTATGCTTTCTCTGTAGACGCAGTGGCTGATGAGAAACCTTGGTACTTTGATATCAAGCTCTTCCTGGAAAAGCAAGAATACCCAGCTAGGGCATCATCCAACGACAAGAAGACCTTAACGCAACTTGCTGCTAGCTTCTTCTTGAATACAGATGGGGTTTTGTATAAGAGGAACTTTGACATGGTCTTGCTCAGATGCGTGGATAGACACGAAGCAAGCCTGTTAATGCAGGAAGTCCACGAGGGATCCTTCGGTACTCATGCAGGAGGACATGCAATGGCTAAGAAGTTGTTGAGATCGAGGTACTATTGGATGACAATGGATGCAGACTGTTGTTCGTACGCCCGTAAGTGCCACAAGTGCCAGATTTATGCAGACAAGGTGCATGTTCCTCCTAGCCCGCTCAACGTCATGTCATCTCCTTGGCCTTTTTTATGTGAGGCATTGACATGTTCGGGAAAATAGAGCCTACTGCTTCGAATGGTCATCGTTTCATTCTGGTTGCGATTGATTACTTCACTAAGTGGGTTGAAGCAGCGTCTTATGCCAATGTCACTCGTCAAGTGGTAGCCAGATTTTTGAAGAGGGACATCATTTGCAGATACGAAGTGCCCGAGAGAATCATCACTGATAATGGTTCTAATTTAAATAACAAGATGATGGCAGAATTGTGTCGGGACTTCCAGATTCAGCATCACAATTCTTCTCCTTACTGACCAAAGATGAATGGTGCGGTAGAGGCGGCTAATAAGAACATTAAGAAGATTGTGTAGAAGATGGTTGTCACTTACAAAGATTGGCATGAGATGTTACCATTTTCGTTGCATGGGTACCGAACGTCAGTCAGGACGTCAACCGGGGCAACTCCTTTCTCATTGGTATATGGTATGGAGGCAGTCCTGCCTATTGAGGTAGAAATTCCTTCATTGCGTGTGATGATGGATGTGAAGCTTGGTGAGGCTGAGTGGGTACGTGCTCGATACAATCAGTTATGTCTAATTGAGGAAAAGAGATTAGTGGCTATCTGTCATGGTCAGCTTTATCAGAGGAGAATGAAGCGAGCATTCGACCAACGAGTACGTACTCGGGAGTATCAAGTAGGAGAGCTTGTACTCAAGAGGATCGTTCCTCAAGGTTCAGATCACAGGGGCAAGTGGACCCCAAACTACGTAGGACCGTTTATAATGAAGAAAGTTTTCTCAGGAGGAGCACTGATGCTCACCACTATGGATGGAGAAGATTTCCAATCCACTGTTAACTCGGACGCAGTTAAAAAATACTTCGCATAAAAAGACCCGCTGGACACAAAAACAAAATTAAAGTCCAGGCAAGAAAGGGCATCCCAGCGAGCTAAAAACAGAATTAAAGCTCGGGCAAAAGTTAGGGAAAATAAATAAAAAATGTACACCCGCTGAGTTGAAAAGCCACATTGGACAGTTCAGGCAAAAATGGGTATCCCGGTGGATTGAAACCCCGAAAGGGCGATCCACGCAAAACAAGGGAATAAGCGAACAAATGTGATACGGGTAATCTGAACCAAAGCATCATTTCGTACAGCTTGACTATATCAGAAGGATAGGAATCAGTCCCCTCATCTTTTAGAAAGCAAAGGCAAGAATGGAGAGTTTTGAAGACATGCTGGTCATAGCAAGAAGGAAACTTATTGGGATGCCGTGTCCATTGCCATTATGATAGTTTATTTTCTCAATTTCATGGTAGCTACCTCTTTCTAGGTAGTTGCTTCCTAATGTAAAAACTTTGCCTATTTAGAGGCCAATTTGCCTATTCAGAGGCCTTTCAATAAAGGAATATTCAGTCAAAAAGTTGTGTTGTGTTTATCTTTTGTTTGCAAAAATGTCCTGAATTTTCGGAAAAAATAATAAGCATTGCATCTAAAACATGGTGATTTGTTTTCTAAAAGAAAAATTGACACTGCAGGGAAACATTTGAAATCCTCTTTGAGTTTCGGGTGACGATGGATGAACATATCATATCATGCAAGTCCCCGGGGCACATATGTGTTTTCTGTTGTTGCAGGTTTTGCAGGATGGTGTCACATTCTGCCAAACAGAATTTTCCCTAGCTGAGTCATAGCAGGTGGAGTCCCCAAGTAGTTCATTTTCCCACAAGTGGAGTATGCCCAGCAAGCAATGGGAGGCCTGTTCCCCACAGAATTTATAATTGTCAAAACTTTTTTCCTAAGCAAAGGATATTTGAGGAAGCATCTCCCCAGCCGTGTTGGAAGATCGTCATTCCCCCGCAGAGTTTCATGATTGAGATACAATCATCATTGAAATATTCCCCAGCCGTCTGTGTTTGATATTTGATAGTTTCTCTTCAACATCGCCCCAACACTCGTCTGTGTTCACACTTTGTTATTGCCCGTTTGCTTTCCCCAGCAGTCACCCATGGTTGTTAGTTGATGTTGCTCATCTGCACTTCCCAGCACTCGTCTGTGTAACATCCATTTGGTGCTCGACACTCGTCTGTGTTGGAAGTTATGTGATGCTCGTATGCATTCTCTAGTACTCGTCTGTGTGTGTTATTTATTCGAAGCTCGTTTGCATTGTTTGGATACTCGTCTGTATCATCCCTCACACTCGTCTGTGTTAGCTTATATCCATATATGTTGATTTGATAACCACTCTGGTACTCGTCTGTATTGCTACTCCAATTGCTCGTCTGTGTTGGGTTTCTAGTATTCGTCTGTACCAGTGGCTAATATTCGTCTGTATCATCTCCTGAAGCGCTCGTATGCATTTCTTAGATCATCGTCTGATATTCGTTTGTATCATTGACTTATGGCACCCGTCTGTGTTCTCTTGATGATCATCCAATGCTCGTCTGTGTTGAAGAGGTTTGAAGTCCTGACGGTGGGATTAAGCGTCAAAATGGTTACCAGACCTTGCGTAACAGGTTTGCTCGAAGAAGGCTCGTATGTCTTAGACCATATATCCACGGAGAATATGTGAAGAGGGTTCGTCTATCCTGATTATGCATGTCTATCCCACAGACTTAAGTGAATCACCGGTCCTGGCGTAACAGGATTATCCGAAGGAGATTCGTCTGTCTCAAGTCATATACTTCTGTAAATGTATGAAGAGGGCTTGTATGTCCAGCACCTGGCGTAACAGGTTTGTTCGAAGAAGACTCGCCTGTCTAAGTATTATTATCCAAAATAACAGTTCAGCTTGGAAGGAACTCGTCTGCTTTGTCTCCACTTCAGTCACCAAAGCTTCATTTGGTTGGGTTTATTTCCCACTGCTTGCATTCTCCAGCAGAGTGCAAATTTCAGGCTTTCTTGGTATTCAACCACAGTTCATCTTGAACGGTTGATAGCCCGTGCTACCGTCCTTTTTAGATTAACAATTGCTTGAATAGGGGCAGCTGTAACACGCCAAATTTGCCCTCTTTCTTTTTAAGCATCATCACCATACCATAATCATAATAAGCATATCATATCCTTGGCATCTTTGCATGGAAAGATGAGGCATAACATTCTCATAACCTAACATTAGGCATATGATCATTTGTGGAGAGATTTGAAGCATTACAAGCTATAACAAGAGGCCCAATGGATTTGTCCAAGTCCTATGAGGAGTCTACATGTCATTCACAAGTTCAAGATCAGTCACAAAAGTTTAAGAGGTTGAGAGATCATCTGGGAATTCAGATTAGGGCAAGCTTCTACACAATGATCCCAAAATTAGGTTTTCATTTTCAAGTATGAAAACTTTGTGACTTTGGCCATTTCATATGGGCAAAGTCTCCAATATGACAAGAGGATTCTAGGGATGAAGTTTGGTGAGAAAATTCCTTAGGGAAGTCATTTATTTCATCATAAGTTCCAAAGTGCAACTTTTCTCCTGAGAGGGAAATCCTGATTAGGGTTTTGGGTCAGATCCTCATATCTTCTTAATTTTATCATTTCTTGGGGGCAAAGGCTTTTATTTGGTCTGCAAGGCTTATAGATGAAGTTTGAGGCAAAAATTCACTGAAGAAGTCAAACATTTGTCCAATTACTTGAAAGTGAAGCAAGAAAGTCAACTTTGCAGTCAAAAAGTCAACATGAGGATTCCAGAGTTTTTTTAATCAGGATCATCAATTTTTGAGGTAGTATCATGTCAAGGAACAATTCAGTCGAGTTTAAATGGCAAAAATCGGGAATATGCAAAAAGTTGCTAAATTTGGAAATTTAGAAGTTTCCATTTTTGGAAATATTTGTCCCTAAACTTCGATCTATTATTTCATGCGCAAAAGAGCTCCGGATATTTTTCAAGCAAACACGAAAGTCGTAGAGCACGATTTTCCCTTTTCGAAAAGTCGTAGAACAATTTCATGGCATTTTTAGAACTCAAGAAATAATTTTAGAAGTTTTGGTGCATTTTAGGTTTTTTTTTGGACACATGTGTCAAATTGCTATTGGTCCATTTCCTCTTATTATTGGTGTCACATGTTAGTGTTATTTTCCTAAACATTTTCCATTTCCATTATCATTTTATTACGTTACCAAGATGTGTGGGAGTATTATTGGTTGTTGTTGTCTTTTTAAGGGAAAAGTTTTATAGGGAAATTGAGGAAAATAATACAAAAGGTGTTGGTACCAAAATTTTAAGTGATCAGCATGGAACATACATGGTTCACATCGCCAAAAGAACTAAGGTTTTATTATTTTTTAGTTTTGATATTTTATGGGAAAATTCACGAAAGGAAGGTAATACGTGGCATTTTCGTTGGTGGATTTTGTTTTTAGTGGATTTTGTTATGAAGAAAAAGTACCAAGAGTGAGAGGTAGTGCATAAAGGAGAGTCATCACAATACACACCACTCACACGCCTATCTTTTGTTTCCACCCCACTCACAAAATCAGCATATGCAATCACACTTTTCCTGCACCAAAGGAAAATATCATGTGGGCTTCCCGTATCTTGGTCACCATGCATCCCATAATCAACAACCAATCACTACCATTGGATCTTTCTTTTTATCATCATCCAAACTGAAATTCTGTGATCAGGTATGAGATGTCCTAAGAGATGTTCCAACACTTGACAGATTTAACCAAGACTTAAAGTGCAAGAAAATTAAACAACACAGTAGTTTGTTAACCCAGTTCAGTGTATAACCACACTTACATCTGGAGGCTACCAAGCCAGGAGGAAATCCACTATTATTAATATTAATTCTAGACTTAAACCACCCAGTTTAATCTTTCACTTAATATCTACCCAATGCAATTTCTACCTAAGACACTACTTAGATATGAGTACCAACTCACTCCCCCTCAATCACACAGTGATCTTGTTTACAAGTTTAATAAAATAGAAGTCATACTTCAAACAAAATAGCTTGATCTTACTTCACAGTTTCAATCAAGTCACAAATACACTTTTGCTTAAAAGCTCATAAAGTGGTACAATTAAAAACAACCTGCTATTAAAACACAACACCCTATTTTGTCTTCTAAAATTCGTACTCAATTCTGTGAGTTTCTGTTGATTAAATAGGTGTTTGTATTTTGGGCTTTCTGTAGGTTAATCCAATCCTAAAAACGCATGCAGCTTCCACCTTGAATTAGGGTTTGTTACTTCCTGGATTCTAGGTGATTTAGTTCTTCTGATTATGCTGAAGCTTCATAACAATACTCCCTACATATGCGCCTTATTCTGTTTTTGTCCATCCATAATTAATTCCAGATAACTTTCCTTAAATATCTCAGATCAGTTAGTCATTAATTAATTCTGGTAGCAGGTTTGAGATGTCTCAACATCTGTTGGGACATCCTGAAAAACTGAACTTAAATCATTTACACAATGTCCCAACATCTGGTGTGACATCCTGAATTAAGTTCTTATACTCTGTTTGATAATGTCCCAACATTTGATAGGACATTCTGAACTGAATTCAATATTTCTTGTTGGTCAAAAATTCTGCCAATTCTAAACATCTACAAACTCCCCCTTTGGCTAATTTTTTGCTAACATCCTTTTCTGATTTTCAGAGTGCAGCATTTCTTTTTTGTTGAATCATGTGTGAGATTACTCCCCCTCAAACATTCATGTGTTCAGTCTTGTTGCAACAGAAATATTTTACAGATTTAGTTCAGAAGCAAACAGAGATTTTTCATTCATAATCAAACAGCATTATACATTATTGTTGTTGATGTTCTCCCCCTTGTTAGACATAAATTTGGGGCCAAAGAGACTAATTTAAAAATACAATGCAGAAGCTGTCATTACATAATCCTCACATACAATTTTCACTCAGATTCCTCACAGTCAGTTTCTTCATCTTCCTCAGTCTCCTCATCAGAAGAAGCAGCTTTCTGATCACTTTCAATCTCCAGCCTTTGGATAATCTCCTCAAGCTTCTGCTTCCTTGCATCCAGTTCTTTGCAAGTGCTCTTCAGTTCAGCAATCAATGCAGCTTTGGAGATTGGAGACTTTGCAGTTGAAGGACCAGCAGATGTCCCAGAGGGTGCTTCAACATCAGCTGCATGATGACTCAGAAACAGCTTGTAGTGGAAGGCCAGAGGGCTTTCTCTTTTGCATATTGTGTCCTTTTCAGTGAGGATCCCAGGGTACTGACTCAGCACTATTCCACATAGCAAGGAAGGGAAGGCAATTGGCAGCTTTGTTGCAGATGAGCTAGCATGCTTCAATGTCTGATCAAAGATGTAAGCTCCATAATCCAGCTTTGTTTGTGTGCCTACAGCATAAATGAACCTGCCCAGGCCAGTGGATATTGAGGATGTATGATTGGTAGGAACCCAATTTGCTGTACCAATCCTGTTCAGCATGGCATATTTCCTTGTCAGCATGCTCACTGAGAGCTTTCCTTTAACTGGCCAAGTCTTGACCTGGTTAGCAGTGATAACCTTGCAGACCTAGTTATCAGTCTTCCCTAACTCATTTGGACCATCAGATTCTCTTCCAAGGTATTGGTTGATGACCTGAGGAGAGAATTCTACACACCTGCCTCTAACAAATACTTTTCTAAATTCAGCAGACTTACCATTGGCACAATCTTCTTGAAGGTTGACTATGAATTCCTTGACAAGCAACTCATAGCAGGGAGAAAAGTTGGAGACAGTTTTGAAGAGGCCAGCAGAAGAGATGAGATCAATTAACTCTGTGCACTCAAGTGCATTACTGCTCAGCTCTCTTTCAAGTGCTACCCTTCTTTGATAAACAAACTTCCATCTATTCACACTTGAAACATGATGGAAGGAAATGTTGTCCAAGGGAGCTTCTGGAACAGCAGTTGATGACCTTGAGGGTGCTGATTTCTTCTTTGGAGGAGATGTTGGGACATCTGTTTCAACATCTGAATCTGGAGGAGTGACAGCTTTCCTCTTTTGTGTTTGCACCTTGCTCCATTGTTTTGTAGGACCAAAGACAGCTTTAGCTTTGTCCTTCTTTGGGGTAGCTTGCTTCTTCTCAGGAATTGCATGTCCTGCATGCATCTTTTCTTTCCTAGTTCTGAGCCTTTTGGCTATGCTAGGTTTTACAGAGGCAATGATTTCTGTATCAGAATCATGCTCTAGGTTCACAATAGGAGGGGATTGAGCAGTCTCCTCTTCAGCTGGTGGATCAACAGAAATGTGCTCTTCAGTTGAGGCCTTGGTCTGGTCCTCAGATGCTTCTTCATCACTATCATTTGAGGCCTTTTTCTGGTCCTCAGATGTTTCAACAGCAGCATCAGATGAGGCCTTTTGCTGATCCTCATATGTTTCAACATCTATTGGGACATCCTGTTGAGCAGGAGTGTCCTTTGCAGCCTGAGTTTGTTGATCTTCTTGTGGAGCTGGCATGGTGCTCAGAGGAATAGAAATGCCACTTACCACTCTTTGCTCAGAAAGAATCCTGTTTACCAACTCTTTTATGGAATCATCCACATATTCAGAAGATTTTGGAGGTATGTTTGCTGGTGAAGGAATGCCTTTGGATTTGCTGCAAACTTGATCTTTTGTTCTTTTTGGAGTTCTTGGCTTTTTAGCATGAGGAACACTTCCTCTGATTTCGTCCATTGGAGTTGAATCCATGGGTACCACAGAAATGGGGGTTGCATGAACCACATCTTCCTTGTTGAGGATTTCTTCAAGAATGTTAGGGTTTTGAGACATTTTCGAAGAAGGTGGATGAAGAGTTTTAGGTTTGATGAGTTCTGAAAAGCAGTTAGAGAATGCAATTTGTTTTTGAGAGTATGATGAGAAGATGGATAGCTGAAAGCAAGCTGATATATTATAAGTAGCCGTTACTTTGAGACTTTTTAGGAGAGGAATACTCAAGGTCCTTGACCAGACTGGTGTTGCCATCTGGTGCTTATGCCACACAATGTCATATGACATGTTGGCACATCTCCATAACTGCTAAATTTCACATAAGCAGATTCCCAATTTGCCCCTTAGATTTTAAAATTGAGTAGCATCCAAGGCTTTGGTAAATATATCAGCCAACTGTAGATTTGTAGCTACATGTTCCAGTGAAATCACTTTTTCTTCTACAAGATCTCTGATGAAATGATGTCTGATATCAATATGCTTGGTCCTGCTATGTTGGATAGGATTCTTTGATATGTTAATAGCACTTAAGTTGTCACAGTACAATGTCATGACATCCTGTGGGACATTGTACTCAGTGAGCATTTGCTTCATCCAAACCAACTGAGAACAACTGCTTCCAGCTGCAATATATTCAGCTTCAGCAGTAGATAAGGATACACAATTTTGTTTCTTACTGAATCAAGAAATCAAATTGTTTCCTAGAAAGAAGCATCCTCCTGAAGTGCTTTTTCTGTCATCAGCACTTCCAGCCCAATCAGCATCACAGAAGCCAGTGAGAATTGGTTTGCATCCATGAAAGTACATTATGCCATAGTCACAAGTACCATTAACATATTTTAGAATTCTCTTGACTTGATTAAGATGACTAACTTTTGGATCAGCTTGATATCTTGCACATACACCTACTGCAAATGCTATGTCTGGTCTGCTAGCAGTTAGATATAACAAGCTTCCAATCATACTTCTGTATAGGCTTTGATCTACATTCTCACCCTTGTCATATTTAGTCAGCTTTAAATGTGTGGGGGCAGGAGTTCTCTTATGAGTAGCACTGTCCATCCCAAATTTCTTGACTATGTTCTTAGCATACTTGCTTTGGGAAATGAACATGGATTCCTCCATTTGCTTTATTTGCAGTCCAAGAAAGTAGGTTAATTCTCCTACTAGGCTCATTTCAAATTCAGATTCCATTTGGTTGACAAAATGTTTGACCATCTTGTCTGACATCCGACCAAAGACAATGTCATCTACATATATTTGAGCAATCATGACATTTCCTTCTTCATCTTTAACAAACAAGGTTTTGTCAATTCCACCTTTCCTGTACCCTTGCTTGATGAGAAAAGTAGTCAGCCTTTCATACCATGCTCTTGGAGCTTGCTTCAGACCATAAAGAGCCTTCTTTAGTCTGTATACATGATTTGGACAACTTGGATCAACAAATCCTTTAGGCTGTTCTACATATACCTCTTCATTAAGATAACCATTTAAAAAGGCACTTTTCACATCCATTTGAAATAGCTTGAACTTTAAGATACAAGCAATTCCCAACAGTAGTCTGATTGATTCAAGCCTTGCTACTGGTGCAAAGGTTTCATCAAAGTCTACTCCTTCAATTTGTGTGTATCCTTGAGCTACAAGTCTAGCTTTGTTCTTTGTAACAACTCCTTGCTCATTTGACTTGTTCTTATACACCCATTTAGTTCCAATCACATTTATGTCATCAGGTCTAGGAACAAGGTTCCACACTTCATTCCTTGTGAATTGACCTAATTCCTCTTGCATAGCACAAATCCATTATTCATCAGTAAGAGCTTCCTTGATGTTTTTAGGTTCTATTTTAGAAACAAAGCAGGAACCTGAAATCACTTCTCTTGATCTAGTGCTTACACCTCTGTTGGGATCACCAATTATCAAATCTTTGGGATGATCCTTCTGGATTCTGATGGAGGGAGGTTTGCTGGATTGTTCTGTCCTTGCATCAGTTTGAGTGAAGTCAGAATGATCACTCTTTTCTTCAGCTTCAGTCTTGATATCAGCAGATGTTCCAACATCTTCTGGGACATCTGTAGGAGCATCATCAATTATCACATTTATGGACTCCATGATAACCTTGGTTCTAGAATTAAATACTCTATATGCCCTGCTGTTTATAGAGTATCCAAGAAAAATCCCTTCATCACTTTTAGGATCCATTTTTCTTCTTTGCTCCCTATCTGCCAGAATATAACAGTTACTTCCAAACACATGGAAGTACTTAACTGTGGGTTTTCTGCCCTTCCAGACTTCATAGATTGTGGACAAAGTTTCTTTCCTTAGAGTTACTCTGTTATGGATGTAACAAGCTGTGTTCATAGCTTCAGCCCAGAAGTACAAAGGTAACTTTTTAGCATGGATCATAGCTCATGTTGATTCTTGAATAGTTCTATTCTTCCTCTCAACAATCCCATTCTATTTAGGAGTGATTGGTGAAGAATATTCATGATTGATTCCTTCTGAAGAACAGAAATCTAAGAATTTTTGGTTCTCAAATTCTTTTCCATGATCACTTCTTATTCTGATCACATGTAACAGTTGTCTTTAGATCTGGCTCCTCTCATGACAACCTCTTGTTCTTTGTTAGACACTATACATTCAGTTTTGGTAAAGTTTACATTGTACCCTTGATCACATAATTGACTTATGCTGATCAGGTTAGCAGTTAAACCTTTAACCAGTAGCACATCATTTAGCCTTGGTACATCTTGACAGTCCAAGGTCCCAACTCCCTTGATTTCTCCTTTAGCTCCATCTCCAAAGGTTACATATCTGGATGAATGTGACTTTAAGTCTACTAGCGGATTCTTCAATCCAGTCATGTGTCTTGAACATCCACTGTCAAAGTACCAGTCTTCTTTGGTTGATACTCTTAGTGAAGTATGTGCTATATATGCAACACCTTTCTTTAACCATTTGAGTTGAGATTTCTTTTGATATCTCTGCCCTATGTATTGTTCATCAGTAGAGCTCCAAGGTTGTTTGTTGATCTTGTTCTTGGGTATGTAGCTTTGATCAGCATGAAGACTAGCTTTTGGTCTCCATACCTTCTTGATGACCTCTGTCTTCTGCTTAGAAGGTTGTTGATCTCTTTGATGTCTATGCAACACTTTCTTGGTAACTTCTATCTTCTGCTTAGGAGGTTGCTGATACATTTGATTTGGATATCCATGCAACTTATAGCAATGAGGTTTGATATGTCCAAATCTTCCACAATGATGACATCTCCATCTTTGATATTTCTTCTTCATTTTGTTCTTTTCAGAATGTTGAGACATCCGTTGGAACATTATGTTTGACTTTGTGTTCTTTTCATGATGTTGAAGCATCTGTTGGGACATCTTGTTTGACTGTATGGACTTTGAATTAGTTTTTCTTGAGCTAGCTTCATCCTTATAAACTCTGTTAAATCCCAGTCCACTTTTATCCCCTGAATGCTTATTGTTGTTTAGAATAACATCCAGTGTACTTGAGCTACTGTTCAGCATTCTAACAGACTTGGACATGTGTTCCAACTTGGAGTTGAGAAGACTTACTTCACTTTTCAAGGTGTCAATGATCTCTAGATCACTTGCTTTTTCATCCTTTAGTGCCTCATTCTGCTTCTTTAGCTTTATAACATCACTGCATATTTCAGTGCTTCTTTTGTATAATTCTTTGTATGCTTGCTCAAGTTATTCAAAAGTAAGCTCCCCATCACTGGATTCACTTTCAGATTCACATAATCCAGCTAGAGCAGTGATATGCTTAGCTGATTCTTTTATTGAATCACCTCCTGAGTCTTCATCAGACCAGGTTACAGAGAGTCCTTTCTTTTGCCTCTTTAAGTAGGTAGGACATTCATTCCTGATGTGTCCATATCCTTCACATCCATGGCATTTAATCCCTTTTTCTTGACTGGTCTTTTCATCATAAGTTGACTTTCTATCATAAAGTCTTTTGTTCTCAGAAGAGTTTGTGTATCTTCCACTTGGTCTGGACTTGTTTTCCATATTTCCGAGAATCTTTTTGAATTGTCTTCCAAGCATAGCAATGTTGTCTGATAAGCTTTCAACAGTTTCTGATTCATCATTTTCTTCTTCTTCATCAGTATTTGTCACCAAGGCTATGCTTTTGTACTTCTTTACATTTGTGTCATTCATTCCCATCTCAAATGTTTGAAGGGAACCAATGAGTTCTTCAACTTTCATTGTGCATATGTCTTGAGCTTCTTCTATTGCTGTGACTTTCATGTCAAATCTTTTTGGCAAAGATCTGAGAATCTTTCTTACAAGCTTTTCATCATTCATCTTTTCTCCCAAGGCTCCAGAAGTATTGGCTATTTCTAAGATGTTCATGTGGAATTCATGAATTGTCTCATCTTCCTTCATTCTCAAGTTTTCAAACTTGGTGGTGAGAAGTTGAAGTTTTGACATCTTTACCTTTGATGTTCCTTCATGAGTTGTTTTGAGAGTGTCCCAAACATCTTTGGCCAGCTCACAGTGATGCACAAGTCTAAAGATGTTCCTATCAATGCCATTGAATAAAGCATTTAAGGCCTTGGAGTTGCCTAGTGCTGAATCTTCTTCCTCCTTACTCCATTCTTCTTCATATTTCAACACTTTTGCTCCATCTTTGGTGTCTTGGACAGGATGTTCCCATCCAATGTTGACTGCTCTCCAGGCCCTGTTGTCAAGTGATCTTAAGAATGCAATCATTCTTGGCTTCCAGTAGTCATAATTAGATCCATCCAGTATAGGTGGTCTATTTACTGACCCTATATCTCTGTCCATTTTTCCAGAATTTGTATTCCCTAGATCTCACCCAGAATAAACAGGCAGGGTGCCTGCTCTGATGCCAATTTAAATTCTGTGATCAGGTATGAGATGTCCTAAGAGATGTTCCAACACTTGACAGATTTAACCAAGACTTAAAGTGCAAGAAAATTAAACAACACAGTAGTTTGTTAACCCAGTTCAGTGTATAACTACACTTACATCTGGAGGCTACCAAGCCAGGAGGAAATCCACTATAAGTAATATTAATTCTAGACTTAAACCACCCAGTTTAATCTTTCACTTAATATCTACCCAATTCAATTTCTACCTAAGACACTACTTAGATATGAGTACCAACTCACTCCCCCTCAATCACACAGTGATCTTGTTTACAAGTTTAATAAAATAGAAGTCATACTTCAAACAAAACAGCTTGATCTTACTTCACAGTTTCAATCAAGTCACAAATACACTTTTGCTTAAAAGCTCATAAAGTGGTACAATTAAAAACAACCTGCTATTAAAACACAACACCCTATTTTGTCTTCTGAAATTCGTACTCAATTCTGTGAGTTTCTGTTGATTAAATAGGTGTTTGTATTTTGGGCTTTCTGTAGGTTAATCCAGTCCTAAAAACGCATGCAGCTTCCACCTTGAATTAGGGTTTGTTACTTCCTGGATTCTAGGTGATTTAGTTCTTCTGATTATGTTGAAGCCTCATAACAATACTCCCTACATATGCGCCTTATTCTGTTTTTGTCCATCCATAATTAATTCCAGATAACTTTCCTTAAATATCTCAGATCAGTTAGTCATTAATTAATTCTGGTAGCAGGTTTGAGATGTCTCAACATCTGTTGGGACATCCTGAAAAACTGAACTTAAATCATTTACACAATGTCCCAACATCTGGTGTGACATCCTGAATTAAGTTCTTATACTCTGTTTGATAATGTCCCAACATTTGATAGGACATTCTGAACTGAATTCAATATTTCTTGTTGGTCAAAAATTCTGCCAATTCTAAACATCTACACAAACATCATCTTGACATCATATAAGGAGCACACCATAACATTTCTACACCACCAACATGTGATCGATTTGCAATAAAATTGAGAGAACAACACGCGGACTTCCCCTGCATTTTTGAAGGCAACAAACTTCTCACTCACACAGAAAAAAGGCAGCCTCACACTACTCCTACATGAACCGGTTTTCACGATTTTTCAAGAGAAAAAAGAAGAAGAAGTGAGAACACACTTTCACCCTATATTCCTCATTAAAAGAAAAAAAACTCTCTCTCTCTCTCTAAGAACTTTGGCTCTGTTTTCATTCATTCTACACAAGGATCATATCTGAGTTTGGAGCTTGGTTACTCTATTTTCGTGTTCAAATCCTTCTAGCATCATCATATAGTCATGAATTCTTCTTTTTTTTTCCGGTCATAAGCATGAAGGTATTCCATTGAAGAACTGAAGGATAGCACTATTTTTGGATTTTTTTTGTTCTGTTTTCACTCGAATCAGGATCTACATCCTTTATTTGGCTTGAAGAACGTCAAAGGGAGCTCTCTCACTCTCCGGATTTCTTCAGATCTCAAAAGAAAATCGCATCCAGGTTTGAACATTTTTGTTGCTCTGGTTCGAATTCACCTAGTATGAACTTGTTTTATGTTAATGCTATACTATTTGAACTGTTTGAAGTATTTAGAGATGTTATGATGCTTTAGATCTTGATTTGCACTGTATGTTGCTTGTTTGTGAAAGTTAATGACATATTCGTAAGACTCTCTTTTCTTACTTCATGTTTGATTCTTGGATTGTTAAATTTCGTTGAGAATTGATGGAGTTATTGTCGCTCCCACCAAATGAAGCTGGGCCAAATGGGGTACAGACGCGAACGGTTGGCGAAAGGAGAGTGTGAGAACACACAGGAGTGAACTCACAGGGAATGAAAAGAGTCGCCAACTAGGCATTTTTATCCCGGAGGAAAGGCAATGCTTCATAGACCTAGAAAAGATGGATAAGACGGTTGCGAACCAGAGAAACTGAGAAAGGGGGTTGGTTACAACCCGGGAAGGTATTAGCACCCAGATTGTCCTCCGTACTCAACGGGATCGACGCTTAAAAGATTTGTGTTTAAAAGGGGTAGTGTCAGTGCAATTTGTGTGTAAAAGAGCTGGAAAAGTATGTATAGGTGTCAGTGTAAAAGAAGTGAGGTGTAATATATACAGTGTCAGTGTAAGGACAAGAGTGAAATGCTCAAGATCATGAGGCTAAGAAAATAAAGCTGGAAAGAGGGGGAATATACAGAGACTTTTGTTCGATAACTGTTAAGTTATGCCTACGTATCCTCTCGTGCAATGAGGAAGTCAGAACACTGTAGTTCGACCCAAAGAGACTGAAAGATGAATTGACTTGTGAACTGCTTACTTGTCTATGCTCAAGTGTATGACCTGTCTGGCTCAGGTGCTAACTGTCTTGCATTAGACAGAAGAAACAAGTTCTCGTTTGTGAATGAAGATGATGAGAAAAGAATCCCGGAGGAGACGATTATTGTTTGTTTTTGTATTTTCAGTCTTTTATTGCTTTTGAATTTGTCAAAAGTTAATGAGCTTAAGCCTAAACCAATGGGTTAGTAAACTCATCACATCTTCCCTCTGATTAGGGGTAATGAGAATACCTTAAGTGTGAAGTCGACTTCTCACACTTAATCACCTTTGATGCAGGATTAAGATCATTAACCTACTTGTGATTATTTAGATGTTTTTGGTGTTTTTGTTTAGTGTTGAGTAATGAGATTAAGCCATAATCAGGGATTAAACAGGCTCATTACACCATCCTAATAGAAGGATAATAGATGAGAATGTTTAAGCTGAGGAAAGCTCCTCAACTTAATCCATTATTAGGGATTAACCTCATGAGAAAACAAAACCTTTATTAAGTGGATTTTAGTTAATGATAAGATGAAGAAGTGATTTTTATGGTTTGTAAGACAACTTGAGGGGGACTTGTCCATTAACACTAGGGTTAGTCCTTCTTAACCAGTTAAGGAAGAATTAGAACCCTAATGCAAGGCCCAAGTTACAAGTGTGATGTCTTGATGATTATTAAGTGGATTAATTGAAGGATTTAAACACATTAAGGGTTTAACACTTAGGATTAAAGTTATACACTCCATCCTAATAGAAGGATGCAGGCATAAGCTTAATCACAAAGCCTTAAAGCCTTTAGGGTTTAGTCCCTGATTATGAGGTGAGAAGAGAAGACTCAATGAGACACAAAGGTAAAAACTAAGTGGGGGACTAATCAAAACCCTAATCATTGTCATGTTTGGTTGTTCCTAAGGTTTGTGAGGTTTACAAAAGAAATCTTCAATGGAACCACCAGGAACCAGATGAAAGGATCAGGAGAAGCAAAGTAACTTGCTTCACTTAAGAAGACAACTCACTTGAAGAAAGAAAGTAAGAAGAAGAAGAAAGAGCAAGCTCAATCTCAAACACATAACAAAATGCAGTATGGATGCATAAGAGAGATGAAAAGAAAAGGTGAGAAGTGAAGGCAAATTCACTTCTCAAAGTTACTTACCACCTGAAAAGTTAGTAAAGGAATGCAATGCAATGCAAAATGAAATGAAATGGCATGATGTAAATCAAAACCAGATGCATATATGAGATGATAATGATGTTATGAGATGATTCAAACATGAATCAAGGTATGAGGATGATCATGTGAACCAATGGATGCAGATGAAACAAGTTTAGCACCATGAACATACATGAAAAGTTATGAAATGCAAATGGCATACAACATGGTAAATGCAAGATGTAATGATCAAAAATGCTTTCAATATGCCTTAAGATGTTAAATGAATCAAATGGATTCACAAAATGCTATGGCAAGTCAAGGTATGAATGCAAATACAAGATGAATGCAAAAGGAAGCCCAAATTAGGGTTTATGATCAATGCATCAAACAAAAACCAAAATCAGAAGCAAACATCAAGATAAAAAATTGAAAATGCATTAAAAGGAACCCTAAACCTACACAAACTCACTTCCCAAAGGAGAGGTTCCAACTCTTAACCTAGTTAGGGTTATGAATTTCCTAAGTTTTCTAGGGTTTTAGGGTACCTCAACAAGAAAAATGCCAAACAAAATGAAAATGAAGGATCAAATCATGCCAATTTAATCTCACAAACTACATGCTAAACAAAATGCAATGCAAAAAGAATCAAAGTCCAACTCTCAATGGTTAGACAGAAATGATTTTTTGAAGTTTGGATCAAAATAATGCCTTGAAATGATTTTAATTCCATGAAAAATTCTCAAAAGACATCAAGATCAAAAAATAAATTTGGTTTCAGGGTTGGACAATGTTTCTAAATGATTATGGAGGTTTCATGAATTTTTTGGTGATTTTTAAATACCTAAAAGTATTTTTAATTAATTAATTCTCATTAATTAATTAAAAATAACCTTTTAAATGATTTAAAAATATTTTTTAATGCAAAAAATAAAAATAAAAATGTTTTTGGTTTCTGAAAATTAATAAAAGTGTGTATAAAAATTTTCAGAATTTTTAAAATTGTTTTGCTATTTTAAATAAATTGGAGAAAACAAATGCAATTAAGTGAAAAATAAAATGAATTTAAACTGAAAAAAGAAAAGTATGCGCATCCAAAGGCCAGGATTTAAACTAAAAGGGAGGGAATTGACCTGCGCGCGCATCTGGACGGTCCAAATTCAAACTTGCGCAATTAAGACTAAACCCTAATTAATTAACCCTAATGACTTTCAGGCGACCGGAACACTGTTCCGGTCGTCTTCTCCGGCAAGCCCAAAACACTAACTCACTCTACACGCCATGAAAATGAAATCTAACTGCCCAGAACTCATCCTCATTCAAAAACGAATCAAACCCCTCACTCAAACATCATTTATCATTCATAAACAGAGAGAATCGAATCAAACAATTTTTAGGGCAAAAATTTCAGACGATGCATACATCCTGGTTTCTCAACCATTTTCAAAAGTAAGCACATATTCATGATCAGGGAAGCATGTAGATTCATTTAGAAACTTAAAATACATGTTCTGGAAAAAAAGTTCATGAAGCTACCTGAGTTTGAAGCTTTTCAGTTTGGAGCTTTCTGACTTCTTCTCTTGTGCAAAACCACTCCTATGACTTCCCTTGTGCTTCTGAAAGGCTTAGAGCAAATTTATTTGGGCTGGTTTGAGAGTTTGCAGAAGTTTTGTTCAAGGTGGTGTGATGATCGTGTTTTTGATTCTTTTAGTTTCAGGCTGTTTTGAAGGGTGCTTTGTGACCAGGAAGATGTGTTGAGTTGGTTTATGAAGTTAGTTTGTGTGTTTGTGAGTTGTGTGATGAGTTTCGAAAGCTTTTGCTCAAGAGGGTGAAAATGAGAATGCTGTGCTATGAAGTGTTTCAGGCTTGCCTCTTGTTGTGTTTGGCTTGCATTTTCTTTGTATAAACAAATGCCATTGGTCAGAAGAAGTGACATGTGCTTTATTGATTGGTATGGGTGCTTTTGCCAAAATGTCAAAGTTGTGTAAGAAGGGCATGGGCTACTTGCTAGCTAAGTACAAGGAGGGTGTGATGTGCAGCATGATGTGAGGAAGGGCCTAGGATTTATCAGCAGGCTAGCCAGCAAGTGGATGAGAAGTTATGATGAGTTTTGCAACTTGTCTTGCCTTTGGTTCTTATGGAAGAAACTTGATCCATGGGCCATAAAACATGTGATTCTTTGGGTGCAATCTGACTTTTAGGACTTGTATGATCATGTGGGGAAGTTTAGAAGTCCATTTGATGACTTAATTGGCCTTGAGAAGTGAATTTGCAACTTTGCCTCTTTGGTGCATGACTTGAAAATTAGTGATTTTTGCCAACTTTGACAAGCCATAACTTTTGATCCAAAATGAATTAGGTCATGTTCCTGTACTTTTTGAAAAGGGAATGATCCATTCTACAATTTTCATGACCAAAGTTTTTCCATTTGAAGCATTTTTGAATCAAAAAGTAAGGGTTGAAAAAGTTGCCTAAAATGACAATTTCATTAAAAGTCAAACTTGCCCAAAAAGTCAACTTTGCAAAAACTTGAAATTCTTGAATTTTGTGAACTTCTAACATCTTCCATGATCAAATAAAGATCATATACAATCAAAATGATGAAGAATGCCCTTTGGTTGAGTCATTGGGGGCCTCAGACGCCCTGATTTTACACTGACTTGCTTGAAAAGTCAACTCTTGATCAGATGACTTCCCTATGGAATTTATTCATGAAAATTGATATGAATACTCCCTATACCATATAGAGACCAATAGAAACAAGAATGACCAAAAAAATTGGAGTTATGGCCTTTGAAACCAAAACCCTAATTCTAGGTCATCTGTGCAGTCCAGCCTGGCTCTGCATCCATGCCAATCCCAGTTCTTGCGATTCTTTGGCATTCTTGACTTTGAGAGGATATAATATGATGCTTGAACACACATGGACCCCTTTGAAGTGATTGATGACCTTTGGAGTGGCTCAAGAAGCTTTTGGATTGCTCAGATCACAAACCCTAGATGCAGATGACTTTGAACCTATGCAATGAATCAAAAATGTGGTATGAGATGGTATGATTGAGTTTATGCATATAAAATGATCACAAGCCATGATGTGAATGGGTGAGGGCAAATTTGGGGTGTTTACAGCTGCCCCTATTCAAACATGAGTTAGCTGTGCAGGATGTAAGCAACGGCTTATCAGGCGAACAAGATAACTTGTGGTTGAATACCAAAGACAGTCCAAAATTTGCACTCACAGAATGAAGAAGAAAAGGGATATAGATTGCAAAAGAAAACAAAGTATATTGTAAAGTGTGGGCGACGGAGGACGACCGTCGAGTAGAGGACGACTGTTGGGTAAAGAGCAATGACGGGGACGGCCGACATGCAGGAAAAAAGTGCGGGAAATGAAGCAATGACGGGGACGGCCGACATGCTGGGGATAAAAAGAATTATGATGGGGACGGCCATCAAGTAAAGCTGTAAAATTCTCTGGGGATTAATGAATCATGACGGGGACGGCCATCAAGTTCATAAAGTAAAGTAATCAACAATGGGGACGACCATCGGGCTAAACTGATGAAGGACGATCATCAGGAAAAGGAAAAGGGACCACGGCGGGGACGGCCATCGGGTTAAAGAATAAATGAAATAAACAGATTATGAGGTACGGTCATCAAAGGTTGTAGCGGTAAAATCGTAAGTGTAAGCTATTGATTAACTTAACTCGATTAACACAGAGTCGCCACCGCGCTTTTCTTTATTTCCGAATGGAAAAAGGTAAAAGAACGAATAAAACCTAGAATTCTAAAAGCAAAGGCTAAAAGAAATAAACAGAGATTGGGTAAGGGGATTGGTTATGAACCGGGAAGGTTTTAGGCACCCGACTCATCCGTAGTACTCTACGGGAGCCCTTTGAAATACTTATTGCTTTTGGTCTGAAATTGGTTTGTTTAAAATGATGGAAGAGATGAGGAGAAGAATATTTTTTAATGATTTTGTGTTTGATAAGGTTTTAAAGCCTTATGCCTACGTACCCACAAAGTGCAATGCGAGATCAAAACCTCGTAGTTCGTGGTACAAAGTTTTTTTAAAAGAATAAGGTGGGTTGAATGGATTTTAAGATGTAGAGATAAGTCGTCATCCCTTAGCGAATAATTCCGCTAAAAGGGATGAATCATATCTAAACATATGGAAAAGAAAAGGTGCACGAAGCACAAAAACAATTAAGTGGATTTGGAGTTTTTAAAGTATATAAAAAATGGTCTTGATATATTTACATGGATTAATATTTGATTAAGAAAACAAAAGGAAAAGATTAAAAATCGCTTGACCGAGATCAAGGTTTGTTTATGAAAGTGTTTGGAGTTTAGAAAAACAAGAAAGTTTTGAAATAGGAAGAAGTTTTGAAAATTAAAGAATGGGGAGGAGATGAAGAGACTAGTCCTAATGCTTGAATTAAAAGCTAAGGAAAGAAGTTACCAAACTATAATATGCACAATTCTTCAAAGATTGGAATTTCCTCTTCAAAGGTTAATGAAGTAACTTGAGGCCGAGGTTTCTAATCCATTCCAACTTGAGCAAAGGGAGATCCTAGGAGTCTAAGTCCATTCTCCAAAAGCAAAGGGATAGTAACCATAGTCCACAATTAGAAGTCACAAATTTTTCTTTAAGAGTTTAAGCCTTTATTAAGTGTTTTAATATCCAAATGGACAAAATAAAAACAAGCACAATATGAATATAAACAATGATATATGATATTATATGGTAAAGCAATATAAAGAGATAAGGGAGCAAGAGATTTAAAATAAAAGGATAAGGTGCAAGAGATTAAATTTAAACAATTATATTCACAATAGTATAATATTTACAATATAAGGTGGTATGATGAACTTAATCAAGCACAACCACAACAATGAAAATAAAACCGAGGCAACCGGATCCAAGTGGATCTTTAATCGAATCGGGATGAATGTAGGTCTATGTTAAGCAATCGCCGAGTAATTTACGGAGTAATTACCCTACAAATGAGGCCGGCCACCCCTAATTAAAGTGGAAAATATTCGTGTTAATACATGTTAGAGAAACGATATAATGGATCGTTCTCCGAAAACATGCCACACTAAAAGAAGAAGGAAGGTCTAATCTTAATCGAGATTATCGTTGAATTTCATCGAAAAGCAACCTATCACGATCTCAAAGTATGAAGAATGATCCAAATGATCATTCATTCATAGATTTGAAATAATGAAGATTAAGCTTAATCGGAAATCAACAATCCCGAATCGGAAGATTGTCATCGACCAAAATTAAAAAGAGATGAAGAATAATGGATCCAAAATAGATCCAATAAAAGAATTGAAATATTTTTTAACTTCTTTTCAAAAATCTTTTTCTAAGCCTCTCACTAAAAATTCTTTTCTAAAAGATAATGTCTAAAATGATTTTCTAAATTGTTTTTAAACATTTCTTAAAATCTTTTCTAAAAAATAAAACAATACTTAAAAAAAACTCTTTCTAAAGTATAGTTTTATATGAAATTTTTCAAATATAAAGAGGAAAACTAGTATAAAATCAATTAAAGAAAAAAAAAGAAATAAATTAAGTAAAAGAAGAAAGGTGAGGGAGTGAGTAAACCGCGGGTAAGGACAAGTAGTATGGACAGCAACAAAACCAACCTCACAGGCCCAACACCCCTCACATATCAGCTTCTTATTCTTAAAACAATTTAAAAAAAAAAGAAAATACAAGAACTAAGAAAACAGAAGAACTGAGTTTTCTTCTTCTTCCCCTCGCGCACAAACAATGAACAACAAAACAGGGCACGAACAAATGGAAGAAAGTTCACGGCGGAAGAAAAGGCATAAACGGCGGCACCTCACCTTCGAATTCAAACAACACACAACAACGTGAATCTCCTTCTTCTTCTTTTTTCACTTTCGGATTCTCTCAAACTTCTCGCGGATTTCTTTTCTTTTCTCTCAGAATCTTAGTTTCTCTCTTCTCTCAATTCGGTTTCAATCGGTTCAGGTTTGGTGATTTCAGAAACTGATTTGAAAGGATTTGGGGATTTAGGGATTTTTGATTGGTTGAAGGGAAATGAAATTTGGATTTAGGGATTTTGAGAGTTGGAAAATTAGTTTGGCAGAGATTCGGGAGGCTAATTGAAGCTTCCATTTTGAAGTGAATGAAGGGTTAATTTATAGAGAGTGAGAAGAAGATCTGGCTGCCGTTTTGATTTCAAAGGATTGCGTTTCGGAATATCACGAAACTCTCGTGTCTCCTCTTTGTTTCAATTCTCAGTTTTGATTTTTGCTGCGTTTTATTTCAAGTTGATATGCGTTTTGATTTTTGAACGTGCGTGCGTTTTGCTGATTTCGTTTTACTGCGTTTAGTGTTGGTGAGTCTCAGTTTGTTCGCGTTTTGATTCTGATTGCTCTCATGTGCAGGACGCGTGCGAGAGGAAGTTGTGAAGAGCTGGCGGTGTCCGTGTGTGAATCTGTTGGCTTCGGCTGGTACGGCTTGAGCGGATAGTTGTTGCAGGCACTTTACCTTTGGCATGAGGATTTGGGCTGGTGACGTTGGCCGGCAAGTACCTTTGGCTTGCGCGTGTAGGATATTGAAGTGAGGCAAGAGTTGTAGTGTGAGGCTGAGAAAAGAGAACTGGGCCAAGCTGGGAGTGGATGGAAATGTTTTTTATTGTTTTGTATTGTACACATTTTTTATATTTTCAAGGGCCTTTGAACTAATGTATGGGTTAAAAGAAAAACATGGTCTAGTAATAGTAATGAATCTAAAATGGATAATAATAAAAAAAAGAGAATAAAAAAAATGATTTATGAATAAAACAAATGAAAATTTGATATTATATAGTAAATGAGAAAAAATATATTTGGTAAATGAATTGTAGGAATTGATGTAGATATAAAATTTGGGTATAAATGGATAAAAATGGAAAAATGATAATTTTGACATTTGGTAAAAAAAAATGTATAATAGAGATTTATTGATGTTTTGTGAAATGGATAGAAAATGCTATTGAATATGGATAATCGATAATAAAAAGATGGAAAAAAAAAGTGATCATTGGAAAAAAAAAATGGATAATGGATATGGAGAAAATAAAATGATTTAATGGATATTGGATATGAAATTTGGTCTAAGATGGTTTAATCGAGAAATGGATAATGGATAGAATTTGGTTCTCAAGCCCACAACAAATCTCGATTTTCTTGAACAAGCCTCTGATAAAATGAATACAGCCAATCACAACGCCAACTGAATATTTCGCAACTCGAGCCACAACTGTCATCTGAAAACTGTCTGATTCAAGCCCTGATAATTCGAAACCAAACTGAGGAAAATAAATCCTCAGATGAATCATTGATGAATTAATGAACCGATGAACGGATAAACACTTGAAGATTCAAACCGCAACACACTGCCTGATAACTGATGAACAAACCAAACTTTGTATAGAAAACAACTGTCACACAACTCAACTTGTACTTTGAAAAAGCATTGCCTGATGAATGAATTACTGGCACACACAACTGGCAATCAGCACAATCTTTTAATAGTTTGACCAGATTAGGTCAAACATCCATCTGAAAACGCATTGTGACTGAACAAACACATCTGAATTAAATTCACTGCCCTGTCTTTGAAAATCTGCAACACAGAGAAGAAGAAGAACACTGCAACATATTTTTTTGTATTTTGGTTAGAAGACAGTAAATATAAATAAATATAAAGCAGTAAAAATAATGGTGATCCCCTGCGAAGCATAGACCCGATCTGAGGAGAAACTCGAAACCAATGCGATCTTGTTTGATATGCAAAATGCAGATGATATGCGAAGAAACTTAGGGCAAAAATTAGGGTGTTACAGCTGCCCCTATTTAAGTTTCTTCAATCCGGAGATATGAAGATTGACATCTTCGTCTCTACAAGATGGGAGAGACTTAAATACAGAATACCCAATTTTTGTCCTAAGAGAACAAATGATGTGATATGAATATGATATGCAAACCCAAGATCTCTGTGGGGAAAATAATGACCACCAGAGAAACGCACAACTTGGGGACACAAAAGAAAATCCCGCTGGGGAAACAACAGACAACCAAAGAGTTATCGGGAAAATAAATTACTGGATAACAGACTTCACTTGGGAAAAGATATGATATAATCAAAAACAAGATTCAACCAGGGAAAAATAAACACCCTGCCAAGAATATCAACCAACAAATATTTGAATCCAAGAATGGAGAAATACTGAGTTGGATAAGAAATCATCAACTACCTGTTTACTGGGTAGGAAATACAACAGACTCGACTATCGATTTACTGGATAGGAGCAAAATACGGAGGGATATCCTCAACTACCTTTTTACTGGGCAACAAAATCTCAACTACCTGATTTACTGGGTAGAGAATATTAAGGTACTCGACTATCGATTTACTAGATAGGAGTAAAATAAAATAAAAGGAATAACTTTCACTACCTTTTTACTGGGTAAGAGAAATTTTCAACTACCTAATATACTGGGTAGAAGCAAAAATAAAGGACTCGACTATCGATTTATTGGATAGGAGTATGATCCACTACCTGATTTACTGGGTAGGAAATTAATCAAAGAGAAACAACTTCTATTACCTTTTTACTGGGTAAGGAACTCTCAACTACCTGATTTACTGGGCAGAAGAAAAATAAAGGACTCGACTATCGATTTACTGGATAGGAGTATGATCCACTACCTGATTTACTGGGTAGGGACTCAATCAGATTACCTTTTTACTGGGTAAGAGGAAAATATTGACTTCTATTACCTTTTTACTGGGTAAGAGGAAAATAACTTGACTACCGGATTTACTGGGTAGAACAATTCTCGACTACCTGATTTACTGGGTAGGAGCTAAATCAAAGAAGAACAAACTCCATTACCTTTTTACTGGGTAAGAGGCAGAAATCTCGACTACCGGATTTACTGGGTAGGAACTCAATCAAATTACCTTTTTACTGGGTAAGATGAAAATATCTGATTCTATCACCTTTTTACTGGGTGAGAGGAAAATAACTTGACTACCGGATTTACTGGGTAGAACAATTCTCGACTACCTGATTTACTGGGTAGGAGCATAAGGGACTCGACTATCAATTTACTGGATAGGAGTATGATCGACTACCTGATTTACTGGGTAGGAACTCAATCAAATGGAAACAGTTTCTATTACCTTTTTACTGGGTAAGAAGAAGAAATATCGGCTACCGGATTTACTGGGTAGAAACTCAATCAAATTACCTTTTTACTGGGTAAGAGGAAAATATCTGATTCTATCACCTTTTTACTGGGTAAGAACAATAACTTGACTACCGGATTTACTGGGTAGAACAAATTCTCGACTACCTGATTTACTGGGTAGGAGCTGAATCAAAGAATAACAAACTCTATTACCTTTTTACTGGGTAAGAAAATAACTTGACTACCGGATTTACTGGGTAGAACAAATTCTCGACTACCTGATTTACTGAGTAGGAGCAAATGAAAACAAACTCTATTACCTTTTTACTGGGTAAGAGACAGAAATCTCGACTACCGAATTTACTGGGTAGGAGTACAAGCAAAAGAACTTGATCAATTTGGTAATATTACCCACTATCGATTTACTGATAGCTTAAATCCAGAGCAAATATACGCAAGCTGGAGAAAATGTTGCCCACTATCAAACAATGATAGCTTAATTCCAAAGCAAATACAGAGGACCAAAGTTCAATCCAAGAACAAATTGGAGAGAAACGGTCAAACAAGACTCATCCCGAGGAGGAAATATCTCAACTGGGGACAATTCCATCCAGATAATAAACTGGGGAGGAAACTGAATCAACATCATCCACGAGAAACAAACTCAGTGGGGAATTAGAAAGGATTAACACTTTCTGCTTAATGGTCGACACTCTAAACTTGAGAGGAATACGACATACATACTCTGTGGGGAAGATCCACACCAAAGAGCATATAGCAATGATAAACGCAAGAATGCAAGCAAACAATGCTATGCTTATGCGTATGAATATGTTTATGAATATGCTGACAAAACAAACATAAAGATAAGAAACAGGTGACATAAACACCACAACAACCGGATACTCGGCTAATCCCAAGGCAATAATGCAGGGAAACATGCTAGAGATTCAAATTGAAATCTGCAGGGGAATATCACAAGCCATCAAAGGAATACAATCCTACTACAAGGCTCAAATCAGGATAATACAACATCTACTAGGAATATCATCCTGCTGAGGAAAAGGTAATAATCTGCTGAGGATGGAAATAATCTTGGTAAAAATCAACTTCATAAGGAATAACTGTCATACAACTCCTGCTCCACTTGAGGATAGAGTGCAAGACTTGCTAAAAATCACATAGGAAACTGCTGGAAATCAACACATGCAGTCCTACTGGGGATCCATATGGGGATATCAGAAGTTAACATCATAGCCAAAACACAGTTATGAGGGATTTTAAATCAGTACCCAACATAGGATACAAGAAAACCTCTAAACTGACTGCTATATCAATACTTCTATATTCAAAGATGCAAATAATCAAGCTGAGGAACATGAGCTCAGCTGGGGATTCCCAATACTTCTCAATTTAAAGATAACTGGCTGAGGAAAAGATAAACACTCAGCTAGGGATTCATAAGAACATCCCTTCCAACAACTCTTCTGGGGAATACATACAATCTCCATTCAACATCATGGTTGGGGAACAAAACATCATTAACATCAATTTGTCAAGACTATCCAGGAACAACCGAATCAAACCCTGCTTTGGGAGAGACGAGTTACACACATCCAGACTTTACCATTCTTGGAATCACTGTTGACAACCTTTCTTTGTTCATATATCAAAAGAAAAATGTTTTTGAAATCTTCAAAGATTAAATTTACAGCAAATGGCGTGACTCCATGGATCATTACAAGTTTGAAAAATGGTAAATACATGGAAAAGGGCTACATTGAGATACAATGATCGCTATTCTCCCTATCAACTTTGAACTCCACTGTGTCCGAAACTTCAGTCAAGGATGAGTGAATAAGAATCTTTGATGAATAATTCTTTTGAGGGACAAGAATCTGAAATCCTCGGTTGCTACAAGTGATTCAGTCTGTCGACGCAGTTACTTGCCATGATCCCTAACTTTTGCCTAGATTACCCTTTCGGGTTTTCAATCTACCGGGATAATTATTTCTGTTTTTGTCTCTAATTTTTGCCTGGACCGCCCTTTCGGGTTTTCAATCCACCGAGACGCTCATTTTTGCCTAAGCCGCCCTTTCGGGTCTTCAACTTAGCGAGTTGTTCTTTTATTTTTTTAGGCGAAGTATTTCTTGACTGCATCCGCATTCACAGGGCGAGTGATCTCCTCACTATCCATAGTTGCAAGAATTAATGAACCGCCAGAGAAGGCTTTCTTAACAACATATGGTCCATCATAGTTCGGAGTCCACTTGCCCCGAGAATCTTTAAGGAAAGACTGAATCATTTTTAGCACGAGATCGCCTTCTCTGAATACACGAGGTTTGACCTTCTTATCAAAATCTTTCTTCATTCTTTGCTGGTACAACCGACCATGACACAAAGCTGTTATTCTCTTTTCTTCAATCAAATTCAACTGATCAAATCTACTTTGACACCATTCAGCCTCAGTTAACTTGGCTTCCATCAGAACTCTCATTGATGGGATTTCAACTTCGACGGGGAGCACTGCTTCTGTACCATAAACAAGTGAGAAAGGGGTTGCCCCTGTTGAAGTGCGGACAAATGTACGATACCCATGCAAAGCAAAAGGGAGCATCTCATGCCAGTCTGCTCGGAAATTAGAAATGCTACTGTTGAACAAATCTCTGTCCCACCAGTAAACTGCATCAAGTTGAAAATCTTTTGAGAGAAATCATGCAAAGCTGCTTGGAGATTCTTGAAGAAAGTTGCTCCAAGTTCAATGACTCATAAAGGTAAACTTATAATGGATTCAATTCTTGATTGCTTCCGGAGAAAATACTCAGATCTTTGGAATAACTGTTGAGAGAATAAACTGATCATGGCTTCAGTTCTTGAAATGATTGTTGAGAAAATAACCCAGAAATGAATCTTGCAGAGAACCATATCTGAGAATAACTTGCACTGATCAACAACTCTTGAACTATAGGACCTGAGGAGAAATTTCCCCTGATAAGATCACCGACCAAGTTTCTCCACTGTTTGAAAATTCCTTGATGATGAAAGTTTATTTGCAAATAAAAAAATGTTTGTACAAACCTGGTGATTTTAATGCAAAGTTCAATGCAAAGTTTGAAATCAAGAATCATTTTTGGAATGGAATTTATTGATGTAAAGTAATTAAAAAAACATTGTCAAAACACGGCGGTTGAAACAACATTGAAGATAAAGCAAAGATAAGAAAATAAATGATTGGTAAAGAACTTGGGAGTCAGTTTACGCAACCTCGTTGTAATATGCTTTTCAAAAGAAACCTGGATTCAATTAGGACTTTTGAAGGTTGTAACGTGGTCTGGTTCACGGTTTATGAAACAAAGGATATAGGCTCAAAGTTTATTTATACCCAACCCCTCTTCGTGATGAACTCCAGTCCTACATTCAATTAATTCAGCCTATGCATTCAAGTTCCCGGACATTTAGGATTGCACAGATGAAGATGGTTCGTAAGCCAAAGGATTTTGAGATAACAGTCACATCTTTCCTTTTGTTATTTCTAGTGAGGACTTTGGTCAACTCAACTTATTTTTGCTGAGGATTTTGATGACCTCTGGGTAAATCTTTCTTTTTATTATCCCTAATTTTGTCTTGAACTGCGTCATTTCAACTTACAGCCAGCGGGATGCCCCAGTTTTTTGCCTAAGTCTCCTTCATAGGTTTTGACTTAGCGGGCTTTGATTTTTTTTTTCAATAATTTTTCACTATCATCATTTTTTTTGAAAGATAATGACTGCATGGCTTAATGATTACGATGAACCATCATTGGCTTTTGAATTGAGAAACATCTTCAACACTTCTTGATGTGTGTGAAGGAAAACTTGAGATCGCAACCTTTATTTGAAAGGTGTCTTGAATGATTCTCTTGTACTTGAATGCACATTCGAATTAATTGAGAACTACCCATCCCCGGGTTAAAATTGAGGGTTTTTTTCGAATAGAAAGAAACTCCAACTTCAAGGTTCAAAGGGGTTAACAAAGGATTAACTTCCTTATTTCTCCAGTGTTTAGGATTTGAAACAATGCCTGTATATCATCAACCAAGTCTCAATCGAAAGCATACCAACAACAATTATGGGTATCTCGTTTTCGTCATCCTCCCTCCAATCATTATGAAAGCTTGAGACAAGATAAATGAACTTGAAATGTAAAGCATAAAGATGCAAATAATAAATGAAATCAAAACAAAGAAATGCTCATTTCATTAAAACCAACATGAAAGCACAAACAAGCTTAAAAGCAAACAACTTAATATGATTGAAGAAAAAAAACATAAAGAAACAATGGCCTAATGATCCATCAGCAACAAAGGATGAGCTGTCCCGTCTGAGATTCTGGCCTTGAAGAAAATCTGACAGTTGAATTCCTCTAGAAGATTCATTTCTCATGATTCGGAAAAGGTTTAGTGTCCTCAAAAGTGATCATCCCATTTCTAACAAGCTCTCTTACTTTAGCCTTCAATGCAAAACAGTGTTCTAGGTCATGACCAGTTCCACCTTGATGAAACTCACAACGAAGATCTGATTTATAACCAACCGGAAGAGGATTTGGAACAGGAGGCGCATGCCTAGTAGTAATCCAACCATTCTGGACCAAGTAAGGATACAACTCAGCATAAGTCATCGGAATAGGATCAAAGTTTGGCCTACTCCTAGCATTACGATTCTGGTTCTGGAAAATCTTTCCATGCGTAACGAAATCAAACATTTATTCGTCTTCATCAGACGCATTACCAGGACATTTATCAACCATGTTCACAGACACATTACCATGCTTCGGCAACGGATTCTTCTGCACATTAGGATTAACATCATTGAAATACAGAACATTGTTCCTCATCAATTTCTGTACTTCAAACTTCAGCGGGTAACAGTTCTCAACATCATGCCTCGGGGCACCTTGATGAAAAGCACAACGAGCTTCTGGCTTATACCACCATGGAATAGTCTCTGGAACCGGAGGTGGTGGACGAGTCTGCACAAGATTCTCTGCAATTAAATATGGAAGCAAGTCTGCATACGGCACAGGAATAGGATCAAAGCTTGGCTTACTCCTAGCATTACGATTCTGGTTCTGGCCAACATTCCTTTGAATAGATGGACCATTGATCATCAGAGCGACTGCAGTAGGGTATGATTGTTCATGGTGTTGTTGTCTACGACGAGTCATCCCAACAACACTTGTTTCACCAGCAGGAACATTGACTTGAGGCATGACAATCCTCTGAGGTTGAGTTTCCCTGATGATCAAAGCCTGTAGCATCTCCATGATCTGACTCACATTGCTTTTCAACTCATCAAGGTCTTCCCTAACTTTCTTGTTATGTTGGGCTTGACTTTCCATTCTCAATCTAATAACTCTCAATCTGTTAGCAGCTCTAGTACCGTATCTGTGGTGATGAGTCAGCTTGACGGATCAACAGACAACTGAGGAAAGAAACAATCGGGATGAGTTCCCACACAACTCGGATGAACACAAGAATATGCGAGGATGCAATGATATGCAATGTTCACTTCCATTTTCAGAAAAACAACTTGATTATTGCAAACATGGTCAACATCGAGAATATTATCATGAAAAAAAAAAAAATCTTGGCAAAAAGGAATATTTATTCTTTCCAATATTTGCAATAATCAGAATTGTCTTCCTTGAAAAATGGTTGTGATGATGATCATGATGAATATGTAGATGCAACAACCACAAACAAGATCACACAAAGCACACGGGCTTAGGTTCCGAGTCACGAGCATGAAGTCAAGGTAACAGAACACCAACCCACACAGGCAAGTACTAAGGTTTTGTCTTCATTGTACCTGCAAGAAACCAAAAGGGTGCTAACAGAGGTGCCCGGAGTTAACAGCCATCTTTAGAATATCATCGGTACGTTGGATTACTCCCCAACCGATAACATTCTTAAAATAGACCTCGTCCGAGTGTAGTATCGCGTGACAACCGCCTTAGATTTACATCCAGACAGCTTCCGCACTACGTTCCTAAATTGGCTTAGATGGGTTAAGGGTTCTAAGGTCCTCAGTATGATCAGCTCAAGGTCGGAAAATAATGCCACGTACGATTACTCGTCATGACATTGATAGTCCAAGAGAGCCTAACCGAGTGGAGATTATCAAATTGATATTGCGTTGGACTACTCCATCGCATATCGCTTCGAATATCGCCGTCCTATCATAAGTGTCACTCAGATCCGGGTTAGAATCTATCTCACACAGAGGATCACCAAAAACCAAAACGGAACAAACAAATAACAAACAATTCAAACCAAAGCGATAAATAAATCAAACTAGGCTAAATCCGCTTAGAGATTACTCCCCAGCAGAGTCGCCACTTTTCTGTAGCGGTAAAATCGTAAGTGTAAGCTATTGATTAACTTAACTCGATTAACACAGAGTCGCCACCGCGCTTTTCTTTATTTCCGAATGGAAAAAGGTAAAAGAACGAATAAAACCTAGAATTCTAAAAGCAAAGGCTAAAAGAAATAAACAGAGATTGGGTAAGGGGATTGGTTATGAACCGGGAAGGTTTTAGGCACCCGACTCATCCGTAGTACTCTACGGGAGCCCTTTGAAATACTTATTGCTTTTGGTCTGAAATTGGTTTGTTTAAAATTATGGAAGAGATGAGGAGAAGAATATTTTTTAATGATTTTGTGTTTGATAAGGTTTTAAAGCCTTATGCCTACGTACCCACAAAGTGCAATGCGAGATCAAAACCTCGTAGTTCGTGGTACAAAGTTTTTTTAAAAGAATAAGGTGGGTTGAATGGATTTTAAGATGTAGAGATAAGTCGTCATCCCTTAGCGAATAATTCCGCTAAAAGGGATGAATCATATCTAAACATATGGAAAAGAAAAGGTGCACGAAGCACAAAAACAATTAAGTGGATTTGGAGTTTTTAAAGTATATAAAAATGGTCTTGATATATTTACATGGATTAATATTTGATTAAGAAAACAAAAGGAAAAGATTAAAAATCGCTTGACCGAGATCAAGGTTTGTTTATGAAAGTGTTTGGAGTTTAGAAAAACAAGAAAGTTTTGAAATAGGAAGAAGTTTTGAAAATTAAAGAATGGGGAGGAGATGAAGAGACTAGTCCTAATGCTTGAATTAAAAGCTAAGGAAAGAAGTTACCAAACTATAATATGCACAATTCTTCAAAGATTGGAATTTCCTCTTCAAAGGTTAATGAAGTAACTTGAGGCCGAGGTTTCTAATCCATTCCAACTTGAGCAAAGGGAGATCCTAGGAGTCTAAGTCCATTCTCCAAAAGCAAAGGGATAGTAACCATAGTCCACAATTAGAAGTCACAAATTTTTCTTTAAGAGTTTAAGCCTTTATTAAGTGTTTTAATATCCAAATGGACAAAATAAAAACAAGCACAATATGAATATAAACAATGATATATGATATTATATGGTAAAGCAATATAAAGAGATAAGGGAGCAAGAGATTTAAAATAAAAGGATAAGGTGCAAGAAATTAAATTTAAACAATTATATTCACAATAGTATAATATTTACAATATAAGGTGGTATGATGAACTTAATCAAGCACAACCACAACAATGAAAATAAAACCGAGGCAACCGGATCCAAGTGGATCTTTAATCGAATCGGGATGAATGTAGGTCTATGTTAAGCAATCGCCGAGTAATTTACGGAGTAATTACCCTACAAATGAGGCCGGCCACCACTAATTAAAGTGGAAAATATTCGTGTTAATACATGTTAGAGAAACGATATAATGGATCGTTCTCCGAAAACATGACACACTAAAAGAAGAAGGAAGGTCTAATCTTAATCGAGATTATCGTTGAATTTCATCGAAAAGCAACCTATCACGATCTCAAAGTATGAAGAATGATCCAAATGATCATTCATTCATAGATTTGAAATAATGAAGATTAAGCTTAATCGGAAATCAACAATCCCGAATCGGAAGATTGTCATCGACCAAAATTAAAAAGAGATGAAGAATAATGGATCCAAAATAGATCCAATAAAAGAATTGAAATATTTTTTAACTTCTTTTCAAAAATCTTTTTCTAAGCCTCTCACTAAAAATTCTTTTCTAAAAGATAATGTCTAAAATGATTTTCTAAATTGTTTTTAAACATTTCTTAAAATCTTTTCTAAAAAATAAAACAATACTTAAAAAAAACTCTTTCTAAAGTATAGTTTTATATGAAATTTTTCAAATATAAAGAGGAAAACTAGTATAAAATCAATTAAAGAAAAAAAAAGAAATAAATTAAGTAAAAGAAGAAAGGTGAGGGAGTGAGTAAACCGCGGGTAAGGACAAGTAGTATGGACAGCAACAAAACCAACCTCACAGGCCCAACACCCCTCACATATCAGCTTCTTATTCTTAAAACAATTTAAAAAAAAAAAGAAAATACAAGAACTAAGAAAACAGAAGAACTGAGTTTTCTTCTTCTTCCCCTCGCGCACAAACAATGAACAACAAAACAGGGCACGAACAAATGGAAGAAAGTTCACGGCGGAAGAAAAGGCATAAACGGCGGCACCTCACCTTCGAATTCAAACAACACACAACAACGTGAATCTCCTTCTTCTTCTTTTTTCACTTTCGGATTCTCTCAAACTTCTCGCGGATTTCTTTTCTTTTCTCTCAGAATCTTAGTTTCTCTCTTCTCTCAATTCGGTTTCAATCGGTTCAGGTTTGGTGATTTCAGAAACTGATTTGAAAGGATTTGGGGATTTAGGGATTTTTGATTGGTTGAAGGGAAATGAAATTTGGATTTAGGGATTTTGAGAGTTGGAAAATTAGTTTGGCAGAGATTCGGGAGGCTAATTGAAGCTTCCATTTTGAAGTGAATGAAGGGTTAATTTATAGAGAGTGAGAAGAAGATCTGGCTGCCGTTTTGATTTCAAAGGATTGCGTTTCGGAATATCACGAAACTCTCGTGTCTCCTCTTTGTTTCAATTCTCAGTTTTGATTTTTGCTGCGTTTTATTTCAAGTTGATATGCGTTTTGATTTTTGAACGTGCGTGCGTTTTGCTGATTTCGTTTTACTGCGTTTAGTGTTGGTGAGTCTCAGTTTGTTCGCGTTTTGATTCTGATTGCTCTCATGTGCAGGACGCGTGCGAGAGGAAGTTGTGAAGAGCTGGCGGTGTCCGTGTGTGAATCTGTTGGCTTCGGCTGGTACGGCTTGAGCGGATAGTTGTTGCAGGCACTTTACCTTTGGCATGAGGAATTGGGCTGGTGACGTTGGCCGGCAAGTACCTTTGGCTTGCGCGTGTAGGATATTGAAGTGAGGCAAGAGTTGTAGTGTGAGGCTGAGAAAAGAGAACTGGGCCAAGCTGGGAGTGGATGGAAATGTTTTTTATTGTTTTGTATTGTACACATTTTTTATATTTTCAAGGGCCTTTGAACTAATGTATGGGTTAAAAGAAAAACATGGTCTAGTAATAGTAATGAATCTAAAATGGATAATAATAAAAAAAAGAGAATAAAAAAAATGATTTATGAATAAAACAAATGAAAATTTGATATTATATAGTAAATGAGAAAAAATATATTTGGTAAATGAATTGTAGGAATTGATGTAGATATAAAATTTGGGTATAAATGGATAAAAATGGAAAAATGATAATTTTGACATTTGGTAAAAAAAAATGGATAATAGAGATTTATTGATGTTTTGTGAAATGGATAGAAAATGCTATTGAATATGGATAATCGATAATAAAAAGATGGAAAAAAAAAGTGATCATTGGAAAAAAAAATGGATAATGGATATGGAGAAAATAAAATGATTTAATGGATATTGGATATGAAATTTGGTCTAAGATGGTTTAATCGAGAAATGGATAATGGATAGAATTTGGTTCTCAAGCCCACAACAAATCTCGATTTTCTTGAACAAGCCTCTGATAAAATGAATACAGCCAATCACAACGCCAACTGAATATTTCGCAACTCGAGCCACAACTGTCATCTGAAAACTGTCTGATTCAAGCCCTGATAATTCGAAACCAAACTGAGGAAAATAAATCCTCAGATGAATCATTGATGAATTAATGAACCGATGAATGGATAAACACTTGAAGATTCAAACCGCAACACACTGCCTGATAACTGATGAACAAACCAAACTTTGTATAGAAAACAACTGTCACACAACTCAACTTGTACTTTGAAAAAGCATTGCCTGATGAATGAATTACTGGCACACACAACTGGCAGTCAGCACAATCTTTTAATAGTTTGACCAGATTAGGTCAAACATCCATCTGAAAACGCATTGTGACTGAACAAACACATCTGAATTAAATTCACTGCCCTGTCTTTGAAAATCTGCAACACAGAGAAGAAGAAGAACACTGCAACATATTTTTTTGTATTTTGGTTAGAAGACAGTAAATATAAATAAATATAAAGCAGTAAAAATAATGGTGATCCCCTGCGAAGCATAGACCCGATCTGAGGAGAAACTCGAAACCAATGCGATCTTGTTTGATATGCAAAATGCAGATGATATGCGAAGAAACTTAGGGCAAAAATTAGGGTGTTACAAAGGTGAAGGATGATCACCTAGCAGGGGACGACTGCTCTGTTGGGGGTAAGATGAGGGACGGTCATCTAAGGTGGAGGACGACCACCTGGCAGGGTACGGCTGCCGAAAGTATCGCGACATAGGACGAATGCCGGATAAAGGGTCAACGATGGGGACGGCCATCGGATGAGCATGATGGGGGACGACCATCAAGAGGTGGAGGACGACCACCTAGAAGGGGACGGCTGCTCTCAAGGTTTATCATGACATAGGCCGAATGCCAGATAACCAAAATCAATAATGGGGACGGCCATTGGATAAAATGATGAAGGACGATCATCAAAAGGTGGAGGACGACCACCTAGCAGGGGACGGCTGCTAAATATTACGACATAAGACGAATGTCGGATAGAAAATCAATGATGGGGACGGCCATCGGGTGAGCATGATGGGGGACGACCATCAAGAGGTGGAGGACGACCACCTAGCAGGGTACGGCTCCTCTCAGGGTTTATCATGACACAGGACGAATGTCAGATAAAAAGAAATTTGCTTTGTTGGCGATCTACTGGGGAATAGTAAACACGGACGAGTGTTTATATCCAAGAAACAAAAGGTATAAGTGTTTGGTGTTGTGTATAGATTAAAGATGCGGACGAGCATCCCTAAGACTACGATACGGACGAGTATCGGGTAGAAACAAATACTGACACGTGTTCAGAGATGATGATACGGACGAGTATCAACTGGTTAACAGAGAACACGGACGAGTGTTGAATCTGAAGAGACTCTTCTGGGGAATAGTAAACACAGACGAGTGTCTATATTCAAGAAGACAAAAGTGTTTGACACAGTGTATGGATTAAGGGTGCGGATGAGCATCCTTAAGACTATGATACGGACGAGTATCATGTAGAAACAAACGCTTGACACATGTTCTGAGATGATGGTACGGACGAGCACCAACTGGTTAACAAAGAACACGGACTAGTGTTGAATCTGCGGGGATATAAATGGTGTATACAAAATACGGACGAGTATCTGTATAAGTGTGAGTATGAGAGTAATAAGTATGAGTATTCATTCTGCTGGGGAGGGTGACACGGACGAGTGTCAAAAGGATAAGAGTATAGTATAAACAAGTATCTAATGTACAAAATGTTTATGTTACTGTACTGGGGAGAATGACACGGACGAATGTCAGGGAAAGTTATATATAAGTGCATGTGAATGCAAAGAGGATGTCTTTGGCTTCCTGCTGGGGATATGACACGGACGGGTGCCACAAGGAGTATATACTAATGTTTGGGAATGCAAGGCAACTGTGTTTGTTGGGGAATCTCCGCTGGGGATTTTGGGGGGAGTTTTCTGTATGTTGATGGATTGTCATTATTCACAAGTGTTTGATTCAGACCATGGCTTATGATTATGCAATATGTTTGATTTTTGCCGTAATGCTCCGTATTAGACGGAATGCTACGCTTTGTGGGTGAATATGATGTGAATGCTATGATTATGCAAGGATACCAAACCGGGATTCGGATCCCGTCGCTGCGGAGATCTCTGGTTGATCCGCTTGAAATGGACATCCCAACTGGGGATGGGATCGTTGGTAGATCTGATGAGATGTATCTGCTTAGGGGAATAGGTCATTGATAGACCCATACTGATAATGAGAGACCCAGCTGGGGTTCGTAGAAGCTTTCTTCACTCTGTTGTGATTCCCTCATGCGTTGCTCTTCTGGATAGAGGCTGAAGCTCTGCGGGAGATGGTTCCCTGGTTCTTGTACTTGGCTGAGAAGAAAGAATGATGGGCACCTCGGCTGGGAAGAAATAGCAAGTGGAAACCCAGCTGGGGAGAAAACACTTTGGGTGCTAAGACGGAGTGTTGATTTGTCAGCTTGCTGAGGTGAAGCTTTCATGCCCCATGTTGCGTTTTGGATACCTACAATCCTGCAAAGATAGGGAAACGCACAAGTAATCCCGAGGTATCCTTTACCGGATTCCGTCATAGGAGTTTAGACACTTCTAAGAGTAAGTATATTTCCTGCAAGCATGTGACTTTTATATATTTTTTCTTTGAAGATAAGCTTCTGTATTCAGGCAATCAGTTTTTCTTAAGACATTAGACATTTTTGCAAATAAAAAAATGTACAAGACGAAACATGACTGAAAATCTGATTTTATTAATTCATGTGCATTGAATTGGCGATATACAGTCAAAGAAACAAATCCCCTGAAATGAGGAGATTGTTACAAAATGAGAAAACAAAAAGCTGGCAATGTTGTCGACGTTTCGAGGAGCTTCCCCTTTGCTATGACTCGTATGACTTTTGACGTTCTTCTCGTTTTGCCTGAGTTGTCCAATGCGGCTTTTCAACTCAGCGGGTGTACATTTTTGCTTATTTTCCCTTATTTTTGCCCGAGTTTTTTATTCTGTTTTTGACTCGCCGGGATGCCCTATTTTTGCCTGGACTTACATTCTGTTTTTATGTCCAGCGGGTCATTTTTATGCGAAGTATTTTTTAACTGCATCTGAATTCACAGGGGACGGGAAGTCTTCGCCATCCATGGTGCTGAGCATCAGTGCTCCACCAGAGAAAACCTTCTTTACTACAAATGGTCCTTCATAATTCGGAGTCCACTTGCCCCTGTGGTCTGTATGTGGAGGGAGGATCCTCTTCAGCACAAGATCCCCTACTTGGTACTCTCGGTGCCTGACTTTCTGATCGAAGGCTCTCTTCATTCTTTTCTGATATAATTGTCCATGACAAATTGCAGCCAATCTTTTCTCTTCAATCAGACTCAGCTGTTCATACCGGGATCGGACCCATTCTGCTTCGTTCAGCTTAACATCCATCAGTACCCTTAGGGAGGGTAATTCAACTTCAACTGGTAGGACTGCTTCCATACCATACACAAGCTGATATGGTGTTGCCCCAGTAGATGTTCTGATTGACGTACGGTACCCATGCAAGGAAAACGGTAGCATTTCATGTCAGTCTTTGTAGGTGACTACCATCTTCTGCACAATCTTCTTGATATTCTTATTAGCTGCCTCAACATCGCCGTTCATCTTTGGCCTGTAAGGAGAAGAATTGTGGTGTTGGATCTTGAAGTCCCGGCATAGCTCTGCCATCATTTTGTTGTTTAAGTTGGAACCATTGTCAGTAATGATTCTCTTGGGAACCCCATATCGACAGATGATATCTCTCTTCAGGAATCGGGCTACCACTTGTCTTGTAACGTTTGCATAGGAAGCTGCTTCGACCCACTTGGTGAAATAGTCAATGGCAACCAGGATGAATTTGTGGCCATTCGAAGCAGTTGGCTCAATCTTGCCAATCATGTCAATGCCCCACATAGCAAAGGGCCAAGGTGAAGACATCACATTCAACGGATTAGGAGGCACATGCACCTTATCCGCATAAATCTGGCATTTATGGCATTTTCTGGCATAAGCACAACAGTCGGCATCCATTGTGATCCAGTAATAACCTGATCTTAGCAATTTCTTGGCCATGGCATGCCCTCCTGCATGGGTACCAAAGGATCCTTCGTGCACTTCATGCATCAACAAATATGCTTCTGTTCTATCAACGCATCTGAGGAGTACCATATCAAAGTTTCTCTTGTACAGGGAACCGTCAGTATTCAGAAAGAAACTACCAGCAAGCCTTCTCAAAGTCTTCTTATCATTGGAAGATGCCCCAGGTGGGTATGTTTGATCCTCCAAGAAGCACTTAATGTCATGGAACCAAGGCTTATCATCTTTGACAATATCTGCTGCGAACACATATGCTGGTCTGTCAAGTCTGGACACTGAAATTTGAGGTACAAAGTTGGCAACTTGCACTTTGATCATGGATGAAATGGTAGCCAGAGCATCTGCAAACTGATTCTCGTCCCGAGGGATATACTCAAGCTTGATTGTGGTGAAGAAATTTAATAACCTCCTTGTATAATCCCTGTAAGGTATCAGATGATCCTGGTGCGTGTACCATTTGCCGTTGGTTTGATTAACTACCAGAGCTGAATCTCCGAATACAGTTAAAGTCTTGATCCTGAGGTTAATGGCTTCCTCAAGACCCATAATGCAAGCTTCGTATTCAGCTTCGTTGTTAGTGCAGTTAAAGGTGAGTTTTGCCGAGAAAGTCATGTGAACTCCTTTAGGTGTAATGAGTACTGCACCAACACCACGACCATTCATATTAACCGCCCCGTCAAACATCATAGTCCATTCTTCTTCCGGGTCAGGCCCTTCAGTGTGAATAGGCTCTTCATGATCTTTTGCTTTTATGAACATGATGTCTTCATCAGGGAAGTCAAATCTCATTGGCTGGTAATCATCAATGGGTTGCTCAACAAGATAATCAGACAATACACTGCCTTTGATGGCTTTCTGAGATGTGTATTGAATATCATATTCTGTGAGGATCATTTGCCATCTCGCAACCCGTCCGGTAAGTGTTGGCTTCTCGAATATGTACTTAACTGGGTCCATTTTGGAGATCAACAAAGTAGTGTGGGTCAGCATATACTGTCTCAGTCGGCGAGCAGCCCACGCTAAAGCACAGCAAGTTTTCTCGAGCAGTGAATAACGTTGTTCACAGTCGGTAAACTTTTTGCTCAGGTAGTATATTGCATACTCTTTTCGACCAGACTCGTCATGCTGGCCCATCACACACCCCATTTACTCTTCTAATACTGTCAAGTACATGATCAGAGGTCTTCCTTCAACTGGAGGCATAAGTATTGGAGGTTTTTGCAAGTACTCTTTGATCTTGTCAAAAGCCTTCTGGCAGTCTTCGTTCCACCTGACCGTCTGTTCTTTTCTCAACAATTTGAACAAAGGTTCACAGGTTGTTGTAAGGTGAGATATGAACCTTGAGATGTAGTTCAATCTGCCTAAGAACCCTCGAACTTCTTTTTCAGACTTTGGTGCAGGCATTTCTTGAATGGCTTTGACTTTATCAGGGTCAACTTCAATCCCTTTCTCGCTCACAATAAAACCCAGCAGCTTACCCGATCGCACCCCGAATGTGCACTTGTTGGGGTTCAACTTCAGTTGGTACTTCCTCAGACGCTTGAACAGCTTCAACAGATTTACCAGGTGGTCTTCTTCAGTAAGGGACTTGGCAATCATGTCATCCACATAACACTCGATTTCTTTATGGATCATATCGTGGAATAATGTCACCATAGCCCGTTGATATGTTGCACCGGCATTCTTTAATCCGAATGGTATCACCTTATAACAGAACGTGCCCCAGGGTGTAATGAAGGTTTTCTTATCCATGTCTTCAGGCGACATCTTGATCTGATTGTATCCTGAAAATCCGTCCATGAAGGAGAATACCGAAAACTGAGCCGTGTTATCCACCAATACATCGATGTGAGGTAATGGGAAGTCATCTTTCGGGCTGGCTCTATTCAGATCCCGGTAGTCAACACACATTCTTACTTTGCCGTCCTTCTTAGGCACAGGCACAATATTAGCAACCCACGGTGGATAGCTAGTTACAGCAAGGAACCCGGCGTCCCATTGCTTTTGTACCTCTTCTTTGATTTTCATTGCCATGTCTGGGCGAGTACGGCGCAGTTTCTGTTTAACCGGCGGGCAATCTTCTCTTAAAGGCAACTTGTGCATAACAATGTCAGTGTCCAAACCTGGCATATCTTGATAAGACCAAGCAAACACATCCACATACTCTTGAAGCAGGTCAATCAGTTGTCTCTTCACTGAGTTTTGTAAGCAGGCCCCGATTTTAACTTCTTTCACATCTTCATCTGCACCAAGATTAATTGTTTCGACCTCCTCCTGATGAGGAGTGATAACCTTTTCCTCTTGTCTCAACAACCTGGCTAGATCTTCAGGAAGCTCGTAATCTTCTTCAACCCCTTCATCAGCTTGATTGATTGGATTGTCAAAGTCATACGAAGTCATAGTCGTGCTGTTGTCAGTGCAGTCTGGAAGGCACACTCTGCAAGGGTTCAGTTTGTTCATTTTAGTGATTGATTTTAATCTTGTTTAGAAAATTTAAATAAAGTTGTCATTTTGAAAACATTGCCATTTATTTTTTGTACAAAAAGAAAAATGGAAAAACAGTGAGCGGAAAAGAAGAAGACTCATTTGCAAAGATGTCTGATATTTCATTGATTAATATTGTTGCACAAAAATTACAGATGGCCCGATTACAAAATGAGTCTTGTCATCTTGGGCAAGATGCAAGACTTGATGCATGCTTAAAAAATACAGGAAATAATAATTACTCTGCAGGAGTAACTCTTATAATTTCCTGGGAAGACCAGTTTGAGATACTGCTCCCCGGGATCTTTGGACGGATCCAACTCTCCAGGTTGCGGTCGCCTTCATCCTCGTCTTCCAAATTGTTGACAGCATCAGGGGTGAGCATTCCCCCGCTAACAAAGTTGGGCTCCTTAGCAGCCTCTGCTTGACCTTGTTGAGTTGGTTTATAACCCAACCCAAATCTATCTTCTTTCTTCTCCACAGGTAACAACTTGCCCCAACCTTGGGCAGTCCCTTCTTCAACAACCTTCCGGGCTTGTTTATAAGATGTCATTGAGGTTCCAGGTACAGCAGATGTTTCATTTATGTTCAAGGCCTCAAACCCTTGACTCATAGTTTCGTGGATCTCCCCATCCATCTCAATGTATTTGTAGGTAGCCAGATGGCTAACAAAAATATCTTCCTCTCCACAAATAGTAACGACTTGGCCCTCCCACTCGAATTTTAACTTCTGGTGAAGGGTAGACGTAACTGCGCCGGCGGCATGAATCCATGGTCTACCCAACAAACAGTTGTAGGCAGGCTGAATGTCCATCACGTAGAAGGTCGTTTTGAAAATTTGCGGGCCAATCGTTATCGGCAACTCAATTTCCCCCAGAACTGATCTCTTAGAACCGTCAAAGGCTCTCACTACCAGGTTGCTGGGCCGTAATGCCAATCCGTCATACTCTAACTTCACAAGGGCTTTTTTAGGTAAGACATTGAGGGATGATCCTGTGTCTACCAGCACATGGGAAAGAACTGCACCCTTACACTCCATGGTAATGTGCAAAGCCTTGTTATGATAAAACTTGAGAGCAGCCGTACCCTGCTAGGTGGTCGTCCTCCACCTCTTGATGGTCGTCCTCCATCATGCTCATCCGATGGCCGTCCCCATCGTTGATATTTAGCAGCCGTCCCCTGCTAGGTGGTCGTCCTCCACCTCTTGATGATCGTCCTTCATCATTTTATCCAATGGCCGTCCCCATTGTTGGTTTTGGTTATCTGGCATTCTTCCTATGTCATGATAAACCTTGAGAGCAGCCGTCCCCTGCTAGGTGGTCGTGCTCCACCTCTTGATGGTCGTCCTCCATCATGCTCATCCGATGGCCGTCCCCATCGTTGACCTTTTATCCGGCATTCGTCCTATGTCGCGATATTTTCGGCAGCCGTACCCTGCCTGGTGGTCGTCCTCCACCTTAGATGACCGTCCCTCATCTTATCCCCAACAGAGCAGCCATCCCCTGCTAGGTGATCGTCCTTCACCTTTGATGACCGTACCTCATCATCTGTTTATTTCATTTATTCTTTAACCCGATGGCCGTCCCCATCGTGGTCCCTTTTCCTTTTTAGCCCGATGGCCGTCCCCATCGTTGGTTACTTTACTATATGGACTTGATGGCCGTCCCCGTCATGTTTCATTGATCCCCAGAGAATTTTACATCTTTTTCCTGATGGCCGTCCCCATCATAATTCTTTTATCCCCAGCATGTCGGCTGTCCCCGTCATTGCCGTATTTTCCGCATTCTTCCCAGCATGTCGGCCGTCCCCGTCATTGCTATTTACCCAGCAGTCGTCCTTTACTCGACGGTCGTCCTCCGTCGCCTACACTTTACAATATACTTTATTTTCCTTTACAATCTATATCCCTTTTCTTCTTCATTCTGTGAGTGCAAATTTTGGACTGTCTTTGGTATTCAACCACAAGTTATCTTGTTTGCCTGTTAAGCCGTCGCTTACATCCTGCACAGCTAACTCATGTTTGAATAGGGGCAGCTGTAAACACCCCAAATTTGCCCTCACCCATTCACACCATGGCTTGTGATCATTTCATATGCATAAACACAATCATAATATCTCATATCACATTTTTAAGTCTTTGCATTGGTTCTAAGTCATCTGCATCTAGGGTTTGTGATCTGAGCAATCCAAGAGCTTCTTGAGCCACTCCAAAGGTCATCAATCACTTCAAAGGGGTCTATATGTGTTCAAGCATCATATTATATCCTCTCAAAGTCAAGAATGCCAAAGAATCACAAGAACTGGGATTGGTATGGAGGCAGAGCCAGGCTTGACTGCACAGATGACCTAAAATTAGGGTTTTGGTTTCAGAGGCCATAACTCCAAATTTTTTGGTCATTCTTGTTTCTATTGGTCTCTATATGGTATAGGGAGGATGCATATCAATTTTCATGAAGAAATTCCATGGGGAAGTCATCTGATCAAGAGTTGACTTTTCAGACAAGTCAGTGCAAAATCAGGGCATCTGAGGCCCCCAATGACCCAACCAAGGGGTGATCTTCATCATTTTGGGTGTTTATGATCTTTATTTGATCATGGAAGAAGGTTGAAGTTCACAAAATTCAAGAATTACAAGTTTTTGCAAAGTTGACTTTTTAGGGCATGGTTGACTTTTAATGAAATGTCATTTTATGCAACTTTTTCAACCCTTGCTTTTTGATCAAAAAATGCTTCAAATGAAAAAACTTTGGTCATGAAAGTTGTAGATTAGATCTTTCCCTTTTCAAAAAGTACAAGAACATGACCTAATTCATTTTGGATCAAAAGTTATGGTGTGTCAAAGTTGGCAAAAATCACTAATTTTCAAGACATGCACCAAATGAGAAACTTGCAAAAACTTTGTACCAAGGCATTTGTGACTTCTAATTCATGTCTAACCATCACAAAAACATCACATGTACCCTAAAGTTCAGAATGGACTAAGAACTTCTCATGTTTCATGGCCTTGGGAGCAAGAAAGTTTCATGTGAACTAAAAGTAAACAAGTTGCAAAATCATCATAACACTTCCATCCACTTGCTGCCTTGGATGCTGAACCAGCCATAGCCTTTCCCCTCACCATGCTGCGCCAGCCCACACCCTTGTACTAGCCTAGAACACAACCCATGCTTCTCTTACACAAGAGTGGACTTTTTGCAAAAGCTAGCTCACCTATCACAGCAGGCCAAGTCACATCACCTGACCAATAGGACTTGTTTATGGGGATCAAAGGCCAGCCATTTCATACAACAAGCAAGCCTGAAGCAAACCTTAGCATCACATTCCCATTTTCACTCCCTCCAGCAAAAGCCTTCGAATCTCATTCCACAAGCCAAAAACACCTAAACAAACTCCACTAATCTTCTCACCATGCCTCACTGAGCCCAAACCAGTAAGGCATAAGCCTGAAACAAGCAAGAACTGAGCTTTCCCATTTTTCACTCTCAAAGCAAAAACCTTCGAAACTCAGAAAACAAGCCACAAACACACAAACCCACTTCATAGATCAACTCAACATGTTCCTCTGATCACAAAGCATCCATCACCTTAGCCTAAAACCCCCAGAATCACAAATACGATTTCTGCCTTCCATTGAACAGAACTTGTTCAAACCTCAAAACCAGCCATCACAAACTCTTTCCAAGCATTGAAAGCTTCTCAGGAGGTCAAGTAGAGTTGATTGCAAGCAGGAAAGCACCCAGAAAGCTGTGAACTGAAAGCTTCGAAACTCAGGTAGCTCAAGAACTTTTTTTCCAGAAATGATTTTTAAAGTTCTTAAGTTGTTCTACTTGCCTTCCCGATCATGAATATGTCTTTAGTTTTGAAAATGGTGGAGAGATGAGAGTTTAATCAGTCTCTGAAACTTTTTGCCCTAGAAATAGATTGATTCGATTCAGCCATTTTAGGAATGATAAATTTGTTTTGATTGGGGGTTTAGATTCGTGAGTGAGTGGGGATCATTCCTGTGTTTTTAGATTTCATTTTAGAAACGTTTAGAGTGAGATTGGGTTTTGGGATGAACGGAGAAGATGACCGGAACACTGTTCCGGTCACCTGAGGGTGATTAACGGCAGGATTAGGGCATAAGCATTAATTAGCTGATTTTGAATTCTGGCCGTAGGATCTGGCGCCAAGTCAATGCGCGCGTTTGCCAGTTTGAATCTCACGCGTTGGATCTGATTACTTTGTTTTTTCAGTTTAAAAATTCATTTTATTTTCATAATATTTCATTTAACTTCCACAATTTATTAAAAATAGCAAAAATGCTTTAAAAATTATGAAATTTTTTTACCAAGAGTTTCATTAATTTTTAAAACACAAAAATATTTTTATTTTCATTTTTAGCATCAAAAAAGTATTTTTTAAATATTTAAAAGTTTATTTTTAATTGATTAATGAAAATTAATTTATTAAAAATACTTTTAGGTATTTAAAAATCACCAAAAAATTCATGAAATGTTCTAAGACATTTAGAAACAATGTCCAACCTTCAAACCAAATTTATTTTTTGATCTTGATGCATTTTGAGAATTTTTCATTGAATTAAAATCATTTTTATGCATTATTTTGATCCAAACTTCCAAAAATCATTTCTGCCTAACCCTAAAGAGTTGGACATTGATTCTTCTTGCATTGTATTGTGTTTAGCATGTAGTTTGTGAGATTAAATGGCCATGGTTTGATCTTTCATTTTCAATTTGTTTGGTAATTTTCTTGTTAAGGAACCCTAAAACCCTAGGAAACTTAGAAAAACCATAACTTGAATTTGGTTAGGAGTTGAGACCTCTCCTTTGGGCAGTGGGTTAGTATAGGATTAGGGATCCTTTGAGGGAATTTTCAATTTTTTATAATGTTGTTTGCTTATGGTTTTGGTTTTTGTTTGTTGCATTGATCATAAACCCTAATTTGGGCTTCCATATGCATCCATCTTGCATCTTCTTGCACAACATGACTTGCCATGACATTCCATGCCTCCATTTGATTCATTTAACATCATAAGATATATTGAAAGCATGTTTGATCATTGCACCTTGCATTTGTCATGTTGTATGCCATATGCATCTCATAACTTTTCATGTGTGTTCATGTGTCTTAACATGCTTCATTTGCATTCATAAGCTTGCATGATCATCCCCATGTTTTGTTTCTGGTTTGTAGCATCTCATAGCATCATTAACATCACATATATGCTTCTGGTTTTGGTTTGCATCATGTCATTCCATCCCATTTTGCATTTCATTGCACTTTCTTTTCTAACTTTTCAGGTGGTAAGTGGCTTTGAGAAGTGGATTTGCCTTCACTTCTCATACTTTCTTCTCATCTCTCTCTTGCATCCATACTGCATTTTGATATGTGTTTGAGATTGAGCTTGCTCATTCCTCCTCTTCCCACTTTCTTTCTTCAAGTGACTTGACTTCTTGAATGAAGCAAGTTGCTTTTCTTCTCTTGATCCTCTCATCTGCTTCCTGGTGGTTCCATTGAAGACTTCTCTTGAAAACCTCACAAACCTTAGGAACAACCAAGCATGACAATGATTAGGGTTTTGATTAGTCCCCCCACTTAGTTTTACCTTTGTGTCTCTTTTGAGTCATCTCTTCTTATCTCATAATCAGGGACTAAACCCTAAAGGCTTTAAGGCTTTGTGATTAAGCTTATGCCTGCATCCTTCTCTTAGGATGGAGTGTATAACTTTAATCATAAGTGTTAAACCCTTAATGTGTTTAACTCCTTTAATCAATCCATCTAATAATCATCAAGACACCACACTTGTAACTTGGGCCTTGCATTAGGGTTCTAATTCTTCCTTAACTGGTTAAGAAGGACTAACCCTAGTGTTAATGGACAAGTCCCCCTCAAGTTGTCTTACAAACTCTAAAAAGCACTTCTTCATCATACCATTGAATAAAATCCATTTAATCAAAGGCTAGTTTTGTCATGAGTTTAATCCCTAATCATGGATTAAGTTGAGGAGCTTTCCTCAGCTTAAGCATTCTCATCTATTATCCTTCTATTAGGATGGTGTAATGAGTCTGTTTAATCCCTGATTATGGCTTAACCTCATTACTCAACACTAAACAAAAACAACAAAAACATCTAAATAATCACAAGTAGGTTAATGATCTTAATCCTACACCATGGTGTTTAAGTGTGAGAATCTGACTTCACACTTAAGGTATTCTCATTACCCCTAAACAGAGGGAAGATGTGATGAGTTTACTAGATCCATTGGTTTAGGCTTAAGCTCATTAATTTATGACAAATTTTCAAAAGCAATAAAAGACTAAAAATTCAAAAACAAACAATAATCGTCTCCTTCGGGATTCTTTTCTCATCATCTTCACTCATAAACGGGGACTTGCTTCTTCCGTCTAATGCAAGACAGTTTGCACCTGAGCCAGACAGGTCATACACTTGAGCATAGACAAGTAAGCAGTTCACAAGTCAATTCACCTTTCAGTCTCTTTGGGTCGAACTACGGTGTTCTGACTTCCTAATTGCACGAGAGGATACGTAGGCATAACTTAACAGTTATCGAACAAAAGTCTCTGTATATTCCCCCTCCCTTCAGCTTCATTCTTTAAGCCTCATGATATTGAGCAATTCATTCTCATTCCTGCACTGACACTGTATATATCACACTTCACACTTCTTTTACACTGACACCTGTACATCTCTTCCAGCTATTTTATACACATTGCACTGACACTACCCCTTCAAAACACAAATCTTTTAAGCGTGGATCCCGTCGAGTACGGCGGACAATCTGGGTGCTAATACCTTCCCAGGTTGTAATCAACCCCCTTTCTCAGTCTCTCTGGTCCGCAACCGTCTTATCCATGTCTTTCTAGGTCTATGCAGCATTGCCTTTCCTCCGGGATAAAAATGCCTAGCTGGCGACTCTATTCATCTCCAGTGAGTTCACGGCTGTGTGTTCTCATTATCCCTCTCGCCGACCGTTCGCGTCTGTACCCTATCTGACTTAGCTTCATTTAGTGGGAGCGACAGCTTGGCGACTCTGCTGGGGACCCTTATACTGCAACCAGGGCTTCTGGTTCTTTTTGTGGGTTCCTCCTAGCGCTTGATTGATTTGTGTTTACTGGGGTGTTATGTGCTTATTTGTGTTTGTATACTTGTATTTATTTTTACTTTATGTACAGTTGCTTTACTGCTTTCTTTTTAATTTTGCATTATATCATACTGTCATATTGTGCTGCTGGCTGGATCTGTTTGTTTGCTTTGGTGGGTGGGTGTTCCATTGAGAGTTGAGGTCCTATACCTGGGACCTGAGTGACACCTAGGCTAGAGTGGTTCATATTCTTTCCCATTCCATCTCGGTCTGGTGCAGGAATATGAAACACGGTTCAGATATGGGTTTCTTCTTGAGAACTCTGTGTTGCAGATTTCCTGCAATGCTAGGGCTATCTGGGAAGCCTGCTAAGTCTGGATGACCTTTAGTTTTGACCTTCAGAAACTGAGGTGAATTAGAGGAGGAACTTTTATGGTTATTGTAAACACTGTACCTCCGGGTTAGAAGTGTTTACACTTCTCATAACTGATCCAAGTCTGGGGATCCTTGTTTTAGAACACCACCTGTGAGGGGGTTTGGGCTGTTTACAGGTTTGCAGGTACCCTTGGCCTCAGCATACCCTGTTACTTTGATTTGATTAAGAATACTCCATGTTGGAATAGTTCTTGTGATTCTAAACCCTGGACACGTGACTCTTTATTTGAGTCCCCCACCTTGGTTACTGGACCTATAGACCTCCATCTGGATTTCTTGAATATACCTGGACTTATATCAGAGCACTTGATCAGATCCAGCTCAGTCACAAACCCTTGCATATCATCTGCATACATAATCATTGCATCATATTGACATTTGTTTATTTGTTTTTCAGGGTATCCATCTTCATTCATTTGGCTTGGTTTTGACCCCATCTTCTGTACTGACCTATCTTCATCAGCATCTGCTTCAGCTATCAGTCATCTTCTTCAGTCACCTGCACCAGCCAATCAGTGGCCCATCTTTCAGTGTTATCATCAGCACTTGTCTCCACATCATGGCACCTAAAAAGAGTAACATCACCTACCACTTCTTCCAGCCAGAGCTAGTTGACATCAGGAGGATTCAGACCCTGATCACTCCAGACCATATACCACTGTTCAGGGAACACTATGGAGATATACTTGATGTGGTTATGGATCTGGACCCTTCACAAAGGAGCTTGATTCACACTTGTCTTCAGTTTTATGATCCCCCACTGAGGTGTTTCACTTTTCAGGACTTTCAGCTGGGCCCTTTATTGGAAGAATACTCATCATTGGTTGGTATACCTATCAGGGGTGGAGTCCCTTTCAACCCTGAGATGGTCTTTCCTGGTAATGAAGAGGTAGCAAAGGCCTTGCATCTGGAACCAGTTCTGATTGGGCAGCATATGACTACTAAGGCTGGAATCTCTGGCCTGCATCTGGATTTCTTGATCTCTCAAGCTACCCTGAAGGCTTCTTTAGGAGAGTGGAAAGCAGTCTGTGCTTTATTGGCCCTGAGCATATATGGGATTATATTATTTGCAGATGAGCCTAGATTCATTAGCAAGAATGCAATCCATCTTTTCATCCTGAAGAACCCAGTGCCCACTTTGTTGGGGGATCTCTACTATTCAGTGCATCAGAGGAATGAAAAGCAGAGGGGAAGATTAGTGAGGTGCTGTGCTCCTTTGTTCCACACTTGGCTTCTCAGGCATTTGCCCAAGACAGATGCATTTTTGAATCCTCATCAGCAGAGAAACTGGGCTAGAAGACTCACTGCTCTAACTTCAGCCGATATCAGGTGGTGCACTCAAAGCACAAAAGGCAGGGATATCATCACCAACTGTGGGCATTTTCCCAATGTGCCCCTGATAGGAGTTAAGGGTAGCATTAATTACAACCCTCTGCTGTTCAGAAGACAACTGGGCTATGCACTGGTCCACACCCCTAAGGCACAAGACTTGGTTGAGACTCTTTATTGTGAGAACAAGCTTAATCTGGCTATTGTTAGACAGGCAGCCTGGGCCTGGGATAATGTTCAAACTAAGGGAGTAACCATTCTAGGGAAGTGCAACAATGTGGCATCAGCACAATATTATGAGTGGTCCCATGCCAGGGCTCAATTCTCTGGAATGCCCTTCACCATGGAGGATATGCCTGGATCATCCTCAGCACCACCCCCTGCCACTGTCAGTTTGGAGGAGTTCGAGGGTTTGAAAGAGAGAAATGAGAAGTTGACTCAGGCTTTGCAGAAGACCCTCCGGGAGAGGAGTGATGGTAGGATGGACATTGAGAGGTTGGAGAAGCTGAGAGTAGAGCATCTGGCTAAAATTGAGAAGTCTGAGGATTATATCAAGAAGTCTAGGGCTGGAGAACAAATTCTGAAGAATGCTTGCAAGGAAGCCCAGTTCCAGAGGGCCAGGACAGACTTGTATCTGAAGGAGAGTCAAGCTCGGTGGGTCCGGATCACCGAGGCTCGCACTCTGGAAGATAAGAGGACTCAAGACAAGATAGAGCAGCTGGAAGCTAGTGTAAAAGAGCAGCAGGAAGCCCTGACAGCAGCCCAGAGGGAGATATCAGAGCTGAAGATCAAAGCTGGAGTGAAGAGGTCAAAGGACCAAAGTCAGCACAAGAAGCTAACTGCAGCTGTTACTACCCGGAACCTCCTTATCAGGAATCTCACGGAGCGTCCAGCTGATTCTGTGACCGAAGCACTTCTCAAGGATGTTCGGGAGGACGAGTTTGGTCTTGGTGTTTGACCATTTGCTTGTTGTTGCTTTCATTCCATGTACTTTTATTTTCTTGTAATGTATTTTGACCCCTTAGAGGGCTTGTATTTGTAAACAAACTATGTACCATTTGCCTTTTGTAATATATGTATTAGTTTGTTCCATCCGAGTTTACTTCAAAAGCAACATCAACAGCATCTGCAAGGGTCTGGAAGGGTCAAAACTGAATGCCAAGCCGGATACCTTGAAAACAAATAAGCATACTGCATTGCATGCTAACCCTTTGTTTGTTTTGTAGGTTTTTGTTTTATTGTTGCTAACTCTGTTGTGATGTTCAGGAACTATTGCTCGACGCCGGGTATTTCCCATCAACCGTCCGCACCGATATCCAACCCGTAACAACCTTCCGGGCATACAAATGGATCAGGTACAACAGGACCTTGCAGAGGTTAGAAATCAAATGGCAAACGAAAGATTAGAAATGAGAACCCAGATGACCCAGTTTATGGAATTGATGAACAACATGGCTCAGAGCCAAGAAAGATTGAGAGCCATGGTGGAAAGGCAAAATCAAGAAGATCCACATATAGGGACTGCTGGCACAAGCAACAATGAGAGGGTCCAACCTCATGTCAATCCCCCTGTATTTGGACCCCACCTCCATCCGGAGGTCAACATTCCTGCCAATGTTCAAGGGACTGCCACTGCAGGTAGGGTGCTGCAAGAAGACCCCCAGGAGGATCAGTTTACAGTAATGGGTGCTGGGGAAGAAGCTTATGACAGAAGGCTAGAGGAGATAGCTGAGAAATTAAGATCCTTAGAGTCTCAAAACTCTTTGGGCTTTGATGTTATGGACATGGGCTTGGTAGACGGGGTCAGGATTCCCCATAAGTTTAAGCCTCCTTGTTTTGAAAAATACAACGGGACTTCATGCCCCCGAACCCATTTACAATCATTTCTGGGGAGGCTGAAGGCCTATACCATGGACGAGAAGCTCTGGATGTTCTATTTTGAGGATAGCTTGACGGGAGCTTCAAGAGAATGGTACTCTCATCTGACAAGAGCAACTATCAGGTGTTGGAAGGACCTGGCAGAGGCCTTTATCAGACAGTATCAGTACAACTTAGATATGGCACCCAACAGGACCCTCCTAATGGGAATGTCACAGTCGTCAAGAGAAAGTTTCCGAGAGTACGCCCAGAGATGGAGGCAATTGGCTGCTGCTGTTCAGCCACCTATGTCAGAGAGGGAAATGGCAGATATGTTTATGAACACCCTCCAGGGAACATATATTGACAGGCTGGCTGCTTTCTCTTCCACTAGCTTTGCAGATGTTGTCATAGCTGGAGAGAGAATTGAGAGCCTGTTGAAGATGGGCAAGATTTCTGACAATGGTGCCAGCTCGTCCAGCAATACAAGGAAGCCTTTTGCAGGCCCAAGAAGAACTGGCGAGACCAATGCCATCCACACCAACAGGGGCAGACCTCAATATGCTCACAGGTCTGTGGCGGCAGTCACCATTCCCGCTCCAGCTCATCCACAACCAGCTTATCAACCTCCGCAGCAAAATTATCAGCAACAACCTCAGTACCAGCAACAAACTCATTATCCTCCGAGAAACTACAATAACACCAACAACAACAATCAGCAAAGGCCATTCCAACAAAGACCTTCTCAGGCCAATAGGGTGATCGATCCGATCCCTATGCCCTATGCTACATTACTGCCACAACTCCTGAAACTCAACCTAGTTGAGCTAAGGACGTTGGCACCTCCAGATCCTAATAGTCTACCCAGGAATTATGACTCCAACGCCAGATGTGCTTTCCATTCAAATGCACCTGGCCACAGTACAGAAAAGTGCAGAGCCTTGCACATGAAGGTAAAAGACCTGGTAGACTCAAAGGCCCTGAATTTCGCACCACCACCCAATGTTAACAAAAACCCTATGCCACATCACGGAGGTCCCAGAATCAATGCTATTGAAGAAGACAAGCCGTCTTATTTAATAACCAGTGTGGGTCAAATCCGGACACCGTTGGTAGAGATTAAGGCTCAACTCCTCGAATGTCAAATGTTCCCGGGGTGTTAGTTAGGGTGTGCTTACTGCAATATCTCAGTAAATGGGTGTGATAACTTGAGGAATGGCATAGACGGTCTCATTCAGAGTGGCCAACTTCAAATCACAACATCAATTCCAACAAATCCAGCGATCTCATCAGCAACAATTCCAGTATCTCCTACAACTGCAACAACCATTGTTCCCGACAACTTTTCAGCTTCATCAACAAATGCTTCATCTGTCATCTCAACTAACCAGGTATCAGCAAACATTCCTGCTACAACTTCAGCACCACTTCATTTCGAAACTCCTACAACAACAACATCCATTCTTCCAACAATGTCTCCTACAACATCAGCAACAAACACTGAAGATGTCTCCACCGTTACAATCTATTACGATCCTGAAAATAACTCTGCTTACAATTCACAAAGTTCTACTCCCATCAGAGCACCAGTCACGATATACTACGATCCACAGACTATCACAATTCCTTCCGCAGCTGCAATCAGTCCAGTCACTATCACGGTGCCTGGACCAGTACCTTATGAAAGCAGTAATGCCATCCCATGGCATTACGGCTCTGACCTGTATTGCGAAGGACAAAAAATCACTTTTGAATCATCAACCCCTGCACCACAAATAGACAATGTGGGAGGAGGCGGAGGCTTCACTCGAAGCGGACGTCTCTTCGCTCCACAAATTCAGAGACCCACTGCCGAAGCAGAAGCTGCTGCCAAGGCAAAAGGAAAAAGCTTGGTGCAGGAAGAGCAGATTTTTAAAGAAGCTTTGAAAACACCCTTTGATCAAGAAGTTGATGAGTTCATGAGAATCATCAAGAAAAGTGATTACAAAATAGTGGATCAGCTTCACCAGACGCCTTCCAAGATCTCAATCCTATCATTGCTTATGTGCTCCGAGGCCCATCGGAATGCACTACTAAAAGTCTTGCACGCAGCTTATGTGCCTGAAGAGATTACCATCAATCAGTTGGAAGCGGTGGTTGGAAATGTTAATGCTAGTCATGGATTAGGGTTCACCAACACTGATTTGACTACGGAAGGCCGCAACCATAACAAGGCTTTGCACATAACCATGGAATGTAAAGGTGCAGTCCTTTCCCATGTGCTGGTAGACACGGGGTCATCCCTCAACGTCTTACCTAAAAAAGCCCTTGTGAAGCTAGAGTATGACGGATTGGCATTACGACCCAGCAACCTGGTGGTGAGAGCCTTTGATGGTTCAAAGAGATCGGTTCTGGGAGAGATTGAGTTGCCCATAACGATTGGCCCGCAAACTTTCAAAACGACCTTCTACGTGATGGATATACAGCCCGCCTACAGCTGTCTATTGGGTAGGCCATGGATTCACGCCGCTGGCGCCGTGACCTCAACCCTTCACCAGAAGTTAAAATTCGAGTGGGAGGGTCAAGTTGTTACTATCTGTGGAGAGGAGGATATTTTTGTTAGCCACCTGGCTACCTATAAATACATTGAGATGGATGGGGAGATTCATGAAACAATGAGTCAAGGGTTCGAGGCCTTGAACATAAATGAAACATCTGTTGTACCTGGAACCTCGATGATATCTTACCAACAAGCCCGGAAGGTTGTTGAGGAAGGAACTGCCCAAGGCTGGGGCAAATTGTTACCTGTGGAGAAGAAAGAAGATAGATTTGGGTTGGGTTACAAACCAACTCAACAAGATCAAGCAGAGGCTGCTAAGGAGCCCAACTTTGTTAGTGGGGGATGCTCACCCCTGATGCTGTCAACAATTTGGAAGATGAGCTGGAAGAAGAACGCAACCTGGAAAGCTGGATTCGTCCAAAGATCCCGGGGAGCAGTATCTCAAACTGGTCTTCCCAGGAAATTATAAGAGTTACTCATGCAGAGTAATTATTATTTCCTGTATTTTATAAGCATGCATCAAAGTCTTGCATCTTGCCCAAGATGACAAGACTCATTTTGTAATCGGGCCATCTGTACTTTTTGTGCAACAAGATTAATCAATGAAATATCAGACATCTTTTTGCAAATGAGTCTTTTTCTTTTCCGCTCACTGTTTTTCCATTTTTCTTTTTGTACAAAAAATAAATGGCAATGTTTTCAAAATGACAACTTTATTTCACTTTTCTAAACAAGATTAAAATCAAATCACTAAAATGAACAAACTGAACCCTTGCAGAGTGTGCCCTCCAGACAGCACCGACAACAGCACGGCTATGACTTCGTATGACTTTGACAATCCGATCAATCAAGCTGATGAAGGGGTTGAAGAAGAATATGAGCTTCCTGAAGAGCTAGCCAGGTTGTTGAGACAAGAGGAAAAGGTTATTACTCCTCACCAGGAGGAGGTTGAAACGATCAATCTTGGTACAAATGAAGACGTGAAAGAAGTTAAAATCGGGGCCTGCTTACAAGACTCAGTGAAGAGACAACTAATTGACCTGCTTCAAGAGTATGTGGACGTGTTTGCTTGGTCTTATCAAGACATGCCAAGGTTGGACACTGACATTGTTGTGCACAAGCTGCCTTTGAGAGAAGAATGCCCGCCGGTTAAACAGAAACTGCGCCGTACTCGTCCAGACATGGCAATGAAAATCAAGGAAGAGGTACAAAAGCAATGGGACGCCGAGTTCCTTGCTGTAACTAGCTATCCACCGTGGGTTGCTAACATAGTACCTGTGCCTAAGAAAGACGGCAAAGTAAGAATGTGTGTTGACTACCGGGATCTGAACAGAGCTAGCCCAAAAGATGACTTCCCTTTACCTCACATTGATATATTGGTGGATAACACAGATCAGTTCTCGGTATTCTCCTTCATGGATGGATTTTCAGGATACAACCAGATTAAGATGTCACCTGAATACATGGAGAAGACGACTTTCATCACACCCTGGGGCACGTTCTGCTACAAGGTAATGCCATTTGGGCTCAAGAATGCCGGTGCAACGTATCAACGGGCTATGGTGACATTATTCCACGATATGATCCATAAAGAAATTGAATGTTATGTGGATGACATGATTGCCAAGTCCCTCACTGAAGAAGACCATCTGGTAAATCTGCTAAAGCTGTTCAAACGTCTGAGGAAGTATCAACTGAAGTTAAACCCCAACAAATGCACATTCGGGGTGCGATCCGGTAAGCTGTTGGGATTTATTGTAAGCGAGAAATGGATTGAAGTCGACCCTGATAAAGTCAAAGCTATCCAAGAAATGCCTGCACCGAAGACAGAGAAGGAGGTTCGAGGGTTCTTAGGTCGATTGAACTACATTTCACGGTTCATATCTCACCTTACAGCAACCTGTGAGCCCTTGTTCAAATTGTGAAGAAAAGAACAGACGGTCAGGTGGAATGAAGACTGCCAAAGGGCTTTTGACAAAATCAAAGAATACTTACAAGAGCCTCCAATCCTTATGCCTCCAGTTGAAGGAAGACCTCTGATAATGTACTTGACAGTATTAGAAGAGTCAATGGGGTGTGTGATGGGCCAGCATGACGAGTCTGGTCGAAAAGAGTATGCAATATACTACCTAAGCAAAAAGTTTACCGACTGTGAACAACGTTATTCACTGCTCGAGAAAACTTGCTGTGCTTTAGCGTGGGCTGCTCGCCGACTGAGATAGTATATGTTGACCCACACTACCTTGTTGATCTCGAAAATGGACCCAGTCAAGTACATATTTGAGAAGCCAGCTCTTACCGGACGGGTTGCAAGATGGCAAATGATCCTTACAGAGTATGACATCCAGTACACATCTCAGAAAGCCATCAAGGGCAGTGTATTGTCTGAATATCTTGCTGAGCAACCTATTGATGATTACCAGCCTATGAGATTTGACTTCCCTAATGAAGACATCATGTTCATAAAAGCAAAAGACCATGAAGAGCCTGTTCACACTGAAGGGCCCGACCCGAAAGAAGAATGGACTATGATGTTTGATGGGGCTGTTAATATGAATGGTCGTGGTGTTGGTGCAGTACTCATTACACCCAAAGGAGTTCACATGCCTTTCTCGGCAAAACTCACTTTTAACTGCACTAACAACGAAGCTGAATATGAAGCTTGCATTATGGGTCTTGAGGAAGCCATTGACCTCAGGATCAAGACGTTGACCGTATTCGGAGATTCAGCTCTGGTAATCAATCAAACCAACGGCAAATGGTACACCCACCAAGATCATCTGATACCTTACAGGGATTATACAAGGAGGTTATTGACTTTCTTTACAACGGTCAAGCTTGAGTATATCCCTCGGGACGAGAATCAGTTTGCAGATGCTCTTGCCACCATTTCATCCATGATCAAAGTTCAAGCTGCCAACTTTGTACCTCAGATTTCGGTATCCAGGCTTGACAGACCAGCATATGTGTTCGCAGCAGATGTTGTTAAAGATAATAAGCCTTGGTTCCATGACATTAAGTGCTTCTTGGAGGACCAAACATACCCACCTGGGGCATCTTCCAATGATAAGAAGACTTTGAGAAGGCTTGCTGGTAGTTTCTTCTTGAACACTGATGGTTCCCTATACAAGAGAAACTTTGATATGGTACTCCTCAGATGCGTCGACAGGACAGAAGCAGATCTGCTAATGCATGAAGTGCACGAAGGATCCTTTGGTACCCATGCCGGAGGACATGCAATGGCTAAGAAACTGTTAAGATCAGGTTATTACTGGATCACAATGGATGCAGACTGTTGTGCCTATGCCAGGAAATGCCATAAATGCCAGATTTATGCAGATAAAGTGCACGTGCCTCCCAATCCTCTGAATGTGATGTCTTCACCCTGGCCTTTTGCTATGTGGGGCGTTGACATGATTGGAAAGATTGAGCCAACTGCTTCAAATGGCCACAGATTCATCCTAGTTGCTATTGACTATTTCACCAAGTGGGTTGAAGCAGCTTCCTATGCAAATGTTACAAGACAAGTGGTAGCCAGATTTCTGAAAAGAGATATCATCTGTCGGTATGGAGTGCCCGAGCGAATCATTACTGATAATGGTTCCAACTTGAACAACAAAATGATGGCAGAGCTGTGCCGGGACTTCAAGATTCAGCATCACAATTTTTCTCCTTACAGGCCAAAGATGAATGGCGCTATTGAGGCAGCAAATAAGAATATCAAGAAGATTGTGCAGAAGATGGTAGTCACTTATAAAGACTGGCATGAAATGCTACCATTTGCCTTGCATGGGTACCGCACGTCACTCAGAACATCCACTAGGGCAACACCATATCAGCTTGTGTATGGTATGGAAGCAGTCCTACCGGTTGAAGTTGAATTACCCTCTCTACGGGTACTGATGGATGTTAAGCTGAGTGAAGCAGAATGGGTTCGGGCCCGATACGAACAACTGAGTCTAATCGAAGAGAAGAGACTGGCTGCAATCTGTCATGGGCAGTTGTATCAGAAGAGAATGAAGAAAGCCTTCGATCAGAAAGTCAGGCACCGAGAGTACCAAGTAGGAGATCTTGTGCTGAAAAGAATCCTCCCCCCTCATACAGACCACAGGGGCAAGTGGACTCCAAACTATGAAGGACCATTTGTGGTGAAGAAAGTTTTTTCCGGTGGAGCACTAATGCTCAGCACCATGGATGGTGAAGACTTCCCGTCCCCTGTGAATTCAGATGCAGTTAAAAAATACTTCGCATAAAAGACCCGCTGGACATAAAAACAGAATGTAAGTCCAGGCAAAAACAGGGCATCCCGGCGAGTCAGAAACAGAATAAAAGACTCGGGCAAAAATAAGGGAAAATAAATAAAAATGTACACCCGCTGAGTTTAAAAGCCACATTGGACAGCTCAGGCAAAAATAGGTATCCCGATGGATTGAAAACCCGAAAGGGCGATCCATGCAAAATAAGGGAATAAGCGAACAACTGCATTCTGAATTCGTCTGTATCACTTACAACTTGGAAAGTTTTGAAAGGATCAAGCTTCAATCAGAATCAACATTCTTCAGGAAGCAAGATGAGAAGAACGTCAAAAGTCATACGAGTCATGGTAAAGAGGAAGCTCCTTAAAGCGTCATCAACATTGCCAGCATTTTGTTTCCCAATTTGTAACGATCTCCTCATTCCAGGGGATTTGTTTCTTTGACTGTATCTCGCCAATTCAGGGCATATGAATTAATAAAATCAGATTTTCAGTCATGTCTCGTCTTGTACATTTTATTTGCAAAAAATGTCTGATATCTTAAAAGAAAACTGATTGCATAGAATACAGATGTTTATTTTCAAAAATAAGAACATGCTTGCAGGAAATATACTTACTCTCAACAGTGTCTAGACTCCTATGACGGAATCCAGTAAAGGATACCTCGGGATTACTTGTGCGTTTCTCTATCTTTTCAGGATTGTAGGAATCCGGAACGCAACTTGGGGCACGAAAGCTTCACTCCGGCAAATTGGCAAATCGACACTCAGCGCACAAAGTGTTATCTCCCCAGCTGAGTTGCCACTTATTACTTATCCCCATCAGAGTTGCCAGGCATCACCGAAGGCGCCCATATCCCCGGCTGAGTCAAGAAGCTACCTCAACGGAATTTCTAAGGAGGTCTTTCAGTGATTCCTCTTTTCTCCCCAGCCGAATTACCATTTCATCCTCAGCCAAATACGAAGTCAAGGAGCTATCTCCCCACAGAGCTCCAGCCTCTATCCAGAAGAGCAACGCATGAAGGAATCACAATAGAGTGAAGAAAGCTTCTTCAAACCCCAGCTGGGTCTCTCATTTATAAGGATAGGTATATCAAGGACCCATATCCCCAAGCAGATATCATATCATCATATCTACCAATGATCTCACCCCCAGCTGGGATGTCTACTTCAAGCGGATCGACCAAAGATCGTCACAGCAGCGGGACCCGGATCCCGGTTTTGGTATCTTTGCATAATCATGGCATTCACATCATAATCACCCACAACGCGTAGCATTCCGTTTAACACGGAGCATTACGGAAAAAATCAAACACATAGCATATTCATAAGCCGTGTTTTGAATCAACATTTGTGAATAATGACAATCCGTCAATATACAGAATGCTTCCCTCATATCCCCAGCGGAAGTCCCCAGCAAAAAACAGTTGCCTCACATTCCCAAACACCAGTGTATATACTCTCCCTTGACACCCGTCCGTGTCATAACTCCCCAGTAAGGTCACCTAAACACTCCGTGCAAACAGTACCAATCGCGCTACAAATACCTCCTTGTGACACCCGTCTGTGTCATAACCCCAGCAGAAAGCCAAAGACATCCTCTTTGCACTCACATATACTTACATATATAATCCTTTGACACCCGTCCGTGTCATATCCCCAGCACAGTCATCTATACCTTGTATATCAGATACTTGTTCATATCACACTCTTCTCCTTTTGACACTCGTCCGTGTCACTCTCCCCAGCAGTTAAATACTCATCTATGTACCAATCACTCTTATACTGATACTCGTCCGTATCTTGTATATGCCGCTTATACATCCCCACAGATCCAACACTAGTCCTTGTTCTTTGTTAACTCGTTGGTACTCGTCCGTACCATCATCTCAGAACATGCGTCAAGCGTTTGTTTCTACATGATACTCGTCCGTATCATTGTCTTAAGGATGCTCGTCCGCATCTTTAATCCATACACGGTGTCAAACACTGTTGTCTTCTTGAATATAGATACTCGCCTGTGTCTACTATTCCCCAGAAGAATCCTCTCAGATTCAACACTCGTCCGTGTTCTCTGTTAACCCGTTGATACTCGTCCGTATCATCATCTCCGAACACGAGTCAGTATTTGTTTCTACCTGATACTCGTCCGTATCGTAGTCCTAAGGATGCTCGTCCGCATCTTTAATCTATACGCAGATATCTAAACACTTATACCCTTTGTTTCCTGGATGTAAACACTCGTCCGTGTTTACTATTCCCCAGTAGATCTCCAACAAAACAAATTTTCTTTTTTATCTGACACTCGTCCTGTGTCATGATAAACCTTGAGAGCAGCCGTACCCTGCTAGGTGGTCGTCCTCCACCTCTTGATGGTCGTCCTCCATCATGCTCATCCGATGGCCGTCCCCATCGTTGATATTTAGCAGCCGTCCCCTGCTAGGTGGTCGTCCTCCACCTCTTGATGATCGTCCTTCATCATTTTATCCAATGGCCGTCCCCATTGTTGGTTTTGGTTATCTGGCATTCGTCCTATGTCATGATAAACCTTGAGAGCAGCCGTCCCCTGCTAGGTGGTCGTCCTCCACCTCTTGATGGTCGTCCTCCATCATGCTCATCCGATGGCCGTCCCCATCGTTGACCTTTTATCCGGCATTCGTCCTATGTCGCGATATTTTCGGCAGCCGTACCCTGCCTGGTGGTCGTCCTCCACCTTAGATGACCGTCCCTCATCTTATCCCCAACAGAGCAGCCGTCCCCTGCTAGGTGATCGTCCTTCACCTTTGATGACCGTACCTCATCATCTGTTTATTTCATTTATTCTTTAACCCGATGGCCATCCCCATCGTGGTCCCTTTTCCTTTTTAGCCCGATGGCCGTCCCCATCGTTGGTTACTTTACTATATGGACTTGATGGCCGTCCCCGTCATGTTTCATTGATCCCCAGAGAATTTTACAGCTTTTTCCTGATGGCCGTCCCCATCATAATTGTTTTATCCCCAGCATGTCGGCCGTCCCCGTCATTGCCGTATTTTCCGCATTCTTCCCAGCATGTCGGTCGTCCCCGTCATTGCTCTTTACCCAGCAGTCGTCCTTTACTCGACGGTCGTCCTCCGTCGCCTACACTTTACAATATACTTTATTTTCCTTTACAATCTATATCCCTTTTCTTCTTCATTCTGTGAGTGCAAATTTTGGACTGTCTTTGGTATTCAACCACAAGTTATCTTGTTTGCCTGTTAAGCCGTTGCTTACATCCTGCACAGCTAACTCATGTTTGAATAGGGGCAGCTGTAAACACCCCAAATTTGCCCTCACCCATTCACACCATGGCTTGTGATCATTTCATATGCATAAACACAATCATAATATCTCATATCACATTTTTAAGTCTTTGCATTGGTTCTAAGTCATCTGCATCTAGGGTTTGTGATCTGAGCAATCCAAGAGCTTCTTGAGCCACTCCAAAGGTCATCAATCACTTCAAAGGGGTCTATATGTGTTCAAGCATCATATTATATCCTCTCAAAGTCAAGAATGCCAAAGAATCACAAGAACTGGGATTGGTATGGAGGCAGAGCCAGGCTTGACTGCACAGATGACCTAAAATTAGGGTTTTGGTTTCAGAGGCCATAACTCCAAATTTTTTGGTCATTCTTGTTTCTATTGGTCTCTATATGGTATAGGGAGGATGCATATCAATTTTCATGAAGAAATTCCATGGGGAAGTCATCTGATCAAGAGTTGACTTTTCAGACAAGTCAGTGCAAAATCAGGGCATCTGAGGCCCCCAATGACCCAACCAAGGGGTGATCTTCATCATTTTGGGTGTTTATGATCTTTATTTGATCATGGAAGAAGGTTGAAGTTCACAAAATTCAAGAATTACAAGTTTTTGCAAAGTTGACTTTTTAGGGCATGGTTGACTTTTAATGAAATGTCATTTTATGCAACTTTTTCAACCCTTGCTTTTTGATCCAAAAATGCTTCAAATGAAAAAACTTTGGTCATGAAAGTTGTAGATTAGATCTTTCCCTTTTCAAAAAGTACAAGAACATGACCTAATTCATTTTGGATCAAAAGTTATGGTGTGTCAAAGTTGGCAAAAATCACTAATTTTCAAGACATGCACCAAATGAGAAACTTGCAAAAACTTTGTACCAAGGCATTTGTGACTTCTAATTCATGTCTAACCATCACACAAACATCACATGTACCCTAAAGTTCAGAATGGACTAAGAACTTCTCATGTTTCATGGCCTTGGGAGCAAGAAAGTTTCATGTGAACTAAAAGTAAACAAGTTGCAAAATCATCATAACACTTCCATCCACTTGCTGCCTTGGATGCTGAACCAGCCATAGCCTTTCCCCTCACCATGCTGCGCCAGCCCACACCCTTGTACTAGCCTAGAACACAACCCATGCTTCTCTTACACAAGAGTGGACTTTTTGCAAAAGCTAGCTCACCTATCACAGCAGGCCAAGTCACATCACCTGACCAATAGGACTTGTTTATGGGGATCAAAGGCCAGCCATTTCATACAACAAGCAAGCCTGAAGCAAACCTTAGCATCACATTCCCATTTTCACTCCCTCCAGCAAAAGCCTTCGAATCTCATTCCACAAGCCAAAAACACCTAAACAAACTCCACTAATCTTCTCACCATGCCTCACTGAGCCCAAACCAGTAAGACATAAGCCTGAAACAAGCAAAACCTGAGCTTTCCCATTTTTCACTCTCAAAGCAAAAACCTTCGAAACTCAGAAAACAAGCCACAAACACACAAACCCACTTCATAGATCAACTCAACATGTTCCTCTGATCACAAAGCATCCATCACCTTAGCCTAAAACCCCCAGAATCACAAATACGATTTCTGCCTTCCATTGAACAGAACTTGTTCAAACCTCAAAACCAGCCATCACAAACTCTTTCCAAGCATTGAAAGCTTCTCAGGAGGTCAAGTGGAGTTGATTGCAAGCAGGAAAGCACCCAGAAAGCTGTGAACTGAAAGCTTCGAAACTCAGGTAGCTCAAGAACTTTTTTTCCAGAAATGATTTTTAAAGTTCTTAAGTTGTTCTACTTGCCTTCCCGATCATGAATATGTCTTTAGTTTTGAAAATGGTGGAGAGATGAGAGTTTAATCAGTCTCTGAAACTTTTTGCCCTAGAAATAGATTGATTCGATTCAGCCATTTTAGGAATGATAAATTTGTTTTGATTGGGGGTTTGGATTCGTGAGTGAGTGGGGATCATTCCTGTGTTTTTAGATTTCATTTTAGAAACGTTTAGAGTGAGATTGGGTTTTGGGATGAACGGAGAAGATGACCGGAACACTGTTCCGGTCACCTGAGGGTGATTAACGGCAGGATTAGGGCATAAGCATTAATTAGCTGATTTTGAATTCTGGCCGTAGGATCTGGCGCCAAGTCAATGCGCGCGTTTGCCAGTTTGAATCTCACGCGTTGGATCTGATTACTTTGTTTTTTCAGTTTAAAAATTCATTTTATTTTCATAATATTTCATTTAACTTCCACAATTTATTAAAAATAGCAAAAATGCTTTAAAAATTATGAAATTTTTTTACCAAGAGTTTCATTAATTTTTAAAACACAAAAATATTTTTATTTTCATTTTTAGCATCAAAAAAGTATTTTTAAATATTTAAAAGTTTATTTTTAATTGATTAATGAAAATTAATTTATTAAAAATACTTTTAGGTATTTAAAAATCACCAAAAAATTCATGAAATGTTCTAAGACATTTAGAAACATTGTCCAACCTTCAAACCAAATTTATTTTTTGATCTTGATGCATTTTGAGAATTTTTCATTGAATTAAAATCATTTTTATGCATTATTTTGATCCAAACTTCCCAAAATCATTTCTGCCTAACCCTAAAGAGTTGGACATTGATTCTTCTTGCATTGTATTTTGTTTAGCATGTAGTTTGTGAGATTAAATGTCCATGGTTTGATCTTTCATTTTCAATTTGTTTGGTAATTTTCTTGTTAAGGAACCCTAAAACCCTAGGAAACTTAGAAAAACCATAACTTGAATTTGGTTAGGAGTTGAGACCTCTCCTTTGGGCAGTGGGTTAGTATAGGATTAGGGATCCTTTGAGGGCATTTTCAATTTTTTATAATGTTGTTTGCTTCTGGTTTTGGTTTTTGTTTGTTGCATTGATCATAAACCCTAATTTGGGCTTCCATATGCATCCATCTTGCATCTTCTTGCACAACATGACTTGCCATGACATTCCATGCCTCCATTTGATTCATTTAACATCATAAGACATATTGAAAGCATTTTTGATCATTTCACCTTGCATTTGTCATGTTGTATGCCATATGCATCTCATAACTTTTCATGTGTGTTCATGTGTCTTAACATGCTTCATTTGCATTCATAAGCTTGCATGATCATCCCCATGTTTTGTTTCTGGTTTGTAGCATCTCATAGCATCATTAACATCACATATATGCTTCTGGTTTTGGTTTGCATCATGTCATTCCATCCCATTTTGCATTTCATTGCACTTTCTTTTCTAACTTTTCAGGTGGTAAGTGGCTTTGAGAAGTGGATTTGCCTTCACTTCTCATACTTTCTTCTCATCTCTCTCTTGCATCCATACTGCATTTTGATATGTGTTTGAGATTGAGCTTGCTCATTCCTCCTCTTCCCACTTTCTTTCTTCAAGTGACTTGACTTCTTGAATGAAGCAAGTTGCTTTGCTTCTCTTGATCCTCTCATCTGCTTCCTGGTGGTTCCATTGAAGACTTCTCTTGAAAACCTCACAAACCTTAGGAACAACCAAGCATGACAATGATTAGGGTTTTGATTAGTCCCCCCACTTAGTTTTACCTTTGTGTCTCTTTTGAGTCATCTCTTCTTATCTCATAATCAGGGACTAAACCCTAAAGGCTTTAAGGCTTTGTGATTAAGCTTATGCCTGCATCCTTCTCTTAGGATGGAATGTATAACTTTAATCCTAAGTGTTAAACCCTTAATGTGTTTAACTCCTTTAATCAATCCATCTAATAATCATCAAGACACCACACTTGTAACTTGGGCCTTGCATTAGGGTTCTAATTCTTCCTTAACTGGTTAAGAAGGACTAACCCTAGTGTTAATGGACAAGTCCCCCTCAAGTTGTCTTACAAACTCTAAAAAGCACTTCTTCATCATACCATTGAATAAAATCCATTTAATCAAAGGCTTGTTTTGTCATGAGTTTAATCCCTAATCATGGATTAAGTTGAGGAGCTTTCCTCAGCTTAAGCATTCTCATCTATTATCCTTCTATTAGGATGGTGTAATGAGTCTGTTTAATCCCTGATTATGGCTTAACCTCATTACTCAACACTAAACAAAAACAACAAAAACATCTAAATAATCACAAGTAGGTTAATGATCTTAATCCTACACCATGGTGTTTAAGTGTGAGAATCTGACTTCACACTTAAGGTATTCTCATTACCCCTAAACAGAGGGAAGATGTGATGAGTTTACTAGATCCATTGGTTTAGGCTTAAGCTCATTAATTTATAAAAAAATTTCAAAAGAAATAAAAGACTGAAAATTCAAAAACAAACAATAATCGTCTCCTTCGGGATTCTTTTCTCATCATCTTCACTCATAAACGGGGACTTGCTTCTTCCGTCTAATGCAAGACAGTTTGCACCTGAGCCAGACAGGTCATACACTTGAGCATAGACAAGTAAGTAGTTCACAAGTCAATTCACCTTTCAGTCTCTTTGGGTCGAACTACGGTGTTCTGACTTCCTCATTGCACGAGAGGATACGTAGGCATAACTTAACAGTTATCGAACAAAAGTCTCTGTATATTCCCCCTCCCTTCAGCTTCATTCTTTAAGCCTCATGATCTTGAGCAATTCATTCTCATTCCTGCACTGACACTGTATATATCACACTTCACACTTCTTTTACACTGACACCTGTACATCTCTTCCAGCTATTTTATACACATTGCACTGACACTACCCCTTCAAAACACAAATCTTTTAAGCGTGGATCCCGTCGAGTACGGCGGACAATCTGGGTGCTAATACCTTCCCAGGTTGTAATCAACCCCCTTTCTCAGTCTCTCTGGTCCGCAACCGTCTTATCCATGTCTTTCTAGGTCTATGCAGCATTGCCGACCGTTCGCGTCTGTACCCTATCTGACTTAGCTTCATTTAGTGGGAGCGACACTTGTAATCACTTTTCTTGATGATTCTCATGAATTCATCAACTTCTTGATCGAAAGGTGTTTTCAAAGCTTCTTTAACAATTTGCTCTTCTTGCACCATGCTCTTCCCTTTTGCCTTGACAGCAGCTTCTGCTTCGGCAGTGGGTCTTTGAATCTGTGTGGCAAAGAGACGTCCGCTTCGAGTGAAGCCTCCGCCTCCCCCCACATTGTCTATTTGTGGTGAAGAAGTTGATGATTCGAGAGTGATTTTCTGTCCTTCGCAGTATAGATCGGAGCCGTAATGCCAAGGGATGGCATTACTGCTTTCATAAGGTACTGGTCCAGGTACTGTGATAGTGACTGGACTGATGGCAGCTGCAGAAGGGACCATGATAGTTTGTGGATCATAATATATTGTGACTGGTGCTCTGATAGGAATGGCATTTTGTGAGTTGTAGGCAGAATCATTTTCAGGATCATAATAAATTGTAACGGTTGAGACATCTTCATTGTCTGCTGCTGAAGTTGTAGGAGATATTGTTGAATGGATGGGTGTTGTTGTTGTAGGAGATTCTGAATGAAGGGGTGCTGAAGTTGTAGAAGGGATGTTTGCTGATATTTGGTCCGTTGAAGTAACAGATGAAGCATTTGTTGATGAGATTGAAGAGTTGCTTGGAACAATGGTTGTTTTATTTGTAGAAGACTCGGGGATTGTTGTTAAGGAGATTGCTGGATTGGTAGGTATTGATGTTGTGATTTGAAGCAGGCCACTCTGGATGAGACCATCTATGCCATCTCTCAAGTTATCACATCCATTCATTGAAATGTTGCAATAAGCACACCCTAGCTCACATCCCGGGAATATTTGACATTCAAGGAGTTGAGCTTTGATCTCTACCAAAGGTGTCTGAATCTGACCCACACTGGTTATCAAGTAAGACGACTTGTCTTCTTCAATAGCATTGATTCTGGGGCCACCATGGTTTGGCATAGGGTTCTTGTTAACATTTGGTGGTGGTGCAAAGTTTAGAGCCTTAGAATCTACCAAGTCTTGTACCTTCATGTGCAAAGCTCTGCACTTCTCTGTACTATGGCCGGGTGCATTCGAATGAAAAGCACATCTGGCGCTGGCGTCATAATTTCTGGGTAGACTGGCAGGATCTGGAGGTGCCAATGTCCTTAGCTTAACTAGGTTGAGTTTTAGGAGTTGTGGCAATAATGTGGCATAAGGCAGTGGGATCGGATCGATCACCCTATTGGCCTGAGAAGGTCTCTGTTGGAACGGTCTTTGCTGATTGTTGTTGCTGGTGTTATTGTAGTTTCTCTGAGGAGGATACTGAGTTTGTTGCTGATAATTCTGTTGCTGTGGTTGATAAGCTGGTTGTGGATGAATTGGAGCAGGAATGGTGACTGCTGCCACAGACCTATGAACATATTGGGGTCTGCCCCTGCTGGCATGGATAGCATTGGTCTCACCAGTTCTTCTTGGGCCCACAAAAGGCTTTCTCGTGTTGCTGGATGAGCTGGCACCGTTGTCAGAAATTTTGCCCATTTTTAATAGACTCTCAATTCTTTCTCCAGCTATAACGACATCTGCAAAGCTGGTAGAAGAAAAGGCAGCTAGCCTATCAATGTATGTCCCTTGGAGGGTGTTCATAAACATATCAGCCATCTCCCTCTCTGACATGGGTGGCTGGACAGCAGCAGCAAGCTGTCTCCACCTCTGGGCGTACTCTCGGAAGCTCTCTCTGGATGACTGTGACATTCCCATCAGGAGGGTCCTGTTGGGTGCCGTATCCAAATTATACTGGTATTGTCTAATAAAGGCCTCTGCCAAGTCCTTCCAACATCTGATGGTTGCTCTGGTCAGATGAGAGTACCATTCCCTTGAAGCTCCCGTTAAGCTATCCTCAAAATAAAACATCCATAGCTTTTCGTCCATGGTATATGCCTTCAGCCTCCCCAGAAAGGATTGCAAGTGGGTCCGTGGGCAGGAAGTCCCGTTGTACTTCTCAAAGCACGGTGGTTTAAACTTATGGGGAATCCTGACCCCGTCCACTAAGCCCATGTCCATAACATCAAAACCCAAAGAGTTTTGAGACTCCAAGGACCTTAATTTTTCAGCAATTTCATCCAGCCTTCTATCATAGGCCTCCTCCCCAACTCCCATTACTGTGAACTGATCTTCCTGGGGGTCTTCTTGCAGCACTCTACCTGTAGTAGCATTCCCTTGTACATTAGCAGGGATGTTGATCTCTGGATGAAGGTGGGGACCAAACACAGGTGTGTTGATATGAGGCTGAACCCTCTCGTTGTTGCTTGTCCCAGCAGTCCCTAGATGGGGGTCTTCCTGATTCTGCCTTTCTACCATTGCTCTTAATCTCTCTTGGCTTTGAGCCATATTATTCATCACCTCCATAAATTGTGCCATCTGAGCCCTCATTTCCAATCTCTCATTGGCCATTTGGTTCCTGACCTCTGTAAGGTCCTGTTGTACCTGGTCCATCTGTATACCCGGAAGGTTGTTACGGGTCGGATATCTGTGTGGACGGTTGAGTGGGAACACCCGACGTCGAGCAATAGTTCCTGATATCACAACAGAGTTAGTAATAAAAACAAAACAAACCTACAAAACAAACAAGGGTTAGTATGCAATGCAGTATGCTTATTTGTTTCCAAGGTATCCGGCTTGGCACTTGGTTTTGACCTTTCCAGACCCTTGAAGATGCTGTTGATGTTGCTTGAAGAAATCAGATGGAACAAACTGATACATATATTACAAAGAAGCAAATGATACATAGTTTGTTTCTTCTTACAATACGAGCCCTCTGAGGGGTCAAAATACATCATAAGAAAATAAAAGTACATGAAATGAAAGCAACAACAAGCAAAAGTCAGATACTAAGACCAAATTCATCCTCCTGAACTTCCTTTAGAAGTGCTTCAGTCACAGGATCAGCCGAACGCTCTGTAAGGTTTCTGATGAGAAGATTCCTGGTAGCAACAGCTGCAGCTAGCTTCTTGTGTTGACTCTGGTCCTTTGTCCTCTTCACACCAGCTCTGATCTTCAACTCTGAGATCTCTCTTTGGGCTGCTAGCAGGGCTTCCTGTTGCTCCTTTGCATTTGCCTTCAACTGCTCAATCTTGTCCTGAGTCCTCTTATCTTCTAGAGTACGAGCTTCGGTGATCCTGACCCACCTAGCTTGACTCTCCTTCAGATACAAATCAGTCCTGGCTTTCTGGAACTGAGCTTCCTTGCAGGAATTCTTCAAAATTTGTTCTCCAGCCCTAGACTTCTTGATGTAATCCTCTGACTTTTCAATCCTAGCCAGATGCTCCACCTTTAGCTTTTCCAACCTCTCAATGTCCAGCCGACCATCACTCCTCTCCCAGAGGGTCTTCTGTAGAGCCCGAGTCAGATTCTCATTTCTCTCTTTCAAATTCTCAAACTCCTCTAAGCTGACAGTGACAGGAGGTGGTGCTGAGGATGGTCCAGGTATATCTTCCATGGTGAAGGGCATCCCAGAAAATTGAGCCCTGGCATGGGACCACTCATAGTACTGTGCTGAGGCCACATTGTTGCATTTTCCCAGAATGGTTACTCCTTTAGTCTGGACATTGTCCCAAGCCCAGGATGCTTGCCTGAAAATAGCCAGATTAGGCTTAATCTCACAGTAAAGAGTCTCAACCAAGTCTTGTGCCTTAGGAGTGTGGACCAATGCATAGCCCAATTGTCTTTTGAATAGCATAGGGTTGTAGTTGATGCAACCCTTTACTCCTATCAGGGGTACATTGGGGAACTGCCCACAACTGGTAATGATGTCCCTGCCTTTTGTGCCTTGAGTGCACCATCTGATATCAGCTGAAGTTAAAGCAGTGAGTCTTCTAGCCCAGTTCCTCTGCTGATGAGGATTCAGAAATGCATCAGTCTTTGGCAAATGTCTGAGCAGCCAAGTATGGAAAAGGGGAGCACAACATCTCACTAATCTTCCTCTTTGTTTTTCATTCCTTTGGTGAACAGAGTAGTACAAATCTCCCAGTAAGGTGGGCACTGGGTTCCTTAGGATGAAAAGATGGATTGCATTCTTGCTAACAAACTTAGGCTCATCTGCAAATAAAATGACCCCATATATGCTAAGGGCCAATAAAGCACAGACTGCCTTCCATTCCCCTGAGGAGGCCTTCAGAGTAGCCTGAGAAGTCAAGAAACCCAAATGTAGGCCAGAGATTCCATCCTTGGTAGTCATGTTCTGCCCAATCAGAACCGGTTCCAGATATAATGCCTTTGCCACTTCCTCGTTACTTGGAAAAGCCATCTCAGGGTTGAAGGGGACTCCACCCCTGATAGGTACACCAACCAGTGATGAATACTCCTCTAATAAAGGGCCCAACTGAAAATCCTGAAAAGTGAAACACCTCAGAGGGGGATCATAGAACTGCAGGCAAGTATGAATCAGGCTCCTCTGTGAAGGGTCCAAATCCATAACCACATCAAGTATGCCTCCATAGTGTTCTCTGAATAGTGGTATATGGTTTGGAGTAATCAGGGTCTGAATCTTCTTGATGTCAACTTGCTCGGGCTGAAAGAAATGATATGAGATGTTACTCTTCTTGGGTGCCATGTTGCTGAAGAAGAGCTGAGACAGATGCTGAGAATAACACTAAAAATGGGCCACTGACAGGCTGGTGCAGGTGACTGAAGCAGGTAGCTGACAGATGTAGTAGATGCTGATGAGGATAGGTCTATGCTGATGATGGGGTCAAAACCAAGCCAAAAATAAAGTATGGATACTCTGAAAAAACAAATAAGAAAATGTTAAAATGATGCAATGATGATGTATGCAAATGATATGCAAGGGTTTGTGACTGAGCAGGATCTGATCAAGTGCTCTGATATAAGTCCAGGTATGTTCAAGAAATCCAGATGGAGGTTCATAAGTCCAGTAACCAAGGTGGGGGACTCAAATAAAGAGTCACATGTCCAGGGTTAAAAAAAATCACAAAAACTGTTCCAACATGGAGTACTCTTAATCAAAATAAAGTAACAGGGTATGCTGAGGTCAAAGGTACCTGCAAACCTGTAAACAGCCCAACCCCCTCACAGGTGGTGTTCTAAAACAAGGATCCTCGGACTTGGATCAGTTATGAGAAGTGTAAACACTTCTAACCCGGAGGTACAGTGCTTACAATAACCATAAAAGATCCTCCTATAATTCTCCTCAGTTTCTGAAGGTCAATACTAAAGGTCATCCAGACTTAGCAGGCTTCCCAGATAGCCCTAGCACTACTGGAAATCTGCAGCACAGAGTTCTCAAGAAGAAACCCATATCTGAACCGTGTTTCATATTCCCGCACCAGACCGAAATGGAATGGGAAAGAACATGAACCACTCTAGCCTAGGTGTCACTCAGGTCCCAGGTATAGGACCTCAACTCTCCATAGAACACCCACCCACCAAAGCAACAAAACAGATCCAACCAACACAGTATGACAGTATGATATATGTAAAGCTATAAAGAAAGCAGTAAAACAACTGTACATAAAGCAAAAATAAATACAAATACAAGCACAAATAGCACATAACACCCCAGTAAACACAAATCAATCAAGCGCTAGGAGGAACCCACAAAAAGAACCAGAAGCCCTGGTTGCAGTATAAGGGTCCCCAGCAGAGTCGCCAAGCTGTCGCTCCCACCAAATGAAGTCGGGCCAAATGGGGTACAGACGCGAACGATCGGCGAAAGGAGAGTGTGAGAACACACAGGAGTGAACTCACAGGGAATGAAAAGAGTCGCCAGCTAGGCATTTTTATCCCGGAGGAAAGGCAATGCTGCATAGACCTAGAAAAGATGGATAAGACGGTTGCGAACCAGAGAAACTGAGAAAGGGGGTTGGTTACAACCCGGGAAGGTATTACCACCCAGTGCAATTTGTGTGTAAAAGAGCTGGAAAAGGATGTACAGGTGTCAGTGTAAAAGAAGTGAGGTGTAATATATACAGTGTCAGTGTAAGGACAAGAGTGAAATGCTCAAGATCATGAGGCTAAGAAAATAAAGCTGGAAAGAGGGGGAATATACAGAGACTTTTGTTCGATAACTGTTAAGTTATGCCTACGTATCCTGTCGTGCAATGAGGAAGTCAGAACACCGTAGTTCGACCCAAAGAGACTGAAAGATGAATTGACTTGTGAACTGCTTACTTGTCTATGCTCAAGTGTATGACCTGTCTGGCTCAGGTGCTAACTGTCTTGCATTAGACGGAAGAAACAAGTTCTCGTTTGTGAATGAAGATGATGAGAAAAGAATCCCAGAGGAGACGATTATTGTTTGTTTTTGTATTTTCAGTCTTTTATTGCTTTTGAATTTGTCATAAGTTAATGAGCTTAAGCCTAAACCAATGGGTTAGTAAACTCATCACATCTTCCCTCTGATTAGGGGTAATGAGAATACCTTAAGTGTGAAGTCGGCTTCTCACACTTAATCACCTTTGATGCAGGATTAAGATCATTAACCTACTTGTGATTATTTAGATGTTTTTGGTGTTTTTGTTTAGTGTTGAGTAATGATATTAAGCCATAATCAGGGATTAAACAGGCTCATTACACCATCCTAATAGAAGGATAATAGATGAGAATGTTTAAGCTGAGGAAAGCTCCTCAACTTAATCCATGATTAGGGATTAACCTCATGACAAAACAAAACCTTTATTAAGTGGATTTTAGTTAATGATAAGATGAAGAAGTGATTTTTATGGTTTGTAAGACAACTTGAGGGGGACTTGTCCATTAACACTAGGGTTAGTCCTTCTTAACCAGTTAAGGAAGAATTAGAACCCTAATGCAAGGCCCAAGTTACAAGTATGATGTCTTGATGATTATTAAGTGGATTAATTGAAGGATTTAAACACATTAAGGGTTTAACACTTAGGATTAAAGTTATACACTCCATCCTAATAGAAGGATGCAGGCATAAGCTTAATCACAAAGCCTTAAAGCCTTTAGGGTTTAGTCCCTGATTATGAGGTGAGAAGAGAAGACTCAATGAGACACAAAGGTAAAAACTAAGTGGGGGACTAATCAAAACCCTAATCATTGTCATGCTTGGTTGTTCCTAAGGTTTGTGAGGTTTACAAAAGAAATCTTCAATGGAACCACCAGGAAGCAGATGAAAGGATCAGGAGAAGCAAAGTAACTTGCTTCACTTAAGAAGACAAGTCACTTGAAGAAAGAAAGTAAGAAGAAGAAGAAAGAGCAAGCTCAATCTCAAACACATAACAAAATGCAGTATGGATGCATAAGAGAGATGAAAAGAAAAGGTGAGAAGTGAAGGCAAATTCACTTCTCAAAGTTACTTACCACCTGAAAAGTTAGTAAAGGAATGCAATGCAATGCAAAATGAAATGAAATGGCATGATGTAAATCAAAACCAGAAGCATATATGAGATGATAATGATGTTATGAGATGATGCAAACATGAATCAAGGTATGAGGATGATCATGTGAACCAATGGATGCAGATGAAACAAGTTTAGCACCATGAACATACATGAAAAGTTATGAAATGCAAATGGCATACAACATGGTAAATGCAAGATGTAATGATCAAACATGCTTTCAATATGTCTTAAGATGTTAAATGAATCAAATGGATTCACAAAATGCTATGGCAAGTCAAGGTATGAATGCAAATACAAGATGAATGCAAAAGGAAGCCCAAATTAGGGTTTATGATCAATGCATCAAACAAAAACCAAAATCAGAAGCAAACATCAAGATAAAAAATTGAAAATTCATTCAAAGGAACCCTAAACCTACACAAACTCACTGCCCAAAGGAGAGGTTCCAACTCTTAACCTAGTTAGGGTTATGAATTTCCTAAGTTTTCTAGGGTTTTAGGGTACCTCAACAAGAAAAATGCCAAACAAAATGAAAATGAAGGATCAAATCATGCCAATTTAATCTCACAAACTACATGCTAAACAAAATGCAATGCAAAAAGAATCAAAGTCCAACTCTCAATGGTTAGACAGAAATGATTTTTTGAAGTTTGGATCAAAATAATGCCTTGAAATGATTTTAATTCCATGAAAAATTCTCAAAAGACATCAAGATCAAAAAAGAAATTTGGTTTTAGGGTTGGACAATGTTTCTAAATGATTATGGAGGTTTCATGAATTTTTTGGTGATTTTTAAATACCTAAAAGTATTTTTAATTAATTAATTCTCATTAATTAATTAAAAATAAACTTTTAAATGATTTAAAAATATTTTTTAATGCAAAAAATAAAAATAAAAATGTTTTTGGTTTCTGAAAATTAATAAAAGTGTGTATAAAAATTTTCAGAATTTTTAAAATTGTTTTGCTATTTTAAATAAATTGGAGAAAACAAATGCAATTAAGTGAAAAATAAAATGAATTTAAACTGAAAAAAGAAAAGTATGCGCATCCAAAGGCCAGGATTTAAACTAAAAGGGAGGGAATTGACCTGCGCGCGCATCTGGACGGTCCAAATTCAAACTTGCGCAATTAAGACTAAACCCTAATTAATTAACCCTAATGACTTTCAGGCGACCGGAACACTGTTCCGGTCGTCTTCTCCGGCAAGCCCAAAACACTAACTCACTCTACACGCCATGAAAATGAAATCTAACTGCCCAGAACTCATCCCCATTCAAAAACGAATCAAACCCCTCACTCAAACATCATTTATTATTCATAAACAGAGAGAATCGAATCAAACAATTTTTAGGGCAAAAATTTCAGACGATGCATACATCCTGGTTTCTCAACCATTTTCAAAAGTAAGCACATATTCATGATCAGGGAAGCATGTATATTCATTTAGAAACTTAAAATACATGTTCTGGAAAAAAAGTTCATGAAGCTACCTGAGTTTGAAGCTTTTCAGTTTGGAGCTTTCTGACCTCTTCTCTTGTGCAAAACCACTCCTATGACTTCCCTTGTGCTTCTGAAAGGCTTAGAGCAAATTTATTTGGGCTGGTTTGAGAGTTTGAAGAAGTTCTGTTCAAGGTGATGTGATGATCGTGTTTTTGATTCTTTGAGTTTCAGGCTGTTTTGAAGGGTGCTTTGTGACCAGGAAGATGTGTTGAGTTGGTTTATGAAGTTAGTTTGTGTGTTTGTGAGTTGTGTGATGAGTTTCGAAAGCTTTTGCTCAAGAGGGTGAAAATGAGAATGTTGTGCTATGAAGTGTTTCAGGCTTACCTCTTGTTGTGTTTGGCTTGCATTTTCTTTGTATAAACAAATGCCATTGGTCAGAAGAAGTGACATGTGCTTTATTGATTGGTATGGGTGCTTTTGCCAAAATGTCAAAGTTGTGTAAGAAGGGCATGGGCTACTTGCTAGCTAAGTACAAGGAGGGTGTGCTGTGCAGCATGATGTGAGGAAGGGCCTAGGATTGATCAGCAGGCTAGCCAGCAAGTGGATGAGAAGTTATGATGAGTTTTGCAACTTGTCTTGCCTTTGGTTCTTATGGAAGAAACTTGATCCATGGGCCATAAAACATGTGATTCTTTGGGTGCAATATGACTTTTAGGACTTGTATGATCATGTGTGGAAGTTTATAAGTCCATTTGATGACTTAATTGGCCTTGAGAAGTAAATTTGCAACTTTGCCTCTTTGGTGCATGACTTGAAAATTAGTGATTTTTGCCAACTTTGACAAGCCATAACTTTTGATCCAAAATGAATTAGGTCATGTTCTTGTACTTTTTGAAAAGGTAATGATCCATTATACAATTTTCATGACCAAAGTTTTTCCATTTGAAGCATTTTTGAATCAAAAAGTAAGGGTTGAAAAAGTTGCCTAAAATGACAATTTCATTAAAAGTCAAACTTGCCCAAAAAGTCAACTTTGCAAAAACATGAAATTATTGAATTTTGTGAACTTATAACATCTTCCATGATCAAATAAAGATCATATACAATCAAAATGATGAAGAATGCCCTTTGGTTGAGTCATTGGGGGCCTCAGATGCCCTGATTTTACACTGACTTGCTTGAAAAGTCAACTCTTGATCAGATGACTTCCATATGGAATTTCTTCATGAAAATTGATATGAATACTCCCTATACCATATAGAGACCAATAGAAACAAGAATGACCAAAAAAATTGGAGTTATGGCCTTTGAAACCAAAACCCTAATTCTAGGTCATCTGTGCAGTCCAGCCTGGCTCTGCATCCATGCCAATCCCAGTTCTTGTGATTCTTTGGCATTCTTGACTTTGAGAGGATATAATATGATGCTTTAACACACATGGACCCCTTTGAAGTGATTGATGACCTTTGGAGTGGCTCAAGAAGCTTTTGGATTGCTCAGATCACAAACCCTAGATGCAGATGACTTTGAACCTATGCAGTGAATCAAAAATGTGGTATGAGATGGTATGATTGAGTTTATGCATATAAAATGATCACAAGCCATGATGTGAATGGGTGAGGGCAAATTTGGGGTGTTTACAGTTATGAAGACTCGATGATGGTATGGTCTTGCTATTTTTTCGTTGCATATATACTCTATTCTTTTTCGTTTCAGCTTTCTTCATGTGCATGAGGTTGAAGAAGGTGAGGTGGCAATCTAGGAGTGGTTGAGTTTCTTTTGTATTATTTATTATTTTTATTCACTTAAGTGTTAGCTGACCGGTTGATGCTAGGTTACATAACTTTTGTGCTTTTCATTGTAATAAAATAAATAATAACAAGTAATAATCCTGATTATTGGTGGAGTTTGGAATTTTTCGTGTGGGCCTAAGGCCAATTTACTAGTCGCACCCCCGCTGTCCTGGGCCCAACTGGTTTTGCACTAATTTGATTGTTGTTTTCACCCCCTAGTCTCATTTGTTCCTTTTTTATTTCATTTTTTTTTTCAGTTTGGTTTTTAATTTTCAAAAATAGTAATAGGTCATTAAAATTTATAAAAAAATTCATGAATGGTCCTTTGAGTTTTCTCTAACTTTTGGCATTTTTATATTTTATTTAATTTTAATTTCCACGTGGAAATTAATTGTCTCTCTAATTAATTGCTTTTATTTCATTTTTGAAGCATGTTGTCTTGTACATTTTCTATCTTGATCATTAATTTGAATTTGGAACTGATTCTTTTTGCTCTGGATTCATGATGAGATGTAGTTTATGATGATTTTTATTCTGATTTTTAGAAGTTTTCTTAATTGATTTTGGTCTTTAACTTGTGCATGAAGTCTTCTAACCCTAATCCATGTTTAAGCCTTTACTTGACTTACTTAGGTTCTGATTGTCATTCTTTCCTTTTGGCATGTCAATATTATGTGATTGAGGAGTCTTTGTGAAGGTTTGTGGAATTTTTGGATGTATACTTGAATTGATTTGAATTTTTGTTCTTTGCCTATCTTCTTTTGTTTCCTTTTTTTCATATGTTCAATCTTTAGGTTAGAAGGGCACTTGTGCCAACTTCTTTAAGTTGTTTAGAGCTTTCTTAGGATGTTGATACCCCTTTGGTCTTGCGTTGATGTTTGTTCCTTGAGAAAGTTTGTGTTGGTTTGCCCTTGAAGTTCATTCACTCTTATGCATGTTCACCTCACTTCTTTTGCTTCTTAACTTCTCATGATGTAAATACTTGAGTTTGTGTGCCTCTTCTCTTCATCTCATATGATCCTTAGGAACTTTTTTAACATGTTAGGGTTCTGGTCATGGACTTTGTGAGGTTGGTTTGTCTAGTTTGCTTTGTGTTATCTCATGTTTACTTTGTTTTGTCATGGTGATTCATAATGCCTTAGTTTGAGTTGTATAGTCCTTCTCTCATTCTTATGTTTTGTATTTGCATTTGAAATTTGTGATTAGGACTTCACTTCTGGTTGTGTGGTTTTGGTTTGACATCACGTTCATTTTGTGTTGCATTTATTCTTATGTCACTAACCATTTCAGGAGCTTTGGTAAGTGAGAGGTGTGGATGTGATTCCCACATCTCCAAATCTTATCTCTTCTCTTCTCCTTATTGTTATTCTCTTACTTGTGATTGTTGGGGGCTTAGGCCTTACTTCCTCCCTCTTCTTCTCCTTTTCTTCTTTCTTCTCTTTCTCTTCTTCTCCTTCTTTAGGATAATAAACCTCATTAACCTAGGTTTTCCTATGCATGATAACATTAGGGTTTGTTAGTTCCCCATTATATTTTGCCTTTGAGATCCTTTTGGTGCTCTCTCTTCTCATCTTCAAATTTAACTTTAAATCACTTTAATAAATGACGAGTCTTCTCATGTTACACGAGACTTTGCTATGAGATACTTGCACGCGTTCTGTTTCGGGGCGAGGTGTATGATATCCCTCGTGGTGGATAGGTCTTAGCATGAGATTACTTCACAAAGAAAATATAAAAAAACAGTTCTTAACCAAAAATCACAAAAACACTTAATAAATACCAGTAGGTCAGTGTGTCTGAGCCTTCACTTGTGGGACTAGATTTGGGGATTTCCTCTAAAGATAGGTGTGCCTCTTGCGCATTCCATTTCGGGATGATGTAAGAAGTACACATCCCATTGAGTAAGACTTAGGTACACTTACCTATGCAAACTTCAAAACAGAAAACTCATAAAAAGCACAAACCAACAATAAGCGTCTTTCCTTCGGGAATTCTCTTCTCATCTCCTTCGCTCTATCCGCGAACTTGCTACTACTTGTCACTTTGCAAGACGGTAACACACTCGTCGTCCGAGCCTGCAACACCTGAGTATTGACATAAGCAGTTCAAGCCTTAAGACACAAGCAATCCTTTCCACCCCTAGGTAGGGTAACTCCGGCGACTCTGATCATCATTGTCCAGATGAGGTACGTAGGAAGCGGGGTAGGGCCCGTTCGAGCACAATCTTTATTTTCCCTACATTTTTCCTTTTCATTTCTTTTTCAGTTCCCTTTTATTTTCTTTTATCCAGTTTAGTTCCTTTTCTTTGCAGCAGCTTTCATTCCTTCACCCTTTGAAACAAATTTCTTTGCAAGCATGGATCCTGTCGGATACGGCGGACGATCTGGGGTGCTAATACCTTCCCAGGTCATAACCGACTCCCGAACTCAGCTTCTTTGGTTTGCAGGACCCGTGTCCTTCCTCTTCTTTTCTTCTGGTTTGTGCAGCATTACCATTCCCATTCCTTCGGGATAAAAATGCCTGACTGGAGACTCTAACCTTTTCCGCGCCACTTTCGCGTTTGTACCAGGATGGAAATCCGGGGAGCGACAGTCATCATTATCATTTTGAGTCTCTATGATCTTTATTTTATCTTAGAAGTGGTTGGAAGTTTACAAAGTTGAAGAATTTCAAGCCAAATGCAAACTTGCTATTTTTGGAAATGACTTGTAATGGAAACTTTCCATTTTGGGAAAGATATTCAACCTATTCTTTCATGACCAAAAATACTTCAAATAAAAAATTCGTGGGCATGAAAGTTGTAGATTATGTCTTCCGATTTTTTAAAAGTACAAGAACATGTCTTGATTCATCCTAGAACTCAAGATATGACCTTTCAAAGTTGGCAAAAATCCTATAATTTTCAAGTTCATGCCAAAGAGGGAATTTTGCAATTTCACTTTCCAAGCCATTTCATGACCTCTAATCAACTTCTATGCACCATAACATGTCAAAGCAACTTCAAAAGATCAGAATTGGCCTTTGAACCTAGGGTTTTGATGGCTTGATTCTCAAGAAATCTCAAAATGACAATTATGCATAACTTTGAAAAACCTCTTGAAACTCTTCATCCACTTGTGCCAGCTGTATAAACTTGATCCTAGGGCCATCCTTGAACGAAGCTGAGGCCAAGACACCCCTAAAGGCAGCTCTACACCATGCACATACCTCAAGTACACAAAGTTGACATTTTTGCAACTTGGCCCATACTCTCATTGGCCTCTATCAATCTTATGGAGCTCATTTCACATAACACACAAGCCTGAAACAACCAAGAACTCAGATTGCCCAAAAATTCCATAAATTTCCTTCCCTTCTTCGATTCTCTCAAACCAGCCACCAAAACTCAAAATTTCTTTCACCATTCAACTCCACATAACCTAAGGATCATTTCCCACCCCTTGCCATGGCCTGAAACAAGCCCAAACACAAACGCGATTTATGCACATCCAGAACTGAAACACTAAATCCAGCCACCACAAACTTGTTCTAAGCATCACATCATCCTCAGGGGGTCCATTGGAGTTGATTTGCACCAAAGAGAGGTCCAAAAAGCTCAGATTGAGAAAGCTTCATCTCAGGTAACCATCAAGAACAAATTTTCCAGAACCTTTCTTTTAAGTTCTTAAATGATTCTATGTGTCTCCCTGATCATGCTAATATGATTTGTTTTGAAAATGGTTGAGAAACCAGGATGTATTGATGTTCTAAAACTTTTTGATCTGAAATCTTTTTTCTTTGATTCATGCGTTTGATGTAAAATAAATGTTGGTTGTGGCCTGATTCTTGTTTAGAATGATTAGGGGGGTGATTCTGGAGAGTTTGGGGGTTTGGGGTAGCCTATGGAAGAAGTTAGCATGAATGGCTCACCGGAGAAGATGACCGGAGCTTGCTCCGGTAACCTGAAAATCATTAGGGTTTGTGATTAGGGCTAATCCTCCCAGTTTGAATGTAGGCCATTAGATGTTGTTTACCGCGCGTTTGGAGGGTCAGGATGCATCCACTTAAACCCTAATCTTTTAATTAATTTAATTAATTAGGATTAATTAATAAAAATGCCAGATTGAATCTCAGCCTTTAGATCACACGCACAATCAACATATTTTTACCTAGTTTGAATCTCAGGCTTCAGATCTCCATACTTTCATTTATATTCATTTTATTTCATTTTCTTTTCATTTCTTTTGTTCATTTTATTAAAAATAGCAAAAATCATTCAAAAAATCTCAACCTTGGAATTTTAACTTTAAATATTTTTCTTAACCTGAAAATAAAAATTTATTTATTTTTTGCATTAAAAAAGTATTTTTAAAATATTTAAATGTTATTTTTAATTAATTAATGGATTTTAATTAATTAAAAATGCATTTAGTTTCTAAAAATCGCCAAAAAAATCATGAAACATCCTTAAACATTTATAAACATTTTCAAACTCACAATACAAATTTCTTTTTAGGTTTGATCATAATTTCACAATTTTCTTTAAATTAGGGTTCTTAAAAATCACATTTTCTAACCCTAACTTGAAAAATTCATTTCTACATAACCATGATGAGTTTAAACTTGATTCCTTTTGCATTGTTTCACATATTGCATATAGTTTCTAGGTTATTTTTCTCATGATTTTATCTTGCATTTTCAATTTGATTTGCATTTTTCCTTTAGAAGTACCCAAAAACCCTAGCAAACTTAGGAATTTCATAACTTCCACTAGGTTAAGCTTCTGACCTTCTCCTTTGGGTTGTGATATCATATGGGATTAGGGTTTTTTTGAGCTTGATTTCAATTTTTTATCATGTTGAATGCTTCTATTTTGGTCATATGCACCTCATGTTGTCTTAAACCCTAACCTTGCATCTTCATTTGCATTCTCCTTTGCATATCATCATCATATGAACTTGCCATGCCATTCCATTCTTGTGTATGTCATCTTAGACATCTTAGGACATGTTTGAAACATATCTTAATCATTGTTGCATCATTTTAGCATACCTTGCATTCATTTCATTTCATGAACATCCATGTGTTTTCATGCTTCTAAACATGCTTCCATTGCATCTCATCTTTGTATGATCATTCATATGCATCTTGTATGACTTTGCATCATCTCATATGCCATTTACATTGCAAATTCACTTTTGACTTTGGTCTTTGCATCTCATTTCATCTCATTTCATTTTGCTTTATGTCTTATGCATTCATACTAATATTTCAGGAACTTTTGGTAAGTTATCTGGGAGGTGGATTTGCCTTCACCTCCCACTTCTTCTTTCCTTTTCATTTGAATATTTACTTTTCTTTGAAGTGAAATTGCATCACTTATGCTCCCTCCTTCTTGCTTTCTTTCTTTTAAGTTACTTATCTTCTTCAGGAAGTAAGTAATTTATTCTTCTCCCTCCTTCTCTTTTCATCTGCTTCTTCCATTGGTGGCCTTGAAGATCCTTTCTCTTAAGCCTCACAAACCATATGATGTCTAAGCATGATAACTTTTAGGGTTGTATATAGTCCCCCCTAGCTTTTTACCTTTGAGTCTCTTTGAATCTCCCTTCTCATCTCATAATCAGAGGCTAAACACTTAATGCTTTAGGACTTTGAATTAGGGTTATGCCTGCATCCTTATCTTAGGATGGAGTGTATAACTTTAATCCTTAGTGTTAAACCTTTAATTTGTTTACACCTCGTAATCAAAACACATTAATAATAACTAAGACTTTATCTTGTAACTTGGGCCTTACAATAGGGTTCTATCTCTTCCTTATGGTTAAGAGGGACTAACCTAGTGTTTAATGGACAAATCCCCCTCAAGTTGTCTTACAAACCATAAAATCCACTTCTTAATATTACCCTTTAATTAAAATCCACTTAATAAAGGCTTGTTATATAATGAATTTAGTCCCTAACCATGGATTAAGTTGAGGTATCTTCCTCAGCTTAAGTGTTTTCATCTATCATCCTTCTATTAGGATGGTGTAATGAGTTCACTAATCTATGATTAGAGATTAAATTCATTACTTAACACTGAACAAAAACCCCAAAAACATCTAAATAATCACAAGTAGGTTAATGATCTTAATCCTACATCATCATGGTAATTAAGTTGAGATGCTTATCTCATACTTAAGTAGGCTCATTATCCCTAATCAGGGAGGATATAATGAGTTTACAACCTTTGATTTAGGCTTAAGCTCATAATCCTATGCAAAACAACCAAAAATAATAAAAAGCTGAAAACACAAAAACAAACAATAATCGTCTCCTTCGGGATTCTTTTCTCATCACACTCATTAATAAACGAGAACTCGCTTCTTCCGTCTAATGCAAGACAGTTAGCACTCAAGCCAGACGAGTCATACACTTGAGCATAGACAAGCAAGCTGTTCACAATCAATTTATTTTCAGTCTCTTTGAGTCGAACTACGATGTTCTGACTTCCTCATTGCATGAGAGGATACGTAGGCATAACTTAATAGTTATCGAACAAAAGTCTCTGTGTCTTCCCCCTCTTTCAGCATTCTTTTTAAGCCTCAGTTCCTGAGCAATCCACACCTTTTGCACTGACAGCTGTATTATTTCCCTAGCTTTTGCACATAGATAGCACATACACCTACCCCTTTTAAACACAGTCTTGTAAGCATGGATCCCGTCGAGTACGACGGACGATCTGGGTGCTAATACCTTCCTAGGTCGTAACCAACCCCCTTTCTCAGTTTCTCTGGTTCGCAACCGTCTTATCCATCTCTTTCCAGGTTTATGCAGCATTACCTTTCCTTCGGGATAAAAATGCCTAGCTTGCGAGTCTATTCAATTCAACCTCACCTCTTTTCTCTTTTCGCCGACCGTTCGCGTTTGTACCTAGGGACCCTAGTGTCTTTTTCAGGGGAGTGACAGCTTGGCGACTCTGTCGGGGAATGTGATCTTGCAACCAGGGCTTCTGGTTCTTTTGTGGGTTTCTCCTAGCGCTTGTTTGATTTATGTTTATGGGGGTGTTATGTGTTGTATGTGCTTTTTGTTTATTGCTTTATTTATTGCTTTTTGTACAACTTTATTTATTGTTTTCATTTACTATTTTTATGCATTTCATATTATTGTCATCATATCACCTGTGCTGGATTTGTTGGTTTGCTTTGGTGGGAGGGATACTTCAGTGAGTAAGGTTCCACACCAAGAGCCTGAGTGACACATAGGATTAGAGTGGCTTCATATTCTTTCCCATTCCATTTCGGTCTGGTGTGGGAATATGAAACACAGTTCAGACATGGGTTTCTTCTTGAGAACTCTGTGCTACGGATTTCCTGTAGCACTAGGGCTATCTGGGAAGCCTGCTAAGTCTGGATGGCCTTTTGAGATGACCTTCAATATTTGAGGTGAATTAGAGGAGGGACCTTTATGATTAGGGTAAACATTGTACCTCCGGGTTAGAAGTGTTTACACTTCTCATAATAGATCCAAGTCTGAGGATCCTTGTTCTAGAACAATACCTGTGAGGGGGTTAGGATGTTTACAAGATTGTAGGAACCATTGGCCTCATCATACCCTGTTACTGATATTGTTAAGGTTACACTATGTTGGACTGATCTTATGAAACCCTGGACTTGTGACTCTTTATTTGAGTCTCCCACCTGGTTACTGGTTCTCTAGCCTTCATCCGGATTTCTGAACACCATGGACCCTATCCAGAGCAAAGGACAAATCCAACACCTAATCATAAAACATTGCATATCATTCTACATAAATAATTTTGCATCATTTAACATTTGCCTATTTGTTTTACAGGGTATCCACATCATCTTTGGTTTGGTTTTGACTGTTCTTCTGCTCAGCCATCTTCATCAGTTATCTTCCTCAGAGATCTTCTTCTGCTAATATCTTCTTCAGTGGTCTTCTTCAGTTGTCTGCATCAGTTACCTGCATCAGTATTTCTCCTTAGTTATCTTCATCAGCATCCATTGTCAGCATGGACTCATCCAGGAAGAGCAACATTACTTATCATTTCATTGAGCCTTCCCTAGCAAGCATTAGGCAGATTCATGCACTCATCACTCCTTATCATGTCCCTTTATTCAGGGAACATTATGGGGGTATTATGGAAATGATAATGGACTTGGATGCATCTCAGAGGAGTATGATCCACACTTGCCTTCAGTTTTATGACCCTCCTTTCAGATGTTTCACTTTCCCAGACTTCCAGATGGGTCCTTTGTTAGAAGAGTTTTCCATGTTGTTAGGTGTCCCCATCAGGAGAGGGTTTCCTTTCAACCCTGAGATGACTGCTCCTAGGAATGAAGATATAAATAAGGCTCTGTACTTGGAAGCCACCCTCATTGATCAGTATATGACCACCAAGGATGGAATTACAGGCCTCCATTTGGACTTCTTGATCACTCAGGCCACCAGTCATGCTGCAGTAGGAAAGTGGGAAACTGTTTGTGCTCTCCTGGCTCTTAGTATACATGGAATCATCTTGTTTGCAGACGAGCCTAAGTTTATAAGAAAGAATGCTATCCATCTCTTCCTGCTGAAGAATCCAGTTCCTACCTTGCTAGGGGATTTCTATTACTCAGTGCATCAGAGAAATGAGAAGCAGAGGGGAAGACTAGTCAGATGTTGTGCACCTCTCTTCTACTGTTGGTTATTAAGACACCTGCCAAAGACAGAAGCTTTCCTGAATCCTCATCAGTCAAGAAACTGGGCTAAGAGAATGATTGCTCTCACTTCAGAAGACATCAGGTGGTGTACTCAGAGCACCAAGGGCAGGGACATGATTACAAGCTGTGGGCAGTATCCCAATGTACCTCTTATTGGAGTGAAGGGTTGCGTCAACTACAACCCTTTGATTTTCAAAAGGCAGCTAGGGTATGCCTTAGTACATCCACCAATAGAACACTACTTATCAGAAACCCTTTACTGTAATGTTCAGAATAATCATGCCATCATCCGACAAGCAACCTGGGCTTGGGATAATATACAAACAAAAGGGACTGCTATTCTGGGTAAGTGTAGCAACATAGCTTCAGCTCAGTACATGGAATGGTCTCGCATCAGAGGACGGATCACTCGCATGCCTTTCACCCTAGAAGATATGCCAGGGCCATCATCAGTAGAGCTTGTAGCTACAGTCAGTCTAGAGGATTTTGAGAAGTTGAAAGTGAGGAATGCCCAGCTTTCTGAAGCTCTAAAGAAGATCCTCTGGGAGAGGAATGATAGTCGTCTGGAAAATGAAAGGTTAGAGAGGCTCTGTATTGAGCATATGACCAAGATTGAGAGGACTAACGATTACATCAGAAAAGCCCGAGCAGGGGAGTTGGTATTGAAGAATGCTTGCAAAGAAGCTAAGATTCAGAAGGCCAGAGCTGAGCACTACTTGGAAGAGAGTCAGGCTAGGTGGATCAGAATTACTGAGGCTCGTGTGTAAGAGGATCAAAAGACACAGGCTAAGATAGAGCAGCTGGAAGCTAATGAGAGGAAGAGTCAGGAAGCCTTGTTAGCAGCACAGAAGGAAATCTCCGAGTTGAAACTCTGGGCGGGGTTGAAAAGATCAAAGGACCAAGACAAGTATAAGAAGTTGACAAGTGCCATTGCCACCAGAAACCTTCTTATCAGGACCATCACAGAGCATCCAGTTGGACCAGTGACTGATGCCCTTCTGAAGGAAGTCAAGGAGGATGACTTTGGGCTAGATGTTTGATTTCTTTGTATTTATATTTTATTTTGGTTGTACTTTTTGATAATTTTGTTGTATTCTGACCCACCATGGGAATTTTGTTGTAATCACAAACTATGTATCTTTGCATTTGTAATATATGGTTTGTATGTTATCTTTTGGGCTTCATTTCGCTTCAACATCATCATTCCTCAAGGTATGGAAGGTCAAAACCAAAGAACCAAACTGGATACCCTTGGAAGACAAATAGACATACTGCATTGCATACTAACTTCATTCTTTGTTTTGTAGGTGTTGTTGTTGTTGTTTTCTCACTTTGTTGTGGTTTCAGGAAACATTGCTCGTAGGAGGGTCTTCCCCATCAACAGAGTTCACCGGTATCCTACAAGAAATAGCCTTCCGAGCTTACAGATGGACCAGGTTCAGCAAGATTTGACTGACGTAAGAACTAAAATGGCTAATGAGAGGACTGAGATAAGGGTTCAGATGAACCTGTTCATGGTAGTAATTGTTGGGTTGGCCCAAATCCAAGAAAGATTAAGAGAGTTAGTCAAGTGGCAAACTCCAAAAGAGAATCATCTAGGTACAGGAGGTACAAGCAACAATGATCACGGATAGTCACGAACAGATGCGCCAGAGTTTGGTCCTCATCTCATCCCTGAGGTCAATGCTATCAGGAATACTCAAGGAAACACTAGAGGTCGGGCCTTAAAGGAGGACCCTCAAGAGGAACAGTTTACGGTAATTGGTGTTGGGGATGAAGCCTATGATCGTCGTCTGGACGAAATAGCATAAAATCTGAGATCTTTGGAGTCCCAAAACTCTTTGGGATTTGATGTTATGGACATGGGTTTAGTTGAGGGAGTTAGAATTCCTCACAAATTCAAGCCTCCTTGCTTTGAGAGATATAATGGTACCTCTTGTCCACGTACTCACCTGCAATCCTTTCTGGGGAGACTGAAAGCTTATACCATGGACGAAAAGTTGTGGATGTTCTACTTCGAAGACAGTCTGACCGGGGCGTCCCGTGAATGGTACTCTCACCTGTCCAGAGCAAAAGTTAGAAACTGGAAGGATTTGGCTGAAGCTTTCATACGCCAGTATCAATATAACTTGGACATGGCTCCCAATAGGACCCTCCTAATGGGTATGTCACAGTCTTCAAGAGAAAGCTTCAGGGAATATGCCCAAATATGGAGACAGCTTGCTACTGTTGTCCAACCTCTAATGTCTTAGAGAGAAATGGCCGACATGTTTATGAACACCCTGCAAGGAACATATATTGACAGACTTGCTGCCTTCACGTCCACCAGCTTTGCAGATGTAGTTATAGCTGGTGAGAGAATTGAGAGTCTGCTGAAGATGGGCAAAATTTCAGATAATGGTGCCAGTTCCAGCAATACAAGGAAACCTTTCGCAGGACCTCGTAGGACAGGTGAGACCAACTCAGTGCATATGGGCAGGGGAATGCCTCAATACATGCCAAAATCAGTAGCTGCTGTTACAATTCCAGCTCTAGTGCCTCAACAATAGTATCCTCCACAACCACAATACTTTCCATCGCAACAACAATTTCCTCAACAGAGATCTTACAACAATAACAATCAGCAACAATGTCTGTTTCAACTAAGAACTTCACAAATCAACAGGGTTATCGGTCCCATTCGGATGCCCTATGCTGCCTTACTTCCACAATTATTAAAGCTCAACTTGATTGAATTGAGGACTCTGGCTCCCCCGGATCCCCAGAATCTTCCAAGAAACTATGATGTTAATGCCCGGTGTGCCTTCCACTCAAATGCACCTGGCCATACTACAGAGAAGTGCATGGCCTTACACATGAAGGTTCAAGATCTGATTGATTCTAAGGCAGTTAACTTTGCACCTCCTCCGAGTGTTACCAAGAATCCTATGCCTAGCCATGGAGGGCCTAGGATAAATTCCATTGAGGAGGAACAACCAATGAACCTAATTGACAGTGTTGCAAGCATTCAGACACCTCTGGCCGAGGTTAAAGCCCAGCTTTTGAAGTGCCAGGTGTTCCCGGGTTGTGAGGCCCATTGTGAAGCTTTCACGATTTCGATCAACGGTTGTGCAAATTTGAAGACCGACATCAACAATCCTATCAAGGAAGGCACTTTACAGATCACTTCAACAGTTCTAGCTCCTACAACATCAACAACCATTCCTCCTACAACTCCAGCACATGTCATTCCATCTGATGTTGCTCCTACAACTTCAACAAAAATCATTCTAATGGATTCTTCTACAACATCAACAATCATCCCTTCTTCAACATTGACAAACATCAGTTCAACACATCCTTCTACAACAACAACAACCATCAATGAAGATATTTCCACAGTTACTATTTACTATGATCCAGCAATAATCCACGTTCCGAATTCACAACAACATCTCCATCAACAGAAACAACCTTCATCACCAGCATCATCTCCGATCAGACCACCTGTCACAATTTATTATGAACCTCAAACTGTCTCAATTCTTTCTTCCACAGCAATCAGTCTGGTTACTATCACAGTACAAGGACCAGTTCCATATAGCAGCAGTGTCGTGCCTTGGCACTATGGCTCAGATTTATATTGCGACGGAAAGAAAGTCACTCTTGACACTTCTACACTATAGATTGATAATGTGGGGGGAGGCGGAGGCTTCACCCGAAGCAGACGTCTCTTTTCCTCACAATTCCAAAGAACCAATGCTGAAGCAGAAGCTGCTGCCAATGCTAAGGGCAAGAGTGTGGTTCCTGAAGAGCCTATCACCAAGGAAACTCAGAAGACATCCTTTGACCAGGATGTAGACGAGTTCATGAGAATAATCAAGAGGAGTGACTATAAGGTTGTGGACCAGCTCCATCAGACCCCCTCCAAAATCTCCATTCTATCACTGTTAATGTGTTTCGAAGCACATAGGAATGCACTTCTCAAAGTCATGCACACAGCTTACGTGCCATAAGAGATTACAGTTAATCAGCTAGAAACAGTGGTTTCAAATGTCAATACTAGCCATGGGCTAGGTTTTACTGATGCTGATCTAACTACGGAGGGCCGTAACCATAATTAGGCTTTACACATCACCTTGGAGTGTAAGGGGGTTGTTCTCTCTCATGTCTTGGTTGACACTGGGTCTTCTCTCAATGTTCTTCCAAAGAAAGCCTTGGTCAAGATGGAATATGACGGTCTTTCTTTGCGTCCAAGTAACCTGTTAGTGAGAGCCTTTGACGGTTCTAAAAGATCGGTCCTTGGGGAAATTGAGTTACCTATGGTGATTGGCCCACAAATCTTCAAAATTGTCTTCTACGTGATGGACATTCAGCCTGCATATAGCTGTTTGTTGGGTCGACCATGGATTCATGTTGATGGCGTTGTAATGTCGACCTTTCACCAGAAGTTGAAATACGAATGGGAAGGCCAAGTTAACACAATATGTGGGGAGGAGGACATCTTCGTCAGTCATCTAGCTACTTACAAGTATATTGAGATGGACGGAGAGATCCATGAGACAATGAGCAAAGGGTTTGAGGCCCTCAATGTCAATGAAGCAACAGCTGAAGTGTCTGGTGCTTCAAACTCCTCTTATAAGCAAGCTCGGAAGGTTGTTGAAGACGAGAATGCCCAGGGCTGGGGCAAGTTGTTGCAAGTTGAGGTCAAGGAAGACAAATTTGGGTTGGGTTACAAACCATCCCGACAGGTCCAAGAGGAGGCTGCTGAAGCTCTCAAGTTTATTAGTGGGGGAATGTTAACCCTGGATACAATCAACAATGTGGAAGACGAGGTTGAAAGTGACTTCAACCTGGAGAGCTGGATTTGTCCAAGAGTCCTAGGCTAGCAAGTCCTTAACTGGTCTTCCCAGGAAATTATAAGGATTACTTCTGCAGAGTAATTATTATTTCCTGTTTAAGCATGCATCAAGTCCTACATCTTGCCCAAGGTGTCAGGACTCATTTTGTAATAGGGTCATATTTGTATTTTTTGCCAATGAATGATTAATGAACAAATGGACATCTTTTGCAAACGATCTTCTTTTCGCTCACTGTCTTTTCATTTTTATTATTTTCGCACAAAGCAATAAATGGAAATGTTTTTCAATAATAACTCCATTAACACTTTTTATAAACAAGATTAAAATCAATCACTAAAATGAACAAATCTCAACCCTTGCAGAAATAATCCTCCAGATTGCACCGACAACAACACTGCTATGACTTCGTATAATTTCGGCAATTCGATTAATCAAGCAGATGAAGGGGCTGATGAAGACTATGAGTTGCCTGAAGAGTTGGCTAGGTTGTTAAGACAAGAGGAAAAAGTGATTGCTCCTCATTAGGAGGAGGTTGAGACTAACAATCTTGGTATTGAGGAAGAGGTGAAAGAGGTGAAGATCAGGGCCAGTCTGCAAGCTCCAGTGAAAGAACAACTCATCAGCATGCTTCGGGAATATGTTGACGTCTTTGCTTGGTCCTATCAAGATATGCCAGGTCTAGATACAGATATTGTCATGCACAGATTGCCACTAAATGAAGATTTTCCTACAGTCAAACAGAAGTTACGCCGTACTCGCCCAGATATGGCCATGAAGATTAAAGAAGAGGTACAAAAGCAGTGGGACGCCGGTTTTCTCGCTGTAACTAGTTACCCACCGTGGGTTGCTAACATTTTACCTGTGCCTAAGAAGTATGGCAAGGTGAGTATGTGTGTGGATTACCGGGATCTGAATAGAGCCATCCCAAAAGATGATTTCCCATTACCTCACATTGATGTATTGGTAGACAACACAGCTCAGTTCTCGGTATTTTCCTTCATGGACGAATTTTCTGGATACAATCATATTAAGATGCCACAAGTGCCAGATCTACGCAGATAAAGTGCATGTGCCTCTGAATCCTTTGAATGTGATGTCTTCACCTTGGCCCTTCGCCATGTGGGGCATTGATATGATTGGAAAGATTGAACTGACTGCTTCAAATGGTCACAGATTCATCCTGGTAGCCATTGATTACTTCACCAAATGGGTTGAAGCAGCTTCGTATGCAAATGTCACCAAGCAACTGGTAGCTAGATTCCTAAAAAGGGATATCATCTGTCGATATGGGGTGCCCGAGCGAATCATTACTGATAATGGTTTCAATTTAAACAACAAGATGATGACAGAGCTTTACCGGGACTTCAAAATTCAACATCACAACTCTTCTCCTTACAGGCCAAAGATGAATGGTGTTGTTGAGGTAGCTAACAAGAATATCAAGAAGATTGTGCAGAAGATGGTAGTCACCTACAAATATTGGCACGAAATGCTACCATTTTCCTTGTATGGGTACCGAACCTCTATCAGAAAATCTACTGGGGAAACACCTTATCAGCTTGTGTATGGTATGGAAGTTGTCCTACCTGTCGAAGTTGAACTATTCTCCTTACGGGTAATGATGGATGTGAAACTGGATGAAGCAGAATGGGTTCGGTCTCGATAAAATCAGCTGAATCTGATTGAAGAGAAGAGATTAGCATCTATCTGTCATGGGCAGTTATATCAAAAATGAATGAAGAAAGCCTTCGATCAGAAAGTCAGACTTCGGGAATACCAAGTGAGAGAGCTTGTTCTAAAAAGACTTCTTCCTCCTCATACAGACCACAGGGGCAAATGGACGCCAAACTACGAAGGCCCATTCATAGTAAGGAAAGTTTTCTCCGGTGGGGCACTGATGCTCACTACTATGGATGGCGAGGATTTCTTATCTCCTGTGAATTCAGATGCAGTTAAAAAATACTTCGCATAAAATGACCCACTGGACATAAAAACAGAATGTAAGTCAAGGCAAAAATAGGGCATCCCGGCGAGTCAAAAACAAAATAAAAGACTCGGGCAAAAATAAGGGAAAAATAAAATAAAAAATTGTACATCCGCTGAGTTGAAAAGCCGCATTGGACAGCTCAGGCAAAAATGGGTATCCTGGTGGATTGAAAACCCAAAAGGGCGATCCACGCAAAATCAGGGAAAAACGAACAACTGCATTCTGAATTCGTATGTATCACTCACAATATGGCAAGCTTCGAAAGAATAAAGCGTCAGTCAGAGTCAACCTTCTTCAGAAAGCAAGATAAGAAGAACGTCAAGGTCATACGGGTCATATCAAAGGAAGCTCATTGAAGAGTCAACTTCAGACATTGCCAATACTTTTATTTTCTCAATTTGCAGCAATCTCTCCTTTCAGGGGATTCGCTTATTTGACTGTACTTGCATATTCAGGGCACACACATCAATAAAATCAGAATATTCAGTCACACTTTGTTTTCTTTGTTTTTACCTTTTGTTTCTGTTTGCAAAATGTCCAGAGTTTGTAATACAACATTTGCATGAAAACATATAGGCCATTTTTAATAATCAAATGCTTGCAGGAAATATGAATTCTTAAGCAAATCTAACTCCTATGATGGAATCCGGTTGAGGATACCTCGGGACACTTGTGTGTTTCCATTGTCTTAACAGGTTGCAGGTACTCAAGGCAGATAATCTTTCACAGCATGGGGCATATCAGGCATTTTCCCCAACCAAGCCAGCAATCATATCATCAGCAGGACTCCTTGACAAGAAGTATTTCCTCGCGAAGTTTTTATCCCCTAGAGGATCCCTTGAGGAATTCATCAATCCCCAGCGTATTACTTCCCAGAAGTTATCTCATCCCCAAGAGGGACCTCCCGAGCAATGCCAGACGGCTTTTTCCCCGACAAAGTGGTCAGGAACTTTCTATTCCCCATGAGGGTTGCCAGGATTTTCTCATCCTCGGCAGAGTCAGAGGAATTGTTTCCCCACAGAGTTACCATTCTCTCCCCAGGAGAGGAATGCTTGAAATACTTTCCTAGCGGAGTTGCTGTAGCTTCCTCATCCCTAGTGGAGTTCTCCTTCCAAACAGATCGACCAAAGACATTTATCCCCGCAGGATCCGGATCTCAGATCGGGTTTTCTCAGTTGCATAATCATATCATTCACATCATTTTTCACCAAAATAAGCGTAGCATTCCGTCTAATACGGAGCATTACGGCAAAAATCAAACATTTGCATGATCATAAGCCAGGTTCGAGCCAATCACCTGCAAATACTATCGTCGCTTCATCAGCACTATATATAAAACTCATATTCCCTTTAGATAAAAGACAAGACATCCCCTTTGCACTCCCAAACACCAGATGTCTGCTCATATTTATACATGCTCTTTTCGACACTCGTCTGTGTCATCTTCCCCAGTAAAGTTGCCCGAATACCTTTTTGCACTTTTAATACATATACTTGTTCATACTTGTATATATTCTTTTTGACACCCGCTCTTGTCATACTTCCCCAGCAAGTCAAACACTCGTCCGTGTCCCTTGCTCAATCTTTTGGCACTCATCCGTGTCTTGAACATATTTCCTCAACAGATCAATACTTGTGCATACTTATACAAAATTCGTTGATACTCGTCCGTATCTTGTGTATCACCTCCCCGGAAGATCAAACACTCGTCCATGTTCCTTGCTTAACCGATTGATACTCGTCGGTATCATCATCCTTAAACATGTGTCAATGCTTGCTTCTATCGATACTCATCCTTATCGTGGTTCTAAGGATGCTCGTCCGCATCTTTAATCTATACACACCATCAAACACTTATAACTTTTATTTCAAGGCGTAAACGCTCGTTCTTGTTTACCATTCCCCAGAAGTCACCAACAAAACAACTTTTTTATCCGACATTCGTCCTATGTCGTGATACTTTTGGCAGTCGTCCCCTGCTAGGTGATCGTCCTTCACCTTTGGATAACCGTCCCTCATCCTTTCCCTAGTGGAATCCCCATTGTTGGAACTTTCTATCCGACATTCGTCCTATGCCGTGATATCTTTTTAGCAGTCGTCCCCTGCTAGGTGATCGTCCTTCACCTCTTAATGACCGTCCCTCATCAATTATCTGATGGTCGTCCCCATCGTCGACTTTATTATCCGACATTCGTCCTATGTCGAGATAATCCCCAAACAGAGCAGTCGTACCCTGTTAGGTGATCATCCTTAACCCCTTGATGATCGTCCTTCACCTCTTGATGATCGTCCTTCATCATGCTTATCTGATGGCCGTCCCCATCGTTGATCTTTTCTATCCGACATTTGTCCTATGTCGTGATATTTTCAGCAGTCATCCCCTGCTAGGTGATCGTCCTTCACCTTTTGATGACAGTCCCTCATCATTATTTCATTCATTCTTTTACCCGATGGCCGTCCCCGTCGCGGTTTATTTACCCTTTTACCTGACGGCCGTCCCTGTCAGTACTTTCCTCTTTTCCTTAATCCCCATAAAGCTTTACTTCTTTACCTGATGGCCGTCCCCAATGCGGTTTCTTTATTTTCCAACACGATGGTCGTCCCCGTCATTGCTTTACTTATCGTTTACCCCCAACAATCGTCCTCTGCTCGATGGTCGTCCTCCATCGCTTACACTTGATACATATTATACTATCTTTTACAATTTATATCCTTTTTCTTCTTCTCCCCAGCGAGTGCAAATTTCGTACTGTCTTTGGTATTCAACCACAAGTTATCTTGTTTGTCTGTTAAGCCAGGTGCTTACACCCTGCACAGCTAACTCAAGCTTGAATAGGGGCAGCTGTAAACACCCCAAATTTTCCCTCACTTTTTCTCACACAATGGCTTGTGATCTTTCATTCTTTCATAACCATAGGCATACCATCTCATAGTACATATTTGTTTCATCTACATAGTTCCATTTCATCTGCATCTAGGGTTTGCGATCTGAGCAATCCAAGAAGTGATCTGAGCCATCCCAAAGTTCTTGAGGCTTTCCAAGAGGGTCCATGTGTGTTCCATGATCATAATATGTTCCCCAAAGTTCATAAAAGTCAAGAGATCACAAAGCATGGCAAAGGCATAGAGGCAGACTGAAGATTTCCTGCACAGATGACCTAAAATTAGGGTTTTGGTTTCAGAGGCCTTAATCCCAATTTGTTTTGTCATTCTTGTTTCTCATGGTCTCAATATGTTATAAGGATCATGTGTACCAAGTTTGATGAAGAAATTCACTGTGGAAGTCATCTGATCATTGGGTAACTTCTTGAGCAAGTAAAGTCAAAATAAGGGCATTTAAGGCCTCTATCAAGGGTACCAAAGGGTCATCATCGTCATTTTGAGTCTCTATGATCTTTATTTGATCTTAGAAGTGGTTGGAAGTTCACAAAGTTGAAGAATTTCAAGCCAAATGCAAACTTGCTATTTTTGGAAATGACTTGTAATGGAAACTTTCCATTTTGGGAAAGATATTCAACCTATTCTTTCATGACCAAAAATGCTTCAAATGAAAATTTCATGGCATGAAATTTGTAGATTATGTCTTCCCATTTTCAAAAAGTACAAGAACATGTCTTGATTCATCCTAGAACTCAAGATATGGCCTTTCAAAGTTGGCAAAAATCCTATAATTTTCAAGTTCATGCCAAAGAGGGAATTTTGCAATTTCACTTGCCAAGCCATTTCATGACCTCTAATCAACTTCTATGCACCATAACATGTCAAAGCAACTTCAAAAGATCAGAATTGGCCTTTGAACCTAGGTTTTTGATGGCTTGATTCTCAAGAAATCTCAAAATGACAATTATGCATAACTTTGCAAAACCTCTTGAAACTCTTCATCCACTTGTGCCAGCTGCATAAACTTGATCCTAGGGCCATCCTTGAACGAAGCTGAGGCCAAGACACCCATAAAGGCAGCTCTGCACCATGCCCATACCTCAAGTACACAAAGTTGACATTTTTGCAACTTGGCCTATACCAATCACACTATGCCACCACCCACTTTCTAAGCACTCTCATTGGCCTATACCAATCTTATGGAGCTCATTTCACATAACACACAAGCCTGAAACATCCAAGAACTCAGATTTCCCAAAAATTCCATAAACCTTCCCTTCTTCGATTCTCTCAAACCAGCCACCAAAACTCAAAATTTCTTTCACCATTCAACTCCACATAACCTAAGGATTATTTCCCACCCCTTGCCATGGCCTTAATCAAGCCCAAACACAAACACGATTTCTGCACATTCAGAACTGAAACACTAAAACCAGCCACCATAAACTTGTTCTAAGCATCACAACATCCTTAGGGGGTCCATTGGAGTTGATTTGCACCAAAGAGAGGTCCATTTTATTAAAAATAGCAAAAATCATTCAAAAAATCTCAAACTTTGCATTTTAATTTTAAATATTTTTCTTAACCTGAAAACAATTTTTATTTTATTTTTTGCATTAAAAAAGTATTTTTAAAATATTTAAATGTTATTTTTAATTAATTAATGGATTTTAATTAATTAAAAATGCATTTAGGTTTCTAAATATCACCAAAACAATCATGAAGCATCCTTAAACATTTAGAAACATTTTCAAACTCACCATACAAATTTCTTTGTAGGTTTGATCATAATTTCACAATTTTCTTTGAATTAGGGTTCTTAAAAATCACATTTTCTAACCCTAACTTGAAAAATTCATTTCTTCCTAACCATGATGAGTTTGAACTTGATTCCTTTTGCATTGTTTCACATATTGCATATAGTTTCTAGGATATTTTTCTCATGATTTTATCTTGCATTTTCAATTTGATTTGAATTTTTCCTTTAGAAGCACCCAAAAACCCTAGCAAACTTAGGAATCTCATAACTTCCACTAGGTTAAGCTTCTGACCATATCCTTTGGGTTGTGATCTTATATGGGATTAAGGTTTGTTTGAGCTTGATTTCAATTTTTTATCATGTTGAATGCTTTTGTTTTGGTCATATGAATCTCATGTTGTCTTAAACCCTAATCTTGCATCTTCATTTGCATTCTCCTTTGCATATCATCATCATATGAACTTGCCATGCCATTACATTCTTTTGTATGTCATCTTAGACATCTTTGGACATGTTTGAAACATAGCTTGATCATTGTTGCATCATTTTGGCATACCTTGAATTCATTTCATTTCATAAACATCCATGTGTTTTCATGCTTCTAAACATGCTTCCATTGCATCTCATCTTTGTATGATCATTCATATGTATCTTGTATGACTTTACATCATTTCATATTCCATTTACATTGCATATTCACTTCTGACTTTGGTCTTTGTATCTCATTTCATCTCATTTCCTTTTGCTTTAAGTCTTATGCATTCATACTAACATTTCAGGAACTTTTGGTAAGTTATATGGGAGGTGGATTTGCCTTCACCTCCCACTTCTTCTTTCCTTTTCATTTGCATATTTACTTGTCTTTGAAGTGAACTTGCTTCACTTATGCTCCCTCCTTCTGGATTTCTTTCTTTTAATTTACTTATCTTCTTTAGGAAGTAAGTAACTTATTCTTCTTCCTCCTTCTCTTTTCATCTGTTTCTTCCATTGGTGGCATTAAAGATCCTTTCTCTTAAGCCTCACAAACCATAGGATGTATAAGCAAGATAACGTTTAGGGTTGTATATAGTCCCCCCTAGCTTTTTACCTTTGAGTCTCTTTAAGTCTCCCTTCTCATCATATAATCAGAGGCTAAACACTTAAAGCTTTAGGACTTTGAATTAGGGTTATGCCTGCATCCTTATCTTAGTATGGAGTGTATAACTTTAATCCTTAGTGTTAAACCCTTAATTTGTTTACACCTCCTAATTAAAACACATTAGTAATCACTAAGACTTTCTCTTGTAACTTGGGCCTTACATTATGATTCTATCTCTTCCTTATGGTTAAGAGGGACTAACCCTAGTGTTTAATGGACAAGTCCCCCTCAAGTTGTCTTACAAACCATAAAATCCACTTCTTAATCTTACCCTTTAATTAAAATCCACTTAATAAAGGCTTGTTCTATAATGAATTTAGTCCCTAACCGTGGATTAAGTTGAGGTATCTTCCTCAGCTTAATTGTTCTCATATATCATCCTTCTATTAGGATGGTGTAATGAGTTCACCAATCTGTGATTAGAGATTAAACTCATTACTTAACACTGAACAAAAACCCCAAAAACATCTAAATAATCACAAGTAGGTTAATGATCTTAATCCTACATCATCATGGTAATTAAGTTGAGATGCTTATCTCATACTTAATTAGGCTCATTATCCCTAATCAGGGAGGATATAATGAGTTTACAACCTTTAATTTAGGCTTAAGCTCATAATCCTATGCAAAACAACCAAAAACAATAAAAAGCTAAAAACACAAAAACAAACAATAATCGTCTCCTTCGGGATTCTTTTCTCATCACACTCATTCACAAACGAGAACTCGCTTTTTCCGTCTAATGCAAGACAGTTAGCACTCGAGCCAGACGAGTCATACACTTGAGCATAGATAAGCAACCAGTTCACAGTCAATTTATTTTCAGTCTCTTTGAGTCGAACTACGGTGTTCTGACTTCCTCATTGCATGAGAGGATACGTAGGCATAACTTAACAGTTATCGAACAAAAGTCTTTGTGTGTTCCCCCTCTTTCAGCATTCTTTTTAAGCCTCAGTCCCAGAGAAATACACACCTTTTGCACTGACACCTGTATTTTTTTCCCTAGCTTTTGCACACAGATAGCACGTACACCTACCCCTTTTAAACACAATCTTGTAAGCGTGGATCCTGTCGAGTACGTGATCACACTAAATTTCACCGTGTTTCTGACTCCGATTTCGCATGCATTCTTAGCTTTTATCGTTGTTTTGTTTTGTTATTACTTTGTTTCTTATGTTTTCAGGTTTTTATTGAAATCGGGGCTTGAATCGAGAAAAGGAGCGAAAAAGGAGTGGAAACGGACGAAAACCTAGAAATTCAGCGTTTTGCACTTACGGCACCCACCGTGGCGGGCGCCATGGGGTTATCCATGACGTGGCCACGTCTCAAGACCACTCCACAACTGCCAAGACCCACGATCCCCACTCTCCAATCCCCTGTCAGCACCATGGCGGGCGCCATGACCTTGTGGCGGGCGCCACAAGGCAAATTTCAGTAACCTCCACTTTTTAGTGGAGGGGCATCCCAGTCTTTTCATGCTTTCAGTTTTCCTATAAATAGGACCTTAGATTTTCGTTTTTCTTCATCCAGAATTAGATTTCTCTAGGCATATATCAGTTTTATAGCAGTTACCATTCCACATCGGGGTGTTTCTGCAATCGAGTGATCGAGTCTGTAATCTGTCTGTGTGATCGAGTTTTGGAGCACTCTGGAGGAAGTTAATCCTGCCGCCATTTTAATTCAAGTTCGTATTTTACTTTATTTATTTCTGCATTGCTTTACTTTTGTTTATTTCTCGCACTGCTTTACTTTATTTATTATCCGCACTCGCACTTTACTTTATTTATTTCCCGCACTCGCTTTACTTTCCTTTATTACCCGCACTCGCTTTAAATTCCTTTATTTCTCGCACTCGCTTTAAATTACTTTATTTCTCGCACTCGCACTAAATTCATTTACTTTCCGCACTCGCACTAAATTACTTTTATGAAAAATTATAAAAAGAATCTTTATTTTATCATGTCTAACTAATTCCATAAAGGTTAGAATGTAAGGATCGTAATTGAACCAGTAATCCGTATAATTGTTCGTGGAAACACCTAAGGGCTATTTTATCTTTCAATTCAAGTAATTGTTTTTAACTATTTCAAATACAGCCAAAAGCGCTTTGTCTAGTTTATTAGGAGTTTTTAGATTAAAAAGAAAAGAGATTTTAAAACGATTTTCGGACGCGTTATGAGATTTAGAGTCTGGTTCACAAGAACCTCTTTTTGCTAAGAAGTCCAGGTTAAAATACTTTTCAACTTAGTTAAGATACTACATTTCTTAAAAATACGTTTTCTACTCTAACGCAGTACGCACCTTTTTATCCGTGACAATAGGAGGGGTTGATTAGAGAGTACAACTCGGTTCTGAATACGCGAAAGCGACAGTTCCTGTTAAATTAGTTCTTTTCAAAGGAGAAAACATTGCCCATAAGTAGTTCCATTAACAAGTACTAGATTATCATTGATTACGTGAATTACATTCGATCCTGTCTTTTATTTATTATTTAAAATTATCATTTTATTTACCATTGCACCCTTATTAAAACCCTTATATTTAGTTGCCTTAGATAAACACCATAACAACAGGTACGATAGATTGACACTTGGTCTCTGTGGATTCGACAATCTTTTATATTACTCTGACGTGTTCGTACACTTGCGAAAAACACGCATCAAGTTTTTGGCGCCGTTGCCGGGGACCAATTTCGTCAAATTTCATTACCCTGTAGTTATACCGTTTAGACTATGGTTGTTACCCACCGGTCAATGCGAAAGACTCGCAGTGCCGGAAGTTTAGTAGACCCTCTAGCTGAACCTGAACGTTACGCTCGCGCACGTTTGTTTTTCCATAGGAATAGGAAAGCTATGGCCGAAGATCAAAACCGAAGACCTCTTAAGGACTTCGCCCAACCATCAAACGAGGAACCTAGTTCCAGTATAGTAAACCCCGCTATCCCAGCCAATAATTTTGAACTTAAACCATCCCTGCTGCAATTAGTGCAACAGAGACAATTCGCAAGTCTCGCTACTGATAACCCGAACCAACATTTAAAAAACTTTCTTCAGTTAGCAGGCACCTTTAAAACCAATGGAGCTTCTCCTGAGGCAATACGCTTAAGATTATTTCCCTTTTCCCTCAGAGATAAAGCTCTATCATGGTTAGATTCCCTTCCACACAATTCAATAACAACTTGGGATAACCTTAGAAAAGTTTTCCTTGCTAGATATTTTCCCCCAAGTAAGACCGCTCTTCTTCGAAACCTTATAACTAGATTTACCCAACACCAAGGAGAGTCGTTGTTCGAAGCCTGGGAGAGATATAAAGAACTATTAAGAGCATGCCCACATCATTGCTTAGAGAATTGGCTAATCATTCAAACCTTCTATAATGGACTTCATTATAACACTAAAATGACCATCGACGCTGCCGCTGGTGGCGCACTGATGAACAAACCTTACCCTGAAGCTAGTGCCCTTATCGAGGATATGGCCCAAAACCATCAATCATGGGGAGTAGAACAAGCGATAGTGGAAAAGAAGGAAGCCCGAGGAGGAATACATGAGCTAAGCTCTATAGACATGATGCAGGCTAAAATGGACGTGTTGGCCCTTAGAGTCGAACATATGTGTACAACTCCGAATACTGTAGCCGCAGTTTCGCCGAATTGTGAGATATGTGGAACGCAAGGACACCAATCCGCCGAATGCAATCTGTTGAATGAAACCAACACTGAGCAAGTGAACTATACCCAATGGAACCCATTTTCAAACACATATAACCCTGGATGGAGGAATCACCCAAACTTCTCCTACAAAAATAATAACCCTATTCAAAATACCGCACCTCCGAGACAACAAGGTTACCAAGCCCCAAGAACAAATCAACATATGCAACCTGTACCACCAAGCCCGAGCTTTGATGAAGTTGTAAAAGATTTTATCGTTGCTCAAAAACAACAAAACAAAGAGTTCATGAACCAAAACGTCCATGTTAACGAACTAATTACCCAGTTAGGAACCAAGGTTGATCAAATTATTACTCATAATAAGATGCTTGAAACCCAGATCTCTCAGGTAGCGTTAAACCAAGCCCCACAGACTACACCTGGAGGACAGTTCCCTGGACAACCTCAACAAAACCCGAAAGGGCAAGCAAATGCCATTACTCTACGAAGTGGAACCGCTTATAAGGAACCTTTAAACCCTAGATTAAGTATGCCCGAAACTTCTGAGAGGAATGAGGAAAAGGAACCAGAGGAGCCTGAAACCCCGGAAAGTCAAGAAAAAGGAGAAGAACCTAAAAATAAAACCATGTACCACCACCGCCATACAAACCACCAATACCATACCCTCAAAGATTAAAGAAAACCCAAATCGATAATCAATATCAAAAATTCGTTAAGGTTATAGAAAAACTTCACGTAGAAATCCCCTTTACAGAAGCCATCACCCAAATACCTTCTTATGCTAAGTTTCTCAAAGACATCCTTACGAATAAACGTAGACTTGAAGATCCGAAACCCGTGGAATGTAATTCTATTTCCGAAAATAGGTTAGCAAAGAAAGATAAAGATCCCGGAAATTTTTCCATTCCTTGTATTTTGGGAAATCATGTCATCGAAAAGGCTTTTCTAGACTTAGGAGCTAGTGTGAGCTTAATGCCTTTGGTAGTTTGTGAGAGATTAAACTTAGGAGAATTACAACCTACTAAGATGTCACTTCAATTAGCCGATAGATCCGTTAATACCCTATAGGCATACTTGAAGACGTCCCTGTTAGGATAGGTCAGTTGTTTATACCTACTGATTTTGTTGTCATGGACATTAAAGAAGATGACGACATACCAATCCTCCTAGGTAGACCGTTCTCATTGACTGCTGGAGCCGTGATAGATGTTAAAAAAGGAAAACTAACTTTTGAGGTAGGTGACGAGAAGATAGAATTTATATTGTCAAAATTTCTTATGGCACCTGTGATAGGAGATGCTTGTTATGCCTTAGATATCATCGAAGAATGCATTAGGGAATTAGAACAAGAAGAAGAAACTGAATCTATAAAATTGTCATCAACCCTTATTTTGGAAGATGACAATTATAAAAGACCCTACATTGATGATAACCTTCACGAATGTTTATCTCTTACCCCAGATCCTATGCCTTGCCCTATGAAACCGACCGTAAAACTTAAAGAACTGCCTAAAAACCTGAGATATGAATTTCTCGATGAAGATATGAACCGTCCAGTAATAGTCAGTGCTACCTTAAACCAAGAAGAAACCGATCAATTATTAGAAGTTTTACGTAGGTACCCCTCAGCCTTAGGATATAAGATCTCTGATCTAAAAGGAATAAGCCCATCCGTATGCATGCATCGGATTTTGCTTGAAGAAGATTCAAAACCTTCCAGAGAACACCAACGAAGAATAAATCCTATAATGAGTACTGTAGTTAAGACTGAAGTTCTTAAGTTACTAGAGGCAGGTATAATATATCAGATCTCGGACAGTAAATGGGTGAGTCCTGTGCATGTAGTACCTAAAAAGGGAGGCATCACAGTCGTGCAAAAAGAGAAGGGCGAACCTGTAGCAAAAAGAACCGATGGAGGTTGGCGTATGTGCATAGATTATAGAAAATTAAATAAAGCAACTAGGAAGGACCATTTCCCATTACCATTCATAGACCAAATGTTGGAGCGCCTAGCCAGACACTCTTACTTTTGTTACTTAGATGGATATTCAGGATTCTTCCAAATACCTATTCACCCCGAAGATCAAGAAAAAACTACCTTTACATGCCCAGTTGGAACTTTTGCCTATAGAAGAATGCCTTTTGGACTTTGTAATGCTCCTGCCACTTTCCAACGCTGCATGATGTCTATCTTTGCTGATTATTTAGATGGAATTATGGAAGTATTTATGGATGATTTCTCAGTTTGTGGATCAGATTTCAAAAATTGTCTTGTCAACCTTGAGAAAATCCTGGAGAGATGTGTGGAGGTAAACCTTGTGCTAAATTGGGAAAAATGTCATTTCATGGTCACCGAAGGGATTGTTTTAGGACATATAGTTTCCGAAAAAGGTATAGAGGTAGATAAAGCAAAAATAGAAGTCATAGAGAATCTAAAACCGCCGAATACTATCAGGGAGATAAGAAGTTTTCTTGGACATGCCGGATTTTACCGACGTTTTATCAAGGATTTCTCCAAAATAACAAAGCCCTTAACTGGTCTTTTAATGAAAGATCCTGAATTCATCTTCGATGAAAAATGTACTGAAGCATTTAATCTTCTGAAGCAAGCTCTGATTTCAGCACCTATAATGAAACCCCCTGATTGGTCAGAACCGTTTGAGATAATGTGTGACGCCAGTGATTATGCTGTTGGAGCCGTTCTAGGTCAGAGAAAAGACAAAAAGTTACACGTAATTTATTATGCCAGTAGAACCCTAGACGCTGCACAGCTCAACTACGCAACAACCGAAAAAGAGCTCATAGCTGTAGTTTTCGCAATAGACAAATTTAGATCTTATCTAGTAGGAGCCAAGATTATAGTTTACACCGACCATGCTGCCATTCGTTACTTACTAAGCAAAAAGGATGCCAAGCCTAGGTTACTTCAATGGATTCTATTACTGCAAGAGTTTGATTTGGATATCCGTGATAAGAAAGGCACTGATAATGTGGTAGCTGATCACCTATCTAGGCTAGAATACCTGAAACCTGATTCAGTACCCATAAATGACGATTTTGCCTATGATATACTGATAGCCCAACTAGAAATTATTGAAGATGATAACCCAGACCCTCATGAGCATCCTAACCAATCCTTAGCTATAAGTAATGTACCTTGGTATGCAGACTTTGTTAATTATCTAGCCGCTGACATCATACCCCCTGATTTAAACTACAACCGGAAGAAGAAGTTCTATAGTGATGTGAGAAACTTCTATTGGGACGAACCATTTCTTTTCAAGAGAGGTAAAGATGGCATTTTCCGCTGTTGTGTTCCAGAAGAAGAGGTAAATAATATAATTGAGCATTATCACTCTGCACCCTATGGTGGACATGCAAGCACATCTAAGACCTACGCCAAGATTCTTCAAGCTGGCCTATTCTGGCCTACTATGTGGCGTGATGTCCATGCTTTCATTGTCAAGTGTGATAGATGCCAACGCACAGGAAATATTTTAAGACGTAATGAAATGCCGTTAAGAAATATCCAAGAAGTAGAACTCTTCGACGTATGGGGTATAGACTTTATGGGACCGTTCCCACCATCTTTTGGAAATCAGTACATATTAGTAGCTGTTGACTACGTGTCTAAATGGATTGAAGCTATCGTCGCACCCACAAACGACACCAGAGTAGTCATCAAATTATTCAAAAATTATATATTTCCCAGGTTTGGAACCCCCCGTTTAGTCATAAGTGATGGAGGATCACACTTCATATCGAGAATATTTGATAAACTTTTAAGCAAGTATGGAGTTAAGCATAGAGTAGCAACACCATACCACCCACAGACCAATGGACAAGTGGAAGTATCTAATAGGGAGATAAAACAAATCCTCGAGAAGACTGTCTCTATATCTAGAAAGGATTGGTCACAGAAACTTCAAGAAGCATTATGGGCCTATAGAACCGCTTTCAAAACTCCTATAGGAACAACCCCTTATCAACTGGTCTATGGAAAATCATGTCACTTACCTTTTGAGTTGGAACATAAGGCCTATTGGGCCATCAAGACTTTGAATTTGGATTACTTGACAGCTGGTGAGAAACGGATCCTTGACATCCACAAATTAGAAGAGCTCAGACAATCTGCCTACGAAAATGCCATCATATACAAAGAAAGAACAAAAGCTTGGCATGACAAAAGAATCATAAGAAGAGACTTCAAAATAGGCGATCCTGTTCTCCTGTTCTATTCTAGGTTACGACTTTTTCCAGGAAAACTTCGTTCGAGATGGACTGGCCCTTTCGAGGTATCTAAGATCCTAAGATCCGGTGCTATTGAAATCAAGAACCAGACATGTAAACCGTTCATCGTCAATGGACAGAGGTTGAAGCCCTACGAAGGAGGTGACATCCCAACAACATACACCTGCCATACTCTGAGTGATCCACCATATCCTTCCAATGATGTTTAAAAATCGGTCGTCGAGCTAATGACGTTAAACAAGCGCTGCATGGGAGGCAACCCATGGTTTTCTTATTTATGTACTTTTTATTTATTTTTACTTTATTTTAATTTGTTTATTATTATCATTATGTCAGGACTAACGATTGAATGTTTTATGTGCTTTCAGGACTTGTTTGCTAACCTTGTACAGGATGCAGAATCCTGATGACATGCACGTGGCCTTTAGAGACGACGCACAGAGAGAGCGTTACTATGTCCACATGAGACACCCTATGGCTCCTACCAGGTACCCTGACCATGACTGCATGGATGCCTTGGGGATAGAGCCAAGCGTCAGATTTTTATGCCATCAACTCCATTGGGGCCAGTTTGACTACAGGAACAACACTTATAGGAACTTGACTCTTGAGTTCCTCAGCTCGTTTCATCATGACCCTTGGGCTGGACCCGATGGACTCGCTGTTTTCAGGTTGTTCGGGATTGACTACTCATTCTTTCACAAAGTGTTTGGTGATTTACTAGGTTTCCAGACTACTCCTGATGCTATTCCAGAGACACCGATGGGGTATTTTATGAGCAGAGAAGTGGAAAAGTTTTGGACTAAAATATCAGGCGGAGGGAGCCAAGATCCTTCTACCCAGTTTTCTCAGGTAATCCACAACCCTGCATTGAGGTACTTCCATATGATTCTAGCACATTCTTTCCTAGGTTTGCCAGATACAGAGACCCTGCTAAGTGAAGAGGAGATTTTCCTATTGTTTTGTGCGACTCAGTCTCGCTCAGTTGCTTGTGGCAACTTTCTGTTGAAGGGCCTTGCTAGTGTTGCCAGATCATCCGTAGGCATCATCCATGTCGGTGGGATTATTACACAGATAGCTACTGCATTGGGCTTGTCTCGCAAGTTATTGCACCTCAGGACCTTCTGCTGCTACACCACCCTGGATATTGATTTTTGTCTTGATAGAGGACTGATGAGGAGGGCTTCTTTTGAGCCCAACATGTTTAAATTACTGATCGACGGCGAAGCGATACACTACTTTACATTTCCAGATCCGCTGATGACCAGTGTCCATGATCCTGCAAATTGGAGTTATGCTCTAGAGGGTTATGGAGAGACTGTCGAAGAGCCGAAATCGCCTCCCGCCGCTGAGTACACTCCTACACCTCTTACTCCCCGAATCACTGTTATGTCTAACAATATGTCTCTACAGCCACCTGACCTACAAACACAGATTTATGAGCTCCGTAAGGAGACTGCCCTGCTCAAGCAGGAAGTGGCAGACTTGGAGTTACAGATGCAGGTTTCTGATCTCACTCATGCCTTAGAGGTCGATGCTCTATATCAGGCGATTGAAGAGCTTCGGAGGGAGATAGCTGAGATTCGTGGATCAAGCCAGGAAAAGAAGCCTACCACATGACTCATTCTACACTGACAGCACTACCCTAGTATTTAATTTCCTTTTTTATGCTTTATTTTATTTATCGCATTTCCAGACATATATTACTTTTTTGCATCTTTTATATTTCCATGTACGTTGAATTCCTCATATATATACATATTATGCACTAATGTTAATTTTTCTTTTTCTTTTTTGATTTTTAATTATTTTATTTTTTTCGTGCAAAGAAAAAAAATATATAAGACAAAAATATTTTCATTTTTGTCTTCACAAAAAAAAATATGCAAGCCTCATGCCTTGAAAAGAAGAAGAAAACGCTATCCAGACCCCCCCGAAGACCAAAGATGCAAGGAAGGCCCAAAAGAAGGATCCAAAAACCCAAGGCCCAGGAATTGGCCTTGTGGCGGGCGCCATAGGCCCTGTGGCGGGCGTCACACCGTACCAACAACATATACGGGGCTGAATCCCCATTTCCACCATTTTCATCCCTTTCTTCATCAAAAACCCATTTTTGCAACCTTCCAAAACCTCCTTG